>CM067845.1:147481939-148746967 GCA_034509565.1 Triticum monococcum
GTTGATTGGACGTGGGCATCTCCACTTCCCCACGCTGTCTCGGAAACTGCTTGACCTAACAAAAGGCTGGCGCGGGCGGCACTTGCCTTCATTGCTTCTTGCTCGCCTCGCTCAAGATCCGCTTTCTTGCTCTCCGCTGCCGCTACCTACAGATCTGCTCTGGCCTCGCTCTGCATCTTCCGCCCATGGTGCCGCGCAAGGTCAAGACTTCCTCGTCCCCGGCTTGGTACGAGCCCACTCTTGAGGCGCCTACTGTCACGGAGAAGAGCCTTGCCTCCGTGCGCCTGCTAACGGCAGGCAAGAGCAATGAGTGGGGGAAGACGGAGCTCTGGCTTGCCTCCGACGAGCCGGAGCCTGAGGGGAGCACCTTCTTTCCCTTCTTCTCGAGCAGCGTTGCCGTCGGGTTGGTTCCTCCCTTCTCTAATTTCTTTTATGAAGTCCTCGACCACTATGGGCTGCAAGCATTGCACCTCCATCCCAACTCTATCCTCCTCCTGTCCATCTTTGACTACTACTGTGAGGCGTACCTAGGCGTGATGCCATCGGTGGCGCTCCTGCGCCACTTCTTCTTCCTCCACGTCAGCGAGGGCCACATCTCTGGATGCGCCAACTTCGCCGCGTCCGGCAAGGCCAACTCGATCTCGAGCACCGGGAAGAGGGCCGACAACATTTGATCCAAGTGGGTCATGGTAGACGCCAAGCTCGCCCATCCGCGCCTGGTGTTGCCGACGGAGGCACCTTGACAAGGCAAGGAGTGGTCCAGGGCAGAGCTTGTCGAAGAACGGGCGTCGTTAGTGTTGGAGCAGATGATGGCTGACCTAAAGCCGGGCAATGCGAGGGCGGCCAAAATAACGGGAGTGACGCTCCTGAGGGAGTTCTTGACGCTGCGGGTCGCCCCACTCCAAGCGCGCGCGCGCCCATTCTGGCAGCTTGAAGGAGGGGAAAACAAGGCCCGCCTGAGGCCGTGGGACCTGCCTGACGATGAACTGGACGCCGTCCTGCGCCTCATAGTTGGAGATAACCAGGAGTACCCGCCTAGCGCCTTCATTCCCCTGTTCCAACGCAGGGACCGGGAGGAATTCGTCGCCTCCAGGCCGACTTTCGATGCACGCGGGCTAGTGCCGCCGGTGCTTTCGGGAGCTCCTTTGGCGCCGAAGCCGGTGGAGGTGTCTTCTGGCGAGTCCCGTGGAGAGGGGAGGAGGAGGAGGACTCTGAGGAGACCCCAGAGGAGTTGGAGGAGACCTCCCCTCCGAGCAATGACGAGATTCTCTACGCCCTCCCTGATGATGCTGTGGCCGACGCCTACCAAGGAGGGAAGGAGCAACCCCTCGTCCCGACGAAGGGTAGGTCATCGCTGGTGGACCATGGTGCCGCCTCAACTCCAACACCTCCTGGGGCTGGATCCAGCTCCGCCTCCGCACCGCATGGCGCCACCGGAGCCCGAGTGCCTGCTCCTCAGGTCCCAATGTTGTCGGGCCTCAAGCTTCACAAGCGAACGGTGGAGTACCTTGCGGTGGACCAGTAGGTGTTTCGAACTTCGCTTGGTCCATGCAGGTGCCTGTTTTTTTTCTGACGTTCGCCTTTGGTTGATCAGGCCGACATCTTCGGCAAAGAAGAGAAAGGATGGTATGGCAGTTGTGCCTCCCTCCGCAGAGCAAGGAGGCAACATCGCCCGTGCCTCCCCAGCCCGGTCGTCTTCACGGGGCCAAGAGGAGCTCCGTCACATGGAGTCAGCCCCCATGGCCCGTTGGCTCCAGAGGTGCCGGTACTTGGCGCGGCTAATGAGGTCCCGGCTGCTCCGGGGCCCGCGGTCTCCCAAGCCCTGGTGATGGCGCCACTTCCTCCTACTGCTGCGTCTCCACTCCTTGATTCCTCTACTCCTGCTGCCGTCTTGGAGCGTGCCTTTTTAGGGATGACCCAACTGCAGGCGGATCTCTTGAGCGCTGACCTGGCGGTACGCGCGGCGCTGGGCCAAGCTGTTGCGACTTCCGAGAGGGAGAAGCAAGGGGTCATCGGCGCTGCAGCCAATCGTGAGGTGGCGCTGAAAGACGCCCAGGCCGCCCGTGGCCGCTGCCAAGCGCTGGACGACGAGTTGCGGAGCCTGCGCGATAAGCACGCTGAAGAGGCGCGCCGCCGCAAAGCAGAGGAGAAGGAGATGAAGGCCCGGGAGGAAGCCATCAAGAACCGTGATGCTGAGCTGGCGGAGCTGGGGAAGAGGCAGGTTGCCGAGCGCAACCGGTTGGAGGAGGTGGAGCAGAAGATGGGGGCGATGGAGGCATCTCAACGCCAAGGCGTGGGTCTTGTCTGAAGACCGTGTGGCCTTCGCCGATCTCGAGAAGAGATCTCGAAAGGCGCTGAAGATGCTCTACGAGCATGGTCTGGAGAAGCCGCTGGATACCGACGAGGACGGCCCCGCCCAGCTGCTTCCTCTCATGGTGGAGGCGCTTGAGGAGGTCGTTCAGGACCTTGGTCCCATGGTGGAGGCGGAAGCTCGCGTTCTGTCTTTAGCCGCTCTTACTCGCGTCCTCAGCCATCTGCACCTCCACAACCCCAACGCCCAGCTTGATGAGCTGCTGGAGCCTATGGCTGAAGATCTCTATGAGACCGTCGCCGCAGCCGTTCAAGGTCAAGTGGAGGCTTTGCTGGGGAAGTTCCGCGGCTTTGTCTCCGATCCTCAGTCTGGTGATGTCGCGGATCCTGTGGCTGGTGGCGAAGGTGAAGACATCGTCGCCCACAGGGGAGCTCCTTCGGCAGGTGACGGCGACATCCAGGGGTGACCCGCGGCTATTCTCCTTGTTTCATTCCTGCGACATACATCAGGCCTCGTGGAGGCGTTTAGACTTTTCATTTGGTATTGTGAGAACAGTATGCTTGTAATATTTGCTTTGAGATTCTGCGTTTTCCTTCTTTATTTGCCTTGTTCTGTGTCGGCAGAGCCCGGCCCCGCGCATACCTCAACCGCCATTGGGCCGTCCGGAGACCAGGACGGACCAAGGAGTGAGGGGCTACGTGACCAGTTAGGCTCCTGAGTCACGATGCTCAGGAGTCCCCCTTGACGTGCGAACATCATGTAGGGAGAGTTCGTGAGGATAGATTAATGTTCTATGTCGGTAGAGCCCGGCCCCGCGCATACCTCAACCACCATTGGGCCGATCGGAGACCAGGACGGACCAAGGAGTGAGGGGCTACGTGACCATTTAGGCTCCTGAGTCGCGATGCTCACGAGTCCCCCTTGACGTTCAAACAATTTCCATACCTGCCCTCGCCGAGGCCTCGGGAGGGGTGCGCGACGCCCAGGCCCGGGGGACCTAGTTGAGTGGGTGCGCTTGGGCGTGACCCGAGCGCAGCCCCCGTGCCCAGCCCCCTCGCGCGACTTTCCCGAGAGGAGGCGTCGTGGTGAGGCTGGGCGCTGAGCTCTGTGGGCTCCCTGAGGTTGGTACGACCGTGGGGTCGCCGTCAGTTGTGTATCACCAGCGCGGAGCGTAGTGCTTCCGCTTCTGCACGGGCATAGCCGCTCCTCGGCAGTGTCGATAGCCGGAGCTGAGCATGGAGTTTCCACTTGGGCGTGGGATGGGGCCCCCCTCTGGGAGGAGCCCCCGGGGCGTGTACAGCCCCTCCCTGACACGTGGCTTGCACGACAGGGCTGCGAGGTGTATCTGAGCACTCGCGAGCCAGCACGGGACTCACGAGGCCCTACCTCAAGGCGGGTTACGCCTGGTTTTGAGTCTTGGTGACTGTATGTTCCTTCAAGGCGGTTAGATGCAAGCACTCTACGTCCTCACGTCCCGGCCCTCGAGCAAGCTCAGCCGCCGCAGGTATGCCAGGTCGCGATGTCGTGGTCAAGGCCAGGGGTGAGGGCTGGAGAGCCAGTAAGAGCTCCTAAGTCGCGATGCTCAGGAGCCCCCCTTTTAACGTGCAAGCCAATTGCATGGCGCGAACGGACCCGTGGTGGGCAGTAATCAAACAGGTGATAGCAGTTGGCAGGTTAAGCAGATTGTCTAGGATAAATGCAGGAAGGTACATGCCACTGGGTCTGGCCCGAGCGGCGTGGGGATGATGCAGCCTAAGGGGCGCCCCCAGCGAGGTAAGCTTAGAAACATAAGCAAAAAGGATACATGCCGTAGGGACGGACCCACGTGTCCTAGGAATAGTGCAGCCCGAGGGGCGCTCCCAGCTTAAATGAACTTGGAAGATGTCACCTGGGTGTGTAGATGAAGTAGAGCTGGTGCAGCCGAAGCCACGCGTCGAAGGAATGACTCCTCATGAGCCACCGGGACCCTGAGCCTCGGGAGGCTCTGGGGGCTCAGGAGGTTCACTGGAGGCCGTCGCCATCTCGTCCAGAATGGCGTGGAACCAGGCCTCCTGAGCCGCCTAGACTTGCCGCACATTGCGCTGATGGGCCGACGCCACGCTCGGCAAGCCGAAGGGCATGCGAACGAAGCTATGTGGTGGACCCTCACAGCGGCCCGCGGGTGATGGCCAGAAGCGCTCCTGAGATGCGACCCTGTTGAGCCTTGGGATGTTGACGCAGGCGCGCAGCTTAGCACCCTCGCCTGGGTGGTGAGCCACACTCTGTGAACGGTTGTCGCCACGCATGGCTCTTGCGTCTTATAGCTCCTAGGTGGTCTTGGTGATGAATTCTTGGGTGGTGGGCATTTCTTGCCCCATGTTCTCCTGAGGAACATGTGCCGTGAAGCACGCTTCCATGTGGTGTCCAAGCGCCTCCCTCGTGAGATTGGCAAGGTCTGAGGCCCTCCAGAAGGGAGCCCCCGAGCCTTGCCCGAGGAGGGTGTCGGGCGCGCTTTCCAATGCGGTGGAGGGAGGCATCCCTGGAGCGGGCGCTGATCCTAACGAGGCTCCTGATGCGACGCCATCTTCTTGGGGTCCTTCTCGGCGCGGTAGCTTCTTCTTGGGGATGGTCTCCGGAGGGCCTTCACTTCTGCTGTCAGGGTTGTCGATTGCCGCGGCTTGGAAGGCGCGCTCAAGGGAGCACACCGCATCCCTTTCTTGGCATGGGACCGTGATGACCCCCCCCCCCCCCCCCGCTTCCTGGCATCTTGAGAACATTGTAGCCGTGGTGAGTGACTGCCATGAACTTGGCCAGGGCCAGATACCCAAGGATGGCATTGTACGGCAGGCGGATGTGCGCGACGTCGAAGTCAATGAGCTCGGTGTGGTAATTCTTGTGCTCCCCGAAGGTGACAGGCAGGTGGACTTGCCCTATTGGTGTGGTGGAACCGTCAGTCACTCCTAAGAAAGGCTTGGTTGGCTAGAGCTGCTCATAGGGCACTTGGAGGTTGTCGAACGTGTCGGCAGATAGGACGTTGAGCCCTGCGCCGCCGTCGATGAGAGTCTTGGTGACTTGCACCTTGCTGATGACTGGGGAGCACAGCATAGGGAGTGTGCTAGCGGTGGCTGCGCACTTGAGCTGGTCGGCCAAGCTGAAGGTGATTGTAACGCCCCAGATATAACTTTCCCAATTTGTACTCCAACTCTTGCCGTTTCCGGTGTTAAGTAATATTTATTTCTCGGGTTCGGGTCTTTCTCTCCGTGTGTTGTTTTCGTTTTCATGCATCTCATATCATGTCATCACGTGCATTGCATTTGCATACATGTTCATCTCATGCATTCGAGCATTTTCCCCGTTGCCCGTTTTGCATTCCGGCGCTTCGTTCTCCTCCGGTGGCCATTTCTAGCTTCCTTTCGTGTGTGGGGATTAAACATTTCCGGATTGGACCGAGACTTGCCATGCGGCGTTGGTTTACTACCGGTAGACGGCCTGTCAAGTTTCTTATCATTTGGACTTCGTTTGATACTCCAACGGTTAACCGAGGGACCGAAAAGGCCTCGTGTGTGTTGCAGCCCAACAGCCCTCCATTTTGGCCCAAAACCCACCAAACTCTGCTCCATGTCCTAGAGCGTTCGATCACGATTGCGTGGCCGAAAACCGCACCTCATTTGGACTCTCCTAGCCCCCTCTATGCCTATTTAAACCCCCCCACCCCCGTTTTTCGGATCTTCCCCTACCACCGAAACCCTAAAACTCCCCGCGCCGAGCAGGACACGTCTGACCCGGCGGGAAAAAATCGCGCCGCCGCCCCACACCAGTGGCAGGCCGCCACGTGGCCGTGTCCGCCGCTGCCGCCATCCGGCCCGGGAGGCCCATCGCCGGCCCCCGCGGGCCCGAGCGCCCCGCGCCCCCGCGCCTCCACAGCGTCGCCGCCTCCTTCCTCCGTCCCCGCACCCGGTGGCCGGAGCCGCCCCAGCACTCGACGCCGGGGACGCCGCGCGCCACCGCCGCCCTCGCCGATCCGGCCGGTGGTCGCCGCCGCCGACCCCGCCACGCCGCGCGCCATCGCCGTCCTCTCCTCCGGCCGGCGTACCGCTCCAAGTCCTCCCCGGTGTCCAACTCCGGGGAGAGCTCCAACTCCGGCGAGCTTCTCCGACCGACCTCGTTTTCCGTGCCAGTGAACAGTGCGGTTGGATCTGGATCTCAGATCCGAAATCCTCGGTTGACTTTCGTCCCTAACCCTAGTTTTTTATGCCATCTTTGACTGATGATATCTCCGCATCCGTAACTCCGTTTTGGACATATAATATATCAAAATCTTCGCCTCGACATGTACATCATTTCATTCCATTGCATCATTTTCATTTGAGTTTATCCTGATGCCCAAAATGCTGCTAGAACGAGGCTTCGTGAGTTAAGTTACAGATCCGTTAGTTCATCTTAGACTTTTGTCATTTTTGCCATGATTATTGTGTGCATGATATGCCTATGAGTCTTTGGGATGAATTGTTAAGAATTTTGTCTTCTTTCCAGAGGTGCCACCCATGCATTTTTAGGATGTGTGTGGTGACTTGTGCAAGCTTGCAAAGAGAGGCACCTGAGAATTCTGTTTTCAGGGACTTAGTGGATTTCACCAAGTCTGGGATATTTTAGTTCATGATGCCATATGTTCAGCTTGTTTCCTAGTGATCCGTGCCTCTTTTGAGGATGATCAGTAAGGGAGTTTTGTTATTCTTATTATGGTCTATCCATCCATGTCTTTTTTGCATATGTGGAGTGCTCTAGCTTGAGTCAATCGAGCTCTACTTTTGCTTCGTGGTAAATCTGGGCAGATCGTCAACTTGTTTGCGATTTTGCCGATGCTATTGTTATTGATCCATGCATGCTATGCCATTGTTCTTGCCATGTCTAACTAGCATTTTGTGCCTTATTTATGGATATATGCTTGCCTTGCCATGACTTGCACCGTAGTGAGTGCATCGAGCTCGTTTACATGCCTTCGTGAGTTATCATTTCAGCATGTCTCAGTTTTCACTAAGTCTGAACACTGATTGTGCGTGAGCTATGTTCGTGTGCTCGTTAGAGTATTTTGTGAACCCTTTTGACCCCAGGTCACTTTGGGTGTTTTGTTAAGCTTGTTGAGTAGCTCCATGCCATATTCTTACTTGTCATGTTCAGGTTATGTATAATGTTGTTTTGCTGCTCCGAAGAGAGCATCGTGGTCTGAAATTTCAGACTAGTGTTAATTTCACTGTCTGAAATCTGTTATGCATTTGCGTTTTTGCCATGCTTGTTTGAACCTCATAATGGATGAATTTGGCCGTGGCTCAGTGCTAGTGTTTTGATAAGCATCTTGTGTAAATCCCTGCCATGTATTTTGTTGTCATGTTTGGTAGTTGTAGCATGTTCATTTCGTTGCATTTAGGAGCCTACTTGCTGTAAATCGCAGACCGGTTCATTTCGTAAAACGCTTGCCATTTCCAAACCGTAGCTCCGATTCCAATGATCTTTATATCGTTTTCAAGTGATTTCATCCCCTCTATATAGTGGCACACTTGGTTTTCCAAGTTGAGGCCAGGTTCATGCATTTCCTATCACGTCTTGCATTTTGCATCCCGCATAGCATACCATCATTGCATCGTATTGCTTGAGTTTGCACGTGGTTGATTGTATCCTTGTTGCTTGTTTGTGTTGTTGGGTAGAGCCGGGAGATGAGTTCGCTAACGAGGAACCCGCTGAGTTTGCTTGTGAGGATCCAGTCAACTCTAACAACTGTGCAGGCAAGATGATCATACCCTCGAAATCACTACTATGTTTGCTATGCTAGTTTGCTCGCTCTTTGCTATGCCAATGCTACGATGCCTACCACTTGCTTGTCAGCCTCCCAATTGCCATGTTCAGCCCTAACCCACCATTGTCCTAGCAAACCATTGATTGGCTATGTTACCACTTTGCTCAGCCCCTCTTATAGCATTGTTAGCTGCAGGTGAAGATTGGAGCCGTTCCTTGTTGGGACATTTATTACTTGTTGGGATATCACTATATTGCCATGTTATCTTAATGCATCTATATACTTGGTAAAGGGTGGAAGGCTCGGCCTCTCGCCTAGTGTTTTGTTCCACTCTTGCCGCCCTAGTTTCCATCAAATCGGTGTTATGTTCCCGGATTGTTGTGTCCCTTAGTGGTTGGGCTATAATGGGAACTCCTTGATAGTTTTCCTTGATTAAAGCTTTTCCAGCAATGCCCAACATTGGTTTTACCATTTTCCACCTAGCCTCTTTTTCCCTTGGGTTTCCGGAGCCCGAGGGTCATCTTTATTTTAGCCCCCACCGGCCAGTGCTCCTCTGAGTGTTGGTCCGAACTAGAGTCCTGTGCAGTGCCCCCTCAGGGAAACCCGAGGTTTGGTTTTAGTTGTATGGAGAGCTCATCTGAGTGTGCCCTGAGAACGAGATATGTGCAGCTCCTATCGGGATTTGTCGGCACATTCGGGCGGTGTTGCTGGTCTTGTTTTAACCTGTCGAATCGTCTTGTTGTACCGAGATACCGAGTCTGATCGGTGTGTCTTGGGTGGAGGTCTATTCCTTCGTTGACCGTGAGAGCTTGTTATGGGCTAAGTTGGGACCCCCTGCAGGGATTGATCTTTCGAATGCCGTGCCCGCGGTTATGGGAAGATGGGAATTTGTTAATGTCCGGTTGTAGATAACTTGAACCTTAATTAATTAAAATGAATCAACTGAGTGTGTTGCCGTGATGGCCTCTTCTCGGCGGAGTCCGGGAAGCGGACACGGTGTTGGAGTTATGTTTGCGCAGGTTGCTCCCTAGCTTCTCTCTCGTGCTTTGCCTCCTCTTCTCGCTCTCTTTTGCGAATAAGTTAGCCACCATATATGCTAGTCGCTTGCTGCAGCTCCACTTATACATTACCCCTTTCCTACCTATTAAGCTTAAATAGTCTTGATCGCGAGGGTGCGAGATTGCTGAGTCTCTGTGGCTCACAGATTACTATTACACCAGATGGAGGGACAGATGACACAGCTCCAGATGGCGCGCTTGAGCTCAAGTGGGAGTACGACGAGGATTCTCAGCGTTACTATGTGTCTTTTCCTGATGATCAGTAGTGGTGCCCAGTTGGGGTGATCGGGACCTATGTCGCTTGTTGGGTTGTCTTTTATTTTGGCGCCGTAGTCGGGCCATGAGTGTTTGGATGATGTATGTTATTTATGTACTTTGATGTGACGTGGCGAGTGTAAGCCAACTATTGTATCTCCCCTTTTATTATATACATTACATGGGATGTTGTGAAGATTGCCTAACTTGCGACATTGCTTTCAATGCGGTTATGCCTCTAAGTCGTGCCTCGACACGTGGGAGATATAGCCGCATCGAGGGCATTACAAGTTGGTAATCAGAGCCTTCCCCGACCTTAGGAGCCCCCACTGATTGATCGTTTTTAGCAGCCGAGTTGTGTCTAGAAAAATGTTTTGAGTCATTTAGGAATTATATATCGGAGAGCTTAGGAATTCTTTTTACTTCCCAGTCTCCTCATCGCTCTGGTAAGGCATCCCGACGTAGAGTTTTGACTCTTCTCTTCTCAAATTTCACTAAAAAAAATTTTAGGATCACGCGAGTATCTTGGATTTGTTCTGATGACTTATGATGAGAATACTGTCTTGGTGCCTCCTGTCAGGGGTTTAGTGGAAGTGTCCCGGGGAGTTGAGCTCTGAGGTGTTGTCATCATAATTTTATCGTTGCAATTCTGCTACACTTGAGATATGTTCGCCGACATCGAAAATCTCCTTTGTGCAGTTCGTTGGTGAGATAACCTCGACGCCACCCAGTACTGGGGCGGGAGTTCGGGAGTATCGCCATAACTTGTATAACGGATGCTTTTCGAAATTTGAGGTAGATGGTTTCCGAAGGTTTCTTGGTTATGTGTTGAAGGATGGATACAGCTAGATGTAGGTATTGCTAGTTTGGGTGAGATATTATTGCTTCCCCTGTATCCCCAACACCTGCTTGCATAACCGGAAAATTTCGGGAGTTTCATAGGTGGGAATTCAAGTAGCTCTTAGGATATCTTTCCGACAGATGTATGATATGAAATTGGGGTTTGACGTCTAGTGGTTCACCTATTCACGGTCGATTTTACAGTGGTCTCGTTGCGTCTTAAAGAGTCCTAGGCTATGCTGACTCGGGGACGCTTCGTATGTCATGTGCACTGCCTTGTACATGATGCTGCTGTACGATCGAGCCCGTGTAGGTCCCACCACGAAAACTTCGGACGAAATCTCTATCATATTTTTGTTCCGGCTTATTTCGCAAGCCAATCCTTGGTTTTATTTTGAGTTGTGGTATTCGAGTTGCTTCGAAGTCATATGTTGATACTACCCCTTGTTGATTTACCTCTTCTACCTAATTCTACGTGGCTTCGCAATTTAGGAATATGTGACCACTTCAAGAGAAGTGCATTCGTTCATTTTGTTTGGATGTGAAGACTTTATGTTGCAATTTTCATTCCGTTGGATTTAGCTTCAATATTTGTCTATCTATGTGCTAATGGTGGTCAACCTCTTCAGGATGGCTCCTCCAACGCGCACGACTCCGAATCCTGATCCGCCACCACCTCCACCTCCTCCAGAGGCTTGGCAAGCTGTGATGGCCGCAACCAATGCAAACACATAGTTGATCATGCAAATCCTCCAAGAGCGCAATCAAGGCAGTCAAGGGAATCAAGGCCACAATCAGAACCATTTTGCTACTCTGAACCAGTTCCTTGCAAATGGTCCAAAGACGTTCAGCAATTGTGTTGAGGCTACCGATGCTGACGATTGGCTAGTGGATCTGGGCAAGCATTTTGAATGCAGCAACGTCAGGCCTGAAGATTTCGTCAAGTTTGCTTCTTTCCAGCTCAAAGATCAGGCTGCAGAGTGGTTCCAGCAGTACAAGCATTCCAGAGGTGGACGTTTGATCACATGGGATGATTTCCGTCGAGATTTCCGAGCTCATCACATCCCTCAGAGTGTGACTGAAAGCAAACGTGAGGAATTCCGCAATATGAAGCAAGGCTCTTTGTCTGTCTATGACTACAACAAGTTGTTCCAGAAGCTCACCCGTTTTGCCAAGCAGGATGTTCCTGATGAGAAGAGCATGATATATCAGTTCAGGTGTGGTCTCCGTGAAGAAATTCAGCTTGCTCTTGTCCTCTTTGAGACGCTGAGATACGATGAGTTCTACAACATGGCACTGAAGCAAGAGGCTGCTCAGTTGAGGTGTGATGCTTCCAGGAAGCGAGTCAGAGACACTACACCTTCTTCCTCTACTCAAGTGGCTAAGCAGCAGAAGTATTGGCTTCCTCCTCCTCCGTTCCGTCAGCCGTATCAGCAGAAGAACAAAGGTGGCAGTGGTTCTTCCCACCCACCCAACCCTGGTTTCCAGAACAAGACTTCGTCTCAAGCTCCAAGATCGAGTGCTCCATACCACCGTCCGCTTTCAGAGGTCACGTGCAACAAGTGCCAACAGACGGGTCACTACACCAACAAGTGTTTCAACCAAAGGCGTCTTCCTCCTCCTCCTCCTGTCAGATCGGCAAGTACAAATGTGGTCAAGCATAACCCCAAGTCCGCCAAGGTCAACTTGATGAACGCAGCTCAGGCAGAGGATTCATCAGATGTCATCATGGGTAACCTTCCTGTTAACGATGTTCCCGCAAAAGTACTTTTTGATACTGGTGCATCGCATTCTTTCTTGTCATGCCCGTTTGCATCGAAGCACAATGTTGATACTGAGATTATGCCCAAAGCCATGCAAGTTGTTTCTCTGGGCAAGCTTTTGACTTCAAGTTTGGTTGCTCCCGATATCTCTATCACGTTGGGCGATTACAAGTTTCTCTCTTCTCCGGTGGTTCTTGGTAATTCGGATATCGATCTTATTCTTGGGATGGACTGGCTCTCTAAGCATAAACCTCAGCTTGATTGTGCAGCCAGGCAGATTCAACTGACTCATTCGTCTGAGGATGTCATTGTCTTTGCCGCTCGTGATGATACAATCCGGTTGTTTTCTCTCAATGAGAAGGGTGAATTGGATGCTATTTCGCAGATTCCGGTTGTTTGTGAGTATCAAGACGTCTTCCCAGAAGAGCTCCCAGGAATGCCTCTGCACCGGCCCGTTGAATTTGTTATTGAACTTGTGCCTGGTACGGAACCTATGTGCAAACGTCCCTACAAGCTCGGCCCTGAAGAGTTGAAGGAGTTGAAGAAACAACTCGATGTTCAAGAAAGAATGGGTCTCATTCGGCCTAGTTCTTCTCCGTGGGGTTGTGGTGTTCTTTTTGTGAAGAAGAAGGATGGAACGGACCGACTTTGTGTTGACTATCGTCCATTGAACAAGAAGACCATCAAGAACAAATACCCACTTCCCAACATCAATGAGCTGTTCGAACAACTCAAGGGTGCCCAAGTATTCTCCAAGCTTGATCTCCGTATGGGTTATCATCAGATTCGCATTCGTGAGCAAGATATTCCTAAGACGGCTTTCAGGACAAGCTATGGGTCATATGAATACACTGTCATGTCTTTTGGCCTCGCCAACGCTCCTCCGACGTTTTCTCGCATGATGAACTTCATCTTCAACCCCTACACCAATGACTTCGTTTTGGTCTATCTCGACAACATTCTGGTTTTCTCCAAGAACAAGGAAGATCATGCCAAGCACTTACGTTTGGTGCTGGATAAGCTGAGGGAACATCAGTTCTACGCCAAGTTCTCCAAGTGTGAATTTTGGCTCGATGAGGTGCTTTATCTTCGACATATCATCTCTGCCAAGGGCATTGCCGTGAATCCTGAGAAGGTGTCTGCAATTGTTAATTGGGAACCTCCTCAGAACGTGAAGCAACTACGTAGCTTCCTCGGTCTCGCAAGCTACTGCCGAAGATTCGTTGAAAACTTTTCTAAGATCACGAAGCCTCTCTCAAATCTTCTTCAGAAGCACGTCAAGTACGTTTGGTCTCCGGAGTGTGATATTGCTTTCAACACTTTGAAAGAGAAGTTGATCACTGCTCCAGTTCTGACTCCGCCTGATGAAACCAAGCCGTACGAGGTCTTTTGTGATGCCTCTCTCCAAGGTCTCAGTGCTGTACTGATGCAAGAGAAGAAAGTTGTTGCTTATACCTCTCGCCAGTTGAAGCCTAATGAGAAGAACTACCGCACTCATGATCTCGAGTTGGCGGCAGTTGTGCATGCTTTGTTGACTTGGAGACATCTTCTATTGGGAAGAAAAGTGGATATTTTCACTGATCACAAGAGTCTCAAGTACATCTTCACTCAGCCTAATCTCAACCTCAGGCAGACTCTATGGGTCGAAATGATTCAAGAGTACAGTCCGAGTATCGAGTATACTCCAGGCAAGGCCAATGTGATTGCTAACGCTTTGAGCAGAAAAGCGTATTGTAACAGTCTGATTCTGAAGCCTTATCAACCCGAGCTTTGTGAAGCTTTCCACAAACTTAATCTGCAAATTGTTCCTCAAGGTTTCCTCGCAAACTTTCAAGTCTCTCCTACCCTGGAAGACCAGATTCGCCAAGCCCAGCTTCTTGATGCTATGGTGAAAAAGGTGAAGATTGGTATCGCAAAGAGTCAGTCCAAGTACAAGTGCTACCGCCTTGATGACAAGGACACTCTCTTCTTCGAGGATCGAATTGTGGTACCCAAAGGTGAACTTCGTAAAGTGATCACGAACGAGGCTCACAATTCTCTCCTCTCCATCCACCCTGGGAGCACGAAGATGTATCAGCATCTGAAGCAAACTTATTGGTGGACTCGAATGAAGCGCGAGATCGCTCAATTCATGAATGAATGTGATGTCTGCAGAAGAGTGAAGGCAGAACACCAAAGGCCAGCAGGTCTCCTACAACCTGTTGCCATTCTAGAATGGAAGTTTGACCACATTGTAATGGACTTCGTGACTGGGTTTCCAAAGTCCAAGCGTGGCAACGATGCTATATTCGTTGTCATCGACAAGCTCACCAAAGTGGCTCACTTTCTACCTATCAAAGAGTCAATCACTGCAGCTCAATTGGCAGAACTCTATACCTCTCGAATTGTCTCTCTGCACGGTATTCCTCAAGTGATATCTTCAGACCGTGGCAGCATCTTTACCTCCAAGTTTTGGGATTCTTTTCAGAAGGCCATGGGCACCAACATCCGCTTCAGCACTGCTTTCCATCCTCAAACAAGCGGTCAAGTCGAGCATGCCAACCAAATTCTTGAAGATATGCTCAGGGCTTGTGTTATCTCCTTTGGCATGAAGTGGGAGGATTGTCTTCCTTATGCTGAATTCTCATACAACAACAGTTTTCAAGCAAGTTCGGGCAAGGCCCCATTCGAAATTCTGTATGGTAGGAAGTGTCGTACCCCTCTCAACTGGTCTAAAACCGGTGAACGTCAGCTGCTGGGTAATGACTTAATCACAGAGGCAGAAGAAATGTGCAAGGTCATTCGTGATAACCTCAAAGAAGCCCAATCCCGCTAGAAGAGCTACTATGATAGTAAGCACCGTGATTTGGCTTTCGAGATCGGAGATCATGTTTACCTCCGCGTCTCTCTTATGAAAGGGACTCGTCGCTTCGGTATCAAAGGGAAGCTTGCCCCCAGATACGTCGGACCTTTCAAGATTGTCAACAAGAGAGGCGACCTCGCCTATCAACTCGAGCTTCCGTCAAACTTTGCAAATGTTCATGATGTGTTCCATGTCTCCCAACTGCGAAAGTGCTTCAAGACGCCTGAACGCACAGTCAACTTCCAGGACATTGAGCTCCAAGAAGATCTCTCCTATCGTGAGCACCCAGTTGCCATTCTTGAAGAGACTGAACGCAGGACTCGCAACAAGTCAATAAAATTTCTCAAAGTCAAGTGGTCACACCATTCCAACCGTGAAGCTACCTGGGAACGCGAGGATCACCTCCGTTCTGAGTACCCGGAGTTCTTTCAGTCCAAGATCTCGGGACGAGATCTTTTCGTAGTGGTGGAGTGTTGTAACGCGCCAGATATAACTTTCCCAATTTGTACTCCAACTCTTGCCGTTTCTGGCGTTAAGTTATATTTATTTCTCGGGTTCGGGTCTTTGTCTCCGTGTGTTGTTTTCGTTTTCATGCATCTCATATCATGTCATCATGTGCATTGCATTTGCATACATGTTCATCTCATGCATTCGAGCATTTTCCCCGTTGTCCGTTTTGCATTCCGGCGCTTCGTTCTCCTCCGGTGGCCATTTCTAGCTTCCTTTCGTGTGTGGGATTAAACATTTCCGGATTGGACCGAGACTTGCCATGCGGCCTTGGTTTACTACCGGTAGACCGCCTGTCAAGTTTTGTATCATTTGGACTTCGTTTGATACTCCAATGGTTAACCGAGGGACCGAAAAGGCCTTGTGTGTGTTGCAGCCCAACACCCCTCCATTTTGGCCCAAAACCCACCAAACTCTGCTCCATGTCCTAGAGCGTTCGATCACGATCGCGTGGCCGAAAACCGCACCTCATTTGGACTCTCCTAGCCCCCTCTATGCCTATTTAAACCCCCCCCCCCCCCGTTTTTCGGATCTTCCCCTACCTCCGAAACCCTAAAACTCCCCACGCCGAGCCACACACGTCCGACCCGGCCGGACAAATCGCGCCGCCGCCCCGCACCAGTGGCAGGCCACCACGTGGCCGCGTCCGCCGCCGCCGCCATCCGGCCCGGGAGGCCCATCGCCGGCCCCCGCGGCCCCGAGCTTCCCGCGCCCCCGCGCCTCCACAGCGCCACCGCCTCCTTCCTCCGTCCCCGCGCCCGGTGGCCGGACCCGCCCCGACACTCGACGCCGGTGACGCCGCGTGCCACCGCCGCCCTCGCCGATCCGGCCGGTGGTCGCCGCCGCCGACCCCGCCACGCCGCGCGCCATCGCCGTCCTCTCCTTCGGCCGGCGTGCCGCTCCAAGTCCTCCCCGGCGTCCAACTCCGGCGAGAGCTCCAACTCCGGCGAGCTTCTCCGGCCGACCTCGTTTTCCGTGCCGGTGAACAGTGCGGTTGGATCTGGATCTCAGATCTGAAATCCTCGGTTGACTTTCGTCCCTAGCCCTAGTTTTTTATGCCATCTTTGACTGATGATATCTCTGCATCCGTAGCTCCGTTTTGGACATATAATATATCAAAATCTTCGTCTCGACATGTACATCATTTCATTCCATTGCATCATTTTCATTTGAGTTCATCTTGATGCCCAAAATGCTGCTAGAAGGAGGCTTCGTGAGTTAAGTTGCAGATCCGTTAGTTCATCTTAGACTTTTGTCATTTTTGCCATGATTATTGTGTGCATGATATGCCTGTGAGTCTTTGGGATGAATTGTTAAGCATTTTGTCTTCTTTCCAGAGGTGTCACCCATGCATTTTTAGTATGTGTGTGGTGACTTGTGCAAGCTTGCAAAGAGAGGCACCTGAGAATTCTGTTTTCAAGGACTTAGTGGATTTCACTAAGTCTGGGATATTTCAGTTCATGATGCCATATGTTCAGCTTGTTTCCTAGTGATCCGTGCCTCTTTTGAGGATGATCAGTAAGGGAGTTTTGTTATTCTTGTTATGCTCTATCCATCCATGTCTTTGTTTGCATATGTGGAGTGCTCTAGATTGAGTCAATCGAGCTCTACTTTTGCTTCGTGGTAAATCTGGGCAGATCGTCAACTTGTTTGCGATTTTGCCGATGTTATTGTTATTGATCCATGCATGCTATGCCATTGTTCTTGCCATGTCTAGCCGGTATGTTGTGCCTTGTTTATGGATATATGCTTGCCTTGCCATGACTTGCACCGTAGTGAGTGCATCGAGCTCGTTTACATGCCTTCGTGAGTTATCATTTCAGCATGTCTCAGTTTTCACTGAGTCTGAAAACTGATTGTGCGTGAGCTATGTTCGTGTGCTCGTTAGAGTATTTTGTGAACTCTTTTGGCCCCAGGTCACTTTGGGTGTTTTGTTAAGCTTGTTGAGTAGCTCCATGCCATGTTCTTACTTGTCATGTTCAGGTTATGTATCATGTTGTTTTGCTGCTCCGAAGAGAGCATCGTGGTCTGAAATTTCAGACTAGTGTTAATTTCACTAAGTCTGAAATCTGTTATGCATTTGCGTTTTTGCCAAGCTTGTTTGAACCTCATAATGGATGAATTTGGCCATGGCTCAGTGCTAGTGTTTTGATAAGCATCTTGTGTACAACCCTGCCATATATTTTGTTGTCATGTTTGGTGGCTATAGCATGTTCATTTCGTTGCATTTAGGAGCCTACTTGCTGTAAATCGCAGACCGGTTCATTTCGTAAAACGCTTGCCATTTCCAAACCGTAGCTCCGATTCCAATGATCTTTATATTGTTTTCAAGTGATTTCATCCCCTCTATACAGTGGCACACTTGGTTTTCCAAGTTGAGGCCAGGTTCATGCATTTCCTGTCACGTCTTGCATTTTGCAACCCGCATCGCATCGCATCCCGCATAGCATACCATCATTGCATCGTATTGCTTGAGTTTGCACATGGTTGATTGTATCCTTGTTGCTTGTTTGTGTTGTTGGGTAGAGCCGGGAGACGAGTTCGCTAACAAGGAGCCCGCTGAGTTTGCTTGTGAGGATCCAGTCAACTCTGACAACTGTGCAGGCAAGATGATCATACCCTCGAAATCACTACTATCTTTGCTATGCTAGTTTGCTCGCTCTTTGCTATGCAAATGCTACGATGCCTACCACTTGCTTGTCAGCATCCCAATTTCCATGTTCAGCCCCTAACCCACCATTGTCCTAGCAAACCGTTGATTGGCTATGTTACCGCTTTGCTCAGCCCCTCTTATAGCATTGTTAGCTGCAGGTGAAGATTGGAGCCGTTCCTTGTTGGGACATTTATTACTTGTTGGGATATCACTATATTGCCATGTTATCTTAATGCATATATATACTTGGTAAAGGGTGGAAGGCTCGGCCTCTCGCCTAGTGTTTTGTTCCACTCTTGCTGCCCTAGTTTCCATCATATCGGTGTTATGTTCCTGGATTGTTGTGTCCCTTACGCGGTTGGGCTATAATGGGAACCCCTTGATAGTTCGCCTTGATTAAAGCTTTTCCAGCAATGCCCAACATTGGTTTTACCATTTGCCACCTAGCCTCTTTTTCCCTTGGGTTTCCGGAGCCCAAGGGTCATCTTTATTTTAGCCCCCACGGGCTAGTGCTCCTCTGAGTGTTGGTCCGAACTAGAGTCCTGTGCAGCGCCCCCTCGGGGAAACCCGAGGTTTGGTTTTAGTTGTATGCAGAGCTCATCTGAGTGTGCCCTGAGAACGAGATATGTGCAGCTCCTATCGGGATTTGTCGGCACATTCGGGCGGTGTTGCTGGTCTTGTTTTAACCTGTCGAATCGTCTTGTTGTACCGAGATACCGAGTCTGATCGGTGTGTCTTGGGTCGAGGTCTATTCCTTCGTTGACTGTGAGAGCTTGTTATGGGCTAAGTTGGGACCCCCTGCAGGGATTGATCTTTCGAAAGCCGTGCCCGCGGTTATGGGCAGATGGGAATTTGTTAATGTCCGGTTGTAGATAACTTGAACCTTAATTAATTAAAATGAATCAACTGAGTGTGTTGCCGTGATGGCCTCTTCTCGGCGGAGTCCGGGAAGCGGACACGGTGTTGGAGTTATGTTTGCGCAGGTTGCTCCCTAGCTTCTCGCTCGTGCTTTGCCTCCTCTTCTCGCTCTCTTTTGCGAATAAGTTAGCCACCATATATGCTAGTCGCTTGCTGCAGCTCCACTTATACATTACCCCTTTCCTACCTATTAAGCTTAAATAGTCTTGATCGCGAGGGTGCGAGATTGCTGAGTCCCCGTGGCTCACAGATTACTATTACACCAGATGCAGGGACAGATGACACAGCTCCAGATGGCGCGCTTGAGCTCAAGTGGGAGTACGACGAGGATTCTCAGCGTTACTATGTGTCTTTTCCTGATGATCAGTAGTGGTGCCCAGTTGGGGTGATCGGGACCTATGTCGCTTGTTGGGTTCTTTTATTTTGGCGCCGTAGTCGGGCCATGAGTGTTTGGATGATGTATGTTATTTATGTACTTTGATGTGACGTGGCGAGTGTAAGCCAACTATTGTATCTCCCCTTTTATTATATACATTACATGGGATGTTGTGAAGATTGCCTAACTTGCGACATTGCTTTCAATGCGGTTATGCCTCTAAGTCGTGCCTCGACACGTGGGAGATATAGCCGCATCGAGGGCGTTACAGTGATGGTGCATTGGGACCACCAAAGCGGGCGCGTGGCCTCGAGCTTGGGGAGCGTCCCGTTCACCTCGCGAGCGAACTGTTTGAAGATGCGCTGAGAAGCTGGGGCCTGGGGCCTGAGAACTGTTTGAAGCCCCCAGCCCCTCGTCCTGGTGGTGGTCATCATTTCTCCTTGGCGGAGGCAATGGGGGAAGACCAGCGTTGCCCTGGGGGCTATCCTCACGAGGTGGGTCCCTCCAAGCTCCCTCGCGAGGTTGGTCCTGCTAGCGGTCCTCACGAGGCCGGTCACGCCACTCTTGGCATAGGCCACGATCGTCCCAGCGTCCGCCTCCGCGGTCGTAGCCCCGGTCATTGCGCTCGGGGTGTCGGACGAAGCGTCCTTCCCAAATTGCTCTGTGCTCTTGACAGTCGCTGGTGTTGTTGGTGTTCAAGTTGTGGAAGGCGCAGAACTGGCGGCCGTTCTTGGATGACTTGGGCTGATCTCTGCCTTGCTTGGTGTCGGGCTCTACTGCGAGCACTACTGCCTCTTTGCGCTTCACGTCCTTGGCCTTGGCCTTCTTTTCCTCCACTACTGGAGCTGGCAGCTCGAGGAGACAGAGGTGCCCCTCCTCAGCTCTTGCGCACCTGATCGCCAGGTTGAACAACTCCTGAGATGTGCAAAGCTCATCATGGATAGCCAGCTCTTCCTTCATCTTGACGTCGCGGGCGCCATCGGAAAATGCAAAGATGATAGCCTCGTCCATGACCTTGGGGATCTTGAGGCGGGTGTTGTTGAAGTGCTGGGTGTACTTCCGGAGGGTCTCTCCTGGCTGTTGCTTGATGCGGCGTGGGTCGCCCGCGACCAGTGGGCGGTCACGAGTGCCCTGGAAGTTCGCGACGAAGTGGTCTCGCATCTCGTCCTAGGAGGAGATCAAGCCGTGCTGCAGGTTCAAGAGCCAGGAGCGGGCCCCATCCTTGAGAGTCATGGGAAACCAGTTCGCCATGACTTTTTCATCGCCGTTGGCCGCTTCGATGCTCAACTCATAGAGCTGCAGGAACTCCGCGGGGTCGACGTTGCCGTCGTACCGTGGAGGTAGATCTGGCTTGAACTTGCCTGGCTAGGCAAGGCTACGCAGCTCAGGGGTGAAGGCGCGGCAGCCTGTCGTGGTTGCTGGGGCCCGCTTTGGGGGCAGAGCTTGGTCTTGGCGAGTTCCGCGTTGTGCCACTGCAGGCGGCGCACGGTCTTGATGAGGTGGCGCAGGGAGCGCTGGTGCAGCTTCTCGTGGTCGCGGGATTTCTTGGCAGCTCCTTTCTTCACGCGCGGGTGCCGGGCATGGCGGATCACGCCGCGGAGGCGCGCGCCTTGGCGCCAAGGCACAATCTTGGGGTCGAGGCGGTGGAGGCACACCGCGAGCCCCGTCGCCCGCGGCCTGCTGAGGGGGGGGTGCAGAGAGTGGGACGGCACCAGCGAGCCCCCCGCGGCACGAACAAGCTCGGCGACGCGGTCGAGCCACTCCTCATAGACGTCGTCGACGGGGCGGTAATGCAGGAGCTCGTTCGCCGCGATGAGCGCGGCCCGTGCCTCCATGGGAGTGCCGTGCGCGTGAGACGAAGAGACCGCAGGGGTGAGCGATGGAGTAGCGGTCCGGCTGTCTTGCCGCTCTGAAGGATGTTGCGAGGACGCCTGCTGCTCATTTCCCACCGGGTCGGTGGCAGCGTTGGCGGTGAGGGACAGAGAACGACGAGGCGGCCCGCCGACGGGAGCCTCACTACAAGAAATATGTGAACTAGTGACCTTCTGCCAGTGACCCTCGAAGAATTTTTCATAGATCTATGACCATTTCAGACCAATTGGTCAAAAGTTGTTCGGGGGACTCCAAACCCTAAACCATTGCAACCATTTTGGTCAGAAAGGTCGTAATTTCCTTACACGAAATGGTCATAAAGCAAACAGCGCTAGTCCGTTGCCTTATTTCTAGTTGTTAACGACCAATATAGATGGTCATGGCCTTGTAAATTGTGGTGGGTTGCTATGACTAGGCGCCACCTCATCAGTTTTGCCTATGTGTCATGTCCATGTGGCAGTTTTTGCCCTAGGTTGTGAAGCAACCTATATTTCTGTCATTTCCAAAATTCCCAAAAGAATCTCATAAATTCTTTGGGTCATATCTTCGTCAAATATGTAAAAACGTACCTTGCCTAGGTCAAAAATAATTCAAAAATATTCATTTTCCTATTTTGTTCAGAACAATAGTTTGTGAAGGAAGTACCACTTTGGCTTGTCCAAATAGTATCCATTTTCTACAGTGCTTTGCTATGCCCAAATAACCATCCTCCACCAAATGCCAGCTCAATCCATTCATTATTTTGAGCCGAGCTTCAACATTCGTATTTATGTCCAGTGTGGTAGTTTGCAAAGCAAGTACCACCTAGACTCCTCCTTTTGAGCTGAAAATTTGTGAAGATAGTCTTCTTAGTAACTGATCATCCTCAGCCAAAACTCACGCCCATTAGCCATGTACATTTCCCGTACCGCTAATCAAACACTTGGCTGCTAATTCATGTTTGAGCATCGATCGGTCTCCTCGTGAGAATCTTATGTTGTAATTTTCTTCCTAGCACCTACCTAGGGAGTGCGCAACCCACTAGACATGCCTAGGCCACCCAGAACACATGGCAACGCCACAGTCACGCGGTGACCACGCGGCGGGCATGTGAGTTTACGCGCTCTAGAGTTGGGGCCCTCGGCCACCGCCCAGACCTCGACGTAACACCACCAAACCATGTATTTATGATTAAATAGGTCCTTATGAAACTAGAAATGATTTTTGGAAAAAATAAATAGCAAACTATGAGGTAGCTGCAGTTCAAATTTGACCCGCCTACAACTGAATCGGCGGAAATTTGTCTTTTTCACGAGAGGTGGATCAAAACTTTTTACATGCAACCATTTTGTCAATTTTGCATTAAATATGTCCTAGTATTTTAGAAAATTGATTTGGTCCAATTTTGCAACAATTATTTGGTAGTTCCTTCACAAAAAATCCTCCTTTTGGGCACTCGAAAAATGGAAAATGGTTTTTTTGTCCAAAGAAAATGAAAACTTCCTTAGGCAACATTGTTTGTCATTCCAATATGCACCCTTGTGCACAATATGAGATCATTTGAACAAACTATGCCATGGATGTGGCCATAAGATTGATCATTTGGCTTGAAAGCCATTGATCTCCACACGTGATAGCTCGTTTCTGAGAACAGTTTTTTTATAATAATTGTCGTATTACAAGTTTGTTATTTTTCCTACGAACTTGGCCACATATGATGACATAATGCGATGGTTTCCCAATTTTTTGATTTTTTTGAATTTTTTATGCCCGTTTAAAATGCGGTAAAAACGGCGGGAATGACCGTTCCTAGCTAGTGGTTGAATCCTGGACTTTTTTTGGTGTTTCTCTGATTAAATAGATACTTATGTACCTAGAAATGATTTTTGGAAAAAATAAAGAGCAAACTACAAGGCAGCTGCAGTTCAAATTTGACCCGCTTCCAACTGAATCGGCGGAAATTTGTTTTTTTCATGAGAGGTGGATCAAAACTTTTTACACCCAACCATTTTTTCAATTGTGCATTAAATATGTCCTAGTATTTTAGAAAATTTATTTGGTCCAATTTTGCAACAATTATTTGGTAGTTCCTTCATAATAAAACCTCATTTTGGGCACTCGAAAAATGGAAAATGGTTTTTTTGTCCAAAGAAAATGAAAAATTCCTTAGGCAACATTGTTTGCCATTCCAATATGCACCCTTGTGCACAATATGAGATCATTTGAACAAACTATGCCATGAATGTGGCCATAAGATTGATTATTTGGCTTGAAAGCCATTGATCTCCACACGTGATAGCTCGTTTCTGAGAACACTTTTTTTATAATAATTGCCGTATTACAAGTTTGTTATTTTTCCTGGGAACTTGGCCACATATGATGACACAATGTGAAGGTTTCGCAATTTTTTGATTTTTTCTGAATTTTTTATGCCCGTTTCAAAATGCGGTCAAAACGGCGGGAATGACCGTTCCTAGCTAGTGGTTGAATCTTGGAATTTTATTGGTGTTTCTCTAATTAAATAGATACTTATGTACCTAGAAATGATTTTTGGAAAAAATAAATAGCAAACTATGAGCCAGCTACAGTTCAAATTTGACTCGCTTCCAGCTGAATCGGGGGAAATTTGTCTTTTTCACGAGAGGTGGATCAAAACTTTTTACACCCAACCATTTGGTCAATTGTGCATTAAATATGGCCTAGTATTTTAGAAAATTGATTTGGTCCAATTTTGCAACAATTATTTGGTAGTTCATTCACAATAAAACCTCATTTCAGGCACTCGAAAAATGGAAAATGGTTTTTTTGTCCATAGAAAATGAAAACTTCCTTAGGCAACATTGTTTGCCATTGCAATATGCACCCTTGTGCACAATATGAGATCATTTTAAGAAACTATGCC
Source organism: Triticum monococcum (assembly GCA_034509565.1). Taxonomy (NCBI): domain Eukaryota; kingdom Viridiplantae; phylum Streptophyta; class Magnoliopsida; order Poales; family Poaceae; genus Triticum; species Triticum monococcum. The sequence continues at coordinate 147,505,986 of CM067845.1, forward strand.
ATGAATGTGGCCATAAGATTGATCATTTGGCTTGAAAGACATTGATCTCCACATGTGATAGCTCGTTTCCGAGAACACTTTTTTATAATAATTGCCGTATTACAAGTTTGTTATTTTTCCTGGGAACTTGGCCACATATGATGACACAATGCGAAGGTTTCCCATTTTTCTGATTTTTTTAATTTTTATGCCCGTTTCAAAACACGGTCAAAACGGCGGGAATGGCCGTTCCTAACTAGTGGTTGAATCTTGGAATTTTATTGGTGTTTCTCTTATTAAATAGATACTTATGTACCTAGAAATAATTTTTGGAAAAAATAAAGAGCAAACTAGAAGGCAGCTAAAGTTCAAATTTGACCCGCTTCCTACCGAATCGACAGAAATTTGTCTTTTTCACGAGAGGTGGATCAAAGCTTCCCACACCCAACCATTTGGTCAATTGTGCATTAAATATGTCCTAGTATTTTAGAAAATTGATTTGTTACAATTTTGCAACAAATATTTGGTAGGTCATTCACAAAAAAGCTCATTTCGGACACTCAAAAAATGAAAAAAATGATTTAAAAGAACTAATTTTTCATAACTCTTTAAAAAATATTTATCTTATTTCAATTTATGATTATTTCTGAAAACAATAGTCAAATTTGCTGACACAATAAGATTTTTTTTTTCAAATTTTCAGGTCATAATAAAATAGCTAACATGATTTAGCACATTACTTTTAGTCGATTATGACCAATTTAAATGGTCAAAATATCATACCTGTATACTGCGTTCTGATTGGTCCAGGGGCCTCTCACGCAGATCATGGGTAAATCACCGTCGGATCCCCTGGATCCAACGGCCCTCACCAAACATGGATGTGTCCCCGAAACAACCCTAGCTCTGTCCTGTGGTCATTTTCCATCCACCCCCCACCTCCTTTCTTTCCCTCGTTCTCTGCTCCTCCTCTCCCCTTCCAGATCCGGCGGAGCTCCTCTCGATCCCCTCCCCTTCCTCCCCGCTAGCCGCCACACCCATGCTCTCCAGATCCAATCCCTTGCTCCGCCCCCCTCGTCCACCGTCCCCTTCCTCCGCCATCGACGTTCGCGCTCAAGACCTCCGCCTCACCCGCCCTCGCCATTGCCTCCTCGGCGGGGTTGCCCTTTTTGGCGTCCGCCTCTGCGGCGCCGAGGGCTGCGCCGCCACGGCCAGGAGGGTCTCGCTCCGCGAGGCCGCACCCGCGACCTGCTACCCCGCGCCCGCACCAACTTCGGCGCTGCTCCACCCGCCGCTCTTGCCCCGGCGCCGGCACCAAGGCCGTCCCCGCCCACCAGGTCTAGGATCCCGCTGCGGGGTTCGTCGTCAAGGTCCCCGCCGTCTACGAGTTCTTCATCAAGGTTCTCGCACATCCTCTCCTCACGCCCTAGATCGAAATCGGCGCCTGCCTCCGCCGTCGGCCGCCATGTCGCCGTCTCTGCTCGGGGTCAGCTCCCCTCCCTTCCCCTCTCACCTCTCTTTCTCGTTGCGCGGTGCAGGTGGAGGTTGCTGAATTGACCTTGTTTTTCGCTTGGTTCCTTCCTGCTGCAGGGGCTCACCAAGTCGCTGGCCATGACCGTGCTCTCCGAGGTCGGCGACAAGACCTTCTTCACCACCGCGGTACCCCACCCCACCTCACCTCCTCTCGCCTTCCACGTGTTCCTAGTACTGCTTTCTCCGCGAGTCCGTCCTGGAATCGTGAAAGAAGCTAGAATGTGGTTGTTACTTGCATTTTTTCTTGACGAATTGTAGGTTGCCAACTTCCTTGCCCGTTTCAAGTCGATCCCTAGTATCATTGAGCTCGACACCTTGAAGGTCTCTGGTGATGTCTTGTTTGGCTCTGGAGTCGTGCTCAAGGTGAACTTCATAGTCATCATTCTCCTTTTGCTGCGGTTAGTTACTGTGTGCAAATGGACCTAATGCTAATCAAATCTGCTCATCCCATCAGCAGGGCAATGTGACCATTGCAGCCAAGGCTGGAGTCAAGTTGGAGATCCCAGACGAAGCTGTGCTCGGGAACAAGGTAAGCCTTCATTTCACATCCCAACACCTACCCAATCTGAAAATGTGTGGTCTGTGTCATGATTGTTATGCATGGTCTGAGACTAACACATGGCCTTCTCTGGTGTCACCGGGACATCAACGGCCTGGAGGATCTTTGAGTGACGCCACCGCCATCGCCAGTCACATTCCCAGAAACCTTCCGGTCCTCCTTCGCTGAGTTAACCGTCCTGTAATTTTTGTGTGCATTCTGCTGGGGTGTTGTCCTGGGATAGCCCATTTACATAATAATTGTAAGCCCCTCTGATGTTCATCTACACTTGTTCTTCCTGGCCGTGCCAGGGACGTAAAATTTCTTTTGGTTATATGATGATGCCCCTAGTTCTCACATGCCTAAATTTGTTTCTTTCGCCCTGCTGGGTTCCCGGCCAGTCCATGATTTTGGCTTCTGCAGGCTCTGATCAGGTTGGCGTCCGGCGGCAGGATGAAGGCCAAGGTGAGCTCCCGCGCCGGCGACTCTAGGTTAGTGCCCCGACCCGACCCCTCGCTTGTTATATGGTGTAAGTGCAATGGTACACTAGGTATGTGGTGTAAGTATCTCCACAAGATTTCATTCAGTAAATCATCTTAGTTATCTAGTTTTGAAATATTTTGCCGATGCATCATCTCTATGTGCCAGAGTAGTAGCACTCTTTGTTTGTTGAGTAGATGTTCCTGAGCCATATAACTGCATAGCTGATAGTGTCAAACTATTCACCATATAGTTATGTTACGATATGGCTGCTCTGGTCTAGTTGTGTTAACGGGAACAGGCAAGCTGATCTGCTACTGTTTTTCTCCCCTTGAACGATCTGGTGAAGGACAAGTTGGTCCATTGGTCCTCCTGCCCTGCTATCTCTCTCTACTGCATAGATATTTTTAGTTTTCTTTTGTTCTCTTTCTAGTTTAAGCATGAGGATATTCCAGTGTCTATGTATTCCTCTCGTGCTCATAAGTCAGAACATGTAATCTAATTAGGGACTACAGACTTGCTCATGTCATGTGCAAAACTTTCATGAATGTACATAAACATTTTCATGTCCAGAACCATGACTGTACATACTCGTATGAAAATCATTCACAACCTTTGTTCACTAGTTCCAACTAGTAATCGTGTATATATATGTAAGCTCCAAGCCTGATGTGCTTTAGGCATTAAATCTGTGTATATATACGATCTTCTTGATGCATGTATAACGCGACACACACACATCAGGAAATCTGGTTATGTTTCTTGAGTCAGGATTCACTTGATTATGTTTCTAACTTATCATAATTTATTAATTGCAGATGCTGGCCTTTAGTCTTCAGAAGATGGAGCTCTAGGAAGAAGAATCCAAGTTCACAGTTGTGAAGCATATCAACAAAGACTAGCATATTATGTGTTGTAAATGTAGGCAGTAGTAGGCTTATCTGGGCAGTAGTATACTGTAACGTTTGTAATAGACTAATGCCGTGTTGTTTTGGACGAATTTCATTTGCTATTTGGATTGTTTGAAATAATGATTGTGTATGTGATTTGAATACCCATCAAATGGAAACCTGACAAGTTATAATGGTTGTTTGACAGATTTTGAATTTTTTGATGTGTGGGATCAATTTTGTGATAAGCATGACAACTGGGACCAATCTGATTGGTGGGACCAGTGGCAAAAAAAGACGAAAATAAAAAATCAGTAGACTGTAAAAGGCTGCATCTTGGAAAAAAGGCCGAATTAATGGCCCAAGCCCATGTAGCTAGCGAAAATTAACAAGAAATACAGAAAAAAGGCCGAATTGTTGGGCTAGGCCCATGTAGAAAATCGAATTGGACCGGGCTGAATCTTGTGCCACATCAGATTGCCACGCTGGATGCCTACGTGGCCTGGGGAGGTTGCTAGTGACCAAAACGCCACAGTAGACGTATTTTGGTCATAAACATCTACGACCATTCCAGAAGAAAGGTCGCTATAGTCAGTTTACGAACGCCAACTTTTGACCTTATGTTTTTGGTCACAAAAAGGTCACAAATTGAAAACAGTGACCATTCAGTGACCAATAGTGTTGGTCACAAGTTGACATATTTCTTGTAGTGTCTGAGCAACGCGGGCGGCGAGGGCGGCCCGACGCTAAGCTCGAGCTTGGCGAGCGCCCGACATGGAGACGACGAAGCGACAGAGTGATGAACTGATGGAAGGGAAGCTACGGCGCACCCCTACCCGGTGCGCCAAATGTCGGGTCATGGGGTCCCGGCAAACCCTTAAGTTTCAAACACTGTGGTGCATGAGAAGCCTTTCCCTCCAACCGATCTACGCCCTAGCTCGCTTGGATCTCGCAGACGAACTCGACGAACTCACAACACAGAAGGACATGGGGTTTATACTGGTTCGGGCCACCGTTGTGGTGTAATCCCCTACTCCAGTGTGGTGGTGGTGGATTGCCTCTTGGGATGATGATGAACAATACAAAGGAAGAACGGCCTCCTGAGGTTGAGGCGTTCTTGAGCTCGGTGGGCTTGTGTGCGTGGGGGTGGTCTCTCTCAAGCTCCGATCAGATCGTGCCCTCACTGTGGTGGCTAGTCCTATTTATAAAGGCCCTGGTCCTCTTCCCAAATATCGAGCGGGAAGGGAGACAACAATGGCGGGCTAATTTGAAGGGGGGCAGCTAGTACAAGCTATCCTGAAAAAAAGTAGTCTTCACCTGCACAAAGTTCTGGTGGTGGCAGTGCTCTAGGCTCCATGGTGACCTCCGTCTTGCAGTCCATGGTCTTGGTCTTGTTGCACTGGAATGGCAACCTTTGCCTGAGGCCTCGGTACTCCGCGGCTGCGCTTGCCCCCTTTGCACCAAAGAGGAAACAAGGACGTTGTGCGTTGGCGCCCGCCTGGTGTCGATCGTCATGGCTCAGGTCATGAGAACCTCGTGAGGTTCGCCTCTCCTTGATATCTCCGCTCCTCACGAGCCTGCCTAGCTAGGCCACTCCGGAGGAGGTCTTGCATCGTCTGCCTCGCGAGGCTTGGCCCCTCGCGAGGGTCTTGGGTGCTTTGTTGGTGAATATGGGTCGTACGGCCTGCTGGCTCAGCCACGCCGCGTGTTGGAAATATGCCCTAGAGGCAATAATAAATTGGTTATTATTATATTTCCTTGTTCATGATAATCGTTTATTATCCATGCTAGAGTTGTATTGATAGGAAACTCAGATACATGTGTGGATACATAGACAACACCATGTCCCTAGTAAGCCTCTAGTTGACTAGCTCGTTGATCAATAGATGGTTACAGTTTCCTAACCATGGACATTGGATGTCGTTGATAACGGGATCACATCATTAGGAGAATGATGTGATGGACAAGACCCAATCCTAAGCATAGCACGAGATCGTGTAGTTCGTATGCTAAAGCTTTTCTAATGTCAAGTATCATTTCCTTAGACCATGAGATTGTGCAACTCCCGGATACTGTAGGAATACTTTGGGTGTGCCAAACGCCACAACGTAACTGGGTGGCTATAAAGGTAAACTACAGGTATCTCCAAAAGGGTCTGTTAGGTTGGCACGAATCGAGACTGGGATTTGTCACTCTATGTAAACGGAGAGGTATCTCTGGGCCCACTCGGTAAGACATCATCATAATGTGCACAATGTGATCAAGGAGTTGATCACGGGATGATGTGTTACAGAACGAGTAAAGAGACTTGCCGGTAACGAGATTGAACAAGGTATCGGGATACCGACGATCTAATCTCGGGCAAGTATCGTACCGATAGACAAAGGGAATTGTATACGGGATTGATTAAGTCCTTGACATCGTGGTTCATCCGATGAGATCATCGTGTAACATGTGGGTGCCAACATGGGTATCCAGATCCCGTTGTTGGTTATTGAACGGAGAACGTCTCGGTCATGTCTGCATGTCTCCCGAACCCGTAGGGTCTACACACTTAAGGTTCGATGACGCTAGGGTTATAAAGGAAGTTTGTATGTGGTTACCGAATGTTGTTCGGAGTCCCGGATGAGATCCCGGACATCACGAGGAGTTCCGGAATGGTCCGGAGGTAAAGATTTATATATAGGAAATCCTGTTTCAGCCATCGGGACAAGTTTCAGGGTCATCGATATTGTACCGGGACCACCGGAAGGGTCCCGGGGGTCCACCGGGTGGGGCCACCTATCCCGGAGGGTCCCATGGGCTGAAGTGGGAAGGTATCCAGCCCAAAGTGGGCTGGGGCGCCACTTCCCTTAGGGCCCATGCGCCTAGGGTGAAAGGGGAACCCTAAGGAAGAGTCCCAAGGAGGGAAGGCACCTCCTAGGTGCCTTGGGGGGGAGGGAAACCTCCCTTGGCCGCCCCCCCCCCCCTAGGAGATTGGATCTCCTAGGGCCGCCCCCCCCCCCCCTTGGGCTCCCTATATATAGTGGGGAAGGAGGGCCTCTCAAGACACACCTTTTGCCTTTGGTGCAGCCCTCTCCCCTCTCGCAAGTCCTTCTCATATCCCGTGGTGCTTGGCGAAGCCCTGCAGGATTGCCACGCTCCTCCACCACCACCACGCCGTTGTGCTGCTGCTGGATGGAGTCTTCTTCAACCTCTCCCTCTCTCCTTGCTGGATCAAGGCGTGGGAGACATCATCGGGCTGTACGTGTGTTGAACGCGAAGGTGCCGTCTGTTCGGCACTAGGATCATCGGTGATTTGGATCACGACGAGTACGACTCCATCAACCCCGTTCACTTGAACACTTCCACTTAGCGATCTACAAGGGTATGTAGATGCACTCTCCTTCCCCTCGTTGCTAGTCTCTCCATAGATAGATCTTGGTGACACGTAGGAAAATTTTGAATTTCTGCTACGTTCCCCAACAGTGGCATCATGAGCTAGGTCTATTGCGTAGATTCTATGCACGAGTAGAACACAAAGTAGTTGTGGGCGTTGATTTTGTTCAATATTCTTGCCGTTACTAGTCTTATCTTGATTCGGCGGCATCGTGGGATGAAGCGGCCCGGACCGACCTTACACGTACTCTTACGTGAGACTTGTTCCACCGACTGACATGCACTAGTTGCATAAGGTGGCTAGCGGGTGCCTGTCTCTCCCACTTTAGTCGGATCGGATTCGATGAAAAGGGTCCTTATGAAGGGTAAATAGCAATTGGCATATCACGTTGTGGTCTTTGCATAGGTAAGAAACGTTCTTGCTAGAAACCCATAGCAGCCACATAAAACATGCAAACAACAATTAGAGGACGTCTAACTTGTTTTTGCAGGGTATGCTATGTGATGTGATATGGCCAAAGGATGTGATGAATGATATATGTGATGTATGAGATTGATCATGTTCTTGTAATAGGAATCACGACTTGCATGTCGATGAACATGACAACCGGCAGGAGCCATAGGAGTTGTCTTTATTTATTTATGACCTACGTGTCAACATAAACGTCATGTAATTACTTTACTTTATTGCTAACCGGTAGCCATAGTAGTAGACGTAATAAGTTGGCGAGACAACTCCAAGAAGACACGATGATGGAGATCACGATGATGGAGATCATGGTGTCATGCCGGTGACAAGATGATCATGGAGCCCCAAGATGGAGATCAAAAGAGCTATATGATATTGGCCATATCATGATTGCATGTGATGTTTATCATGTCTTTGCATCTTGTTTACTTAGAACGACGGTAGTAAATAAGATGATCCCTCATAAACAATTTCAAGAATGTGTTCTCCCCTAACTGTGCACCGTTGCTAAAGTTCGTCGTTTCGAAGCACCACGTGATGATCAGGTGTGATAGATCCTTACGTTCACATACAACGGGTGTAAGACAGTTTTACACATGCAAAACACTTAGGGTTAACTTGACGAGCCTAGCATGTACAGACATGGCCTCGGAACACAAGAGACCGAAAGGTCGAGCATGAGTCGTATGGTAGATACGATCAACATGAAGATGTTCACCGATGATGACTAGTCCATCTCACGTGCTGATCGGACACGGCCTAGTTGACTCGGATCATGTAATCACTTAGATGACTAGAGGGATGTCTATCTGAGTGGGAGTTCATAAGATGAACTTAATTATCCTGAACATAGTCAAAAGTTCTTTGCAAATTATGTTGTAGCTCGCGCTTTAGTTCTACTGTTTAAATATGTTCCTAGAGAAAATTTAGTTGAAAGTTAATAGTAGCAATTATGCGGACTAGGTCCGTAAACTGAGGATTGTCCTCATTGCTTCATAGAAGGCTTATGTCCTTAATGCACCACTCAGTGTGCTAAACCTCGAACGTTGTCTGTGGATGTTGCGAACATCTGACATACACATTTTGATAACTACGTCATAGTTCAGTTGAACGGTTTAGAGTTGTGGCACTGAAGACGTTTTGAAACATCACGAAACATATGAGATGTTTCGAGGGCTGAAATTGGGATTTCAGGCTCGTGCCCACGTCAAGAGGTATAAGACCTCCGACGATTTTCTTAGCCTACAAACTAAGGGAGAAAAGCTCAATTGTTGAGCTTGTGCTCAGATTGTCTGAGTACAACAATCATTCGAATCAAGTGGGAGTTGATCTTCCAGATGAGATAGTGATGTTTTCTCCGAAGTCATTACCACCAAGCTGCTAGAGCTTCGTGATGAACTATAATATATCAGGGACATATATGATGATCCTTGAGATATTCGCGATGTTTGACACCACAAAAGTAGAAATCAAGAAGGAGCATCAATTGTTGATGGTTGGTGAAACCACTAGTTTCAAGAAGGGCAAGGACAAGAAGGGATACTTCATGAAACGGCAATTCAGCTGCTGCTCTAGTGAAGAAACCCAAGGTTGGACCCAAACCCGAGACTAAGTGCTTCTGTAATAAGGGGAACAGCCACTGGAGCAGAATTACCCTAGATACTTGGTAGATGAGAAGGCTGGCAAGGTCGGTAGAAGTATATTGGATATACATTGTGTTAATGTGTACTTTACTAGTATTCCTAGTAGCACCAGGGTATTAGATACCGGTTCGGTTGCTAAGTGTTAGTAACTTGAAATAAAAGCTACGGATTAAACGGAGACTAGCTAAAGGTGAGCTGACGATATGTGTTGGAAGTGTTTCCAATGTTGATATGATCAAGCATCGCACGGTCCCTCTACCATCGAGATTGGTGTTAAACCTAAATAATTGTTATTTGGTGTTTGCGTTGAGCATAGACATGATTGGATTATGTCTATCGCAATACGGTTATTCATTTAAGGAGAATAATGGTTACTCTGTTTATTTGAATAATACCTTCAATGGTCTTACGCCTAAAATGAATGGTTTATTGAATCTCGATCGTAGTGATACACATGTTCATGCCAAAAGATATAGGATAGTAATGATAGTACCACCTACTTGTGGCACTGCCACGTAAGTCATATCGGTATAAAGCGCATGAAGAAGCTCCATGTTGATGGATCTTTGGGCTCACTCGTTTTTGAAAAGTTTGAGACATGCGAACCATGTCTATTGGTATATATGCATGAAGAAACTCCATGCAAATGGACCATTTGGACTCACTTGATTTTGAATCACTTGAGACATGCAAATCATACCACATGGGCAAGATGACTGAAAGCCTCGTTTTCAGTAAAATGGAACTAGAAAGCAACTTGTTGGAAGTAATACATTTTGATGTGTGCAGTCCAATGAGTGCTGAGGCGTGTAGTGGATATCGTTATGTTCTTACTTCACAGATGATTTGAGTAGATGTTGAGTATATTTACTTGATGAATCACGAGTCTGAATTATTGAAAGGGTCAAGTAATTTCAGGGTGAAGTTGAAAGATCGACGTGACAAGAGGATAAAAGATCTATGATATGATCATAGAGATGAATATCTAAATTACGAGTTTGGCACAGAATTAAGACATTGTGGAAATTGTTTCACAACTGATACAGCCTGGAACACCATAGTGTGATGGTGTGTCCGAACATCATAACTGCACCCTATTGGATATGATGCATACCATGATGTCTCTTATCGAATTACCACAATAGTTTATGGTTTAGGCATTAGAGACAACCACATTCACCTTAAATAGGGCACCACGTAATTCCAATGAGATGACACCGTATGAACTATGGTTTAGAGAAACCTAAGCTGTCATTTCTTAAAAGTTTGGGGCTGTGACGCTAATGTGAAAAAGTTTCAGGCTGATAAGCTCGAACCCAAAGCGGATAAATGCATCTTCATAGGACACCCAAAATAGTTGGGTATACCTCCTGTCTCAGATTCGAAAGCAATAAGGGATTGTTTCTAGAATCGGGTCCTTTCTCGAGGAAAAGTTTCTCTCAAAAGAATTGAGTGGGAGGATGGTGGAGACTTGATGAGGTTATTAAACCGTCTCTTCAACTAGTGTGTGGCAGGGCACAGGAAGTTGTTCCTGTGGCACCTACACCAATTGAAGTGGAAGCTTATGATAGTGATCATGAAACTTCAGATCAAGTCACTATCAAACCTCGTAGGATGACAAGGATGCGTACTACTTCAGAGTGGTACGTAATCCTGTCTTAGAAGTCATATTGCTAGACAACGATGAACCTACGAGCTATGGAGAAGCGATGGTGGGCCTGGATTCCAAAAATGGCTCGAGGCCATATAATCCGAGAGAGGATCCATATATGAAAACAAAGTGTAGACTTTGGAAGAACTACTTGATGGTCGTAAGGCTATTAGGTACATATGGATTTTTTTTAAAAAGACGGACAATGATGGTAAGTGTCACCATTTAGAAAGCTCGACTTGTCGTTAAGATGTTTTCCGACAAGTTCAAGGAGTTGACTACGATGAGACTTTCTCACTCGTAGCGATGCTAAGAGTCTGTTGGAATTAAATTAGCGATTACTGCATTATTTATGAAATCTTGCAGATAGGATGTCAAAAAACATTGTTTCCTCGACGATTTTCTTGAGGAAAGGTTGTATGTGATACAAACGGAAGGTTTTGTCAATCCTGAAAGATGCTAATAAGTATGCAAAGCTCCAGCAATCCTTCTAAGGATTGGAGTAAGCATCTCGGAGTTGGAATGTATGCTTTGATGAGATGATCAAAGATTTTGGTGTATACAAAGTTTATGAGAAACTTGTATTTCCAAAGAAGTGAGTGGGAGCACTATAGAATTTTTGATGAGTATATGTAGTTGACATATTGTTGATCAGAAATGACGTAGAATTTCTGGAAAGCATATAGGGTTATTTGGAAAGTGTTTTTCAATGGAAAGCCTAGATTAAGCTACTTGAACATTGAGCATGAAGATCTATAAGGATAGATCAAAACGCTTAATGGTACTTTCAAATGAGCACATACCTTGACATGATCTTGAAGATGTTCAAGATGGATCAGTCAAAGAAGGAGTTATTGCCTGAGTTGTAAGGCGTGAAGTTAAGACTTAAAGCTCGACCACGGCAGAATAGAGAGAAAGGATGAAGGTCGTCCCCTATGCTTAAGACATAGGCTCTATAGTATGCTATGTTGTGTACCGCACCTGAAGTGTGCCTTGCCATGAGTCAGTCAAGGGGTACAAGAGTGATCCAAGAATGGATCACAGGACATCGGTCAAAGTTATCCTTAGTAACTAGTGGACTAAGGAATTTTTTCTATTATGGAGGTGGTAAAAGAGTTCGTCGTAAAGGGTTACGCCGATGCAAACTTTGACACTAATCCAGATTATTCTGAGTAGTAAACTGGATTCGTATAGTGGAACAGTTATTTGGAATAGCTCCAAATAGAACGTGGTAGCTGCATCTAGGAGATGACATAGAGATTTGTAAAGCACACACAGATCTGAAAGGTTCAAACCCGTTGACTAAAACCTCTCTCACAAGGAACATGATCAAACCCAGAACTCATTGAGTGTTAATCACATAGTGATGTGAACTAGATTATTGACTCTAGTAAATTCTTTGGATGTTGGTCACATGGCGATGTGACCTATGAGTGTTAATCACATGGCGATGTGAACTAGATTATTGACTCTAGTGCAAGTGGGAGACTGTTGGAAATATGCCCTAGAGGCAATAATAAATTGGTTATTATTATATTTCCTTGTTCATGATAATCGTTTATTATCCATGCTAGAATTGTATTGATAGGAAACTCAGATACATGTGTGGATACATAGACAACACCATGTCCCTAGTAAGCCTCTAGTTGACTAGCTCGTTGATCAATAGATGGTTACGGTTTCCTGACCATGGACATTGGATGTCGTTGATAACGGGATCACATCATTAGGAGAATGATGTGATGGACAAGACCCAATCCTAAGCATAGCACAAGATCGTGTAGTTCGTATGTTAAAGCTTTTCTAATATCAAGTATCATTTCCTTAGACCATGAAATTGTGCAACTCCCAGATATTGTAGGAATACTTTGGGTGTGCCAAACGCCACAACATAACTGGGTGGCTATAAAGGTACACTACAGGTATCTCCGGAAGTGTCTGTTGGGTTGGCACGAATCGAGACTGGGATTTGTCACTCCGTGTAAACGGAGAGGTATCTCTGGGCCCACTCGATAAGACATCATCATAATGTGCACAATGTGATCAAGGAGTTGATCACGGGATGATGTGTTACGGAATGAGTAAAGAGACTTGCCAGTAACGAGATTGAACAAGGTATCGGGATACCGACGATCGAATCTCGGGCAAGTATCGTACCGATAGACAAAGGGAATTGTATACGGGATTGATTAAGTCCTTGACATCGTGGTTCATCCAATGAGATCATTGTGGAACATGTGGGATCCAACATGGGTATCTAGATCCCGCTGTTGGTTATTGACCGGAGAACGTCTCGGTCATGTCTGCATGTCTCCCGAACCCGTAGGGTCTACACACTTAAGGTTCGATGACGCTAGGGTTATAAAGAAAGTTTGTATGTGGTTACCGAATGTTGTTTGGAGTCCCGGATGAGATCCCGGACGTCACGAGGAGTTCCGGAATGGTCCGGAGGTAAAGATTTATATATAGGAAATCCTGTTTCGGCCATCGGGACAAGTTTTGGGGTCATCAGTATTGTACCGGGACCACCGGAAGGGTCCCGGGGGTCCACCGGGTGGGGCCACCTATCCCGGAGGGTCCCATGGGCTGAAGTGGGAAGGTATCCAGCCCAAAGTGGGCTGGGCGCCACTTCCCTTAGGGCCCATGCGCCTAGGGTGAAAGGGGAACCCTAAGGAAGAGTCCCAAGGAGGGAAGGCACCTCCTAGGTGCCTTGGGGGGAGGGAAACCTCCCTTGGCCGCCCCCCCCCCCTAGGAGATTGGATCTCCTAGGGCCGGTGCCCCCCTTGGGCTCCCTATATATAGTGGGGAAGGAGGGCCTCTCAAGACACACCTTTTGCCTTTGGTGCAGCCCTCTCCCCTCTCCCAAGTCCTTCTCATATCCCGTGGTGCTTGGCGAAGCCCTGCAGGATTGCCACGCTCCTCCACCACCACCACGCCGTTGTGCTACTGCTGGATGGAGTCTTCCTCAACCTCTCCCTCTCTCCTTGCTGGATCAAGGCATGGGAGACATCATCGGGCTATACGTGTGTTGAACGCGGAGGTGTCGTCCGTTCGGCACTAGGATCATCGGTGATTTGGATCACGACGAGTATGACTCCATCAACCCCGTTCACTTGAACGCTTCCGCTTAGCGATCTACAAGGGTATGTAGATGCACTCTCCTTCCCCTCATTGCTAGTCTCTCCATAGATAGATCTTGGTGACACGTAGGAAAATTTTGAATATCTGCTACGTTCCCCAACACCGCGGGCCGCAGGCAGGCAAGTCTGGGGACCCCCGTTCCCAGAACACCGACATCTGCACTTGGACGCCCAACAACGTCTATAAGAAGAAGGTTGTGTAGCAGACATCAAGCTCTTTTCTAGCGCCATTGCCGGGGAGGTTAGTGTTGGAAGGTATATCTTTAGATCTTGTAATCAAATATTGTAGTTTCTTGTTTATCACTAGTTTAGTTTATGAAAGAAAACTACAAAAAATGGAATTGAGGGTGCCTCATATGCTTCATCTTTTTAATATCTTTATGAGAATAAGAATTCCGATAATTGGGCTCAATTGCTAGAGGAAGAATGCATTAGAATGTTTGGCACTAAATCTTTGGATGATGAGCATGATTGCAATGTTGTTAGTATGAACTCTTTGAATATCCATAGTACTAATGATGATTGCACTAGTCATGACGAAAATGTCTCTTATAAGCATGTCAACTTTTGTGGAATACATAGAGCTTGCAAGTACACACCAATTAGGGAAAATAGATTTTGCAAGAGGCATAAGTATTTGGAAACTAAATGGTTGCAAGAGAGGCTAGATGTTTGTGCTGAAAATTTAAAATTTCTTCGCCATACTTGTGAACTTTGCAATGAACATGGTCATTTAAATCTCCAATGCAAATTGTTTCATGATCGTATCGTGTCCAAAAATTGTGATGATTTGATTTCCCTTGCACATCATAATGAACTTAGTTTGCTTTTGGGTTATGAAGAATTGAAACGTATAACTAAGCATATTCCATAATATAACCTTGAGAAATTCCTCGATATTGATCTAGAAGAAATTTTTATGTATTGTGCGGTGAATTGCATTGAAAATCCTTATATTGCCAATTACATAAATAAAAGAAAACGAATAGAGGATGAAGAGAATACTAATGAAAGGGAAGAGGCTTCCTAATATCCTCCTATTATTTCTTATGATGAACCAGGTAATGAGGAGGAGCCTCCAATTCAAGAAATCTCATTAGTAAGGAGCTAAAAAAGAGGGTTAAACCCACACATGATGTGAAGAAGGAAAAGTAAAGATGGAGAAGCAATGGTAGAAAGGTCTCCCTCCAAAATGATGTTGCTCCTATTACTCATTGTGATAATGATAATTGCTATACTATTGGTGCTATCCATACTATTAATGATGAGAGTCATTATGCTTATGATATGAAAAGGCCCAAGCTTGGGGATGCTATGTTTGATGAGAATGAAAAATTTGAGAATATATTTGTTGCAATTAATGTTTGTCCCAAGCTTGGGGATGCTATGTTTTATGAAGATGATATGTTTAACCTCCCAAGTTTTGATATGCAAATTTATTATGATGATAGCATGCCTCCTATTTATGATGCTTATATTTATGAAAGTGGATTTGGAGAGTTCATGACTTTATTTAGTAATGAATCCACTATTTCGGAAGAGGTTCCAATTGATTATGAGAATAAAGTTGCTACCTATGATGATTATTGTGATGATACTTATGCTATAAAGAGCAGTGATGATTATATTTATAAAACTTGTCATGGTTATGATTACCCTTTTTCTGAACATTATTCTTTCAATGTGGAAACAATTTATAGTATTCGAGTTTCTTATGATACTCCCACTATTCTGAATGAGAAGAATTTTGCTTATGTGGAGATTAATAAAATTTATATGCTTGTAGATCATGAAAAGAATGCTTTAGGTGCTGGTTATATTGTTGAATTCATTCGTGATGCTACTGAAAATTATTATGAGGGAGGAATTTATGCTTGTAGGAATTGCAATAATACCAAGTTTCCTCTCTATGTGCTTAAAGCTTTGAAGTTATGCTTGTTTTGCCTTCCTATGCTAGTTGATTATTGTTCCCATAAGTTGTTTGCTCACAAAATCCCTATGCATAGGAAGTGGGTTAGACTTAAATGTTCTAGTCATATTCTTCATGATGCTCTCCTTATGTTTCAATTCTTATCTTTTATATGAGCATCATTGAAATCATCATGCCTTGTAGGGGCGTTAAACAATAGCGCTTGTTGGGAGGCAACCCAATTTTATTTTAGTTCCTTGCTTTTTGTTCCTGTTTAGTAATAAATAATTCATCTAGCCTCTATTTAGATGTGGTTTGATGCTTTTAATTATTGTTTGTTCCAAGTAGAACCTTTGGGAAGACTTTGGGAAAGTCTTTGCGATCTTGCTGTAAAAACAGAAATTTTAGCGCTCACGAGATTTGCTGATTTTTTTTTACTAGAGAGCGATATTTAGTTAATTCTTTTTGAAGATGATTAATAGATAAATTCCTCACGTTTAGAAATTTATTGAAGAATTTTTTGAGTTCCATAAGTATACGTTTGATCCAGATTACTACAAACTGTTCTGTTTTTGACAGATTCTGTTTTCTATGTGTTATTTGCTTATTCTGATGAATCTATGCGTAGTATCGGAGGGTATGAACCATAGATAAGTTGGAATACAGTAGATATTACACCAATATAAATTTAGAATGAGTTCACAATAGTACCTAAGTGGTGATTTATTTTCTTGTACTAACGGAGCTTACGAGTTTTCTGTTAAGTTTTGTGTTGTGAAGTTTTCAAGTTTTGGTAAAGATTCGATGGACTATGGATTAAGGAGTGGCAAGAGCCTAAGCTTGGGTATTCCCAAGGCACCCAAAGGTAATATTAAAAGACAACCAAGAGCCTAAGCTTGGGGATGCCCTGGAAGGCATCCCCTCTTTCGTCTTCGCTCATCGGTAACTTTACTTGGGCTATATTTTTATTCACCACATGATATGTGTTTTGCTTGGAGCGTCATTTTATTTTCTTTTGTTTTGCTTGCTGTTTGAATAAAATACCAAGATATGAAATTCTTAAATGTTAGAGAGTCTTCACATAGTTACATAATTATTTAACCACTCATTGGTCTTCACTTATATCTTGTGGAGTAGTTTGTCATTTGCTCTAGTGTTTCACTTATATATTTTTAGAGCATGGCGGTGGTTTTATTTTGAAGAAATAGATGAACTCTCATGCTTCACTTATATTATTTTGAGAGTATTTAGAACAGCATGGTAATTTGCCTGGGTTATAAAATTAGTTCTACTATGATGGGCATTCAAGATAGGTATAATAAAAACATTCATATAGAGTGCATTGAATACTATGAGAAGTTTGATACTTGATGATTGTTTTGAGATATGAAGATGGTGATATTAGAGTCATGCTAGTTGAGTAGTTGTGAATTTCAGAGATACTTGTGTTAAAGTTTGTGATTCCCGTAGCATGCACGTATGGTGAACTGTTATGTGATGAAGTCGGAGCATGATTTATTTATTGATTGTCTTCCTTATGAGTGGCGGTCGGGGGCGAGCGATGGTCTTTTCCTACCAATCTATCCCCCTAGGAGCATGCGGCTAGTACTTTGTTTTGATAACTAATAGATTTTTCCAATAAGTATGTGAGTTCTTTATGACTAATTTTGACTCCATGGATTATACGCACTCTCACCCTTCCACCATTGCTAGCCTCTCTAGTACCGCGCAACTTTCGCCGGTACCATAAACCCACCATATACCTTACTCAAAACAGCCACCATACCTACCTATTATGGCATTTCCATAGCCATTCCGAGGTATATTGCCATGCAACTTTCCACCGTTCCATTTATTATGACACGCTCCATCATTGTCATATTGCTTTGCATGATCATGTAGTTGACATCGTATTTGTGGCAAAGCCACCGTTCATACTTCTTTCATACATGTAACTCATGAGTCATTGCACATCCTGGTACACTGTCGGAGGCATTCATATAGAGTCATATTTTGTTCTAAGTATCGAGCTGTAAGTAAATAAAAGTGTGATGGTCATCATTATTAGAGCATTGTCCCATGTGAGGAAAGGATGATGGAGACTATGATTCCCCCACAAGTCGAGATGAGACTCCGGACGAAAAATAAAACAAAGAGAAAAAAGAGGCCATAAAAAAGAGAAGGCCCAAAAAAGCATAAAAAACAAAAAAAATGAGAGAAAAAGAGAGAAGGGGCAATGCTACTATCCTTTTACCACACTTGTGCTTCAAAGTAGCACCATGATCTTCATGATAGAGTCTCCTATGTTGCCACTTTCATATACTAGTGGGAATTTTTGATTGTAGAACTTGGCTTGTATATTCCAATGATGGGCTTCCTCAAAATGCCCTAGGTCTTCGTGAGCAAGCGAGTTGGATGCACGCCCACTTAGTTTCGTTTTGAGCTTTGATACACTTATTGCTCTAGTGCATCTGCTGCATGGCATTCCCTACTCACTCACATTGATATCTATTGATGGGCATCTCCACGGCCCGGTGATACGCCTAGTTGATGTGATACAACCACCATTCTATTCCACCATAGTGCTATGTCCATGGCTCACGCTCATGTATTGTGTGAAGATTGAAAAAGTTTGAGAACATCAAAAGTATGAAACAATTGCTTGGCTTGTCATCGGGGTTGTGCATGATTTAAATATTTTGTGTGATGAAGATAGAGCATAGCCAGAATATATGATTTTGTAGGGATAGCTTTCTTTGGCCATGTTATTTTGAGAAGACATGATTACTTTGTTAGTATGCTTGAAGTATTATTATTTTTATGTCAATATTAAACTTTTGTCTTGAATCTTATGGATCTGAATATTCTTGCCACAATAGAGAAGATTACATTGATAAATATGTTAGGTAGCATTCCACATCAAAAATTCTGTTTTTATCATTTACCTACTCGAGGACGAGCAGGAATTAAGCTTGGGGATGCTTGATACGTCTCCAGCGTATCTATAATTTTTGATTGTTTCATGCTATTATATTATCTGTTTTGGATGTTTATGGGCTTTACTAAACACTTCTATATTATTTTTTGGACTAACCTATTAACCGGAGGCCCAGCCCAAATTGCTGTTTTCTTGCCTATTTCAGTGTTTCAAAGAAAAGGAATATCAAACGAAGTCCAAACGGAATGAAACCTTCGGGAGAGTTATTTTTGGAATGGAAGCAATGCAGGAGACCTAGAGTAGATGTCAGGGAAGCTTCGAGGAAGCCACGAGGCAGGGAGGCGCGCCAAACCCCTGGGCGCGCCCCCACCCTCGTGGGCCCCTCGTTGCTCCCCTAACCGACTTCTTTCGCCTATATATGTCCATATACCCTAAAAACATCAGAGAGCAGAATAGATCGGGAGTTCCGCCGCCAGAAGCCTCCGTAGCCACCGAAAACCAATCTAGACCCGTTCCGGCACCCTGACGGAGGGGGGAATCCCTCTCCATTGGCCATCTTCATCATCCCGGTGCTCTCCATGATGAGGAGGGAGTAGTTCACCCTCGGGGCTGAGGGTATGTACCAGTAGCTATGTGTTTGATCTCTCTCTCTCTCTCGTGTTCTTGATTCGGCATGATCTTGATGTATCGCGAGCTTTGCTATTATAGTTGGATCTTATGATGATTCTCCCCCTCTACTCTCTTGTGATTAATTGAGTTTTCCCTTTGAATTTATCTTATCGGATTGAGTCTTTAAGGATTTGAGAACACTTGATGTATGTCTTGCATGTGCTTATCTATGGTGACAATGGGATATCACGTGATCCACTTGATGTATGTTTTGGTGATCAACTTGCGAGTTCCATGACCTCGTGAACTTATTCATAGGGGTTGGCACACATTTTTGTCTTGACTCACCGGTAGAAACTTTGGGGCACTCTTTGAAGTTCTTTGTGTTGTTTGAATAGATGCATCTGAGATTGTGTGATGCATATCATATAATCATACCCATGGATACTTGAGGTGAACATTGGAGTATCCAGGTGACATTAGGGTTTTGGTTGATTTGTGTCTTGAGGTGTTATTATAGTACGAACTCTATGATAGATTGAACAGAAAGAATAGATTCGTGTTATTTTACTACGGACTCTTGAATAGATCGGTCAGAAAGGATAACTTTGAGGTGGTTTCGTACCCTGCCATAATCTCTTCGTTTGTTCTCCGCTATTAGAGTGACTTTGGAGTGACTCTTTGTTACATGTTGAGGGATAGTTATATGATCCAATTATTGTTGAGAGAACTTGCACTAGTGAAAGTATGAACCCTAGGCCTTGTTTCGTAGCATTGCAATACCGTTTACACTCACTTTTACCACTTGCTACCTTGCTGTTTTTATATTTTCAGATTACAAAAACCTATACCTACCATCCATATTGCACTTGTATCACCAACTCTTCGCCGAACTAGTGCACCTATACAATTTACCATTGTATTGGGTGTGTTGGGGACACAAGAGACTCTTTGTTATTTGGTTGCAGGGTTGCTTGAGAGAGACCATCTTCATCACGCCTCCCACGGATTGATAAACCTTAGGTCATCCACTTGAGGGAAATTTGCTACTGTCCTACAAACCTCTGCACTTGGAGGCCCAACAACGTCTACAAGAATAAGGTCGTGTAGTAGACATCATGTTGCCACCCGACCAGTGTGTCGGGGCCTACTGCATTGCCTATTCAATACAAAAAATTCAAAGTGCTCAGTGTTCGGCTTGACCGAACTATGGGAGAACACGTCTTCGGACAACAATAGGTACTGTCGGGGACGTATCCGGCATCAAGCTAATATATTACGACGACTTCTCAAAACCCTCTCTCAAGGGCCCGTCCGCCGATCACTATCTCCTCTAACATGCATCTCGTATTTTTAGGCCGACACACACCTTGAGGGCTACTGGCTATATATCTCATCAGTAAATAAATTGCATCAATGGGAAATAAAATCCGCAAACAATCAGCCCAAGCCCGAGGTGGTGCATCACCACTGAAGCAGTCTGGCTAAAACTCGGGTGCAAGTGGTTGGCTCTATAGAGGGCATTTTCGGCATTAAAAGCTCAGCTAAACTCCTTTGACTTTCTCAAGCCAAGGTGATCTATGAGTCCTCGGATATAGTCCGGCGTTGGAGCTCGAATATAGTCCGGCGTTGGTGCTCAGCTGCAAAAGATACCTCGAATGCAATCTGACGTTGGAGTTCGGATGCGAGAGGACGCTGCCGCATGGGAAACACTTCACACCTGTGGTGTGGCGTAAAAAATAACAAGGTATTAATAAAGGCCGAGAACAAAGGGGCTCCTCAGATACCCGACGTGTAAACTTTTTGGATTTACTTCGGCGATCCTCAAGATCGAAGATTTGTTGAACCAGTTTTCAAGACCGACGACCGAAGATGAAGAATAGTTCGGAAGAATTGAGGAACGTCCCCAACTTGAAGACCGGTTCAGGGGGCTACTAACGGTGTCCTGGACTAGGGGATACTCACCACATCATCTCCCAACTTGTGGGTCGGGCCGAGGCCCCCCATGGAGGTTAACTATTGGGCCACTTCGGGCGGCCCATGCCGAATACAAGGAGGATTCCACAAAGACTTGGTGCCCAAGACGAGGACTCCTCTAAACCCTAGGCCTATGGTGCATATATAAACCGAGGCCAGGCTAGTCAATAGACAATCTCATATTCATTACCACAATCTCGTGGTAGATACATGTACTATGTACTATCCTCATATCAATACAATCAAAAGCAGGACGTAGGGTATTATCTCTTCAAGAGAGCCCAAACCTGGGTAAAATCCTGTGTCCATGTTACCATCACTCCAAGACGCCTAGCATAGGACCCCTACTACGATATACACCGGATATAGAACCGACACTTGTCGCCCCAAAATTCAACCTATGGTCGGCTTGTCCGATCACCTTTGATCGCAGGGACCACCCAACTAGGATCTGTCATGGAGGTTCGGCAGCCCTGGTACTCGATCCCATCATCGATGGATACCATCTCACTAGAGTCCTTATGGATGGCGGCAGCAGTCTCAACCAGATTTATCAAGACATTGTCCTTAAGATGGGTATTGACCCATCAAGAATCAAACCAAGCAACACTACCTTTAAAGGAGTGATACCCGGTGTGGAGGCCCGTTGTACGGGATCCTTAACATTGGAAGTAGTCTTCGGTTCTCCGGACAACTTTCGAAGCAAAGACTTGATCTTCGATATCGTCCCTTTCCGCATTGGTTATCACGCACTGCTCAGGCGAACTGCTTTCGCTCGCTTTAATGCGGTCCCACATTATGCTTATTTAAAGCTCAAAATGCCCGGACCGCATGCCGTCATCACAGTCAATGGAAACATGGAGCGCTCCCTCCATACTGAGGAGCACATCACAGCCCTTGCAGCCGAGGTACAAAACGACCTCATCAAAACTGAACAACTCATCGATCATCAAGACCCCTGACACTGCCAAGCGAGTTTGGCCTATGTTGCAGGACGACACCCCAGCGGAACCAGCACTTGAATAGCATTTCGGCCTCCGCCAATCGCCCCATAAGTTTGCAACACACGTACCGCGTGTGCATAATTACGCACTTAAAATACCTTGGGCAGCGCCGGAGGCATACTACGGAGAAGGTCTATAGTACGGCTTGACCCTATTCGGACCATAACTTTCCATCTCCTTTTTTCTTTTCTTTTTTACTACAGGTTCATTAAAAACCTACCTACCCCATGGTCATGCCAGAGCTCTTTTCTGGGCTCCCCTTTCCTATAGATGACCATCGACTTTCCCTCTCAAAGGATTTCTCACCAAGGAGAAACGACACAGACGTGCAACAGGGCACCACTGGGATCTTCAAAGACCACTGCCTTTCCGTCCCTGTGTAAAACTTTCCCTTGTACAAGTTTTCGGCATGTAACATAGCCTTAATACTCATGGCATCATCTGTAATAGCACGCATCAATGTATTTGCTACCTCTTGAGCATGCGTTGGTTTTCCCTTGAAGAGGAAAGGGTGATGCAGCAAAGTAGCATAAGTATTTCCCTCAGTTTTTGAGAACCAAGGTATCAATCTAGTAGGAGACTAAACACAAGTCGCCTAGTACCTGCACAAACAAACAAGAACCTCGCAACCAATGCGATAAAGGGGTTGTCAATCCCTTCACGGTCACTTATGAAAGTGAGATCTGATAAAGATATAAGATAAATATTTTTGGTATTTTTGTTGTATAGATTGGAAAATAAAAATTGCAAAATAAATAGTAAACTAGAATTGTAGATCGGAAACTTATATGATGTAAAGTAGACGCGAGGGCCATAGGTTTCACTAGTGGCTTTTCTCAAGATAACATATATTACGGTTGGTGAACAAATTACTGCCGAGCGATTGATAGAAAATCACATAGTTATGAGAATATTTAGGCATGATCATGAATATAGGCATCATTTCCGTGTCAAGTAGACCGGTACGATTCTGCATCTACTACTATTACTCCACACATCGACCGCTATCCAGCATGCATCTAGAGTATTAAGTTCATAAGAACAGATTAACGCATTAGGCAAGATGACATTATGTAGAGGGATAAACTCAAGCAATATGATATAAACCCCATCTTTTTATCCTCGATGGCAATAATGCAATACGTGCCTTGCTGCCCCTCCTGTCACTGGGAAAGTACACAACAAGATTGAACCCGAAGCTAAGCACTTCTCCCATTGCAAGAAAGATCAATCTAGTAGGCCAAACCAAACTGATAATTTGAAGAGACTTGCAAAAATATCAAATCATGCATATAAGAATTCAGAGAAGAATCAGATATTGTTCATAGATAATCTTAATCATAAACCCACAATTCAATCGGATCTCGAATAACACACCACAAAAAGAATTACATCGAATAGATCTCCAAGAACATTGAGGAGAATATTGTATTGAGAACCATAGAGAGAGAAGAAGCCATCTAGCTAATAACTATGGACCCGAAGGTCTGTGGTAAACTACTCACACATCATCGGAGAGGCTATGGTGTTGAGTAGAAGCCCTCCGTGATCGAATCCCCCTCCGGCAGATCGCCGGAAAAGGTCCCCAGATGGGATCTCACAGGTATAGAAGGTTGCGGCGGTGGAAAAGTGGTTTCGTGGCTCCCTGGATGTTTTCAGGGTATAAGAGTATATATAGGCGAAGGAAGTAGGTCGATGGAGCGATGAGGGGCCCATGAGGCTGGGGGCGCGCCTGGCCCCCCTGGGTGCACCGCCCTACCTCATGTCCACCCCGTTCCTTCCTTGACCTCCACTCCAAGTCTCCTGGATTGCGTTTGTTCCAAAAAAGATCCCCGCGAAGGTTTCATTCCATTTGGATTCCGTTTGATATTCCTTTTCTGCGAACACTGAAATAGGCAAAAAAATAGCAACTGGCACTGGGCCTCCGGTTAATAGGTTAGTCCCAAAAATAATATAAAAGCGCATATTAAAGCCCATTAAACATCCAAAACAGATAATATAATAGCATGGAACATTCAAAAATTATAGATACGTTGGAGACGTATCAGCATCCCCAAGCTTAATTCCTGCTCGTCCTCGAGCAGGTAAATGATAAAAACAGAATTTTTGATGTGGAATGCTACCTAGCATAATTTTCAATGTAATTGTCTTTATTGTGGCATGAATATTCAGATCCGAAAGATTCAAGACCAAAGTTTAATATTGACATAAAAATAATAATACTTCAAGCATACTAATAAAGCAATCATGTCTTCTCAAAATAACATGGCCAAAGAAAGTTATCCCTACAAAATCGTATAGTCTGGTTATGCTCTATCTTCATCACACAAAATATTTAAATTATGCACAACCCCGATGACAAGCCAAGCAATTGTTTCATACTTTTGGTGTTCTCAAACTTTTTCAATCTTCACTCAATACATGAGCGTGAGCCATGGACATAGCACTATAGGTGGAATAGAATGGTAGTTGTGGAGAAGACAAAAAGGAGAAGATAGTCTCACATCAACTAGGCATATCAACAGTCTATGGAGATGCCCATCAATAGATATCAATGTGAGTGAGTAGGGATTGCCATGCAACGGATGCACTGGAGCTATAAGTGTATGAAAGCTCAACAAAAAAAACTAAGTGGGTGTGCATCCAACTCGCTTGCTCACGAAGACCTAGGGCATTTTGAGGAAGCCCATCATTGGAATATACAAGCTAAGTTCTATAATCAAAAATTCCCACTAGTATATGAAAGTTACAAAATAGGAGACTCTCTAAGGGAGTCCTGGATTAGGGGGTCCTCGGACAGCCGGACTATATCCCCTGGCCGGACTGTTGGACTATGAAGATACAAGATTGAAGACTTCGTCCAGTGTCTGGGTGGGACTCTCCTTTGCGTGGAAGGCAAGCTTGGCCGTTCGGATATGTAGATCTCCTCCCTTGTAACCGACTCTGTGTAACCCTAGCCCCTTCCGATGTCTATATAAACTGGAGGGTTTAGTCCGTAGGACAATAACAATTATACCATAGGCTAGCTTCTTGGGTTTAGCCTCCTCGATCTCGTGGTAGATCAACTCTTGTAATACTCATATCATCAAGATCAATCAAGCAGGAAGTAGGGTATTACCTCCATCGAGAGGGCCCGAACCTGGGTAAACATTGTGTCCCCCGCCTCCTGTTACCATCCTCCTTAGACGCACAGTTCGGGACCCCCTACCCGAGATCAGCCGGTTTTGACACCGACATTGGTGCTTTCATTGAGAGTTCCACTGTGTCTTCACCATAAGGCTCGATGGCTCCTTCGATCATCGGCAGCGATGCGATCCAGGGTGAGGTTTTTCTCCCCCGCTGATGATACGTCTCCAATGTATCTATAATTTTTGATTGTTCCATGCTATTATATTATCAGCCTTGGATGTTTTATATGCCTTTATATGCCTTTATATGCTATTTTATATGATTTCTGGGACTAACCTATTAACCTAGTGCCCAGTGCCAGTTTCTGTTTTTTTCCTTGTTTTAGAGTATCACGGAAAAGGAAAATCAAATGGAGTCCAATTGACCTGAAACTTCACGGAACTTATTTTTGGAAGGAAAGCAACCCGCGAGACTTGGAGTCCACGTAAGGGAAGCAACGAGGAAGCCACAAGGCAGGGAGGCGCACCCACCCCCCCTGGGCGCGCCCTCCACCCTCATGGGCCCCTCGTTTTTTTGACCGTGAAGACTGCAGGGCTTGCACCCCACAGCATTTTATTAATTAAGCCAAAATAAATACAAGGTATGCATCCTCAAGATGAGGACGAAGGAAAAACCCTAAAAGAAGCTATACAGGGAAAGGAAGACTATACCTAAATAATTACAAAGGGAAGAAAAGCAACATGAGCTCTCCTCAAGGAGGAAGAAAATCAATCCACTTAAGAAGGGTTTCCCTGTATTTCCATTTGATCCGATGAGAGAGCAGAGTAAGGTCATGAATGAAACCATTCCTCCAGGCCCTGAAAGTTGGTTGGATGTTCCGGAAAGCTATATCATTCCTGACCTTCCAAATATTCCACCATGCCGTAAACACCACCTCCCCAAAGAAAGGCTTGTTGAACTCCTTCCTAGCTTGACGAGCAATATCCACCATATCATTACCATTGGTCCATTCAATTTGCAGATAGTTCCACACTCGAGTGCTATAATTGCACTGGAAGAAGAGATGGTTTCTGTCTTCTAGAATTCTAGTGGGACAAAGCACACATTCTGGTCCTTCATTAATCTTCCAATGCCTCCGCTGAATCATGTCTTTAGTGTTAACCCTGTCCATAATTACAAGCCAAGCAAACATCTTGATCGACATGGTGCAGCAACTCTTCCATATCCACCCCAGAATAGGGTTTGATACCATTGGCTGATATACAAAATCATAAAACCTCTTTGCAGTAAAGACTGCTTTCTTGCCATGCCTCCAGCTCCAGCTGTCCTTGGAGGTATTATTAAACTGAAAAGTCCTCATTAGGGAAGAAAGTTGCTGTAATTCCTGAAAGGCTTGTGCAGTGAGAGGTAAGTAGAGTAGGTCTTGGAAACTACTAGCCGCAAAGACTTCCTTGACTGAGAGATTTTTGTCAAGACAAAAGGAGTAGAGCCTAGGAAATCGATCTTGCAGTGGGACTGAACTGCCCCCAATTTGCCAGTAGTCAGACCAGAACAAAACCGTATCACCCGTAGCAACATCCACCGACGTAACTGACCGAAAATTATCCATCAGCTTACATACATCTCTCCACCAAAAGGAGCCACAAAGAACAGTGTCATGTGGAATCCTCTGAAAGTAGTAAGAATCCCAAACTAACTGCACCCATGGCACGTCCATCTTGTTATAAAATTTATTGAGATGTTTCATCAGCAGAGCATCATTCTGTAAACCTAAGTTCAATATTCCAAGCCCTCCTTTGGACTTAGGTCGACAGACGAGTGGCCAAGCCGCCAGTGAGTGTCCCCTTTCCTGGCCATACTTCCTCCATAAGCACTGCCTCTGAATTCTTTCCAGTTGTTTCAAAATGCCCTGAGGAAGTGACAAACTGGAAAGGAAGAAGATAGGCAATGAAGAGATGACAGAATTAACTAACTGCAATCTGCTTCCTTGAGGTAAAAACCAAGAGCTTGCAGTCAATCTTCTCTCCATGCAATCCACCAGGGGAAGAAGATCCACAATTTTTGGCCTGGTGGTTCCCACTAGCAGACCCAGGTAAGTAAAAGGCATCTTGCCTAAATTACAACCAAAATCGGCAGCCAGCTCTGAAGCATCTGGGTCTGTCACATTGATGGGATACATTGAGGATTTATGGAAATTAATTTGAAGTCCAGTTGCCTAAGAGAAAGAGTGTAAAACTCGTTTCAAAGCCCTCAATTGATCTTTGTCAGCATTGAAGAAAAGCAACGTATCATCAGCATATTGGACTATAGGGAAATCTGGGTCATGTGTGGGCAGAGGTCTATTGATAAGACCTTGATGAAGAAGATCATTTATCAATGTTTGCAAGAGATCCACCGCAATCACAAAGAGCAAGGGAGAAATGGGGTCCCCCTGCTTCACGCCGCATTTGCATTTGAAGTGATTCCCAGGGATTCCATTCAAAAGAACGGAAGAAGTGCCAGAGGACAGCAACTGTTTAATCCAAGTGATCCATCTATCATCAAAACCTTTTTGCAATTAGGATCTTTATGATAGCCTCATGCTGGATAGAATCAAAAGCCTTTTCGAAATCCAGTTTAAGCAAAATGATGGGCCTCTTCGATTGGGTACACTGGTGAATGTACTCAAAAGTCCAAGCCAGACAATCCTGGATTGTTCTTGATTTTATGAAACCATATTGGTTTTTATGCACACATTTGATGATTTCCTGTTGGAATCTGTTAGCTGCAAGTTTGGTGAGAAACTTCAAACCCACCGAGGTAAGGGAGATCGGCCTGAAGTCCCCTACACCCTCTAGTGACTGCTTCTTAGGGATCAGGGTGATATACGCGTCATTCAAGTTCTCCAACTGAACTGTTCCAGCATGAAACTCCTTAACCAACTTGATGAAATCAGCAGAAATTATGTGCCAACACTTTTTTAAAAAAAGTCCATTAAAGCCATCAGGCCCTGGGGCCTTGTCAATGGGCATTTCCTTGATAACCTGCTCAATTTCTTTCATATCAAACTGGTTCGTGAGTGCCGTCAGGCCCTGGACCCTAGGAATAAGGGACAATATGTTTTCATCCAAACAAATTGGTCTTACTGTCCCCATTCTGCTTCGGAAGGCTGTCAAGAATTCCTTGGCCATTTCGTCATGGTTTGACGTTATGGATCCATCAGCCAACAAAAGACTGGCAATAGAGTTTTTCCTGTATCTCTCGGTTGCCATAGCCTGAAAAAATTTTGAGTTCTCCTCCCCCACTTTAATATACCTGATTGTACATCTCCTCTTCCAATAGAGATATTGCATGTGCAGCAGTCGCTCATGATGCAGTTTTGTGATTTTCCTGAAATTAAACTCAGGCCTGGACAGAGACCTTCTGTCCTCAAGATTGTCCAACCAAAGAATTACCTAGTTACACTTCTCAAGCAACCGTTTGATATGGGATAACCCCTTTTGCCATTTTTTTAGTGCATACCTCAACGCCTTTAGTTTATCCACAATTATAGCTACAATATGAGTTTTGCGAGAGGGTCTATTCCAAACCTCCTGAACACACTCCATAAAACCAGCCTGATGGATCCAAAAGTTTTCAAACCTAAAAATGTGTGCTTTAGGAATTGCTGTATTGATGGTAACCAAACAAGGCACATGATCCGACGCAGTTTTGGCCAGGGGGGGTCAGTTGTGTCATTGGGTAAATGTGTATCCAACTCGCCGATGTGAAAACCCAATCTAACTGCTCCAAAAGAGGTCTGTCCTGCATATTAGACCAAGTAAATTTTCTTCCTTTCAAGGGAAGTTCCAGCAATCCCAAATGGCCAATTATCTCATTGAATATAAACATGTCATTTATATCACCCCTAGGTAAGTTCCTATTATCCATTGAGCGGATGAAATTGAAGTCTCCCATCAACATCCACAACTGATCCGGATCAATATCCAAATTGTACATCCAAGAAACGAACTCATCACGTAACTCACCCTGACAAGGGCCATACACATTCACCATGAACCACTTTTCATTATTGTGAACCGAGGTAAACTGCATGACTATAGCGTAAGGCTTAACTTCAAGTAATGTGCCATGAAACACATCTGAACGCCACACTGTTAATAGGCCCCCATATGCTCCACTAGAGGGAGACTCCACAAATTGATCAAAGCCATGGGGGAAAATGCTTTTAATGTCTGAACGCGAGCAAGTGGAAAGCTTCATTTCCTGCAAGCAAAGCACTGAACATTGACTCTCTATCACCTTTTCCCTGACAGAGCGCTGTCTCGCTCCCGAATTGAGACCGCGAACATTCCAACATAACACTTTCCAGCTACGCGTTGTGACACGATTCATTAAAAACCATAGCGTCTAGTAGCAAAAGAAATATGGCACCTAATGCCATACCATCCATAATGAACTTAAGTTCAGAATCCGAAAATGTCTCGTCGCAGACTGGACACAGTTCAACAGAAAAGAAAACAAGCATAACCAGCACCTTGAACATAGAGAAAATCATAAGAAACTATGCTGTGGATGCAGACGAGTCCTCCTGTGGATTAGCCATAAGCTTATCCACCGAAATGAGCGCAGGATCAATCTCTAATTCCTCACCCACAGCTTGCAGAACCTGAATCGGAGTGTGAGGCGGTGCCGTAGGAAGAGCCTCTTCAGAATCATCAACTGGAGTGGGCTAGGCCTTGTCTTCCATGGGCTTTGCATGAGGACGCTTCTTGGATGGCTGCAGTGAGAACTGTTCAAAAACCATGTTTTTGTAGCCATCCAATTTTGCCGCGCTCCTTGTGCATCGCCTGAGAGATGTGTCAACCACTGGAGTATTCTTCTTTTGTCGCCGTTTACGCCTAGTTGATTGGTCAACAGAAAAAACCATGCTAGATTGCGCTGAGACAGGAACAGCAGAACTCTCCGTCCCTCCTTCTTCAAGAACAGAGTCTTGGACATTGACAACCGGCAACTCCTCAAATAAGGCTCTGGCCACTGGGCGCGTCGCCAAGACAGACTGCCTGGTGACAGGCACCACAGGCAAAGATGCAGCTAAAGAAGAAATCATCCTTTCTTCATCGAAGGCAATGGACCAAGACCTCTTCGAGTAAATTACTGTGCCCAGTGGCTTGAAGAAAATGGCCCTGGGGACATCTTTAACCGAGAAATCAACCATCAGATTCTCAAAAGATCTTTTCCAAACCATCTCCGGAGGAAGAGGAGGACCAGCCACAATGCGTGCCATGCCAATAAAAATTTCATGCTGCTGAATCACCGGAGGCTGATAAGGCACAATGGCAAGCTGGTTCTCATCAAAAACCGGATGCTGAGCTTCAGGGAGTGGTTCATGGAGCTGTTGGATATCATCCTCTGGTTGAGGCTGCTCGACAGACGCAGACCCTTCCTGTTGATCAATGACTATTGAGACCTGATCCTATTCTGGAGCCGCAGGGTGTGGGGCCTGCTCCTCTGCATCCTCTCCCCATATGGCATTTCCCCAAGCAGGATCATTATTATTCACAGGCGGAGGGGGTGGAGCAAGTGGAGCATCATTCCAACCAAGCATTGGGTATGGAGGCAAAGCAAACATGAGATTATCCTGCACCAGATTGCCAGGTAAAGGATGAGGATTTCCATCCAAGGGCATGGGATCTTCGTCATGTGTCATCTAGTCGGCAAAATCTGCACCTAAGACATAGCAAGCAGCCGTCGAAGATACTTGTGCATCACCATACTCCGCATAATCACGAAAGACAACATCCCTTGGAACCAGCGGTGTATCCGGAAAATAAGCTTCCACTACGGTCCTGAGCAGATAAGGATCCTCACTATCCCAAGAGATAAATTTTCCAAAAGTGCCTACCGCCTGAGAGATATATTCAGTGGTGCGATAATCAAGAGGAATCCCAATAAACATTAACCAGCCCTTGCGAAAACCCTGCATCCCTCTATAATTTTGTCCATCATCATGCTTCATAAATCTGATAGAGCGATCATGACCAAAAGGAAACGGTGCATGCTGAATCAATGTGTATCTGACTGACGAATCCCTGACTTGAAACAGCCCTACCCCATGAAACCAAGGCTGCGCAGATCGAACAAAAATACCTCTGTTGTGCAGAAACTGAACCACTTCTTCCCGTACTGGGCCAAACGGCCCCTCCGGCTCCGGCATGACCTCTGCCACCATGAAGTCCTCGTGGCGACGAGCCGGCCGCGCAGCGGGCGTGAAGAAGGAGCGGGGTAGCCGACGATCGCCCCCATCAATGATGTGATGACCCGGGGGCACAAAGTGTTGGGGATC
This sequence comes from Triticum monococcum, assembly GCA_034509565.1. NCBI lineage: Eukaryota > Viridiplantae > Streptophyta > Magnoliopsida > Poales > Poaceae > Triticum > Triticum monococcum. The sequence goes on from CM067845.1 coordinate 147,537,578, forward strand.
AAGCTCATAGTTCGCCATGGAATCTTCAGTAGCAGGTCGGGGGTTTTCTTTGGCTTGAGGGGAGGGAAGATGTAATGTGGGCGGCGGCGATGGGACTGGACAGTCTATCCCAATAACGCCGGCTCTGTTCCCATGAGTAGGAGCAGATTCCGATAAACTTGTTTTTTGTTGCACCAGAATTGGCCTCCAAACCAGACCCTTGGAGCGCGCGAAATCATTACAGTCACGTCTAGAGTGACCAGGGTGAGAGCAACTCATGCAGACCGCTCGCATTCCACAAGCGGCTGACAGGTGGCCCCTTTGAGAGCAAACTGTACAGGTAATCACGCGGTCCACCATGTCATCATCGACCATGGCCTCAAACTGCCTTGCAGCCTCTTGAGATGAAGGTATTTCTAGACAGTGGCCCAAAGGAGTTGGGGTCGTAGACGTAGGTGGCCCAGAGACAGATGGGCTGGGTCTTGAAAGTGGCCCAGCAGGCAGGCGGGCCTCCATGGGAGCTGGGTCGGAAGGCAGACCATTCATTTGAATAGGCGGCAATCCCGCCCCTGCGGAACATGCGGACGAAATCCCCGCATGCACGGGTGATTGGTCCTCCAAAACCGGATCAGACACCGGTAGGGATGAATCCGGCCGGCTCAACACCGGCAACGGAGTGACTGTACCAAAAACTATGGGTGGACGTGCCACCATCCAACGCAAGTCCGCTTGTGGCGATGGATGAATGACCACACGTTCATGAGCCGGGAGATCATATCCTGCATCACACATAGTATCAATGCATTCCTGCGTTGCCGGATATCTATATCCCTTGCAAGCCGAGTATCGCTCAAAAGTGGCAAATGAAGCTTTTTCTGTGCCGAAGAAACAGATTTTAAAGCTGATCTAGCCGGTGGCTTGTTCATGGCTAAAAGGCCTAAAGTTGATCGACGCTTGGTAGGACTAACTAGAATCCATGCAGCATCACATTCCTTCCTCCATATACGGAGTTCTCTAGTCCAATTAGGTCCCCCATTACCCCACAGATGAAAATAGCACTTGAACAGATCACATGCATATGAACGAAGATCCATAATAAGAAAACCAACTTGTTGGCAAGAAACATGAAATGAATAAACCTTATCCTTGATATGTTCAACATGGAGCTCAATTGCCGAACCACCAATCGCTGCTTCCAGAGCCGCCACCACAGAATCCTCCGTGAGACGAAAGACATGGCGGCTAAATGAAACCACTAATTTGAATGACCTCCTGTGCACTGAAGGATGGATCGTAAGGCTAGTAGATCTGAAAACCTCCTCTGCAAAAACCCTACCATTGGAGAAATCCAAGCCAAGGGTAGATCCACCAGATGAACCCATAGGAGATGGGTATTTCCAAGAAGCAGAGAGGACGCCGGAACCGATGAGCGGTGGGAATCCACCGATTAGTGGAGAGAAAGGGAGATCGCCGGAGAGGGTGGGAGCGCCGTGGGGAGTGGGAGCACCATCCTATCTTCACTTGCACGACCGAACGATGTGAATAATAATAAGAGTCATGGGCCCCTCGTGGCTCCCCTGACGTACATCTTCCGCCTATATATCTCCATATACCCTAAAACGATCGGGGAGCACAATAGATCGGGAGTTCCGCCGCCAGAAGCCTCTGTAGCCACCGAAAGCCAATCTAGACCCATTCCGACACCCTGCCGGAGGGGGAATCCCTCTCTAGTGCCCATCTTCATCATCCCGGTGCTCTCCATGACGAGGAGGGAGCAGTTCTCCCTTGGGGCTGAGGGTATGTACCAGTAGCTATGTGTTTGATCTCTCTCTCTCTCTCTCGTGTTCTTGATTTGGCACGATCTTGATGTATCGCGAGCTTTGCTATTATACTTGGACCTTATGATGTTTTATCCCCCCTCTACTCTCTTGTAATGGATTGAGTTTCCCATTTGAAGTTATCTTATCGGATTGAGTCTTTAAAGATTTGAGAACACTTGATGTATGTCTTGTCGTGCGTATCTGTGGTGACAATGGGATATCACATGATTCACTTGATGTATGTTTTGGTGATCAACTTGCGGGTTCCGCCCATGAACCTACGCATAGGGGTTGGCACACGTTTTCATCGTGATTCTCCGGTAGAAACTTTGGGGCACTCTTTGAGGTTCTATGTGTTGGTTGAATAGATGAATCTGAGATTGTGTGGTGCATATCGTATAATCATACCCACGGATACTTGAGGTGACATTGGAGTATCTAGGTGACATTAGGGTTTTGGCTGATTTGTGTCATAAGGTGTTATTCTAGTACGAACTCTAGGGCTGTTTGTGACACTTATAGGAATAGCCCAACGGATTGATTGGAAAGAATATCTTTGAGGTGGTTTCGTACCATACCATAATCTCTTCGTTTGTTCTCCGCTATTAGTGGCTTTGGAGTGACTCTTTGTTGCATGTTGAGGGATAGTTATGTGATCCAATTATGTTATTATTGTTGAGAGAACTTGCACTAGTGAAAGTATGAACCCTAGGCCTTGTTTCAACAAATTGCAATACCGTTTATGCTCACTTTTATCATTAGTTACCTTGCTGTTTTTATATTTTCATATTACAAAAACTATTATCTACTACCCATATTGCACTTGTATCACCATCTCTTCGCCGAACTAGTGCACCTATACAATTTACCATTGTATTGGGTGTGTTGGGGACACAAGAGACTCTTTGTTATTTGGTTGCAGGGTTGCTTGAGAGAGACCATCTTCATCCTACGCCTCCTATGGATTGATAAACCGTAGGTCATCCACTTGCGGGAAATTTGCTACTGTCCTACAAACCTCTGCACTTGGAGGCCCAACAACGTCTACAAGAAGAAGGTTGTGTAGTAGACATCAAGCTCTTTTCTGGCGCCGTTGCCGGGGAGGTTAGCGCTTGAAGGTATATCTTTAGATCTTGCAATCGAGTCTTTTAGTTCTTGTTTTATCACTAGTTTAGTTTATAAAAGAAAATTACAAAAAATGGAATTAAGTTTACCTCATATGCTTCACCTTTTTAATATCTATCATGAAAATAAGGATGCTGATAATTGTGCCCAAGTGCTAGAAGAAGAATGCATTAGAATGTTTGGCACTAAATATTTGAATGATGAGCATGTTTGCAATGTTGTTAGTATGAATTCCTTGAATATCTATGATGCTAATGATATGCAAAGCCACAAGCTTGGGGAAGCTATGTTTGATGAAGATGATATTTTCTGTCCCCCAAGTTTTTATGAGAAAATTTATTATGATGAAAGCATGCCTCCTATTTATGATGATTAATATTGATGAAAGTGGTTTTGGAAAGGTCATGACTTTATTTTATGATGAATCCACTATTTCGGAAGATGTTCCAATTGATTATGAGAACAAAGTTGATATCTATGATGATTATTGTGATGACTTGTATGCTATAGATGATAATGATATCCATGAAACTTGTCATCATGATTTTAGTTTTCAATTGGATTATGCCTCACATGATAATTATTTTGTTGAGTTTGCTCCCACTACTATTCATGAGTAGAATTTTGCTTGTGTGGAGAGTAATAAAATTTATATGCTTGTAGATCATGAAAAGAATGCTTTATGTGATAGTTATATTGTTGAATTCATTCATGATTCTACTGAAAATTATTATGAGGGAGGAACATATGCTTGTACGAATTGCAATAATATCAAGTTTCCTTTCTATGCGCTTAAAATCTTGAAGTTGTGCTTGTTTTGCCTTCCTATGCAAGTTGATTCTAGTTCCCACAAGTTCTTTGCTCACAAACTCCCTATGCATAGGAAGAGGGTTAGACTTAAATTTGCTAGTCATATTCTTCATGATTCTCTCTTTATGTTTCAATTCTTATCCTTTATGTGAGCATCATTGAAATTATCATGCCTAGCTAGGGGCGTTAAACGATAGCGCTTGTTGGGAGGAAACCCAATTTTATTTTTGTTCCTTGCTTTTTTATCCTGTTTAGTAATAAATAATTTATCTAGCTTATGTTATTATTGACTTTTTATGTTTTAATTAGTGTTTGTGCCAAGTAGAACCATTGGGAAGACTTGGGGAAAGTTTGGTTGATCATGCTGTAAAAAACAGAAACTTTAGCGCTCACCAGAATTGCTGCCATTTTTTATTGGAAAGTACTATTTAGTTAATTATTTTTCCAGATGATTAATAGATAAATTCCTCACGTCCAGAAATTTATTTTAGAATTTTTGAGGTTCCAGAAGTATATGTTTGATCCATATTACTACAGACTGTTCTGTTTTTGACAGATTCTGTTTTCGATGTGTTGTTTGCTTATTTTGATGAATCTATGAGTAGTATCGGAGGGTATGAACCATAGATAAGTTGGAATACAGTAGATATTACACAAATATGAATTTAGAATTAGTTCACAACAGTACCTAAGTGGTGATTTATTTTCTTATGCTAACGGAGCTTACGAGTTTTCTGTTAAGTTTTGTGTTGTGAAGTTTTCAAGTTTTGGATAAAGATTCGATGGATTATGGAACAAGGAGTGGAAAGAGCCTAAGATTGGGGATGCCCAAGGCACCCCAAGGCAATATTAAAGGACACCTAAAAGCCAAAGCTTGGGGATGCCCCGGAAGGCATCCCCTCTTTCGTCTACATTCGTCGGTAACTTTACTTGGAGCTATATTTTTATTCGCCACATGATATGTGTTTTGCTTGGAGCGTCATTTTATTTTATTTAGTTTTGCTTGATGTTTGAATAAAATACCAAGATCTGAAATTATTAAATGTTAGAGAGTCTTCATATAGTTGCATAATTGTTCAACTACTCATTGATCTTCACTCATATCTTTCGGAGTAGTTTGTTGTTTGCTCTAGTACTTCACTTATATCTTTTAGAGCATGGTGGTAGTTTTATTTTGAATAAATAGATGAACTCTCGTGCTTCACTTATATTATTTTGAGAGTCTTTAGAACAGCATGGTAGTTTTCTTTGGTTATAAAACTAGTCCTAATATGATGGGCATCCAAGAGGGATATAATAAAAACTTTCATATAGAGTGCATTGAATACTAAGAGAAGTTTGATACTTGATGATTGTTTTGAGATATGGAGGTAATAATATCAAAGTAGTGCTAGTTGAGTAGTTGTGAATTTGAGGAATACTTGTGTTGAAGTTTGCAAGTCCCGTAGCATGCACGTATGGTAAACGTTGTGTAACAAATTTGAAACATGAGGTGTTATTTGATTGTCTTCCTTATGAGTGGTGGTCGGGGACGAGCGATGATCTTTTCCTACGAATCTATCCCCCAAGGAGCATGTGCGTAGTGCCGAGGTTTTTGATGACTTGTAGATTTTTGCAATAAGTATGTGAGTTCTTTATGACTAATGTTGAGTCCATGGATTATACGCACTTTCACCCTTCCATCCTTGCTAGCCTCTTCGGTACTGTGCATTGCCCTTTCTCACATTGAGAGTTGGCGCAAACTTCGCCGGTGCATCCAAACCCCGTGATACGATACGCTCTTTCACACATAAACCTCCTTATATCTTCCTCAAAACAGCCACCATACCTACCTGTTATGGCATTTCCATAGCCATTCTGAGATATATTGCCATGCAACTTTCCACCATTCCATTTATCATGACACATTCATTATTGTCATATTGCTTAGCATGATCATGTAGTTGACATAGTATTTGTGGCAAAGCCACCGTTCATAATTCTCTCATACATGTCACTCTTGGTCTATTGCATATGCCGGTACACCGCCGGAGGCATTCATATAGAGTCATATTTTGTTCTAGTATCGACTTGTAATCATTAAGTTGTAAATAAATAGAAGTGTGATGATCATCATTTTCTAGAGCATTGTCCCAAGCGAGGAATTATATAAAAAAAGAGAAAGGCCATAAAAAGAGACAGCCCAAAAAAAATAAAAAATGAGAGAAAAAGAGAGAAGGGACAATGTTACTATCCTTTTCCACACTTGTCCTTCAAAGTAGCACCATAATCTTCATGATAGAAAGTCTCTTGTTTTTTCACTTTCATATACTAGTGGGAAATTTTCATTATAGAACTTGGCTTGTATATTCCAACAATGGGCCTCCTCAAGTGCCCTAGGTCTTCGTGAGCAAGCAAGTTGGATGCACACCCACTTAGTTTCTTTTGTTGAGCTTTCATACATTTATAGCTCTAGTGCATCCGTTGCATGGCAATCCCTACTCCTTGCATTAGCATCAATCTGTGGGCATCTCCATAGCCCATTATTAGCCTCGTTGATGTGAGACTTTATCCTTTTTTGTCTTCTCCACATAACCCCCCTCATTATATTCTATTCCACCCATAGTGCTATGTCCATGGCTCGCGCTCATATATTGCGTGAAAGTTTATAGGTTTGAGATTACTAAAGTATGAAACAATTGCTTGGCTTGTCATCGGGGTTGTGCATGATGAGAGCATTCTTGTGTGACAAAAATGGTGCATGACCAAACTATATGATTTTGTAGGGATGAACTTTGTTTGGCCATGTTATTTTGAGAAGACATGATTGCTTAGTTAGTATGCTTGAAGTATTATTGTTTCTATGTCAATATTAAACTTTTGTCTTGAATCTTATGGATCTGAACATTTATGCAAAAATAAAGAAGAATTACTTAGAGAAATATGTTAGGTAGCATTCCACATCAAAAATTTTGTTTTTATCATTTACCTACTCGAGGACAAGCAGGAATTAAGCTTGGGGATGCTGATATGTCTCCAATGTATATATAATTTTTGATTGTTCCATGCTATTATATTATCAACCTTGGATGTTTTATATGCCTTTATATGATAGTTTATATGATTTTTGGGACTAACCTATTAACCTAGAGCCCAGTGCCAGTTTCTATTTTTTCCTTGTTTTATAGTATCGCAGAAAAGGAAAATCAAACGGAGTCCAATTGACCTGAAACTTCACGGAACTTATTTTTGGAAGGAAAGCAACCCGGGAGACTTGGAGTCCACGTAAGGGAAGCAACGAGGAAGCCACGAGGCAGGGGGGCGTGCCCACCCCCTGGGCACGCCCTCCACCCTCGTGGGCCCCTCATGGCTCCCCTGACGTACTTCTTCCGCCTATATATCTCCATATACCCTAAAACGATCGGGGAGCACAATAGATCGGGAGTTCCGCCACCAGAAGCCTCCGTAGCCACCGAAAGCCAATCTAGACCAGTTCCGGCACCCTGCCGGTGGGGGAATCCCTCTCAAGTGGTCATCTTCATCATCTCGGTGCTCTCCATGACGAGGTGGGAGTAGTTCTCCCTCGGGGCTGAGGGTATGTACCAGTAGCTATGTGTTTGATCTCTCTCTCTCTCTCGTGTTCTTGATTTGGCCTGATCTTGATGTATCGCGAGCTTTGCTATTATAGTTGGATCTTATGATGTTTTCTCCCCCCCTCTACACTCTTGTAATGGATTGAGTTTCCCTTTTTAAGTTATCTTATCGGATCGAGTCTTTAAAGATTTGAGAACACTTGATGTATGTATTGCCATGCGTATCTGTGGTGACAATGGGATATCATGTGATTCACTTGATGTATGTTTTGGTGATCAACTTGCGGGTTCCGCCCATGAACCTATGCATAGGGGTTGGCACACGTTTTCGTCGTGATTCTTCGGTAGAAACTTTGGGGCACTCTTTGAGGTTCTATGTGTTGGTTGAATAGATGAATCTGCGATTGTGTGATGCATATCGTATAATCATACCCATGGATACTTGAGGTGACATTGGAGTATCTAGGTGACATTAGGGTTTTGGTTGATTTGTGTCTTAAGGTGTTATTCTAGTACGAACTCTAGGGCTGTTTGTGACACCTATAGGAATAGCCCAATGGATTGATTCGAAAGAATATCTTTGAGGTGGTTTCGTACCCTACCATAATCTCTTCGTTTGTTCTCCGCTATTAGTGGCTTTGGAGTGACTCTTTGTTGCATGTTGAGGGATAGTTATGTGATCCAATTATGTTATTATTGTTGAGAGAACTTGCACTAGTGAAAGTATGAACCCTAGGCCTTGTTTCAACACATTGCAATACCGTTTATGCTCACTTTTATCATTAGTTACCTTGCTGTTTTTATATTTTCAGATTACAAAAACTATTATCTACTACTCATATTGCACTTGTATCACCATCTCTTCACCGAACTAGTGCACCTATACAATTTACCATTGTATTGGGTGTGTTGGGGACACAAGAGACTCTTTGTTATTTGGTTGTAGGGTTGCTTGAGAGAGACCATCTTCATCCTACGCCTCCTATGGATTGATAAACCTTAGGTCATCCACTTGAGGGAAATTTGCTACTGTCCTAGAAACCTCTGCACTTGGAGGCCCAACAACGTCTACGAGAAGAAGGTTGTGTAGTAGACATCAACAGCTCTTTGTATCCGGTGACTTCGCACTGCGGGCCAACTCGCTTGGCCTTCTAGAGCGGATCGAAAGCTACGCCCTTGGCCATCAGGCCAGGTTTGGAAGTTTGAACTATACTACCGACATCCGCGGAGACTTGATCATCGGCGGATTCGAGCCCGCGTCAGGTGCGCCGCATAGTCATGACGGGCATGACTTAGCTCTACCGCCAGGCAGTGTTCGGGAGATCACACCTGTGGCGACTCCGGTCCTTGATCCGGAACAGATCGTGTCATCCGAGGATGGGTGGATGGACCCCGCCCCAGAGGCCGCACACTCAGTGGCGATAGAGCTGAATACTGACTTCACCTCCTACGAGACCTGTGTTACCGGACCTTTGTATTCGTCCCCGTCCACGGTCTCCGAACCGCCTGCATCTGTACCTATCAAATCTGATTGGGCTCCGATCACGGAGTTTTCCTCCGCGGATATCTTTTAGCACTCGCCCTTGGGCGATGTGCTAAATTCATTAAGGTCTCTCCCCTAGTCAGGAGGCCCTTGGCCGAACTGTGTTCGGCTCGAGTGGGAAGCGGACGACAAAGAAATTCGTTCCCCCCCACCACCCACTTAATAGCCACTATCGACGACTTAACTGACATGCTTGATTTCGGCTACGAAGACATCGACGGTATGGATGACGATGCGGGAAACGAACAGGAACCACCACCCGCAGGGCGCTGGACTGCCACTTCATCACATGATATATGGATGGTGGATACACCCCAAGAAAATGATGAGGAGGAACGGGAGGAAGCAGTGAAGGACAATTCCCTCGAGAGGCAACCAAAGCGACGGCGTAAGCGCCACTCCAAATCCTGCCCCGGCAAAAACAGCGATAACAGTGCAAGAAAGAGTAACACCTCGGTCGACCCCAAAGGAGACAACGACCACATGAACGCAGCGGTGGAGCAGGGTGAACCACCGGACGGCGAACATAGTACGGAGCCGCTGTCAGGTCACGACGACCCCGAGGGTAAAACTCATCAACCTGTCTCTCGAGATATGAATAGTCCGGACGACGATGCACACATCATCCCTGAAAGACACTTGGAACAAGAGAACCTTCATAAAAGGGTCATTGAAACCGTGCGGAGCCTGAAGAAGCAGAAGCAAAGGCTTAAGACCGCGTAGAATACGCTCAATAGCAGATGGAATAAAGTGCTTGACACGGAAGAAAAGTACAGCGGTAATCGCCACACAAAAAGATATCCAAAGCGCAAGTTGTTGCCTGAATTTGACGATCAGGCCTTAGAGCCCACTCAGCCGGAAAATAAAACGACCGATCAACCGGACCGGCCACCCCGTGGTCGCGACAGGGCGGCTAACGATGACGTACACAAGTCAGCACACGACCTACATGAGGACCTACACAAAAAAGCCGGTTTGACTAGGTCCACTTACGGACCTAGGAAACGCGTTCCGGCACAAAATCATCGCCGCCCAAATAACTATACTGACAGAATAATAGTTCAGAATCAAAACCGAACAATACAACCGTCAGACACACCCAAATACAGGGGTGCCGCGTACCCCCTATGCTTCACCGACGAGGTACTGGACCATGAATTCCTAGAAGGATTCAAACCCGTGAACATAGAGTCATACGATGGAACAACAGACCCTGGGGTCTGGATTGAGGACTTTATCCTTCACATCCACATGGCTCGAGGAGATGATCTCCACGCCATCTAATACATGCCCTTAAAGTTGAAAGGACCAGCTAGGCACTGGTTGAAAAGCCTCCCCGAAAACTCAATTGGAAGTTGGGAAGAGCTCGAGGACGCTTTCAGGGCTAATTTTCAAGGGACCTATGTCCGACCTCCGGATGCAGACGATTTAAGTCACATAATTCAACAACCCGGAGAGTCAGCCTGAAAGCTTTGGAACAGATTCCTCACTAAGAAGAATTAAATTGTCGATTGCCCGGATGCCGAAGCCTTAGCGGCTTTCAAACATAGTGTCCGAGACGAATGGATTGCCAGACACCTCGGACAGGAAAAACAAAGGACAATGGCAGCCCTAACAAGCCTTATGACCCGCTTTTGCGCGGACGAGGAAGATTGGCTAGCCCACAGCGGCACCAGTGACCCAAGAACATCCGAAGTCAAGGATGGCAATGGAAAACCATGACGCAATAAAAGCAAGCATCGAAGCAACGAAGACAGCCCAGACAACACGACGGTAAACGCCGGATTCAGGGGCTCTCGACCCGGTCAATAGAAAAAGCCATTCAAAGTCAGCAAGATGGACCGTCTAGCCTAAACAAGATTCTGGACAGATTATGTCAGATTCATGGCACCTCCGATAAACCTGTAAATCACACCAACAGAGAATGCTGGGTCTTTAAGCAGGCCGGCAAGCTAAACGCCGAACACAAGGGGATGGAGACACCAAGTGAAGATGGGGATGATCCTCACCAAGAAAACACTGGGGGACAGAAAAAATTCCCACCAGAAGTCAAAACAGTGAACATGATTCACGTAACGAAGAGGAGGAGCACACGCGCACTCCGAGACATATGCACCGTAGAGCCCGTTACCCCCAAGTTCAACCCTTGGTCGGCCTGCCCAATCACTTTTGATCGCAGGGATCACCCGACTAGTATCCGGCATAAAGGATCGGGTGCCTTGGTACTAGACCCAATAATTTACGGATACCACCTCACCCGAGTCCTTATGGACGGCGGTAGTAGTCTTAATTTGATATATCAAGACACAGTCCGCAAAACGGGGATTGACCCAACAAGAATCAGCCAAAGCAATACAACCTTTAAAGGAGTAGTACCAGGCCCAGAGGTCCGCTGCACGGGCTCTATAGTACTAGAGGTTGTATTCGGTTTTCCCGACAACTTCTGAAGCGAAGAATTAACCTTTGACATCGCTCCATTCTGAAGTGGCTATCAAGCACTACTCGGAAGAACATCCTTCGCTCGTTTTAATGCAATACTGCATTACACTTATCTTAAGCTTAAGATGCCCGGTCCATGTGGCATCATCACAGTTAGCGGACACTCAGAGCGTTCCTTACATGCGGAAGAGTGTACGGCAACTTTCGAAGCCGAACACTGAACGACCCCTCCAACCAGAAAAATGGATCGGTCGTCAAGACTGCGGACACGGCTAGACGGGTCCAGCGCACCCCTCGCTGTAACAGTTCAGATAAACCTGAGATTGGGTCGATGGATATACCCCCATAGGTGGCGCGGCTTCCCACATGTAAAAAGGACTATAGTTCGGTTTGACCTTACTTAGATTGAATTTCAATGGTCTATTAATAATAACCAATTTTCCGCACGTAGGCTTTCACCTGGGTTTTTTCTCTCTTGCAGAGGACAATCGTGCTACACCCTTCCAGGACACAGCACAACAGAGACACAGGCGCAGACGTGCAGCAAGGCCCCGCTCAAAGGTTTCTTTTTTGATTAAGACCCTATGTAAACCTTTCTCACTCTCTCTTGTTGCTTTACGCCCTCCGGATACTTAACACAACCGAGAGGGATGCTGACGTTATTGGCATTTTCGCCACGTTAGACTAATGCACGTACCTGGAAATTCAGGATTCATTATCAAGGGCTTTGCTCAGCCTGGTATATGTTGTAAAGTCCGAATACCTTAGGGAGTGTTCGGCGTCACGAGTTTGTCCTTATATGCATCAGCTCTGAATCATATCTTTGGTCAAATGTTGGTTTGCCTGGCTCCCGTGTTTTGCTACCTTATGTTCCGCTCTATCGGCTAAGGTGGCACCGGGAGAACTACTGCGATTGTGCCTGGGTTCATCTGGGTGAGCACCTAAGTAGAGAAAGCCGAAAACTGACTGTCATGATAAAGCGCGAGTCTGGTCAACCACTCGATGACTCAGCGGAATCTTCGCGATTCCTCTGCATTAACGAAGGACCAGTTTCCCGGTCATGTATGTACGCGCACCGTATTTGGATAAGCGCGGAGGTACCAAGGGCTATATAGTAGCCCCACTGTCAAACTCCTATGGCTAAGTGAAAGTGTTAAAGCAATATAGTCCGATTGCCTTGTTCGTCGTGCTATCACCTCCTTCGTGGACCAAGACATTGGATCAAGTGTGAATACGTGCTTTTCCGAGCACCCCCGCATTATGTGCGTGGGGGCTGAAGCCGACGACTGCAAACTTTTTGGTTATATACATACATAAAACGGCCACACATGAGGCATCATAATACTTTCAGGCAAAAGTATAAACATAGCCTTTATAATCCAAAATAGCATTGTTTTTACAATTGGGATACATGTCACTCGAACATAATATTCTTCGAGCATTGAGCCTCTATTAAACGAGCGCCTTCTAGGACTCCCCCAAAATAGTGCTCGGCCGATACCTGGCCTACGGCCGGACCCCGGTTTGCAATAGCGGTGGCATCCATCTCTGCCCAGTATGTCTTAACACGGGCAAGAGCCATCCGTGCACCCTCTATGCACACCAACCTCTTTATAGCGTCGATATGAGGCACAACACCAAGGAATCATTGCACTAAACTAAAAGAACTATTCAGCCTTGGTCCTTTTGGCCAAAGATGATCCACGACAGACCTCATGGAAAGCCCGGACAACCTATGGAGCTCAGCCCACTTAGCCATTTGCTGATTCAATAGCAGCAGACGCGTTGGAGCACTTAACTGCGACCAGAACAACTTTTCCACTTCACGATATTTTTGATCTCTGAAAAACGCAGTCGCATCAGCAGCACTCATTGCCAAGTCCGAATACGCGTCTGCAGCAATCCATAATTGACCCAAAGGGGCATACTTCGGATCTCTGAACTTCGTCCACAACAAAAAGGGCTTCCCAGCCGTGATATCTCCGGCTTGACGGAGCTCCTCCTTCGCCACTCTGATTTCAGAACGGGTTTCCTTGGCTACTTCCATGACTTTCTTCAGGTTAGCCGCTCTCGCTTGGCTTTCCTTTTCAAGAATCTCATATCAGCCGGCGGCATCTTTCAGCTCATCAGCCATCTTGGCTATTTTATCTTCGCTTTTGCAATGAGCAGCCTGTTCGGATCTTAAGTCTTCTGCCGCCTTTAGGGCGGCCGCATCACTCCTCCTGGCTTGTTCCTTGGTCGGGCAAGTTCCGCCCGAAGGGTCTCCACGACGGCAACTCCATCTGTAGTCACAACATATTATAGATATTAGCATCATGCTCCTCTTAATATTTGTTGACCACCCGAAAATACATACCATGTGCCTCGTCAAGCCGCTTGTTCACAAGCGCAATGTCGGCATCTGCCGCATCAAGTTGCCAGCTCAAACCGGCAAACTCAGCAGTCCAACCAGCCACCGGACCGTCAGCCGTCTGCACATGAAAGCAGCGCGATTATTTACCTGGGACTATTATCCTCTGTTTGCTGCCCCTGGACAGCAACCAGAGTCTCAGGGGCTACTATCTGTATAGAGGACACCTAGCGTGTGCGGTACTGTCAATTATATATATATTACTTCGCATACCTCAAAGCCTCTTAGGAGGCTCGTAAAAGCTTCATGCAACCCACTTGTGGCGGGTGAGATCCTCTCAACCACCGTACTCATTAAAGTACGATGCTCCTCTGAAATAGCCGCTTTCTCCAAAAGGCTCATCAGTGCGTCCGGTTGCCCACCGGACAGTCCCGGACTCTTTTTGTTGCTCTCCATAGGAGACGAATATTCCAGACCGCGGGTGGCCGAAGGGTTACCTTCTGGCCTTGGCAGATCAGGAGAACCCCTCTGTGATGACACCTCAGGGTCATCCGTCCCAGGAGGCGGGGAGGCAGGGGGAGGCGTTTCGCTCTCCATCATCTCCGGAAGAAGATCCCCCGAAGACGAACTCTATTGAGAAGGGCTACGAGCTGGGCTGCTAGATATATGTCTCGGTTATTGTCCTCAGAGATAAAGCATGATATATTTACCAAAAGTACTCTTGATTCACTTACAGCTCGACGGAGGGCTGGCCCCCTTGTGGGCACTGTGCGGTAAGGACGCCCTCTGGGCAGTGCCTTCTGACGAAGATTTCTTCCCTTGTTTGGAACCTTTCGTTTCCAAGTCGTCAGAGATAGTCCTTTTCCTTCCTTGGGGGGAGGGGATTCTAGATTCTTCTCCCCGATCATTCTCCTTCGTGGAGACACTAATTCCCCCGGTTTGGACGAGTAATGCGTGAGGCCCGCTTTCGGCTTATTTATCCCTCCCTTTATCTTCCCCTGATGGCACTTGATAAAGTGCGTGCTCGAGCATCCTGGCTAGTACAGGATCCGGTGAGCCTTCTGGAAGGGGGGCCGAACACCTGACATCTTCACCTTTCTTATCCAGTCCTGGCCAAGATCGATTTTTTTAGAATGATGTTGTGACAAATAAAAAGACAGCATGTTCGGCCGCAGAATTACTCACCTGGGTATCTGGACGGTTGCAGTTGAGACCCGCATCCTCGATGGTGTACGGACACTTTATTAGTGATCCGAAGAACAATCCATACATCTCTTTGAGCATCATGCCGAAGAACTGTTGAATAGCTCGCGGTCCTTCCGGGTTGAACTCCCACATACGGAGAGATCGACGTTGGCATGGCAGGACCCGACGAACTAGCATAACTTGCATTACTTTGACGAGACCGACATCCCTCTTGAGGAGAACTCGGATGCGACTTTGCAATGTCGGCACGTCATTAACCAGCCCCTAGTCTAGCCCCTTGTTGACCCATGAAGCCAGTTTTGGTGGGGGCCCGAACAGAAGGTGGGGGTAGCCACCCACTTAGTACTTCGGGGAGCTATGATGTAAAACCACTCCCACTGCCATAAGTTAGATATCTCCGGGAAGGAATCCTTTGGCCATGGGGCATCGATGCCTTTGCTTATTGTGGCACCTCCGCATTCTGCGTGTCGCCCATTGATCATCTTCGGCTTCACATTGAAGGTCTTGATCCATAGGCCAAAGTGTGGGGTGATGCGGAGGAAGGCCTCACATACGACGATAAACGACGAGATGTGAAGAATGGAACCAGAGCTAGATCATGGAAGTAGAGCGCATAATAGAACATGACCCCTCTGACGAAGGGATCAAGACTAAAGCCTATCCCTCAGAGGAAGTGGGAAACAAATACAACACTCTCGTTGGGTTCGGGAGTGGGGATGACCTGTCCTCGGGCCGGCAGCCTGTGCGAGATTTCGGCGGTCAGATACCTGGCCTCCCTTAGCTTCTTGATGTCCTCCTCTGTGACAGAGGAAGCCATCCACCGGCCCTGAAAGTTGGATCCGGACATGATTGAAGGTCCGAAGCGCTTCGCCTGAGCCTTGGGTGTTGGAACTCGGGGTGGGGAAAGGGAGGGATTGAGCGTGATAAGAAAAGGATAGACTTTGGCCCCTTTATAAAGATGGTGAATATCAAGCGTCATCCGCATGGCCGTTTGGAACTTGCCTAAAATCGACGAGTCGTACTAACGAGCACGATTGTGTTACCCACACCTGTATTGATGAGAATCTCGTGATAAGGGGACACGATCTCTGCTTCAACAAGACAAGCCAATAAAACTGCCTCGCAACACGTGAAGTGGTTGGTTGGGAAAAACAGTTCGAATAATGATCGAGGCCAGGGCGTGATGTCACGTTATGAAAAGTTGTCAGTAGATTAGATTTTTGGAAATTTTATACTCTATACGGTGGTATGTGGAATTTGTTTTGCAGAGCCAGACACTATCCTTGTGTTCAAAATCTTCTATGGAGTGTTCGGAGGAGGAACCCTCCTTGCAATGCCGAAGACAATCTGCACGCCGGACTCATCATCATTGAAGCCTGGTTCAGGGGCTACTGAGGGAGTCCTAGATTAGGGGGTCCTCGGACAGCCAGACTATATCCCTTGGCCGGACTGTTGGACTATGAAGATACAAGATTGAAGACTTCGTCCCGTGTCCGGGTGGGACTCTCCTTTTGTGGAAAGCAAGCTTGGCCGTTCGGATATGTAGATCTCCTCCCTTGTAACCGACTCTGTGTAACCCTAGCCCCTTCTGGTGTCTATATAAACCGGAGGGTTTAGTCTGTAGGACAACAACAATCATACCATAGGCTAGCTTCTAGGGTTCAGCCTCTTTGATCTCTTGGTATATCAACTCTTGTAATACTCATATCATCAAGATCAATCAAGCAGGAAGTAGGGTATTACCTCCATCGAGAGGGCCCGAACCAGGGTAAACATTGTGTCCCCCGCCTCCTGTTACCATCCGCCTTAGACGCACAGTTCGGGACCCCCTACCCAAGATCTGCCGGTTTTGACACCGACACTCTCTATCATGAAGATCATGGTGATACTTTGAAGCACAAGTGTGGAAAAAGGATAGTAGCATTTCCCCTTTTCTCTTTTTCTCACATTTTTTTATTTGGACCTTTTTTCTCTTTTTTTGTGGCCTCTTTTTTTCATTCGGAATCTCATCCCGA
Organism: Triticum monococcum; assembly: GCA_034509565.1. Classification (NCBI taxonomy): domain Eukaryota; kingdom Viridiplantae; phylum Streptophyta; class Magnoliopsida; order Poales; family Poaceae; genus Triticum; species Triticum monococcum. The sequence continues at coordinate 147,554,437 of CM067845.1, forward strand.
CTTGTGGGGGACTCATAGTCTCCATCATCCTTTCCTCACATGGGAGAATGCTCTAATAATTAAGATCATCACAGTTTTATTTACTTACAACTCAAGAATTACAACTCGATACTTAGAACAAAATAGGAATCTATGTGAATGCCTCCGGCGGTGTACCGGGATGTGCAATGAATCAAGAGTGACATGTATGAAAGAATTATGAATGGTGGATTTGCCACAAATATGATGTCAACTACATGATCATGCAAAGCAATATGACAATGATGAAGCGTGTCATAAATAACGGAACGATGGAAAGTTGCATGGCAATATTGTACCCTCATAGACCGTAAGCGGAAGCGTTATGACAACGCGGTTGATGTAGTCGTACGTCTTCATGATCCGACCGATCCTAGCACCGAAGGTATGACACCTCCGCGATCTACACACGTTCAGCTCGGTGACATCCCATGAAGTCTAGATCCAGCTGAGTGTCGAGGGAGAGCTTCATCAGCACGACGGCGTGATGACGGTGATGATGAAGTTACCGACATAGGGCTTCGCCTAAGCACTACAACGATATGACCGAGGTGGAAATCCGCGGAGGGGGCACCCCACACGGCTAAGAAATCGACATGTGTGTCTATGGGGTGCCCCCTCCCCCGTATATAAAGGAGTGGAGGAGGGGAGGGCCGACCCTCTCTAGGGCGCACCCCAAGGGGGATTCCTACTCCTAGTAGGAGTAGGTTCCCCCCTTCCCTAGTTGGAGTAGGAAAAGAAGGAAGGTGAAGAGGGAGAGAAGGAAAGAGGGGGCGCCGCCCCCTCCCTAATCCATTCGGACCAGACCATGGGGGGGGGCGCAGCCACCCCTTGAGGTCCTTCTCTCCTTTCCTGTATGGCCCATTAAGGCCCATTACTTTCCAGGCGAATTCCCGTAACTCTCTAGTACTCCGAAAAATAACCGAATCACTCGGAACCTTTTCGATGTCCGAATATAGCCTTCCAATATATCGATCTTTATGTCTCGACCATTTCAAGACTCCTCGTCATGTCCGTGATCTCATCCGGGACTCCGAACAACCTTCGGTACATAAAATCACATAACTCATAATACAAATCGTCATCGAACGTTAAGCGTGTGGACCCTACGGGTTCGAGAACTATGTAGACATGATAGAGACACATCTCTGGTCAATAACCAATAGCAGAACCTGGATGCTCATATTGGCTCCTACATATTCTATGAAGATCTTCATCGGTCAAACCGCATAACAACATACATTGTTCCGTTTGACATCGGTATGTTACTTGCGCGAGATTCGATCATCGGTATCATCATACCTAGTTCAATCTCGTTACCGACAAGTCTCTTTACTCGTTCCATAATGCATCATCCTGCAACTAACTCATTAGTCACATTGCTTGCAAGGCTCATAGTGATGTACATTACCAAGAGGGCCCAGAGATACCTCTCTGATAGATAGAGTGAAAAATCCTAATCTCGATCTATGCCAACTCAACAAACACCATTAGAGACACGTGTAGAGCATCTTTATAATCACCCAATTATGTTGTGACGTTTGATAGCACACAAGGTGTTCCTCCGATATTCAGGAGTTGCATAATCTCATAGTCAGAGGAACATGTATAAGTCATGAAGAAAGTAGTAGCAATAAAACTGAACGATCATTATGCTAAGCTAACGGATGGGTCTTGTCCATCACATTATTCTCTAATGATGTGATCCCGTTCATCAAATGACAACACATGCCCATGGCTAGGAAACTTAACCATCTTTGATTAACGAGTTAGTCAAGTAGAGGCATGCTGGGGACACTCTGTTTGTCTATGTATTCACACATGTACTAAGTTTCCGGTTAATACAATTCTAGCATGAATAATAAACATTTATCACGATATAAGGAAATATAAATAACAACTTTATTATTGCCTCTAGGGCATATTTCCTTCAGTCTCCCACTTGCACTAGAGTCAATAATCTAGTTCACATCGTCATGTGATTTAAAACCAATAGTTCACATCTTTATGTGATTAGTTCACATCTCCATGTGACCAACACCCAAATGGTTTACTAGAGTCAATAATCTAGTTCACATCGCTATGTGATTAACACCCAAAGAGTGATCATGTTTTGCTTGTGAGAGAAATTTAGTCAACGGGTCTGCCACATTCAGAGCCGTATGTATTTTGCAAATTTTCTATGTCTAAAATGCTTTGCACGGAGCTACTCTAGATAATTGCTCCCACTTTCAATATGTATCTAGATTGAGACTTAGAGTCATCCAGATCAGTGTCAAAGCTTGCATCGACGTAACTCTTTACGACGAACTCTTTGTCACCTCCATAACCGAGAAACATTTCCTTATTCCCCTAAGGATATTTTTGACCACTATCCAGTGATCCACTCATGGATCACTATTGTACCCTCTTGCCAAACTTATGGTGAGGTACCCAATAGGTCTGGTACACAGCATAGCATACTTTGTAGAACCTATGACTGAGGCATAGGGATTGACTTTTCATTATGTTTCTATTTTCTGCCATGGTCGGGTTTTGAGTCTTTACTCAACTTCACACCTTGCAACACAGGCCAGAACTCCTTCTTTGACTGTTCCATTTTGAACTACTTCAAAATCTTGTCAAGGTATGTACTCACTGAAAATATATCAAGTGTCTTGATCTATCTCTATAGATCTTGATGCTCAATATGTAAGTAGCTTCACTGAGGTATTTCTTTGAAAAACTCCTTTCAAACATTCCTTTATGCTTTCCAGAAAATTCTACATTATTGACGATCAACAATATGTCATTCACATATACTTATCAGAAATGCGGTAGTGCTCCCACCCACTTTCTTGTAAATACAGGCTTCACTGCAAGTCTGTATAGAACCATATGCTTTGATCACTTTATCAAAGCATATATTCCAACTCCGAGATGCTTGCACCAGTCCATAGATGGATCGCTGGAGCTTGCTCACTTTGTTAGCACCCTTACGATCGACAAAACCTTCTGGTTGCATCATATACAACTCTTCTTTAAGAAATCCATTAAGGAATGCAATTTTGACATCCATTTGCCAGATTTCATAAAATGCGGCATCTGCTAACATGATTCGAACAGACTTTTAAGCATCGATACGAGTGACGAAATCTCATCATAGTCAACACCTTGAACTTGTCAAAAACATTTTTGTGACAATTTGAGCTTTGTAGATAGTAACACTACTATCAGCGTTTGTCTTCCTCTTGAAGATCCAGATATTCTCAATGACTCACCGATCATCGGGCAAGTCAATCAAAGTCCATGCTTTGTTCTCATACATGGATCCCATCTCAGATTTCATGGCCTAAGCCATTTTGCGGAATTTGGGCTCATCATCGCTTCCTCATAGTTCGTAGGTTCATCATGGTCTAGTAACATGACTTCCAGAACAGGATTATTGTACCACTCTGGTGTGGACCGTACTCTGGTTGACCTTGACCTACGAGGTTCGGTAGTAACTTGATCTAAAGTTTCATGATCATCATCATTAGCTTCCTCACGAATTGGTGTAGGAATCATTGGAACTGATTTCTGTGATGAACTACTTTCCAATTCAGGAGAAGGTACAATTACCTCATCAAGTTCTACTTTCCTCCCACTCACTTCTTTCGAGAGAAACTCCTTCTCTAGAAAGGATCCATTCTTATCAACAAAATATCTTGCCTTCGGATTTGTGATAGAAGGTGTACCCAACAGTTTATTTTGGGTATCCTATGAAGACGCACTACTCCGATTTGGGTTCGAGCTTATCAGTTTGAAACTTTTTCACATAAGCATCGCAGCCCCAAACTTTAAGAAACGACAGCTTTGGTTTCTTGCCAAACCATAGTTCATACATTGTCATCTCAACGGATTTAGATGGTGCCCTATTTAACGTGAATGCAGTTGTCTCTAATGCATAACCCCAAAACGATAGTGGTAAATCGGTAAGAGACATCATAGATCGCACCATATCCAATAAAGTACAATTACAACGTTCAAACACACCATTATGCTGCGGTGTTCCAGGTGGCGTGAGTTGCGAAACTATTCCACATTGTTTCAAATGAAGACCAAACTCGTAACTCAAATATTCGCCTCCGCGATCAGATTGTAGAAACTTTATTTTCTTGTTACGATGATGTTCCACTTCACACTGAAATTCTTTGAACTTTTCAAATGTTTCAGACTTATGTTTCATTAAGTAGATATACCCATATCTACTCAAATCATCTATGAAGGTCAGAAAATAACGATACCCATCGCGAGCCTCAACACTTATCGGATCGCATACATCGGTATGTATTATCTCCAATTAGTCAGTTGCTCACTCTATTGTTCCGGAGAATGGAGTCTTAGTCATCTTTCCCATGAGGCATGGTTCGCAAGCATCAAGTGATTCCAAAAGTCCAATGGCATTGAGTTTCTTCATGCGCTTTACACCAATATGACCTAAATGGCAGTGCCACATACATGTTGCACTATCATTATTAACTTTGCATCTTTTGGCTTCAATATTGTGAATATGTGTATTACTACGATCGAGATTCAATAAACCATTTATATTGAGTGTATGACCATAGAAGGTTTTATTCATGTAAATAAAACAACAATTATTCTTTAACTTAAATGAATAACCGTATTGCAATAAACATGATCCAATCATATTTATGCTCAACGCAAACACCAAATAACATTTATTTTAGGTTCAACACTAATCCCAAAGGTAAAGGGAGTGTGCAATGGTGATGTTATCAACCTTGGAATCACTTCCAACTCTCATCATCACCTCGCCCTTAACTAGTCTCTATTTATTTTGCAACTCCCGTTTTGAGTTACTACTCTTAGCAACTGAACCAGTATAAAACACTGATGGGTTGCTATAAACACTAGTAAAGTACACATCAATAACATGTATATCAAATATACCTTTGTTCACTTTGCCATCCTTCTTATCCGCCAAGTAGCTAAGGCAGTTCCACTTCCAGTGACCATTTCCTTTGCAGTAGAAGCACTCAGTTTCAGGCTTGGGTCTATCTTTGGGCTTCTTCATGGGAGTGGCAACTTGCTTGCCATTCTTCTTGAAATTCCCTTTCTTTCCCTTGCCATTTTACTTGAAACTAGTGGTTTTATCAACCATCAACATTTGACGCTTTTCTTGATTTCTACCTTCGTCGATTTCAGCATCATGAAGAGCTCGGGAATCGCTTTCATCACCCCTTGCATATTATAGTTCATCACTAAGTTCTAGTAACTTGGTGATAGTGACTAGAGAACTTTATCAATTACTATCTTATCTAGAAGATTAACTCCCACTTGATTCAAGCAATTGTAGTACCCGGACAATCTGAGCACATACTCACTGGTTTAGCTATTCTCCTCCATCTTGTAGGCAATGTACTATCAGAGGTCTCATACCTCTTGACATGGACATGAGTATGAAATACCAATTTCAACTCTTAGAACATCTTATATGTTCCGTGGAATTCAAAACGTTTTTGAAGTACCGGTTCTAAGTCGTAAAGCATGGTGCACTAAACTATTAAGTAGTCATCGTACCGAGCTTTGTCAGACATTCATAACGTGTGCATCATCTCCTGCGATAGGTCTGTCACCTAGCGGTGCATCAAGGACATAATTCTTCTGTGCAGCAATGAGGATAATCCTCATATCACGGACCAAGTCCGCATCATTGCTACTATCATCTTTCAACTTATTTTTCTCTAGGAACATATCAAAATTAAACGGGAAGCTACATCGCAAGCTATTGATCTACACCATAGATATGCAATTACTATCAGGACTAAGTTCATGATAAATTAAAGTTCAATTAATCATATTACTTAAGAACTCCCACTTATATAAACATCCCTCTAATCATCTAAGTGATCACGTGATCCATATCAACTAAACCATGTCCGATCATCACGTGAGATGTAGTAGTTTTCAATGGTGAACATCTCTATGTTGATCATATCTTCTATATGATTCACGCTCGACCTTTCGGTCTCTAGTGTTCCGAGGCCATATCTGCATATGCTACGCTCGTCAAGTTTAACCCGAGTATTCTGCGTGTGCAAAACTGGCTTGCACCCGTTGTATGTGAACGTAGAGCTTATCACACCCGATCATCACGTGGTGTCTCAGCATGAAGAACTTTCGCAATGGTGCATACTCAGGGAGAACACTTATACCTTGAAATGTAGTGAGGGATCATCTTATAATGCTACTGACGTACTAAGCAAAATAAGATGCATAAAAGATAAACATCACATGCAATCCAAATATGTGACATGATATGACCATCATCATCTTGTGCCTTTGATCTCCATCTCCAAAGTACCATCATGATCTCCATCGTCACCGGCATTACACCATGATCTCCATCATCTTGATCTCTATCAATGTGTCATCACATGGTCGTCTCGCCAACTATTGCTTTTGCAACTATTGATATCGTATAGCGATAAAGTAAAGCAAATATATGGCGCTTGCATCTTATGCAATAAAGAGACAACCATAAGGCTCCTGCCAATTGCCAATAACTTCAATAAAACATGATCATATCATACAACAAATTATATCGCGTCACGTTTTGACCATATCACATCAGAACATGCCCTGCAAAAACTAGTTAGACGTCCTATACTTTGTTGTTGCAAGTTTTACGTGGCTGCTACGGGCTTTGCAAGAACCGTTCTTACCTACGCATAAAAACCACAATGCGGTATAGTGATTGCTTTTTGATCTTCAGAAAGAACCCTGTTCATTGAATCCGATTCAACTAAAGTTGGAGAAACTAACACCCACCAGCCACCTGTGTGTGAAGCACGTCGGTAGAACCAGTCTCGCGTAAGCGTATGCGTAATGTCGGTCTGAGCCGCTTCATCCAACAATACCGCTGAATCAAGAATCAACTAGTGATAGCAAGCAATATGTATATACCCACGCCCACAACTCCTTCGTGTTCTACTCGTGCATATAATATCTACGCATAAACCTGGCTCTGATACCACTGTTGGGGAATGCAGTAATTTTAAAAATTTCCTACGCACACGCAACATCCATCTAGGTGATGCATAGCAATGAGAGGGGAGAGTGTTGTTGATGTACCCTCGTAGACCGTAAGCGGAAGCGTTATGACAACGCGGTTGATGTAGTCGTACGTCTTCACGATCCGACCGATCCTAGCACCGAAGGTACGGAACCTCCGCGATCTGCACACGTTCAGCTCGGTGATGTCTGACGAATTCTAGATCCAGCTGAGTGTCGAGGGAGAGCTTCGTCAGCATGACGGCGTGATGACGGTGATGATGAACTTACCGACGCAGGGCTTCGCCTAAGCACTACAATGATATGACCGAGGTGGAAATCTGTGGGGGGGGGGCACCGCACACGGCTAAGAAATCAACTTGTGTGTCTATGGGGTGCCCCTCTCCCCCGTATATAAAGGAGTGGAGGAGGGGAGGGCCGGCCCTCTCTATGGCGCGCCCCAAGGGGGATTCCTACTCCTAGTAGGAGTAGGTTTCCCCCATTCCCTGGTTGGAGTAGGTTTCCCCCCTTCCCTGGTTGGAGTAGGAGAGAAGGAAGGGGAAGAGGGAGAGAAGGAAAGAGGGCGGCGCTGCCCCCTCCCTAGTCCAATTCGTACCAGCCCATGGGGGGCGCGCAGCCACCCATTGAGGCCCTTCTCTCCTTTCCAGTATGGACCATTAAGGCCCATTACTTCCCCGGCGAATTCCCGTAACTCTTCGGTACGCCGAAAAATATCCGAATCACTTGAAACCTTTCTGATGTCCGAATATAGCGTTCCAATATATCGATCTTTACGTCTCGACCATTTTGAGACTCCTCGTCATGTCCGTGATCTCATCCGGGAGTCCAAACAACATTCGGTACATCAAATCACATAACTCATAATACAAATCGTCATCGAACGTTAAGCGTGTAGACCCTAAGGGTTTGAGAACTATGTAGACATGACCGAGACACATCTCCAGTCAATAACTAATAGCGGAGCTTGGATGCTCATATTGGCTCCTACATGTTCTACGAAGATCTTTATCAGTCAAACCGCATAACAACATACTTTGTTCCCTTTGTCATTGGTATGTTACTTGCCCGAGATTCGATCATCGATATCATCATACCAAGTTCAATCTCATTACCGGAAAGTCTCTTTACTCGTTCCATAATGCATCATCCCGCAACTAACTCATTAGTCACATTGCTTGCAAGGCTCATAGTGATGTACATTACTGAGAGGGCCCAGAGATTCCTCTCCGATAGACCAAGTGATAAATCCTAATCTCGATCTATGCCAACTCAACAAACACCATTAGGGACACCTGTGGAGCATATTTATAATCACCCAGTTACGTTGTGACATTTGATAGCACACAAGGTGTTCCTCCGGTATTCGGGAGTTGCATAATCTCAGTCAGAGGAACATGTATAAGTCATGAAGAAAGCAGTAGCAATAAAACTGAACGATCATTATGCTAAGATAATGGATGGGTCTCGTCCATCACATCATTCTCTAATGATGTGATCCCATTCATCAAATGGCAACACATGTCCATGGCTAGGAAGCTAAACCATCTTTGATTAATGAGCTAGTCAAGTAGAGGCATACTAGGGACACTCTGTTTGTCTATGTATTCACACATGTACTAAGTTTCCGGTTAATACAATTCTAGCATGAATAATAAACATTTATCATGATATAAGGAAATATAAATAACAATTTTATTATTGCCTCTAGGGCATATTTTCTTCAAATATATCTCAGAATAGATATGGAAATGCCATAATAGGTAGGTATGGTGGCTGTTTTGAGGAAGGTATATGGTGGGTTTATGGTACCAGTGAAAGTTGCGCGGTACTAGAGAGGCTAGCTATGGTGGAAGGGTGAGAGTGCGTATAATCCATGGACTCAAAATTAGTCATAAAGAACTCACATACTTATTGCAAAAATCTATTAGTTATCGAAACAAAGTACTACGCGCATGCTTCTAGGGGGATAGATTGGTAGGAAAAGACCATCGCTCGTCCTCGACCGCCACTCATAAGGAACACAATCAATAAATAAATCATGCTCCGACTTCATCACATAACGGTTCACCATATGTGCATGCTACGGGAATCACAAACGTTAACATAAGTATCTCCCAAATTCACAACTACTCAACTAGCATGACTCTAATATTACCATCTTCATATCTCAAAACAATCATCAAGTATTAAACTTCTCATAGTATTCAATGCACTTTATATGAAAGTTTTTATTATACCCATCTTGGATGCCTATCATATTAGGACTAATTTCATAACCAAAGCAAATTACCATGCTGTTATAAAAGACTCTCAAAATAATATAAGTGAAGCATGAGAGATCAATAATTTCTATAAAATAAAACCACCACCGTGCTCTAAAAAGATATAAGTGAAGCACTAGAGCAAAATTATCTAGCTCAAAAGATATAAGTGAAGCACATAGAGTATTCTAATAAATTCCGATTCATGTGTGTCTATCCCAAAAGGGTGTCTACAGCAAGGATGATTGTGGTAAACTAAAAAGCTAAGACTCAACCCATACAAGACGCTCCAAGCAAAACACATATCATGTGGTGAATAAAAATATAGCCTCAAGTAAAGTTACCGATAGACGAAGACGAAAGAGGGGATGCCTTCCGGGACATCCCCAAGCTTAGGATTTTGATTGTACTTGAATTTTACCTTGGAGTGCCTTGGGCATCCCCAATATTAGGCTCTTGCCACTCCTTATGCCAAAATCCATCAAATCTTTACCCAAAAACTTGAAAACTTCACAACACAAAACTCAACAGAAAATCTCATGAGCTCCATTAGTATAAGAAAACAAACCACCACCTTAAGGTACTGTAATGAACTCATTCTTTATTTATATTGGTGTTAAACCTACTGTATTCCAACTTTTCTGTGGTTCATACCCCCCAATACTAGCCATAGATTCATCAAAATAAGCAAACAACACACGAAAAACAGAATCTGTCAAAAATAGAACAGTCTGTAGCAATCTGTAACTTTCGAATACTTCCGTGACTCCAAAAATCTTTAGAAATTAGGACATCCTAAATAATTTATATAGTGATCTACTGCAGTTGTAATTGGTATTTTATCGCCCTCTTGTAAAAAATTAAAATTATTCTCGTGAGCGCATACTTTCTATTTTTTACAGCAAGATCAAATAACAATCACCCAAGAAGATCCTAAAGGCTTTACTTGGCACAAACACTAATTAAAACACAAAAAACACAATCATAACAGAGGATAGATGACTTATTTATTACTAAACAGTAACAAAAAGCAAGGAACACAAACAAAATTGGGTTGCCTCTCAACAAGCGCTATCGTTTAACGCCCCTAGCTAGGCATAAAAGCAAGGATAGATCTAAGTATTGCCATCTTTGGTATGCAATCAATATGTGGCTCTCATAATAGATTCATAAGGTAATTTAATTTTCTTTCTAGGAAAGTGTTCCATGCCTTTCCTTAACGGAAATTGGAATCTAATATTTCCTTCTTTCATATCAATATTTGCACCAATCGTTCTAAGGAAAGGTCTACAAAGAATAATAGGACATGTAGGATTGAATCTATATCAAGAACAATGAAATCTATGGGCACATAATTCCTATTTGCAAAAACAATAACATCATTAATCCTTCCCATAGGTTTCTTAATGGTGGAATCCGCAAGATGCAAATTTAAATAACAATCATCAAATTCACGAAAACCTAACACATCACACAAAGTTTTTGGAATTGTGGAAACACTAGCACCCAAATCACATAAAGCATAGCATTCATGATATTTAATCTTAATTTTAATAGTAGGTTCCCACTCATCATAAAGTTTTCTAGGGATAGAAACTTCCAATTCAAGTTTTTCTTCATAAGATTGCATTAAAGCATCAACGATATGTTTAGTAAAAGCTTTGTTTTGAGCATAAGCATGAGGAGAATTTAACACGGATTGTAACAAGGAAATACAATATATCAAAGAGCAATTATCATAATTAAATTCCTTGAAATCCAAAATAGTGGATTCATTGCTATATAAAGTTTTGACCTCTTCAATCCCACTTTTACCAATTTTTGTATCAAGATCTAAAAACTCCGAATCATTGGGACGCCTTTGAACTAAAGTTGACTCATCTCCAGTCCCATATTTAACAAGATTCATATTGGCAAACAAAGATTTAATAGGAGACACATCAATCACTTTTAGATCTTCATCTCTATTATCATCAAAACTAGAAGAACACGCTTTCACAAAGCAATCTTTTTTAGCACACATCCTAGCGGTTATTTCTTTGCACTCATCAATGGAAATTCTCATGGCTTTGAGAGACTCATTGATATCATGCTTATGTGGAATAGATCTAAGTTTCAAAGAATCAACATCAAGAGAAATTCTATCCACGTTCCTAGCCAACTCATCAATCTTAAGCAATTTGTCTTCACTCAAATCATTGAAATTCTTTTGTGAACTCATAAATTCTTGAACAGTAGTCTCAAAATCAGAGAGCATATTATTAAAATTTCCATAAGAGTTGCTGTAGGAATTACCATAATTATTAGAGGAATTACTAGGGAACGGCCTAGAATTAAAGTTTCCTCTATAAGCGTTGTTTCCAAAATTGTTCCTACCAACAAAATTCACATCCATAGATTCATTATTATTCTCAATCAAACTGGATAAAGGCACATCATTAGGATCAGAAGAAACACTCTTATTAGCAAATAACTTCATAAGTTCATCCATCTTCCCACTCAAAACATTAGTTTCTTCTATTGCATGAACCTTTTTACTCATTCGTTGAGATTCGATCGTTGGTATATCAATACCTAGTTCAATCTCGTTACCGGCAAGTCTCTTTACTCGTTCCGTAATACATCATCCCGCAACTAACTCATTAGTTGCAATGCTTGCAAGGCTTAAGTGATGTGCATTACCAAGAGGGCCCAGAGATACCTCTCCGACAATCGGAGTGAAAAATCCTAATATCGAAATACGCCAACCCAACAAGTAGCTTCGAAGACACCTGTAGAGCACCTTTATAATCACCCAGTTACGTTGTGACGTTTGGTAGCACACAAAGTGTTCCTCCGGTAAACGGAAGTTGCATAATCTCATAGTCATAGGAACATGTATAAGTCATGAACAAAGCAATAGCAACAAACTAAACGATCAAGTGCTATGCTAACGGAATGGGTCAAGTCAATCACATCATTCTCATAATGATGTGATCCCGTTAATCAAATGATAACTCATGTCTATGGTTAGGAAACATAACCATCTTTGATCAATGAGCTAGTCAAGTAGAGGCATACTAGTGACACTTTGTTTGTCTATGTATTCACACATGTATTATGTTCCCGGTTAATACAATTCTAGCATGAATAATAAACATTTATCATGATATAAGGAAATAACTTTATTATTGCCTCTAGGGCATATTTCCTTCAGTCTCCCACTTGCACTAGAGTCAATAATCTAGTTCACATCGCCAGGTGATTTAATACCAATAGTTCACATCACCATGTGATTAACACCCATAGTTCACATCGACATGTGACCAACACCCAAAGGGTTTACTAGAGTCAATAATCTAGTTCACATCGCTATGTGATTAACACCCAAAGAGTACTAAGGTGTGATCATGTTTTGCTTGTGAGAGAAGTTTAGTCAACAGGTCTGCCACATTCAGATCCGTAAGTATTTTGCAAATTTCTATGCCAACAATCCTCTGCACAGAGCTACTCTAGCTAATTGCTCCCACTTTCAATATGTATCTAGATTGAGATTTAGAGTCATCTAGATCAGTGTCAAAATTTGCATCGACGTAACCCTTTACGATGAACCTTTTGTCACTTCCATAATCGAGAAACATATCCTTATTCCACTAAGGATAATTTTGACCAATGTCCAGTGATCTACTCCTAGATCACTATTGTACTCCCTTGCCAAACTCAGGGCAGGGTATACAATAGGTCTGGTACATAGCATGGCATCATTTATAGAACGTATGGCTGAGGCATAGGGAATGACTTTCATTCTCTCTCTATCTTCTGCCGTGGTCGGGTTTTGAGTCTTACTCAACTTCACACCTTGTAACACAGGCAAGAACTCCTTCTTTGACGGTTCCATTTCGAACTACTTCAAAATCTTGTCAAGGTATGTACTCATGGAAAAACTTATCAAGCATCTTGATCTATCTCTATAGATCTTGATGCTCAATATGTAAGCAGCTTCACCAAGGTATTTCTTTGAAAAACTCCTTTCAAACATTCCTTTCTGCTTTGCAGAATAATTCTACATTATCTCCGATCAACAATATGTCATTCACATATACTTATCAGAAATGTTGTAGTGCTCCCACTCACTTTCTTGTAAATACAGGCTTCACCGCAAGTCTGTATAAAACTATATGCTTTGATCAACTTATCAAAGCGTATATTCCAACTCCGAGATGCTTGCACCAGTCCATAGATGGATCGCTGGAGCTTGCATATTTTGTTAGTACCTTTATGATTGACAGAACCTTCTGGTTGCATCATATACAACTCTTATTTAATAAATCCATTAAGGAATGCGGTTTTGTTTATCCATTTGCCAGATTTCATAAAATGCGGCAATTGCTAACATGATTCGGACAGACTTAAGCATAGATAGAGTGAGAAACTCTCATCGAAGTCAACACCTTGAACTTGTCGAAAACCTTTTTGCGACAATTCTAGCTTTGTAGATAGTAACACTACTATCAGCGTCCGTCTTCCTCTTGAAGATCCATTTAATCTCAATGGCTCGCCGATCAATGGGCAAGTCAATCAAAGTCCATACTTTGTTCTCATACATGGATCTCATCTCAGATTTCATGGCCTCAAGCCATTTCGCGGAATCTGGGCTTCATCATCGCATCCTCATAGTTCGTAGGCTCGTCATGGTCAAGTAACATGACCTCCAGAACAACATTACCATACCACTCTGGTGCGGATCTCACTCTGGTTTACCTACGAGGTTCGGTAGCAACTTGATCTGAAGTTACATGATCATCATCATTAGCTTCCTCACTAATTGGTGTAGTAGTCACAAGAACATATTTCTGTGATGAACTACTTTCCAATAAGGGAGCAGGTACAGTTACCTCATCAAGTTCTACTTTCCTCCCACTCACTTCTTTCGAGAGAAACTCCTTCTCTAGAAAGGATCCATTCTCAGCAACGAATATCTTGCCTTCGGATCTGTGATAGAAGGTGTACCCAATATTTTATTTTGGGTATCCTATGAAGACGCACTTCTCCGATTTGGGTTTGAGCTTACCAGGTTGAAACTTTTTCACATAAGCGTTGCAACCTCAAACTTTGAGAAACGACAGCTTAGGTTTCTTGCCAAACCATAGTTCATACGGTGTCATCTCAATGGATTTAGGTGGTGCCCTATTTAACGTGAATGTAGCTGTCTCTAATGCATAACCCCAAAACGATAGTGGTAAATTGGTAAGAGACATCATAGATCGCACCATATCTAAAAAAGTACGGTTACAACATTCGGACACACCATTACACTGTGGTGTTCCAGGTGGTGTGAGTAGTGAAACTATTTCACATTGTTTTAATTGAAGGCCAAACTCGTAACTCAAATATTTTACTTCTGCGATGATATCGTAGAAACTTGTATTTTTGTTACGATGATTCTCCACTTCACTCTAAAATTCTTTGAACTTTTCAAATGTTTCAGACTTGTGTTTCATCAAGTAGATATACTCATATCTGCTCAAATGATCTGTGAAGATCAGAAAATAATGATACCTGCCGCGAGCTTCAATATTCATCGGACCACATACATCAGTATGCATGATTTCCAACAAATCTGTTGCTCGCTCCATTGTTCCAGAGAATGGAGTCTTAGTCATCTTGCCCATGAGGCATGGTTCGCAAGGATCAACTGATTCATAATCAAGTGATTCCAAAAGCCCATCAGCATGGATTTTCTTCATGCGCTTTACACCAATATGACCTAAACAGCATTGCCACAAATAAGTTGCACTATCATTATTAACTTTGCATCTTTTGGCTTCAATATTATGAAAATGTGTATCACCACGATCGAGATCCAACAAACCATTTTCATTGGGTGTATGACCATAGAAGGTTTTATTCAGGTAAACAGAACAACAATTATTCTCTAACTTACATGAATAACCGTAATGCAATAAACATGATCCAATCATATTCATGCTCAACGCAAACACTAAATAACATTTATTTTAGGTTTAACACTAATCCCGAAAGTATAGGGAGTGTGCGATGATGATCATATCAATCTTGGAACCATTTCCAATACACATCGTCACTTCATGCTTAACTAGTCTCTGTTCATTCTGCAACTCCCGTTTCGAGTTACTATTCTTAGCAACTGAACTAGTATCAAATACTGAGGGGTTGCTATAAACACTACTAAAGTACACATCAATAACATGTATATCAAATATACCTATGTTCACTTTGCCATCCTTCTTATCCGCCAATTACTTGGGGTAGTTCCGCTTCCAGTGACCAGTCCCTTTGCAGTAGAAGCACTCAGTTTCAGGCTTAGGTCCAGACTTGGGTTTTTCACTTGAGCAGCAACTTGCTTGCCGTTCTTCTTGAAGTTCCCCTTTCTTCCCTTTGTCCCTTTACCTGAAACTAGTGGTTTTGTTTACCATCAACACTTGATGCTTTTCTTGATTTCTATCTTCGTCGATTTCAGCATCACGAAGAGCTTGGGAATCATTTCCGTTATCCCTTGCATATTATAGTTCATCACGGAGTTCTACTAACTTGGTGATGGTGACTAGAGAATTTTGTCAATCACTATTTTATCTGGAAGATTAACTCCCACTTGATTCAAGCGATTGTAGTACCCCAGACAATCTGAGCACATGCTCACTGCTTGAGCTATTCTCCTCCATCTTTTATCTATGGAATTTGTTGGGACTTCATATCTCTCAACTCGAGTATTTGCTTGAAATATTAACTTCAACTCCTAGATCATCTCATATGGTCCTTGACGTTCAAAACGTCTTTGAAGTCCCGATTCTAAGCCATTTAAGCATGGTGCACTAAACTATCAAGTCGGCATCATATTGAGCTAGCCAAACGTTCATAACGTCTGCATCTGCTCCTGCAATAGGCTTGTCAGCTAGCGGTGCATCAAGGACATAATTCTTCTGTGCAGAAATGAGGATAATCCTCAGATCACGGATCCAATCCGCATCATTGCTACTAACATTTTTCAACTTAGTTTTTTCTAGGAACATATAAAAATTAAACGGGGAGCAACATCGCGAGCTATTGATCTACAACATAGATATACTAATACTACCAGGACTAAGTTCATGATAAATTAAAGTTCAATTAATCATATTACTTAAGAACTCCCACTTAGATAGACATCCCTCTAATCCTCTAAGTGATCACGTGATCCATATCAACTAAACCATGTCCGATCATCACATGAGATGGAGTAGTTTCAATGGTGAACATCGCTATGTTGATCATATCTACTATATGATTCACGCTCGACCTTTCGGTCTCAGTGTTCTGAGGCCATATTTGTTATATGCTAGGCTCGTCAAGTTTAACCTGAGTATTCCGCGTGTGCAACTGTTTTGCACCCGTTGTATTTGAACGTAGAGCCTATCACACCCAATCATCACGTGGTGTCTCAGTACGAAGAACTTTCGCAACGGTGCATACTCAGGGAGAACACTTGTACCTTGATAATTATTGAGAGACCATCTTATAAAGCTACCGCCGAACTAACAAAAATAAAATGCATAACAGATAAACATCACATGCAATCAAAATATGTGACATGATATGGGCACCATCATCTTGTGCCTTTGATCTCCATCTCCAAAGCATCGTCATGATTTCCATCATCACCGACATGACACCATGATCTCCATCATCTTGATCTATATCAATGTGTCGTCACATGGTCGTCTCGCCAACTATTGCTCTTGCAACTATTGCTATCGCATAGCGATAAAGTAAAGCAATTATTTGGCACTTGCATCTTATGCAATAAAGAGATAACCATAAGGCTTTTGCCAGTTGCCGATAACTTCAACAAAACATGATCATCTCATACAACAACTTATATCACATCATGTCTTGACCATATCACATCACAACATGCCCTGCAAAAACAAGTTAGACATCCTCTACTTTGTTGTTGCAAGTTTTACGTGGCTGCTACGGGCTGAGCAAGAACTGTTCTTACCTATGCATCAAAACCACAACGATAGTTTGTCAAGTTGGTGTTGTTTTAACCTTCGCAAGGACCGGGCGTAGCCACACTCGGTTCAACTAAAGTTGGAGAAACTGACACCCACCAGCCACCTATGTGCAAAGCACGTCGGTAGAACCAGTCTCGCGTAAGCGTACGCGTAATGTCGGTCCGGGCCACTTCATCCAACAATACCGCCAAACCAAAGTGTGACATGCTGGTAAGCAGTATGACTTATATCGCCCACAACTCACTTGTGTTCTACTCGTGCATATTACATCAACGCATAAAACCAGGCTCGGATGCCACTGTTAGGGAACGTAGCAATTTCAAAAATTTCCTACGCACACGCAAGATCATGGTGATGCATAGCAACGAGAGAGGAGAGTGTTGTCTACATACCCTCGTAGACCGGCAATGGAAGCGTTAACACAACGTAGAGGAAGTAGTCATACGTCTTCCCGATCCGACCGATCCAAGTACCGAACGTACGGCACCTCCGAGTTCTGCACACGTTCAACTCAGTGACGTCCCTCAAGCTCCGATCCAGCAAAGTGTTGAGGGAGAGTTTTGTCAGCACGACGGCGTGATGACGGTGATGATGTTCTACCGATGCAGGGCTTCGCCTAAGCACCGCTACGATATGACCGAGGTGGAATATGGTGGAAGGGGGCACCGCACACGGCTAAGGAACAATCACGAAGATCAATTTGTGTGTCATGGGGTGCCCCCTTGCCCCCGTATATAAAGGAGGGAGAGGGGGAGGTGCGGCCGGCCCAAGGGGTGTGCGTGGAGGAGTCCTACTCCCACCGGGAGTACGACTCCCCCTCTTGCCTTGTTGGAAAAGGAAGGGGGAAGGGAGAACGAGGAAAGTGGGGCGCCCCCCCCCCCTTCCTTGTCCTATTCAGACTAGGGGGAAGGGGGCGCGGCCTGCCCTGTCCAGCCCTCCTCTTCTCCCTTAGGGCCCATGTAGGCCCAATAACCCCCGGGGGGGTTCCGGTAACCCCCCCGGTACTCTGGTAAAATCCTGATTTCACCCGGAACGTTTCCGATATCCAAATATAGGCTTCCAATATATCAATATTTATGTCTTGACCATTTTGAGACTCCTCTTCATGTCCGTGATCACATCTGGGACACCGAACAACCTTCGGTACATCAAAACACAAAAACCCTAATTACGATCGTCACCGAACTCTAAGTGTGCGGACCCTACGGGTTCGATAACTATGTAGACATGACCGAGACACGTCTCCGGTCAATAACCAATAGCGGAACATGGATGCTCATACTGGATCCTACATATTCTACGAAGATCTTTATCGGTCAGACCACATAACAGTATACGTTGTTCCCTTTGTCATCGGTATGTTACTTGCCTGAGATTCGATCATTGGTATCTCAATACCTAGTTCAATCTCGTTACCGGCAAGTCTCTTTACTCGTTCTGTAATACATCATCCTGCAACTAACTCATTAGTTGCAATGCTTGCAAGGCTTAAGTGATGTGCATTACCAAGAGGGCCCAGAGATACCTCTCCGACAATCGGAGTGACAAATCCTAATCTCGAAATACGCCAACCCAACAAGTACCTTTGGAGACACCTGTAGAGCACCTTTATAATCACCCAGTTATGTTGTGACGTTTGGTAGCACACAAAGTGTTCCTCCGGTAAACGGGAGTTGCATAATCTCATAGTCATAGGAACATGTATAAGTCATGAAGAAAGCAATAGCAACAAACTAAACGATCAAGTGCTATGCTAATGGAATTGGTCAAGTCAATCACATCATTCTCCTAATGATGTGATCCCGTTAATCAAATGACAACGCATGTCTATGGTTAGGAAACATAACCATCTTTGATCAACGAGCTAGTCAAGTAGAGGCATACTAGTGACACTCTGTTTGTCTATGTATTCACACTTGTATTATGTTTCCGGTTAATACAATTCTAGCATGAATAATAAACATTTATCATGATATAAGGAAATAAATAATAACTTTATTATTACCTCTAGGGCAGATTTCCTTCACTTACCACCTTACGTTTCGCTTATTCGGCTAAGTTCGTAAAGGGAGATCTACTACGATTGTATTTCTGGTCCATCCGGTCAAATACCTCAGTAGAGAAAGCCGAAAACTCACTGTCATGATAAGGCGAGAGCTGGTCAGTGCTTCGGCGACTTAGTCTTATACTACAAATCATTGGTGATTTATTCCATGTTATACGAAGGGCCGGTCTTCGTCCAGCCGTGTGGAAAAGGCACCTCATTTCGAACTGCCACACACACACACACACAGGGGCTAGTACTTCACCCCACCGTCAAACTCCTATGGCCAAGTGAAAGTAATAAAGCCGCATAGTCTAATTGCCTGGTTCACCTCGCGGACACCTCCTTCACAGACCAAGATGTTGGATAAAGTGTGGTAGCGCGCTATGCCGAACACCCCCGTAGTATCTAAGTGGGGGCTGAAGCCAATGACTGTCAAACTTTCAGAATTATAGGGCCGCACAGGAGGAAAATAGCTTATGATCAAAGGCATCAATATATTACAAGCCTGGGTTCTCAAACACAGTTTTTACAACCTGGATACATCTACTCAAATATAACATCCTTTGAGCATTGGCCCTCTACTATGCAGGCACCCACCAGGACATCTTCAAAGTATCTCTCCGGCTTGCGGTGGTCCTTGCCTTCGGGCGGGCCTGCAGTCGCCACGTTGGTGGCCTTCAT
The DNA here is from genome assembly GCA_034509565.1 of Triticum monococcum. NCBI lineage: Eukaryota > Viridiplantae > Streptophyta > Magnoliopsida > Poales > Poaceae > Triticum > Triticum monococcum. Next base: position 147,574,515 of record CM067845.1, read on the forward strand.
CTTTGCCCAATGCATCTTGACGCGGGCAAAGGTCATCCGAGCTCCCTCTATGCATGCCGAGCGCTTCACAGTATCAACCCGAGGCAGCGCATCGACGAGCCGCCTCACTAGACCAAAGTAGCTACTCGGAATGGGTTCGGCTGGCCATAGCCAGATTATTAAATCCTTCATGGCCAAGCCGGCCATCCTATGCAGCTCCATCAGCTACTTCATCTGGTCGTTCAAAGGCTTCGAATGCTCCAGTGCAAGAAACTGCGACCAGAACAGCTTCTCAGTTGAGTTCCCCTCCTGGTCTCGAAAGAACTGTGAGGCATCAGCGGCACTCCTCAGAAGATCCGCAAACGCGTCTGTGGAACTCCACAGCCGTGTGAGTAATGCATACCGCTGACCTCCAAAAATACTCTCCAAAAGAAAGACCTCACCAGTCGCTATTTTCTTCGCCTGATGAATATCCTCGCGAGCACTTCGAGACTCGACCCGTGCCGCCTTGGAGAGCTTTGGCTAGTTCGGACAATTGGGCCGAAGCCTTCTCCTCCAAAACCTCGCACTTGAGGATGGCATCCTTTAGCTCCTATTCGACCTCGGCCACCTGAGCTTCGTGTTGTTGGCGGGCGGCCTATTCGGTCTTCAGCTCTGCAGCCGCTTTGTCAATGGTTGCCTTGTTTACCTTCGCCTCTTTTTGGGCTTGGGCAAGGTCGCCTTTGAGGGTCTCGACCTTGGCTGCACCAACTATGCGCATAAACAAAAGCATTACATGAGTTCATGTTTGAATATACCTATCGATTATGATATACAACCAAAAAATTTAAATACGCATACCTTGCATTTCATCGAACCGCTTGTTAACGTGGTCAATTTCTTCATCGGCCAGCTTCAGTTTCCGATTGAGTTTGAAAACTTTGGTGGCCTGGGCGGTTGCCGCCAACAGGGAAGCCTGTTACAAAAGAGACAAGTATGTTAGATCTTCCGAATACTATGTGGATCCTCTGTCCAGCTTTTCCCCAAACTGGGCAGTGTCTCAGGGGCTACTATCTATGCACAAGTATATTCCTTTATACGGAAAAGGCGTATAGAGCATTACGTCGCATACCTCGAAGCCTGTCAGCAGGCTGGTAAAAGCTTCGTTCAATCCGCTCTTGGCGGACTGAACCTTCTCTATCACCGTACACATACCTTGATAAGTCTCCAACGTATCTATAATTTTTTATTGTTCCATGCTATTTTATTATCAATGTTGGATGTTTTATAATCATTTTATAGTCATTTTATATCATTTTTTGGTACTAACCTATTAACATAGTGCCAAGTGCCAGTTGCTGTTTTTTCCATGTTTTTACAACGCAGAAGATTAATATCAAACGGAGTCCAAATTCCATGAAACTTTATGGAGATTTTTTAGGGGCCAGAAGGAACACAACGGGCCCTGGCTGCACCTGGGGGTGCCCCGAGGAGGGCACAACTCACCAGGGCGCGACAGGAGGCCTAGGCGCGCCCTGGTGGGTTGTGCCCACCTCGGGTGCCCTCGGACTGCCTCTTTGCTCTATAGATACCCCAATATTCCAGAAACCCTAGGGGAGTCAACGAAATATTCATCCAGCCGCCACAGAGTTCAGAACCACCAGATCCAATCTAGACACCATCACAGAGGGGTTCACCACTTTCATTGGTGCCTCTCCGATGATGCGTGAGTAGTTCTTTGTAGACCTTCGGGTCCGTAGTTAGTAGCTAGATGGCTTCATCTCTCTCTCTCTCTCTCTCTCTCTCTTGATTATCAATACAATGGTCTCTTGGAGATCCATATGATGTAACTCTTTTGCGGTGTGTTTGTTGGGATCGATGAACTTTGAGTTTATGATCAGAACTATCTTTTTATATCCATGAAAGTATTTGAGTTTCTTTGATCTCTTTTATGCATGATCTCTTATAGCCTTGTATTTCTTCTCTGATATTTGGGTTTTGTTTGGCCAACTTGATCTATTTATCTTGCAATGGGAAGAGATGCCCGGTTGTGGATTCGATCCTACGGTGCTTGATCCCTGTGACAGAAAGGGAACCGACACGTATGTATCGTTGCTACTAAGGATAAAAGTATGGGATCTATATCTACCGCCATAGATAAACGGATCTCGTCTACATCATGTCATTATTCTTATTGCATTACTCCGTTTTCCATGAACTTAATACACTAGATGCATGCTGGATAGTGGTCGATGTGTGGAGTAATAGTAGTAGGTGCAGGAAGGAGTCGGTCAACTAATCTTGGACGTGATGCCTATGTAATGATCATTGCTTGGATATCGTCATAATCATTTGAGGTTCTATCAATTGCCCAATAGTAATTTGTTCACCCACCGTTTGCTATTTTTCTCTAGAGAAGCCACTAGTGAAACCTACGGCCCCCGGGTCTTCTTCCTCATATATTTGCCTTCACGATCTATTTTATTTGCCTTTTATTTTCAGATCTATTAAACCAAAAGTACAAAAATATCTTGCTGCACTTTATTTTATTTGCGATCTATTTATTCAATCTAGTACAACTTTCTCCCGTCCACGCACCGTTTCTGGTGCCGGTACCCGAAAGGGATTGACAACCCCTCTAACATGGCGGGTTGCCAGGTGTTGTTATTTGTGTGCATGGGCTGTTTACGTTGTGTTGCTTGGTTCTCCTACTGGTTCAATAACCTTGGTTTCATATCTGAGGAAATACCTACTGCCGCTGTGCTGCATCATCCCTTCCTCTTTGGGGAAAAAACCGATGTAGCTTCAAGCGACATCAAAAGGAATTTCTGGCCCCGTTGCCAGGGAGGATCTTCATCATAACCAGGTTCCTAATCACAAATCTCATCTCCTTGCAATTTACATTATTTGCCATTTACCTCTCGTTTTCCTCTCCCCCACTTCACAAAAAAATCCGTTTTATTCGCCTCCCTTTTTCGTTCGCCTTTTTCTCGTCAGATCTATCCTTTGCTTGCAATCATGAGTGATTTCGGTATGGCACCAACATATGATGGCCTTACTCCTAAGATTGGACGTACGGGCAATCTGGATGCTAAACTTTTATCTTGGGGCAAGGGAACGTTATGGGAAAAGAACGTATCCAAGAATTTTCAATTATATTGCGAAGCTTAGTCTTGATGATGCTCCTATACTTAAAACGACTAGATCTTATGCGGATGCTATTTCAGCACTAGTTCTGAAACTTGAAAGTAAATTTATTCATACCCATCCCACCTTGCAAAGATTGTCTTTTGAGCTCCCCGTTATAATGAATCTTAGAGCTAAAAAGTTGGCCACTCTCATTCTTATGAATGAGTTTGATTACATAATACGGGAAGCTAGGGAAATCTTTGATTTTTATGGTATGAATCATGAAAAACCCGTGATAGATGAAATTATTTACAATAGTGACTATGCACTAAGGCATTTTCCTGGGGACAATAAGATCTTTGATGAGAATCTTAAAAAGAAAGTCCCAGTTCTAGATATAATCCAACAAGTTTTTAATAATGCTAATCATCATTACTCTTAGATTGTTGCGGGAAATCAAAGGGGGTATGATGAAAACTAACTTAGGGTTGCTAAGGCCTATATGGATAACATGTTTTATGTTGTGTTTACAAAGCCTCGTGATGAAAATACCTCTAAGAAAGTCAAGAACAAGGATGACAAAATTTAGATCCTTGCTTTATGCCTAGCTAAGGGCGTAAAACTATAGCGCTTGTTGGGAGGCAACCCAATGAACAAAATTTATTTTTGCTTTTCTGCTTCCTATTCTTGAGTGTTAGCACAATTATGCTACTGTTATGATTGTGTTTTTTATGTTTTAATTAGTGTTTGTGTCAAGTAGATCCATTAGGATCTTCTTGGGCAATAGTTGTTTTGATCTTGTTGAAAACAGAAACTTTTACGCTCACAAAATTAATTTTAATTTTTTACCAGAGAGCGATAAAGTACCCATTCCACTTGAACTAGATCAATATACAAATTTGTCAGGTCGTCCTAATTTTTCAGAATTTTTGAAGTTGCAGAAGTACTTGAAATAGTCAGATTGCTATAGACTGTTCTGTTTTGACAGATTCTGTTTTCTTTGTGTTGTGTGCTTATTTTGATGGCTCTATGGTTTTCTTTGATGAGTTTTTTTCCATAGAAAAGTTGTAATACAGTAGATATAATACAAAAAAAATATGAATTGGTTTGATACAACACTTATAGTAGTGGTTTATTATTCTTATACTAACGGATCTCACGAAGGTTTTGTTGAGTTTTGCGTGATTGAAGTTTTCAAGTTTTGGGTTATCCGATGATGAATTAAGGAGGGATGTAAGAGCCTAAGCTTGGGTATGCCTCGGCATCTCAAGCTATTATCCAAGAATGAGCAACCAACTAAGCTTGGTGATGCCCCCGAGTGGCATCCCCACTTTCTTCCAACAACTATCGGTATTTTACTCGAGACTATATTTTTTATTTGTCACATGATATGAGTTTTACTTGGAGCATCTTGTATGATATGTGTCTTTGCTTGTTTTATTTTGTGTTTTAAGTCATCAATCCTATATGGACACACCTATTTGAGAGAGCCAAAATTATGTCATGACTTGTTAGAATTGCTCTCCATGCTTCACTTAAATCTTTTATGAGCTAGGACTTGCTCTAGTGCTTCACTTATATCTTTTTGAGCACGGTGTGCTTTTTTATTTTTGAAGAAATGCTCTCTTGCTTCACTTCGATTTATTTGAGAGTTATTAAAATTTTGAAGAAATTCTCTCTTGCTTCACTTAAATTATTTTGAGAGAAATAAAAAATTTTATGCTCATGATCTTCACTTATATTTGTTTGAGCTTATGAAAAGCAACACATGAAAATTAGTCCCAAAGTGATAGATATCCAAGAAGGATAAAGAAAATAAAAAATGTCATGAAGATCATTGTACAAAATAAACTTGATTCTTAGTAATAGTTTTGAGATATGATGATGTGATATGTGAGTCATCTTGATGAGTAATTATGCTTTAGTAAGAATATTGGTTCTAAGGTCTGTGATTCCGTATGCATGCACGAAAGTCAATAATCATGCAATGAAATTATATCCTACTTGTGGTGCATTATTCAGTGTTATTTATGCTTAATGCTTGCTTATGAGATTATTCGTTTCTTGGTTGGTCACTTCCCAATCTTTTGCTAGCCTTCATTTTGCACTAAGTATGACCTCTACTTGTGCATCCAAAAACCTTTAACCCAGTTTTTCCACATGACTCCACTATATCTACCTATATGCAGTATTATTTTGCCACTCTAAGCAAATTTGCATGTGCCATCTCTAATTTTCAAAATAAACTTCTCTTTTGTGTGTTTGTTTCGCTCGCGGAGCGGTGAGGGGTGGCTAATATTTTCCATGCAAGATGTGTTATTCTCAAGACACTACAAGAAACCTGTTAATCCGTGACGGATTTCTGATGACGTTCCTGAGAACTGTCACAGAAACTGTCATGGATCAACAAGATAAGATTAGGCCCGAGAATGGTAACCCACATATGACGGCCTGAGAGGAACGTCACGGAAGCCGTCAAGTATTAGGGAGCTAGGCCTAGCCTTTTTTTTCTTATACACCGTTCGAACCGTCATGGCTGACGAGTCTGATGTGTCTTTTGGTCCCCTTGTATGACCGATGTGTCAGTCTGATGCAGTGATAAAAAAAGAAAATAAAAGGAAAAAGGATGTGGTAACAAAAAATAAATGAAAGAAAAAAGGTTGGCCTCCCGAATCAAACCATTTTATCTTAAGTATACACATAACAACCTGCGTACCTCTGGGCTGTGACTCACATGGGAGTTAATTACAGATAATCACAAATATTCACATGACTCCCTACAGCCCAGCCAGTTGCCATGGCCCCCAATATAAGTGTAGGGCCCACATGTCAGCATATGACAGAGAGAGATAACTTTGAAAAAAATTGACTTAACAGAAGATTCGAACCTGAGACGTACATGCCATGTTACAGCCGTGCAAACCAATAAACAGACTTGCGATCTGTATACAAAAATAATCCAAAACCTTATATAAAATACATATCACTTGCTTCCAGACGTACTTCGGCTGGCCCAGTAGTGCACGTACCTATTTATCTTGAGTTTTGCTAGACGTACAAAAGCTTACTTATGTTTACAGGCTGATTGCTGAAGCGTTGTGTTTTAATTGGAGGAATGGGCAGGGTTGGGCCCCACACATGTGAAAATCAGGGGGAGTGAATAGAATTTATGGAAGGGTCCATAGCATCCTGTAAAAGGATGTATGTGTAGCATTTTTATTTATCTTCAAGCGATTTTGTAATGCCTACTCTACAAGTATCTTTCTATTATTTCACAAGTATGTGTTTCTTTTAACATTTATTTTCCAAAAATTCAAATTATTGTGTATCTTATTTTCATTATATTTTATCTTGAAGAGGTAAATGAACTTTTTTGAAAATTTGTGCGGATCAACAAAAAGGAAATGTAAGAAAAAATTGTGTATCTTCATTTCGTACCACCAGCACACACAATATATTGTATCATCATTGTATTTTTGAAATACAAAACTATTAAAAGCTTTGACAAAGTGTATTTTGAATAATGTTCAGCATGGTTTTATAAAATGTTTATATTTTTGCCCAATTACTTGACCAACTATTGGTTTTCATATTTTTTCAAATTCATGATTATTTTCCTTTTTTGCTTTTCCCATCAAATAATAAATGTAAGGAAAGTTCACAAAAATTACTAAAACACAATCATTATGTATTTTAATGCTTATTGCATTTTTAATATCGAGTAACTTGAAGAGGTGAACATTAAACTAACGTGAAGTTTTTTAAAAACTACATATCTTCACTCAGGACCACAAGCACACACCATTATTCTTTATATTTGTTGTATTATATTAAAAACACCCAATTAAAAAATCACAACATGCATTTAAAAACTATTGTATTATAATAATATATTCTAGAAATTTACTAAAAATAGCTCAACATTTTCTAGAAGCATGTTGAATATTTTTTTTTGCAGTACATGTTATCATTTTTCTGAATTTTGGACAGACATTCTTAAAAAATATGTTCACAAGTTTGTAATACACAATAATTTTTTCCACAAAATGTCTTAAACATTTTTTGAAATGCACAAACATTTTTTTAATGGTGGTCTTAGTTCTACGTTTAGGCCCAGCTCGTGCTCGACCTCACATATCCCAAACTAGGTGGTTACGGTTTTGATACGACTTGAATGCTATTTGTATATGTTTTTGGCCTTACCAAAGCAATGGAAAGGAATTCAAAAATGAGGGTCCCAAAACTCGACCCTCTCCGGGTAAGAATCTAAGTTTCGAGAGGGAATGAGTTGGGTTCAAAGACGAAACAACCACTGCTTTCATTTGTTGGCCTTGATTTTTTTTACACTCCACATACTCCATTATATGATCCATGTCAAAATTTGGCATTCTTGGGAGCTTGTTTTCTATATTCATGTCATTTGGTGTATTTCTAGGCATTTAATGAATATAATTCAATTTTGAACTACACGCGCATGAGGAAGTTCGCCAACTTGATTTGAAAAATCATATTTGTGTTCCTAAGTCTATGTTTTGGACTTTTCTAAAAAAAGAAGGGGATTCCAAACATGAGGGTGCCAGCCCCATCCAGCTTCATTTGTTGGCCTTGAATCTCTTTACACGCCACATAAACCATTATTTGATCCATGTTAAAATTTGGTATTCTTAGGGCCCGTTTTCTATATTTAAGTCGTTTAGTGTATTTATAGTAATTTAATGATATTTGAGAAGGTTTCAAAAAAGTTGTCAAGTTTGCTGCTTAGAATCTGTACAATCTGTGGTGAAGAATCTAGGTTCCTGAGATATAATGGGTGAGGTTTGGAGGTTAAGTGCCCACTACTTCATTAGTTGTCCTTGAAATGTGTTTTGCATTCAACATACACCATTACACGATCCATACCAAAATTTGGTAGTCTTTGGAGTTCGTTTGCTATATTTAAGTAACTTAGTGCATCTATAGGCATTTTATGAATATAATTCAATTTGAACTATAAGTTAATTAAATAGTTGGTAGAAATTATTTGAAAAATCCTATTCGACACTCAATATATTGTTCCCCTAAGAAGAGAATATATCATTTCGAGAGGAACCTACTTAGGAATGTTTTCAATCTTACTTGATACACCTAGATACAGATGTATCTAGACAGTGTCTAAGACAAATAATTTGGGACTAAGGGAGTGTTGATATATGTAGGTCAAACTGGAATTAATTTCAATGAACACGTGGAAATTCATTTTATTGAATATCCTACAAAACAACTAGCTGTAGTATCTTCAATTAAATTTTTATTGTGATATATGTGATAATTCTTTTCCCAAGTTTTTTTTGAAAAACTATTTTTCCAAGTTAATCTATGAGGATGCCTTATTTAGTTATTTGATTGAAAGAAAAACTGAGTTATGGGCCGGCCTCACTGTCGACAGATGCCCACTTGAGTTTCCAGCCGAAGTGGCAATCCCGCGTGGGGGCAAAGCTGAGCTGTGATTGGTTGAGCTAGGCATCCAATGGATCGCGGATCCCAACCGTCTATCCCCCTGGGATCCAACGGCAAGGGAACCTTCCTTCTTTGTTGTGTTTTCTTGCGTACACACACACACACGAGATGACAGCTTCTTTTCCACCAGGAAAGGTGGATCTCGGTCGGCCTTCCAGATCCTCCATCCTCCATTCTCCCCATCCATGGCCGCCGCCATTGCACCAAGGAAAAGGCTGGTAGCTGCCGCAACCTCGCCATACACATCCATTTTCCCCTCTACATCCCGCAACCGCCGCGTTAGCTGCCGCTGCAACCTCTTCACCCACTACCATCTGCCGCCGTGACGATAGCATCGTCTCGCAGGCGTGGACGGCCCTGAAGGCGGACCTGGTGCACGCGACGCCGTTGCTGTTTTTGTGGATGGTGCCCATCTTGCTGCAAGGAGCAAGCTGGTTCCTCGTGGGCATGCTAAGGCTGGATGGGGCTGGCGCGGCGACTCCGGGCATGCTCGAGGTCCTGCTTCAGCCTCCACCTAACGACGCGCCTTGTCGAGTTCCGCCACATCGCACAGGCAGGATATCAGTCTCGATCCACTGCGTGGACTTGTGCCGCGGATGCCAGGGGCTGCGCATCTCCGCCGATCCATTGATGGGCCCAACCCGCTGGGCTGCTGTGCTGTACTATGCCCGTTACCGTCGCTTCATCACCGCCGTCGCCTTGCCATACTCACCGTCGGGTTTCCCTCCGACCTTGGCAGGCTAAGAGCCGCATATCCAACCAGGTCCTCCTCACCCTGTTGCTTTTGATTTTCCTATCCCTTTCGTTTCTGATTTTCCGAGCCGTTCTTAGAGCATCTCGACACGCAGGTAATACTGGCTCCATGGAGTCTTCATCGTTAGAGACAAGTTGTCGTTCAGGAGCATGGTTCGAGGCGAGACGGTTGCGAAAATGGTGTCTCCCTCGATGACACCGACCTGTATAGCCGGATCTGTTGCCACAAAGGAACGGCGATGAACCCCGGTTGTCGTATGGCGAGCACCGTCGACGCTTGAGGAGCTGGAGAGTAGCTTAGTGTTCTCCAGGATGCTTGTAATTTTTAGTTTTTAAGCTTTTCTTGCTCCGGTACATGTGAATTTCCTGGTTATTTGTGTAACTTTCATTTTATTTTATGAAATGAGCATATATTGTTCTCACAAAACATATTGGCTTAATAAATTTTCCATGAACCAAGAGGAGAAATGAAATGACATATTTTTCTTTTCTTTTCTTAAGGATATGAGATGAGCAATTGGTGTATCGCCTCGAGTGAATTAGTGGGCCATGGACTGACCATAATATACTGGGCCAAAAATTTAATTGGGCTGATTACTATATGGGTCACCACTCATGGACCTAATCAAAATTTGGTGGGCCAAAGATTTAATTGGGCTGGTCACTACATGGGTTGCCATGTCAAATGATGATGTGGCAAACATGTTAACGCTGTTACAAGCACGTCCATTAAGCATGCCTGGGTAAAATCCATGACGGCCAAGAACCGTCATGGACGACACGATGTCAAATTATGACGCGATATACATGACGGATTTTAAGTCCGTCATGGACGGGCGCCCATGACAGTTTTTCACCGACACGTGACAGATCCGTACCGTCACGTATTAACAGATTTCTTGTAGTGAGATGAGTGTTTATTCACTTGTCATTGCACAAGAGTAAGACAAAGGTATTAGGGATGCCCATTCCTGAAATGCAAAAACAAATGAATTTACTTTATGTTGTCAAATAATAAATTCCTTGGAAAGTGTTGGTATGGAGGGCACGCGTGGATACGGTTAGCCATGGAAAGTTTATGGTGGAAAAAGGAATAAACTTTATTTTCTGTTTGGGAACCGCCTATGATACAACTATGCATGGAGAGTATTGGGAACTCTAAGTCGTTCTCGTTGGTGGGATGGATACACCTCCCAAAATTTGTTTATCTTTTTTTTTGCTTTGAGCTCTGGCACCTCTACAAATCCCTACTCCCCTCTAAGAAGGGTCTAACTTTTACTTTATGCAATTTTTATTTTGAGTCTCCATCTTCTCTTATAAAAGCACCAACTAGGAGGCAATATGATCGTACTTAAGTATTGGGTGTAGTTAATATTCGAGTGTGTTTCATGAATGGATTAATGTTTGAGCATGATGGGCTAGGGATAACTTATTTTAGCGTTGATATTTTGAAAGACATGGTTGCTTGTTGATATGCTTGAGTATCTAAATTATCATGTCAAAATTAGACTATTGCTTTGAATAACATAGAATTCCAAATGTCCATGTTATAAAGAAAAGAATATGATATGACATGATGAACAACACTCCACATCAAAAATTCTGTTTTTATCAGTTACCTACTCGAGGACGAGTAGGAGTTAAGCTTTAGGATGTTGATACGTCTCCACCGTATCTATAAATTTTATTATTCCATGTTGTTTTATTATCAATCTTGGATGTTTTATAATCATTTTATAGTCATTTTATATCATTTTTGGTACTAACCTATTGACGTAGTGCCAAGTGCCCGTTGCTGTTTTTCCCATGTTTTTTACATCGCATAAAATCAATATCAAACGGAGACCAAATGCCATGAAACTTTACTGAGATTTTTTATGGGCCAGAAGGAACACAAAGGGCCTTGTCTGCACCTAGGGGTGCCCCGAGGGGGGCACAACCCACCTGGCCACGCCAGGAGGCCCAGGCGCGCCCTGGTGGGTTGTGCCAACCTCGGGTGCCCCTCGGACCGCCTCTTTGCTCTATAAATACCCCAATATTCCAGAAACCCTAGGGGAGTTGATGAAATATTCATCCAGCCGCCGCAGAGTCCAGAACCACCAGATCCAATCTAGACACCATCACGTAGGGGTTCACCACTTCCATTGGTGCCTCTCCGATGATGCGTGAGTAGTTCTTTGTAGACCTTCTTGGTTCGTAGTTAGTAGCTAGATGGCTTCCTCTCTCTATCTCTCTTGATTCTCAATACAATGGTCTCTTGGAGATCCATATGATGTAACTCTTTTGCGGTGTGTTTGTTGGGATTGATGAACTTTGAGTTTATGATCAAATCTATCTTTTTATATCCATGAAAGTATTTGAGTTTCTTTGATCTCTTTTATGCATGATCTCTTATAGCCTTGTATTTCTTCTCCGATATTTGGGTTTTATTTGGCCAACTTGATCTATTTATCTTGCAATGGAAGAGGTGCTTTGTGATGGGTTCGATCTTTCGGTGCTTGATCCGAGTGACATAAGGGGAGCCGACACATATGTATCGTTGCTATTAAGGATAACAAGATGGAATCTTTATCTACCGCCATAGATAAATGGATCTCGTCTACATCATGTCGCCGTTCTTATTGCATTACTCCGTTTTTCCATGAACTTAATACACTAGATGCATGCTAGATTGCGGTCGATGTGTGGAGTAATAGTAGTAGATGCAGGCAGGAGTCGGTCTACTAATCTTGGATGTGATGCCTATGTAATGATCATTGCCTGGATATCGTCATAATTATTTGAGGTTCTATCAATTTCCCAATAGTAATTTGTTCACCCACCATTTGTTATTTTTCTCGAGAGAAGCCACTAGTGAAACCTACGGCCCCCTTGTCTTCTTTCTCATATATTTGCCTTCGCAATCTATTTTATTTGCCTTTTATTTTTAGATCTATTAAACCAAAAGTACAAAAATATCTTGCTGCACTTTATTTTATTTGCGATATATTTATTCAATCTAGTACAACTTTCTCCCATCCACGCACCATTTCTGGTGCCGTTACCCGAAAGGGATTGACAACCCCTTTAACACGTCGGGTCATGAGGTGTTGTTATTTGTGTGCAGGGGCTGTTTAGATTGTGTTGCTTGGTTCTCCTACTGGTTCGATAACCTTGGTTTCATATCTGAGGGAAATACCTACCGTCGTTGTGCTGCATCATCCCTTCCTCTTTGGGGAAAAACCGACGTAGCTTCAAGCAACATCACTCCTCCATGATGGAAGCACGTTGCAGTTCTTCCACTAGGGTATCCGGCGCCTCCAGATTAGTGGAGGTTGCCGATGGAACTGATGCCCCCTCCTTCAAGGGGGGCTGCTCACCCGATCCCGGAGCCAGATTGGTCTCTGGGAGAGGGTCCGACTGGGGCCCGGATTATTGACAGTCCCCACTATCGGTTGCCATAGGGATAGCCTCCCCTATGTCTTTGGCGACCAAGGTATTACCCCCGGGCGCTTTCTCAACAACCTCGCCCGCCCCTCCATGGACATGAGAGGTCCTTTGGGACAACAAACTCAGTGTCATCCATGGTGATAGGCGAGGGGGCTCATGGCGGTGTCTCGCTCTCTGCCATTTCGGGTGGCAGAGAATTCCCCTCCGATAACAGAGTGTTTGGAAGCTCGCATGGAGGGCTGAAAGGCGCACAACAAAGTGGCTTATATAACAGAAAGGGAGAACTGAAGATAAACAATAACTATCTGAACACCTATGATTCGGCCAGGGGCTTCGCCCTTGGAGGCTTCTTGTGGACCAGTTTGGACTCTGAGTTCGAACTGTCCTGGAGGGTCATCTTCCCCCTCTTGGCCGTCTCCTCTTGCGGATCTTTGGTGGCCGCCCTCTTCTTCTTCCTTCCCTTGCGGGGGGAGTCGCTCTCTACCTCCTCCTCCTCTTTCTATTCCTCATCTCCCTCATGGGAGGAGGGGCCTTCAGTCTCTCCGGACACAGCGTCCGCAGGACCCTTGAGGCGAGGGGTGCTCTTGGTCTCCTTGCCCTTCTTCTTCGTGGCCTTCTTCTTCGGCGCCTGGTAGGGTGACGGGACCAGCATCTCAGTCAGCTGGAGCGTGGCTGGGTTTTCAGGCAGAGGATCCGAACACTTGATCCGCTCCGCCTTTGCCCTCCTGCCCTGTACAAGGAAAAGGCAATACATTATATCTAAACTTATTTACCGAATAGGTACTCGGGAAAATCATGCTTACCAGCGAGGCCGGATTCTCGATGTCAAGAGCAATGTCTTCGGTCTTCTTTGACCACGTTTTTTGGGCCTTGAAGAGCAATTTCCAAATGTCTTCGTGTGTCTTACCGAAGATGTGCTTCAAGGTCCGTGGCTCCTCCGGACTAAACTCCCACATATAAGAGGCCCGGAGCTGGCAAGGGAGAGTCCGGCAGAATAGCATCACCTGAATCACATCTGTGAGACTGATGTTTTTGCCTATCATGTTGGCAATGCACTTTTGTAGCACCTGCACATGTGCCATGGACCCCCAATCAAGTCCCTTGGTGGTCCATGAGGTGAGTCTCGTGGGGGGTCCGGATCTAAAGTCAGGTGCGGCTGCCCACTTGGCATCGCGGGGTTCAGTGATGTAGAACCAATCCTGCTACCACACCTTGACTGTCTCCACAAAGGCCCCTTTGGGCCAGACGGCGTTGGGAAGCTTGCTGACCACAGCACCGCCGCAATCTGTGTGCTGCCCATCGACCACCTTCGGCTTCACGTTGAAGACTTTGAGCCACAGGCCGAAGTGTGTGTGTGTGTGGGGGGGGGGGGGTGCGGAGTAGAGCCTCACACACGACGATGAACGCCAAGATGTGAAGGAAAGAATTTGAGGCTAGATCATGGAAATATAGCCCGTAGTAGAACATGAGGCCCCGGACAAAGGGATGAAGGGGAAACCCTAGACCTCGGAGGAAATGGGGGATGAATACTACCCTCTCGCCGGGCTCCGGAGAAGGGATGGTCTGATTCTTGTTGGGAAGCCGGTACGCGATATCTGCGGGCAGGTAGCCCGCACTTCGAAGCTCCTGGATGTCCTTCTCCATGACACAGGAGGCCTCCCACTTACCCTTAGAGCCGGATCCAAACATGTGTGGAGAGGTTGGTGGCGGCGGAAAAGATTGAAGTTTGGGCGTTGGAGCTTGAAGATGGGAAGGTGATACATCTCCAACGTATCTATAATTTATGAAGTATTCATGCCAATATATTATCATTCTTGGATGTTTTACAATCATTTTATAGAAAATTTATATCATTTTTTGGGACTAACCTACTGACCTAGTGCTCAGTGCCAGTTGCTGTTTTTTTGCTTGTTTTTTACATCGCAGAAAATCAATATCAAATGGAGTCCAAACACCGCTAAACTTTTTCTGGATTTTTTATGGGCCGGAAGACTCCCGATGGGCCAGAGCAGCACCTGGGGGTACCCCTAGGGGGGCACAACCCACCAGGGCGCGCCAGGGCCCCCTGGCATGCCCAGGTCGGTTGTGCCCACGTCGGTGGCCTCCCATACCCCTTCTTTGCACTATAAATTCGCAAATATTCCGAAACCCCTTGGGGTTAACCTAGATCAGAAGTTCCGCTGCCACAGGGCTCCGTGGTCATCGGAAACCAATCTAGACCCGTTCCGGCACCCTGCCGGAGGGGGGAATCATCTCCGGTGGCCATCTTCATCATCTCGGCGGCCACCACGATGAGGAGGGAGTACTCCACCCTCGGGGTTGAGGGTTTGTACCAGTAGCTATGTGTTTAATCTCTCTCTCTCTCTCTCTCGTTCATGAGATGCCATGATCTTGATGTATCGCGGGCTTTGTTAATATAGTCGGATCATATGGTGTTTTCCCCACTCTATCTTGTTGTGATGAATTGAATTTTCCCCTTTGAGATTTCGTGGTTATCGGATTGAATACTTTTATGGATTTGAGAACACTTGATATATGTCTCGCAGTTGAATACTCGTGGTTTGATATATGTTTTGGCACTCAACTTACGGATTCCCGCAGTGACATTGGGGTAGTCTATGCATAGGGGTTGATGCACGTTCTTGTCCTTGTTTCTCCGGTAGAAATCTTGGGGCACTCTTGTAGTTCTTTGTGTGGATTGAGTATTATGAATATGAATATGCTTTGGTGTTATTCTAGTACGAACTCTAGGATAGATCGAACGGAAAAAATAGCTTTGCGTTATTTTAGTACGAACTCTTGAATAGATCGAACGGAAATAATAGCTTTGAGGTGGTTTAGTACCCTAAAAACAATTCCTATCTTTTGTTCTCCGCTAATAGGAACTCGGGAGTGATTCTTTACTGTACTTTGAGGGATAATCATATGATCCAACTATGTTAGCACTGTTATGAGATTGCACTGGCAAAAGTACGGACCCTAGGCCTTGTTTTAAAGCATTGAAATACCGTTTTTGTGCCCGTTTACTATTTGCTACTCCCTCCATCCGAAAATACTTGTCATCAAAATTAATGAAAAGGGATGTATCTAGAACTAAAATACGTCTAGATAAATCTCCTTTTATCCATTTTGATGACAAGTATTTTCGGACGGACGGAGTACCTTGTTGTTTTTATTTATTCAGATTATAAAAATATATTTCTATCATCAATATTACGCTTTTATCACCATCTCTTCACTGAACTAGTGCACCTATACAATTTGCCATTGTATTGGGTGTGTTGGGGACACAAGAGATTTCTTGTATTTAGTTGCAGTGTCATTTGAGAGAGACCATCTTCATCCTACACCTTTCACGGATTGATAAACCTTAGGTCATCCACTTGGGGGAAAATTGCTACTGTCCTACAAAACTCTGCGCTTGGATACCCAACACGTGTCTACAAGAATAAAGTTGCGTAGTAGACATCAAGCTCTTTTCTGGCGCCGTTGCCAGGGAGGTGAGTGCTTGAAGGTATATCTTTAGATCTTGCAATTAAATCTTTTAGTTTCTTGTTTTATCACTAGTTTGGTTTATTAAAAGAAAACTACAAAAAATGGAATTGAGGTTGCATCATATTATTGATCATCTTTATAATATCTTTCATGAAAATGATGGTTCGGAAAATTGTGCTCAATTGTTAGAAGAAGAAGAAGTCAATAAAATGTTTGGCACAAAATATTTGAATGATGAGCATGATTGCAATGTTGTTAGTGTGAATTGTTTGAATATCCAAAATGCTAATGATGATTGCACAAGTCATGACTAAAATGTTTCTTATAAGCATGTCACTTTTTGCGGAGTGAATTGGGAGTGCCTTTCCACACCAAAAAGGGAAGATAGATTTTGCAAGAAGCATAAATATTTAGAAACGAAAAAGTTGCAAGAGAGGCTAGATGATTGTGATGAAAGATGGTATTTTTTTGGCCATCCTTGTGAACTTTGCAATGGACATGGGCATTTAAATATCCAATGCAAATTCTTTCATGATCAAATCGTGTGCAAAAATTGTGATAACTTGATTACCCTGGAACATCATAAAGAGCTTAGTCTTCTTTTGGGGTATGAAGAAATGAAATGTATAACTAAGGGTATTCCAAAATTTAATCTCGAAAGACTTCTTGATTTTGATCTAGAAGAAATTTATATGTTTTATGCGGTAAATTGCATTGAGAATCCTTATATTGCCAACTACTTAAAGACAAGAAAACAAATGGAGTATGAAGAGAGTACTAATGAAAGGGAAAATGTTTCCCAAAACCCTCCTAGTGTTTATTATGATGAATCAGGTAACGAGGAGGAGCTTCCTATCCAATCAATTTCTTCAACAAGAAACTTGAAAGAATTAATTGAACCCACACATGGTGTGGTGAAGAAGAAAAAAAGAAGAAAAAAAGAGGTAAAAATGTATCTCTCGCAAATAATGTTGCTCCCATCATCATCGTGCCTCATGAAAGTGAATCAAATATGTTAATGGAGGATGATGATATTGATGATGATTTTGTATGCCTATTGCTTGTTGTGATGATTATGATTGGGAAGACAATGATATCCCTTATGATCTTGAAAATCTTTTTAGCACTTGCTTGGAAGAATATGATAGTAATGTATGCTATACTATTGGTGCCATTCATGCTATTGATAAGAATGATTGTGATGATATGCAAAACCACAAGCTTGGGGATGTTGTGTTTGATGAGTATGATATGTTTGAAGATTTATTTGTTGGAAATAATGCTTTTCCTAACCTTGGGGATGCTTTGATTAATGAATATGATCCTTTGATTCCTTCTACTTTCGATAATAAAGTTTATTATGATGATAGCATGCCTCCTATTTATGATGATTACATTAGTGAAAGTGGGTTTGGAAGAGTGTCAACTTTAGGTAGTAGTGATCCTACTATTTTGGAGGGTGTTGAATCTTATTACAATATTGATGAAAGTGGATTTGGAGAGGTCATCACTTTATTTAGTGATACATCCACTATTTTGGAAGAGGTTTTAATTGATTATGACAATGAAGTTGTTATCTATGATGATTATTATGGTGACATCTATGCCATAAAGAGTGATAAATCTTGTATGCTTGTGCATCATGAAAAGAGTGTTGTATGTGATAGTTATATTGTTGAATTCATTCATGATGCCTCTGAAAATTATTATGTGAAAGGAACTTATGCCCTTACATATCTCAATAGTATCAAGTTTCTTCTCTATGTGTTGATTGTTTTGAAGTTACACTTGTTTTGCCTTCCTATGCTAGTTGATTCTTGTTCCCATAAGTTGTTTGCTCACAAAATCCCTATGCATAGGAAGTGGGTTAGAACTAAATGTGCTAGTCATATGCTTCATGATGCTCTCTTTATGTTTGAATTCTTATCTTTTATGCGAGCATCATTGAAATCATCATGCCTAGTTTAAAAGGCATAAAAGAAAAGCGCTTGTTGGGAGACAACCCAACACTTTTACCTACTGTTTTTGTGCGTTCACATGATTATGCTACTGTATTAATCATGTTTTATTGTTTTTGTTTCAATAAAGTGCCAACTGAAGCCTTTGGGATCATGTTGGGTGATAGTTGAGTTGACCCTACTGAAAAACAGAAACTTTTCCGCTCACGAAAATAATTATAGCTTTTAATAGAAGAGTGCTATTGAGTTGATTATTTTTGCAGAAGATTAATATACAAATTGCTCATGTGGTCCTAAATTTTCAGATTTTTTGGAGTACAGAAGTATGGTTTGAGTACATATTGCTACAGATTGTTTTGTTTTTGACAGATTCTGTTTTTTAATGCATAGTTTGCTCGTTTCCTAGTTTCTATGACTTATATTGCTCAATATAAATTGTAGAAATGAGGGAGCATATCATTGTTTTTACGAGCATTGTGGCAAAAATGGCGGCGACATGTAGCATGCGAGCGACGACGGTGACAAAATCATGCAATGCCCTCTTCCTCGACATGGACCACCTCATCCAGCTCCTGGCGTCTAGTCACCGACGTTGCTCGCATGTTTCCTAGTTTCTATGGCGGCGACAGGGAGCATCCGAGCGACAACGGTGACTAGACACTAGGAACTGGATGAGGTGGTCCATGCCGAGGAAGAGCGCATTGCATGATTTGTTTTCCTGCAGATTTCCTCTCTTGTTTTATCTAATTTTGTTGGCAAAACAATGGCAGATTTCTCCATTAGCTTATCTGATTTGGGGTGTAGATTTCCTCTCTTGTTTGATCTGATTTTGTTGGCAAAACAATGGCAGATTTCTCCATTAGCTTATCTGATTTGGGGCTCATTGTCCTCTTGTGATTCCTGTTCATGGCCTTGCTGTAGGAGATTGCAAAAGCGAAGCTAATTAAGAGTGAAAAAAGAGCAGGAGCAATGCTTGGGCTGTAGAATTAATGGTTGAACAAAATCTATGGTTGATATGTAGTCTAGTCATGGCTGATATGAATCTTTCTGTTATTTTCACTGGATTGTTCAGTAAAATGAAAGCTCATGGTGTAGCATGTTACCTTCCTTGCACATATATTTGTACCCAATTTAGACCATCAGTAGAACTGTTTATATTGTAACTTGGATGTGGATAAGGATTTATTTTGTTACTGATTGGTTATGTTTTCTATTTTGCTCAGATAATTGAGCCGTTCTTCCTTCTTAGTATCAATGAATAGGTTGATTACATAATATATTTGAAGATTGCGGTAGGCACAAAATGCTCAGCAAACGAAAATAATTAGGTAAGGTGAGAACTGATTGATCTGATTTATTTCCCTAGATTAATTGGTTGGCAGTCATAGAATCATCATGTACCTTTAATATTGACTTGAACTTTTGGTGTGGTCATGTAGCTTTGAGGTTGCCTAGAAATAGACCACTCTCGCATCATTAGGTGCCGCCCACAAGGATCTACCTCGGCGAGGCATGCGCACCTATGCCACATCGTTACATGTAAGTTTGTTCCCTTGATAGTTCTCTTTCACAATTACACGTGTGATATTTGTCATGGGATCTGACCGCTTTACCATATTTTCTTGGTATGGATGATGTTAAAGAGTGAGCTACCCATCGCTTCTCATTACTAACTGTAATCAAGAAATATACGTGTTCGTGCCATAAAAGATGGATATGTGTTAAGCCATCGTCATGTCATGTGATTACTTGCAGAACAACTATATAGCTATGTTGGGATTGTAAAGTGGAAACGATAGAAACCTACAACTCTTCTGTGAGTGTCGTTTGATTATTTACTTTCTCAAGTAGTGTGGATATACTGCCGTCGGGATATTATGTATATGCATGATTATATGCAAATTTTTAAAATGGGTTGTGGTATCCCGTATTTGTCAGATCCTCATATGTTGCTGACAGTTTATAATTTTCTGTTGTTTCTACCAAATGTGTGTGCTATGACATTATGTAAGGCTAGGCATATTTCTTTTCTTTATAATCCAGTGATGAACTAATTGTCTTAGCTATATGGTGAATCTCGATTACCCCCCGAGGAGCTAGGCTTGCAGCTCCTATTTGGGTTTATTCAGATTGTTGCAAAATGTGATTTCTAAATGTTGATATGTTCCTTGCTTTCTCCATCTCCACCCCCTACGTCCTTGATGAACTAATTGAGATATGCAAATTAAGTGCCACGGATGAGTTGCAAGTGGTCATGCATCGTCCTTGTCAATTTTAAATGCTCGACTCCACTTTCATTTGCCTATGGTATTTAGTATTTACACTTGCATAGAGCTTTGGCCTATTTCATTTGGACCTACTCCCAGTTCCCTACTATGTTTCTATTCCCAATGATCAACTCTTACTTTCCTTTTGTGTGTGTTCTGCTTTGCTTGTGTTAGCTATTGTTAATTGATGCTAATTTTGTTGTCCTTTTTTTGTGTGCCTAGATGACCAGGCGCATAGGAGGGCTACATACATTTTGTATGGGTGTATATAGTTGCGCTATACTGGTATGTATGGCAGCTACAGTAGCTTTCCAGTTAGTCCTTGGTGAAGGTAATTTGAACCTATGCCCAGTTCCCTTCTATGTGTGTTTGAATTTTTTTGATAGGTGAAAAATCCTTTTGTAACTCTTAAGAAGGTTCTATTGGATTGGTCAAAAAATGAGCATAAATATAATGATAATGTGCACACAAATTGGAGTCTTAGATTAATAGTCTGAATATAGCCAAGAAATATTCGTGCTAGGCTATTGTTTAAGTACTTATGAAACAATATCAGAGGGATGCAACGACTAAAATATGTAGGGTTTGTGAGCTTGCAGGAAGAGATGCGCTGATCATCTTTTATGTACCTTCATAATTTTATTAAATGATCAAATTGTTGGAAAAGAGTATGATTAGCCTATTGATTTTGTAGTGCTTAATATGATTATTATTGCAAAAGAGCATCAGAACATTCCATATGGTTACTATATTCACTTGCATCTTAGCAGCATCACGCAATTAAGCTCATACAATTTGAAATTTCTTATTTGTGGATGCATGCCTAGGCATACATATAACGGATGCATTCTAACCTATAAGGAGGCTGGCCAACTTGCCTCCATGGAGCTCCCATGACTAGGCCCTTTCTGCCTGTCCGATCATGGTGAGTTTCCCACCTCTTCTCCCCTAGCCATTAGATATTGAATGTATGTTTTACCTCGTTTCTCTTTTCACACGTGTATGACCAGTGGGCCAGTTCATTGGTGGGGCCGATGTTTTTTTATTTAGTGACCAGACATTGTGATCTGGAACATTGCAGAGAAATAATTGACATAAGTATTAGATGAGTTTGGGAAGGCATGGTTGTTTATGTAGTATTTTCACCATTAGGTTTCCATTGCTCGGCTCCTGATGGCATGATGCCTCATTTAGATTTTCTTATCTCGGTGTGTTTGTAATATATTCAGAAAATTAGTTTGATTTTTTTGCTCCTTGGAGAATGCATCCTCAATTAGTATGATAGCAGTCAAGCAAAAATGGCTTACTACTGATACAGATATAACTTCGATTACTCCTACTTTGATGTTTTATTCTTTTTGGACTTTATATAGACTTTATCATTTCCAGTTGATGCGCTCTGAATGAAATATTATATCCGAGGGAACATGAAACTTGCAGATCATGCTATGTTTTAGCGCTCATGGAGTTTCTCTGGCATATGTTGAGTCTGGTGATCCTTACAAAACATATATGGAAGGCTATGGATCTTATCATGGATGAGCTTGAAAATATAGGAATTTCAAATCCATGTATACATCACACTCATACCCGGTATGTAGCGACCCGACCTCAGATGGTCAAGTCTCTCTGCTTCAGTGTCATCCCTGGATCGGTAATGCTGACACACACAGTACTAGAAGGATTTATAACAGAGTAGCAATCACACACTATTACATCGAATGTCTCCAAAGAGAACTTATTACAATAATATGGCTTAAGGCCATCTAATGCGATAACAGCGGAAGGCTTGGAAGATAGGGTGAGTCCATCAACTCCAACGGCATAGCTGAGCTGCACGGCAACGACCTAACGAACCTTACTCCTCGTCTGAAAAGTCTGCAATATAATACGTTGCAGCCCGAAAATAGGTCAGCACATGGAATATGCTGGCAATATAACACAGTAGAGCAGAAACAGAATAATGCTATCACTACATGCATATATGGCTGGTGGAAAGCTGGATGGTTGTAGTTTTGCGAAAAGCCAATTTTTCCCTACAACAACGGAATAGATTTTAATTTACTATCATGGTGGTTGAAACATCATTGAGAAGGTATCCCCAACTCAATCCCAATTAAAGTGAATTAACATCCCAACAGTATTAATTAAGCATGGTGAGATGCATGTGATAACCCAAGTACTAGATACTCAAGAATTGTCCATAATCGGGGACACGACTAACCATGAATAGATTGTACACTCTGCAGAGGTTTGCGCACTTTTCCCCACAAGACTCGATCGCCTCCGTTGGATTTCTCGCACTACATGGTGTTTGAGAAACGGATGACCGAGACACGGTCTTTCAGAAACGTTAACTCTCTACTCCGGGTAGACCATACCAAACCTACAAAACCCACTACCTGCTGATCTACCTCTTCAAGAGCTTCACATAACTTACTCAACTATGCTAGAGCCCATAATAGCTTGTGGCTGCACACGGAAGTTTCTGGCATGAATCATCTCAGTTCCCTTTGAGCCTGGGTGGCGGTCCATAGGAAGATCACACGGGTACCCCGGGATTTCCAAAAAAACAGACAACACTAGGTTCCCCAGGTGCCTCATTCCACCCAGTTGTTTGATTAAGTTGCCACCTTAAGTTGATCCATTAATTAAGAATCTCACATCTGACGTGAATTTCACTCAAACCCAAACCATGTCTACGAGCATAGCATAGCAATATAAGCAATACATAGAGGTAACTCCCAAGGGTTTGAATATAACAGGGCAATAGGTTCTACCTCAGCAACTACTTCCCAACCCACAAGTTAATGACATCCTAATCATGCAATGTTTGAGGATTGGAACTAATGCATAAAAACTGGGTAATAATGGAATATGATCAAAGTGTTACTTGCCTTGCTGGCGATCCGCGAATCCTAGAGACTCGTAGTAACACGCTTCGCACTCCGGGAATTCTATCGCAAGCAAACAATAACATACATAAGTAACAAGCAATGATGCACAAGCAAAACTCACATAAGAGAGGTTGACCAGATTGTTCAAATTAAGAACTCCGGTTCGCAAAAAGAATCAAAACAAATGGAGCAACGAAACTCAAACGGCGAAAGAAAGAAGCTTCGTTTACTAATCTGAAACTAGGTCAAATTTTACAGTAGCAAAACTTGTTTGAGTTGGTTAAACGGAAAGAGGGTTTCGAGACGAACAGGCGCTTGAATCGCCTGATTCCGTTAAACGAGCGAAAAGCTAAACAAAAACTAAGATTGGATCAGAAATCACGATCAGAAAAATTGCGGAATAAATCCGATAAAAGAAAACTCACGAACAAACTAACGAACGAGCATTCGTTAGTTGTTTCTAACGGGCGAAAACCGTTCGTTAAAACGAACGTACGAACGAACGTCCGCTAACTGGAAGAACCGAGAAAAACCGGCGAATAAAAAACCCGGATCTAGGGTTTCTGAAAAAAAACAAACGGTTTTTATTAAAAAAACCAGCGGCGGGGCGCGGTGGCTACCTCCGGCGAGGGGCTCCAGCGGGGCGGGGTGCGGGGCGGCGGCTCGCGGGGCGGCGGGGCTTGGCGGCGGCGGTGCTAGGTGGCGGCGGCGAGCGCGGGCGGCAGGGCTAGGCAGCGGCGGTGGTGTTGGGGCGGGGGTGGCAGCGTATATAAAGGGGCGGGGCGGTGGCTTGGAGGAGGGGGCAAGGCGCGGCGGCTGCAGACTCCAACTCGGACTCCGGTCCGAGTGGCGGCGGCGGCGGCCTGGCGCGGCTGGGCCTTAGGCCCAGTCGGCGAGGAACCTTTTTTTAAAAAAAAAACTTCACCGACCGAAATAAAATTCTAAAAAAAATAAATAAAAACCTAGAAATGCCAAAACAATTTTTCACCGTCTAAATAAAATATTTAGAACAAGATGAACATTTTCTTGGCCCTAAAATGCAATTTGGAAAAACATGCAATTTTTCTAATGCAAATAAAATCCGAATAAAATCCAATAAAAATCAATTTAATTATTTTAATATTTTTCCTCCAATATTTCATTTATTTTGGAGAAGTCATATTATCTCCTCTCTTTAATTTTTAATGTGAAATATTTTTCGGAGAGAAATAATTAAAATCAAATCCTCTTTTCATTATTTGATAAAAGAATCAAATATGAAGACCGGGAAATCCCCAACTCTCTCCGAGGGTCCTTGAGCTGCTTAGAATTTCGAGGATTACGGAACGGAAAAGCAATAAAACATGATATGCATGGATGATCTATGTTTAACATTCCAAATTGAAAATTTGGGATGTTACAAACCTACCCCGCTTAAGATGAATCTCGCCCTCGAGATTCGGGTTGGCTAGAAAATAGGTATGGGTGGTCCTTGCGGAGATCATCCTCTCGTTCCCAGGTAGCTTCATCCTCGGTATGGTGGCTCCATTGAACTTTGCAAAACTTGATAACCTTACTGCGGGTGACTCTGCTGGCAAACTCAAGAATCTTAACTAGCTTCTCCTCGTAAGTCAAATCACTGTCCAACTGAATTGCCTCCAAGGGTACTGTATCTCTTAATGGTATTTCCGCCATCTCAGCATGACACTTCTTCAGCTGTGAAACATGGAACACATCATGGACTCCTGACAATCCCTCAGGTAACTCCAACTAGTAGGTGACTTCTCCCATCCGTTCCAAAATGCGATACGGTCCTACAAATCTCGGGGCTAACTTTCCTTTAACTCTAAAACGTTTCACTCCTCGCAAGGGCGATACTCGCAGATATGCTCTATCTCCAATTTCGTAGGTTACCTCCTTGCGTTTTGAGTGTGCATAACTCTTCTGCCCAGACTGAGCAATCTTCAGTCGGTCTCGGATCAGTTTTACCTTCTCCTTAGATTCTTTAATCAAGTCTAGTCCAAACAACTGTCGGTCTCCTACCTCATCCCACATCAACGGTGTTCTGCACCTGCGTTCATACACGGCTTCAAAAGGTGCCATCTTCAAACTGGCTTGGTAGCTATTGTTGTATGAGAACTCTGCATACGGCAAATTGTCATCCCAACTGGATCCATAATCTAGCGCACAGGCTCTCAACATGTCCTCCAAAATTTGATTTACTCTCTCAGTCTGTCCATCTGTCTGCGGGAGAAACGCTGTACTGAACTCCAATCTCGTTCCCAAAGTCTGGTGTAACTGATGCCAAAACTTTGAAGTAAATTGTGTTCCTCGATCCGATATGATGGTCCTCAGAACTCCATGCAGACATACGATCCTGGACATATAGATCTTGGCCAACTTTGCACTTGTATAGGTGGTTTTCACTGGGATGAAGTGAGCTACTTTGGTCAAATGATCAACTACTACCCATATGGAATCATATCCTGCTTTAGTCCTGGGTAATCCGGTGATAAAGTCCATGCCAAGTTTATCCCACTTCCATTCGGGTATCGGCATAGGCTGTAACAGTCCTGCTGGCTTCTGATGTTCTGCCTTAACTCTCTGACATACATCACATATGGCTACATACTCGGCAATATCCTTCTTCATACCAGTCCACCAGAAACGTTCCTTCAAATCCAAATACATCTTGGTGTTTCCGGGGTGTATCGAGTATGGTGAGTCATGGGCCTCTTGAAGTATTAACTTCCTGATCTCCTGGTTGTTGGGCACATAAACTCGGTCCTCAAACCATAGGGTATCATGTTCATCCCCACGAAAACCTTTGGCCTTTCCTTTGCCCATCTTCTCCTTTATCTCGGCAATCTCTTTATCATCTTTCTGAGCTTCCCGAATCTTGTCCAGCAACACAATGTTTTTATGAAATTTATGAAGGCTGTATTTATACTTTTGCCCGAAAGTAATATGGTGCCTCATGTGCGGCCGTTTATGTATACATGTGTATAACCTGAAAGATTGCATTCGTCGGCTTCAGCCCCAACGCATATAATGCGGGGGTGTTCGCAGAAGACGCGTATTCACACTTACTCCAACATCTTGGTCCTAATAAGGAGGTGATGGCGCAGCGAACTAGGCAACCGGACTATAATGCTTTAACACTTTCACTTAGCCATAGGAGTTTGACAGTGGGGCTACTATATAGCCCCTGGTGCCTCCGCACTCACCCGAATTCGGGGTGCGTACATGCCTGGTCGGGAAACGACCCTTCATTAAGGCGGAGGATTTCTAACATTCCGATAGGTCATCGAGTGGTTGACCAGTCTCACGCTATATCATGACAGTCAGTTTTCGGCTTTCTCTACTGAGGTGCTCGTCCGGATGAACCGCGGCACAATCGCAGTAGTTCTCCTGGTGCCGCCTTAGCCGATAGAGAAGAACGTAAGGCAGCAAAACATAAGAGCCGGGCAAACCCAACATTTGACCAAAGACATGATTCGGAGCTGATGCATATAAGGCCAAACTCGCGATGTCCAACACTCCCTAAGGTATTCGGTCATTTATGGTATCAACCAGGCCTAAATGGTGCTCTTTGTAAGAAGCCCCTGGTGTCCAGGTACAAGCATTATTTTGACGTGGCCACATGCCAAGACGCCAGCATCCTTCTCAATAGTACTGAGAATCCGGGGGATGTGTATCAACAAGAGACAGTAAAAAAGGTTTACGCAAGGTCTTAATCTAAAAAGAATCCTTGGAACGGGTCCCTGCTGCACGTCTGCGACTGTGTCTCCGTTGTGTCGTATCCTGGACGGGTGTAGCACGATGGTCATCTGTAAAAGAGAGAAACTTAGGTGAAAAGTTGTCGTGCAAAAAGGTAGGTTTAAAGAAACCATGTACAATTCAAGATGAGTAAAAACTGCCATTTGTCTGCGCGCGTCGATCCCCTTGTATTTGCAATAGGGGTGTGGCCATCAAACTTGTATGAATTACATGTAGCTGCGCCGGACTCATCTAATCGTGTCCGTGGTCTTGACGACCTATCAAATGCTTTAGTTGGTGAGGCTGTTTTTAGTGTGGGGCTGCCAAGGCAGTCGCACTCTCTTTGGCGCGCAAGGATCGCTTAATATTTCCATTCACTGTAATGATGCCACATGGACCGGGCATCTTAAGCGTGAGGGAAGCGTAATGCAGTATTGCATTAAAGCGAGCGAAAGCTTCACATCCAAGTAGTGCTTGATAGCCACTTTGGAACAGAGCAATGTGGAATGTTAAATTTTCGCTACGGAAGTTATCGGGGAAGCCGAATATAACCTCTAGTAGCAGGGAGCCCGTGCAATGAGCCCCTGGGCCTGGCGTTACTCCTTTAAAGGTAGTATTGCTGTGGCAAATTTTTGTTGGGTCTATCCCCATTTTGCGGATTGTGTCCTGATATATCAGGTTTATACTGCTACCACCGTCCATCAGACTCATGTGAAATGGTATCTGTCAATTATTGGGTCTAATACCAAGGCAGCCCATCCTGCACGCCGGATACTTGCTGAGTAATCCCGATGGTCGAAAGTGATCGGTTGAGACGACCAGTGGTAGGATTCCGCGGTGATAGGCCCTTGGGCATATTTCTCTGGGAGTGCCGCTTTGTTTCTCCCCTTGATCATGTGTAACATGTTCACTGTTTTGACTTCTGGTGGAAATTTCTTTTGTTCCCCAGTGTCCTGCTTGAGAGGCTCATCCTCGTCTTCGCTTGGTGTATCCTCCCCCTTGTGTATGGCGTTCAGCTTGCCGGACTGCTTGAAGACCCAACAGTCTTGTGGGTATGGTTAGCGGGTTTACCAAGGGTGATATGGATATGACATATTTGGTCCAGAATTTTGTTTAGGCTGGACAGTTCATCTCTGCCGCCTTTATAGGGCGGCTTTTGCTGACCTGGCCAAGAGCTTCTGAATCCGGCGTTTACTGCCGTGCTCTTCGGGTTGCCTTCTTTATTCCGACGCTTATTATTTTTACTGCGCCGTGATTTCCCGTTTCCATCTCTAACTTCGGATGTACTGGGGTCGCTGGTGCTGCATCTGGCTAGCCAGCTATCCTCACCCGCACAAAAGTGAGTCATGAGGCTTGTTAATGCTGCCATTGTTCTCGGCTTTTCTTGGCCGAGGTGTCTGGCAAGCCATTCGTCGCGGATGCTATGCTTAAAAGCTGCCAAGGCTTCGACGTCCGGACAGTCGACTATTTGGTTCTTTTTAGTGAGGAACCCGTTCCAAAGATTTCAGGCTGACTCTTCGGGCTGTTGAGTTATATGACTCAAATCGTCCGCGTCCGGAGGTCGGACATAAGTCCCTTGAAAATTTGCCCGAAAAGCGTCTTCGAGCTCTTCCCAGCTTCCAATGTAGCTTTCGGGGAGGCTCTTAAGCCAGTGCCGAGCTGGCCCTTTGAGTTTGAGGGGTAAATACTTGATGGCGTGGAGATCATCTCCTCGAGCCATATGGATATGGAGGATATAGTCCTCAATACAGACCCCAGGGTCTGTTGTTCCGTCGTATGCCTCTATGTTTACGGGTTTGAATCCCTTGGGAAATTCATGGTCCAGCACCTCATCGGTGAAACGTAGGGGGTATGCGGCACCCCTGTATCTGGGTGTACCACATTGTTCGGATGTTTGTTGTGCTGCATCGTATGCTGGAGCGCGCTTGCGTGGTCCATAGATGGATCTGGTTGCGTTGTCCTTTTGATGCGAGCCCTCGCGTGGATCGCGTATTGGCTTATGTGCGGCGTTGTTTGCCGCTCTATGTTGGCCGTGAGGTCGTCTATCCGGCCAGATGGCCGTTTTGGTTTTTGGTTGCGGGGGATCTAAGGCCTCCTCATCGAATTCAGGTAGCAACTTCCGCTTCAGGTAGCTCTTGGTGGGGTGACTACCGCCGTACTTCGCTGCTGTGTTGAGCACTTTACTCCATCTAATTATGAGTGTGTCTTGCGCAGCCTTGAGCCTTTGCTTCTGCTTTTTTAGACTCCTCGCGGTGGCAATGAGCCTTTGATGGGCATTCTGTTGCTCCGGGTGTCTGTCCAATGTGATGTCGTCCGGACTATTATCTTTGACAGAGTCGGCTTGTTCGGTTTGATTCTCTGTGTTGCCGTGGTCCGGTGATGGTTCACCCTGCTCTAGCGCTGGGTCTATATGATCGTTGTTTCTGCCGAGGCGGGATTTGGAGCGGCGCTTACGCTGCCGCTTTGACTGCTTCTCAAGGGGGCAACCCTTCGTTGCGTCCTTCCGTTCCTCGTCGTCGTCTTCTTTTGGTGTGTCCACCATGTATACGTCATGTGATGAAGTGGGCATCCAGTGCCCTGTGGGCAGTGGTTCCTGTTCGTCTCCCGCATCGTCTTCCATATCGTCGATGTCTTCGGAGTCGGAGTCAGAGTCGAGCATGTCGGTTAAGTCATCGACAGTGGCTACTAAGTGGGTGGTGGGTGGGCGGCGAATTTCTTCGTCATCCGCATCCCGATCCTGCCGGACATAGTTCGGCCAGGATTCTCCTGACAAGGAGAGAGATTTTAATGAGTTCAGTATGTCGCTGAAGGGAGAGTGCTGAAAGATATCCGCGAAGGTAAACTCCATGATCGGCACCCAATCGGATTCGATAGAAACGGGCGCAGGCGGTTCGGAGTCCGTGGCCAGAGAAGTATCCGGCAGTTTAACAACACGACTCTCGTGAAGGGTAAGATCGATATTCTGCTCGATCGCCGTTGGGGATGAGGCCTCTGTGGCGGGGTCTATCCACCCGTCCATGGGAGGCACAACTGGCTCCGAATTTAGGGTCGGAGCGGCTGCCGGTGTGCTTACTTGAAGACTGTTCGATGGCAGAGCTAAATCGTACTCATCGTGACCGCGTGACGCACAAGGCAGAGGCTCGAATCCGTCGAAGATCAAGTCTCCGCGGATATCAGCCATGTAGTTTAAGCTTCCAAACCTGACCTGGTGGCCAGGGGCGTAACTTTCGATCTGCTCTAGATGGCCAAGCGAGTTGGCCCATAGTGTGAAGCCGCCGAACACAAAGATCTGTCCAGGGAGAAAAGTCTCACCCTGGACTGCATCGCTATCGATGATAGGTGGAGCCATCAAGCCTAACGGCGACGACACAGAGGAACTCTCAATGAAAGCATCAATGTCGGTGTCAAAACCGGCGGATCTCAGGTAGGGGGTCCCGAACTGTGCGTCTAAGGCGGATGGTAACAGGAGGCAGGGGACATGATGTTTTACCCAGGTTCGGGCCCTCTTGATGGAGGTAAAACCCTACATCCTGCTTGATTAACATTGATGATATGGGTAGTACAAGAGTAGATCTACCACGAGATCGGAGAGGTTAAACCCCAGAAGCTAGCCTATGGTATGATTGTATGTTATTGTTGTGTCCTACGGACTAGAACCCTCCGGTTTATATAGACACCGGAGAGGGTTAGGGTTACACAAGGTTGGTTACAAAGGAGGAGATATCCATATCAGTACTGCCTAGCTTGCCTTCCATGCCAAGTACAGTCCCATCCGGACACGAGACGAAGTCTTCAATCTTGTATCTTCATAGTCTAACAGTCCAGCCAATGGATATAATCCGGCTGTCCGGAGACCCCTAATCCAGGACTCCCTCAGAGCCCATCACCCCGAAGTTCAACCCTTGGTCGGCCTGCCCGATCACTTTTGATCGCAGGGATCACCCGACTAGTATCTGGCACGGAGGATCAGCTGCCTTGGTACTATACCTAGTAATTGACGGATACCATCTCAACCAAATCCTTATGGACGGCGGCAATAGTCTTAAACTTATATATCAGGACATAGTCCGCAAAATGGGGATAGACCCGACAAGAATCAGCCAAAGCAATACTACCTTTAAAGGAGTAATACCATGCCCAGAGGCCCGCTGCACGGGCTCTCTATTACTAGAGGTTGTATTCGGTTCTCCCGACAACTTCCGAAGTGAAAAGTTAACCTTCGACATCGCTCCATTCCGAAGCGCCTATCAAGCACTACTCGGAAGAATGGTCGTTGCTCGTTTTAATGCAATACCGCATTACGCTTACCTTAAGCTTAAGATGCCCGGTCCATGCGACATCATCACAGTTAGCAGAATGTTCCTTACGTGCGGAAGAACGTGTGGCGGCTTTAGCAGCTGAACACTGAACGCCCTCTCCAACCAGAATATATGATCGGTCGTCAAGACCGCGGACACGGCTAGACGAGTCCGACGCATCACTACTTGTAACAGCTCAGATAAACCTAAGACTGGGTTGATGGATATACCCCCATAGGTGGTGCTAGGGGCTCCCCACATGTAAAAAGGACTACAGTTCCGCTTGATCTTATTTAGATTGAATTTAATTGGTTTATTAAGAATAACCAATTTTTCGCACAAAAACTTTCACCTGGGCTTTTCTCCCTTATAGATGATCATCGTGCTACACCCTTCCAGGATACGGCACAACGGAGACATAGGCGCAGACATGCAGCAGGGCCCCGTCCAAAGGTTTCTTTTTAGATTAAGACCCTTTGTAAACCTTTTTTACTGTCTCTTGTTGCTTCACACCCTCAGGATACTCAACATAACCAAGAGGGATGCTAGCGTTATTGACATTTCATCATGTCAGACTAATGCAAGTACCTGGAAATTCAGAGCTTATTATCAAGGGCGTTACTCAGCCCAGTATACATTGTAAAGACCGAATACCTTAGGGAGTGTTCGGCATCGCGAGTTTGGCCTTATATGCATCAGTTATGAATCATGTATTTTGTCAATAGTTGGGTTTGCCCGGCTCCTGTGTTTTGCTACCTTACGTTCCGCTCTATCGGCTAAGGTGATACCGGGAGAACTACTGTGATTGCGCCCTGGTTTATCTGGATGAGCACCTCAGTAGAGAAAGCCGAAAACTGACTGCCATGATAAAGCGCGAGACTGGTCAACCACTCGAGAACTCAGTGGAATCTTCGCGATTCCTCCGCGTTAACGAAGGAACGGTTTCCCGGTCATGTATGTACGCGCACCATATTCGGATAAGCGCGGAAGTACCAATGGCTATATAGTAGCCCCACTGTCAAACTCCTATGGCTAAGTGAAAGTGTTAAAGCAATATAGTCCGATTGCCTTGTTCACCGCGCTATCACCTCCTTAATGGACCAAGACGTTGGATCAACTATGAATACGCGCTTTTCCGAACACCCCCGCATTATATGCGTGGGGGCTGAAGCCAACGACTGCAAACTTTCAGGTTATGTACATACATAAAACGGCCACACATGAGGCATCATAATACTTTCAGGAAAAAGTATAAACACAGCCTTTTTATAAGCCAAATAGCATTGTTTTTACAAATTGGGATACATGTCACTCGAACATAATACTCTTCGAGCAGTGAGCCTCTATTAGACGAGCGCCTTCTAGGACTTCTTCAAAATAGTGCTCGAACGATACCTGGCCTACGGCCGAACCCCGGGTTTCAATAGCGGTGGCCTCCATCTTGGCCCAGTATGTCTTAACATGGGCAAGAGCCATCCGCGCACCCTCTATGCACACCGACCTCTTTACACCGTCGATATGTGGCACAACACCAAGGAATCGTTGCACTAAACCAAAATAACTATTCGGCCTTGGTCCTTCCGGCCAAAGATAATCCACGACAGACCTCATGGCAAGCCCGGACGAACTATGGAGCTCAGCCCACTCGGCCATTTGCTCATTTAACAGCAGCGGATGCGTCAGAGCACTAAACTGTGACCAGAACAACTTCTCCACTTCGTGATCTTTTTGATCTTTGAAAAATGCAGTCGCATCAGTAGCACTCATTGCCAGGTATGAATACGCGTCTGCAACACTCCATAATTGATCCAGAGGGGCATACTTCAGATCTCCGAACTTCGTCCACAACAAAAAGGGCTTCCTAGCCGTGATATCTCCAGCTTGACGAAGCTCTTCCTTCGCCACTCTGATTTTAGAGCGGGTCTCCTTGGCTGCTACCATGGCTTTCTCCAGGTCCGCCTCTTTCGCTTGGCTTTCCTTTTCAAGAAGCTCATACCAGTCGGCAGCATCCTTCAGCTCAACGGCCATCTTGGCTATTTTATCTTCACTCTGGCGATGCGCAGCCTGTTCGGCTCTTAGCTCTTTGGCCGCCTTTAGGGCGGCCACATCACTTCTCCTGGCTTGTTCCTTGGCTCGGGCAAGCTATGCCCGAAGGGTCTCCATAGCGGCAGCTCCACCTGCAATCACATCATGTTATAGATACTAGCATCATGCTCCTCTTAATATCTGTTGACCACTGAAGAATACATACCCTGTGCCTTGTCAAGGCTCTTGTTCACACGCACGATGTCGGCATCTGCCGTATCAAGCTGCCGCCTCAGTTCAGTAAACTGACCAGTCCGGCCAGCCACCGGACACTCAGCCGCCTGCACATGTGAGCAGCATGATCATTACCTAGGACTATGATCCTCTGTTTGCCGTCTCTGGACAGCAACTAGAGTCTCAGGGGCTACTATCTGTATAGAGCACACCTAGCGTGTGTGGTACCAACAAAAAAAATTATATATTACTTTGCGTACCTCAAAGCCTCTTAGCAGGCTCGTAAAAGCTTCAAGAAACCCACTTTTGGCGGATGAGATCCTCTCAACCACCGTACCCATTAAAGTACGATGCTCCTCCGAGATAGCCGCTTGCTCCAAAAGACCCATCAGTACATCCGGTTGTGCACCGGACAATCCCAGACTCTTTCTGCTGCTCTCCTTAGGAGCCGAATACTCCGGACTTCGGGTGGCCGAAGGGTTACCTTCTGGCCCTGGCGGATCAGGAGAAATCCTCCGTGATGACACCTCAGGGTCGTCCTCCCTAGGAGACCGGGAGACTGGGGGAGGCGTTTCACTCTCCATCATCTCCGGAAGAATATCCCCCAAAGACGAACTCTGTCGAGAAGGGCTACGATCCAGACTGCAAGACATATGTCTCGGTTATTGTCCTCGGAGATAAAGCCGGATATATTTATCAAAAGTACTTTGGTTCACTTACCGATCGGTGGAGGGCTGATCCCCTTGCGGGCACTGTGCGGCAATGATGCCCTCCGGGGTAGGGCCCCCTGGCGAAAGATTCTTCCCTCGTTTGGAAACCCTCATTTCCAAGTCCTCAGAGGCGGTCCTCTTCTTTCCTTGGGGAGAGGGAACTTTAGATTCATCTCCCCAGTTATCCTCCTTCGCGGAGACACTAATTCCCCCGGTTTGGATGAGTAATGTGTGAGGCCCGCTTTCGGCTTCCTTATCCCTTCCTTTATCTTCCCCTGATGGCACTTGGTAAGGCGCAAACTCAAGCTTCCTGGCTAGTACAGGATCCAGTGAGCCTTCGGGAAGGGGGGCCGAACACATGATCATCTTCGCCTTTCTTATCCAGTCCTGGCCAAGATCAATTTTTTCAGAATGATGTTATGACAAATGAAAGGACGACGTGTTCGACCATGGAATTACTTACATGGGTATCAGGACGATTGCAGTTTAGACCCGCATCCTCGGTGGTGTCCGGACACTTTATTCGTGATCCGAAGAACAATCCATACATCCCTTCGAGCGTCATGCTGAAGAATTGTTGAATAGTTCGCGGTCCTTCCGGGTTGAACTCCCACATACGGAGAGATCGGCGTTGGCATGGCAGGACCCGACGAACTAGCATAACTTGCATTACCTTGACGAGACCGACATCCCTCTTGAGGAGATCTCGGATGCGACTTTGCAATGTCGGCACGTCATGAACTGGCCCCCAGTCCAGCCCCTTGTTCACCATGACACCAGTTGTGGCGGGGGGGCCGAACGGAAGGCGGGGGCAGCTACCCGCTTAGTACTTCGGGGAGCTGTGATGTAAAACCACTCCCGCTGCCATAAGTTGGACACCTCCGGGAAGGAACCCTTTGACCATGCAGCATCGATGCCTTTGCTTATTGTGGTACCTCCGCATTCTGCGTGTCACCCATCGATCATCTTCGGCTTCACATTGAAGGTCTTGAGCCATAGCCGAAGTGTGGGGTGATGTGGAGGAAGGCCTCACACACGATGATAAACGACGAGATGTGAAGGATGGAATCCGGGGCTAGATCATGGAAATCAAGCCCATAATAGAACATAAGCCCTTTGAAAAAGGGATCAAGACTAATGCCTAGCCGTCGGAGGAAGTGGGAAACAAATATGACGCCCTCGTTGGGTTCGGGAGTGGGGATGACCTGCCCTTGAGCAGGCAGCCTGTGCGAGATTACGGTGGTCAGGTACCTTGCTTCCCTTAGCTTCTTGATGTCCCCCTCTATGACAGAGGAGGCCATCCACCGACCTTGAAGGTTGGATCCGGACATGGTTGAAGGTCCAAAACGCTTAGCCTGAGCCTTGGGTGTTGGAACTCGAGGTGGGGGAGGGGAAGGATTGAGCGCGAGAAGAAAAGGACATGCCTTGGCCCCTTTATAAAGAGGGCGAATATCAAGCGTCCTCCGCGTGCCCGTTTGGAACTTGCCTAAAATCGAGGAATCATACCAGCAGGCGCGGTTGGGTTACCCACACCCGTATTGATGAGAATCCCGTGATAAGGGGACACGATCTCTTCTTCGACAAGACATGCCTAGAAAACCGCCTCGCAATACGTGTAGTAGCTGGTTGAGAAAAACGGTTCGAATAATGACCGGGCCATGGCGTGATGTCACGTTATGAAAAGTTGTCAGCAGATTAGATTTGTGGAAATATTATGCTCTCTATGGTGGTATGTGGAATTTTTTTTGCAGAGACGGACACAATCCTTGTGTTCAAAATCTTCTATGGAGTATTCGGAGGAGGAACCCGCCTTTCAATGCCGAAGACAATCTACGCGCCGGACTCATCGTCATTGAAGCCCGGTTCAGGGGCTACCGAGGGAGTCCTGGATTAGGGGGTCCTCGGACATCCATACTATACCCTTTGGTCGGACTGTTGGACTATGAAGATACAAGATTGAAGACTTCCTCCCGTGTCCGGGTGGGACTCTCCTTTGCGTGGAAGGCAAGCTTGGCAATTAGGATATGTAGATCTCCTCCCTTGTAACCGACTATGTGTAAACCTAGCCCCGTCCGGTGTCTATATAAACCGGAGGGTTTAGTCCATAGGACAAGAACAATCATAATCATAGGCTAGCTTCTAGGGTTTAGCCTCTATGATCTCGTGGTAGATCAACTCTTTTAATACTCAAATCATCAAGATCAATCAAGCAGGAAGTAGGGTATTACCTCCATCGAGAGGGCCCGAACCTGGGTAAACATTGTGTCCCCTACCTCCTGTTACCATCCGCCTTAGACGCACAGTTCAGGACCCCCTACCCGAGATCCGCTGGTTTTAACACCGACAGCATGCTCTCACGACCCCATGGAAAAAAATTGGTAAAGTTTGGCACAAGTTTTCATGACCGCTCCTTCCAAACCGGAGCATCTCACATGAAGGATCATGGTTTTCCAAAAGGAGACATGTGAATTCAAGCTCCTGTGGCCAGTGACTTCATCATTTGGCCTCATAAAAATTTCCACGGTACGCTATATTTAAGACATTTTTTGAGATTAACGTGCATTTTGTTCATAAAAATGAAATTACAACTGGAACTGCATGTGCTGTCGAAAAGGATGAGGATCGTTGTTTGATCTCGGAGCATCCAACGATGCAGACATACAATCCGTGGGGTTTGGGTTCTGGCCAATCAGAAAGCACGGCTCAGATCGTGGGCGGGATGGCGGGTTTTGGTCGGCACACGGCTTTCATCAATGAACCGTGTGCTATTGGCAAACTAGATTGCATATTTTTGTTCACACATACTGTAGTGAGATCAATTGAGTGTGCTACCTCTATGACATAATAATAATAACAACAAAAAATAGTTCATGTTCATTGCCTGAGCTGACAGCATATCAAGGTCAACATATTAATGGTTCTTACATCAATAGAAAACTGGGCATAACTCACAAATTCTTAACACGTGACAGTTCTAAATTGAACGAATTACGTTGCAGGGTAGGCATAAAGACTAGTCTTTCGGCTTAATTCCCATGTACATGGGGGAACTGGGATCATTAAGTTGACCCCGAAGATCTTGGGGTTTTTGATGATTTTACGCTGCTCTATTACATGGGTGTGTGATCCCTTGGCTGGCAACTCATCAAATTCATCGTACTCGTCCTCATCAGCAACATCGTCGACACCCAGTACCCTTCTCTTCCCATGCATCGCTAAATGGCTGTTCTTATGCAAGGGGTCTTCCACGAAGAAAATTTGGGTAGCATCGCTGGCAAGTACAAATGGGTCCAGGTGATATGCCATCGATGTCATTTCACACTGTCAGTAGTTCTTCTACCTATAGATGAAAGTAAATGTCGATGTCATTTCCAGGTTGCTTCGGGCCTTGGATAATCATTGACATCATAATGTATTTTTTCATCATACACAACCAAGAAGCTAGGTTATATATGCACAGAAGCACCGGCCATGTGCTGTGATTGGTGCTCATATCGCTAAAAGGATTCATCCCGTCAGTACACTTCCCGAGCCTTATACTTCTAGGATCCTTGGCAAAATTTTCAAACTTTTTGTTGATTAATTCCCACTGAGCCCCATCTTTCGGGTGCCTCATAAACCTATCCACAATTCGCTCATCATGATGCCACCGCAACCTCTTTGCCTCTCCAGGGTTTGCAAACAAACACCTCAACCTTGGAATTAAAGGCAAGTACCAAACAACCTTGAACGGGATTCATGTCTTGATCTTATCGTCCAATTTGTACTTTTCCTTTGCTCTCGTGTGCTTGTATCGTGGATGCTTGCATGTGGGACATGCACACGAATCTTTGTACTCACCACGGTACAATATACAATCATTCACACAAGCATGTATCTTCTATACTTCATGTTCAAATGGGCAAACAATTTTCTTCGCTTCATTCGTGCTTCTGGGGAGCACATTATCTTCCGAAAGAATTTCTTTGAAAATACCTAACATCTCTGTGAAGCCCTTGTTTGATAGACCGTTTGCTGCTTTAAATCTGAGAAGCGCCAAGGTGGCAGTCAACTTGGAATATTTCTTTTTGCAACCTAGATGCAATTCTTTCTTGGAGTCTGCATCAATGGTTGGCAGATCCTTGTACCCAATCATATCCTTTTTTGGGCCCTCGAAATCTGCAATCATAGCAGCAAAATCTGGCATATCAAGATTGTCGTCATCTGTGTCGATGTCTTGGTTCTCCAGTGGGCGTTTCCTCTTTCCGGTGTTCCATTGGTAGCTTGACGCCTCTGCCCCGATGTTAGATTCAACATCCATGTGACACTGATCGGGGTTTTGCATCTCGCTGCCCTAGGTATCTTCATCCATGACCTCCTCTTCACCGTGTCTGGTCCAACGTGTATATCCATCCATGAATCCCCTAGAGACTAAGTGCATCTGGACATCTGCAACTTCATGTGACTGTGTATTGGCACAATCAGTACATGGACACATGATGTAATCCACATCACCAATTCTCTTCTTTGTACTTTCAGCCAAATTCATGAACTCTGTCACGCCACTGATAAAATCTGCGGTTTTTCGATTCTTCATCCATCAAAATCGTCCCATCTGTAGCTGATACGTCTCCAACGTATCTATAATTTTTGATTGCTCCATGCTATATTATCTACGGTTTTAGACATTATTGGGCTTTATTTTACACTTTTATATTATTTTTGGGACTAACCTATTAACCGGAGGCCCAGCCCAGAATTGCTGTTTTTTTGCCTGTTTTAGGGTTTCGAAGAAAAGGAATATCATACGGAGTCCAAACGGAATGAAACCTTCGGAAACGTAATTTTCTCATCAGATAAGATCCAGGAGACTTGGACCCTCCGTCAAGGAAGCCACGAGGTGGTCACGGGGGTAGGGGCGCCCCCCTAGGGTGCGCCCCCTACCTCGTGGGCCCCTCAAAGCTCCACCGATGTACTTCTTCCTCCTATATATATCCACGTACCCCCAAACGATCGGGGACGGAGCCAAGAACCTAATTCCACCACCGCAACTTTCTGTATCCACGAGATCCCATCTTGGGGCCTGTTTCGGAGCTCCGCCGGAGGGGGCATCGATCACGGAGGGCTTCTACATCATCATTCAAGCCCCTCCGATGAAGTGTGAGTAGTTTATTTCAGACCTACGGGTCCATAGCTAGTAGCTAGTTGGCTTCTTCTCTCTTTTTGGATCTCAATACAATGTTCTCCCACTCTCTTGTGGAGATCTATTCGATGTAGTCTTCTTTTGTGGTGTGTTTGTTGAGACCGATGAATTGTGGGTTTATGATCAAGTCTATCTATGAATAATATTTGAATCTTCTCTGAATTCTTTTATGTATGATTGGTTATCTTTGCAAGTCTCTTTGAATTATCAGTTTGGTTTGGCCTACTAGATTGGTTGTTCTTGCCATGGGAGAAGTGCTTAGCTTTGGGTTCAATCTTGCGGTGTCCTTTCCCAGCGACAGAAGGGGCAGCAAGGCACGTATTGTATTGTTGCCATCGAGGATAACAAGATGGGGCTTTTATCATATTGCATGAAACTATCCCTCTACATCATGTCATCTTGCTTAAGGTGTTACTCTATTTTTAACTTAATACTCTAGATGCATGCTGGATAGCGGTCGATGAGTGGAGTAATAGTAGTAGATGCAGAATCGTTTCGGTCTACTTGTCTCGGACATGATGCCTATATACATGATCATACCTGGATATTCTCATAACTATGCTCAATTTTGTCAATTGCTCAACAGTAATTTGTTCACCCACCATAGAATACTTATGCTCTTGAGAGAAGTCACTAGTGAAACCTATGGCCCCCGAGTCTCTTTCTCATCATATCAATCTCCATCACTTTATTATTGCTTTGCTTTTACTTTGCTTTTATTTTATTTACTTTGCGTCTTTATACCAAAAATACCAAAAATATTATTTATCATCTCTATCAGATCTCACTTTCATAAGTGACCGTGAAGGGATTGACAACCCCTAAGCGCGTTGGTTGCGTTGAGCTATTGTTTTTGTGTAGGTACGAGGGACTCGAGAGTAGCCTCCTACTGGATTGATACCTTGGTTCTCAAAAACTGAGGGAAATACTTACGCTACTTTGCTGCATCATCCCTTCCTCTTCGGGGAAATCCAACGCACTGCTCAAGAGGTAGCAAGAAGAATTTCTGGCGCCGTTGCCGGGGAGTTTGTGCAAAACTCACCATACCAAGTACCCATCACAATCCCTATATCCTGCATTACATTATTTGCCATTTGCCTCTCATTTTCCTCTCCCCCCAATTCACCCTTGCCATTTTATTCGCCCTCTCTCTCTCTCCTTCCTCCCTCTCTATTTGCTTCTTCTGCCCGTTTGCTCTTTGTTTGCTCGTGTGTTAGTTTGTTTGCTTGTCGTCATGGCTAGTCTCATATCTTCTCTGTTGTCTCCCGAGAATGAAGTTCTAAACTTTAAACAAAGGGAGGGAGAAAATCTAAAAGATGCTTGGTATAGAATTTGCAATGCTCAAAATAGATCTTCCAGGAAGCAATCTACTTCAGTTCTTCTCCGCAATTTTTATGTAGGTGTTAATCCTTGGTATAGATATATCCTTGATACCATTACCGGAGGGAATTTCTTGGGTAGCCATACTTTTGATTCTTATAATGCTATATTAGATTTATTTGGCTCACCACCTCTTTTTTTAATGGAACTATGTTAACTTTGGAGCATGTTACGCAAAGACTTGAAATTATTGGAAATAAAGTTGCTACTATTGAATTAATTGAAAATCTATATAAAAAGATCCACAATCAAATTACTCAATATGGATCTAAGGTAGGAATGACTTTGAAAAATATTAAGGAAAAGGAACCCGTAGTTAATGAGAAGATAAACTTAGATTCTACTAGAATTGATAAACTTGAGGGTATGATTACAAACTTGGGAACCTCTTTTTCTTCTGTAAAGAATACTCCAAGTCCTCCTACTAAAATTGCCAAGCTTATGTATGTTCCTAAAAATAAGGGTGAATCATCTAGTAAGGAAACTGCGGATCTTAAATCTATAAGTATTCATCCCAATCTTTTTGCTATCACTAAGGAACCAATTGCTACAAATGAATTTTTCGATCTTGTGCCTAAGAGTTTGATAATCACTAGAGAGAAATAAATTCCTAAGGGAAATAGATGCCTCATTGAAGAATTGCCTACCAAAGATGGCAATACCTAGATCTATTCTTGCTTGTTATGCCTAGCTAGGGGCGTTAAACGGTAGCGCTTGTTGGGAGGCAACCCAATTTTATTTTTATTCCTTGCTTTTTGCTCCTGTTTATTAATAAATAAATTATTTAGCCTCTGTTTTGGTTGTGTTTTTTGTGTTTAATTAGTGTTTGTGCTAAGTAGAACCGTTGGGAAGACTTGGGGAAAGTCTTGTCGAACTTGCTGTAAAAAACAGAAACTTTAGCGCTCACGAGAACTGCTGTCATTTTTATTTGGAAAGTGCTATTTAGTTAATTCTTTTTCAGATGATTAATATATAAATTCCTCACGTCCAGCAATTTATTTTAGAATTTTTGGGGTTCCAGATCTTGCGCTAGCTACAGATTACTACGGACTGTTCTGTTTTTGAAAGATTCTGTTTTTCGTGTGTTGTTTGCTTATTTTATGAATCTATGGCTAGTAAAATAGTTTATAATCCATAGAGAAGTTGTAATACAGTAGGTTTAACATCAATATAAATAAATAATGAGTTCATTACAGTACCTTGAAGTGGTCTTTTGTTTTCTTTCGCTAATGGAGCTCACGAGTTTTCTACTTTAAGTTTTGTGTTGTGAACTTTTTAAGTTTTGGGTAAAGATTTGATGGATTATGGAACAAGAAGTGGCAAGAACCTAAGCTTGGGGATTCCCATGGCACCCCCAATATAATCTAAGGACACCTAAAAGCCAAAGCTTGGGGATGCCCCGAAAGGCATCCCCTCTTTCGTCTACTTCTATCGGTAACTTTACTTGGAGCTATATTTTTATTCACCACATGATATGTGTTTTGCTTGGAGCGTCTTTTATGATTTGAGTCTTTGCTTGTTAGTTTACCACAATCATACTTTCTGTACACACCTTTTGAGAGACCCATACATGATTTGGAATTTGATAGAATACTCTATGTGCTTCACTTATATCTTTTTAGCTTTATAGTTTTGCTCTAGTGCTTCACTTATATCTTTTAGAGAACGATGGTGGATTTGTTTTATAGAAACTATTGTTCTCTCATGCTTCACTTAGATTATTTTGAGAGTCTTAATAGCATGGTAATTTGCTTGAAATCCTAATATGCTTGGTATGCAAGATTAATAATAAAACTTTCGTATGAGTGTGTTTAATACTAAGAAAAGTTTGATGATTGATGATTGTTTTGAGATATGGAGGTAATAATATCAAAGACATGCTAGTTGAGTAGTTGTGAAATTGAGAAATACTTGTGTTGAAGTTTGCAAGTCCCGTAGCATGCACGTATGGTAAATGTTATGCAACAAATTTGAAACATGAGGTGTTATTTGATTGTCTTCCTTATGAGTGGCGGTCGGGGACGAGCGATGGTCTTTTCCTACCAATATATCCC
Source organism: Triticum monococcum (assembly GCA_034509565.1). Classification (NCBI taxonomy): domain Eukaryota; kingdom Viridiplantae; phylum Streptophyta; class Magnoliopsida; order Poales; family Poaceae; genus Triticum; species Triticum monococcum. The sequence continues at coordinate 147,617,518 of CM067845.1, forward strand.
CCTAGGAGCATGCGCGTAGTGCCAAGGTTTTTGATGACTTGTAGATTTTTGCAATAAGTATGTGAGTTCTTTATGACTAATGTTGAGTCCATGGATTATACGCACTCTCACCCTTCCATCCTTGCTAGCCTCTTCGGTACTGTGCATTGCCCTTTCTCACATTGAGAGTTGGCGCAAACTTCGCCGGTGCATCCAAACCCCGTGATATGATACGCTCTTTCACACATAAACCTCCTTATATCTTCCTCAAAACAGCCACCATACCTACCTATTATGGCATTTCCATAGCCATTCCGAGATATATTTCCATGCAACTTTCCATCATTCCGTTCCTCATGAAACATTCATCATTGTCATATTGCTTAGCATGATCATGTAGTTGACATAGTATTTGTGGCAAAGCCACCATTCATAATTCTTTCATACATGTCACTCTTGGTTCATTGCATATCCCGGTACACCACCGAAGGCATTCACATAGAGTCATCTTTGTTCTAGTATCGAGTTGTAATCATTCAGTTGTAAATAAATAGAAGTGTGATGATCATCATTATTAGAGCATTGTCCCAAGTGAGGAATATAAAAAAAGAAAAGGCCATAAAAAAAGAGAAGGCCCAAAAAAAGAGAGAAAGGCCATAAAAAAGAGAAGGCCCAAAAAAATTTGAGAGAAAAAAGAGAGAAGGGACAATGTTACTATCCTTTTACCACACTTGTGCTTCAAAGTAGCACCATGATCTTCATAGTAGAGAGTCTCTCATGTTATCACTTTCATATACTAGTGGGAATTTTTCATTATAGAACTTGGCTTGTATATTCCAACAATGGGCCTCCTCAAGTGCCCTAGGTCTTCATGAGCAAGCAAGTTGGATGCACACCCACTAGTTTCTTTTGTTGAGCTTTCATACATTTATAGCTCTAGTGCATCCTTTGCATGGCAATCCATACTCCTTACATTAACATCAATCGGTGGGCATCTCCATAGCCCATTGATTAGCCTCGTTGATGTGAGAATTTCTCCTTTTTTGTCTTCTCCACATAACCCTCCTCATTATATTATTTTCAACCCATAGTGCTATGTCCATGGCTCGCGCTCATATATCGCGTGAAAGTTTATAGGTTTGAGATTACTAAAGTATGAAACAATTGCTTGGCTTGTCATCGGGGTTGTGCATGATGAGAGCATTCTTGTGTGACGAAAATGAAACATGACTAAACAATATGATTTTGTAGGGATGAAAACTTTCTTTGTCCATGTTATTTTGAGAAGACATAATTGCTTAGTTAGTATGCTTGAAGTATTATCATTTTTATGTCAATATGAACTTTTGTCTTGAATCTTTAGGATCTGAATATTCATACCACAATTAAGAAGAATTACATTAAAATTATGCCAAGTAGCACTCCGCATCAAAAATTATGTTTTTAGCATTTACCTACTCGAGGACGAGCAGGAATTAAGCTTGGTGATGCTTGATACGTCTCCAACGTATCTATAATTTTTGATTGCTCCATGCTATATTATCTACTTTTTTAGACATTATTGGGCTTTATTTTCCACTTTTATATTATTTTGGGACTAACCTATTAACCGGAGGCCTAGCCCAGAATTGTTGTTTTTGCCTATTTTAGGGTTTCGAAGAAAAGGAATATCAAACGGAGTCCAAACGGAATGAAACCTTCGGAAACGTGATTTTCTCATTAGATAAGATCCAGGAGACTTGGACCCTCCGTCAAGGAAGCCACCTGGTGGTCACGAGGGTAGGGGGCGCCCCCCCCCCCTAGGGCGCGCCCCCTGCCTCGTGGGCCCCTTGAAGCTCCACCGACGCACTTCTTCCTCCTATATATATATCCACGTACCCCCAAACGATCGGGGACGGAGCCAAAAACCTAATTCCACCGCCGCAACTTTCTGTATCCACGAGATCCCATCTTGGGGCCTATTTTGGAGGTCCGCCGAAGGGGGCATCGATCACGGAGGGCTTCTACATCATCATCCAAGCCCCTCCGATGAAGTGTGAGTAGTTTATTTCAGACCTACGGGTCCATAGCTAGTAGCTAGATGGCTTCTTCTCTCTTTTTGGATCTCAATATAATGTTCTCCCCCTCTCTTGTGGAGATCTATTCGATGTAATCTTCTTTCTGCGGTGTGTTTATTGTGACTGATGAATTGTGGGTTTATGATCAAGTCTATCTATGAATAATATTTGAATCTTCTCTGAATTATTTTATGTATGATTAGTTATCTTTGCAAGTCTCTTCGAATTATCAGTTTGGTTTGGCCTACTAGATTGGTTGTTCTTGCCATGGGAGAAGTGCTTAGCTTTGGGTTCAATCTTTCGGTGTCCTTTCCCAGTGACAGAAGGGGCAGCAAGGCACGTATTGTATTGTTGCCATCAAGGATAACAAGATGGGGTTTTATCATATTGCATGAAACTATCCCTCTACATCATGTCATCTTGCTTAAGGTGTCACTCTATTCTTTAACTTAATACTCTAGATGCATGCTGGATAGCGGTCGATGAGTGGAGTAATAGTTGTAGATGCAAAATTATTTTGGTCTACTTGTCTCGGACATGATGCCTATATACATGATAATACCTAGATATTCTCATAACTATGCTCAATTCTGTCAATTGCTCAACAGTAATCTGTTCACCCACCATAGAATACTTATGCTCTTGAGAGAAGCCACTAGTGAAACCTATGGCCCCCGGGTCTCTTTCTCATCATATCAATCACCATAACTTTATTATTCCTTTGCTTTTACTTTATTTACTTTGCATCTTTATACCAAAAATACCAAAAATATTATTTATCATCTCTATCAGATCTCACTTTCGTAAGTGACCGTGAAGGGATTGACAACCCCTAAGCACGTTGGTTGCGTTCAGCTATTGTTTTTCTGTAGGTACGAGGGACTCGAGCGTAGCCTCCTACTGGATTGATACCTTGGTTCTCAAAAACTGAGGGAAATACTTACGCTACTTTGTTGCATCATCCCTTCCTCTTCGGGGAAATCCAAGGCAGTGCTCAAGAGGTAGTAGCAGCACACAAATGGTAATTAAAAACAAAATGTCGGGGGTTGCTGATCCCACGCACACCTATGGGGATCGGCGGACCGAGCCCCTTTCAGTTCGGCAGGGGGCGGTGGATGCACAAAGAGCAGATCGAGGCGAGCGCACGAGCGACGCGGTCGGTTTACCCAGGTTCGGGCCGCACGGATGCGTAAAACCCTACTCCTGCTTTGGTGGTTGTATTGAGTTCTTGTTCGGGAGCGATGAGTGCTACAGTACACTCAAGCAGCTGGCGAGACCGAGCGTGAGAATGGTCGTCCCCCCTCCCCTCTGTTGCGCATGGGCCTCCTTTTATATGTATAAGGGGTCACCGACAGGTGGCAACAGAGGTGGGGGTAAAAATGTAAAAGAGGTGGTAGTTGGCTCCACCGCCTACAACAGTCGTATCATACCTAACCCTGACGGCAGGGGACAAGGGCATTAAATGCCCGTCTGTGTCACCTAGACGGTATAGAGAGGGACCGCTAGGAACGCCACCGTTTGCCACGATGGTTCCTTGTCAGCGCCTGCTTGCCACCGCATGCCCCTGGCTGCACAGCCTCCCGCCACGTACGCCAGGAACGGTCCCAGAGCGACACGTTGGTGGGTGAGCTGGAGCGCGGGCTGCGGAGTAGTAGTTTGCCGCGGCAAGCGCCTTGCCGCGGATGTTGCCTTGTCGCGTCCGGGAGCTTGTCGCTCACCGGGTCTTGTCGGGACGCGCAGTGCGCCGCAGCGAGCTTCCTGAGATGCTTTGGTTGGTCTTCCCGGCAAGCTCCTCTTGCCGGGGTCTCATCTCCTTCCCGGCAAGCTCCTCTTGCCGAGGCCTCGTTTCCTTCCCGACAAGCTCCTCTTGCCGGGGTCTTGTCTCCTTCCCGGCAAGCTCCTCTTGCCAGGGCCTTGTTTTGCTCTTGGATACTTTGTTCTTGAATGGCCCCAAAGGAACCACGGAGGGTCTTGGCGGTCGCCCGGCAAGCCTTGCCGCGGGTCGCTGCGACTGCCCGTGCACAAGTTCGGGATACTAAGGTACCCCTACTTTAGTACACCGACACAAAACAACAACATTAATACATGGATTAACTGCTGCCCAAAGATGCATGCATAAATCTCAAGGTTTTATTTTAATAATTACTAAGGGCGCTCCATGTTGTTATGAAGACGTGCAATGACAAAAATTAATGCCCAGTCAATTTACAAGCGGAGTACTAGTACAACACTACCCTTAGGAATTGAATACCTTAATTAAGCCACCCACGAAAAGAATACCTTAATTAATTAGCCGCGCGGTGACCTCAACCCATCAGACAAACAAGAGAGATGCGGCGGCACGCCGAGACAGTAGGGTCGAGGAGCAAAGCTTCGTGTGGCTGCCGCCTGAAGTTCGACCTCCACTATCCCGCCATCGACCGCGATGGATGTGCTTGAATCACACCGCCGCCGACATTGATGGTTGAGCTCCTCCTATCTCCCGCCGCAGACCGAGGATTGACCTCCTATGACACCGCCACCGCCCATCGACCGAGGATTGACCTCTTCTTCGATAGCCGCTCCCTACGCTGCCGCCGCCATCTCTATACGTAGAGTGGCTATTTTTTACGGATATATCCATAGAGCGACTGTTTACATGGTATCTCACTGTAACTCAATTATATGGATAGGGTAGTACATCACATACGGTTATGTAACGGCAACCATGTCTAACCTACGTTGTCTTCTCAGATGAATTGGTGTGGAAATCATGTGTGACGTTGTAATACCCTGAGGGCGCTCCACAGGGTCCTATTCAACCAGCCCCTCCACAGGGTCCTGTTCAACCAGCCCTCCACGTACGGGGTCCCTGCATCGGCTAATGTTCATCCACCCCCACCTCCTCGATCGGGGTCCTGTTTATCCAGCGGCAACGGCCTCTACTACCACGGGATCCTTTTCATCCAACCCCCACCCGGAACTGTTCATCAAGAGGCAGCTTTGTTCGGCTTCAGTTAGAAGTAGTAGTGATGGAATCACTCGGGTTCAATTAACAGTAAGGGATCGATCAAGGTTCAGTTACGTAGCTATAGTACAATCACTCAGTTTCAGTTAGAGCCCAACGCCTCGCTTGAGTTCAGTTAAAGCGACGCGCCACTCACACACGCGCGCACGTGTATGAGAGAAACGTGCAAACCTCTGTGCATCGCTCAGCACAACCACCCACCGTAACCGAGAACTCTCCAAAATTTTCCTCACCCTCGCTTGTACCACAAGTTTTTTCGTCATGGACGGCCCAAAGAATGTCATGCAGGTGCGTCTCTGGCCCGCCCAGGATGAAAAGCCCATTTTCTATCATGATTTTTTGTCATAGAAGTAGGAGCCCACCACATCTATGATGATACCGGGTTTTTTCACAATTATCAACATAGAAGTGTCATCAACACGACCAAAAAATTGTTCGGCCCAAAATGCCACGGATGTGTCTTTTTTTGTAGTGTACCTTCATGGATGATGTGACTAGATATGGGTATATTTACTTAATGAAACACAAGTCTGAAACATTTGAAAAGTTCAAGGAGTTTCAGAGTGAAGTGGACAATCATCATAACAAGAAAATAAAGTTTCTATGATCTGATCGTGGAGGTGAATATTTGAGTTACGAGTTTTGTATGCATTTAAGACAATGTGTAATTGTTTCACAGCTCACGCCACGTCGAACACCACAACGTAATGGTGTATCCGAACATCGTAATCATACTCTATTGGATATGGTGCATCCTATGATGTCTCTTACCGATTTGCCACTATCGTTTTGGGGTCATGCATTAGAGAGAGCCGCATTCACTTTAAATAGGGCACCCTCTAAATTCAGTGAGACGATACCGTATGAGTTGTGGTTTGGCAAGAAACCTAAGTTGTCGTTTCTTAAAGTTTGGGGATGTGACACTTCAATCAAAAAGCTTCAGTCTGATAAGCTCAAACCCAAAGTGGAGAAGCGTGTCTTCATAGGATACCCTAAAGAGACCATTGGGTATACCTTCTACCATAGATCCGAGGGCAAGATCTTTCTTGCGAAGAATGGGTCCTTTCTAGAGAAGGAGTTTCTCTCAAAAGAAGTGAGTGGGAGGAAAGTAGAACTTGATGAGGTAATTGTACCTTCTATCGAATTGGAAGGTAGCACATCTCACAGACAACAGTTCCCATGATGCCTACACCGACCAAAGAGGAAGCTAACGATGATGATCATGAAACTTCAGATCAAATTATTACTGAACTTTATAGGTCGACCAGGGTATGTTCTGCACAAGAGTGGTACGGTAATCCAGTTCTGGAAATTATGTTGTTAGACAATCGCGAACCTACGAACTATGAAGAAGCTACGATGAGCCCAGATTTCGACAAATGTTCAGGCCATGAACTCCGAGATAGGATCCATGTATGAGAACAAAGTATGGACTTTGGTGGACTTGCTCGATGATCGGCAAGCCATTGAGGATAAATGGATATTTAAGAAGACAAACACTGATGGTAATGTCACTGTCTATAAAGCTCGACTTGTTGCAATGGGTTTTAGACAAGTTCAAGGGGTTGACTACGATGAGACTTTCTCACCCGTAGTGATGCTTAAGTCTATTAGAATTATGTTCGCTATTGATGCATTTTATGATTATGAGATCTGGCAAATGGACGTCAAAACGGCATTCCTTAACGGGTTTCATAAGGGAGAGTTGTATATGATGCAACCAGAAGGTTTTGTTGATTGGAAGGATGCTAACAAAGTATGCAAGCTCCAGCGATCCATCTATGGACTGGTGCAAGCATGTCGGAGTTTGAATATTCGCTTTGATGAGGTGATCAAAGCTTTTGGTTTTATACAAACTTATGGAAAAGATTGTATTTACAAGAAAGTGAGTGGGAGCATTGTAGCACTTCTAATATTATATGTGGATGGCATATTGTTGATTGGAAATGATATAGAATTTGTGGAAAGCATAAAAGGATATTTGAATAAGATTTTTCAATGAAAGACCTCAGTGAAGCTGCTTACATATTGGGCATCAAAATCTATAGAGATAGATCAAGACGCTTAATAGGACTTCCACAAAGCACATACCTTGATAAAGTTTTGAAGAAGTTCAAAATGGACCAGTCAAAGAAAGGGTTCTTGCCTATATTGCAAGGTGTGAAGTTGAGTAAGACTCGAAGCCCAACCACGGCAGAAGAAATAGAAAGGATGAAAGTCATTCCCTATGCCTGAACCATAGGCTCTATAATGTATGACATGTTGTGTACCAGAACTGATGTGTGCCTTGCCATAAGTCTGGTAGGGAGGTACCAAAGTGATCCCGGAGTAGACCACTGGACAACGGTCAAGAACATCGTGAAGTACTTGAAAAGGACTAAGGACATGTTTCTCGTTTATGGAGGTGACAAAGAGCTCGTCGTAAATGTTTACATTGATGCTAGTTTCTACACAGATCCGGATGACTTCAGTATCAAACATGATATGTATTTATATTGAATGGTGGAGCAGTCAGTTGGTGCAGTTCTAAGCAGAGCATTGTGGCGGGATCTATATGTGAAATGGAGTATATAGCTGCTTCGGAAGCAGCGCAAGAAGGAGTCTGGATGAAGGAGTTCATATCTGATCTGGGTGTAATACCTAGTGCATTAGATCCAATGACTATCTTTTGTGACAACACTTGAGCTATTGCCATTGCCAAGGAGCCCAAGTTTCACAAAAGAACCAAACACATCAAACGCCACTTCAACTCCATCCGTAATTATGTTAAGGATGGAGACACAAAACTTTGCAAAGTACATACGGATCTAAATCTTGTAAACCTCTACCACGGGCAAAACATGATCAGCAGCAAGACTCCATGGGTGTTAGATTCATAACTATGTAAACTAGATTATTAACTCTAGTGCAAGTGGGAGACTGTTGGAAATATGCCCTAGAGGCAATAATAAATTGGTTATTATCGCATTTCCTTATTCATGATAAAAGGTTTATTATTCATTCTAGAATTGTATTGATCGGAAACTTAAATACAAGTATGAATACTTAAAAAATACTATGTCTGTAGTGAGCCTCTACTAGACTAGCTCGTTGATCAAATATGGTTAAGGTTTCCTAACCATAGACATGAGTTTTCATTTGATAACAGGGTCACATCATTAGGAGAATGGTGTGATGTACAAGACCCAACCGTAAGTTTAGCATTCGATTGTATCACTTGAGTTTATTGCTATAGCTTTCTTCATGTCAAGTATCTATTCCTAAGACCATGAGATCATGCAACTCCCGGATACCGAAGGAATACCTGGTGTGCTATCAAACGTCACTTCGTAACTGGTTGATCATAAATATGCTCCATGTGTATCTCCGAAGTTGCCTGTTGGGTTGGCATGGATCGAGACTGGGATTCACTGGTAAAGTGATGTGCTATACAAATGGTTTTTAATCCCTTTCCGTGATGGTGTTTGGAACCATCGCCAAGTGAGTGTGGGCGATAGGGGGTCCTTCCCACACGACCCAGAAACTGTCGGGGATAGGCCCTCCTGGCACACAGGCTGGGGTAAAATGAGCTCGTGTGCGATCTTGCGGGGCATCGAAAGCCAATTGTTTTCATTCGTATGTACATCCCACATGGTGAATCCCAGAAAGTCATTTCCGTTTGTATGTATACCACATACAATTTTTGTGTGTGGAGACATTTGTGCAAGGTGGCCTAACGCAAACAGTTCTCTACCGGAAGCCGTGTGTGATTGTTAGTTGATCGAAGACGCCTACTTTCTAGAAACCGTGCGGGTTGTTTGAGTTCTTTGCCCACGGTGCTGCCTGAGTAACCATCTGCAATAGAAAACCCCAATAAGCAGGGTAATTAGCCTATTATTGATAATCCATGTACTAATCAAATTGATATTTCTTATAAAACACACCAGGTATTTCATAACCATATAACAGCAACCAGGATTTCATAATCGAATTACATTAGATAGCTTTGGCACTTAGTTACGCCATTACACAACAGCACCAAGTTTCGCATGCAACATCAAAAACCTTTGGATAGTAGCGTCGTACACGATAAATAGATAGATGAATCTCATCTTGGAAACTCCAGAAGCAGAAGGCAAATATTTAGCCTTAGGTGATGTTGAATATCCTTGCAACTTTAGGCCAGTGGCTATGGATAATTTCCCACCCAACCTTTATCCTCTTCAGCAAGACTTCAATATTGTATCATGGGTGTTGAATGAATACCTTCCTCTCCTCTTGACCATGCAGGTGGTTTGAGAGGTAATCATCGGTGAACTTCTTTGAAAAGTACTAAAAACAAATATATGCATAAATCGCTGTTATAAATTTTGAAATGGCGCAAGGGGTAAAAACAAGGTAAAGGAGTCAGTACCATCCTATAGTTGACTGGTGTCTTCTTCATTGTGCAAACAAAGATCTTGTTGTTATTCATCGCAAGTTTCTTCATCCTAACAATCTTTCTGTGTTTCTTGACTTGACTGGTATTCATGGACATCTCATTTCCCCATATGCAAAATGGGTCGAATAGTGGGTCTAAGCCTCTAACAGCAGGACCTACATGTGCAAGACCAAATTGTAAGAAACCTAAATATTAGAATGGTTCCTGCAACTGCACAATAATGTTCTATTAGCCAAAGGACCATGCTTGAACAAACCTCGATGGTAAACCGCAATGTCTCCCATCGTTTCCCTCATACGAACACAAGGAAGATCTTGATCAGGTTAACTAAGAGTTGCCATACTATCAGTAGAATATGTATTGAGTACAGCCAAATTTGATTTATTTCACATGCATAACAATACAAAATTGTACCCATAGCAAATGGAAATCAAATTGCAGAACTGAACCAAACAGTTAAATGGATAGCAGACCAAATGAACCAAAATAGTTAACTGAGCATAACATTGCACAATAGAAACATGTACTAGAAGATAAGACAGTTAACAAAACAAAGAATGCTTGAGAACAGTACTATTAAATGTAGCAATTGTTGGACCAAAGTGTTAACTAAACATTACATTTCAGAGGACCAAACTGTTAACTGAGCATCGGATTGCATATTAACATTACAGAGCACAAATCACAAGAAGGCACAGGCAGTGGCCTCAAGAAAACAACACGAACTGTATTTTAAAGTAGACAACCGCGTGGCAGTGTCGACGGTGGCCTCGAAGACGAGGTGCTCCTCCAAGATCTAGCTGTCGGCACGCATGGCAGCCATAGTGACCTCGTGCGCACGTGCGGCCGCATGCTACTGAGCTCCACGTTCTACTGCGTGCAAAATGTCTGTGGGCGGCACTTAATTGGAGGAGGGAGATAGTGATTTCGGCAGATGGCATAGCAACGTCGGTCAGAGCTGGCTTGCTGCAGTTAAACTCCTCCACCCCTTTATTGATACCGATGCATATGTAGTTAGTTCTGATGTAAGTCTTGCTGGGTACATTTGTACTCATGTTTGCTTAATTTGTGTTTTGCAAAGAGACTTCAGTCTCTCTAGTAGTTCCACGTGGACTTCGACGTTTAGCTTGTTACCTCAGCTATGATCTTGTGCCTTCGGCAGGATCTGGTAGATAGTTAGGCTTCTCAGCCTTTTCCATTTGTAGATGTCTGTACTCAGACATGTTAAGCTTCTGCATGTGCTTTGTCTGGTATGCTCTGAATGTTGGGTCATGAGACCCATGTTTGTAATATCTGGCTCTTCGGAGCCTAATGAATAAGTACTTTGAGTCGTAGAGTTTTGTTGTGATGCCATGTTGTATTAGCACATATCGAGCATATTGTGTGTATGTTATTGAAATGCTTGGTATGTGTGGGATCCGACAATCTAGTTGTTTATCCTTGGTAGCCTCTCTTATGGGGAAATGTAGTCTGGTGTTTCCACTGAGCCTTGGTAGTCTGCTATAGCCCGATTCACCGGAGTCCTGCTAGCCCAGTACTACTGCTCCGGAACACTTAGACTGGCCGGCATGTGATTCACTTCGTTCATGTGTCTGTCCCTTCGGGGAAATGTCACGTGGTGACTTCCGGAGTCCTGCTAGCCTGCTACAGCCCAGGTTCCCGGAGTCCTGTTAGCCCAGTTGCTACAGCCCGGATTCACACGCTAATGACCGACATGTTCGATGTTGTTTCATGTATGCCTGCCCCTGTAAGTTAGTGCCACTTTGGGTTCACGACTAGTCATGTCGGCCCGGGTTCTCTGTCATATGGATGCTAGCGACAGTATCATATACGTGAGCCAAACGGCGCAAACGGTCCCGGGCCAGGTAAGGTGGCACCCGTGGGAATACCGTGCGTGAGGCCGCAAAGTGATATGAAGTGTTACATGCTAGATCGGTGTGACTTAGGATCGGGGTCCTGACACGCATTGGCTACCATGCACTTCTGGGCATACTGCTTTTGCTTGTTTTAATGCGGTCCCACACTACGCCCATGCAAAATTTAAGATGCCCGGTCCACGCGACAGCATGACAATAAATGGAAATACGGAACACTCCCTCCGTACAGAGGGTCACACTGTGGCTAATACAACCGAAGTACAAAGCGGCCTCATCAAGCCGCATATCTTATCGGCCATTAAGCCGCCGGTCTCTATTAAACAGGACCGATCAACCTCAGGGCTGGATTAGGAGTTCCGCCTTCATCGTTCGCCTCATATGCCAGTGAAGTCTATACTGCGCATACATAATTATGCACTCAAAATACCCTAGTCATCGGCGGAGGCACAATACGGACAGGCCTACAAGCACTCCCATAGCCTCTTTTTCTTTTCTAAACCATTTTTTATCTTTTACCACTGGTGGCTCAAAGGTTGGTCATCTCTCAGACTCTTTCGGAGTTCGGCTTCATACACTTACTCAAAGTCTATTCCTGTTAAGGAGTCCTTTCACCGAGGCAAGGTGGCGCAGACGTGCGACAGGAGGTCCAAATAATTCTTTGTAGACCGCACTCTCTATTTCGAGCCTGTAAAGTGCCTTTTTTCCACAACCTTCGACCCCTGCCATGTCAAATAGCATGGGTTGTGGTGTCATTATCTGTAAGATGGCGATTGACGTATCAATCAGGTCCCAGTGAACATAATTTGGATTCAGTATTCGTTTTTTCTATAGAACCGAATCTTGCTTCTTCGGTTGTTTCACACATGCACCTCGGCACAAATTGCTAGGGGCTCGATATGGGAACAAGTGAGTTGCCGACAAGTTCGAATAGCGTTACAACACACTTTGGCGTCACGAGTTTGGCCTTATATGCATCAGCTTCGAATCATGTCTTTGGTCAATAGTTGGGTTGCCCGTCTCCTGTGCTTACTACCTTACGTTCCGCTCTATTGGCTTGGGTAGTAAAGGGAGAACTACTGTGATTGTGTTTCCCATTCATCTGGTCAAGCACCTCAGTAGAGAAAGCCAAAAATTGACTATCATGATGCGGCGAGAGCTGGTCAACCACTCAATGGCTTATAAGAATCTTTCGTGATTCCTTCCGTATTACACGAAGGACCGTTTTTAAGGTCACCTATGTAGCGCACCGTATTGGGATAACCGCGTACATACCAGGGGCTATATCATAGACCCATCGTCAAAATCCTATGGCTAAGTGAAAGTGTTAAAGCCCTATAGTCCGATTGCCTAGTTCGCCACCTTGACACCTCCTTCACGGACCGAGATGTTGGGTCAAGATTGATCAAGTGCTTTTTTGAACACCCCCATATTTTATGCGTGGGGGTCGAAGCCGACGACTGGAAAACTTTCAAATTATACAAGGATGACCGCATAGGAGGAACCAAAACTTTCAGGCAAAGGTATAAAAAAAGTAGCCTTAATATATCATAATATTGTTTTTTTACAATCTTGGTACATTCACTCGAAGATCATATCCTTCGAGCACTGACCCTCTATTAAGCGGGCGCCCTCTAGGACATCTTCATAATACTGCTCCGGCATGTGTTTGTCCTTGCCCCGGGTGGAATCTTCGCTGCAATATCGATGGCCTTCATCTTCGCCCAATACGTCGTGACACGGGCAAAGGCCATCCGTGCACCTTCAATGCACGCTGGTGGCTTCATTGCGTCGATACACGGCACCACATCCACAACTCGCTGCGCCAAACCGATATAACTATTCAGAACTTGCTCAGTCGGCCACAGCCGGACTACGACGTCCTTCATGGTAGAACCAGATATATTGTGGAGCTCAGCCCACTGGGCCATCTGTTCGTTCAGCAATAGCGGGCCCTTTGGTGTGCCGAATTGTTACCAGAAAAGCTTCTCCATTGCACACCCTTCTTGCGCTTGGTAAAACTGCATCGCATTGGAGGTACTCTTTGGCAAGTCCAAGAATGCGTCTGGAGAACTCCACATTTGATTAAGCAGGGCATACTTCGGATCGCCGAATTTAGTCTATAATAGAAAGGGCTTACCGGCCGCTATCTCCCCGGCTTGCCGGATCTCCTCCCGAGCCGCTCTCGACTCGGATCGTGCCTCTCTCGCCTCTTGTAAGGCCCTCTCAAGTTCGGCTACTTTGGCCTTGTTCTCCTCCTCAAGTGCTTGGCATTTGCCAGTGGCATCCTTTAGATCTTGCTCTATGGAAGATATTCTTTGTTCGCACTGGCGCCGAGCAGCCTGTTCGGCCTTTAACTCCTAAGCCGCCTTCTTGGCAGCCACATTACTCATCCTGACTTGCTCCTTGGCCCGAACGAGCTCAGCCCGCAAGGTCTCAACCGCGGTAGCACCATCTGCAGTTATGCATATTTCAATATATAATTCTCAGCTTCATGCTCATATCATTATACATACATATACTGACTACCACAAAACATACCTTGCGCCTCGTCAAGCTGCCTGTTAATAGGCGTGATGTCTTCATCCGCCACATCAAGTTTCCGCTTCAGATCGGCAACCTATGTAGCATGGGCAGTCGCCATGGATGAAACAGCCTGTGATCCACTTAGTTAGATTATTTCCTGGGCATATCTTTTTTGATCCTCTGATTGCCTCCTATCGAACGCGAACCAGAGTCTCAGGGGCTACTATCTATACGCAGGTGCATTTTTTGCATGTAAAGTGCAATTGAAGATATTACATTGCATACCTCGAAGCCTCTTAGCAGGCCCATGAAGGCTTCATTCAATCCGCTTCTCACGGACAGAATCCTCTCGGCTACCATACCCATCAAGGTACGATGTTCCTATGAGATGGACGCATGTTGCAACACGTCCATCAAGGTATCTGGTGCCTCCTGATTCCTGGAAGCGGTGATGGGAGTACGGACTCCCTTCGAAGGGATGTGTTTGCTCGACTCGAGAGTCGTCTCCGGCTATAAACCGGATAGTTTAGGGCCTTTATTGCTGGTCCCCAAAGGGGCTGCATGCCCCAAACCCTGGGCCCCTGAAGTATCACGTTCCGGCGCAGTATTCATTGTCCCTCGCACCACTTGTTGATCAAGAGAAATCCTCCAGGACGACACCTCAAAGTCGTCCGCCCTATTGGGCGAGACGGTCTGGGAGGTGTCTCACTTTCCATCATCTCTGGAAGATGATCCCCGAGGAGGAGGACTGTTGAGGAAGACTGCATACTAGACTGCAAACATATATTTTCAAATGTTGCCCTTGTAAGCGGAAAGGAACGGGATATGTTTAGGACACCTTTGTTCACTTATGATTCGGCTAAAGGCTTGTCCTTATGGAGGAACTACGCGTCAGCGTCGTCTTCCGAACACGAACCGCCCGGCAAGGACATCTTCCCTTGCTTAGGAGCACCCTCCTCCAAATGTTTAGAGGTAGTCCTCTTCTTCCCATATGGGGAAGCGATGTCGGCTTCCCCTTCTCTTTTGTCTTCGGGAGAGGGAGCGCCAATCTCCCCGGACATAGCGTCTGGTGTACCTTTAGAATGGAGGTCACCTTTGGCCTTCTTGTTCTCCTCCTTGTCCTCCTTCGCCGGCACTTGATATGGCGCCGAAGCCAGCATCCTTGTTAACATAGGATCGGCTAAGTCTTCGGGAAGAGGGGTCGAACACCTAGTTCGTTCCGCCTTCTTTACCCAGCCCTGTGCGAAGATGGTTTTCTCAGTATTACAGGATGTTTAACTAAGCTATGTTCAGGAGTCGAGTGCTTATCGACGTATCCAGATGATTGCAGTCGAGGCCGATGTCTTCGGTGGTATCCGGCCACTACTTTCGAGTCCCGAATAATAACTTCCACATTCCTTTGTGTGTCGTGCCGAAGAAGTGCTGAAGGGTCAGTGGTCCTTCCGGATTGAACTCCCACATGCGGAGGGGCCATCGCTGGCACGGCAGGACCTGGTGGACTAGCATTACCTAGATTACATTGATGAGGCCGGTGTCCTTTTCAAGGAGGCTCCGGATGCGGCTTTGTAGCGTCTGCACTTCGTCAATGGATCCCCAGTCCAATCCCTTATTAATCCATGATGTGAGCTGTAATGGAGGGCCAGGTCGGAACACAGCTCCAGCTGCCCACTTGGTACCATGAGGTCCGGTGATGTAAAACCACCCCGCCGCCATAGGTCAGAAACTTTTGCGAAAGAGCCTTTGGGCCAAAAAGCATTGGGGAGCTTGTTCACCATGGCACCTACACACTGTATTTGCTCCCCCTCAATTACCTTTGGCTTCAAGTTAAAGGTCTTGAGCCATAAAACGAAGTGAGTGGTAATGCGGAGAAAAGCCTCGCACATGACAATGAACGCCGAGATATGAAGGAAGGACTCCGGAGCTAGATCATGAAAATCTAGCCCGTAATAAAACATGAGGCCGCGAACGAAGGGGTGGAGAGCGAACCCTAGCCCCAGGAGGAAGTGGGAGATGAATACGACCCTCTCGCCGGATCTGGGAGTAGGAATGACATGTCCTTTAGTAGGGAGCCTATGGGGGATTTCCGCGGTCATGTATCTAGCCGCCCGGAGCTTCGCACTATCCTCCTCTGTGATAGAGGAGGCCACCAACCGGACTTGAGGGCTGGGTCCAGACATGACTGGGAGGCTCGGAATAGTTAAGTTGAAACCTGGGTGTTAGAACTCGAGGTTGGAAAGATTGAGGAAGAGGAAGGCGCGGAGGAGAAAGACGGGCCTGTGCCCCTTTATAAAGGCAATGAGTATCAAATGCCTCCTCATAGGCCTTAAAGCCTGCCTATTCCCAAGGGATTATGCCAACGGAACGGTTGGGTAATCCACGCCAATATTGATGAGAATCCCGTAATAAGGGGACACGATCTCTGCTTCGACAAAGACGTGCCAATAAAACCGCATCTTAAAACGTGAAGCGGGAGGCTGAAAAACGGTTCGAAATAATGACCGGCCTGTGACATGATGTCACGCCATAAAAAGTTGTCAGTGGATTAGACTCACGAAATATTATGCTCTCTATGGAATATGTGGTGCTTCTTTTGTAGAGCCGGACACGTTCTTTGTGCTCGACAGCTATTTTGAAGTATTCAGAGGAGGAACCCGCCTTGCAATGTCGAAGACAATCTGCGCACCGGGCACCTCGTCATTGAAGCCTGGTTCACGGGCTACTAAGGGAGTCCTGGACTAAGGGGTCCTCGAGCGTCTGGCCTGTTGGACATGGGCCGGACTGTTGGGCCATGAAGATACAAGACTAAAGATTCTCTCACCCGTGTCCGGATGGGACTCTCCTTGGCATGGATGTGACACCCCAAAATTTTAACCTTGTTTTATTAATTAAAATTTTTCCAGGAAATTTAAACTTTTAATTTTCTGGATTTTCTTTTGATTTCAGAGCCATCCTTTTTCCTTATTATGGAGTTTTTACCTCAAGTGAAAAACTTTCCAAAAATATTATTGGACTTGTTTAACCTCTCAAGAAAACATTTCTATTATCAGTGGAATTTATTTGCACAATTATTTCTCTCTGAGCTTTATTCCTTAAAATGATTTTTCATTAGTTTTGGAGCTCTTTTTGAACTACAACCACTTGATATATTTATTTAAAATTTTCACCAAAATTTGGAGATGTCATGTGATGTTTTTAAATCACTTTTATGAAAAAATATATTTCATTCATTTAATATTTTGAGCTCTACCCCAATTTTTCAAATCTAGTCTAGTGGGCAATTTTGCACTGCAACCCATTTAAATATATCTTTCTATCCTCCACCAAAATTTTGGGATGTTCATAGGAGTATATTATTCAACTTTATGCAAAAACCCATTGATGTTCTTGGTAAAATTTGAGTGAATCAACCTCTTGTTCATTCTGGTCCAGCTTGGTGATTTGTACAGCAACCCTAATTATTTTTGCTCTAGTGACCATGTGCTTTCTCCTGCTTATAGCCCATCTTACAAAACCCTTAAGTCCAGAAGAGTGGACCCATTGGAGGATTTTTAGTGCATGCAACCATGCCTTTTCCTTTCTGTCCAAAACTGAAGTTTTGCAAAACTTGCACTAACAAGTTTCTGATTTTGTCAAACTAACCTCACCACTCTCTTATTCATCCAAAGAGACTCTGGTCTGGAGCTTTTAGGCCACCCCAGGAGTTGCCTAGATGCACTTAGCATTCTGTCGAACACCTTGAGTGCATAAGAAGATTTGGCATGATTATTAGTTTGCCTTGCGAACTTGATCCCCTGACCTAACCAGCTTGTCCACTAAACTCCTAGATGGCCCTAGCCTAGACCTGCTAAACCTTAGTTGACTTGGAGCCCTCTGGCATGCTGTGGCATTCTGCCGAACACGCAGCGTGCGTGTTCTGGGCGCGCCCAGAGCGCACGTTTTGCACGCGCGTGCACCGAGTCGCCACGTCCCACTCCCATCGCCTCGCGCTCGCTCTGGCCCTTCCCCTCTCCGAGTCGATGCCCCGACCCCTCCCCTCGCCGCAGAGCCGCCCCTGGAGCTCCACAGCGCCGCCGTCAGGTCGGCAACGGCGGCTAGCGGGCGGCCACAGTGCGCCCTGCCATGGACGGCGCCGCCCAAGCCACCCCCGCATGCCAGCTGCCCTCTAGAGCAGTCCGAGCTCATCCACAAGCTTGTCCGCAAGCGCTCGTCGCTGCCACGTCCCCCCTGCTGCAACAGAATGACGGTCGCCAGCGTTCTTATCCACGGCCATCATCGGAACCGACCCCGACCGCCTATTTAAGGAGCCCCGAGCCTCTCCGAAACCTCAGGCGACCTCAAGCCACCCCACCTAGCACCCCCATAGCAGTCAATCGACCAGGGAAGGTCTTCTTCCCCATCTCCGGCAAGTACAGCCGCCGCCGCCCTCCGGCCCATTCAGTAGCAACCCGAGCCCCTCCCGTCCAACCAGTGCCACCATGCGATTCCTCTCGACCGTGCGGAGCTGCCCAACCTCTCAAACGCAACCCAGAGCCACCGTAGCCCAAACCCCCATTGCTCCCGAAGCTTCCTCCGCCGCGGAGCTCGTCACCGGCGATTCCCTCCACCCCCGCTGATCCAACGACCACCGGGAGGACCGCCCCAGTCTTGCGGATCCATCCCAACCCTCTAGAGCTCGCGGGGAGCCGCTGTTCGCCGGTGTTGATCACCGGAGCCCTCACCTCTGTTTGGCCGGAGGAGGACGAAGGCGGGGCGACCGGTCAAACCTGACCAGTGGGCCCCGTGGACCCACTATCAGTGACCCACGCGCCCGTCCATGATGGATAAGTGAAGGCGTAAAACCCCCAAGTGCGTATCCCCTGCTTCGAAAGCGTATTCTTATCTGAAACGTTTTCTTTTCTGTTTTATTTTAAAAACAGAGTTTGACTGAAACTTTGACTGGCTATAACTTTTTAAATATAAATCCAAATGACTTGATTCTTCTTCTGTTGTTTCTAAAATATTGTCTAGTTTATTTTCATATTTATTTCAAAATTTTCCAAACAACTTTTTTGTATTGTTTTTGGACTATGTGTTAATTTGAATATTTTCAAAAATAGGATTTATTGGAGAGAGAAGAAAACTTTCAAAGTTTTGGAATGCACCCTGCCTCACCACAACTTGAAGGAAAGCATTCTAAACCCTGGCATAATGTTTTGTGGGTTGTTCGATACGGTTATAACACCACCTCAACATGAAGCATTGGTTATTTTTATGTGACGATATGATCATACACCTTGAGTACATAAATGAAAACTCTTGCTGTTGGAAATGGATAAGCTTGTGATAGCAATGACCCTCATATGCCTCTCATGCCTACCGGGAAGGACCCGGGAAAGTCTCTGTCTTGTGTAGACACGAGCTTGTCCCTCATCGAGACGGTTATGACTGGTAGGGCAGGGGGAGGTATGATAAGTGGTGGTTATGTCTGATGGCTGTGAAATATAATTCTTGAGCTAACCATGCAGGAAATACTTAAGCCTCCTGAGTCGGCCGTAGACCGAGTCTTGTTCTAGTAACCTCCATACTTGTTTTGTGCTGCCACTTGTCCCTGCCGTAGGTAGGGTACGGTTTAGTAAGTTGTCAACCACTATCATAGCACACACCTACAGAGAGGCCATGGTGGAAGATACCGGTTGTAGCTGGTAGGCATGCCACCTGGTCCGGGGGCATGGGTGTTTCCGGTTGGGACCGAGAGGGGAGGCCACCCCTTAGAGCGCGCGATAAAAATTTGATCCCATGCTACGCGAGGTTGTAGCCTCCCCACTTAGAGTTTTGCTTAACAGGTGTCTGGGTGATTCCAGACACGTGTAAGGTTAAGCTGGTGTGTGCAAGTCAGGCGTGTTTTCGACTAAAAGACTGTAGACGGGATTAGTTTCGATGAACTAAAGAAATCCGTTACTCGTGGGTAAAGAGTACACCCTCTGCAGAGATAATATACCTATTCGAATAGCCGTGTCCATGGTTAAGGACTATAGTCTGGGATGGGTCAAGTGTCGGTCTTAGTGTCGGTCTTCGGAGGAGAAACTACTAAACCAGAGCATTGATTATGACCAGTGACGTATGATGATTATGATTATTATTATTATGGACTAATCATTTATGTATTTGAATTATTGAGTATCCCTGGGACGGTTCTACCTCATGGATATTCACCGTGATTATTCTTATATAAGCCCTTTATGTGGTGTCGCTCAGACGCCCGACTGTGGCATGCTTGTTATTTCATTTACTTATAAGCCCTTTATGTGGTGTCGCACAGACGCCCGACTGTGGCATGCTTGTTATTTCATTTACTTATAAGCCCTTTATGTGGTGTCGCACAGACGCTCGACTGTGGCATGCTTGTTATTTCATTTACTTATAAGCCCTTTATGTGGTGTCGCACAGACGCCCGACTGAGGCACGCTTCATACTATTATCCTTTCGAGGCGTCGCTTCAGACACCCGATCGGTGCTTTTCATTTCTACTCCCTGATTGTTTACTAATGTTTCAGTTGAATGATCTGCTTGTGTGCATCATGAACCTTATTTCATAACTGACGAAGTGATCATGGAATATTTCAAAACATGATTATAAATGGCTATATTATACCTGTGTTCTTAATGTTTGCGAGTACAATCAAAGTACTCACTGGCTTGTCCCTGGCTATTGTCTTGGCCAGATTTCTTGCGTGGAAAGGAGCGTTGTGATGACAGCCCCGGAACCTACGTAATGTTGATAGCAGCCTCGCGAAGATAGGAGTTATCATGGTCAGCTATTCCTGTGGGAAATGGAGTCCCATAGACGCTGATGATCCACAAACCGCTTCCACCATCAACCCCTAGAAACCAATTGTTGTACCCATAGGCCAGAATGGTCTTGTACTTCATATTTTGTATTTTGCTTGGAGTTTCTGTAACAAGTTGGTGTCTCATCAGCTAACAGTAATCCTGGGGCTGATGAGCACAAGGGCCGCTTTTGGGAAATTAATATCCCGAAAATCCGGTCCTGACAGTGGATGGCAAGCCTGGCGTTCGGATATGAACATTCCTTTCTTCGTAACTGACTTTGTACAACCCTAGTCCCCTCCGGTGCCTATATAAACTGGAGGGTTTAGTCCATAGAGACAATCATAATCATACAGGCTAGACTTCTAGGGTTTTTAGCCATTCGATCTCATGGTAGATCAACTCTTGTAACCCCCATACTCATCAATATTAATCAAGCAGGACATAGGGTTTTACCTCCATCGAGACGGCCCGAACCTAGGTAAAACTTCGTGTCCCTTTTCTCCTGTTACCATCAACCTCAGACGCATAGTTCGGGACCCCCTACCCGAGATCTACCGGGTTTGACACCAACAGCGGCCAGACCAGTCTGCTACATCGACGGTGTGGCAGGACCTCCATGCTGCTTCGGCGGCATGGAGGGACCTCTATGCTGCTACGGCCACGCGGTGGGACATGCCAGCTGCTTTCGCGGCAAGGCGGGACATCTCTCGTGCTTCCTCTTCCATGCTCGCATCTCCCTGGTGGCAATCTCTCGACCCAGAACTCACGCTGGCCATGGCAGACGCAAGGGAACAATGATGAATGACTTGTTTGTTTTTGTGGATGAGGAGTTGAGGAGGAATGTGCAGTCATCTTGGAGTAGTAGTATTTATAAAGAAGTACTAATATGCTCCTAAGTGTGAAACCATTTAGCTTTTGATCAGTGTGAACAGGTTTGCAATTAAATATAGCGTGGCAGTAATTTGGAATGTGACGGGGCACAGGCTCAAAATTTATTGATGGTTATAAGTGCGGCACTATTCCTGAAAGGCGTAACGTGGGTATGCCTTCTCGGCCACGTACGTGGCGTTTGCACCATAGGGTGCACCGCAATAGGCAATGTCAACACACGTCTTGTTCCATCAACCGTGTGCGCTCGTTATTACCATCGTGCACAGTTCTTTTTATTAGAATGTGTGTGCCCGTCTAGCGCACACGCGTTGATCTATCTAACTATTTCTTTTTTTTGGCTAATCACAAAAACAGTTCATCCGTGTGAAGAGTATGCCATCAATCGCAGACACTTTGATCCAGCTGACCCGTTTCTGTTCTGTTGCCTAATCACAAACAGTTAATCCTTTCGAAGTGTATGCCCTCAATCGCACACACCTTTATCTAGCTGCCCGTTTCTATTATTCCTCCTCATCACAAACAGTTCATCCGAGTGAACCGTATGCTCTATATCGCACACGCCTTCATCTGGCTACCTGTTTTGTCAGATTTCGGGTTCCGTGGACCCTTGAGAGGTTCGAACTCTGGGGTGCGTGCGACAAACTCGTCCTCCCCAGTCTTCCTGCTCACTAATCTCACGGCCTAGCTCGACGAACTAAATGGACAAGAGACACAACAGTTTACCCAGGTTCGGGCCACCTTGCGGTGTAAAACCCTACTCCTACTTTGTGGTGGATTGGTCTCGAGGGGCTGAGGATGAACTAGTACAGTGGAGAACGACCTCAGGAGGAGAGGTGTTCTTGTGCTCGATGAGCTGGTGGGTGTGAGGATGATCCGAATGATCCGTCTCCTCTCAGGATGATCTCTCCCCCCTCTATAGTGGTGGCTAGGTCCTATTTATAGTGGCCTTGGTCCTCTTCCCAAATGAAGGCGGGAAGGGATCCCACAACGGCCAAATTCGAAGGGAGACAACTAGTACATGATATCCTGACAAAAGTTGTCTTCACCTGCAAAAGCCTCTGGTGGTGACATTGCGGTGGGCTCGACGATGAACTTCGTCCTGCCGTCTTGGTGGTCTTGGTCTTATTGCATCAGAATGGAAACGTTTGCTTGATTCCTTGGGACTCCATGCCTGCGCTTGCCCCCTTAGCACCAAAGAGGAAACTGGTACACTGCACCCGCTGGCGCCCGCCTGGCCTTGGTCGTCATGGCTCACATCATATGAACCACGTGAGCTGAACCTTGCATAGATATCTCCGCTCCTCGGGAGCCAGCCTAGGGAGTCCGCCCCATGTGGAGGTCTTGGTGTTGTCCGCCTCACGAGGATTGAGTTTTTGATGTTGATGCTGGGCCGTACCAGACTGTCGATGGAGCCACGTCTCCGGCTGTAGGCAGGCAAGTCCGGGTACTCCCATTCCTAAAACGCCGACAGTAGCCCCCGGGCCCAAGGTGCACCCGAACATGGCTTCGAGGCAAAGCCAAAGGGCAAGTGCGGAGCGCCGTGGGCCCCAACCGCATGCGGCCTTGGTCGACGCATGGTGATTGATGGGACATGGGAGCCTCCGCTTCCCCATGCTGGCTCGGCAACCGTTTGACTTGACGAGACTCCGCTGCATCCAGAGAAAAATCATCATTGCGTGGGATCATGGAGGCTGGTCATTGGCCTCCCTCAAGCTATAAATGAGGGGAGGGGCGGAGCCCCTCTTGCTCATCTCCATCTTCTCGCCGCCCGCTCCTTCTTCTTCTTCCTTGTCCCATTGTCTTGCCATAGCTCCCATGGCACCGATCAAGAGGTTCTCCGCGGCCGAAAAGGGGAAGGCCCCTCGGGAGGAGCCTGACCCGCTTCCGCCGAGGAAGAGGTTCAGCATCCCTCGCGATGCCGGTGAAAGGCAGGAGATGACATGGCGTTGGTACGAGCGGCCTCCACCTGGCTTCCCGCTCCCTTTGTATGCCCACGCACAGGGCTCTGGAGAGGGCGGTAGTGCCCAGTGCCGCGCGGGCCATGGACATGGTCGCCAGGCTGTGGCTGGATGGCCAGCCAGCCTGCGACCCACGCCAAGGGCTCCCCGCGCGAGTTCATGGTGTGGGCGGCAATGCCGCCGCGCACGTGGATCCGGTTCCCATGGTTCTACGCCGAGGAGATGCCGCCGAGGGGGCCGCTCGAGTTGTGGCTGCAGCACGCCAGGTGCTGCAGCCTGGCCACGGGGGCGGAGGTCGGGGTCGTCCCTCCGGGCGACATCTTCATGACCCAAGGATGGGGCGAGGTCGCCCGCGCCTACCGCGCGGATGGGGCCCTTGCCATCCACTTCGAGTATGATGGCGCCTCCATGCTGTTCTTCAAGGTCTTCGACGAGGAGGGTCGTCGCTTGGAGTGCTGCCCCGGGAGAAGTAGCCTGTGTGGCGCGGCTACAGGCGTCGAGCCCACTCCCTGTCTCGCCGATAGCGTTGGACTAGCTTTGGGACGATCTTCAGGGTCCCGTCCTTCTCGCCCGGTGCTCTGGAGGGGGCTCGCTCTGCATTGGACCACCTTCGGGATGATCTTCAGGGTCCTGACCGGCGCATGGTGTTGGGTCGCCTGGAGCTGGTCTCAAGATGGCTCCGGGCCGACGCGTCCGTGAGGGCGGCCTGGGGCCAGGCCGTGGCGGCCTTAGAGGAGGGAAATAAGGTATCTGGCCTAGCCGCGGCCGCCCGTGACGTGACGGTGAAGGCCGCCAAGGGCGCCGAGCGGCGGAGGCCGAGCTGAAGACCTCCTTGACATGCAGAATGCCGACGCCCTACGGCTCAAGGTGCGGGAGGAGGAGCTAAAGGCCCGAGAAATCGCAGTTGCCGACCGCGACAATGAGCTGGAGAAAGCGGCCCAAAAGCAGGTCGCGGAGCGCAGTCGCCTGGAGAAGTTGAAGGAGGAGGTGGAAGCGGAGAAGGCCCGGCTGGAGGCCAAAGCAAAACTTCTTGCCGAGGGGCATGCCACCTTTGACTCCCTCGAGCAGAGGTCCCGCAGGGCACTGCGGGATCTCTATGGGAGGCGATTGAAGGTGTTGTTGGTGACTACGGAGGAATGCTACCTCTTGCGCACTGCGTTAGTTTTCCCTTGAAGAGATAAGGGTGATGCGGTACAGTAGCATAAGTATTTCCCTCAGTTTTTGAGAACCAAGGTATCAATCTAGTAGGAGATCACCCTCGAGTCCCACGCACCTACACAAACAAATAAGAACCTCGCAACCAACGCGATAAAGGGGTTGTCAATCCCTTCACGGTCACTTACGAGAGTGAGATCTGATAGATATGATAAGATGATATTTTTGGTATTTTTATGATAAAGAGAAATAAAGATGAAAAGTAAAATAAACGGCAATAAAAATAGCTAAGTGTTGGAAGATTAATATGATGGAAGATAGACCCAGGGGCCATAGGTTTCACTAGTGGCTTCTCTCAAGAGCATAAGTATTATGGTGGGTAAACGAAATATTGTCAAGCAATTGATAGAATTGAGCATAGTTATGAGAATATCTAGGTATGATCATGTATATAGGCATCACGTCCGTGACAAGTAGACTGAAACGATTCTGCATCTACTACTATTACTCCACACATCGACCGCTATCCAGCATGTATCTAGAGTATTAAGTTCATCAGAACAGAGTAATGTTTAAGTAAGATGACATGATGTAGAGGGATAAACTCATGCAATATGATATAAACCTCATATTTTTATCCTCGATGGCAACAATACAATACGTGTCTTGCTGCCCCTGCTGTCACTGGGAAAGGACACCGCAAGATTGAACCCAAAGCTAAGCACTTCTCCCAGTGCAAGAAAGATCAATCTAGTAGGCCAAACCAAACTGATAATTCAAAGAATCTTGCAAAGATAACCAATCATACATAAAAGAATTCAAAAGAGATTCAAATATTGTTCATAGATAAACTTAATCATAAACCCACAATTTGTCGGATCTCGACAAACACACCGCAAAAGAAGATTACATCGAATAGATCTCCAAGAAGATCGAGGAGAACTTTGTATTGAGATCCAAAGAGAGAGAAGAAGCCATCTAGCTAATAACTATGGACCCGAAGGTCTGAGGTAAACTACTCACACATCATCGGAGAGGCTATGGTGTTGATGTAGAAGCCCTCCATGATCAATGCCACCTCCGACCGAGCGCCGGAAAAGGCCCCAAGATGGGATCTCATGGGTACATAAGGTTGCGGCGGTGGAAATAGGGTTTTGGCTCCGTATCTGATGTTTCCAGGGTATATGGGTATATATAGGAGGAAGAAGTACGTCGGTGGAGCAACGAGGGGCCCATGAGGGTGGAGGGCGCACTTGGGGGAGGTGGGGGCACCCCCTGCCTCGTGCCTTCCTCGTTGATTTCTTTACATAGACTCCAAGTCCTCTGGATCATGTTTGTTCCGAAAATCACGTTCCCAAAGGTTTCATTCCGTTTGGACTCCGTTTGGTATCCTTTTCCTTCGAAACACTGAAATAGGCAAAAAACAGCAATTTGGGTTGGGCCTCTAGTTAATAAGTTAGTCCCAAAAATAATATAAAAGTTTATAATAAATCCCATTAAACATCCAAAACAGAATATAATATAGCATGGAACAATCAAAAATTATAGATACATTGGAGACGTATCAAGCATCCCCAAGCTTAATTCCTGCTCGTCCTCGAGTAGGTAAATTCAGATTTGAAAGATTCAAGACAAAAGTTTAATATTGACATAAAAATAATAATACTTCAAGCATACTAACTAAGCAATTATGTCTTCTCAAAATAACATGGCCAAAGAAAGTTATCCCTACAAAATCATATAGTCTGGCTATACTCTATCTTCATCACACAAAATATTTAAATCACGCACAACCCCGATGACAAGCCAAGCAATTGTTTCATACTTTTGATGTTCTCAAACTTTTTCAATCTTCACGCAATACATGAGCGTGAACCATGGACATAGCACTATATGTGGAATAGAATGGTGGTTGTGGAGAAGACAAAAAAGGAGAAGATAGTCTCACATCAACTAGGTGTATCAACGGGCTATGGAGATGCCCATTGATACGTCCATTTTGCATCATGCTTTTATATTAATATTTATTGCATTATGGGCTATTATTACACATTATGTCACAATAATTATGCCTATTCTCACTTATTTTACAAGGTTTACATAAAGAGGGAGAATGCTGGTAGCTGGGATTCTGGATGGAAAAGGAGAAAATATTAGAGACCTATTCTACATAGCTCCAAAAGTCCTGAAACTTCACGGATGATGTTTTCCAAATATATAAAAAACACTGAGCGCAAGAACTTCACCAGGGGGGCCACACCCTGCCCACGAGGGTGGGGGCGCCCTACCCCCTGGGCGCGCCCCCTACCTTGTGGGCCCCTGGTGGCCCTCCGGTGACCATCTTCTGCTATATGGACTCTTTCGATGGGAAAATAATCATAAGCCATCTTCTCGGACGAAACTCCACCACCACGAGGTGGAACCTTGGCGGAACCAATCTAGGGTTCTGGCGGGGCTGCTCTGCCGGGGAAACTTCCCTTCTGGAGGGGGAAATCATCGCCATCGTCATCACCAATGCTCTTCTCATCGGGAGATGGCAATCTCCATCAACATCTTCATCAACACCATCTCATCTCAAAACCCTACTTCACCCTCTTGTATCCAATTCTTGTCTCCAAGTCCGGGATTGGTGCTAGTAGGTTGCTAGTAGTGTTAATTCCTCCTTGTAGTTGATGCTAGTTGGTTTAATTGGTGTAAGATCATATGTTCAGATCCTATATGCACATTAATACCCCTCTGATTATGAACATGTTTATGCTTTGTGAGTAGTTACTTTTGTTCCTGAGGACATGGGAGAAGTCTTGCTATTAGTAGTCATGTGAATTTGGTGTTCGTTCGATATTTTGATGAGATGTATGTTGTCTCTCCTCTAGTGGTGTTATGTGAACGTCGACTACATGACACTTCACCTTTGTTTGGGCCTAGAGGAAGGCATTGGGAAGTAATAAGTAGATGATGGGTTGCTAGAGTGACAGAAGCTTAAACCCTAGTTTATGCGTTGCTTCGTAAGGAGCTGATTTGGATCCATATGTTTCATGCTATGGTTAGGTTTACCTTAATAATTTTGCTGTATTTGCGGATGCTTGCAATAGAGGTTAATCATAAGTGGGATGCATGTCCAAGTAAGGGCAGCACCCAAGCACTGGTCCACCCACATACCAAATTATCAAAGTACCGAACGCGAATCATATGAACGTGACGAAAACTAGCTTGACGATATTCCCATGTGTCCTCGGGAGCGCTTTACATCATATAAGAGTTTGTCCAGGCTTGTCCTTTGCTACAAAAATGATTGGGCCACCTTGCTGCACCTATTTACTTTTGTTACTTGTTGCTCGTTACAAATTATTTGATCACAAAACTATCTGTTACCACTTATTTCAGTACTTGCAGAGAATACCTTGCTGGAAACTGCTTATCATTTCCTTCTGCTCCTCGTTGGATTCGACACTCTTACTTATCGAAAGGACTACGACGGATCCCCTATACTTGTGGGTCATCAAGACTCTTTTCTGGCACCATTGCCGGGGAGTGAAGCGCCTTTGGTAGGTGGAATTTGGTAAGGAAAAATTTATATAGTGTGCTGAAATTTATTGTCACTTGTTACTATGGAAAGTAATCCTCTGAGGGGCTTGTTCGGGGTATCTTCACCCCGACCAGTAGAGCAAAGAGTTGCTCCTAAACCTACTGAACCTACTGAAAATGAAAATGCTTGTTTTGAAATTCCTTTGGGTATGGTAGAAAAACTGCTAGCTAATCCTTTTTTAGGAGATGGAACAAAACATCGTGATGAGCATCTAATATATGTGGATGAAGTTTGTGGATTATTTAAGCCTGCAGGTGTACCCGGAGATGTTGTTAAGAAGAAGGTCTTCCCTTTATATTTGAGGGGAGATGCATCGACATGGTATAGGCTATGTGATGATATGGAGTCTTGGAACTACGAACGATTGAAATTGGAATTTCATCAAAAGTTCTATCATATGCATCTTGTTCATCATGATCGCAATTATATATATAATTTTTGGCCTCGCGAAGGAGAAAGCATCGCTCAAGCTTGGGGGAGGCTTAAATCAATGTTATATTCATGCCCCAATCATCAGCTCTCGAGAGAAATGATTATTCAAAAAATTTATGCTTGGCTTTCTGGTAACAATCGCAGCATGCTTGATACTTCTTGTGCTGGCTCTTTTATGATGAATACCATTGAATTCAAATGGGATTTATTGGAAAGAATTAAATGCAACTCCGAAGATTGGGACCTCGACAATGGTAAGGAGTCAGGTATGCCACCTAGTTTTGATTATGTTAAATCTTTTATGGATATCGATATTTTTCATAAATTTAGCACTAAATATGGACTTGACTCTGAGATAGTAGCTTCTTTCTGTGAATCTTTTGCTACTTATGTTGATCTCCCCAAGGAGAAGTGGTTTAAATATCATCCTCCCATAGAAGTAAAAGTAGCTGCACCTATTAAAGTTGAAGAAAAGACCATTACTTATAATGATCCTATCGTTCCTACTTCTTATGTTGAGAAACCACCTTTTCCTGTTAGGATAAAGGATCATGCTAAAGCTTCAACTGTGGTTCGTAAAAGCAATATTAAAACATATACACCTCCTGAGCAAGTTAAAGTTGAACCTAATATTGCTATTGTTAAAGATCTCTTGTCTGATAATATAGATGGGCATGTTATTTATTTCTGTAATGAAATTGCTAGAACTGCTAAACCCTGTGATACAGATAAACCTAGACCTGTGGTAGGCATGCCTGTTATTTCTGTTAAAATAGGAGATCATTGTTATCATGGCTTGTGTGATATGGGTGCTAGTGCTAGTGCAATACCTATTGACTTATACAAAGAAATTATGCATGACATTGCACCCGCTGAGTTAGAAGATATTGATGTCACAATTAAACTTGCTAATAGAGATACTATTTTACCAATGGGAATTGTTAGAGATGTTGAAGTCTTGTGTGGGAAAACTAAATATCCTGCTGATTTTCTTATTCTTGGTTCCCCACAAGATAGTTTTTGTCCCATTATATTTGGTAGGCCCTTCTTAAATATTGTTAATGCTACCATAGATTGCAAAAGAGATGTTGTTACTGTCGGTTTAGATGATATGACTCATGAATTTAATTTTTCTAAATTTAGTAGACAACACCGTGAACAAGAATTACCTAGTACGGATGAAATTATTGGTCTTGCTTCTATTGCCGTACCTCCTAGTGATCCTTTAGAACAATATTTGCTAGACCATGAAAATGATATGTTTATGAATGAAAGAAGGGAATTAGATGAAGTATTCTTTAAACAGGAACCTATTCTGAAAAACAATTTACCTGTTGAAATCCTAGGGGATCCTCCTCCACCCAAGGGTGATCCCGTGTTTGAGCTTAAACCGTGACCTGATACTCTTAAATATGCTTACCTTGATGAGAAAAAGATATACCCTGTTATTATTAGTGCTAACCTTTCAGAACATGAAGAAGAGAGATTATTAAAAACTCTGAAGAAGCACCGTGCTGCTATTGGGTATACTCTTCATGATCTTAAGGGCATTAGTCCCACTTTATATCAACATAAAGTTAATTTGGAAGAAGATGCTAAACTAGTTCATGATCATCAACACCGTCTGAATCCTAAAATGAAAGAAGTGGTAAGAAAGGAGATACTAAAGCTCCTTGAGGCAGGTATAATTTATCCCGTTGCTGATAGTAAGTGGGTAAGTCATGTCCATTGTGTCCCTAAGAAGGGAGGTATTACTGTTGTTCCTAATGATAGAGATGAATTGATTCCTCAAAGAATTATTACTGATTATAGGATGGTAATTGATTCCGCAAATTAAATAGGGCTACTAAAAAAGATCATTACCCCTTACCTTTTATCGATCAAATGCTAGAAAGATTATCCAAACATACACATTTTTGCTTTCTAGATGGTTATTCTAGTTTCTCTCAAATACCTGTGTCAGCCAAAGATCAATCAAAGACTACTTTTACTTGCCCTTTTGGTATTTTTGCTTATAGACGTATGCCTTTTGGTTTATGTAACGCACCTGCTACCTTTCAAAGGTGCAAGATGGCTATATTCTCTGTGTTTTGTGAAAAGATTTGTGAGGTTTTTATGGACGACTTTTCCGTCTATGGATCTTCTTTTGATGACTGCTTGAGCAACCTTTATCGAGTTTTGCAGAGATGTGAAGAAACTAATCTTGTCTTGAATTGGGAAAATTTCCACTTTATGGTTAATGAAGGTATTGTCCTGGGGCATAAAGTTTCTGAAAGAGGTATTGAAGTTGATAAAGCCAAGGTTGATGCTATTGAAAAGATGCGATGTCCCAAGGACATCAAAGGTATAAGAAGTTTCCTTGGTCATGCTGGTTTTTATAGGAGGTTCATCAAGGACTTGTCAAAAATCTCTCGGCCTCTGACTAATTTATTACAAAAAGATATACCATTTGTCTTTGATGATGATTGTGTAGAAGCATTCGAAATACTTAAGAAAGCATTGATCTCTGCACCTATTGTTCAGCCACCTGATTGGAATTTACCCTTTGAAATTATGTGTGATGCTAGTGATTATGCTGTAGGTGTTGTTCTAGGACAAAGAGTTGATAAGAAACTAAATGTTATTTAATATGCTAGTAAAACTCTAGACAATGCTCAAAGAGATTATGCTACTACTAAAAAAGAATTCTTAGCAGCTGTATTTGCTTGTGATAAGTTTAGACCTTAT
This sequence comes from Triticum monococcum, assembly GCA_034509565.1. Taxonomy (NCBI): domain Eukaryota; kingdom Viridiplantae; phylum Streptophyta; class Magnoliopsida; order Poales; family Poaceae; genus Triticum; species Triticum monococcum. The sequence continues at coordinate 147,648,940 of CM067845.1, forward strand.
ATTGTTGATTCTAAAGTAACTATTCACACCAATCATGCTGCTATTAAATATCTTATGGAAAAGAAAGATGCTAAACCTAGACTGATTAGATGGGTTCTCTTGCTTCAAGAATTTGATTTACATATTATTGATAAAAAAGGAGCTGAGAACCCTGTTGCAGACAACTTGTCTAGGTTAGAAAATGTGCTTGATGACCCACTACCTATTGATCATAGCTTTCCTGATGAGCAATTAAATGTCATAAATACTTCTCATACTGCTCCATGGTATGCTGATTATGCTAATTATATTGTTGCTAAGTTTATACCACCTAGTTTCACATACGAGCAAAAGAAAAAGTTCTTCTATGATTTGAGGCATTACTTTTGGGATGACCCACATCTATATAAAGAAGGAGTAGATTGTGTTATTAGACATTGTGTACCTGAGCATGAATAGGAATAGATCCTACGCAAGTGTCACTCTGAAGCTTATGGAGGACACCATGCTGGAGATAGAACTAAACATAAGGTACTACAATCTGGTTTTTATTGGCCTACTCTCTTCAAGGATGCCCGTAAGTTTGTCTTATCTTGTGATGAATGTCAAAGAATTGGTAATATTAGTAGACGCCAAGAAATGCCTATGAATTATTCACTTGTTATTGAACCATTTGATGTTTGGGGCTTTGACTATATGGGACCTTTTCCTTCCTCTAATGGTTATACACATATTTTAGTTGCTGTTGGTTACGTTACTAAGTGGGTAGAAGATATTCCAACTAGTAGAGCTGATCATAACACTTCTATTAAAATGCTTAAACAAGTTATTTTTCCAAGGTTTGGAGTCCCTAGATATCTAATGACTGATGGTGGTTCACATTTTATTCATGGTGCTTTCCGTAAAATGCTTGCTAAATATGATGTTAATCATAGAATTGCATCTCCTTATCACCCTCAGTCTAGTGGTCAAGTAGAATTGAGTAATAGAGAACTCAAATTAATTCTGCAAAATACTGTCAATAGGTCTAGAAAGAATTGGTCCAAGAAACTAGATGATGCATTATGGGCCTATAGAACTGCATATAAAAATCCTATGGGTATGTCTCCGTACAAAATGGTCTATGGAAAAGCATGTCATTTACCTCTCGAACTAGAACACAAGGCTTATTGGGCTATTAAAGAACTTAATTATGATTGTAAACTTGCCGGTGAGAAGAGGTTATTTGATATTAGCTCACTTGATGAATGGAGAACCCAGGCCTACGAAAATGCCAAGTTGTTTAAAGAAAAGGTTAAAAGGTGGCATGATAAAAGAATACAAAAGCGTGAGTTTAACGTAGGTGATTATGTATTGCTATACAACTCTTGTTTAAGATGTTTTGCAGGAAAACTTCTCTCTAAATGGGAAGGCCCTTACGTTATCGAGCAGGTCTACCATTCCAGTGCCATAAAAATCAACAACTTCGAAGGCAAAAATCTGAAGGTGGTGAACGATCAAAGAATCAAACAATATATCTCAGGTAATCCTATAAATGTTCAAACCAATGTTATTGGAACCGTAACCCCGGAGGAATACATAAGGGACACTGTCCGGAACGTTTCAAACTCCGAAAAGGAATAGGTATGTGGTACGGTAAGTAAACCGACTCCAAAACAGTTTTTAATGCAATATTTATCCGTTTTGGAATATTTAGAAAAATAGAAAAATAAGCAGCAGTCCAGAAAGGACACGAGGGCCCCACAAGGGTGGAGGGCGCGCCCTACCCCCTGGGCGCGCCCCCTACCTTGTGGGCACTCGTGTGCTCTCCGGACTCCGTTTTCTTACAAGACACGTATTTTGGTCGGTAAAAATTCATTATATAACCTCCCAGGGGTTTTGACTCCCGTATCACACAAAAATCTCCTATCTTTGTTTCGAGTTGTTTTTCTAACATATCAAGATTATCATGACGTCTCCAAGTGCTCCCAAGGACAAGTTCTTCGAGAAGGTCATCAACCCTTACCTCGCGGAGGTGCAGCGACACCCTCAAACCATTGAGATGCGTGATGGGTTGTTGCACATCCGTGATGCTGAGGGACCGAAGGGGAACAGAAGCATGGAGACAAGGCTCGAAGCAATGAAACAACAATTTTTCAAGTGTCAGGGGATGGTGGAGCGTGGACTCAACTCCAACTAGATGATGATCATAGAGTTCACCAACAAACACAAGCTGGATGCCGACAAAATCGGGGAGACCATCTTCAAGCTTCACGAGAAAATCGAGCACCTTCAAGCTCAGATCTATGACCTGCAAAACCAAAACTGTGAGTATGAATATAGATTCAAAAGGATGAGTCTGGCTACAGATTTGAGGATCCCGGAGACTCGGTCATCCTTCTATGATGGTGAGCCTATGCCTTGGAAGAAGGACGAGAAGCCTACGCCATCAACAAAATCACAACCGTCTCCACCAACAAAGAAGAATTGAGTGTCTGGTATGGGCACTCCACTTGGCAACTGCCAAGCTTGGGGGAGTGCCCCGGTATCGTATCACCATCACTTTTATCTTTACCGTTTTTCTTAGTTCTATCCTTTTGGTAATATCTTTATCTAGTAGAATAAAAGTTCTTAGTATGATCTAGTTGTGAGTTTTGCTTTATTATCCTTCTATGTAATCGGGTCCATGAGCTATATAATAAAGATTAGTGTTGAGTCAAGGGCTTGATTATTTTGCCATGATCCTAAGTAAATAAAAGAAAAGAGAAAGAAATAAAAAGAAACAAAGAGATCATGTGACTCTTATGGAGAGTAATGACCTCACATAGAAAGAGTATGATGAATAAAAATTATTGAGGGTTGACAAACATAGTTTTGGTCATCGTTGCAATTAATAGGAAGTAATAAAGAAAGAGATGTCTTCACATATAAATATACTATCTTGGACATCTTTTATGATTGTGAGAACTCATTAAAATATGACATGCTAAAGAGTTGACATTGGACAAGGAAGACAACGTAATGGGTTATGTTTTCTTACATCTGAGATAAATTATATTGTCTTGGATCCTCCAACATGTTGAGCTCGCCTTTCCCCCTCATGCTAGCCAAATTCATTGCACCAAGTAGAGATACTACTTGTGCTTCCAAACAACCTTAAACCTGTTTTGCCATGAGAGTCCACCATACCTACCTATGGATTGAGTAAGATCCATCAAGTAAGTTGTCATCAGTGCAAGCAATAAAAATTGCTCTCTAAATATGTATGATTGATTGGTGTGGAAGAAATAAGGTTTATGCGATCGTGTGATATGGAAGTAATAAAAGCGACAGACTGCATAATAAAGGTCCATATCACAAGTGACAATATAAAGTGACGTTCTTTCGCATTAGGATTTTGTGCATCCAACCATAAAAGCGCATGACAACCTCTGCTTCCCTCTGCGAAGGGCCTATCTTTTACTTTTATCTCCTACATTGCATAAGAGTCATGGTGATCTACACCCTTCCTTTTTACATTTTATCCTTTGGCAAGCACAATATGTTGGAAAGATCCTGGTATATATGGCTAATTGGATGTGAGTTCTCATGAACTATTACTGTTGACATTACCCTTGAGGTAAAACGTTGGGAGGCAAAACTATAAGCCCCTATCTTTCTCTGTGGCCGATTAAAACTCCATACCCATAAGTATTGCGTGAGTGTCAGCAATTGTGAAAGATTATATGATAGTTGAGTATGTGGACTTGCTGAAAAGCTCTTATACATTGACTCTTTCCTATGTTATGATAAATTGCAATTGCTTCAATGACTGAGATTATAGTTTGTTAGTTTTCAATGAAGTTTACGATTCATACTTAATATTGTGATTGTTTTATTACTCTAGCATAAGATATCATATGAAAAGAATTATATAAGTTGTTGTTCTAAGAATGATCATGATGCCCTCATGTCCGTATTTTATTTTTATCGACACCTTCATCTCTAAACATGTGGACATATTTTTCGAGTTCGGCTTTTCGCTTCAGGACAAGCGAGGTCTAAGCTTGGGGGAGTTGATACATCCATTTTTCATCATGCTTTTATATCAATATTTATTGCATTATGGGCTGTTATTACGCATTATGTCACAATACTTATGCCTATTCTCTCTTATTTTACATGGTTTACATAAAGAGGGAGAATGCTGGCAGCTGGGATTCTGGGCTGGAAAAGGAGCAAATATTAGAGACCTATTCTGCACAACTCCAAAAGTCCTGAAACTTCACGGAAGTTATTTCCAGAATATATAAAAAATACTGAGCGCAAGAAGTTCTAGAGGGGGGCACACCCTGGCCACGAGGGTGGGGGGCGCGCCCTACCCCCCTAGGCGCGCCCCCCTACCTTGTGGGCCCCCTGGTGGCCCTCCAGTGACCATCTTCTGCTATATGGACTCTTTCGATGGGAAAATAATCATAAGCCATCTTCTTAGACGAAACTCCGCCGCCACGAGGCGGAACCTTGGCGGAACCAATCTAGGGTTCTGGCGGGGCTATTCTGCCGGGGAAACTTCCCTCCCAGAGGGGGAAATCATCGCCATCGTCATCACCAACGCTTCTCTCATCGGGAGAGGGAAATATCCATCAACATCTTCATCCGCACCATCTCATCTCAAAACCCTAGTTCATCTCTTGTATCCAATTCTTGTCTCCAAGTCCGGGATTGGTGCTAGTAGGTTGCTAGTAGTGTTAATTGCTCCTTGTAGTTGATGCTAGTTGGTTTAATTGGTGGAAGATCATATGTTCAGATCCTATATGCACATTAATACCCCTCTGATTATGAACATGTTTATGCTTTGTGAGTAGTTACTTTTGTTCCTGAGGACATATGGGAGAAGTCTTGCTATTAGTAGTCATGTAAATTTGGTGTTCGTTCGATATTTTGATGAGATGTATGTTGGCTCTCCTCTAGTGGTGTTATGTGAACATCGACTACATGACACTTCACCATTGTTTGGGCCTAGAGGAAGGCATTGGGGAGTAATAAGTAGATGATGGGTTGCTAGAGTGACAGAAGCTTAAACCCTAGTTTATGCGTTGCTTCGTCAGGGGCTGATTTGGATCCATATGTTTCATGCTATGGTTAGGTTTACCTTAATACTTTTGTTATATTTGTGGATGCTTGCAATAGAGGTTAATCATAAGTGGGATGCTTCTCCAAGTAAGGCAGCACCCAAGCACCTGTCCACCCACATACCAAATTATCAAAGTACCGAACGAGAATCATATGAACGTGATGAAAACTAGCTTGACGACATTCCCATGTGTCCTCGGGAGCGCTTTACATCATATAAGAGTTTGTCCAGGCTTGTCCTTTACTACAAAAAGGATTGGGCCACCTTGCTGCACCTATTTACTTTTGTTATTTGTTGCTCATTACAAATTATCTTATCACAAAACTATCTGTTACCACTTATTTTAGTACTTGCAGAGAATACCTTGCTAGAAACCTCTTATCTTTTCCTTCTGCTCCTTGTTGGGTTCGACACTCTTACTTATCGAAAGGACTACGATAGATCCCCTATAGTTGTGGGTCATCACCATTCAATAGATATCAATGTGAGTGAGTAGGGATTGCCATGCAACGGATGCACTAGAGCTATAAGTATATGAAAGCTCAACAAAAGAAACTAAGTGGGTGTGCATCCAACTCGCTTGCTCATGAAGACCTAGGGCATTTTGAAGCCCATCATTGGAATATACAAGCCAAGTTCTATAATGAAAAATTCCCACTAGTATATGAAAGTGATATCATAGGAGACTCTCTATCATGAAGATCATGGTGCTACTTTGAAGCACAAGTGTGGAAAAAGGATAGTAGCATTGTCCCTTCTCTCTTTTTCTCTCTCTTTTTTTGGGCCTTCTCCCCTTTTTTATGGCCTATCCTTTTTTCATCCGGAGTCTCATCCCGACTTGTGGGGGAATCATAATCTCCATCATCCTTTCCTCACTTGGGACAATGCTATAATAATGATGATCATCACACTTTATTTACTTACAACTCAAGAATTACAACTCGATACTTAGAACAAAATATGACTCTATGTGAATGCCTCCGGCGGTGTACCGGGATATGCAATGAATCAAGAGTAACATGTATAAAAATTATGAACGGTGGCTTTGCCACAAATACGATGTCAACTACATGATCACGCAAAGCAATTATGACAATGATGAAGCGTGTCATGGTAAACAAAATGGTGGTAAGTTGCATGGCAATATATCTCGGAATGGCTATGGAAATGCCATGGTAGGTAGGTATGGTGGCTGTTTTGAGGAAGGTATATGGTGGGTGTATGATACCGACAAAAAGTGTGTGGTATTAGAGAGGCTAGCAATGGTCGAAGGATGAGAGTGTGTATAATTCATGGACTCAACATTAGTCATAAAGAACTCATATACGTATCGCAAAAATCTACAAGTTATCAAAGCAAAGTATTACGTGCCTGCTCCTAGGGGGATAGATTGGTAGGAAAGGACCATCGCTCGTCCCCGACCGCCACTCATAAGGAAGACAATCAATAAATAAATCATGCTCCGACTTCATCACATAACGGTTCACCATACGTGCATGCTACGGGAATCACAAACTTTAACACAAGTATTTCTCAAATTCATAACCACTAAACTAGCATGACTCTAATATCACCATCTTCATATCTCAAAACAATTATCAAGCACCAAACTTCTCATAGTATTCACACTCATAAGAATTTTTTTTAATCTTGGATGCCTATCACTTTAGGACTAATTTTTATTATTACAGCAAATTACCATGTTGTTTTGTAGGACTCTCAAAATAATATAAGTGAAGCATGAGAGAACAACAGTTTCTATAAAACAAATCCACCACCGTGCTCTAAAAGATATAAGTGAAGCACTAGAGTAAAAACTATATAGCTCAAAAGATATAAGTGAAGCACATAGAGTATCCTAATAAATTCCGAATCTTGTGTGTCTCTCTCAAATGGTGTGTACAGAAAGGATGATTGTGGTAAACTAAAAAGAAAAGATTCAAATCATACAAGACGCTCCAAGCAAAACACATATCATGTGGTGAATAAAAATATAGCTCCAAGTAAAGTTACCGATGGACGAAGATGAAAGAGGGGATGCCTTCCAGGGGATCCCCAAGCTTTGGCTTTTTGGTGTCCTTGGGGTGCCATGGGCATCCCCAAGCTTAGGCTCTTGCCACTCCTTGTTCCATAATCCATCAAATCTTTACCCAAAACTTGAAAACTTCACAACACAAAAGTCAACAGAAAATCTCATGAGCTCCGTTAGCGAAAGAAAACAAAACACCACTTCAAGGTACTGTATTGAACTCATTATTTATTTATATTGGTGTTAAACCTACTGTATTACAACTTCTCTATGGTTTATAAACTCTTTTACTAGCCATAGATTCATCAAAATAAGCAATCAACACACGAAAAACGGAATCTATCAAAAATAGAACAGTCTGTAGTAATATGTAACTAACGCAAAATTCTGGAACTCAAAAAATTCTAAAATAAATTTCTGGACGTGAGGAATTTATCTATTAAGCACCTTCAAAACTAATTAACTAAATAGCACTTTCCAAATAAAAATGGCAGCAATTCTCGTGAGCGCTAAAGTTTCTGTTTTTTACAGCAAGATTAAAAAGACTTTCCCCAAGTCTTCCCAATGGTTCTACTTGGCACAAACACTAATTAAACACAAAAAACACAACCAAAACAGAGGCTAGCTAAATTATTTATTACTAAACAGGAGCAAAAAGCAAGGAATAAAAATAAAATTGGGTTGCCTCCCAACAAGCGGTATCGTTTAACGCCCCTAGCTAGGCATAAAAGCAAAGATAGATCTAGGTATTACCATCTTCGGTGGGCAATTCTTCAATAAGACACCTATAACCCCTAGGAGTTTCTTTCTTTTTATTAATTATCAAACTCCTAGGCACAAAATCAAGAAAATCATTTGTAGCAAACGGTTCCTTAATGATAGCAAAAAGATTGGGATGAACACTTATTGATTTTAAATCCGCAGTTTCCTTACTAGAGGATTCACCCTTATTTTTAGGAACATAAAAAAGCTTGGCAATTTTGGTAGGGGGATTTGGAGTATTTTTAACGGAAGAAAAAGCGGACCCCAAGTTGGTGATAATTCCCTCAACTTTATCGATTCTAGTAGAATCTCGATCTATTCTTTCACTAACTATGGGTTTCTTTTTCCTTCAAACTTTTCAGAGTAACTCCCACCTTAGATCCATATTGGGTAATTTGGTTGTAGATATTTTATCCAAATTCTCAATCAACTCTACAGTAGCAACTTTATTCTCAATAATTTCAAGCCTTTGCATCACATGTTCCAAAGTTAACATAGTTCCATTAACCAAAAGAGGTGGTGAGCCAAACAAATCTATCATAGAATTATAAAAATCAAAAGTATGGCTACCGAAGAAATTCCCTACGGTAATGGTATCAAGAATATATCTGTACCAAGGAGTAGCTCCTACATAAAAATTGCGGAGAAGAACGGAAGTAGATTGCTTCCTGGTAGATCTATTTTGAGCAGTGCAAATTCTATACCAAGCGTCTTTTAGATTTTCTCCCTCCCTTTGCTTAAAATTAAGAACTTCATTCTCGGGAGACAACAGGGAAGATAGAGGACTAGCCATAACAACCAGGCAAGCAAGAAAGTGACGAACGGAAAAGAGAGGGTGAATAAAATGGCAAGGGTGAATTGGGGGAGAGGAAAATGAGAGGCAAATGGCAAATAATGAAATGCAAGGGATAAGAGTCAGTGATGGGTACTTGGTATGTATTGACTTGTGCGTAGACTCCCCGGTAACAGCGCCAGAAATGGCTCGTTACTGGGAGTCAAATCTTGACTTAACTTGGTGCGAATCTCCCCGGCAACGGCGCCAGAAATCCTTCTTGCTACCTCTTGAGCACTGCGTTGATTTTCCCTTGAAGAGGAAAGGGTGATGCAGTAAAGTAGCGTAAGTATTTCCCTCGGTTTTTGAGAACCAAGGTATCAATCCAGTAAGAGATCACGCTCGAGTCCCACGCACCTAGACAAACAAATAAGAACATCGCAACCAATGCGACAAAGGGGTTGCCAATCCCTTCACGGTCACTTATGAGAGTGAGATCTGATAGATATGATAAAATAATATTTTTGGTATTTTTATGATAAAGAGAAATAGAGATGCAAAGTAAAATAAACGGCAATAGAAATAGCTAAGTGTTGGAAGATTAATATGATGGAAGATAGACCCGCGGGCCATAGGTTTCACTAGTGGCTTCTCTCAAGAGCATAAGTATTACGGTCGGTAAATGAATTACTGTCGAGCTATTGATAGAATTGAGCATAGTTATGAGAATATCTAGGTATGATCATGTATATAGGCATCACGTCCATGACAAGTAGACCAAAACGATTCTGCATCTACTAATATTACTCCACACATCGACAGCTATCCAGCATGCATCTAGAGTATTAAGTTCATAAGAACAGAGTAATGCTTTAAGTAAGATGACATGATGTAGAGGGATAAACTCATGCAATATGATATAAACCCCATCTTTTTATCCTCGATGGCAACAATACACTACGTGCCTTGCCGCCCCTGCTGTCACTGGGAAAGGACACCGCAAGATTGAACCCAAAGCTAAGCACTTCTCCCATTGCAAGAAAGATCAATCTAGTAGGCCAAACCAAACTGATAAGTCGAAGAGACTTGCAAAGATTACCAATCATACATAAAAGAATTCAAAAGAGATTCAAATATTGTTCATAGATAAACTTGATCATAAACCCATAATTCATCGGATCTCTATAAACACACTGCAAAAGAAGATTACATCGAATAGATCGCCAAGACGGTCGAGGAGAACTTTGTATTGAGATCCAAAGAGAGAGAAGAAGGCATCTAGCTAATAACTATGGACCTGAAGGTCTGAGGTAAACTACTCACACATCATTAGAGAGGCTATGGTGTTGATGTAGAAGCCCTTCCTGATCAATGCCCCCTACGGCGGAGTGCCGGAAAAGGCCCCAAGATGGGATCTCATGGGTTCAGAAGGTTGCGGCGGTGGAAATAGGGTTTTGGCTCTGTATCTGATGTTTCCAGGGTATATGGGTATATATAGGAGGAAGAAGTACATCGGTGGAGCAATGAGCGCCCCACGAGGGTGGAGGGCGCGCCCCCTGCCTCGTGCCTTCCTTGTTGATTGCTTTGCGTAGACTCCAAGTCCTCTGGATCACGTTTGTTCCGAAAATCACGTTCCCAAAGGTTTCATTCCATTTGGTATCCTTTTCCTTCGAAAGACTGAAATAGGTAGAAAAAACAGCAATTTGGGCTGGGCCTCTAGTTAATAGGTTAGTCCCAAAAATAATATAAAGTGTATAAGAAAGCCCATTAAACATGCAAAACAGAATATAATATAGCATGGAACAATATAAAATTATAGATACGTTGGAGACGTATCAAGGAAGGTCTGGCTGAGCTGCTTCCCCAGCTTGTCACGACGCTCGAGGGCGTTGTCATTGGGGTTGGCCCCATGGTGGAAGGAGAAGCCCGTGCGCTCTCCACCTAGGCTGTGACGCACGTCTTCAGCCACCTCCATCTTTGCGACCCCAGCTTCGACTTCAGTGCCTTGCTTGAGCCTGTGGACCTGGAGCGCTGCACCACCGCTACCGAAGCCGTGAAGGACCAGGTGGAGGCCCTGCTACAGAAGTTCCTCACCGTTGACCCCGCAACCATGGTTGATGGCGCCGCCGACCCCACAACCACGGCTGATGGCACGGGCGACAGCGACATCATCGATGATAGGGCTCCCCTTGCGGGTGATGGCGGTACCCAAGGCTGAGGAAGAGACTCGATGGTGGCGCTCCCCTCCCTTTAACTCTTGCAACATGTATCGTGCCTCGTGGAGGCGTAAAAACTTATGCTTGGTACTTTTTAAGAAATAGTATGTTTTGTAATATTTTGCTAGGATTATGCGATTTCCTTCCCGTTTGTTTTAATGTTCTACATCGGCAGGGCCCGGCCCCGCGCATACCTCAGCCCCCGTTGGGTCGTCCGGATCAACTGGAAGAGACCAATGGGTGAGGGGCTATGCGACCAATTAGGCTCCTGAGTCGCGATGCTCAGGAGTCCCCCTTGACGTGCAAACAACCCTCGGAAAGGAGACGTGAGAGTAGCGCTTAATGTTCTGCATCGGCAGGGCCCGGGCCCGCTCAAACCTCAGCCACCGTTGGATCGTCCGGATCACCAGGACGAGCCCAAGGGATGAGGAGCTACGCGACCAGTTAGGCTCCTGAGTCGCGATGCTCAGGAGTCCCCCTTGACGTACGAACAAACCTCCATACCTTTCCTCGTTGAGGTCCCGCTCAGGAGGGGCGCGCGAAGACCAGGTCCGAGGGACCTGTAAGACTGGCGTATGCTAGGCATGAGCTAAGTGTAGCCCCCCCCCCCCCCCCCCCGTGCCCAGCCCCCTCGTGCGACTCTCCCGGAGGGAAAGCATTACAGTGAGGCTGAACACTGAGCCCGGGCTCCGTGAGGTTACTGTGGCCATTGGGCCGCCCTCAGTTGTTTATCATCAGTGCGGAGCATGGCGCTTCCACACTTGCACGGGCAAAGCCGCTCCTTGACCATGTCGACTGCCAGCGCGGAGCATGGTGCTTCCACTGGTGCATGGGTGGGGGCTCCCTCTGTGTGGAGCCCCCGGGGCATGTATAGCCCCACCCTGACACGTGGCTTGCACGGCAGGGCTAGAGGAGGTGTGCCTGGGCACTCGTGAGCCAGCGCGGGACTCACGAGGCCCTACCTCAAGGCAGGTTGCGCCTGAATTTGATTCGGGACACTTGTGACGGCCCTGCGAGATGGTTAGGCAACGTGCGCTGAGTGAATCTCTTGAGGCTATCACATGAGAAGGCCAAACACCAACGACCCCAGGAGGTGACGTGAACGGGGCCGGCCCGCCAGACAGAGCTCAATCGTTGGGTTTATTGACGCTGTGGGGACGGACCCAAGCACAGTCGCCGTGCCCAGTCTTCTCATGGAAAAGTCCTGAAGAAAGACAACGGGCACACGACTCAACGAGGCACCGGATCGCTCGCCCTGGCTCGTCTTCCCACGATTAGCTCATGTGAGAGCAAGGCACCAAGGACCATGGGAGGTTATGTGCACGGGAGCTGGCTCACGAGCCAGAGCTCATCCTCTTGGGTTTAGCGACGCTACAGGGATGGACCCAAGCACAGACACCGTGTCTGCCCTTAATCATGAGGCGGTCGTGGGTGGGTTTGTAAGGGCGTACGGCATTCGCCGCAACAAAGTGCCAGACAGGCAGAAGATAATCATAAGTAACTCATGGAAGGAGGTAAGCCAGCTCTAATAGATGCAGAAAAACGATACATGCCACAGGGACAGACCCGTGCGGCCTAGGGATGATGCAGCCCGAGGGGCGCACCCAACTTAGCGAATAGAAGATGCAAGAAAGATACATGTCGCAGTGACGGACCCACGCGATCTGGGGATAATGCAGCCCGAGGGGCACCGCTAACTGAATAAACCAGAAAATGTCACCGGGCACCATTGCTGAAGAGATGTTGAAGTAGCTGAAGACATGTGCTGAAGAAGTCGCTCCTCACGAGCCACCTAAGCCCTGAACCTCGAGAGTCTCTGAAGGCCCGGGAGGCTCGCGAAGACCATCACCATCTTAGTCAAGACCGCCTGGTGCCTGGCCTCCTGAGCCGCCAGGATGCTCCACATGTGGTGCTGGAATGTTACAGCCGCGTTCGGCAAGACAAAAGGCATGCGAACATAGCTATGAGGGGGACCCTCGCACCGGCCAACGCGGGATGGCCAGAAGCGCTCCTGAGATGCAGCTCTATTGAGCCTAGGGATGTTGACGCAGGCGCGCAACTTGCTGTCCTCGCTAGGACAGGGAGCCGCGCCGGGTGGTGGGCGGCGGTCACTGCGCATGGCTCTTGCCTCCTGAAGCTCCTCGGTTGCCTCGATGATAAACTCCAGAGCACTGGGCGCCCCATGCCTTAAGCCTTCCTGGCGGAGACGTGCGCTGAAGCACGCCTCCACGTGGTGCCCGAGCGCCTCCCTCGTCACGTTGGCTAGGTCAGAGGCCCTCAAGAGGAGAGCCCCCGAGCCTAGCTTGAGAGGGGCGCCGGGCGCGCCTTCCTATGCAAGAGAAGGAGGTGCCCCATCCATGGGTGCAGATCCTGAGGTGGTTCCACTAGACACACCGCCCTCCTAAGGTTCTTGGTGGAGCAGCTGCTTCTTCTTGGGGATAGTCTCAGGAGGGTAGATGACGCCTTCATCACCTGGATTCTCTACTACCGTAGCCTGGTAGGCACGCTCAAGAGAGCACACCGCGTCCTTCTCCTCGCAGGCAACCATGATGACGTCGCGGCTTCCTGGCATCTTGAGGACATTGTAACCATGATGAGTCACTGCCATGAACTTGGCCAGGTCCGGATACCCTAGGATGGTGTTGTAAGGAAGACGGATGTGGGTGACGTCAAAGTCGATGAGCTCTGTGCGGTAGTTGTCATGGGTGCCGAAGGTGACAGGGAGGCAGATCTTCTCTATCGGGGTGGTGGAGCCGTCGGTCACTCCTGAGAAGGGCTTGGTGGGTTGCAGCTGGTCATATGGCACCTGGAGTTGGTCAAAGGTCTCGATGGACAAAACATTGAGCCCCGCACCACTATTGATGAGGGTCTTGGTGACGAGGACGTTGCTGATGACGGGCGAGCAAAGCATCGAGAGGGCGCCGGCAGTTGCCACGCACTTGAGTTGGTCGAACAAGCTGAAGGTGATGGTGCACTTGGACCACCTGAGCGGGCGAGTGGCCTCGAGCTTGGGGAGGGCTGCGTTCACCTCATGGGTAAACTGCTTGAAGATGCGATGGGAGGTAGGGGCCTAAGCGCTGCCCAGGATGCAAGCGATGGCACGAGGCTCCTGGAAGCCCCCATCCCCCTCATCCTACTGGTGATCGTCGTTCCTTCTTAGTGACGGTGGCAGCGGAGGGAGGCCAGCGTTGCCCTGAAGATGGCCCTCACGGGGCCAGTCCCTCCAGGAGCCCTCACGCGGTTGGCCCTGCCAACGGTCCTCACGAGGCTGGCTGCACCACTCCTGGCGGGGGCCGTGATGGTCCCAGCATCCTCCATTTCGGCCTCCTCCACGGTCGTAGCCTTGGTCGTTGCGCTCGGGGCGACGACCGAGGTGCCCGTGGCGGATGGCCCTGAGCTCCTGACAATCATTGGTGTGGTGGTTGTGCATGTTGTGGAAGACGCAGAACGGGCGATTTCCCTTGGAGGACTCTGGGTGATCGCAGCCGCGCTTCATCTCTGGCTCGGCCGCGAGCACATCTGCCTCCTTGCGCTTCACGTCCTTGGCCTTGGCTTTCTTGTCCTCTAGATCAGCTTCAGGGAGCTCGAGGATGGAGAGGCGTCCCTCCTCAGCTCTTGCGCACTTGGTCGCCATGTTGAATATCTCCAGGGCCGTGCACAGGTCCTCGTGTATGGCGAGCTCCTCCTTCATCTTGACATCGCGGACGCCATAAGTGAACGCGGAGATGATGGCCTCGTCCGACACCTCGGGGATCTTGAGATGAACGATGTTGAAGCGCTAGATATACTTCTGCAGGGTCTCCCCTGGCTGCTGCTTGATGCGCCTCAGGTCACCCGCAGCTGGCAGGCGGTTGCGAGTGCCCTAGAAGTTGGCGATGAAATGCTCGTGCATCTTGTTCCAGGAGGAGATCGATCCTACGGGCAGGTTCAGGAGCCACGAGCGCACCCCGTCCTTGAGGGCCATGGGAAACCAGTTCGCCATGACCTTCTCTTCGCCGTTGGCTGCCTCGATGCTCAGCTCGTAGAGCTGCAGGAACTCAGCAGGGTCGGGGGTTCCTTCGTAGCATGGAGGTAGATCAGGCTTGAACTTCCCCGGCCAGACGACGATGCGCAGCTCCGGACTGAAGGCACGGCAACCCGTTGTGGTTACGGGCGCCCTTCATGGAGGTGGAGCTTGATCTTGGTGCTCGCGCGCCACCGCCGTAGGCGGCGCGCGGTCTTGATGTGGCGGCGCTAGGAGTGCTCGAGCATCTTCATGCGGCCGCTGGACCACATAGCAGCTTTCTTCTTCACACGTCGGTGCCCTACGCGGCGGGTCACGCCGCAGGACTTCGCGCCTTGGCTCGACGAAGGCGTCTTGACGGGAAGGTGGAGGAGGTGCTCCGTGGGACACGTCACCCGCAGTAGGCGGCGGGCGAGGCAGTGAGAGAGATGGTGCAGGAGAGCCTCAGACGGCCCTGACGAGCTCAGCGATGCGGTGTAGCCAGTCTTCGTAGAGGTCGTTGATGGGGCGGTAGCACGGGAGCTCGCGTGCCATGAGCAGTGCAGCCTGCGCGTCCGCCAGGCGACGACGAGCATGGGACGATGAACCGGCCGGAGTCAGTGACGGGGTGGCGGTGCGCCCATCATGTCGCACGGAGGGGCGCAGCGATGAAGCTTGCTACTCGTGCCCCGCCGGGCCGATGGCGGCATTGGTGGCAGGCGATGGAGAATGACGAGCAGGACCGCCGGCAGGCACTGATACGTCTCCAACGTATCTATAATTTTTGATTGCTCCATGCTATATTATCTACTATTTTGGACATTATTGGGCTTTATTATCCACTTTTATATTATTTTTGGGACTAACCTATTAACCGGAGGCCCAGCCCAGAATTGCTGGTTTTTGCCTGTTTTAGCGTTTCGAAGAAAAGGAATATTAAATGGAGTCCAAACGGAATAAAACCTTCGGATACGTGATTTTCTCAACAAACAAGACCCAGGAGACTTGGAGCCAACGTTAAGAAAGGAAACAGGAGGCCATGAGGTAGGGGGGCAAGCCCACCCCCACCAGGCGCGCCCTCCACCCTCGTGGGCCCCATGTTGCTCCACCGATGTACGCCTTCCTCCTATATATATATATATATATCCACGTACCCCCAAACAATCAGATAACGGAGCCAAAAACCTAATTACACCGCCGCAACTTTCTGTATCCACAAGATCCCATCTTGGGGCCTGTTTCGGAGCTCCGCCGGAGGGGGCATCGATCACGGAGGGCTTCTACATCAACACCATAGCCTCTCCGATGAAGTGTGAGTAGTTTACCTCAGACCTACGGGTCCATAGTTATTAGCTAGATGACTTCTTCTCTCTTTTTGGATCTCAATACAATGTTCTCCCCCTCTCTTGTGGAGAACTATTCGATGCAATCTTCTTTTTGCGGTGGGTTTATGATCAAGTCTATCTATGAATAATATTTGAATCTTCTCTAAATTCTTTTATGTATGATTGGTTATCTTTGCAAGTCTCTTCGAATTATCAATTTGGTTTGGCCTACTAGATTGATCTTTCTTGCAATGGGAGAAGTGCTTAGCTTTGGGTTCAATCTTGCGGTGTCCTTTCCCAGTGATAGTAGGGGCAGCAAGGCACGTATTGTATTGTTGCCATCGAGCAAAACAAGATGGGGTTTTCATCATATTGCATGAGTCTATCCCTCTACATCATGTCAGCTTGCTTAAGGCGTTACTCTGTTTTTAACTTAATACTCTAGATGCATGTTGGATAGCGGTCGATGAGTGGAGTAATAGTAGTAGATGCAGGCATGAGTCGGTCTACTTGTCTCGGACGTGATGCCTATATACATGATCATACGTAGATATTCTCATAACTATGCTCAATTCTATCAATTTCTCAACAGTAATTTGTTCACCCACCGTAGAATACTTATGCTCTCGAGAGAAGAAACTAGTGAAACCTATGGCACCCGGGTCTATCTTTATCATACTGATCTCCTACTCCTTAGTTATTTCCTTTGCTTTTTACTTTTCCTTTATTTTACTTTGCATCTTTATCACAAAAATACCAAAAACATTATCTTATCATATCTATGATATCTCACTCTCGCAAGTGGCCGTGTAGGGATTGACAACCCCTATTCCCGTTGGTTGCGAGGATTTATTTGTTTTGTGCAGGTACAAGGGACTCGCGCGTAGCCTCCTACTGGATTGATACCTTGGTTCTCAAAAATTGAGGGAAATACTTACGCTACTTTGCTGCATCATCCCTTCCTCTTCGGGGAAAACCAACGCAGTCCTCAAGAGGTAGCAAGAAGGATTTCTGGCGCCGTTGCCGGGGAGGTCTACGCAAAAGTCAACATACCAAGTACCCATCACATACCCTTATCTCCCGCATTACATTATTTTCAATTTCCCTCTTGTTTTCCTCTCCCCGACTTCACCCTTGCCGTTTTATTTGCCCTCTCTCTCTCTATCCTCCCTCTCTTTCTCTATTTGCCTCTTTTTGCCCGCTTGCTTTCTGTTTTCTTGTGTGTTAGTTTGCTTGCTTGTCGTTATGGCTAGTCCCTTATCTTCTTCGTTATCTCCTGAGAATGAAATTCTAAATTTTAAGCAAAGGGAGGGAGAAATCTAAAAGATGCTTGGCATAGAATTTGCAATGCTCAAAATAGATCTACTAGGAAGCAATCTACTTCCATTCTCCTTCGCAATTTTTATGTAGGCATTACTCCTTAGCACCGTTATGTTCTTGATACTATTTCTAGAGGGAACTTTTTGGGTAGCCACACTTTTGATTCTTATAATGCTATGTTAGATTTATTTTTCTCACCCCCTCTCTTGGTTAATGGAACTATATTAACTTTGGAGCATGTAATGCAAAGGCTTGAAATTATTGAAAATAAGGTTGCTACTGTAGAGTTAATTAAAAATTTGGATAAAAAGATCCACAGCCGAATCTCTCAATATGGATCTAAAGTAGGAGTTACTTTGAAAGATATTAAAGAAAAGGAACCCATAGTTAATGAGAAAATAAATCACGATTCCGTTAGGATCGATAAACTTGAGAATATTATTACCAACTTGGGAACCGCTTTTTCTTCCGTAAAGAATACTCCAAGTCCTTCCACTAAATTTTCCAAGCTTATGTACGTTCCTAAAAATAAGGGTGAATCCTCTAGTAAGGATGCGGATCTCAAATCTATAAGTATTCATCCCAATCTTTTTGCTATCATTAAGGAACCATTTGTTACAAATGAATTTTTAGATCTTGTGCCTAAAATCTTGATAATTAATAAAAAGAAAGAAATTCCTAAAGATGGTAGATGCCTAATTGAAGAATTGCCTACCAAAGACGGCAATACCTAGATCTATTCTTGCTTGTTATGCCTAGCTAGGGGCGTTAAACGATAGCGCTTGTTGGGAGGCAACCCAATTTTATTTTTATTCCTTGCTTTTTGCTACTTTTTAGTAATAAATAATTTATCTAGCCACTGTTTTGGTTGTGTTTTTTGTGTTTAATTAGTGTTTGTGCCAAGTAGAACCGTTGGGAAGACTTGGGGAAAGTCTTGTTGAACTTGCTGTAAAAAACAGAAACTTTAGCGCTCACGAGAACTGCTGCCATTTTTATTTGGAAAGTGCTATTTAGTTAATTATTTTTTCAGATGATTAATAGATAAATTCCTCACGTCCAGAAGTTTATTTTAGAATTTTTGAGGTTCCAGATCTTGTGCTAGCTACAGATTACTACAGACTGTTCTGTTTTTGACAGATTCTATTTTTCGTGTGTTGTTTGCTTATTTTGATGAATCTATGGCTAGTAAAATAGTTTATAAACCATAGAGAAGTTGGAATACAGTAGGTATAACACCAATTTAAATAAAGAATGAGTTCATTACAGTACCTTGAAGTGGTCTTTTATTTTCTTTCGCTAACGGAGCTCACAAGGTTTTCTACATTAAGTTTTGTGTTGTGAAGTTTTCAAGTTTTGGGTAAAGATTTTATGGATTATGGAACAAGGAGTGGCAAGAGCCTAAGCTTGGGGATGCCCATGGCACCCCCAAGATAATCTAAGGACACCTAAAAGCCAAAGCTTCGGGATGCCCCGGAAGGCATCCCCTCTTTCGTCTACTTCTATCGGTAACTTTACTTGGAGCTATATTTTTATTTGCCACATGATATGTGTTTTGCTTCGAGCGTCTTGTATTATTTGAGTCTTTGCTTGTTAGTTTACCACAATCATCCTTGCTGTACACACCTTTTTAGAGAGCCATACATGAATTGGAATTTTTTAGAATACTATATGTGCTTCGCTTATATCTTTTGAGTTATATAATTTTGCCCTAGTACTTCACTTATTTCTTTTATAGCACGGTGGTGGATTTGTTTTATAGAAACTATTGATCTCTCATGCTTCACTTAGATTATTTTGAGAGTCTTAATAGCATCGTAATTTGCTTTAAATCCTAATATGCTAGGTATTCAAGAATAAAAATTCTCTTATGAGTGTGTTGAATATTATGATAAGTTTGATACTTGATAATTGTTTTGAGATATGGAGATGGTGATATTAAAGTCATGCTAGCTGAGTAGTTGTGAATTTGAGAAATACTTGTGTTGAAGCTTGTGATTCCCGTAGCATGCACGTATGGTGAACCGTTATGTGATGAAGTCGGAGCATGATTTATTTTTTGATTACCTTCCTTATGAGTGGCGGTCGGGGACGAGCGATGGTCTTTTCCTACCAATCTATTCCCCTAGGAGCATGCGTGTAATACATTGCTTTGATAACTTGTAGATTTTTGCAATAAGTATATGCGTTCTTTATGACTAATGTTGAGTCCATGGATTATACGCACTCTCACCCTTCCACCTTTGCTAGCCTCTCTAATACCGCGCACCTTTTGCCGGTATCATACACCCACCATATACCTTCCTCAAAACAGCCACCATACCTACCTATTATGGCATTTCCATAGCCATTCCGAGATATATTGCCATGCAACTTTCCACCGTTCCGTTTATTATGACACACTCCATCATTGTAATATTGCTTAGCATGATCATGTAGTTGACATCGTATTTGTGGCAAAGCCACCATTCATAATTCTTTCATACATGTCACTCATGAGTCATTGCATATCCCGGTACACCGCCGGAGGCATTCATATAGAGTCATATTTTGTTCTAAGTATCGAGTTGTAATTGTTGAGTTGTAAGAAAAATAAAAGTGTGATGATCATCATTATTAGAGCATTGTCCCAGTGAGGAAAGGATGATGGAGACTATGATTCCCCCACAAGTCGGGATGAGACTCCAGACAAAAAAAGAGAAAGAAAAGAGGCCAAAAAAGCGAAAAGGCCCAAATAAAAAAGAAGAAAAAAAATATTAGGGAAAAAGAGAGATGGGACAATGTTACTATCCTTTTACCACACTTGTGCTTCAAAGTAGCACCATGATCTTCATAGTAGAGAGTCTCTCATGTTATCACTTTCATATACTAGTGGGAATCTTTCATTATAGAACTTGGCTAGTATATTCCAATGATGGGCTTCCTCAAAATGCCCTAGGTCTTCATGAGCAAGCAAGTTGGAAGCACACCCACTTAGTTTCTTTTTGAGCTTTCATATACTTATAGCTCTAGTGCATCCGTTTCATGGCAATCCCTACTCACTCACATTGATATCTATTGATGGGCATCTCCATAGCCCGTTGATACGCCTAGTTGATGTGAGACTATCTTCTCCCTTTTATCTTCCCCACAACCACCACTCTATTCGACCTATAGTGCTATATCCATGGCTCACGCTCACGTATTGCGTGAAGATTGAAAAAGTTTTGAGAATGTCAAAAGTATGAAACAATTGCTTGGCTTGTAATCGGGGTTGTGCATGATTTAAATATTTTGTGTGGTGAAGATAGAGCATAGCCAGACTATATGATTTTGTAGGGATAACTTTCTTTAGCCATGTTATTTTGAGAAGACATAATTTCTTTGTTAGTACGCTTGAAGTATTATTGTTTTTATGTCAATATGAACTTTTGTCTTGAATCTTTCAGATCTGAATATTCATATCAAAATTAAGAAGAATTACACTAAAATTATACCAAGTAGCACTCCGCATCAAAAATTCTGTTTTTATCATTTACCTACTCAAGGACGAGCAGGAATTAAGCTTGGGGATGCTTGATACGTCTCCAACGTATCTATAATTTTTTATTGCTCCATGCTATATTATCTACTGTTTTGGACATTATTGGGCTTTATTATCCACTTTTATATTATTTTTGGGACTAACCTATGAACCGGAGGCCCAGCCCAGAATTGCTGTTTTTTGCCTGTTTTAGGGTTTCAAAGAAAAGGAATATCAAACAGAGTTCAAACGAAATGAAACCTTCGGGAACGTGATTTTCGCAACAAACAAGACCCAGGAGACTTTGGACCCTATGTCAGGAAAGGAAACAAGAGGCCACGAGGTAGGGGGCGCGCCCACCCCCACCAGGCGCGCCCTCCACCCTCGTGGGCCCCCTGTTGCTTCACCGATGTACTCCTTCCTCCTACATATATCCATGTACCCCCAAACGATCAGATACGGAGCCAAAAAGCTAATTCCACCTCCGCAACTTTCTATATCCACGATGCCATCTTGGGGCCTGTTTTGGAGCTCCGCCGGAGGGGGCATCGATCACGGAGGGCTTCTACATCAACACCATAGCCTCTCCGATGAAGTGTGAGTAGTTTACCTCAGACCTATGGGTCCATAGGTATTAGCTAGATGGTTTCTTCTCTCTTTTTGGATCTCAATACAATGTTCTCCCCCCCTCTTGTGGAGAACTATTCGATGCAATCTTCTTTTTGCGGTGTGTTTGTTGAGTCCGATCAATTGTGGGTTTATGATCAAGTCTATCTATGAATAATATTTGAATCTTCTCTGAATACTTTTATGTATGATTGGTTATCTTTGCTAGTCTCTTTCAATTATCAGTTTGGTTTGGCCTACTAGATTGATCTTTCTTGCAATGGGAAAAGTGCTTAGCTTTGGGTTCAATCTTGCAGTGTCCTTTCCCAGTGACAGTAGGGGCAGCAAGGCACGTATTGTATTGTTGCCATCGAGAATAACAAGATGGGGTTTTCATCATATTGCATGAGTCTATCCCTCTACATCATGTCAGCTTGCTTAAGGTGTTACTCTGTTTTTAACTTAATACTCTAGATGCATGCTGGATAGCGGTCGATGAGTGGAGTAATAGTAGTAGATGCAGGCAAGAGTCGGTCTACTTGTCTCGGACGTGATGCCTATATACATGATCATACCTAGATATTCTCATAACTATGCTCAATCCTGTCAATTGCTCAACAGTAATTTGTTCACCCACTGTAGAATACTTATGCTCTCGAGAGAAGCCACTGGTGAAAACTATGGCCCCCGGGTCTATATCTATCATATTGATTTCCTACTACTTAGTTATTTCCTTTGCTTTTTACTTTGCCTTTATTTTCCTTTGCATCTTTATCACAAAATACCAAAAACATTATCTTATCATATCTATCAGATCTCACTCTCGTAAGTGGCCGTGTAGGGATTGACAACCCCTATTCGTGTTGGTTGCGAGGATTTATTTGTTTTGTGCAGGTACAAGGGACTCGCGCGTTGCCTCCTACTGGATTGATACCTTGGTTCTCAAAAACTGAGGGAAATACTTACGCTACTTTGCTGCATCATCCCTTCCTCTTCGGGGAAAACCAACGCAGTGCTCAAGAGGTAGCAGGCACCATCTGGGCGACGCGAGCGGCCAGGGTGGCCCGACGCTTAGCACGGGCTTGACGGGCGTCAGCCATGGAAGCAGTGGAGCGATGGCGAGTCGACCAGCAGAAGAGAGGCTCCGATGCACCCCCTACCTGGCGCGCCAAATGTCGGATTTCGGGTTCTGCAGACCCTTGAGAGGTTCGAACTCTAGGGTGCGTGTGAAGAACTCGTCGTCTGATACGTCCATTTTGCATCATCCTTTTATATCGATATTTATTGCATTATGGGCTGTTATTACGCATTATGTCACAATACTTATGCATATTCTCTCTTATTTTACAAGGTTTACATAAAGAGGGAGAATGCTGGCAGCTGGGATTCTGGGCTGGAAAAGGAGCAAATATTAGAGACCTATTCTGCACAGCTCCAAAAGTCCTGAAACTTCACGGAAGTTATTTCCAGAATATATACAAAATACTGAGCGCAAGAAGTTCCAGAGGGGGGCACACCCTGGCCACGAGGGCGGGGGGCGCGCCCTACCCCCTGGGCGTGCCCTGTGCCTCGTGGGCCCCTGGTGGCCCTCCGATGCACATCTTATGCTATATGGAGTCTTTCGTCGAGGAAAAAATCATAGCCAAGCTTTCGGGACGAGACTCTGCCGCCACGAGGCGGAACCAATCTAGGGCTCTGGCGGAGCAGTTCTGCAGGGGAAACTTCCCTCCGGGAGGGGGAAATCATCACCATCATCATCACCAACGATCCTCTCATTGGGAGGGGGTCAATCTCCATCAACATCTTCACCAGCACCATCTCCTCTCAAACCCTAGTTCATCTCTTGTATCCAATCTTTGTATCCAAACCTCGGATTGGTACCTGTGGGTTGCTAGTAGTGTTGATTACTCCTTGTAATCGATGCTAGTTGGTTTACTTGGTGGAAGATCATACGTTCAGATCCATTATGCATATTAATACCCCTCTGATTATGAACATGAATATCCTTTGTGAGTAGTTACGTTTGTTCCTGAGGACATGGGAGAAGTCTTGCTATTAGTAGTCATGTGAATTTGGTATTCGTTCGATATTTTGATGAGATGTATGTTGTCATCCCTCTAGTGGTGTCATGTGAACGTCGACTACATGACACTTCACCATTGTTTGGGCCTAGAGGGAGGTATTGGGAAGTAATAAGTAGATGATGGGTTGCTAGAGTGACAGAAGCTTAAACCCTAGTGTAGCGACCCGACCTCAGACGGTCAAGTCTCTGTGCTTAACTGTCATCCCTGGATCGGTATGCTGACACACACAGTACTCGAGGATTTATAACAGAGGTAAATCACATGTACAAAGTAACGTAAATACTATTACCTCAATCCAAAATAGCGGAAGTAACAAGGTTGTGGATTCCCATCAACACCAATGGCAAAGTTGAGTGTAGAAATCGTAACCCTAACGTATCACTTCCTCGTCGTAAGATATCCTACAACATGAGACGTTGCAGCCACAAAGGGTCAGTACATTGAATGTACTGGCAAATTCACACCAGAGGATAATGATGAATAAAGGCTATCACATCATGCATATTTGGCTGGTGGAAAGGCTCTGGGGTTATAATGTTTTTGCAAAAAGCCAATTTTTTCCTACTGTAAAAGAATACATTTTAATTAACTATCATGGTGGTTGTTGAACATTGAGAATGGTTGACAGCATTCTCAATCCCAATTAAGTAACATCATTAAACCCAACAAAATTAATTTAAAGTAACATGATGAGATTCACATGTTAATCCAAATACTAGATACTCAAAACGTCCATAACCGGGGACACGGCTAATCATGATTAGTTTATACACTCTGCAGAGGTTTGCGCACTTTTCCCCACAAGACTCGATCTCCTCCGTTGGATTTCTCGCACTACATGGTGTTTGAGAAACGGATGACCGACACATAGTCTTTCAGAAGCGTTTGCACCTTACGATGGGTAGACCGTACCACCTACAACCCCTACATCTGCTAGTCTACCATTATAAGAGTTCATACGACTTAATCAACTATGCTAGAGCCCATAATAGCTTGTGGCTGCACACGGAAGTTTCTAGTATGAATAATCTCATGATCCCTTTGAGCATGGGTGGTGGTCCATAAAAAAACAGGCAATCCTGGAATACCTAGGTGCCTAGACAGGCAATCGCTGGAATACCCAAGTGCCTCAATCCACCCAGATGTGTGTTAAAGTTGCCACCTTAAGTAAACCATTAATTAACAATCTCACATATG
Source organism: Triticum monococcum (assembly GCA_034509565.1). Lineage (NCBI taxonomy): Eukaryota > Viridiplantae > Streptophyta > Magnoliopsida > Poales > Poaceae > Triticum > Triticum monococcum. The sequence goes on from CM067845.1 coordinate 147,673,803, forward strand.
TCATGAATACTCTCAAACCCAATCCACGTCTACGAGCATAGCATGGCAATATAAGCATAACATAATAGTAACTCCCAAGGTTTGAATGCAGGGCAATAGGTTCCTACCTCATCAACTACTTCCCAATACCCACATGTTATCAGTCCTACTCATGCAATGTTTGAGGGTGAAACTAATGCATAAAAACTGGGTATGAAAGGGATATGATCAAAGTGTGAACTTGCCTACAATGTTGATGAAGATGATTCTCACTCAAAACTCTTGATAGTTCTACTCGTCACACTCCGGTCAATCTATCGTAAGCAAGCAATAGTAACCACACATAATGAATCACTCAAAAGATCAGAAAGATCAAAGAAGACAATTCGGAAAACATCAAAACCAAGCAAATAACTCTTGCAACATATTTTTTTCTAATAGTACCAAAATTATATGAATTTGGCCTTATCAGAAAGTTTAGGCCAAGAGATTCGATTTGCAAAAAGAATCAACTCAAACGGAGCTACGAAACTCAAGTTATGATCAAACGAAGTTTGAATTCAAATCTGATCTAATTCAAATTTTAAACTTTTCAAAAACATGTTTGAGTTGGATTACTGGATAGAGGAGATCATAACGAAGAAGTGGGCATTGGTTTCGTTGGATTTGGACAAACGAGTAAAAAGTTATGGCTATTTGAAAAATTAGGGCCAAGCTATTTTACGCAAGAAAAAAATAACTACGGGCTAGGGTCTAATGTATAAATACGTAGACTAATTGATAATCTAATTATTCTATCGTATTAGTCTAAAAATAATAAACTACGGAAGTATAAGAAGAAAAGAAAAACAAAGAAAGATACCATTATAAGGCAGAGAAAAGACGACTTTAGAGAGAAGAGACAATTTCCAGAAATCGCGCTGGAGAGGAGAAATATATTTTTCTTAAATGAATCTAGTCAAACAAAATATTGATTTAACCCGAATCGGATGATTTTTGGAGGCTCTATGGGTCTATATTTATTGGTGGAAAAGAGGCTTAGGGGTCAAAAGCTAGGCAATGTGGGACTAAACGTAGACGAAAATATACGAAACAGAGAAGAAAAGCAGCGGATGGGCCTAAAGGCGTTCGGTCGGCCGCACGCGCACGCTGCGGCTGCGGTTTTTAAAAAAACAAAACAAAATTGGCCTAAGAGAAAAAAAATAAAAAAGGCTGGCTGGGCCTGGCCCATTTAAGAGAGAAAAAACAATAGGGCGCCAGAAGCTATTATACTGCGCATGTAGGCGATAAATAAATATGGGCAGCACGTACAGTTTTTTTTTAAATAGAAACAGAAGGAAAACCGAATAAGAAAGATAAAATAAAAATTTTATATAGGCATATAATATACCAAAATTTGCAGAAAAAGATTTTCTACAACATGGACATTTTTATAGTGCCGCATAAAATCCACACAAATTTAGATAATTCAAAGAGTGCTACTGGTCTAATAAAATCCAATAAAAATCGTTTTAAAAATATCAAAATGATTTCAAATTTATTTCTCTCCATTTTTCTGTTGTAGGGAATCATGTTACCCTAATTTCCATATATTTTATTTTTGGAGAAAAATAATTTGAATAAAACTCAAATAACTCCAAATTGAAGATAAATTCAAAAGAACTTTGAATTTAATTCTTTAAAACTCCCAACTCATATTTCATATAATTTGAAGAAGTCATTTTATCTTCTCTCATGAAAATCATTGAGCTGCATAAAGTTTATGAATTGAAATATTTCCAAATGAAATTCAATTATTTTCAAATACCCTTTCATTTAACTTAAATGGAAGAAGTCATATCATCTTCGCTCAAGGGTTTTGTAATTGAAAATAATTTGAATTCATGGAGAACAGAAAGCAAATATGAAAGTTTGGGAAAGTCCTTTTATTCCCTCTCCTTTAACTTTCAAAAAGTTTCGAATTTCACTCAATCAATCACATAACAATCAAACAAACAAACAATCTATCTATTTATTATAACATTCCAAAATTTAGAATTTTGGGATGTTACAAACCTACCACCCTTAAAATGAATCTCGTCCTCGAGATTCGGGGAGGCTAGCAAGAAAAAGGTTAGGGTTTGGGGGTCTCCTCAAAATCCATCAATCATCACCGGGGTCTGGGGTGCTACCACCCTTAGAAAGATCGTTACGGTCCCATCAATACTCATATACTCCATCCTTATTCTTGACAGGGCCGGTCTTCTCAGATCATAAGGATAATTCCTTCTCTGGCTCTTCCGGCAGCGGCGTAACCTTTTTCTTAATTCTTCTGTACTTTCATCCTGGTAAGGTTATTCCGAGACTGGGTCTTCTTAGTTGACGGGTCTGGCGCCAATACTAATCAACTATCGATATCTCATGGTGGTCAACAATTTATGGTTTCTCCTGTAGGAAATGGGTCTGGGTTGATCCTCACCGTATAACCTACGGTTGGCAAAAAGCTGTCGTGTACAAGGGAAAAATTCTTATACCATTCTAAGGTTTAACAAGGTTTAATATCGTCGTCTCTCTACTATAGGCAAGTCACTCAGATTTACCATCCCATATAGCAAGGCGAACAATAAGAGTAAGTCGGTATGGTGATCAATCCATCCCGCACCCAAATCATTACCTTGTACATGGTTTAGCGAATCTCGCATTCTAACACTCGGTCATCCTCACAAGCACTGCAGAATTTCTCTTGTCGATGAACTTAGTTCGGATAATTCCATGGATTCTGCAAGCCAAACAAACATCTATCGTTCCTTCACAACTCTCAGGTTTTGCGTTACTCCTATAAAATTGTCTACCTATAAACATCGTATCTTCCTCCAGGGTTCTTCCTTCAGCAAGGATGTGCTTGCTTCTTGGCAGGTCCTGGGGCCTCGGGGTTATGGCCCATCTCATCAATTGTAGTCCTTGAACTTATCATCAGGCAACTGATCATTATTCCAACTTCCAACTTCCTAGTATTCTTAAATCCATCCAATTGTACTGTCTTCCTTCCTTCTATTGGCACCAAACTAGGACATGATTACTCAGACTCATCATGGAGTTTCCATTGATCCAGATTTCCGACATCATACCTACTTTATATCCAATAGTAATTTATCTCTTCATCCTCGTGGGATATCCCTCATACCGAGATAAAAACTTATACTTATGAAGTCCATATTCCACTTCGTGGAACATCATTATCCTTTCCAGGGTCAAGCGTCCTTACAGGGGAATACTGGCCATCTCTGCATGGCACTTCTTCAACTGGGAAATGTGAAACACATCATGAACTCCTGACAGTCCTTCGGGTGACTCCAACTTGTTGGCCACTTCTCCCATATGCTCCAAAACTCAGTATGGTCCTACAAATCTCGGGGCTAACTTTCCCTTAACTCCAAATCGTTTAACTCCTCGCAGAGGGGACACACGAAGACATGCTCTGTCTCCAATTTCATAGACTACCTCCTTGAGTTTTTGAGTCTGCATAACTCTTCTGACTGGTGAGGGAGTCCTGGATTAGGGGGTGTTTGGGTAGCCGGACTATACCTTCAGCCGGACTCCTGGACTATGAAGATACAAGATTGAAGACTTCGTCCCGTGTCCGGATGGGACTTTCCTTGGCGTGGAAGGCAAGCTTGGCGATGCGGATATTCAAGATCTCCTACCATTGTAACTGACTCTATGTAACCCTAACCCTATCCGGTGTCCATATAAACCGGAGGGTTGTAGTCCGTAGGCAATCAACTCCATATTCAACAATCATACCATAGGCTAGCTTCTAGGGTTTAGCCTCCTTGATCTCGTGGTAGATCTACTCTTGTACTACCCATATCATCAATATTAATCAAGCAAGACGTAGGGTTTTACCTCCATCGAGAGGGCCCGAACCTGGGTAAAACATCGTGTTCCCTGCCTCCTGTTACCATCCGGCCTAGATGCACAGTTCGGGACCCCCTACCCGAGATCCGCCGGTTTTGACACCGACATTGGTGCTTTCATTGAGAGTTCCTCTATGCCGTCGCAATCAGGAAGGATGCCTCCTCCCGTCTTTAAAGATGGCGCCGTTGCTAAGGGAGCCTTGGCTGTCGGCCAAACCCTCCGGCTAGGTGGTTTCCTCATGACCGCCTGTTCGGCTGTTGTGCCGATGGTGACCTCTCGAGTCATCAAAAGCAACCTACACATCAGCTCAGAGCTCGTCGAGCAGCTAGATCCAATGGAGCTCTCTTTCGTAAACGAGCTCTTGGATCGCATCGCTGCCCTGGGGGTCGCTACGGATTACGACCAGGTCGGGCTTAAACCTGATCGAAGAGAAATTAACTCTCCCAAAGTCACCCACCACGTTGCTGTGGTAGAGACGATGTGCGGCGACCCTTCATCTATTTTAAGGACTAGCTACGTACGAATTCCCGACCCCTCCAAGCCGGATACCCGCAGAGGGGGAGATGTAACTCAAGACCTGAGCTTAGGATCAGGCAACGGGCCAGATTCATTGGACAACATCCAAGAATCCGAACTTCAGAGTTCGGAAACTCTTCGGCCTCCGAATCTTGGATTGCGTGAGGTTTCAGATTCAACGACACCCGCCCACCCGATCATAAGCGATCTCTCCCAAATCAGGCAGAGGCCCGAGGAAACAGTACATCATTACTGGGCCAGATTCCTCCTGGTTATGAACAGGATAAAGGATTGCCGCGAGGAAGACGCAATCTCAATTTTCTGCAGTAATTGCACGAACAAGGGAATCCTTAACGCCGTAAGTCGTCGTGATATTACACGCTTCGCTGACTTGGCGTCCATACTACAAAAATACTGTGCGATGGAAAGCGCCTGGAAAACCGAAATAAAATTTTGGGATAATCCGGCCTTGAATAGTAATCCCGTCCGAACTAAGAGGGTGCATCATCATAGGACACCTGGGATAAACACCAAAAAGCCAAAACCATCTATAGGGCATGGAACCGTACTGGAAAGATGGCGTGATGGACCCTGTAGAATTCACAGTACAGAGGACGCCACACCAACTCACAGCCTTAGAGCATGTTGGATACTCCGACAGGTGGCCAAAATCGGCGAGGACCTCTTAATTCCGGAGGCCGCAGAAAGCCAGCCCAAGGACACCAGTACCGTTCTCACAGTCTTCGAGACTTTCGCATCAAACAATGTGTGAAAAAGAACACTCCACAGGCTCGCCGAAGTCTATCAAGTTGCAATAATAAATCCATGGAGTGACACTACCATTACCTTCAACACAATGCCCTTCGGGCTAAAAAACGCCGGCGCAACATATCAGCGCATGATCCAGACATGTCTGGCAAACCAGATCGGCAAAACAGTGGAGGCGTATGTGGATGATGTGGTAGTCAAATCAAGACATGTCGAATCCCTAGTAGACGACTTGAGGCTTACATTCGATAACCTCCGAAAATACGACATCAAGCTCAACCCAGAAAAATGCGTCTTCGGCGTTCCAGCCGGAAAGCTCTTGGGCTTCATTGTATCCGGTAGAGGAATTGAAGCAAACCCAGCCAAGATCCGAGCTTTGTCACAATTGGATGTCCCAAAGGACCTTAAACAAATACAAAAATTAACCGGATGCGTGGCGGCTTTAAGCCGCTTCATCGCCCGCTTGGGAGAAAAGGCACTACCCCTTTATCGCCTCCTTCGGCGCACCGAACACTTCGAGTGGACGGATGCCGCCATGGCCGGACTTGATGAAATAAAAGCCATATTGGCAACAAACCTAGTCCTGGCCGCGCCAAACACCGGCGAACCAATGCTATTGTACATTGCAGCAACACACCAAGTTGTCAGCGCAGTGCTCGTTGTCGAGCGGGAAACAGACGGACACAAATTCCCCCATCAAAGGCCGGTCTACCACGTGTCCACTGTCCTCACTCCATGCAAATCACGGTACCCGCATTATCAAAAGATTGCATACGCGGTATTCATGGCATCCCGGAAGCTACAACACTACTTTCAAGAGTGTTCCATAATAGTAGCCTCGGAAGTGCCACTAAACGATATTATCAACAACCGCAATGCAACGGGCAGGATTGCAAAATGGGCCATCGAGCTTCTCCCGTTCGATATAACCTAGAAGCAACGGCGAGCTATTAAATCGCAAGTTTTGGCCGACTTCGTCGCAGAATGGATGGAGGCCGAGCTCCCTAAAGAGTACGGCACACATTCAAACTGGATTATACATTTCGACGGCTCCAAAATGTTGGCCGGACTGGGGGCCGGCGTCGTCCTGACGTCCCCCACAAGAGACACAGTCCAATATGTGCTCCAGATCATGTACACGGATTCCAACAATGCAGCCGAATATGAGGCCCTCCTACATGCCCTCCGGATAGCAGTATCCATGGGTATCCAACGCCTAGAGGTACGCGGGCATTCAAACCTCACGATATCCCAAATAAATGGGGACTTCGACGCCAAGGACCCAAAAATGGCAGCTTACCGCAACGCCGTCCTAAAAATGTCAGCTCGGTTCGAAGGGCTGGAGTTTCACCATATAGCCCGAGAAAACAATCAAGCGGCGGACGTCCTAGCACGCATCGGAGCAAAACGTGATGCAGTCCCCCCCAACATCTTTTTGGAAAGATTGTTCAAGCCATCCGTAGCATGGGAGGGGGAACCCGCAAATAACAGCCTGAATCCAGCCGCACCACTCGACGCCGAACAATCTGACACAATTGGAGGCTCTGCCAACGAAATTGCACCTTCAGCCCACGTAATAATGGAAGTTATCGCCCCGTGGACAGAACCATTCCTAGCCTACCTTACTAGGCAGGAACACCCGGAGGACCAAAACGAGGCCCGCTGCATAGTGCGGCGATCTAAAGCCTATAGAGTACATGAGGGAGAGCTTTATAAGAAAAGCACCACCGGAGTCCTTCAAAGGTGCATCTCCGAAGTGGAAGGGCGGAACCTTCTGGCTGAAATGCATGCCGGACTCGGTGGTCACCACGCCGCTGCTCGGTCCCTTGTTAGCAAGGCTTTCCGTACTGGTTTTTATTGGCCGACGGCCCGGGCATGCGCTCAGGACCTAGTCCAACGATGCGCTGGTTGCCAACTTTTTGCCAACCAAAGCCATATGCCACCCACCGCACTCCAAACTATACCCATCAGCTGGCCTTTTGCGGTCTGGGGGCTTGACATGGTCGGACCCCTTAAAGGTGGGACCATAGGAAAAAAATACTTACTGGTCATGGTGGATAAGTTCACCAAATGGATAGAAGCCAAGCCTGTTAAAACGGCCGAATCCGGACCTGTGATAGACTTCATATCCAGGGTTGTACACCGTTATGGCGTCCCCCACAGCATCATAACCGACAACGGTACAAACTTTACCGCCGACGAGGTAAAACTATGGTGCAAAAACATGGGCATCAAGCTCGATTATGCTTCCGTCTATCACCCACAAACCAACGGCCAGGTCGAACGTGCAAATGGTCTTATCATCAGTGGCATTAAACCCAGACTGGTGCAGTCCCTCATGGAATCTAACACGCACTGGGTAGAGGAGCTCGACTCTGTGCTATGGGGGCTGCGGACCACGCCAAATCGCACCATCGGATACACACCATTTTTTATGGTGTACGGCGCAAAAGCAGTTCTGCCCTGCGACATAATTCATGACTCACCTAGAGTGCGCATGTACGAAGAAAGAGAAGCCGAGCTTGATCGACAGGACAACTTGGACGCCTTGGAGGAGGAGCGGGACGTGGCAAAAGCCCGTTCCGCATTTTATCAACAGCAGGCCCGAAGATATCAAAGCAGAGAAGTACGGGCCAAAAATTACAACATTGGCGAACTAGTCCTATGCCTGCCAGATAAGAAAAAGGGCAAACTCAAGCCCAAATGGGAAGGTCCATTCATAATTGACCAAGTCCTGACTGGTGGGGCGTACCGCCTGCGAGATGCATCGAACAACCGACTCGAGCCGAACCCGTGGAACGCCACCCGTCTCCGAAGATTCTATGCCTAGCGCCGGACTCTGTGTTCGTCTCCTTCCTATGTCCATTCTTTTTTCTGTCTTACATTTCTCTCCTTCCAATTTTTTTCTTTTATAGCCCTTAAAGGCTCATCTAGTGACGCGCCACTCGCGCTCCTTAAACCTAGGGGCCTCTTTAACAGAAGCTTATTTATACGGGCTTCACGCCCAACACATGCGTCAAACTTACGCATGTACCTTTTTCTTCACCATTATATGCATCGATAAGACTTAAGTTTTGTCCAAGCTGGGTTGCCTGGCTCCTATGCTTACCCCTACATTCCCAATTGTTCGGCTAGGCGGTAAAGGGAGCGCCTCTGCGATTGTTACTGCCGGGTCAGCCGGACGTGTACCTCAGACTGAGTGAAGCCGAAAGCTAGCGTTCTTAAGGGAATATTCAGTCGGTGAAATAAAAGATGATCTTTTTACTTATTTTATGCGCCCCTAGATGCTTTTCTTCTGCGTCTCTTCACGTAGTCCGGACATGCACCTTAGGGCATTCCTCCCAGCGAAAGGAACCCTTAACGGAACTATTCTCTCTGGAAGATGTTTCTTACTAACCATGTAATATAACATAACTAGTTGGGCACTTGTCTGATAAAACACTGATGACCCCTACGCCTGGTCTCCACGCATACCCCGGTTCTTATATAACCTCTAGGGTATTCGGACACACTCCAGACCGTTAGGTCCCGAGGTTGAAGCGAAAAGGTCGGCAACGACAAACGATCTACAATCCGGCTAGAAGGCATTACACATGTCAATTCAAAATTACACAGTCATTCTGACTGATTGTATTCCTCTTCTATACCATCTAACAGGCTGTCTAATTTACAGTCCTGCTGGGAATACTTCGCGGCCAACTCTACTTGGTCGTATACTAAGCTTACAGGGATCTCCTTCCCATCAGGCCCCACTGGTCCGACCTCGGCCATGTGGTTTGGGTTAGACTTCGTAAAATGGGTCTTCACCATGGCCCAGGCCTCCCTAGCGCCTTGTCGGCAGGCCGATATCTTCCACAACCGGAAGTGCCGCCGATCTCCCTTCAGCTTCTCCGCAAGCTCTCCAAGGCCCTCGGGCACGGAGTGGGCAGGCCATAAGGCTTGGGCAATACCTTGCATCGCCTGCCGAATTCGCTCGTGCAGTTGCAAGAGTTCGGGAAGAAGGTCACCCATAGAACCGGGCATCTCCTCTGCACGACGACCTGTGAGCATACCTACAGACATTACTCTGTTAGTCGACTTCCTCGCCGAACTCTTTTTTCAAAGTTCATTCAAGCACTTACTAAAAATGCCGCGTCGAAGCCGCTGATTCTCCTTCATGGAGTCCGACAGCTGGCCACAAACATCTTTAAGTTTGACGTCCAGCTTGGTGTTGGCATCCTGAAGATCATTCTTCTCTCACCTCACCTTTGTCAACGTACTCTCACCGGCCTTTAGCCGGCGTAAGAGTTATTGCTTGTCCAGATCGAGTCCGGCGCCATCTGCAATATGATTTGTCAGATTTGCACCCACACCGCACAATACTAATCTTTTGAAGTGTATCTTACTTGAGGGGGTCTCTTTGGGCTCCCCTGCTGCGGCTAGTGCGGCCTCTAGTTGGGCCTTGCACTTTTCCAGCTCCTGGGATAGTACGGTATTCTTCTCTGTAAGAACCTGCATATTAAATGATCCTTAAATTAGTTGCTCTAACTGCTTCAAGTCTCGAGGGCTACTGGCATATATATATTTAACCAAAGTTTTCTTACCTGTAAGTCTTTTACATACTGCTCCGTGGCTCTGGCTAAACCATTTTGAGCGGCACCGAGGTACGCATCTCCCGAATTAAAGGCATCTAAAGCCTCTTGGGAGAAACAAGCGTCGCGTAGAATTGTCCGGCGACGCATGTGGTTCATGGCACTCTCCACTTCAGAATTTGTGGCAGACAGCCTGTCCGCATCCTCTGTCGGAGGAGCGTCCGGTGCGCGCCTTGTGCTCGCCTCCGCTTCCTGGCCAGACGTTGGAGCCTGGCTGGTGGAGGCGCGATTGGCAACCTCTCCGGATGTAGTCCAGCAAGGTCTCTTCGTTCTGAAGATAGCACGAACGTTAATATGCCCTGACGGAATAACTCCAGGGAAACAGAGGGTGCACTATACCTTTGCGCCGGCATCTCAGTCCGGACTACATTCCTTTTTGCCCCACGGGGCCCTGCGGCCCCTCGTTGGCTAGCTGCCGCAGGTTCGGCCTCCTGCCTCGGAAATCTCCCCTGCAAAACACGGTTGTCGTCAGAAACACCGGGATACGTGAGGGTGGAATCTCTTTCAAGGGAATAAGACCCCGGTTTCTGTTACCTGGGAGGCCGGGATTAACCCTGGGTAATCCGCCATAATGGCTACCAAGGTATTGTCCTTGCTTAGCTGATGTAACACCCCGTCGATAAGCTCCACCGATATGTCCGGATCCTCTTTGGAGTCCGGATTGAGGGACCGTTCTGGGTCCTCGGGCTGTGGAGGGCGGCTGTTTATATCCTTTACCTCCTGTCGCAGTTCCTGCATTGAAGTCGTTAGACTACCTATCTAACCGTGGGAGTATAAAACAAACGGACAAGCGCAATTGTTCACTTAACCAACTTGGAGGATCGTACATACTGAATCTGGCATGCGGGTTGACGCGGAGGAATTCCTCCTTTTCTCCCTTGCACAAAGAGGATTAGATCTTTACTAAGGCGGCGGCTGAGGCCGGCCCCTTACGACCGTAACGTGTGGCGTCATCCTCCCCGTTGAAATCCCACATGGGGTGGCCTCTATATTGAAGCGGCTGCACCCCCCACATAATGCATGCGGCCATGACTCCAATCATGGTTAGTCCGGAATGAGCCAACAGTCTTATCCGGCCCATCAGGTAAAGGACGTCTCTGTCGCTTTCTCTCTGAGAGCTCCGCGGACGCCAGCTCAAGCGTTTCTTCAATGGAGCATTGTTGAACTCAGGGAGACTGACCCGGACAGGGTCCGGTAGCGGGACGTCATCTATGTAAAACCATTCCGAAGGCCAGTCCTCGGACGCCTTCTTTGGGGTTCTGGGTAGGTATCCGATCCTAGCGATGCGCCATACTTCGGCTCCGCCCACTTGGTATATAGACCCCTCTTGAGAACGGGGCACCAGGCAGAATAACCTCTTCCACAGTGCAAAATGAGCCTCAACGCCTAAAAATAGCTCGCAAAGGGCGACGAAACCCGCAATATGTAATACGGAGACGGGCGTGAGATTGTGCAGCTGGAGGCCGTAGAACTCCGGAAGCCCACGGAGAAATGGATGAATTGGAAATCCTAGTCCCCTTATTAGATAGGGGACGAGGCACACCCGCTCTCCTTTAGAAGGATTGGGGGTGCTCTCCGCTTGTTTTCCGCCATTGTAGGTGGCGAGACCGGCTCGGACCGGAACCATGTATGCCTGAGGGAGAAATCCCTTGGCCTGAAGCGACACTAACTCGCTATGCGGGATGGTGCAACTCTCCCAGTCCCCGGGTTTGGGACCGGAGGGGCGAGGGGAGGAGCTGCGATGGCTGGTCATGTTGGAATGGACCTTTGCTGGAAGTGCTCTGATGATAACTCGCGGAGAGGAGAAGATGTGGTTTGGACCTAAATCCCCATCCCGTTAAATAGGCGGCTCGTTTATATGGCTAGGGGTGTGGATGTAAAAATGCCCCAGCTTTTCGCATTCGTTTGACACGTGGAAGACGGCCATTATTGGGCGTGGAAGCCGAGCAGCACTACATTACCAAAATCGGACATTATTCCTACAGGTACACATGACTTGGAGAAGAACCCGCCTTGCAATGTCGAACAATCTGCGCGCCGGACTCGTCGTCATTGAAGCCTGGTTCGGGGGCTACTGAGGGAGTCCTGGATTAAGGGGTGTTCGGGTAGCCGGACTATACCTTCAGCCGGACTCCTGGACTATGAAGATACAAGATTGAAGACTTCGTCCCGTGTCCGGATGGGACTATCCTTGGCGTGGAAGGCAAGCTTGGCAATGTGGATATTCAAGATCTCCTACCATTGTAACCGACTCTATGTAACCGTAACCCTATCCGGTGTCTATATAAACCGGAGGGTTGTAGTCCGTAGGCAATCAACTCCACATTCAACAATCATACCATAGGCTAGCTTCTAGGGTTTAGCCTCCTTGATCTCGTGGTAGATCTACTCTTGTACTACCCATATCATCAATATTAATAAAGCAAGACGTAGGTTTTTACCTCCATCGAGAGGGCCCAAACCTGGGTAAAACATCGTGTTCCCTGCCTCCTGTTACCATCCGGCCTAGACGCACAGTTCGGACCCCCTACCCGAGATCCGCCGGTTTTGACACCGACACCTGGACTGAGCTACCTTCAGTCTATCTCGAATAAACTTAACATTCTCTTCTGACTCCTTGATCACATTTGGTCCAAACAACTGACGGCCTCCAACTTCATCCCACACACTCTTGGGGTATCACACATATCGAGACAAAACTCATTTTCATTTTGTCCGAAATCCACTCAGTGGAGTATCCTTATCTTTTCCAGGGGTTAATGGTTCTTATAGGGTACTACCACCCTTAAAATGCACAAATCTTCCCTAGACCATATTTCTCATGTCCTCAGAAATGGTCAAAATCCTTCTTCATAGAGTAATAACTCATAAAATCCATATCGGTACCAACGATGCTAACTTTATTCACTCTTAATTGATTACAATCTCTCGCTTTTCCATTACATGTCTCAACTCAACACCTCAATATAAAAGAAAATGTTCTCACTTCTACTACTCCATTTCTTTTGTTGCAAACTCACTATCTAGCACAAGTCTCCTTCTCCTTGGGGCATCCTCTGGCAAAGTGCCCTGCTCTATTACAATGAAAACATATTACTTCTGACAAGTCTCGAGGTTTCCTTTTTGGTCAACTGTTGAGGTAGTGCCCTGATTCCTTGCACCTGTAACAGGTGATATGACTTAGGTCCCTCCTGGGCTCCAATCGGTTTCTCTTCCTGGACTTTTCCATTCCAATCAGGGCTTCTATTTCCTGTGGGTCATATTCTACTTCCTCTGTCGGGAATTCTACTAGATCCCCATTCAAACAATTTTGGGAGATGTGTCCTTCTTCTCCAAATGAATAGCAAGACTTAGTGCAGGGTTTACTCGGGTCCTCTTTAGGTGTGTCCTCCACATCTTCCTTCATCACGGGTTATTCTAAAATTTCCATAAGGGCTCCTTTCTTTACTTCTTTCTTCTGCTGTACGGTCCTTCGTACCATGGGGTAAATGTGACACTGAGTAGGATAGTGGGTAATCCCTTCACACAAGAAACAAGTAATCTGCCTAGTTGAGCATTCTTCAACTGGGTGACTTCCTTCACAATTAGGGCATTCATCCTTGTGTTATTTATGGGTGTGTCCTATTTCTCCACAAATCTTGCATGCACAAGGTCTCCTCATATCCTTTCCATAAGGCTTCAACTTCTGGGACACAAGGTGAGATCTTTGCAGAATCAACTTTAATTCTCTCCAAGTGGTTACTCCTTGCCATCCATTCATGGTTTGGTATATCCTCCACCAAGTAGCAGCACCTCTTTCAAAGCACTGAAAAGCATGCTGGGTCATATCCTTTCCGACTACAGGGTTATTCTTCATGTGATCCTCCATGTTCTGAATCCATCAGTCCGTGTCCAATTGACTCATCGATCCAGAAAATACAAGCTCATCTCCATTCATCCTCTATTGGGTCCAACGGTTTTGGGATGAGATAAGAGAGATAGAGAGGTATACACACAATACAAACAAATAGTTTTGAAAAGACATATTTTATCTATGGTTGTCGGAAAAACATCAAACAAATGACAACTCACAGACGTCGCATCTAGCATAGGCATATAACAGGGGTTTTGGTCTTCTAAAGGTCAATAAATCTTCAACATCGCCAAACTCTTCCAGTTTTGTCCATATCTCCGATGGGCTCCTTCCGATCATGCTTGTCCTTCTCAAGTTCTTTTGCCAGATCATCTCTGTTGACGCGAAGTCTCTCATGACATCCTTTATTATTCTGGAGTTGTGTCCCAAACTTTTAGGTTCATCATCCTTGGCATGAACCATGTCCTACTGTCCTTCAGTTCCCGACGGATCTCCGGTATCTCGAGGTTTTGCTCCTCCAGCTTGGCTACTTTCAGCTTCTGGGTCCCGTGTTCTTCACGAACTGCTTTCTTGTCAAATACGGCTTCCTGCAGATCAACCCTAAACTTCTTGATGTATTACTCCAAATCTTGGCGATACACCAGCTAAGTTTAAAACTTCATCTTTTGCTGATTAGGTGTTCCATTAGCCCTTTGTCAACCAATCCTTCCAACGGAATGCATGCTTAACTTAGCACGGTGGCAATAGCATAAGCGGGCGTTAAAATCTTGGATAGCCGTGTTTCTGCTCTTGCCATTTCCATGAGCTATCATTCCATAATTGATATCTCCTGCCTTAGGGTTTTCTTGACAAAACTTTGAGTTCTCATGCTCCATGTTCCGGTCTTTCTCCTATACACCTTGATCTCGGGTATTGACGGCTTCCATAGTCTGAAAAATTCCAATAGGGTAGCCTTCCTAGGTCATACAAATCTAGAAATTCTACAAGGCCTTCAAATTCTCCTAGTCTTCGGAGTCTTCAACCGTTGCAGTTTCCATTATTATAATGCACGATAAAATCCTCTTCATTTCAAAATGATCTTGGTTGTCTGATATCTTGTACTTCTTGGAGTGGTCTCATCAGTTGAATCTTCGTGTGGTCAAAAAAGGGGGAAAGGGTATTTGGTCTCACTAAAAGGGAATATTTGAATAAGCTCAGAAGAGAAGAGAGGTAAAAGATCCTTTTGAAAAGAAAGTTGTAGAGAAAATATTTCCTATGGGCATGCCAGTTTCTAGGGGTCACGTCCTACAGTCAACATGTCTCTAATACCATCTTCTAGCGACCCGACCTCAGACGGTCAAGTCTCTGTGCTTAAGTGTCATCCCTGGATCGGTATGCTGACACACACAGTACTCGAGGATTTATAACAGAGGTAAATCACATGTACAAAGTAACGTAAATACTATTACCTCAATCCAAAATAGCGGAAGTAACAAGGTTGTGGATTCCCATCAACACCAATGGCATAGTTAAGTGTAGAAATCGTAACCCTAACGTATCACTTACTCGTCGTAAGATATCCTGCAACATGAGACGTTGCAGCCACAAAGGGTCAGTACATTGAATGTACTGACAAATTCACACCAGAGGATAATGATGAATAAAGGCTATCACTACATGCATATTTGGCTGGTGCAAAGGCTCTGGGGTTATAATGTTTTGCGAAAAGCCAATTTTTCCCTACTGCAAAAGAATACATTTTAATTAACTATCATGGTGGTTGTTGAACATTGAGAATGGTTGACAGCATTCTCAATCCCAATTAAGTAACATCATTAAACCCAACAAAATTAATTTAAAGTCACATGATGAGATTCACATGATAATCCAAATACTAGATACTCAAAACGTCCATAACCGGGGACACGGCTAATCATGATTAGTTTATACACTCTGCAGAGGTTTGCGCACTTTTCCCCACAAGACTCGATCTCCTCCGTTGGATTTCTCGCACTACATGGTGTTTGAGAAACGGATGACCGAGACATAGTCTTTCAGAAGCGTTTGCACCTTACGATGGGTAGACCATACCACCTACAACCCCTACATCTGCTAGTCTACCACTGTAAGAGTTCACACGACTTAATCAACTATGCTAGAGCCCATAATAGCTTGTGGCTGTACACGGAAGTTTCTAGCATGAATAATCTCATGATCCCTTTGAGCATTGGTGGCGGTCCATAAAAAAACAGGCAATCCTGGAATACCCAGGTGCCTAGACAGGCAATCGCTGGAATACCCAGGTGCCTCAATCCACCCAGATGTGTGTTAAAGTTGCCACCTTAAGTAAACCATTAATTAACAATCTCACATATGTCATGAATACTCTCAAAACCAATCCGCGTCTACGAGCATAGCATGGCAATATAAGCATAACGTAATAGTAACTCCCAAGGTTTGAATGCAGGGCAATAGGTTCCTACCTCATCAACTACTTCCCAATACCCACATGTTATCAGTCCTACTCATGCAATGTTTGAGGGTGAAACTAATGCATAAAAACTCGGTATGAAAGGGATATGATCAAAGTGTGAACTTGCCTGCAATGTTGATGAATATGATTCGTACTCAAAACTCTTGATAGTTCTACTCGTCACACTCCGGTCAATCTATTGTAAGCAAGCAATAGTAACCACACATAATGAATCACTCAAAAGATCAGAAAGATCGAAGAAGACACGGAAAACATCAAAACCAAGAAAATAACTCTTGCAACATAAAAAAAATTCTAACAGTACCAAAATTATATGGATTTGGCCTTATCATAAAGTTTAGGTCAAGAGATTCGATTTGCAAAAAGAATCAACCTAAACGGAACTACGAAACTCAAGTTATGATCAAACGAAGTTTGAATTCAAATCTGATCTAATTCAAATTTTAAACTTTTCAAAAACATGTTTGAGTTGGATTACTGGATAGAGGAATCATAACGAAGAAGTGGGCGTTGGTTTCGTTGGATTTGGACAAACGAGTAAAAAGTTATGGCTATTTGAAAAATCAGGGCCATGCTGTTTTACGGAAGAAAAAAATAGCTACGGGCTAGGGTCTAATGTATAAATACGTAGACTAATTGATAATCTAATTATTCTATCGTATTAGTCTAAAAATAATAAACTACGAAAGTATAAGAAGAAAAGAAAAACAAAGAAAGATACCTTTATAAGGCAGAGAAAAGACGACTTTGGAGAGAAGGGACAATTTCCATAAGTCGCGCTGGAGAGGAGCAATATATTTTTCTTCAATGAATCTAGTCAAACCAAAATATTGAGTTAACCCAAATCGGACGATTTTTGGAGGCTCTATGGGTCTATATTTATTGGTGGAAAAGAGGCTTAGGGGTCAAAAGCTAGGCAATGTGGGACTAAACGTAGACAAAAATATACGAAACAGAGAAGAAAAGAGGAGGATGGGCCTAAAGGCCTTCGACCGGCCACACGCGCACGCTACGGCTGCGGTTTAAAAAAAACAAAACAAAATCGGCCTAAGAGAAAAAAAATAAAAAGGCTGGCTGGGCCTGGCCCATTTAAGAGAGAAAAAAACAATGGGGCGTCAGAAGCTACTATACTGCGCATGTAGGCGATAAATAAATATGGGTGGCACGTACAGTTTTTTTAAATAGAAACAGAAGGAAAACCGAATAGCAAAGATAAAATAAAATTTTTATATAGGCATATAATATACCAAAATTTGCAAATGAAATTTATGAATTGAAATATTTCCAAATGAAATTCAATTATTTTCAAATACCCTTTCATTTAATTTAAATGGAAGAAGTCATATCATCTTTGCTCAAGGGTTTTGTATTTGAAAAGAATTTGAATTCATGGAGAACGGAAAGCAAATATGAAAGTTTGGGAAAGTCCTTTTATTCCCTCTCATTTAACTTTCAAATAGTTTCAAATTTCACTCAATCAATCACACAACAATCAAACAATCAATCAATCTATCAATTTATTATAACATTCCAAAATTTAGAATTTTGGGATGTTACACCTAGTTTATGTGTTGCTTCGTAAGGGGCTAATTTGGATCCATATGTTTCATGCTATGGTTAGGTTTACCTTAATACTTCTGTTGTAGTTGCGTATGCTTGCAATAGGGGTTAATCACAAGTGGGATGCTTGTCCAAGTAAGGACAGTACCCAAGCACCGGTCCACCCACATATCAGATTATCAAAGTACCGAACGCAAATCATATGATCGTGATGAAAACTAGCTTGACGATAATTCCCATGTGTCCTCGGGAGTGCTTTACATCATATAAGAGTTTTTCCAGGCTTGTCCTTTGCTACAAAAAGGACTGGGCCATCTTGCTGCACCTATATTTACTTTTATTACTTGCTACTCGTTACCAATTACCTTATCACAAAACTATCTGTTACCGATAATTTCAGTGCTTGCAGAGAATACCTTGCTGAAAACCGCTTATCATTTCCTTCTGCTCCTTGTTGGGTTCGACACTCTTACTTATCGAAAGGACTACGATAGATCCCCTATACTTGTGGGTCATCAAGACTCTTTTATGGCACCATTGCCGGGGAGTGAAGCGCCTTTGGTATGTGGAATTTGGTAAGGAAAAAATTATATAGTGTGCTGAAATTTACTGTCACTTGTTACTATGGAAAGTAATCCTTTGAGGGGCTTGTTCGGGGTATCTTCACCCCGACCGGTAGAGAAAATAGTTGCTCCTCAACCTACTCAACCTACTGAAAATTAAAATGTTTACTTTGAAATTCCTTCGGGTATGATAGAGAAACTGCTAGCTAATCCTTTTGCAGGAGATGGAACACTGCATCCCGACTTACACTTAATCTATGTGGATGAAGTTTGTGGATTATTTAAGCTTGCAGGTATGCCCGATGATGTTATCAAGGATAAGGTCTTACCTTTATCTTTGAAGGGAGGTGCAATGACATGGTATAGGCTATGTGATATATGGGATCATGGGACTGCAAACGGTTGAAATTGGAATTCCATCAGAAGTTTTATCCTATGCATCTTGTTCATCGTGATCATAATTATATATATAATTTTTGGCCTTGCGAAGGAGAAAGCATCGCTCAAGCTTGGGGGAGGCTTAAGTCAATGTTATATTCATGCCCCAATCATGAGCTCTCAAGAGAAATGAGTATTCAAAATTTTTATGCTTGGCTTTCTGACAACAATCGCTCCATGCTCGATACTTCTTGTACTGGTTCCTTTATGATGAAGACTATTGAATACAAATGGAATTTATTGGAGAGAATTGAACGCAACTCTGAAGATTGGGATCTCGACGAAGGTAAGGAGTCAGGTATAACACCTAAGTTTGATTGTGTTAAATCTTTTATGGATATCGATGTCTTCCGTAAATTTAGCACTAAATATGGACTTGACTCTGAGATAGTAGCTTCTTTCTGTGAATCCTTTGCTACTCATGTTGATCTCCCCAAGGAGAAGTGGTTTAAATATAATCCTCCCATTTAAGTAAAAGTAGTTGCACCTATTAAAGTTGAAGAAAAGACTATCACTTATAATGATCCTATTGTTCCTACTACTTATGTTGAGAAACCACCTTTCCTTGTTAGAATAAAGAATCATGCTAAAGCTTCAACTGTGGTCAACAAAAGTAATATTAAGAAACCTAAACCACCTGAGAAAGTAAAAGTTGAACCTAATGTTGCTATGGTTAAAGATCTCTTGGCCAATAATATTGATGGGCATGTTATTTACTTCTGTGATGAGACTGCTAGAATTGCTAAACCTGGTGCTAAAGATAAACATAGACATGTCGTAGGCATGCCTGTTATTTCTGTTAAAATAGGAGATCATTGTTATCATGGCTTGTGTGATATGGGTGCTAGTGCCAGCGCAATACCTATTTCCTTATACAACGAAATTATGCATGATATTGCACCAGCTGAAATAGAAAGTATTGATGTTACCATTAAGCTTGCTAATAGAGATACAATTTCACCAATTGGGATTGTTAGAGACGGTGAAGTCTTGTGTGGGAAGGCTAAATATCCTGCTGATTTTCTTGTTCTTGGTTCCCCTCAAGATAGCTTTTGTCCCATTATATTTGGTAGACCCTTCTTGAATACTATTAATGCTAAGACAGACTGCAATAAGGATATTGTTTCTGTTGGTTTAGGGGATATGTCTCATGAGTTTATTTTTTCTAAATTTTGTAGACAACCCCATGATAAAGAATTGCCTAGTAAAGATGAAATTATTGGTCTTGCTTCTATTGCCGTGCCTCCTACTGATCCATTAGAACAATACTTGCTAGACCATGAAAATGATATGTTTATGAATGAAAGAAGGGAAATAGATGAAGTATTCTTTAAACAGGGACCTATTCTGTAACACAACTTGCCTATTGAAATCCTAGGGGATCCTCCTCCACCTAAGGTTGATCCCGTGTTTGAGCTTAAACCATTACCTGATACTCTTAAATATGCTTATCTTGATGAAAAGAAAATATATCATGTTATTATTAGTGCTAACCTTTCAGAGAAGGAGGAAGAGAAATTATTGAAAACTCTTAAGAAGCAACGTGCTGCTATTGGATATACTCTTGATGATCTTAAGGGCATTAGTCCCACTCTATGTCAACACAAAATAAATTTGGAGGAAGACGCCAAACCAGTTATTGATCATCAATGACGGCTGAATCCTAAGATGAAAGAAGTGGTAAGAAAGGAAATATTAAAGCTCCTTGAGGCAGGTATAATTTATCCCGTTGCTGATAGTCAGTGGGTAAGTCATGTCCATTGTGTCCCTAAGAAGGGAGGTATTACTGTTGTTCCTAGTGATAAAGATGAATTTATTCCGCAAAGAATTATTACGGGTTATAGGATGGTAATTGATTTTCGCAAATTAAATAAGGCTGCTAAAAAAGAGCATTACCCCTTGCCTTTTATTGATCAAATGCTAGAAAGATTATCCAAACACACACATTTTTGCTTTCTAGATTGTTACTCTGGCTTCTCTCAAATACCTGTGTCAACTGATGATCAATCAAAGCCACTTTTACTTGCCCTTTCGGTACTTTTGCTTATAGACGTATGCATTTTGGTTTATGTAATGCACCTGCTACCTTTCAAAGATGCATGATGGCTATATTCTCTGACTTTTGTGAAAAGATATGTGAGGTTTTCATGGACGATTTCTCCAATTATGGATCCTCTGTTGATGATTGCTTAAGCAACCTTGATCGAGTTTTGCAAAGATGTGAAGAAACTAATCTTGTCTTGAATTGGGAGAAATGCCACTTTGTGGTTAATGAAGGTATTGTCTTGGGGCATAAAATTTCTGAAAGAGGTATTGAAGTTGATAAGGCTAAAGTTGATGCTATTGAAAAGATGCCATGTCCCAAGGACATTAAAGGTATAAGAAGCTTCCTCGATCACGCTGGTTTTTATAGGAGGTTCATTAAGGACTTCTCAAAAATTTCTCGGCCTCTAACTAATCTATTACAAAAAGATATTCCTTTTGTCTTTGATGATGATTGCATAGAAACATTTGAAATACTTAAGAAAGCATTAATTTCTGCACCTATTGTTCAGCCACCTCATTGGAATTTACCCTTTGAAATTATGTGTGATGCTTGTTATTATGCTGTAGGTGCTGTTTTGGGGCAAAGAGTTGATAGGAAATTAAATGTTATTCAATATGCTAGTAAAACTCTAGACAATGCCCAGAGAAATTATGCTACCACTGAAAAAGAATTTTTAGCAGTTGTATTTGCTTGTGATAAGTACAGACCTTATATTGTTGATTCTAAAGTAACTATTCACACTGATCATGCTGCTATTAAATACCTTATGGAAAAGAAAGATGCTAAACCTACACTTATTAGATGGGTTCTTCTTCTACAAGAATTTGATTAACATATTATTGATAGAAAGGGAGCTAAGAACCCCGTTGCAGACAACTTGTCTAAGTTATAGAATGTTCTTGATGACCCACTACCTATTGATGATAGCTTTCCTGATGAACAATTAAATGTCATAAATGCTTCTCGTACTGCTCCATGGTATGCTAATTATGCTAATTATATTGTTGCTAAATTTATACCACCTAGTTTCACATATCAGCAAAAGAAAAAGTTCTTCTATGATTTAAGACATTCCTTTTGGGATGACGCACATCTTTATAAAGAAGGAGTAGATGGTGTTATTAGATGTTGTGTACCTGAGCATGAACAGGAACAAATCCTACGCAAGTGTCACTCCGAGGCTTATGGAGGACACCAAGCCGGAGATAGAACTACACACAAGGTATTGCAATCCGTTTTTTATTGGCCTACTCTCTTCAAGGATGCCCGTAAGTTTGTCTTGTCTTGTGACCAATATCAAAGAATTGGTAATGTTAGTAGACGTCAAGAAATGCCTATGAATTATTCACTTGTTATTGAACCATTTTGTGTTTGGGCTTTGATTAAATGGGGCCTTTTCCTTCCTCTAATGGGTATACACATATTTTAGTTGCTGTTGATTACGCTACTAAGTGGGTAGAAACTATTCCAACTAGTAGTGCTGATCATAACACCTCTATTAAGATGCTCAAAGAAGTTATCTTCCCGAGGTTTGGAGTCCCTAGATATTTAATGAATGATGGTGGTTCACACTTTATTCATGGTGCCTTTCGTAAAATGCTTGCTAAGTATGACGTTAATCATAGAATTGCATCTCATTATCACCCATGGTCTAGTGGTCAAGTAGAATTGAGTAACAGAGAGATCAAATTAATTTTGCAAAAGACTGTTAATAGATCTAGAAAGAAATGGTCCAAGAAACTTGATGATGCATTATGGTCCTATAGAACTGCATATAAAAACCCTATGGGTATGTCTCCGTATAAAATGGTTTATGGTAAAGCATGACACTTACCTCTTAAACTAGAACATAAGGCATATTGGGCCATTAAAGAGCTCAATTATGATTTCAAACTTGCCGGTGAGAAGAGGTTATTTGACATTAGCTCACTTGATGAATGGAGAACCCAAGCTTATGAAAATGCCAAGTTGTTTAAAGAAAAAGTTAAAAGATGGCATGATAAAAGGATACAAAAGCGTGAGTTCAATGTAGGTGATTATGTATTGCTATACAACTCTCATTTAATATTTTTTGCAGGTAAACTTCTCTCTAAATGGGAAGGTCCTTACGTTATCGATGAGGTCTATCGTTCCAGTGCCATAAAAATCAACAACTTCGAATGCACAAATCCGAGGGTGGTGAACGGTCAAAGAATTAAACATTATATATCAGGTAATCCTATAAATGTTGAAACTAATATTATTGAAACCGTAACCCCGGAGGAATACATAAGGGACACTTTTCGGAACGGTTCAGACTCCGAAAAGGAATAGGTACGTTGTACGGTAAGTAAACCGACTCCAAAACAGTTCTAATGGCAATATTTCTTCGTTTTGGAATATTTTGAAAAATAGGAAAATAAGAAGTAGACCGGAAAGGGCACGAGGCTTCCACAAGGGTGGGAGGCGCACCCTACCCCCCTGGGCGCACCCCCTGCCTCGTGGGCACCTCGTGTGCTCTCCGAACTCCGTTTTCTTGCACGATACTTCTTTTGGTCGGTAGAAATTCATTATATAATCTCATGAAGGTTTTTACCACTGTATCACGCAAATTTCTCATGTGTTTGATTCGAGCTATATCTGCTGCAGATTAGAGCAAGATGTCTTCTCAAGAGTCAGACGGGGAGAGTCGGGTGTCTCATCCGACACTAGGTCCAGGGGAAAATAGTGATGCCTATCACTTTGGGCCCTCAACGGAGGAAGAGATGGAAGCTGACATGAAAAGTATAGATGCTATGGAGGAGGATCAAGAAGTTACTTCTCGTTTCTGGGCAGGATTCACGATGGGGGAACCACAGAGCTCAACTATTCCAAACTCGGTTATCCCTTCCAATGTTACATTTCTTTCTTATGAAAATATTAAAAAGAGTGTTACCTGTTCTCACACAGCTATGCAACATCCTTAGGTGAAAGGAGCTTTAGCCGTCACTGGAAAGCTCCGTAAGGAAATAATGAACCTCAAGCAGCAAGTCAATAAGCTCGAGGAAGAGAATCGTATCCTAAGGGGCATCATCGGCAAGAATATCACATAACCACCCCCGAAGAAGGAGACATAATCACACTGGTATGGGCACTCCCCTTGGCAACTTCCAATCTTGGGGGAGTGCCCTGGTATCGTATCACCATCACTTTTATCTTTACCGTTTTTCTTAGTTCGATCCTTTTGGTAATATCTTGATCTAGTAGAATAAAGTTTTAGTATGATCTAGTTGTGAGTTTTGCTTTATGATCCCTCTGTGTAATCGAGTCCATGAGCTATATAATAAAGATTAGTGTTGAGTCAAGGGCTTGATTATTTTGCTATGATCTTGAGGGAATAAAATAAAAAGAGGAAGGATAAAAAAGAAACAAAGAGATCATATGGATCTTATGGAAAGTAATGAGCTCACATATAAAGAGTATGATGAATAAAAGTTGTTGAGAGTTGGCAAACATAGTTTTGGTCATTGTTGCAATTAATAGGAAGTAATAAAGAAAGGGAGGTTCTCATATAAATATACTATCTTGGACATCTTTTATGATTGTGAGCACTCATTAAAGTATGACATGCTAAGAGTTGACGTTGGACAAGGACGACAACATAATGGGTTATGTTTTCTTACATCTGAGATAAATTATATTGTCATGGATCATCCAACATGTTGAGCTTGCCTTTCCTTCTCATGCTAGCCAATTTCTTTGCACCAAGTAGAGATACTACTTGTGCTTCCAAATATCCCTAAACCCAGTTTTGCCATGAGAGTCCACCATATCTACCTATGGATTGAGTAAGATCCTTCAAGTAAGTTGTCATCGGTGCAAGCAATAAAAATTGCTCTGTAAACATGTATGACTTATTAGTGTGGGAGAAAATAAGCTTTATACGATATTGTGATATGGAAGAAATAAAAGCGATGGACTACATAATAAAGGTCCATATCACAAGTGGCAATATAAAGTGACGTTCTTTTGCATTAAGATTTCATGCATCCAACCATAAAAGCGCATCACAACCTCTGTTTCCCTCTACGAAGGGCCTATCTTTTACTTTCATCTTCTACCTTACATAAGAGTCATGGTGATCTTCACCTTTCATTTTTACATTTTATCCTTTGGCAAGCACAATGTGTTGGAAAGATCCTAATATATATAGCTAATTGGATGTGAGTATTCATGTACTATTATTGTTGACATTACCTTTGAGGTAAAACGTTGGGAGGCAAAACTATAATCCCCTATCTTTCTCTGTGTCTAATTAAAACTTCATACCCATAAATATTGCATGAGTGTTAGCAATTGTGAAAGATTAAAATATGGTTGAGTACGTGGACTTGCGGAAAAGCTCTTATATTGACTCTTTCCTATGTTATGATAAATTGCAATTGCCTCAATGACTAAGATTAGAGTTTGCTGGTTCTTAAAGAAGTTTATGATTCATACTTGAAATTGTGATTGAATTGTTACTTTAGCATAAGAAATCATATGACAAAAAATATATATGTTGTTGTTCTAAGAATGATCATGATGCCCTCATGTCCATATTTTATTTTTATCGACACCTCTATCTCTAAACATGTGGACATATTTTTCGATTTTGGCTTTCGCTTGAGGACAAGCGAGGTCTAAGCTTGGGGGAGTTGATACGTCCATTTTGCATCATGCTATTACATCAATATTTATTGCATTATGGGCTGTTATTACGCATTATGTCACAACACTTATGCATATTCTCTCTTATTTCACAAGGTTTACATAAAGAGGGAGAACGCCGGCAGTTGGGATTCTGGGCTGGAAAAGGAGCAAATATTAGCTACCTATTCTGCACAGCTCCAAAAGTCCTGAAACTTCACGGAAGTTATTTCCATAATATATAAAAAATATTGAATGTAAGAAGTTCCATAGGGGGCCACACCCTGGCCACGAGGGTGGGGGCGCCTCCTACCCCCTGGGCGCGCCCCCCTACCTTGTGGGCCCCCTGGTGGCCCTCCGATGCCCATCTTCTGCTATATGGAGTCTTTCGTCGAGGAAAAAATCATAAGCAAGGTTTCGGAACGAGACTCCGCCGCCACGAGGCGGAACCTTGGCGGAACCAATATAGGGCTCTGGCGGAGCTGTTCTGCCGGGGAAACTTCCCTCAAGGAGGGGGAGATCATCACCATTGTCATCACCAACGATCCTCTCATCGGGAGGGGGTCAATCTCCATCAACATCTTCACCAGCACCATCTCCTCTCAAACCCTAGTTCATCTCTTGTGTCCAATCTTTGTATCCAAACCTCAGATTGGTACCTGTGGGTTGCTAGTAGTGTTGCTTACTCCTTGTACTTGATGCGAGTTGGTTTACTTGGTGGAAGATCATATGTTTAGATCCATTATGTATATTAATACCCCTCTGATTATGAACATGAATATGCTTTGTGAGTAGTTACATTTGTTCCTGAGGACATGCGAGAAGTCTTGCTATTAGTAGTCATGTGAATTTGATATTCGTTCGATATTTTGATGAGATGTATGTTGTCATCCCTCTAGTGGTGTCATGGGAACGTCGACTACATGAAACTTCACCATTGTTTGGGCCTAGAGGGAGGCATTGGGAGGTCATAAGTAGATGATGGGTTGCTAGAGTGACAGAAGCTTAAACCCTAGTTTATGTGTTGCTTCGTAAGGGGCTGATTTGGATCCATATGTTTCATGCTATGGTTAGGTTTACCTTAATACTTCTATTGTAGTTGCGGATGCTTGCAATAGGGGTTAATCATAAGTGGGATGCTTGTCCAAGTAAGGACAGTAACCAAGCACCGGTCCACCCACATATCAGATTATCAAAGTACCAAACGCAAATCATATGATCGTGATGAAAACTAGCTTGACGATAATTCCCATGTGTCCTCGGGAGCGCTTTACATAATATAAGAGTTTGTCCAGGCTTGTCCTTTGCTACAAAAGGATTGGGCCATCTTGCTGCACCTTATTTACTTTTATTACTTGCTACTCGTTACAATTACCTTATCACAAAACTATCTGTTACCGATAAGTTCAGTGCTTGCAGAGAATACCTTGCTGAAAACCGCTTATCATTTCCTTCTGCTCCTCGTTGGGTTTGACACTCTTACTTATCAAAAGGACTATGATAGATCCCCTATACTTGTGGGTCATCATCGTCCCCAGTCTGCCTACTCGCTAATCCCGCGGCCTAGCTCTACGAACCAAATGGGCAAGAGACAAAACAGTTTACCCAGGTTTGGGCCACCTTGCGGTGTAAAACCCTACTCCTGCTTTGTGGTGGATTGGCCTTGAGGGGCTGAGGATTAACTAGTACAGTGGAGAACGACCTCAGGAGGAGAGGTGTTCTTGTGCTCGATGAGCTGGTGGGTCTGAGGATGATCTGAATGACCCGTATCCTCTCAGGATGATCTCTCCCCCTCCCCTCTAAATTGGTGGCTAGGTCCTATTTATAGTGGCCTTGGTCCTCTTCCCAAATGAAGACGGGGAGGGATCCCACAATGGCCAAATTCGAAGGGAGACAACTAGTACATGCTATCCTGACAAAAGTGGTCTTCGCCTGCAAAAGCCTTTGGTGGTGACGTCGCGGTGGGCTTGGCGATGACCACCGTCCTGCCGTCCTGGTGGTCTTGGTCTTGTTGCACCAGAATGGAAACCTTTGCTTGATTCCTCGGGACTCCGCGCCTGCGCTTGCCCCCTTAGCACCAAAGAGGAAACTGGTACACTACGCCCACTGGCGCCCGCCTCGCCTTGGTCGTCATGGCTCACGTCATTTGAACCTCGCGAGGTGAACCTTGCATAGATATCTCCGCTCCTTGGGAGCCAGCTTGGGGAGGCCGCCCCATGTGGAGGTCTTGGTGTCATCTGCCTCATGAGGCTTGGCCCCTCGTGAGGGTCTTGAGTTGTCGATGTTGAAGCTGGGTCGTACCAGGCCGTCGATGGAGCCACGTCGTGGGCCGCGGGCAGGCAAGTCTGGGTACCCCCGTTCCCAGAACGCGGACACGTTTCTTTTGTTCCACCTCATCGCAAACAGTTCATTGAACTGAACCGTATGCCCTATATCACACACGCAATTAAAATCAGAACCGTGTTTGATGCATCTAGCATCACAAACATTTTGCACCTTTTTGATGGTTCTTTTACACCACTGTTTGCGATTATTGCATCGCACATAGTTTCGTTGAAGGGTCTCTAATCGTAGGGTCACGTTAGCAGCAACCTGCAGTAGTGATTTGTCACTCCGTGTGACGGAGAGATATCTCTAGGCCCTCTCTGTAATACAAAATCGTAAAGAGCTTGCAAGCAATGTGGCTAATGAGTTAGTCATGAGATCTTGTATTACAGAACGTGTAAAGAGACTTGTCGGTAATGAGATTGAACTAGGTATGGAGATACCGACGATCGAATCTCGGGAAAGTAACATATCGCCGGACAAAGGGAATTACATACGGGATTAATGGAATCCTTGCCATCATGGTTCAACCGATAAAAGATCTTCAAGGAATATGTAGGAACCAATATGGGCATCGAGGTTACGCTAATGATTATTGACCGGAGAGGTGTCTCGGTCATGTCTACATGATTCTCAAACCCGTAGGGTTCGCACGCTTAATGTTCCGTGATGCTAGAGTAATATTGGGATATGCATGTTGGTAAACGGATGTTGTTCAGAGTCCTAGATGAGATCCCGGATGTCGCGAGAAGTTTTAGAATGGTCGAGAGGTAAAGACTTATATATGTGAAGTCATATTTTGGGTTCCGAAAAAAGTTTCAGTTTTTTTGCATTGTACCTGGAAGCTTCCAAAAACTTCTGGAGGAGTCTGGCAGTCCACCAAGGATTCCACCACGTCCCAAGGGCTGGCATGGGCTAAGGGGAAGCGTCCTGGGCTTGTTGGGCCATGTGCACCAAGCCCTCAAAGGCCCATGCGGCTAGGGAAGAGGGAAAGGAGGAGAGTCCTAGTACGAGTAGGATTGGACTTGGAGTCCAACTCCTCTCCCTCTAGGCGCCAGCCCTAGTAGGAGTAGTGCTAGACTCCAAGCCCCTCAACATATATAAATAGATGGGAGGTGGCACACCAGGAGCATACAGTAGCCCAACTGCCCCCTCTTTACCTCCAGACCACTACACGCCCGCATAGCGCTTAGCGAAGCCCTGCCGATATTCCGAATCCACCACCATCATCATGTAGCGACCAGACCTCAAGCGGTCCAATCTCTGTGCTCAGGTGTCATCCCTGGATCAGTAATGTTGACACCACACAGTACTTGAAGGATTTATAACAGAGTAGCAATCACACACTTATTACACCGAGTGTCTCAAAAGAGAGCTTATTACAATAAATATGGCTTAAGGCCATCTAATAACGATAACAGCAGAAGGCTTGGAAGATAAGTGAGTCCATCAACTCCAACGGCATCACTGAGTATAGAACCACGACCTAAAGGCACCTTAATCGTCGTCTGAAAAGTCTGCAACATGAACGTTGCAGCCCGAAATGGGTCAGCACCTGGAATATGCTGGCAATGTAACACATAGAGATGCAATGAAAGTGATAGGCTATACTATATGCATATTTGGCTGGTGGAAAGCTCTATGGTTACAGTTTTGCGTAAAGCCAATTATTCCCTACTGCAAAGGAATAAATTTTATTTAACTATCATGGTAGTTGTTAAACATTGACAATGGTTGACAGCATTCTCAATCCCAATTAAGCATCAACATTAAAAACCCAACAAAATTAATTTAGAGTAACATGATGAGATTCACATGATAATCCAGGTACTAGATACTCAAGATTTCCATAACCGGGGACATGGCTAACCATGATTAGTTTATACACTCTGCAGAGGTTTGCGCACTTTTCCGCACAAGACTCGATCTCCTCCATTGGGATTCTCGCACTACATGGTGTTTGAGAAACGGATGACCGAGACATAGTCTTTCAGAAGTGCTAGCACCTTACGATCGGGTAGACCGTTACACCTACTTTCCCCTACATCTGCTAGTCTACCACTGTAAGAGTTGGCACGACTTAATCAACTATGCTAGAGCCCATAGTAGCTTGTGGCTGCACACGGAAGTTTCTAGCATGAATAATCTCATGATCCCTTTGAGCCTGGGTGGCGGTCCAAAAGAAAAACAGGCAATCGCTAGAATACCCAGGTGCCTCAATCCACCCAGATGTGTGTTTAAGTTGCCACCTTAGATAAACCATTAATTTAACAAACTCACATCTGTCATGGATTTCACTCACCCAATCCACGTCTACTAGCATAGCATGGCACAATAAGCAAACATAGAAGTAACTCCCAAATGTTTGATAATAAACAGGTAATAGGTACTACCTCAACTACTTCCCAGAACCCATAATTTAATTAGATCCTAATCATGAAATGTGTGAGGATTGATCTAATACAATAAAAACTGGGTAGTAGGAGGTATGATCAAAGTGTTACTTGCCTTGATGATGATCCGCAAAACCTAACGATACGAAGTAGCAAGCGGCGCACTCCGGTTACTCTATCGCAAACAAACAAGCATACAATAAGTAATCAACTAATGCACAGGTAAAACTCGAATAAGAGATCTAACCAGAAGGTTCAACTTAAGAACTCCGGTTTGCAAAAAGAATCAAATCGAACGAAGCAACGAAAGACAAACGGCAAAAGAAACAGGCTTCTCTTACTATTCTGGATCTAGGGCAATTTTTACGGTGGTAAAAACTTTTTTGAGTTGGTTAAACGGAAAGAGGGTTTCGAGACGAAACTCTAGGCGCTTGAATCGCCTGATTCCGATAAACGAGCGAAAAGTTATACTAGAATGAAAATCGATCAGAAATCGCGATTAGAAAAATCGCGGATTTAATTTGAGAAAAAGAAAATGACGAACAGATTAACGAACGAACGTTCATTATCTGGATCTAAATGATGAACGTGTTCGTTAAAACGAACGAACGAGCGCTAATTAACTAAACCGAAAAAAACTGATCTAACGAAAAAAACAGATCTATTGTACAATTCTCGTTTTAGTTTTTTTGCAGGAAAACTTCTCTCCAAATGGGAAGGACCATATATCATTGAAGAAGTTTACCACTTTGGAGCTATTAAGATCAATAATGCCGAAGGCACCAATCCAAAGGTGGTCAATGGACAAAGAATTAAGCACTATATTTCAGGTACACCTATTAATGTTGAAACTAACATTATTCAAACCATGAAACTGGAGGAATACATAAAAGAGACCTTCCAGAACACTCTAGAACCCTGAAAAGGAAGAGGTACATGATAGGTAAGTAAACAGACTCCAAAAATCCCGCAAAAATATTTTCTATCAGCTTTGGAATATTCAAAAAAATACATAAATAAGAAACACCCGAGAAAGAAACTTAGGCGCCCACTAGGCACCAGGGTGCGCCTGCCCCTCCTGGCGCACCCTGGTGGGTAGTGGGCCCCTCGGGAACCTTCCCGAGTCTGTTTTCCTATGGTCTACTTGTTTTCCAAGACAAAAATTCTTTATATATACCCCTAGACAATTTGACCACCGCATCGCGCAAATATCCATTGTTCTTGTTTCGTGTTATTTTTTGTCAGATCTATCAAGCTAGGCATCATGTCTTCTCCCTCCTCCAACAACATAGAAGAAGATGCTTGGCTGCTGAAGATAGAACTAAGGAGGGAAGAACCAAAAGAAGCAGCCGAGGAGGACAAGGCCAAGGAAGTTGCAGTTGATCAAGATCAAGAAGGGGGGCAAGCCATGCTCACGGGGGAAATTGAGATAGAGGAAGATATCCTTCAACCCTACTACAACCATCTAACCCCCACTAAAATCGAAGCCTTTTGGCTTGAGGGAGTCCTGGATTAGGGGGTCTCCGAATAGCCGGACTATATCCTTTGGCCGGACTATTGGACTATGAAGATACAAGATTGAAGACTTCGTCTCGTGTCCGGATGGGACTCTCCTTGGCGTGGAAGGCAATGTAGGCAATACGGATATGTATATCTCCTCCTTTGTAACCGACCTTGTGTAACCCTAGCCCCCTCCAGTGTCTATATAAACTGGAGGGTTTTAGTCCGTAGGACAACATACAATCATACTAGGCTAGCTTCTTGGGTTTAGCCTCTCTGATCTCGTGATAGATCAACTCTTGTACTATTCATATTATCAAGAATAATCAAGCAGGACGTAGGGTTTTACCTCCATCAAGAGGGCCCGAACCTGGGTAAAACATCATGTCCCCTGCCTCCTGTTACCATCCGCCTTAGATGCACAGTTCGGGACCCCCTACCCGAGATCCGCCGGTTTTGACACCGACATTGGTGCTTTCATTGAGAGTTCCTCTATGTCGTCATCATTAGGCTTGATGGCTCCTTCAATCATCGATAGTGATGTAGTCCAGGTTGAGACTTTTCTCCCTGGACAGATCTTTGTATTCGGCGGCTTCGCACTACGGGCCAACTCGCTTGGCCATCTGGAGCAGATTGAGAGTTATGCCCCTGGCCACTAGGTCAGGTTTGGAAGCTTAAACTACACGGCCGATATCCGCGGAGACTTGATCTTCGACGGATTCGAGCCCCTGCCTAGTGCGCCACATGGTCACGATGAGCATGATTTAGCTCTACCATCGGACAGTGTTCAGGAGATTGCACCGGCAACCGCTCCGACCCTCAATTCAGAACCAGTTGCGCCATCCATGGACCGATGGATAGACCCCGCCATGGAGGCCGTATCCTCAGCGGCGATTGAGCCGAGTATCGACCTTACCCTTCACGAGAGCCGTGATGCCAAGCTGCCGGATCCTTCCCCGGCCACGGACTCCAAACCGCCTGCGCCCGTGCCTATCGAATCTGACTGGGCGCCGATCATGGAGTTTACCTCCGCGGATATCTTTCAGCACTCGCCCTTCAGCGACATACTGAACTCATTAAGGTCTCTCTCCTTGTCAGGAGAGTCCTGGCCGAACTATGTCCGGCAGGATTGGGATGCGGATGACGAAGAAATTCACTGCCCACCCACCACCCACTTAGTAGCCACTATCGACGATTTGACCGACATGCTCGACTTCGACTCTGAAGACATCAATGGCATGGACGACAATGCAGGAGACAAACAGGAAACACTACCCCCAGGGCACTCGACGCCCACTTCATCATATGACATATACATGGTGGACACACCCAAACAAAACGACGAGGAGGAACGAAAGGACTCAGGGAATGATTGTCCCCTCGAGAAGCAGTCAAAGCGGCGGCGTAAGCGCCGCTCCAAATCCCGCCTCGGCAGAAACAACGATCATATAGACCCAGTGTTAGAGCAGGGTGAACCATCGCCCGACCACAGCAACACGGAGAATCAAACCGAACAACCCGACTCCGTCGAAGATAACAGTCCGGACGACATCACACCGGACTGGCACCCGGAGCAACAGAATGCCCATCAATGGCTTGTTGCCACTGCGAGGAGTCTAAAAAAGCAGAAGCAAAGGCTCAGGGCTGCACAAGACACACTCAGAATCAGATGGAGTGAAGTACTCAACACTGCAGCGATGTATGGCGGTAATCGCCACACCAAGAGCTACCCGAAGCGAAAGTTGCTACCTGAATTCGATGAGGAGGCCTTAGGTCCCCCGCAACTAAAAAACAAAACGGCCACCCGGTCGGATAGACGACCTCGTGACCAACATAGAGCGGCAAACGACGCCGCACATAAGCCAGTACACGATCCACACGAGGGCTCGCATCAAAAGGACGGCGCAACCAGATCCATATACGGGCCACGCAAGCGCGCTCCAGCATGCAATGCAAGACAACAAACATCCGAACACCATGATACACCCAAATACAGGGGTGCGGCACACCCCCAATGTTTCACCGATGAGGTGCTGGACCATGAATTTTCAGAGGGATTCAAACCCGTAAACATAGAGGCGTACGACGGAACGACAAACCCTGGGGTCTGGATTGAGGGCTACATCCTCCATATCCACATGGCTCGAGGAGACGATCTCCACGCCATCAAGTACTTACCCCTCAAGCTCAAAGGGCCAGCTCGGCACTGGCTTAAAAGCCTCCCCGAAAACTCCATTAGAAGCTGGGAAGAGCTCGAAGACGCCTTTCGGGAAAATTTTCAAGGGACCTATGTCTGACCACCGGATGCAGACGATTTAAATCTTACAACTCAACAGCCCGGAGAGTCAGCCTGAAATCTTTAGAACAGGTTCCTCACTAAAAAGAACCAAATAGTCGACTGTCCGGACGCCGAAGCCTTAGCAGCATTCAAGCATAGCGTTTGAGACGAATGGCTTACCAAACACCTCGGCCAAGAAAACCGAGAAAAATGGCAGCATTGACAAGCCTCATGACTCGCTTTTGCGCGGGCGAGTGATACGTCTCCAACGTATCTATAATTTTTGATTGCTCCATGCTATATTATCTACTGTTTTGGACTATATTGGGCTTTATTTTCCACTTTTATATCATTTTGGGGACTACCCTATTAACCAGAGGCCCAGCCCAGAATTGTTGTTTTTTTGCCTATTTCAGTGTTTCAGATAAACGGAATATCAAGCGGAGTCCAAACGGAATAAAATCTTCGGGAACGTGATTTTCTCACCGAACGTGATCCAAGATACTTGGACCCTACTGCAAGGAAGCAAAGAGGTGTTCACGAGGGTGGGGGGCGCCCCCCCCCTAGGGCGCACCCCCTGCCTCGTGGGCCCCTTGGTGCTCCACCAACGTACTCCTTCCTCCTATATATACACACGTACCCCCAAACGATCAGGACAGGAGCCAAAAACCTAATTCCACCGCCGCAACTTTCTGTATCCACGAGATCCCATCTTGGGGCCTGTTCCGGAGCTCCGCCGGAAGAGGGTCGTCATCACAGAGGGCTTCTATATCATCATAACCTCTCCGATGAAGTGTGAGTAGTTTACCTCAGACCTTCGGGTCCATAGTTAGTAGCTAGATGGCTTCTTCTCTCTCTTTGAATCTCAATACAAAGTTCTCCCCCTCTCTTGTGGAGATCTATTCGATGTAATCTTCTTTTTGCGGCGTGTTTGTTGAGACCGATGAATTGTGGGTTTATGACCAAGTCTATCTATGAATAATATTTGAATCTTCTCTGAATTCTTTTATGCATGATTGGTTATCTTTGCAAGCCTCTTCGAATTATCCGTTTGGTTTGGCCAACTAGATTGGTAGTTCTTGCCATGGGAGAAGTGCTTAGCTTTGGGTTCAATCTTGCGGTGTCCTTACCCAGTGACAGAAGGGGCAGCAAGGCATGTATTGTATCGTTTCCATCGAGGATAGCAAGATGGGGTTTATTTCATATTGCATGAATTTATCTCTCTACATCATGTCATCTTGCTTAAGGCATTACTCTGTTTTTAACTTAATACTCTAGATGCATGCTGGATAGCGGTCGATGAGTGGAGTAATAGTAGTAGATGCAGAATCGTTTCGATCTACTTGTCACAGACGTGATGCCTATATACATGATCATGCCTAGATATTCTCATAATTATGCTCAATTCTATCAATTGCTCAACAGTAATTTGTTCACCCACCGTAGAGTACTTATGCTCTTGAGAGAAGCCACTAGTGAAACCTATGGCCCCCGGGTCTATTCTCATCATATCAATCTCCATCACTTTTATATTGTTTTTCTATTTACTTTGCTTTTACTTTTTACTTTGCATCTTTATATAAAAAATACCAAAAATATTCTATCTATCAGATCTCACTCTCGTAAGTGACCGTGAAGGGCTTGACAACCCCTAATCGCGTTGGTTGCGAGTAGCTATCGCTTTGTGCGGGTACGAGGGACTTGAGCGTGGGCTCCTACTGGATTGATACCTTGGTTCTCAGAAACTGAGGGAAATACTTACGCTACTCTGCTGCATCATCCCTTCCTCTTCGGGGAAAACGAACGCGAGCTCAAGACGTAGCAAGAAGGATTTCTGGCGCCGTTGCCGGGGAGTCTACGCAAAAACTCAATATACCAAGTACCCATCACAATCCCTATCTCTCGCATTACATTATTTTCCATTTGCCTCTCGTTTTCCTCTCCCCCCCCAATTCACCCTTGCCGTTTTATTCGCCCTCTCCCTCCCTATCCTCCCTCTCTATTTGCCTATTTTTGCCCATTTGCTTTTTGCTTGTGTGTTAGATCGCTTGCTTGTCGCGATGGCTCAAGATACTACTAAATTGTGTGACTTCACCAATACCAATAATAATGATTTCCTTAGCACTTCGATTGCTCCTCTTACCGATGCTGAATCTTGTGAAATTAATACTGCTTTGTTGAATCTTGTGGTGAAAGAT
Source organism: Triticum monococcum (assembly GCA_034509565.1). NCBI lineage: Eukaryota > Viridiplantae > Streptophyta > Magnoliopsida > Poales > Poaceae > Triticum > Triticum monococcum. The sequence continues at coordinate 147,709,869 of CM067845.1, forward strand.
CAATTCGCCGGCCTTCCTAGTGAAGATGCCGCTACTCATCTGAATAGCTTCGTTGATTTATGTGATATGCAAAAGAAAAAAGATGTCAATAATGATGTCGTTAAATTGAAGCTATTTCCTTTTTCGCATAGAGATCGTGCTAAAGCTTGGTTTTCGTCTTTGCCTAAGAATAGTATTGATTCATGGAACAAGTGCAAAGATGCTTTTATCTCTAAGTATTTTCCTCCCGCTAAGATCATCTCTCTTAGAAACGATATAATAAACTTTAAGCAACTTGATCATGAACATGTTGCACAAGCTTGGGAGAGAATGAAATTAATGATACGTAATTGCCCTACTCATGGTTTGAATTTGTGGATGATTATACAAAACAATTATGCCGGATTGAATTTTGCTTCTAGAAATCTTTTAGATTCGGCCGCGGGAGGCACTTTTATGGAAATCACTTTAGGATATGCTACTAAAATCCTAGATAATATTATGGTTAATTATTCTCAATGGCACACTGAAAGAACTTCTAATAAAAAAGTGCATGTGATAGAAGAAATTAATGTGTTGAGTGGAAAGATGGATGAACTTATGAAATTATTTGCTACTAAGAGTGCTTCTTCTGATCCTAATGATATGCCTTTGTCTACTTTGATTGAGAATAATAATGAATTTATGGATGTGAGTTTTGTTGGTAGGAATAATTTTGGTAACAATGCTTATAGAGGGGATTTTAATCCTAGGCCATATCCTAGTAATCCTTCTAATAATTATGGGAATTCCTACAACAACTCTTATGGAAATTATAATAAGATACCCTCTGATTTTGAATCTAATATTAAAGAATTTATTTCTTCGCAAAAGAATTTTAATGCTATGATTGAAGAAAAATTGCTTAAGATTGATGATTTGGCTAGGAACATTGATAGAATTGCTCTTGATGCTGATGCTTTTAAACTTAGATCTATTCCACCTAAGCATGATATTAATGAGTCTCTAAAAGCCATGAGAATTTCAATTGATGAGTGTAAGGAAAGAACCGCTAGGATGCATGCTTCCAAAGATGCCTTTATTAAAGCGTGTTCTTCCAATTCCTATGAAAATCAAGATGAAGATCTAAAAGTTATTGATGTGTCTCCAATTAAATCTTTATTTCGCAATATGAATCTTTATGAAACTGAATATGATCTTCCTTTACCTAGAAGGCGTTTTACAAATTCGGAGTGTTTAGATCTTAATGATGAAATTGATGAAAGTGGGACAGAAAGAAATAAAAATCTAGATGTTGCTAAACCCACTATATTGGATTTCAAGGAATTTAATTATGAAAATTGCTCTTTGATTGATTGTATTTCCTTGTTGCAATCTGTGCTAAATTCTCCACATGCTTATAGTCGAAATAAAGCCTTCACCGAATATATTGTTGATGCCTTGATGCAATCTTATGAAGAAAAACTTGAGTTGAAAGTTTTTATCCCTAGAAAACTCAATGATGAGTGGGAACCAACTATTAAAATTAAAATTAAAGATCATGAGTTTTCTGCTTTGTGTGATTTGGGTGCTAGTGTCTCTACTGTTCCCAAGACTTTGTGTGATTTACTAGATTTCCGTAATTTTGATGATTGCTCTCTAAACTTGCATCTTGCGGATTCCACTGTTAAGAAACCTATGGGAAGAATTAATGATGTTCTTATTGTTGCAAATAGGAATTATGTGCCCATAGATTTCATTGTTCTTGATATAGATTGCAATCCTTCTTGCCCTATTATTCTTGGTAGACCTTTCCTTAGAACGGTTGGTGCGATTATTGATATAAAGGAAGGGAATACTAGATTCCAATTTCCATTAAAAAGGGCATGGAACACTTTCCAAGAAATAAAATAAAATTACCATATTAAACTATCATGAGAGCCACTTATGTATTGCTTACCAAAGATGGCAATACCTAGATCTATCCTTGCTTGTTATGCCTAGCTAGGGGCGTTAAACGATAGCGCTTGTTGGGAGGCAACCCAATTTTATTTTTATTCCTTGATTTTTGCTCCTGTTTAGTAATAAATAAATTATTTATCCTATGTTTTGGTGGTGTTTTTTTTGTTTAATTAGTGTTTGTGCCAAGTAGAACCGTTGGGAAGACTTGGGGGAAGTCTTGTTGAACTTGCTGTAAAAAATAGAAACTTTAGCGCTCACGAGAACTGCTTTCATTTTTATTTCAAGAGTGATATTTAGTTAATTATGTTTGAAGATGATTAATAGATAAATTACTCACGTCCAGCAATTTATTTTAGAATTTTTGGGGTTCCAGATCTTGCTCTAGCTACAGATTACTACAGACTGTTCTGTTTTTGACAGATTCTGTTTTTCGTGTGTTGTTCGCTTATTTTGATGAATCTATGGCTAGTAAAATAGTTTATAATCCATAGATAAGTTGGAATACAGTAGGTTTAACACCAATATAAATAAATAATGAGTTCATTACAGTACCTTGAAGTGGTCTTTTGTTTTCTTTCGCTAACGGAGCTCATGAGTTTTCTATTTTGAGTTTTGTGTTGTGAAGTTTTCAAGTTTTGGGTGAATTCTGTTGATGGATCATGGAACATGGAGTGGCAAGAGCCTAAGCTTGGGGATGCCCATGGCACCCCCAAGATAATCCAAGTACACCAAAAAGTCAAAGCTTGGGGATGCCCCGGAAGGCATCCCCTCTTTCGTCCACTTCCATCGGTAATTTACTTGGAGCTATATTTTTATTCACCAACATGATATGTGTTTTGCTTGGAGCGTCTTGTATTATTTGTGTCTTTGTTTGTTAGTATGCCACAATCATCCTTGCTGTACACACCTTTTGAGAGAGCCATACATGAATTAAAATTTGATAGAATACTCTATGTGCTTCACTTATATCTTTTGAGCTAGATAATTTTGCTCTATGTGTTTCACTTATATCTTTTGAGCCAAGTAGCTTTGCTCTATGTGCTTCACTTATATCTTTTGAGCTAGATAATTGTTTTATATGTGATTCACTTATATCTTTTGAGCTAGATAATTTAGCTCTATGTGCTTCACTTATATCTTTTGAGCTAGATAATTTTGCTCTATGTGCTTCACTTAGATCTTTTAGAGCACGGTGGTGGATTAGTTTTAAAGAAACTATTGATCTCTCATGCTTCACTTAACTTAATTTGAGAGTCTCTTAATAGCATGGCAATTTGCCTAATAATAATATGCTTGGTATTCAAGATTTGTGAAACTTTCTTTTGAGTGTGTTGAATACTAAGAAAAGATTGAAGCATGATAATTGTTTTGAGATATGGAGGTGATAATATTAAAGTCATGCTAGTTGAGTAGTTGTGAATTTAAAGAATACTTGTCTTAAAGTTTGTGATTCCCGTAGCATGCACGTATGGTGAACCGTTATGTGATGAAGTCGGAGCATGATTTATCTATTGATTGTCTTCCTTATGAGTGGCGGTCGGGGACGAGCGATGGTCTTTTCCTACCAATCTATCCCCCTAGGAGCATGCGCATAATACTTTGCTTTGATAACTTCTAAATTTTTGCAATAAGTATATGAGTTCTTTATGACTAATGTCGAGTCCATGGATTATACGCACTCTCACCCTTCCACCCTAGCCAGCCTCTCTAATACTGCGCAACTTTCATCGGTATCATACACCTACCATATACCTTCCTCAAAACAGCCACGATACCTACCTATTATGGCATTTCCATAGCCATTTCGAGATATATTGCCATGCAACTTTCCACCATCTAGTTCATCATGACACATCCATCATTGTCATATTGCAGATCCCGGTACACCGCCGGATGCATTCATATAGAGTCATATTTTGTTCTAGGTATCAAGTTGTAATTGTCGAGTTGTAAGAAAAATAGAAGTGTGATGATCATCATTATTAGAACATTGTCCCAGTGAGGAAAGAATGATGGAGACTATGATTCCCCCATAAGTCGGGATGAGACTCCGGACGAAAAATAAAAAAAGAGTCCAAAGAAGCCCAAATAAAAAAAAAGAGAAGAGGCCATAAAAAAAAGAAGAAAAGGCCCAAATAAAAAAATAAAAGAATGAGAGAAAAAGAGAGAAGGGACATTGTTACTATCCTTTTACCACACTTGTGCTTCAAAGTAGCACCATGATCTTCATAGTAGAGAGTCTCTCATGTTATCACTTTCATATACTAGTGGGAATTTTTCATTATAGAACTTGGCTTGTATATTCCAATGATGGGCTTCCTCAAATTGCCCTAGGTCTTCATGAGCAAGCCAGTTGGATGCACACCCACTTAGTTTCTTTTTAAGCTTTCATATACTTATAGCTCTAGTGCATCCGTTGCATGGCAATCCCTACTCACTCACATTGATATCTATTGATGGGCATCTCCATAGCCCGTTGATACGCCTAGTCGATGTGAGACTATATTCTCCTTTTTGTCTTCTCCACAACCACCATTCTATTCCACCTATAGTGCTATATCCATGGCTCAGGCTCATGTATTGCGTGAAGATTGAAAAAGTTAGAGTATGAAACAACTGCTTGCCTTGTCATCGGGGTTGTGCATGATTTAAATACTTTGTGTGGGGAAGATGGAGCATAGCCAGACTATATGATTTTGTAGGGATAACTTTCTTTGGCCATGTTATTTTGAGAAGACATAATTGCTTTGTTAGTATGCTTAAAGTATTACTATTTTCTATGTCAATATAAAATTTTGTCTTCACTCTTTCTAATCTGAATATTCATACCACAATTACGAAGATTTGCATTGAAATTATGCCAAGTAGCACTCCGCATCAAAAATTCTCTTTTTATCATTTACCTACTCGAGGACGAGCAGGAATTAAGCTTGGGGATGCCTGATACGTCTCCAACGTATCTATAATTTTTGATTGCTCCATGCTATATTATCTACTGTTTTGGACTATATTGGGCATTATTTTCCACTTTTATATTATTTTTGGGACTAACCTATTAACCAGAGGCCCATCCCAGAATTGTTGTTTTTGCCTATTTCAGTGTTTCAGATAAACGGAATATCAAACGGAGCCCAAACGGAATAAAATCTTCAGGAACGTGATTTTCTCACCGAACGTGATCCAGGAGACTTGGACCCTACTACAAGGAAGCAAAGAGGTGTTCACGAGGGTGGGGGGCGCCCCCCCTAGGGCGCGCCCCCCACCCTCGTGGGCCCCTCGGTGCTCCACCGACGTACTCCTTCCTCCTATATATACACACGTACCCCCAAACGATCAGGACAGGAGCCAAAAACCTAATTCCACCGCCGCAACTTTCTGTATCCATGAGATCCCATCTTGGGGCCTGTTCCGGAGCTCCGCCGGAAGAGGGCCGTCATCACGGAGGGCTTCTACATCATCATAGCCTCTCCGATGAAGTGTGAGTAGTTTACCTCAGACCTTCGGGTCCATAGTTAGTAGCTAGATGGCTTCTTCTCTCTCTTTGAATCTCAATACAAAGTTCTCCCCCTCTCTTGTGGAGATCTATTCGATGTAATCTTCTTTTTGCGGTGTGTTTGTTGAGACTGATGAATTGTGGGTTTATGGCCAAGTCTATCTATGAATAATATTTGAATCTTCTCTGAATTCTTTTATGCATGATTGGTTATCTTTGCAAGTCTCTTCGAATTATCCGTTTGGTTTGGCCAACTAGATTGGTAGTTCTTGCCATGGGAGAAGTGCTTAGCTTTGGGTTCGATCTTACGGTGTCCTTACCCAGTGACAGAAGGGGCAGCAAGGCACGTATTGTATCATTGCCATCGAGGATAACAAGATGGGGTTTATTTCATATTGCATGAATTTATCTCTCTACATCATGTCATCTTGCTTAAGGCGTTACTCTGTTTTTAACTTAATACTCTAGATGCATGCTGGATAGCGGTCGATGAGTGGAGTAATAGTAGTAGATGCAGAATCGTTTCGATCTACTTGTCACGGACATGATGCCTATATACATGATCATGCCTAGATATTCTCATAATTATGCTCAATTCTATCAATTGCTCAACAATAATTTGTTCACCCACCGTAGAGTACTTATGCTCTTGAGAGAAGCCACTAGTGAAACCTATGGCCCTCAGGTCTATTCTCATCATATCAATCTCCATCACTTTTATATTGTTTTGCTATTTACTTTGCTTTTACTTTTTACTTTGCATCTTTATATCGAAAATACCAAAAATATTCTATCTATCAGATCTCACTCTCGTAAGTGGCCGTGAAGGGCTTGACAACCCCTAATCGCGTTGGTTGCGAGTAGCTATCGCTTTGTGTACGTACGAGGGACTTGAGCGTGGGCTCATACTGGATTGATACCTTGGTTCTCAAAAATTGAGGGAAATACTTACGCTACTCTGCTGCATCATCCCTTCCTCTTCGCGGAAAACCAACGCAAGCTCAAGACGTAGCAGCGAGGATAGCTGGTTAGCCTGATGCAGCACCAGCGACCCAAGTACATCCGAAGTCAGGGACGGAAACGGGAAATCATGACGCAGCAAAAACAAGCGCCGGAATAAAGAAGACAGCTTGAAGAGCACAGCGGTAAACGCCGGATTTAGAAGCTCGCGGCCAAGTCAACAAAAGCTGCCCTCCAAAGGCAACAGAGACGAACTGTCCAGCCTAAACAAGATTCTGGATAACATATGTCAGATCCACAACACCCCCGATAAGCCTGCAAATCATACCCATAGAGAATGTTGGGTTTTCAAGCAGTCCGGCAAGCTCAATGCCGAACATAAGGGGCAGGATACACCAAACGAAGATGAGGACGAGCCTCGCAAGCAAAGCACTGGGGAATAGAAGAAATTCCCACAAAAAGTCAAAACAGTCAACGTGTTACATGTGATAAAGGGGAGAAAGAAAGCGGCACTCCCAGAGACACATGCCCCAGGGCCTATCACCACGGAGTTCTGCCACTGGTCATCCCAACCGATCACCTTTGACCATCGGGATTACTCGGCAAGTATCTGGCGTGCAGGATGGGATGCCTTGGTATTAGACCCAATAATTGACGGATACCACTTCACACGAGTCCTGATGGACGGCGGCAGCAGTTTAAACCTGATATATCAGGACACAGTCCGCAACATGGGGATAGACCCAGCAAAAATTAGCCATAGCAATACTACCTTTAAAGGAGTAACACCAGGCCCAGAAGCCCATTGCACGGGCTCCCTGCTACTAGAGGTTATATTCGACTTTCCCGATAACTTCCGCAGCGAAAAGTTAACCTAACACATCGCTCCATTCCAAAGTGGCTATCAAGCACTGCTCGGACGCGAAGCTTTCGCTCGCTTTAACGCAATACCGCATTACGCTTCTATCATGCTTAAGATGCCCGGCCCACGCGGCATCATTACAGTAAATGGAAATATTGAGCGCTCCTTGCGCATGGAAGACCGTGCGGCTGCCTTGGCAGCCGCACACTAAACGGCCTCACCAACTAAAGCATCTGACAGGTCGTTAAGACCACGGATGCGGTTAGATGAGTCCGGCGCAGCTATATGTAATTGATACAGTTTTAATGGCTATACCCCTATTACAATACAAGGGGCTCAACGCGCGCAAACAAGTGGCAATTAGGCTCAACTTTACTCATCTTGAACTGTACATAGTTTCTTTAGTATAACCTACCTTTTTGCACGGCAACTTTTCAACTAAGTTCCTCTCTTTTACAGATGACCATCGTGCTACACCCGTCTAGGATACGGCACAATGGAGACACGGGCACAGACGTGCAGCAGGGACCCGTTCCAAGGATTCTTTTTAGATTAAGACCCTGCGTAAACCTTTTTTACTGTCTCTTGTTGATACACACCCCCCGGATTCTCAGTACATTTGAGAAGGATGCTGACGTATTGGCATGTGGCCACGTCAGAATATTGCACGTACCTGGACACCAGGGGCTTATTACAAAGGGCACTGCTTAAGCCCGGTTTCCACCATAAAGACCGAATACCTTAGGGAGTGTTCGGCATCGCGAGTTTGGCCTTATATGCATCAGCTCCGAATCATGTCTTTGGTCAAATGTTGGGTTTTCCCGGCTCCTGTGTTTTGCTGCCTTATGTTCCGCTCTATCGGCTAAGGCGGCACCAGGAGAACTACTGCGATTGTGCCCTAGTTCATCCGGACGAGCACCTCAGTAGAGAAAGCCGAAAACTGACTGTCATGATATAGCGTGAGACTGGTCAACCACTCGATGACCTAGCGGAATCTTCGGGATTCCTTCGCTTTAACGAAGGGCTGTTTACCGGCCAGGCATGTACGCACCCCGAATTCGGATGAGTGCGGAGCCACCAGGGGCTATATGGTAGCCCCATTGTCAAACTCCTCTGGCTAAGTGAAAGTGTTAAAGCATTATAGTATGGTTGCCTAGTTCGCTGCACTATCACCTCCTTAATGGACCAAGACGTTGGATCAAGTGTGAACATGTGTCTTCTGCGAACACCCCCGCATTATATGCGTGGGGGCTGAACCCGACGACTGTAATCTTTCAGGTTATATACATATATACATAAACGGCCGCATAGGAGGCATCATAGCACTTTTGGGCAAAGGTATAAATACAGCCTTGATAAATTCAATAAACATTGTTTTTACAATGGGAATACATGTCACTCAAACATAATATTCTTTGAGCACTGAGGCTCTATCGAACGAGCGCCTTCAAGAACTTCTTCAAAGTAGTGCTCGGCAGCCACTCGGCCTATGGCCGAACCCTGTGCCGCAACAGTGGTGGCATCCATCTCCGCCCAGTATGTTTTGACACGGGTGCTACGTCTTGAGCTTGCGTTGGTTTTCCCCGAAGAGGAAGGGATGATGCAGCAGAGTAGCGTAAATATTTTCCTCAGTTTTTGAGAACCAAGGTATCAATCCAGTAGGAGGCCATGCTCAAGTCCCTCGTACCTACACAAAGCGATAGCTACTCGCAACAACGCGATTAGGGGTTATCAGTCCCTTCACGGTCACTTACGAGAGTGAGATCTGATAGATATAATATTTTTGGTTTTTTTGGTATAAAGATTCAAAGTAAAAAAGCAAAGCAAGATTAAAGTGACGGAGATTGATATGATGAGAATAGACCCGGGGGCCATAGGTTTCACTAGTGGCTTCTCTCAAGAGCATAAGTATTCTACGGTGGGTGAACAAATTACTGTTGAGCAATTGAAAGAATTGAGCACAGTTATGAGACTATCTAGGCATGATCATGTATATAGGCATCACGTCCGTGACAAGTAGACCGAAACGATTCTGCATCTACTACTATTACTCCACTCATCGACCGCTATCCAGCATGCATCTAGAGTATTAAGTTAAAAACAGAGTAACGCCTTAAGCAAGATGACATGATGTAGAGAGATAAATTCATGCAATATGAAATAAACCCCATATTGTTATCCTCGATGGCAACGATACAATACGTGCCTTGCTGCCCTTCTGTCATTGGGTAAGGACACCGCAAGATCGAACCCAAAGCTAAGCACTTCTCCCATGGCAAGAACTACCAATCTAGTTGGCCAAACCAAACGGATAATTCTAAGAGACTTGCAAAGATAACCAATCATACATAAAAGAATTCAGAGAAGATTCAAATATTATTCATAGATAGACTTGATCATAAACCCACAATTCATCAATCTCAACAAACACACCGCAAAAAGAAGATTACATCGAATAGATCTCCACAAGAGAGGGGAGAACTTTGTATTGAAATCCAAAAAGAGAGAAGAAGCCATATAGCTACTAACTATGGACCCGAAGGTCTGAGGTAAACTACTCACACTTCATCGGAGGGGCTAGGATGATGTAGAAGCCCTCCGTGATGACGGCCCTCTTCCGGCGGAGCTCCAGAAGAGGCCCCAAGATGGGATCTCGTGGATACAGAAAGTTGCGGCGGTGGAATTAGGTTTTTGGCTCCTGTTCTGATTGTTTGGGGGTACGTGTGTATATATAGGAGGAAGAAGTACGTCGGTGGAGCGCCGAGGGGCCCACGAGGCAGGGGGAGCGCCCTAGGGGGGGCACCCCCACCCTCGTGACCTCCTCTTTGACTCCCTGGAGTAGGGTACAAGTCTCTTGGATCACGTTCGGTGAGAAAATCACGTTCCCGAAGATTTTATTCCATTTGGAGTCCGTTTGATATTCTGTTTCTCCGAAACACTGAAATAGGCAAAAAAAACAACAATTTTGGGCGGGGCCTCCGGTTAATAGGTTAGTCCCAAAAATAATATAAAAGTGGAAAATAAAGCCCAATATAGTCCAAAATAGTAGATAATATAGCATGGAGCAATCAAAAATTATAGATACGTTGGAGACATATTAGGCATCCCCAAGCTTAATTCCTGCTCGTCCTCGAGTAGGTAAATGATAAAAAGAGAATGTTTGATGCGGAGTGCTACTTGGCATAATTTCAATGCAAATCTTCTTAATTGTGGTATGAATATTCATATTAGAAAGATTCAAGACAAAAGTTTATATTGACATAAAAATAATAATACTTCAAGCATACTAACAAAGCAATTGTGTCTTCTCAAAATAACATGGCCAAAGAAAGTTATCCCTACAAAATCATATAGTCAGGCTATGCTCCATCTTCACCACACAAAGTATTTAAATCATGCACAACCCCGATGACAACCAAGCAATTGTTTCATACTCTAACTTTTTCAAAACTTTTTCAATCTTCAAGCAATACATGAGCGTGAGCCATGGATATAGCACTATAGGTGGAATAGAATGGCGGTTGTGGAGAAGACAAAAAGGAGAAGATATTCTCACATCAACTAGGTGTATCAGCGGGCTATGGAGATGCCCATCAATAGATATCAATGTGAGTGAGTAGGGATTTCCATGCAACGGATGCACTAGAGCTATAAATGTATGAAAGCTCAACAAAAGAAACTAGTGGGTGTGCATCCAACTTGCTTGCTCATGAAGACCTAGGGCAATTTGAGGAAGCCCATCATTGGAATATACAAGCCAAGTTCTATAATGTAAAATTCCCACTAGTATATGAAAGTGACAACATATGAGACTCTCTATATGAAGAACATGGTGCTACTTTGAAGCACAATATATGAGACTCGCTATATCATCGTGCTACTTTGAAGCACAAGTGTGGGAAAAAGGATAGTAGCATTGCCCCTTTTATTTTTTTTGGGCCTTCTTTTTTTTTCTTTGGCCTTTCTCTTTTTTGGGACAATGCTCTATTGAATGATGATCATCACACTTTTATTTATTTACAGCTCAATGATTACAACTCAATTCTAAAACAAAGTATGACTCTATATGGATGCCTCCGGCGGTGTACCGGGATATGCAATGAATCAAGAGTGACAAGTATGAAAAAATTATGAACAGTGGCTTTGCCACAAATACTATGTCAACTACAAGATCATGCTAAGCAATATGACAATGATGAATGTGTCACGATGAACTAGATGGTGGAAAGTTGCATGGCAATATATCTTAGAATGGCTAAGGAAATGCCATAATAGGTAGGTATGGTGGCTATTTTGAGGAAGGTATATGGTAGGTGTATGATACCGGTGAAAGGTGCGCGGTATTAGAGAGGCTAGCAAAGGTGGACGGGTGAGAGTGCGTATAATCCATGGACTCAACATTAGTCATAAAGAACTCATATACTTATTGTTGGGGAACGTAGTAATTTCAAAATTTTCCTACGCACACGCAAGATCATGGTGATGCATAGCAATGAGAGGGGAGAGTGTGATCTACGTACCCTTGTAGATCAACAGCGGAAGCGTTGATGCAACATAGAGGAAGTAGTCGTACGTCTTCCCGATCTGACCGATCCAAGCACCGTTACTCCGGCACCTCCGAGTTCTTAGCACACGTACAGCTCGATGACGATCCCCGGGCTCCGATCTAGCAAAGCGTCGGGGAGGAGTTCTGTCAGCACGACGGCGTGGTGACGATCTTGATGTTCTACCGTCGCAGGGCTTCGCCTAAGCACTGCTACAATATGATCGAGGTGGAATATGGTGGCAGGGGGCACCGCACACGGCTAAGGAACGATCTCAATGATCAACTTGTGTGTCTAGGGTGCCCCCCTGCCTCCGTATATAAAGGAGCCAAGGGGGAGGGGCGGCCGGCCAGGAGGAGGGCGCAGGAGGAGTCCTACTCCTATCGGGAGTAGGACTCCCCCCCCCCAATCCTTGTTGGAATAGGATTCCCCGAGGGGGAAAGAGAGAGAGGGGGGCCGGCCACCTCTCCTTGTCCTAATAGGACTAGGGGAGGGGGGAGGCGCGCGGCCACCTTGGGCTGCCCCTTTCTCCTTTCCACTAAAGCCCATCAAGGCCCATATGGCTCCCGGGGGGTTCCGGTAACCTCCCGGTACTCCGGTAAAATCTCGATTTCACCCGGAACACTTCCGATGTCCAAATATAGGCTTCGAATATATCAATCTTTATGTCTCGACCATTTCGAGACTCCTCGTTATGTCCGTGATCACATCCGGGACTCCGAACTAACTTCGGTACATCAAAATGCATAAACTCATAATAACTGTCATCGTAACGTTAAGCGTGCGGACCCTACGGTTCGAGAATAATGTAGACATGACTGAGACACATCTCCGGTCAATAACCAATAGCGGAACCTGGATGCTCATATTGGCTCCTACATATTCTACGAAGATCTTTATTGGTCAGACCGCATAACAACATATGTTGTTCCCTTTATCATCGGTATGTTACTTGCCCGAGATTCGATCGTCGGTATCCAATACCTAGTTCAATCTCGTTACTGGCAAGTCTCTTTACTCGTTCTGTAATACATCATCCCGTAACTAACTCATTAGTTGCAATGCTTGCAAGGCTTATGTGATGTGCATTACCGAGAGGGCCCAGAGATACCTCTTTGACAATTGGAGTGACAAATCCTAATCTCAAAATACACCAACCCAACATCTACCTTTGGAGACACCTATAGAGCTCCTTTATAATCACCCAGTTACGTTGTGACGTTTGGTAGCACACAAAGTGTTCCTTCGGGAAACGGGAGTTGCATAATCTCATAGTCATGAAGAAAGCAATAGCAACATACTAAACGATCGGGTGCTAAGCTAATGAAATGGGTCATGTCAATCAGATCATTCAACCAATGATGTGACCTCGTTAATCAAATAACAACACCTTGTTCGTGGTTAGGAAACATAACCATCTTTGATTAACGAGCTAGTCAAGTAGAGGCATACTAGTGACACTAAGTTTGTCTATGTATTCACACATGTATTATGTTTCCGGTTAATACAATTCTAGCATGAATAATAAACATTTATCATGATATAAGGAAATAAATAATAACTTTATTATTGCCTCTAGGGCATATTTCCTTCAGTCTCCCACTTGCACTAGAGTCAATAATCTAGATTACACAGTAATGACTCTAACACCCATGGAGCCTTGGTGCTGATCATGTTTTGCTCGTGGAAGAGGCTTAGTCAACGGGTCTGCAACATTCAGATCCGTATGTATCTTGCAAATCTCTATGTCTCCCACCTGGACTAGATCCCGGATGGAATTGAAGCGTCTCTTGATGTGCTTGGTCCTCTTGTGAAATCTGGATTCCTTTGCCAAGGCAATTGCACCAGTATTGTCACAAAAGATTTTCATTGGACCCGATGCACTAGGTATGACACCTAGATCGGATATGAACTCCTTCATCCAGACTCCTTCGTTTGCTGCTTCCGAAGCAGCGATGTATTCCGCTTCACATGTAGATCCCGCTACGACGCTTTGTTTAGAACTGCACCAACTGACAGCTCCACCGTTTAATGTAAACACGTATCCGGTTTGCGATTTAGAATCGTCCGGATCAGTGTCAAAGCTTGCATCAACGTAACCTCTTACGGTGAGCTCTTTGTCACCTCCATATACGAGAAACATATCCTTAGTCCTTTTCAGGTATTTCAGGATGTTCTTGACCGCTGTCCAGTGATCCACTCCTGGATTACTTTGGTACCTCCCTGCTAAACTTATAGCAAGGAACACATCAGGTCTGGTACACAACATTGCATACATGATAGAGCCTATGGCTGAAGCATAGGTCTGGTACACAGCATGGCAAAAATCTAGAAGTTATCAAAGCAAAGTATTACGCGCATGCTCCTAGGGGGATAGATTGGTAGGAAAAGACCATCGCTCGTCCCCGACCGCCACTCATAAGGAAGACAATCGATAAATAAATCATGCTCCGACTTCATCACACAACGGTTCACCATACGTGCATGCTATGGGAATCACAAACTTTAACACAAGTATTCTTTAAATTCACAACTACTCAACTAGCATGACTTTAATATTATCACCTCCATATCTCAAAACAATTATCATGCTTCAATCTTTTCTTAGTATTCAACACACTCAAAAGAAAGTTTCACAAATCTTGAATACCAAGCATATTATTATTAAGCAAATTACCATGCTATTAAGTGACTATCAAAATAATTTAAGTGAATCATGAGAGATCAATAGTTTCTTTAAAACAAATCCACCACCATGCTCTAAAAGATCTAAGTGAAGCACATAGAGCAAAATTACTTAGCTCAAAAGATATAAGTGAAGCACATAGAGTATTCTATCAAATTTTAATTCATGTATGGCTCTCTCAAAAGGTGTGTACAGCAAGGATGATTGTGGCATACTAAGACACAAAGACACAAATAATACAAGACGCTCCAAGCAAAACACATATCATGTTGGTGAATAAAAATATAGCTCCAAGTAAATTACCGATGGAAGTGGACGAAAGAGGGATGCCTTCCGGGGCATCCCCAAGCTTTGACTTTTTGGTTTCCTTGGATTATCTCGGGGGTGCCATGGGCATCCCCAAGCTTAGGCTCTTGCCACTCCTTGTTCCATGATCCATCAAAAGAATTCACCCAAAACTTGAAAACTTCACAACACAAAACTCAAAATAGAAAACTCGTGAGCTCCGTTAGCGAAAGAAAACAAAAGACCACTTCAAGGTACTGTAATGAACTCATTCTTTATTTATATTGGTGTTAAACCTACTGTATTCCAACTTCTCTATGGGTTATAAACTATTTTACTAGCCATAGATTCATCAAAATAAGCAAACAACACACGAAAAACATAATCTGTCAAAAACAGAATAGTCTGTAGTAATCTGTAGCTAGCGCAAGATCTGGAACCCCAAAAATTCTAAAATAAAATGCTGGACGTGAGGAATTTATCTATTAATAATCTTCAAAAAGAATTAACTAAATAGCACTCTTCAAATAAAAATGACAGCAGTTCTCGTGAGCGCTAAAGTTTCTGTTTTTTACAGCAAGTTCAACAAGACTTTCCCCAAGTCTTCCCAACGGTTCTACTTGGCACAAACACTAATTAAACACCAAAAACACAACCAAAAAAGAGGCTAAATAATTTATTTATTACTAAACAGGAGCAAAAATCAAGGAATAAAAATAAAATTGGGTTTCCTCCCAACAAGCGCTATCGTTTAACACCCCTAGCTAGGCATAAAAGCGAGGATAGATCTAAGTATTGTCATCTTGATTATTAATTCTTTTGGCGATGTTATGCTCGAATCCGGGAGGTTCCTTACATTTCCCTTCATATTCACAGATCTTGGGATCTAAAGAATCCAACCGCTTATTGCAAAGAGTAATCAACATATTTATAGCGACCAGACCCGAATGGATCAAGTCTACTGTGCTCCGGTGTCATCCCTGGATCAGTAATGCTGACACCACACAGTACATCGAAGGATTTATAGCAGAGTGGCAATCACACACTTATTACATCAGTGTCTCAAAAGAGAACTTAGTACAATAATATGGCTTAAGGCCATCTAATATCGATAACAGCGGAAGACTTGGAAGATAAATGGGTCCATCAACTCCAACGGCATCACTGAGTATAGAACCACGACCTAAAAGCACCTTAATCATCGTCTGAAAAGTCTGCAACATTAACGTTGCAGCCCGAAACGGGTCAGCACATGGAATATGCTGGCAAAATAACACATAGAGAATGATGGAATGAAACAGCTATACTATATGCATATTTGGCTGGTGGAAAGCTCTATGGTTACTGTTTTGCGTAAAGCCAATTTTTCCCTACTGCAAAGGAATAAATTTATTTAACTATCATGGTGGTTGTTAAACATTGAGAATGGTTGACAGCATTCTCAATCCCAATTAAGTGAACAATTAAAACCCAACAATATTAATTAGAAGTAACATGATGAGATTCACATGATATTCAAGTACTAGATACTCAAGATTGTCCATAACCGGGGACACGGCTAATCATGATTAGTTTGTTACACTTTGCAGAGGTTTGCGCACTTTTCCCCACAAGACTCGACCGCCTCCGTTGGATTTCTCGCACTACATGGTGTTTGAGAAACGGATGACCGAGACATAGACTTTCAGAAGCGCTAGCACCTTACGATGGAGTAGACCGTACCACCTACATCCCCTACATCTGCTAGTCTACCCCTATAAGAGTTCACATGACTTAGTCAACTATGCCAGAGCCCATAATGGCTTGTGGCTGCACACGTAAGTATTTAGCATGAAAGATCTTATGATCCCTTTGAGCCTGGGTGGCGGTCCAAAATAAAATAGGCAAGTCCTGATAGACATCAGGTGCCTCAATCCACCCAGATGTGTGTTTAAGTTGCCACCTTAGATAAACCATTAAAATTATCAATCTCACATCTGTCATGGATATCACTCACCCAATCCACGTCTACTAGCATAGCATGGCATAATAAGCAAACGTAGAAGTAACTCCCAAAGGTTTCATAATAAACAGGTAATAGGTACTACCTCATCTACTTCCCATCCCACAATTTAATTAGATCCTAATCATGCAATGTGTGAGGATGGATCTAATGCAATAAAACTAGGTTGTAGAAAAGGTATGATCAAAGTGTTACTTGCCTTGCTGATGATCCGCGAGTCCTAGAGATTCGAAGTAACAGGCGGCGCAATCCGGGTAATCTATCGCAGACAAACAACAAGCATACAATAAGTACTCATCTAATGCACAGGTAAAACTCGAACAAGAGATCGAACCAGATAGTTCAACTTAAGAACTCCGGTTGCAAAGAGAGAAAGAACCGAACAAAGAAACCGAAAACAAACGGCGGAAGAAAACAACTCGGTTCTAGCAAGTTGAAACTAGGTCAAATTTTACCGTAGCAAAAACTGGTTTAAGTTGATTAGTCGGAATGGCGGTTTCGAAACGAAACTCCAGGCGCTTGAATCACCTGATTCTGATAAATGAGCGAGAAGATAAACTAGAACGAAGATCGGATCTGAGATTGCGATCACGGAATAAATCCGACGAAAAGAAAAGAGAAGAACGGTTAAACGAACGGACGTTCGTTAACCTAGAAGAATCCGGTGATCACATTCGTTAGGACGAACGGTCCGGCGAACGATCTCGAGGCAACTAAATCGGAAAAGAAAACGAATCCGATCTAGGGTTTCGGAAAAGAAAACCGAACGAAAAACCGATCTAGAAAACCGGAACGGTTTAGAGAAGAAAAGAATCAGAAAGATTTAGAAGAAACCGATCCGAGGAAAAGAAAAGATGCGGCGCGGTACCTCCGGCGACGGCGGCGACGGCGTGCAAGTGCGGCGGCGGCGGTGACGCAGGGCGGCGGCGCGGTGACGCAGGGCGCGGGCGGCGGCGGCTCTAGGCGCGGCGCGGCTTGGGGCTTGGGGTTTGATGTGATGTTTAGAGGGGGGGTGTTGGGGTATATAAAGAGGGGAGTGGAGAGATTACTTGGGGGAGGGAACAAGAAATAGAGTCGGAAATGGAAAGGAAAAGAGTCTAAAAAAACGCAAACGGAGTCCTAGAAGGACTAGGACGGCGGCGGCGGCTCCCTGCCTTGCGCAGGCGCGCGCGCGGTGGGGAGGGCCTTGGCCAGGCCGGCGGCTTGGCTTGGGCCTTTGGCCCAGGCGCTGCGAAGATTTTTTTTTTAAAATCGGTTTCGCGCGCAGAAAAACAAAAGAAAAGATAACTAAACGAACTCCGAAACTTCTAAAGTAAATTTTCCCCGACTCCTAAAATTGAGTCCAACAAGATAAACTTTTCTCCGGGCCTAAAATGCAAATTTTGAAAACGCGCATTTTTCCCTATCCAAATAAAAAGGCAAATAAACTCCGACAAATCCGATGATCCTTTCTTCAAAATTTGACAAGACTCAAATATGAAAAAGACGAAATCTACAACTCTCTCCGAGGGTCCTCGAGTTGCGTGAAATTTCTAGGATCGGCAAAATGCAAGAAAATATGATATGCATGATGATCTAGTGTATAACATTCCAAATTGAAAATTTGGGATGTTACAAACCTACCCCCCTTAAGATGAATCTCGCCCTCGAGATTCGGGTTGGCTAGAAAATAGGTGAGGGTGGTCCTTGAGCAAATCTTCTTCTCTCTCCCAGGTGGCTTCATCCTCTGAGTGGTGGTTCCACTGAACTTTGCAAAACTTGATAACCTTGTTGCGGGTAACTCTGCTGGCAAACTCGAGAATCTTGACTGGTTTCTCTTCATATGTTAAGTCATCCTTCAACTAAATCGCTTCTAGCGGCACTGTATCTCTTAACGGTACCTCCGCCATCTCGGCGTGACATTTCTTCAGCTGAGAAACATGGAATACGTCATGAACTCCTGACAGTCCCTCTGGTAATTCCAACTTATATGCGACTTCTCCCATACGTTGCAAGATCTTATAGGGTCCAACAAAACGCGGTGCTAACTTTCCCTTAACTCCAAAGCGCTTAACTCCTCGAAGTGGGGATACTCGGAGATACACTCTGTCTCCGGTTTCATAGACTGTCTCCTTGCGTTTAGAATCTGCATAGCTCTTCTGCCTGGACTGGGCTACCTTGAGCCTATCGCGTATCAACTTTACTTTCCGTTCAGACTCCTTAATCAAATCTGGTCCAAAGAACTGACGGTCTCCAACTTCGTCCCATGACAACGGTGTCCTGCACCTCCTTCCGTACAAAGCTTCGAAAGGTGCCATCTTCAAACTGGTTTGGTAACTGTTGTTATAAGAAAACTCCGCATACGGAAAATTATCGTCCCAACTAGATCCATAATCTAGTGCACAAGCTCTCAGCATATCCTCCAAAATCTGATTGACTCTCTCGGTCTGTCCATCTGTCTGCGGATGAAAAGCGGTGCTGAACTCTAGCCTGGTTCCCAAAGTTTCATGTAATTGATTCCAAAACTTTGAGGTAAATTGGGTTCCTCTGTCTGATACAATACTCCTTGGAACTCCATGCAAACAAATGATCCTAGTCATATATATCTTTGCCAACTTAGCACTGGTGTAAGTGGTCTTAACTGGAATGAAATGTGCTACCTTCGTCAAACGATCAACTACTACCCATATCGAGTCATATCCTGCTTTCGTCCTGGGTAGTCCTGTGATAAAATCCATGCCTATCTTATCCCACTTCCATTCGGGTATCGGCAATGGCTGCAACAATCCGGCTGGCTTCTGATGTTCTGCCTTTACTCTATCGCATACATCACAAACTGCTACATATGTTGCAATATCCTTCTTCATTCCGGTCCACCAGAATGTCTCCTTCAAATCCAAATACATCTTGGTATTCCCTGGGTGAATCAAATATGGTGAATCGTGTGCCTCTTGCAAAATCAACTTCCTAATCTCTATGTCATTTGGCACGTAAACACGGTCCTCAAACCATAGGGTATCATGCTCATCCTCACGAAATCCCTTTGCTTTTCCTTTGCTTAGTTTCTCCTTTATAGAAGCAATCTCCTTGTCAGATTTCTGAGCTTCTTGATTTTATCCATCAATGTTGACTGAATCTCCAATGCTGCTACATAGCCTTTCGGAACTATCTCTAAACTTAGCTCACGAAGGTTTTGTGCTAACTCCTTAGGTATTCCTTCCGTTATTAACGTATTGACATGGCTCTTACGGCTCAATGCGTCAGCTACTACATTAGCTTTACTGGGGTGGTAATGCAATCTCATATCATAATCCTTGATGAGCTCCAACCATCTCCTTTGTCTGAGGTTCAACTCCTTCTGCGTGAAAATGTACTTCAAACTCTTGTGATCCGTGTACACCTCACAATGATTTCCAATGAGAAAATGTCTCCATGTCTTCAATGCATGCACTACGGCTGCTAACTCCAAATCATGTGTGGCGTAATTCAACTCATGAGGTTTCAGTTGTCGTGAAGCATACGAAACAACTCTACCTTCTTACATAAACACTGCTCCAAGTCCTCGACGTGAAGCGTCGCAATACACCTCATAATCCTTGGTCTGATCTGGCAAAATCAACACTGGTGAGGTAACTAATCGTTTCTTCAACTCCTGGAAACTAGCCTCACACTCCTTAGTCCAATTGAACTTGGTATCCTTCTTCAACAACTCCGTCATAGGCTTCGCAATCTTTGAAAAATTCTCAATGAATCTCCGGTAGTATCCTGCGAGTCCAAGAAAACTCCGGATCTCTCCAACTGTCGTTGGTGCTTCCCATTTGGTTACGGTCTCAACCTTTGCGGGGTCAACTGCTATCCCTTCTCCGGATATAACGTGTCCGAGGAATCCTACTTCCTTCAACCAAAACTCACATTTGCTAAATTTGGCATATAACTGATGTTCCCTTAGTTTCTCCAAAACCAAACGCAAATGTTCCCTATGCTCTTCTTCATTCTTCGAGTAAACCAGGATATCATCAATGAACACTACGACGAACTTATCCAAAAACTCCATAAACACTTTGTTCATCAGGTTCATAAAATAAGCAGGTGCGTTAGTCAATCCAAATGACATAACAGTATACTCATACAATCCATATCTTGTTGTGAATGTTGTCTTAGGTATATCCTGCTCTCGAATCTTCAACTGGTGGTACCCTGATCGCAAATCGATCTTGGAAAACACTTTAGCTCCTTGCAAGTGATCAAACAGATCATTAATCATTGGCAGTGGGTACTTGTTCTTGATGGTTACTTCGTTCAATCCACGGTAATCAACAACCATCCGTAATGATCCATCCTTCTTCTCCACTAGAAGTACGGGTGATCCCCAAGGCGAAGAACTTGGGCGAATGTAACCTTTCTCCAACAACTCCTTAATCTGATTCTTAATTTCCACCAAATCCTTTGCTGGCATCCGGTATGGTCTCTTTGATATTGGGCCTGTACCTGGCAACAACTCAATCAAAAACTCAATATCCCTATCCGGTGGCATGCCTGGCAACTCCTCCGGAAATACATCAGGAAAATCCTTTACCACTGGTACTTCCTCCTGCACGACTCCTGTCAAGCAATTTACTTGTGTCCTATTTGGCACATGCCAGGATACATACTTGATCCTTCTTCCTTCTGGCGTTGTAAGCAAAATTGACTTACTAGCACAATCGATGTTTCCTCCATACATCGACAACCAATCCATACCGAGGATTACATCCAATCCTTGAGATTCCAATACTATTAGGTCTGAGGGAAAAACATAGTTACCAATCCTTAATGGTAACCGATCACACCATCGTCTAGCCATAAACTCCGCTCCTGGTGAGCTTACTAACATGGGTGACCTAAGGGCTTGGGTTGGCAGGTTATATTTATCCACAAATCCCCTTGATATGTATGAATGCGATGCACCAGTATCGAAAAGAATGAGTGCGGTAAATGACTTAACCAAAAACTTACCGATCACTGCATCCAGCTGATCTTCAACCTCCTCCACGCTAACGTGGTTCACATGCCCCCTATTGAAAGGGTTCGGCTTCTTCCCTGAGCTTCCATTGCCATTTCCATTCTGGCCTTCAGGACATTCATTGGCATAATGTCCGGTCTTGGAACACTTGAAACAGGTGACTTGACTCAGATCTCTCTTGGCTGGGGTTGCTGGGGTGGTCCGGTTCTAGCCGTTGCTTCCTCCATTCCCATTACCATTCTTGTGGCCATTGTGGTTGTGCGAACTACTTCCTCCATGGGTATGCTGAAACTGAAATCCCGATTTAGGGGTAAAACAGGGCTTCTGCTGGGCTCCAGAGTTATACTTCCCCTGTCCATGCTTCCTCTTGCGGTTCTCAATCTGCTGCTGCTTCCCTTCAATCATGATGGCACGATCTACCAACTCCTGGTAGTTTCTGAAACTTGCTACCATCAGCTGCATGCTTAACTCATCATTTAATCCTTCCAGGAACTTCTCCTGCTTGGTTGCATCCGTAGCAACGTCATCTGGGGCATAACGTGCTAGCTTGTTGAAGTCATCAACGTACTGGCCAACTGTCCTTCCTCCTTGGCGTAAGTTGCGAAACTCATGCTTCTTCATGGCCATAGCTCCTGCTGAAACATGTGCAGTGCGGAAAGCTTGCTGGAACTGATCCCATGTGACGGTGTCAACTGGGTAAGTGGCTGTGAAATTCTCCCACCATGCTGCCGCGGGTCCGTCAAGCTGATGTGCGGCAAACTTCACTTTCTCACCATCCGTGCATCCTACAGTGGTCAACTCCCTTCTTATCTTGCGGAGCCAATCGTCTGCTACTATCGGCTCAATGCTACTAGAAAACACCGGCGGATTCAGCCTAAGGAAACGGGCTAAGTGGTCAACAGGGGGTGGTGGTGGTGGGTTGTTGTTGTTGTTGTTGTTGTTCTACTGGTTCTGAACTAACATCTGCATCAACTGATTCTGTTGTTGGATCAACTGAGTGAGCTCCGGTGGAAATCCATTGTCACGTCTCGGAGGCATCTGAGGGTTTAGAAAAGATGAGAGATAAGAATAGAATGAGGTCTAAAGAGAAAACACTACGCCAATGCACATGAGCAAATTCACACAAAATCACTTCATTCAATCAAACAAGGGCTTACAATCGATCTAGCTATCGCAAAAGTGCTCGAACTATAGTGTTTACATGGGGGGGAATACTACTAATATGTGGTGGTCATCTAAAAATTTGAACCGGTGGAAGACTCCATGATGTCCGCTCCAGCTTCGTCTTCAAATTCGGGTTCACTTGGATCTGAATCCGTGTTGTCGATGATGATGTAATTATCCGGACATGCGACGTACTCGTCTTCCTCCTTGGATGCTAACTTCATCTTGAGTTCTTCAATCTCCTGCTTAAGATCGACGTTGTGTCTTGCTAGAGCTACGATCTCGTCCATGTAGTCCTTGCGTGTAGTCTTCAGTTCTCCTTCTAGCTCGATGATCCTTGTATTTGCATTCTTCAACTCCATCATATCATTGCACATCTGGTTCTCGTGGCGTCGAATGTGCTGGTTTAACTCCTGGATGAATGCTGCAATGGATCTATCCTTCTTGGTGGTGACTAACTCCCATTGTTCATCTCGGCGTCCGCAAATCTGGTAGATAGTGTCCTTGAGGTCTTCTTGATAAACTTCTCCAATGCGTCCGATGGTGATATGGGCTGCCATGCTCCTTCCTAGACTCCAAGTTGGTGCATTGAAAACACTATCTATGGGCTTCGTGATTGGCGCGAATGTCCTTCCCGGAACATTAGCTTGAATCTTCCAGCGCTCCTCTTCAGGCGGAGTGGCGTTGAAGGTTCCCGTGAAACTTGGTAATCCAATGTTCAGGTACTTGGTGACTTCCTTCAAGTGAAATCCAAAAGGTGTGCCTTCATCCGGTTGAGCGTACTTAATCTTCGCGTCCTTCATCCTAAAGAGTAGAAAAGATGAGGAGTTAGAAAATGAGGAGAGAATAGTGATCTATGGCTTTAACTTAGTGGTCGTGTCCTACAGTCAGCGTGTGCTCTGATACCATCTCTATAGCGACCAGACCCGAATGGATCAAGTCTACTGTGCTCCGGTGTCATCCCTGGATCAGTAATGCTGACACCACACAGTACATCGAAGGATTTATAACAGAGTGGCAATCACACACTTATTACATCGGTGTCTCAAAAGAGAACTTAGTACAATAATATGGCTTAAGGCCATCTAATATCGATAATAGCGGAAGACTTGGAAGATAAATGGGTCCATCAACTCCAACGGCATCACTGAGTATAGAACCACGACCTAAAAGCACCCTAATCATCGTCTGAAAAGTCTGCAACATTAACGTTGCAGCCCGAAACGGGTCAGCACATGGAATATGCTGGCAAAGTAACACATAGAGAATGATGGAATGAAACAGCTATACTATATGCATATTTGGCTGGTGGAAAGCTCTATGGTTACTGTTTTGCGTAAAGCCAATTTTTCCCTATTGCAAAGAAATAAATTTATTTAACTATCATGGTGGTTGTTAAACATTGAGAATGGTTGACAGCATTCTCAATCCCAATTAAGTGAACAATTAAAACCCAACAATATTAATTACAAGTAACATGATGAGATTCACATGATATTCAAGTACTAGATACTCAAGATTGTCCATAACCGAGGACACGGCTAATCATGATTAGTTTGTTACACTCTGCAGAGGTTTGCGCACTTTTCCCCACAAGACTCGATCTCCTCCGTTGGATTTCTCGCACTACATGGTGTTTGAGAAGCGGATGACCAAGACATAGTCTTTCAGAAGTGCTAGCACCTTACGATGGAGTAGACCGTACCACCTACATCCCCTACATCTGCTAGTCTACCCCTATAAGAGTTCGCATGACTTAGTCAACTATGCCAGAGCCCATAATGGCTTGTGGCTGCACACGTAAGTATTTAGCATGAAAGATCTTATGATCCCTTTGAGCCTGGGTGGCGGTCCAAAATAAAACAGGCAAGTCCTGATAGACATCAGGTGCCTCAATCCATCCAGATGTGTGTTTAAGTTGCCACCTTAGATAAACCATTAAAATTATCAATCTCACATCTGTCATGGATATCACTCACCCAATCCACGTCTACTAGCATAGCATGGCATAATAAGCAAACGTAGAAGTAACTCCCAAAGGTTTCATAATAAACAGGTAATAGGTACTACCTCATCTACTTCCCATCC
Organism: Triticum monococcum; assembly: GCA_034509565.1. Classification (NCBI taxonomy): domain Eukaryota; kingdom Viridiplantae; phylum Streptophyta; class Magnoliopsida; order Poales; family Poaceae; genus Triticum; species Triticum monococcum. The sequence continues at coordinate 147,734,854 of CM067845.1, forward strand.
CACAATTTAATTAGATCCTAATCATGCAATGTGTGAGGATGGATCTACTGCAATAAAACTGGGTTGTAGAAAAGGTATGATCAAAGTGTTACTTGCCTTGCTGATGATCCGCGAGTCCTAGAGATTCGAAGTAACAGGCGGCGCAATCCGGGTAATCTATCGCAAACAAACAACAAGCATACAATAAGTACTCATCTAATGCACAGGTAAAACTCGAACAAGAGATCGAACCAGATAGTTCAACTTAAGAACTCCGGTTGCAATGAGAGAAAGAACCGAACAAAGAAACCGAAAACAAACGGCGGAAGAAAACAACTCGGTTCTAGCAAGTTGAAACTAGGTCAAATTTTACCGTAGAAAAAACTGGTTTAAGTTGATTAGTCGGAACGGTGGTTTTGAAACAAAACTCCAGGCGCTTGAATCACCTGATTCCGGTAAACGAGCGAGAAGATAAACTAGAACGAAGAGCGGAACTGAGATCGCGATCGCGAAATAAATCCGATGAAAAGAAAAGAGAAGAACGGTTAAATGAATGGACGTTCGTTAACCTAGAAGAATCCAGTGATCACGTTCATTAGGATGAACGGTCCGACGAATGGTCTCGAGGCAACTAAATTGGAAAAGAAAACGAATCCGATCTAGGGTTTCGGAAAAGAAAACCGAACGAAAAACCGATCTAGAAAACCGGAACGGTTTAGAGAAGAAAAGAATCGGAAAGATTTAGAAGAAACCGATCTGAGGAAAAGAAAAGATGCGGTGCGGTACCTCCGGCGACGGCGGCGTTGGGCGGGGGCGGCGGTGACGCAGGGCGGCGGCGCGGAAACGCAGGGCGCGGGCGGCGGCGGCTCTAGGCGCGGCGCGGCTTGGGGCTTGGGGTTTGATGTGATGTTTAGAGGGGGGGTGTTGGGGTATATAAAGAGGGGAGAGGAGAGATTACTTGGGGGAGGGAACAAGAAATAGAGTAGGAAAAGGAAAGGAAAAGAGTCTAAAAAACGCAAACGGAGTCCTAGAAGGACTAGGACGGCGGCGGCGGCTCCCTGCCTTGCGTAGGCGCGCGCGCGGTGGGGAGGGGCTTGGCCTGGCCGGCGGCTTGGCTTGGGCCTTTGGCCCAGGCGTTGCGAAGATTTTTTTTAAATCGGTTTCGCGCACAGAAAAAAAAAAGAAAAGATAACTAAACGAACTCCAAAACTTCTAAAGTAAATTTTCCCCGACTCCTAAAATTGAGTCGAACAAAATGAACTTTTCTCCGGGCCTAAAATGCAAATTTTGAAAACGCGCATTTTTCCCTATCCAAATAAAAAGGCAAATAAACTCCGACAAATCCGATGATCCTTTCTTCAAAATTTGAGAAGACTCAAATATGAAAAAGACGAAATCTCCAACTCTCTCCGAGGGTCCTCGAGTTGCGTGAAATTTCTAGGATCGGCAAAATGCAAGAAAATATGATATGCATGATGATCTAGTGTATAACATTCCAAATTGAAAATTTGGGATGTTACAATATTCATGCGGTGAAGATTTACGCTAACGCTCTTAAGAGGTTCAAGAGATTTCTGTAAAATCTTAGTTACTTCGCAAATTTTCTCAAAAACTTACGTTTTCTCTTGGGTATGATGGGGCCCCTTTTGTTGAGGTAAAGTTCCTACTATACCTTCTATAATTTCATGCACGATACTGGGATCAATTTCAATAAAATTGCATTTGGCAACACAATCCAAAAGTTGTCTATGAGACATATTAAGCCCAACATAAAAGTTGCAAAGCAAAATTCTGAAATTTACTTCTAGGGTGCATTTACGATAAGATTCCGTCATTCTAAACCAAGCATCCTTTAAGTTTTCTCCTTGCTTTTGTTTGAAGTGAAGGACTTCAAACTCGGGAGACATAGGAGCAGAAAGAGGACTAGCCATGACGACAAGCAAACAAACTAGCACGCGAGCAAACAAGAGGCAAATAGAGAGGGAGGATAGAGAGAGAGAGGGCGAATAAAACGGCAAGGGTGAATTGGGGGAGAGGAAAATGAGATGCAAATGGTAAATAATGTAATGCGAGAGATAGGGATTGTGATAGGTACATGGTATGTTGACTTTTTGCATAGACTCCCCGGCAACGGCGCCAGAAATCCTTCTTGCTACGTCTTGAGCTTGCGTTGGTTTTCCCCGAAGAGGAAGGGATGATGCAGCAGAGTAGCGTAAGTATTTCCCTCAGTTTTTGAGAACCAAGGTATCAATCCAGTAGGAGGCCACGCTCAAGTCCCTCGTACCTGCACAAAGCGATAGCTACTCGCGACCAACGCGATTAGGGGTTGTGCAATCCCTTCACGGTCACTTACGAGAGTGAGATATGATAGATATAATATTTTTGGTTTTTTGGTATAAAGATGCAAAGTAAAAAAGCAAAGCAAGATTAAAGTCATGGAGATTGATATGATGAGAATAGACCCGAGGGCCATAGGTTTCACTAGTGGCTTCTCTCAAGAGCATAAGTATTCTACGGTGGGTGAACAAATTACTGTTGAGCAATTGACAGAATTGAGCATAGTTATCAGAATATCTAGGCATGATCATGTATATAGGCATCACGTCCGTGATAAGTAGACCGAAACGATTCTGCATCTACTACTATTACTCCACTCATCGACCACTATCCAGCATGCATCTAGAGTATTAAGTTAAAAACAGAGTAACGCCTTAAGCAAGATGACATGATGTAGAGAGATAAATTCATGCAATATGAAATAAACCCCATCTTGTTATCCTCGATGGCAACGATACAATACGTGCCTTGTTGCCCCTTCTGTCACTGGGTAAGGACACCGCAAGATCGAACCCAAAGCTAAGCACTTCTCCCATGGCAAGAACTACCAATCTAGTTGGCCAAACCAAACAGATAATTCGAAGAGACTTGCAAAGATAACCAATCATACATAAAAGAATTCAGAGAAGATTCAAATATTATTCATAGATAGACTTGATCATAAACCCACAATTCATCGTTCTCAACAAACACACCGCAAAAAGAAGATTACATCGAATAGATCTCCACAAGAGAGGGGGAGAACTTTGTATTGAGATCCAAAAAGAGAGAAGAAGCCATCTAGATACTAACTATGGACCCGAAGGTCTGAGGTAAACTACTCACACTTCATCGGAGGGACTAGGATGATGTAGAAGCCCTCCGTGATGACGGCCCTCTTCCGGCGGAGCTCCGGAACAGGCCCCAAGATGGGATCTCGTGGATACAGAAAGTTGTGGCGGTGGAATTAGGTTTTTGGCTCCTATTCTGATCGTTTGGGGGTATGTGTGTATATATAGGACGAAGAAGTACGTCGGTGGAGCACCGAGGGGCCCACGAGGCAGGGGGCGCGCCCCCCACCCTCGTGACCTCCTCTTTGACTCCCTGGAGTAGGGTCCAAGTCTCCTGGATCACGTTCGGTGAGAAAATCACGTTCCCGAAGATTTTATTCCGTTTGGACTCTGTTTGATATTCTGTTTCTCCGAAACACTGAAATAGGCAAAAAACAACAATTCTGGGCTGGGCCTCTGGTTAATAGGTTAGTCCCAAAAATAATATAAAAGTGGAAAATAAAGCCCAATATAGTTCCAAAACAGTAGATAATATAGCATGGAGCAATCAAAAATTATAGATACGTTGGAGACGTATCAACGGGAAAGGGCCATCCTTGAGCGTTCTATGCACGCCGACCTCTTTACAGCATCGATGCGTGGCACAACGCCAAGGAATTGTTGCACTAAGCTAAAGTAGCTATTCGGCCTTGGCCCTCCTGGCCACAAATGATCCACAACGAACCTCATGGCCAGTCCAGACAATCTATGGAGCTCGGCCCAACCGGTCAATCGCTCATTCAGCAACAGCAGACAGACTGGAGCATGAAACTGTGACCAGAACAACTTCTCCACTTCAGGACCCTTCTGATCCTTGAAGTACTCGGTCGCATCCGCAGCACTCGCAGCCAAATCCATGTACTCATCCGCAAAACTCCATAGCCGGTCCAGAGGAGCATATTTCAGATCTCCGAACTTAGTCCGCAACAAGAAGGGCTTCCCAGAAATGATATCCACAGCTTGATTCAACTCCTCCTTCGTCGCTCTAATTTTGGAGTGGGCCTCCTTGGCAGCCACCCGGGCCTTCTCCAGGTTCATCGCCTTCACCCGGTTTTCTTCTTCAAGAAGCCGGTAACGGTCAGCAGCATCTTTTAACTCCACGGCCATCTTGGCAATTTTTTCTTTGCTCCCGCAATGTGCGGCCTGTTCGGCCCTTAAATCTTCGGCCGCCTTTAAAGCGGCCGCTTACTACTCCTTGCTTGCTCCTTTGCTCGGGCAAGCTCCGCCTGAAGGGTCTCCATGGTGGCAGCTCCATCTGCAGTCACAACATATTAAAGATACTGGCATCATGCTACTCTTACTTTGTGACATTCACCAGAAAAATCACCTACCCTGTGCCTCGTCAAGCCGCTGGTTAACAAGCATGATGTCGGCATCTGCCGCATCCAGTTGCCGCTTTAGTTCGGCAAACCCATCAATCCGGCTAGCCACCGGAGCTTCAACCACCTGCACATAAAGGCGGTCTGGTTATTACCTAGGACTACGATCCTCTGTTTGCTGTCGTTCTCGACGACAACCAGAGTCTCAGGGGCTACTATCTACACAGGGCATACCTCAAAATGTGCGGTACTGTCCAAAATGTACATCATTTCACGTACCTCAAAACCCGTCAGTAGACTCATAAAGGCTTCATGCAACCCGCTTTCGGTGGACGAAATCCTTTCAATCACCGTACCCATCAACGTACGGTGCTCTTCTGAGATAATCGCTCGCTCTAGCAGATCCCTCAGTACGTCTGATCGCATACTAGATGGTGCCGGACTCTTTTGATTGCTCTCTTCAAGAGCCAGATACTGGGGACTTCGGGTGGCCATAGGATTACCTTCTGGCCTTGCCGGATCAGGAGAAACCCTCCGCGACGACACCTCGAGGTCGCCCGCCTCGTGAGGCGATATGGCAGGGGGAGGCGTTTCATCTCTGGAAGAAGATCCCCCGAAGACGAGCTCTGCTGAGAAGGGCTAAGATCCGAACTGCAAGATAAATGCCTCAGTTATTTTCCTCGGAAGTAAGGTAGGATATCTTCACTATTAAGTACTTTTTGATTACTTACAGCTCCTTAGAGGGCTGATCCCCGCGCGGACATTGTGCGGCAAGAACACCCTCCGAGGCAGGACCCTCTAGCAGAGATTTCTTCTCCCGTTTGGAAACCTTGGTTTCCGGATCTTCAGAGGTAGTCCTCTTCCTTCCCTGGGGAGAGAGAATGTCAGATTCTTCCCCTTGGTTATCCTCCCTCACGGAGGCGCTCATTCCCTCGGTTGGAATAGGTAGCGATGGAGGCCCGCTTTCGCCCTCTTTATTCCCCCCTTCATCTTCCTTTGAGGGCACCAGACAAGGTGCTGGCTCGAGCATCTTTTCCAGCACCAGATTGTCCAAGCCTTCAGGAAGGGGGGCCGAACACCGGATCATCTTCGCCTTTGTTATCCAGTCCTGGTCAAAGAGCGATTCTTCAAAATGATGTCATGATAAATAAAAGGGAAGTGTGTTCAGCCATGGGATTACTTACTTGGGCAGCGGTGCGGTTGCTGCTCAGGCCCACGTCCTCGGTAGTGTCCGGACACTCCATTTGGGGTCCAAAGAACGATTTGTACATCTCATTGTGCATCATGCCGAGGAAATTCTGAATAGTGCGCGGTCCTTCCGGGTTGAATTCCCACATGCGGAGGGGTCGGTGTTTGCAAGGCTGGACCCGACGAACCAACATAACTTGCATTACCATAACTAGACTGGAATCTCCCTCGAAGAGATCTCGGATACGGCTCTGCAGTATTGGCACGTCCTTGGCTGGACCCCAGCTCAGCCCCCTGCTGATCCATGCCATCAGTTGTGGTGGTGGGCCAGAGCGAAAGGTGGGGGCAGCTACCCACTTGGCACTTCGGGGAGCTGTGACGTAAAAGCACTCATGTTGCCACAATTCGGACACCTCTAGAAAGGAACCCTTTGGCCATGGAGCGTTAGCAATTTTGCTTATTAGAGCACCTCCGCACGCTGCATACTGCCCCTCGACCATCTTCAGCTTCACATCGATGGTCTTGAGCCACAGGCCAAAGTGAGGGGTAATGCAGAGGAAGGCCTCACAAACGACAATAAATGACGAGATGTGAAGAAGGGAATCCGGGGCCAGATCGTGAAAATCCAGCTCATAATAGAACATAAGACCCCTAACAAAGGGATCCAGAGCGAGGCCTAGTCCTCGGAGGAAGTGGGAGACCAACACAACGCTCTCATTGGGTTCGGGAGTAGGGACGACCTGCCCTCGGGCGGGCAGCCTATGCGAAATTTCAACGGTCAGATATCTGGCCTCCCTCAACTTCTTGATATCCTCCTCCGTGACGGAGGAAGGCATCCACCGGCCTTGAAGGCTGGATCCGGACATGATTGAAGGTCTGAAGCACCTGACCTGGGCTTTGGGTGTTAGAACTCGAGGCATGGGAAGGATTCGATTGAGCACAAGAGGGAAAGAAGTAAAAGCCTTGTCCCTTTATAAAGGGGATGAATATCAGGCGTCCTCCTCGTGGCCGTTCAAGACTTACCTAAGATCTAGGAGTCATACCAACAGGCACGGTTGGGTTACCCACGTTTGTATTGATGAGAATCCCGTAATAAGGGGAACACGATCTCTGCTTTGACAAGACGTGTCAAGAAACCGCATCGCGTTGTGTGCGGGGCTGGTTAAAGAAAAACGGTTCAAATAATTACCGAGCTGTGGCGTGATGTCATGCTGCCAAAACGTGTCAGCAGATTAGATTTGTGGAAATATTATTCTCTCTGTGATGGTATGTGGAACTTATTTTACAGGGTCGGACACTATCCTTGTATTCAAACTCTTTCGTGGTGTATTCAGAGGAGGAACCTGCCTTGCAATGCCGAAGACAACACTGCATGCCGGACTCATCGTCGTTGAAGCCTGGTTCAGGGGCTACTGAGGGAGTCCTGGATTAGGGGGTCTCTGGACAGCCGGACTATATCCTTTGGCCGGACTGTTGGACTATGAAGATACAAGATTGAAGACTTCGTCTCGTGTCCGGATGGGACTCTCCTTGGCGTGGAAGGCAAGCTAGGCAATACGGATATGTATATCTCCTCCTTTGTAACCAACCTTCTGTAACCCTAGCCCCCTCCGGTGTCTATATAAACCGGAGGGTTTTAGTCCGTAGGACAACATACAATCATACCATAGGCTAGCTTCTAGGGTTTAGCCTCTCCGATCTCGTGGTAGATCAACTCTTGTACTATTCATATTATCAAGAATAATCAAGCAGGACGTAGGGTCTTACCTCCATCAAGAGGGCCCGAACCTGGGTAAAACATTGTGTCCCCTGCCTCCTATTACCATCCGCCTTAGACACACAGTTCGGGACCCCCTACCCGAGATCCGCCGGTTTTGACACCGACAAGGGCCTTTGAAACGGTTTGTGTTCAAAATACATATCTCACTCGTGAAATTATTTTGTTGGAAGAGCAAAACATCACCTCTGGAGCATCAATCATAGATTGGAGTACCTTCTAAAGCTAAAGTGTGAAACTACCACTCCACCACCACCATCATCACCGAAGAGGGAGACTTGAGTACACGGTTATGGGCACTCCCCTTGGCTTGTGCCAAGCTTGGGGGAGATGCCCCCATATCGTATCACCATCACTTTTATTATCTTCACCAGTTTTTAGTTCGATCCTTAGTTATTTCGTGATTTAGTTGAATAAAAGATTAGTATGATCTATTTTCAAGTGCTAGTTTCATAATCTATCTATGTAATCAGGTTGAGAGTTATATAATAAAGATTAGTTTGAGTTTTTGCTTCTTTATTTTCATGTTTCAATCAAAATAAAGAAAATAATAAAAAAGATCATATTCTAATCTTATGGAAAGTAATGACATTACATAAGGAAAAGTATAAGTGGTAAAATTTATTGAAAGTGGACAAATATAAAATTGGTCAATGATGCAATTCATGAAAAAATTAATAAGGGAAGAGAAGATTCACATGCAAATATACCATCTTGGACATCTTTTATGATTGTGATCCCCCACTAAGTATTTTATGCCAAATTGTTGACGTTGGACAAGGAAGACAACGTAATGATTTATGTTTGTTCTTATTCACATAGAAGTTATATTGTCATAGATCCTACAACATGTGGTGCTTGTCCAATATCTTTGCTAGCCAAAAATCTGCACCAAGTAGAGATACTACTTGTGCATCCAAAAACTTTAAACCCAATTTCATGTTTAGAGAGTCCACCATACCTACTTATGGATTGAATAAGATCCTTAAAGTAAGTTGCCATCGGTGCATAAGGCAATAAAAATTGCTTCTAAATATGCTTGATCTTTTATTGTGAGGGAAAATAAGCATTGTACAAGCTTGTGATGGCAAAGTAATAAAAGCGACAGACTGCATAATAAAGGTTGCTATCATAAGGGGCAATATAATGTGACATTCTTTTGCATTAAGATATTGTGCATACAAAAATAAAAAGAGCATGACAACCTCTGCTTCCCTCTGCAAAGGGCCTATCTTTTACTTTTCAGTATTTACTTTTATGCAAGAGTAAATAGTATGCATTCCCATTTCAACCTCAATTACTCTCTAGTTGGCAAGCATCATGTGGTGGGGAAAGATCTAGGCACATATGACCAGTCAAATATATTTGATCATGATTTATTGTTGTTGACAATTATCTCTATGGCAAATGAGTTGGGAGGCAAAATATTAAGCCCATATCTTTCTTTGCGTTTGATGGATGCCATTTGTTCTAAGAATATGCCTTGAGTAGTAGCAATCATGAAGACTATATGATGATTGAGTATGTGGAGCTTTTACTTAGACTTTGTTGAATAAGTTGAATTGCAATTGTTTGGTGACTAAGAATATAGGTTGTTGAGTGTCAAGAGAATACATTGCTTGAACCTTAACATGTGAATAGGTTGCTACTTTAACATGAGAAGTTTTATGAGAAAGAATTGCTATTATGATGCTAGGAAAAGTGATTGAAATTATCATTGATCAAACTTATGCACTTTACTAGCATTCACACTTCATAAATTATTTCTTTTATCATTTACCTACTCGAGGATGAGTAGGAATTAAGCTTGGGAATGCTAATACGTCTCCAACATATCTATAATTTATGAAGTATTCATGCTGTTATATTATCATTCTTGGATGTTTTACAATCATTTTATAGCAACTTTATATCATTTTTTGGGACTAACCTATTGACCCAGTGCCGAGTGCGAGTTGCTATTTTTTGCTTGCTTTTTACATCACAGGAAATCAATATCAAACAGAGTCCAAACACCGCGAAACTTTTTGTGGATTTTTTTATAGACCAGAAGACATCCCTTGGGCCAGAGCAGCACCTGGGGGCCCAGGCGCACCCAGGTGGGTTGTGCCCACCTTGGTGGCCTCCCACACCCCTTCTTCGCCCTATAAATTCCCAAATATTCCAAAAACCCTCGGGGTTACCCTAGATCAGATGTTCCACCGCCGCAAGGCTCTATAGCCACGAGAAATCAATCTAGACCCCGTTCCAACACCCTTCTGGAGGGGGAATCATCATCGGTGGCCATCTTCATCATATCGGCGGCCACCACGATGAGGAGGGAGTAGTCCACCCTCAGGGCAGAGGGTTTGTACCAGTAGCTATGTGTTTAATCTCTCCCTCTCTCTCTTGTGTTCTTGAGATGCACAATCTTGATGTACCGCGGGCTTTGTTAATGTAGTTGGATCATATGGTGTTTTCCCCTCTCTATCTTGTTGTGATGAATTGAGTTTTCCCTTTGAGATTTTGTTTTATCGGGTTGAATACTTTTATGAATTTGAGAACACTTTATGTATGTCTTGCTATGAATACCCGTGGTGAGAATGGGGTACCGTATTGATTCACTTTATATATGTTTTGGCACTCACCTCACGGATTCCCGAGGGGACATTGGGGTAATCTATGCATAGGGGTTGATGCACGTTCTTGTCTTTGTTTCTCCGGTAGAAATCTTGGGGCACCCTTTGAGGTTCTTTGTGTCAGATTGAGTATTATGAATCTGAAATTATTTGGTGTTATTTTAGTACGAACTCTTGGATAGATCGATCGAAAAGAATAGCTTCGAGGTGGCTTCGTACCCTACAAACGATTTCTTCTTATGTCCTCCGCTAGATATGAACATTGGAGTGATTCTTAATCGCACGTTGATGGGTGTTTATATGATCCAATTATATTAGCATTGTTGAGAGATTGCACTAGCAAAAGTACGGACCCTAGGCCTCATTTTCAAGCATCACAATACCGTTTGTGCTCCATTTTATCAATTGCTACCTTGCTGTTTTTTATTGTTCTTATTACAAAAATCAATATATACTATCCATATTACACTTGTATCACCATCTCTTCGCCGAACTAGTGGACCTATACAAATTACCATTGTATTTGGTGTGTTGGGGACACAAGAGACTTTTTATTATTTGGTTGCAGGGTTGTTTGAGAGAGACCATCTTCATCCTATGCCTCCCACTGATTGATAAACCTTAGGTCATCCACTTGAGGGAAAATTGCTATTGTCCTACAAAAATCTATGCTTGGAGTCCGAACACGTGTCTACAAGAATAAATTTGCGTAGTAGACATCATGTCCCACCAAGATTCCTAACGTTCATATTTTTGTACAGATTGGTGCCACCGAGTTTTCTGATTGGTGCCACCAGATGGGTAAAAAGTGTGTAATTATTGGATTTTGTGTGGAGGCTATATATACCCCTCCACCCCCTTCTTCTCATGAGAGAGAGAGAGAGCCATTAGAACATGCGTACACTTCCACCATTCATTTTCTGAGAGAGAACCACCTACTCATGTGTTGAGATCAAGATATTCCATTCCTACCATTTGAACCTTGAGTTCTAGCCTTCACCAAGTTGCTTTCCACTCAAATCCTTCTTCCACCATAGCCAAACCTGTGAGAGAGAGTTCATTGTTGGGGAGACTATCATTTGAAGCACAAGAGCAAGGAGTTCATCATCAACACACTATCCATTACCTTTTGGAGAGTGGTGTCTCCTAGATTGGTTAGGTGTCGCTTGGGAGCCTCCTCGTGATGTGGAGTTGAACCAAGAAGTTTGTAAGGGAAAGAAGATCGCCTACTTCGTGAAGATCTACCCAAGTGAGGCAAGTCCTTCGTGGGTGATGGCCATGGTGGGATAGACAAGGTTGCTTCTTCGTGGAACCTTCATGGGTGGAGCCCTCCGTGGACTCACGTAGACGTTACCCTTCATGGGTTGAAGTCTCCATCAACATGGACGTACAATAGCACACCTATCGGAACCACGCCAAAAATCCTTCGCGTCTCCATTGCGTTTGCACACCCCAATCCCATCACTTTACATTCTTGCACTTGCATGGTTTACTCTTTTCTCTGCTCATACTCTTGTTATGCTTGTGTAAAATGCATCGTGTGTGCTTAAACATGTGCTAAACTCAATCTTAACTTGTGCAAATTAAAAATTGCCATTTTTGCTTGTTAAGGGTACCTTCTATTGATATCAGAGCATTGGTCTCCATTGCTTTGGTTTAATCGCCATTGGAGGAAGATGGATGAGTCTACGTTCGGTCGTATTAGACATAGAGTGCCTATTCTTGATGGGGAGTTTTATGGTTCTTGGAAAAATGAGATGCTTGAGATTTTTAATTAATATAATTTGAACAAGTATATTATTAGCCCTTATGTGCCTCCCATTGACCCCGATGAGTATCTTGACATGGTTCGCAATTTTAGGACTATTGATCTTATCATTAAGGGATTGCCTAGAAATGTGCTTATTTCCTTGCCAACCTTTTAATGCGCATATACTATATGGAATTATCTTGAGGAACGCTTTCCAAATTACTCTTTGAAAAATCTGAATGAAATTCTTCAAAAGTCCATTGCTTTTCATAAAATGAAGCCTAGTGATCCCAAGTTTGATGAATGTCTATTTGAGCTCCGTGTACTTATGCGTGCTAAGGGTGATGTTGGAACTATTAGTAGCATTATCATGGAAACCATTAGAATTCACAAACTTGCACATTGTCATGGTCATAAATCTAACGAATCACTTGAACTAGGTGATGACTGCACGCATGACAATGATGATGATGATATTGAGCATGGCTATTATGACGAGGACGGAGAATTTGACATTGAATGTGAGAATATTATGAGGAATCTTAATCTCATTGCGAACCTTCGAAATTACATATTCGGAGGACAAGAATGGATTCTTGATAGTGGATGTACCGATCGCATGACCGAAGATAAAGACATGTTCCATGAGCTTGACAAAAAGCATGGTCCATGCAAGTATGTAACTTTTGGAGACAACTCCAAGGGTAACGTACTTGGCCTTGGTAAGGTGGCCATATCCAATGATAGCTCCATTCAAAATGTTATGCTCATTGAATCTCTTGGTTATAATCTTCTTTTTGTATCTAGACTAGCCGACTTTGGTTTCAATGTCTTATTTACCGAAGTAGATTTCCAAGTGTTTCATAGAGATAAACATAATATGGTCTTTACCAGCATTCGTAAAGGTGATCTATACATTGTTGATTTCACTATGAGAGCCCAACCTCGTACTTGTTTAATTGCTAAATCTTCTAAAGGATGGTTATGGCATAGAAGGTTAGGTCATATTGGCATGCGAAATCTTGATAAGCTTATTAAAGGTGATCATATCCTTGGTGTTAAAGATGTTATATTTGAAAAGTATAGACTTTGTAGTGCTTGTCAAGAAGGAAAACAAGTTGGAGGAAGTCGTCCCATGAAGAACATCATGACAACGAGAAGATCACTTGAGCTACTTCACATGGATCTCTTCAGTCCCAATGCTTATAAGAGCCTTGGTGGTAACTCTTTCGGTTTGGTCAATGTTGACGATTTTTCAAGATTTACATGGGTGTTCTTTCTTGATGACAAATCGTGTGTCCAAAATATCTTCAAGAACTTCGCTAAGAAGGCCCAAAATCAATTTGACGTGAAGATCAAGAAGGTTCGAAGTGATAATGGAATGGAGTTCCAGAACGCCAATGTGGATACCTTTCTTGACGAAGAAGGGATTTCACATGAGTTTTCGGCTACATACACACCTCAACAAAATGGAGTTGTTGAGAGGAAGAACCAGACTCTTATTCATATGGTGAGAACGATGCTTGATGAATACAAGATGCCAAGACACTTTTGGGCGGAACTGGTTGAGACAGATTTTCATGCTACGAATCGACTATATCTTCACAAGCTTCTCGGCAAAATGGCATACGAGCTACTCACCGGTAACAAACCCCAAGTTGGATACTTTCGAGTATTTTTGGCTTGAAGTGCTACATTCTTGATAAGCATCGTCGTTCAAAATTTGCTCCTAAATCTCATTAAAGTTTTCTACTCGGTTACGGCTCAAACTCTCACACTTACCGTGTCTACAGCAATTTCACCCGAAAGATTGAAGAGACAGTAGATGTGAAGTTTGATGAATCTAATGGTTCGCAAGTAGAGCAATTGCCAATTGATGTAGGAGACAAGGATCCCTCAAAAGCAATTCAAGATTTGTCTATTGGCAAAATTTGCCCAATGGAGGTGAAGGAGAGTACTTCGTCAAGTGGAAGTCTCAACTTCACATCAAGGTGAACCACAAATTGACATGGAGGCACCCACAAGTGGAACACATCAAGACGAAGGAAATGAGGAAGTACAACAAGATGAACCACCTCGACTTCCTTCTCCACCTCCACAAGCGAACGACAACGCCACCAACAATGAAGAAGAAGAAGAAAATTATGATGAGGATGTTCCACCACAACCCAAGAAAAAGCTCTCACGAGTTAGAGCAAGAGTCTCAAAGGATCACCCTATTGAACAAATCTTCGATGACATCAAAACCGGGAGAATCACTCGCTCTAAAACTCGTTTGGCTAACTTTTGTGAACACTACTCATTCATTTCTAGTGTTGAACCACTGAAGGTAGAAGAAGCCCTTGAGGATCCAGATTGGATAAATGCTATGCACGAAGAGCTACACAACTTTGAGAGGAATCGAGTATGGACATTGGTTGAGAAGCCCAACGATGATCAAAATATCATTGGAACCAAGTGGGTGTTCCCGAATAAGCAAGATGACGATGTACAAGTTCTGCACAACAAGTCTCGTCTTGTTGCTCAAGGCTATACTCAAGTCACACGTATGGACTATGGTGAGACATATGCCCCCCGTTGCTAGACTTGAGTCCATTTGCATTTTACTTGCTTAGGCCAATCACCATGATATCACCTTATACCAAATACATTAAAAGTGCTTTTCTAAATGGTGAAATTGAGGAGGAAGTTTATGTTAAACAACCTCCCGACTTTGTTAATCCCAAGAAACCTAATCATGTCTACAAACTTCACAAAGCTCTTTATGGTCTTAAACAATCCCCTAGAGCTTGGTATAAATGCTTGACTAAGTTTCTTATTGAAAAAGGCTTCGAAATTGGGAAAATTGATTCTACTCTTTTTACTAAAAGGGTTAATGGAGAGTTATTTGTGTGCCAAATTTATGTGGGTGATATCATATTTGGTTACTAACCCTCATTTTAGTGAAAAGTTTGGAAGTTTAATGTCGGAGATGTTTGAGATGTCTATGATTAGTGAACTCAAATTTTTCCTTGGTTTGCAAATCAAACAAACTAAGGAAGGTACCTTTGTCTCACGAACAAAGTATATGAAGGATCTTTTTAAGAAGTTCAACATGCAAGAAAGCAAAGGTATGAAAACACCCATGCCTACTAGTAAACATCTTGACTTGACGAAGGATGGCAACCCGGTTGACCAAAAGTTTTACCAATCTATGATTGGTTCATTATTATATCTACGTGCCTCCCATCCCGATATTATGCTGACTGTGTGCATGTGTGCACTACATCAAGTTGCTCCTAAACAATGTCATCTTAAGGCCGTGAAAATGATAGTGAGATATTTGATCCATACACCAAATTTTAGCATTTGGTACCCTAAGAGGTCATCTTTTAATCTTGTTGGCTATTCCAACTCGGAATATGCCGGTGACAAGGTTGATAGAAAGTCCACTTCGGGTACATGTCAATTTCTTGGTAGATCCCTTGTCTCTTGGTCTTCCAAGAAACAAAACTCGGTATCATTATCCACCGCCGAAGCAGAATACATTGTCGACGGATCATGTTGTGCTCAATTACTTTGGATGAGCCAAACTCTTAAAGATTATGGGATACATGTGAGACATGTTCCATTGCTTTGTGACAATGAGATTGCTATTAAGATTGCTCACAATCCCGTGCAACATTCTTGAACTAAACATACTGAAGTTCGTCATCATTTCATTCATGACCATGTTGCTAAAGGAGATATCAATCTTAAGCATGTTCGTACTGACAAGAAATTGGCATATATCTTCACTAAACCGCTTGATGAAAAGATATTTTGTCATTTGAGGAGTGATTTGAACATCATTGATGCCTCAAATTTGTAATAGGGATTTCCATTTGATACATTCAAGGCATGAGCTTATATGACTAATTCTTGATATTTCTCTTATGATGATGATCATTTATCTTGGATATATTTGTACCCATGTATGTTATCTAACCCTTGTTGGTACTTGGATGAGCGTCAATCTATGAGATTGCAAATCACTCACATCTTGAGCAATTTCTACATCACCAAGTATCTATGCGTTGGTTGTTGAAATTAAGGAAGCATGAACACATTCAACATATCCTTTCACAATTTCAATATGATAAATTTCACGATTTTCTATTTGGATACACAAGTGCTATTCCTTGCAAGACTAACCCATGTAGGAAGATGAACTTCAAATTCTAAAGGATGCCCCAACTCTCAATGGACAATATCAACATTGAGCACCCGCCACAATTTCAACTACATGATCAAGATCAACACCACAACCCAAGGTATGTCTTTCCATCTTAGAGAAGCTTTGCTCCAAGTCATGATCCAAAGTAACTCAACAAGATGAGAATACATCAAGACTCTTAAATGAAAATTGGCAACCCCATTTTGAGCTTAACGGTGAGTATGACCTATGATCAAGTGATCTCACTTGACTCCTAAGTCAATATACTCTAACATTGGTGACTTTGTCGCCGACCCTCTCTAGATGAAGTTCTCTAGTGTTCCCCTTTCTTAGTTGCATTTTCTTTGCATTTCTTTTACTAGAATGTTTCTCGTTATTTATCAAAAAAACTTCATCTAGATCTCTTTCTGTTTTCTGCTTTCTTTTTTGTCTCTGTATATAAGTTTAATTCATTGCAATTTATGAAAATTCCCTGAATATCTTTGTGAAATCTCATTTGCAAGTGAGCTGAGTTGACAAAATCTTTCCTCTGCATTGAACTCGGTTCCACCGATCCAATCCTATCGGCCAAATCAAAGCACAAGTTCTACTTGGACACAGTTCATCTGTTCTACCGAAATGGACTAACTCGGTCTCACCAATGTGCACCTTCAGTGACTCTGCTATCTCGGAGTCACCGATTGAAATGAATCAGCGCCACTGATTTCACTGTTGAGAAAACTTTTTGCCATTTTATAGTGCCTATTTCTTTCAGCTCCACTCAATGCTTCTTTCCCTCTATCTGCATCCTGAATTGCATTCTGCTTACTTGTGTTTCTCGAGGATCACACTCACTTGACTCATATCCATGAAAACTACCCTTCTTGGAAATTGATGGCAAAGGGGGAGAGAGAGCACATCAAAGCTTATTCTTACAAAGCTCTTCTAAGAAAGGAAGAGAGATGCACTGTCATAAGAGGAGAGGAGTCACATGTCTTTAAGAGGGGAAAGACATGTCAGTTGGTGATTTACTTGAGCCTTTATTTGATTTGAGTTATTTTTGTTCTTGATTTTATTTCTACTCTGATTTTATCTCACCCTACCTTCTCCCAGTATCTAGTGTTAGATTCAGGGGGAGAAACAGCCCATGCTTAAGGGGAGAAAAATCCTTAGAATTTATTGCAAAACCTTGAATCTTTGGGGACATGTCCATATTCAAATAAAGTACTTACTCTGTGGTACTCACCTATTACATGTCATCCCAGTCTTGATATTCTTGTGGATCTTGAGATCCTTCTTGTTTGGAGTTTTCTTGTGTTATTTAACCATGTTTTCTCAAGTCTACTTGTTCAAGAGTCAGCTCAAGAACCACAAGGTAAGCATATGTGCATCACACTCATGTGTATGATGATCTCTTTCTTTTGCACATATTGTTTGCAAGAGGGATTCATAAACATGAAGGTACGTCTCACAAAACTTCTTTTGCTCCGATGCATATGGCCAAGATACATGTAGCTCATCACTTACTCTGTCATGTTGTGCATTGATACGTCTCCAACGTATCTACAATTTTTGATTGTTCCATGCTGTTATATTATCAATCTTGGATGTTTTATAATCATTTTATATCATTTTTTGGTACTAACCTATTGACATAGTGCCAAGTGCCAGTTGCTATTTTCTGCATGTTCTTTACATCGCAGGAAATCAATACCAAACGGAGTCCAAACACAGCAAAACTTTTGGGAGATTTTTTTTGGACCAGAAGACACCCAATGGGCCAAGGCAACACCTCAGGGGTGCTCCGAGGGGAGCACAACCCACCAAGGCTCGCCAAGAGGCCAGGCGCGCCCTGGTGGGTTGTGCCCACCTCGGGTGTCCCCCCCCCCCGACTGCCTCTTTGCTCTATAAATACCCAAATATTCCATAAACCCTAGGGGAATCAACGAAAATCAATTCCAGCCATCACAGAGTCCAGAACCACTAGATCCAATCTAGACACCATCACGGAGGGGTTCACCACTTCCATTGGTGACTCTCCGATGATCCATGAGTAGTTCATTGTAGACCTTCGGGTCCGTAGTTAGTAGCTAGATGGCTTCCTCTCTGTCGTTTGATTCTCAATACAATGGTCTCTTGGAGATCCATATGATGTAACTCTTTTTGTGGTGTGTTTGTTGGGATCAGATGAACTTTGAGTTTATGATCAGATCTATCTTTTTATCCATGAAAATTATTTGAATCTTCTTTGATCTCTTATATGCATGATTGCTTATAGCCTCGTATTTCTTCTTCGATATTTGGGTTTTGTTTGGCCAACTTGATCTATTTATCTTGCAATGGGAAGAGGTGCTTTGTAGTGGGTTCGAACTTACGGTGCTTGATCTAGTGACAAAAGGGGAAACGACACATATGTATCATTGCTACTAAGGTTAAAATGATGGGGTCTATCTCTACATAGATATATCTTGTCTACATCATGTCATCATTTTTATTGCATTACTTCGTTTCCCCGTGAACTTAATACACTAGATGCATGCTGGATAGCGGTCGATGTGTGGAGTAATAGTAGTAGATGCAGGCAGGAGTCGGTCTACTAATCTTGGACGTGATGCCTATGTAATGATCATTGCCTAAATATTGTCATGATTATTTGAAGTTCAATCAATTGCCCAACAGTAATTTGTTTACCCACCTTTTGTTATTTTTCTCAAGAGAAGCACTAGTGAAACCTACGGCGCCCGTGTCTCTTCTTTCATATTACTAGCACAAATGCATGTGCGTTGCAACGGGAGTAAAATACCTCAGCAACCTATTTTAGTCACTAAAAATTGCACGATCATGTTAATCATGTTCAGAGTCTACATGAACATGTTGTAGTCCAGTCTAGTTCAAATTATTAAATCTGACATTGCTTTGAAATAATAAAAAGTATTGTTAACTTTCCATCACAACAACTGCAACAATAAGCTTCGACAACAAATGATTGCAACAAAAATAGCTAGCAATTTCTATCCATCTCTCTCACTGTACCTTTCCTCTATACAATAATGACATCATCACACAAATACTGGCAGCATCAGTACAAAGCAAAACCAACTAAATTGCTCCAAATCTCAATTCCAATCTATGTATATCCATGTACAATTTTCCGTAAGTAGAGCACATAGAGGAGCATGTATAATCCGGTCCAACACCAATCAGTTGCAAATAAGGAGGACTTTGATTTCCTGACATAATCTACTAACAAAGCCACATGTTACCATGAAATCTCGAGAAGATTATTTCGGAAAAGTACCAACTCAATGGCACTTATTTTGGGGCGAAGGGAGTAGGATTTAAGCAAGGTGCACATTAGGATCTAATGAAACTTTTCCTTTATTCATCAATTCACAAAACAGAGATAATGTCGAGATGGTTGGTGACGGAGGTTTATGTGTGTATCTGGTTCTGAACCAATCATTTCAGAACTTCAGAAACCGGAGATGATGTTGAGATAGTTGGTGATGGATCTTCATCACCATCTATCAGTTTATCTGAATTGGAAACACATGATTCAGAATGTATTTTTTAAAGGCCGATTATCAAAAACCTCAATAGTGGTTCATTCATCATTGTGGTTCATTTTTTGCAACACAATAAAAAATAGAAATTAAACATCTCATCAGATTGTTCAAACAATAATTCGGAAATGAAAGCATAAAGAGTTATAACCCATCTAGCTTAACATAACTATTTAATAGGTTCAGTTTCTATTCCTGTCGAATCTGAATGTAAATGCCACAATAGTTACCAACTTCATGATGTATGTATGAGGACCACAGAAACTTTCTGGAGTTTGCAGACTAATACCCCAATTCTGGAGTTTGCATACTAATGCTCCAAAGTAAAGGTACATCATACATTTTTCTGGAGTGTTGATGAAATTTTCCAGACACAACAGCTCATTAATATTTGGAAAAGAGGTTTGAGGTTAACCAGATCTTCAGGGAAGTTAATTCTCAATCATGTGTTAGGCATATAATAGATTACTTCCTTGGGGTCTCTAGAACTGACTTTAACAGTACGAATAGCTAAGAGAGGCGGTTTTTGATGGTCATGACAACAGCCAACCAAATGGATAAACAAGTTTGAGATGACGAAATTATAGGAAATTAGCAGTATGATTCTATCTACATCAATCTACCAGAAGGCACATGGTACAATAAGCAACTGAAGGATATACCAAATCCTATCAAAACTCATGCTCTTTTCAAATTTTAATTTCAAAAAGATTATGAAACATAATAGACATGTCGCTTTTTATCTTGGCATGTGATCCCGGTGGTGCAGAATGTACAATAGAGTACCTCAGGTGAAGCGTGGGTGGTCGGCGTCCCAGCGAAGTTGGTAGAATGGCAAGATTGGATCCTTCCAGTGAGATAATTTCGAGCACCGGAATTTGCAATTTAGACGCGGCTTCCGTAGAGGGGCTTGATGCTTTTTATGTTGCAAAGGAGGGTGATTCATGTGGAGTTCATGTCCGGCATGACTTGATGGAAGTAAGTTTGCAAAACTTGGTACAAATATTGCTAGGGTAAAAACTCTCAACTCGTCACTGACAACAAGTTAGACATCATTTCTCTTAGTTATCCAGAAAAAAATCCTAGTACCATTCCGGCCTGCATGCAAGCACGATTGACTAAAACGTGGCGATAGTTAAACAAACCTTAGATAGTACCACAAGTAAGAAAGACCATAGCAGCAGCAAAGGCAAGAAAAAGCAGCAGCATATTGTTAACTAACTCCAGAGAGTTGTGAGAGGGCGGCCAAGGCAATCGAGCGTCTGATTAAGATGGTTGTACCCCAAGTCCTCTCATAGTTACGTCTAGCCAAGTATTGCATAACAGTTCATGATCGGCCATTGATTAAAGTGCAATATGTGACACAAAACCCACGGTATCTCACCTCCAAGCTCCCTGCACTTTTCCCTTCTCCTGGCGGTCATACATGCAATCAAGGAAGCGCTGCTACTGCTGACCAGTTTCACCTCAACCTCCCATGTCCCTTCTATCTAGACAATAAATTGCAGAAATTCACCTCTCACTCTGCTTGCAAAGTTCAGCGAGCAGAGAGTTTCCTTGGGCTAATTTGAAGAAACATCAATGTTTTGGAGTCTCCACCTGCAGTGCCTTGTACATTTGTTCTGACCAATCAATTGGACAATGAGCAATTGTGCAAAGAAACCGATTACATTAGCCTAGAGACATGATGCCAGCGTCATTATTTTACTTGCCTACATTATTAGTAATCAAATATAACGTCATTACCTTTGTGAGCTACAAGACTGCATACTGAAACATGGTCTTCGAATAGTAGCTATCATAGTGGCTGTCCTTGTCAGTAGTCAACACAAATCTTCTTAGCCAGATGTCCTTCGAATAGTATTATATATAAAGAGAAGCATAACTGACAATATAAAATGATTTACTAATACTATGTTGAGTTGTTTGCAATTCAGCATGTACAGAAGGCAAAAGCATAGAGATAAAAACTACCAATATATATGTTTCGAAACAGAGTTACTAATAAGATGAGATTGATCATAAGATTTCCAACAAAAGCAATTCATTGGTCCAAACTTACAAATATTTCAGTAAACGTTTTTCATGGGAACTATTAAATAGCGTGTAAACAAATCAGAAAACACAAAGCAGAAACATGTTGTTTCATAGTTTTATCTTGCCTACTTGATATATTGGTCTCCATCACACCAAGTAACTTGGTTTCCTTGGAGTTCAGGTGAGGACACCTCTGTTAGAAGGAAGACAAAGATAGCCACAACAATTGAACAAGGAAAGTCATGTTGCAATATATCTGGTAGCCAAGCGACTCCTTCGGGATCATAGATTGATCAAGGAGTTTGTCCATCCCAACCGCCAACATGTTGGTGATGATATCGGCTACGCATCGCGCTGTAGTGGCGGGGAGGGGCCGTTGAGGACAGCAGCGGCGTGAGCGGAGCCTCGCCAGCGGGAGTCATGATGATAGCAGAGGCATGGCAGAGGGATGGGGGAATTGGTGCAATGGCAACCAGGCGGTTCAGAAGCGGCACAGGATGAGCTCCTGGGCGTGGTTTCCGATTATTGCATCGGCGGGGCGTGCGGTGGCGGTGCGAGCTAGGGCGACAGAGCAAGAGCGAGTTGGGGGCTTGTTAGGGGAGACGGGTAGGAAAGATAAGGAGAGCAGCAGTTCGGCCGTCCGGGAGAGAGGATGAGCTCCGGCAGCCGGAGATGGAGTGGGTGGCGGCGTTGGGTAGAGCAGGAGCCAGGAGGAGGAATCGGGGTTGTGGGTACTTCCGGTTGAGGAACAGAGGAAATAGAAAGATGTAGATCGAATGCCAAATAAAATAAATAATTTATTCACATCCGTTTTGCCAATTTCTGGCATTGTTACCCGAAAGGGATTGACAACCCCTTTAATACGTCGGGTTGCGAGTAGTTGTTATTTGTGTGCAGGCGCCGCTTATGTGTTGTTGCTTGGTTCTCCTACTAGTTCGATAACCTTGGTCTCATCACTGAGGGAAATACCTACCATCGCTGTGCTGCATCATCCCTTCCTCTTTGGGGAAATACCGACGTAGCTTCAAGCCGCATCATGCATTCACATGTCTCTCAATTCTATCATTACATGAGTGCATACATGTAGGGGGGGGCTTATGCAAGTTATATGTTTATCCAAAGCTTTACTTACTACTCATGTTATCTTTTACTTGAAGCTTTCATGTATGTTGTCATGAATTACCAAAAAGGGGGAGCATGAAAGCACAAGTGCTCCCTGGGTGATTTTGGTAATTAATGTCAACATATCTCTTGTTAGACTAATAGTTTTATCTAGTATATTTCAGATAAGTTCAACAATGGAGTGACATGGATAAGAGGATGTGTAACCCCTTCAAAATGCTAAGGACAAGGATTGGCAAAAGCTCAAGGCTCTACATTATTGTTTAAGTGATCCAAGATCACATTGAGTCCATAGGAAAGCCAATACTATTAAAAGGGTATGAGGTGTTTCTTAATGATCTACTTGCTCAAAGTGCTTAATGATATTGCTCCAAAACCCTCAGCCACTTTCTCTATCCAAATATGTCAAAACCCTAATTCCCAACTCGGTCCACTGGCATTTCCCATCCGGAGCCACCAAGTTCATGTTGACATAGCCACTGCCAAAACCCTAACGATTAGGTCACACCGATATGGATCTCAGTCTCACCGAGATGGCCTTGCCAGCACTCTGTGACTTGTTGCAATTATTTTGGTCCCACTGAGATGTTGCAATTGGTCCCACCGAGTTGACTTGACTAATTCTCTGTTGCTCATTGCATTCACTTCGGTCTCATCGAGATGATGCAATCGGTGCCACCGAGATGAAGTTTGCCCTAAGCCCTAGCACATCGGTCCCACCAAGTTGCTTCCGTCAGTCCCACCGAGATTCCTAATGTTCATATTTTTATACAGATCGGTGCCATCGAGTTTTCTGATTGGTGCCACCGAGATGGGTCAAAAGTGTGTAATGGTTGAATTTTGTGTGGATGCTATATATACCCCTCCACCCCCTTCTTCTCATGACAGAGAGCCATCAGAACATGCCTACACTTCCACCACTCATTTTCTGAGAGAGAACCACCTACTCATGTGTTGAGATCAAGAGATTCCATTTCTACCATTTGAACCTTGATTTCTAGCCTTCCCCAAGTTGCTTTTGTTGGGGAACGTAGTAATTTCAAAAAAAATCCTACGCACACGCAAGATCATGGTGATGCATAGCAACAAGAGGGGAGTGTATCTATGATAGCCTGGCTTATTAGGGATGATAGACTACTCATATCAATAAGGAATTCCTTCTTTTCCGGGAGCCCATCCGGATAGAACTCCCAAGTTAAGCGTGCTCAGCTTGGAGTAGTTTCAGGATGGGTGACCAACCAGGAAGTTGCTCCCGGATGCGCACGAGTGAGGACAAAGTGCACAGAAAAGACTAGTATTGATCTGTGGGGCCAGTCTAGATCCCGCCAGGAGTAACGACCACCGGCGGGTGTGTCCGGGGCGTTACAAGTTGGTATCAGAGCCGACCCTCGCGGTTACACGGATGGTTGCGGACAGGTGCGCAGTCATGTTGTTCATGACGTTTGTGACCCATCGTGGCACCCGGCATGGTACATGTACCGGACTGGATGCACAGACGTATGTGCCAAGAGGGAACGTTCCCGTGGCCCGACGAGGATGTCGGTTCCTCTGAGTGGGGGTGTATGTGATAGCCTGGCTTATTAGGGGTGATAGACTACTCATATCAATAAGGAATTCCTTCTTTCCGGGAGCCCATCCGGACAGAACTCCCAAGTTAAGCGTGCTCAGCTTGGAGTAGTTTCAGGATGTGTGACTGACCGGGAAGTTGCTCCCGGGTGCGCACGAGTGAGGACAAAGTGCGCAGAAAAGACTAGTATTGATCTCTGGGGCCAGTATAGATCCCGCCAGGAGTAACGACCACCGGCGGGTGTGTCCAGGGCGTTACAGTATTGTCCACGTACCCTCGTAGACCGTAAGCAGAAGCATTATGAGAACGAGGTTGATGTAGTCATACGTCTTCACGATCCGACCGATCCAAGTACCGAACGCACGGCACCTCCGAGTTCAGCACACGTTCAGCTCGATGACGTCCCACGAACTCCGATCCAGCAAAGCTTCGAGGGAGAGTTCTGTCAGCACGACGGCGTGATGACGGTGATGATGTTGCTACCGACGCAGGGCTTCGCCTAAACACTGCTACGATATGATTGAGGTGGATTATGGTGGAGGGGGTACCGCACACGGCTTGGAACAATCAACTTGTGTGTCTTTGGGTGCCCCCTGCCCCCGTATATAAAGGAGCAAGGGGGAGGCCGGACGGCCTTGGTGCGCCCCAAGGAGAGGAGGAATCCTCCGCCTAGTAGGAGTAGGATTCATCCTTTCCTAGTCCTACTAGGAAGGGGGAAGGAAAGAGAGGGAGAGGGAGAGGGAAAGAGGGGCCGCGCCCCCCTCCCCTAGTCCAATTCGGACTCCTCATGGGAGGGGGCACGCCACCTCCTGGGATGTTGCCCTCTCTCTCCCCTCAGGCCCACTAAGGCCCAATACTTCCCCGAGGGGGGTCAGGTAACCCCTCCGGCACTCCGGTTTTCTCTGAAACCATCCGGAACACATCCGGTGTCCGAATATAGCCATCCAATATATCAATCTTTACGTCTCGACCATTTCGAGACTCCTCATCATGTCCATGATCACATCCCGGACTCCGAACTACCTTCGGTACATCAAAACACATAAACTCATAATACCGATCGTCACCGAACTTTAAGCATGCGGACCCTACGGGTTCGAGAACTATGTAGACATGATCAAGACTCATCTCCGGCCAATAACCAATAGTGGAACCTGGATGCTCATATTGGTTCCCACATATTCTACGAAGATCTTTATCGGTCAAACAGCATAACAACATACGTTGTTCCCTTTCTCATCGGTATGTTACTTGCTCGAGATTTGGTCGTCAGTATCCTTATACCTAGTTCAATCTCGTTACCGACAAATCTCTTTACTCGTTCCATAATACATCATCCCACAACTAACTCATTAGTCACAATGCTTGCAAGGCTTATAGTGATGTGCATTACCGAGAGGGCCCAGAGATACCTCTCCGACAATCGGAGTGACAAATCCTAATCTCGATCTATGCCAACTCAACAAGTACCATCGGATACACCTGTAGAGCACCTTTAAAATCACCCAGTTATGTTGTGACATTTGGTAGCACACAAAGTGTTCCTCCGGTACTCGGGAGTTGCATAATCTCATAGTCATGGGAATATGTATAAGTCATGAAGAAAGCAATAGCACCAAACTAAACGATCATCGTGCTAAGCTAACAGAGTGGTTAAAGTCAATCACATCATTCTCTAATGATGTGATCCCGTTAATCAAATGACAACTCATGTCTATGGTTAGGAAACATAACCATCATTGATTTAATGAGTTAGTCAAGTAGATGCAAACTAGTGACATTCTGCTTGTCTATGTATTCACACATGTACTAAGTTTCCGGTTAATACAATTCTAGCATGAATAATAAACATTTATCATGATATAAGGAAATATAAATAACAACTTTCTTATTGCCTCTAGGGCATATTTCCTTCAGTCTCCCACTTGCACTAGAGTCAATAATCTAGATTACACAGTAATGATTCCAACACACATGGAGTCTTGGTGCTGATCATGTTTTGCTCGTGAGAGAGGCTTAGTCAACGGTTCTACAACATTCAGATCCGTATGTATCTTGCAAATCTCTATGTCTCCCTCCTTGACTTGATCGTGAATGCAGTTGAAGCATCTCTTGATGTGCTTGGTTCTTCTGTGAAATCTGGATTCCTTTGCCAAGGCAATGGCACTTGTATTGTCACAAAAGATTTTTATTGGACCCGATGCACTAGGTATGACACCTAGATCGGATATGAACTCCTTCATCCAGACTCCCTCATTTGCTGCTTCCGAAGCGGCTATGTACTCTGCTTCACACGTAGATCCCGCCATGATGCTTTGCTTAGAACTGCACCAACTGATAGCTCCACCGTTCAATAAAAGCACATATCTAGTTTGTGACTTAGAATCATCCGGATCAGTGTCAAAGCTTGCATCGACGTAACCATTTACGATGAGCTCTTTGTCACCTCCATAAATGAGAAACATATCCTTAGTACTTTTTAGGTATTTCAGGATGTTCTTGACCGTTGTCCACTGATCCACTCCTGGATTACTTTGGTACCTCCCTGCTAAACTTATACCAAGGCACACATCAGGTCTGGTACACAGCATTGCATACATGATAGAGCCTATGGTTGAAGCATAGGGAACATCTTTCATTTTCTCTCTATCTTCTGCAGTGGTCGAGCATTGAGTCTGACTCAACTTCACACCTTGTAACACAGGCAAGAACCCTTTCTTTGCTTGATCCATTTTGAACTTCTTCAAAACTTTATCAAGGTATGTGCTTTGTGAAAGTCCAATTAAGCATCTTGATCTATCTCTATAGATCTTGATTCCCAATATATAAGCAGCTTCACCGAGGTCTTCCATTGAAAAACTCTTATTCAAGTATCCTTTTATGCTATCCAGAAATTCTATATCATTTCCAATCAGCAATATGTCATCCACATATAATATTAGAAATGCTACAGAGCTCCCACTCACTTTCTTGTAAATACAGGCTTCTCCAAAAGTCTATATAAAACCATATGCTTTGATCACACTATCAAAAAGTTTATTCCAACTCTAAGATGCTTGCACCAGTCCATAGATGGATCGCTGGAGTTTGCACACTTTGTTAGCACCCTTTGGATCGATAAAACCCTCAGGTTGCATCATATACAACTCTTCTTCCAGAAATCCATTCAGGAATGCAGTCTTTACATCCATTTGCCAAATTTCATAATCATAAAATGCGGCAATTGCTAACATGATTCAGACAGACTTAAGCATTGCTACGGGTGAGAAAGTCTCATCGTAGTCAACTCCTTGAACTTGTCGAAAACCTTTCGCAACAAGTCGAGCTTTGTAGACAGTAACATTACCGTCAGCATCAGTCTTCTTCTTGAAGATACATTTATTCTCGATGGCTTGCCGATCATCGGGGAAGTCAACCAAAGTCCACACTTTGTTCTCATACATGGATCCTATCGCAGATTTCATGGCCTCAAGCCATTTTGCGGAATCTGGGCTCATCATCGCTTCCTCATAGTTCGTAGGTTCGTCATGGTCAAGTAACATGACCTCCAGAACAGGATTACCATACCACTCTGGTGCGGATCTTACTCTGGTTGACCTACAAGGTTCGGTAGTAACTTGATCTGAAGTTACATGATCTTCATCATTAGCTTCCTCACTAATTGGTGTAGGAGTCACAGGAACAGATTTCTGTGATGAACTACTTTCCAATAAGGGAGCATGTACAGTTACCTCATCAAGTTCTACTTTCCTCCCACTCACTTCTTTCGAGAGAAACTCCTTCTCTAGAAAGGATCCATTCTTAGCAATGAATGTCTTGCTCGGATCTGTGATAGAAGGTGTAACCAATAGTCTCCTTTGGGTATCCTATGAAGACACATTTCTCCGGTTTCGGTTCGAGCTTATCAAGTTGAAGCTTTTTCACTAAGCATCATAGCCCCAAAGTTTAAGAAACGACAACTTTGGTTTCTTGCCAAACCATAGTTCATAAGGCGTCGTCTCAACGGATTTAGATGGTGCCCTATTTAACGTGAATGCAGTCGTCTCTGAAGCATAACCCCAAAATGATAGCGGTAAATCAGTAAGAGACAGCATAGATCTCACTATATCTAGTAAAGTACGATTACAACGTTCGTACACACCATTATGTTGTGGTGTTCTGCTACCTCTTGAGCACTGCGTTGGTTTTCCCTTGAAGAGGAAAGGGTGATGCAGTAAAGCAGCATAAGTATTTCCCCCGGTTTTTGAGAACCAAGGTATCAATCCAGTAGGAGATCACGCTCAAGTCCCACGTACCTACGTACGCAAACAAACAAGAACCTCGCAATCAACGCGATAAAGGGGTTGTCAAGCCCTTCTCGGCCATTTACGAGAGTGAGATCTGATATATATGATAAGATAATATTTTTGGTATTTTTATGATAAAGAGAAATAAAGATGCAAAGTAAAATAAACGGCAAAGGAAATAACTAAGTATTGGAGGACTAATATGATGGAAGATAGACCCAGGGGCCATAGGTTTCACTAGTGGCATCTCTCAAGAGCATAAGTATTACGGTGGGTAAACGAATTACTGTCGAGCAATTGATAGAATTGAGCATAGTTATGAGAATATCTATGTATGATCATGTATATAGGCATCACGCCTGAGACAAGTAGACTGACTCCTGCCTGCATCTACTACTATTACTCCACACATCGACCGCTATCCAGCATGCATCTAGAGTATTAAGTTCAAGAGAGCAGAGTAATGCTTTAAGGAAGATGACAGGATGTAGAGGGATAAACTCATGCAATATGATATAAACCCCATCTTTTTATCCTCGATGGAAACAACACAATAAGTATCGGTT
Source organism: Triticum monococcum (assembly GCA_034509565.1). Taxonomy (NCBI): domain Eukaryota; kingdom Viridiplantae; phylum Streptophyta; class Magnoliopsida; order Poales; family Poaceae; genus Triticum; species Triticum monococcum. Next base: position 147,763,946 of record CM067845.1, read on the forward strand.
CCCTTTCTGTCACTGGGATTGAACACCGCAAGATTGAACCCAAAGCTAAGCACTTCTCCCATTGCAAGAAAGATCAATCTAGTAGGACAAACCAAACTGATAATTTGAAGAGACTTGCAAAGATAAACTAATCATACATAAAAGAATTCAGAGGAGAATCAAATATTGTTCATAGATAATCTGGATCGTAAACCCACAATTCATCGGATCTCGACAAACACACCGCAAAAGAAGATTACATCGAATAGATGTAACACCCATGATGCGGCTATATCTCCCACGTGTCGGAGCATGACTTAGAGGCATAACCACATAGTAGGCATGTCGCAAGAGGGGTAATCTTTACACATCCCATGTACTAAATAAGAAAGGGATAAAGAGTTGGCCTACAATCGCCACTTCACACAATACATAAATATAACATTACATCATCCAGAATACAATCAAGGTCCGACTACGGAACCAAATAAAGAAAGACAACCCCTAATGCTAGATCCCCGATCGCCCCGACTGGGCTCCACTACTGATCAACTGGAAACGAAACAAGACTACAATCAAGATCTTCATCGGGCTCCCACTTGAGCCTAGTTGCGTCACATGCACTGGTATCATCGGCACCTGCAACTGTTTGGAAGTATCTGTGAGTCACGAGGACTCAGCAATCCCACACCCTCGCGGTCAAGTCTCTTTAAGCTTATGGGTAGGAAAAGGGGTAGTGAGGTGGAGCAGCAACAAGCACTAGCATATATGGTGGCTAACGTATGCAAATATGAGCGAAAAGAGAAGCAAAGCATGGTCGAGAAGCTATAATGATCAAGAAGTGATCCTGAAACTACTTACATTCAAGCATAACACGAGACCGTGTTCTCTTCCCGGACTCTGCCGAAAAGAGACCAGCATGGCTACACACTCAGTTGATGCATTTTAATTAAGTTAAGTGTCAAGTTCTCTACAACCGGAAATTAACAAATTCCCATCTGCCCATAACCGCGGGCACGACTTTCGAAAGTTCAAACCCTGCAGGGGTGTCCCAACTTAGCCCATCACAAGCTCTCACGGTCAACGAAGGATATTCCTTCTCCCAGGAAGACCCGATCAGACTCGGAATCCAGGTTACAAGACATTTCGACAATGGTAAAACAAGACCAGCAAAGCCGCCCGGATGTGCCGACAAATCCTGATAGGAGCTGCACATATCTCGTTCTCAGGGCACACCGGATGAAAATTACGTACAACTATAACCAACCCTCAAGTTTCCCTGAGGTGGCGCTGCAAGTGGCTCTGTGTTACGGCATATCTCTCTCAAAGTAGTTTTGGTGATTGATGACAACATGTTTGCGGACTAATCTTGTGCTTTGAATAGTTCATAGATTCTCCCCTGGCACGAGATGTTTTCTTCCCCTCGGAGTGTCTTTCAAGACGGTGTAGCTCTTTCGTTTCTCTCTCGGTGGACTAGTTGCGTAGAGGGCACCGTACTATCAAGAGGGGGTCCGCTGGGGTATTGCATGGGTGGAACCAACACGTACACGTCAGCTTCTCACCCTCCGAGCTTTTCCATTCCATTGAAGAGATCTCTCCTCTCTTCCTTGTCCTGTCTGGGTCCCTGAGGTAGTACCGCGCCACCCAGCGGTCGTACCGCTGAGGAGCCACAAGCGGCAGTACCGCTCCACAGCAGTAGTACCGCCCGTGTCTCCACAACAGTAGTACCGCTGGGGTGCCTGGCACCACCACCTCGTCCTCAGCCTCATTGGAGAGATTCTCTCTCTCTCTTTCGTGTCCCAGCAGTAGTACCGCACTACCAGTGGTAGTACGGCCGAAGGGTCACAAGCGGCAGTACCGCTCCACAGCGGTAGTACCGCCCGTGACCCCGCTGCCATAGTACCGCTGGGCTGTCTGGCTCCTACCGCCTCGACTCAAGGGGTCTTTTTCTCGTGTCGGGTTTTGCGGCACTAGTTGTGGCTGTAGAGGCGGTAGTACCGTTCCAGGAGCGGTAGTACCGCCCCTACCACCGCGGTAGTACCGCGTTGGGTCCTTTTCCCTACTAGTCTCCTCTGCGCGGCAGTGCCGCTGGCTGGTGCGGCAGTACCGCTGACCTAGCGGTAGTACCGCCCCCTCTTAGCGGTAGTACCGCCTTGTGCGGGGCTGGTTGGTGAGGGGCAATGGTTGGATTGTTGCCCCCACTATAAAAGGGGGTCCCCTTCTTCCCTTTGACCTACCTCTTCCTCCCCCAAGCTCCATTTATTGCTCAAGCTCCATTAAATGCTCCAAGCTCCATTTTCGCCTGATCTATCTCTCTAGCCAATCAAACTTGTTGATTTGCTCAGGAGTGGTTGAGAAGACCCCGATCTACACTTCCACCAAGGGATTTTTGATTCCCCCACTCATCCCTAGCGGATCTTGTTACTCTTGGGTGTTTGAGCACCCTAGACGGTTGAGGTCACCACGGAGCCATAGTCCTTTGTGGTGAAGCTTCGTGGTTTTGTTGGGAGCCTCCGATTAAGTTGTGGAGATTGCCCCAACCTTGTTTGTAAAGGTTCGGTCGCCGCCTTCAAGGGCACCAATAGTGGAATCACGGCATCTCGCATTGTGTGAGGGCGTGAGGAGAATATGGTGGCCCTAGTGGCTTCTTGGGGAGCATCATGCCTCCACACCGCTCCAACGGAGACGTACTTCCCCTCAAAGGGAAGGAACTTCGGTAACACATCCTCGTCTTCATCGGATCCACTCTTGGTTATATCTTACCTTTACTTGTGCAAGCTCTTTAGTGTTACTTCTCTTGCTTGCTTGTTTGCTTGTTGGTATTGCATCGTATAGGTTGCTCACCTAGTTGCACATCTAGACAACCTACTTTGATGCAAAGTTTAATTTGATAAAGAAAAGTTAAAAATTGGTAGTTGCCTATTCACCCCCCCCCCCTCTAGTAAACCATATCGATCCTTTCAATTGGTATCAGAGCCTCGTCTCTTTATTAATGACTTTACTGTCCAAAGAGTATGGTTGATACCGTAGACGGTGTGGAGGAACACTCCGGTGTTAATCCAATCTCGTCCACGGGCGATGGGGGAACCTCGGTCTCTCGTGAGGAATTCAATGTGGCCTTAGAGACATTGAAGACCTCCATGACGACCGACGTTGAAAGCATGTTTACTAAATTTCTTGAGGGGCTTAAACTTTCCACCGCACCGTTGAAAGTGGGTGATCCCACCAACAAGGTGACGGATGTTATCCCCGACAAGGGGGGAAGCTAGTAGTGAAAAGGCTCCATCTTCTAGTGGTAAAAATGGCACCGACATCTTTGCTCATGTGGAACCACCACTTGTTTATGGTGGACCGGTTCCTTCGACTCATTTGAATCATGCCGGTCCTCCCCCTAAGATTGTGAAAAATGAGGACTTTGATTCTTGGGTTTACCGCTTTAAACGTCATTTAAATCATGTGAACACTAACCTTTGGAGAATCATTGAAGAAGGTTTTTATCCGCATGATCCAAGCAACTTCACTCCCCGAGAAGCCGCGGATAATCAATTCAATGAGAATGCTCTCTTCATCATTCAAGATGCAATTCCACCCGAAGACCTACCTCATCTTCGTCCCTTCGCCTTGGCCAAAGATGCATGGCATTTTGTTGTCTCTCTCTACCGGGGAAGCGCAAGCATTCAACGCTCCAACTATGAAGTGGTGCAAGATGAGGCCGATGAGTTTGCTATGAAAGAAGATGAAGAACCTCGTGAGCTTTATCGGAGAGTAACCAAACTCACGGTATCACTACGAGATCACGGGAGCAAGGACACGGATGACAATTGGATCAAACGCAAATTCCTCAAGGCAATGATGCCCTACCACAAGGCCATGTCCTCCGTCATTCATCAAAGACCGGACTTCCACACTTTGACCTCAAGCGAAGTGTTGGATGAGTTTGTGGCCATGAACATTTTGGACAAGACCGCCGACAACGCGGTGCTCCGTTCTCAACGGGCAAAGAAGCCTAACCTTGCATTGAAGGCCAAGCTCACCGTTGAAGAAGAAGAAGAGGAAGAAGAGGAGAGCAACCCCGAAGATACGAAGTATGCATATCATGAACACATGGCACTTGCTTCAAGGAAATTTTGGAGCAAGAAAAACTCGAGGCCAAACTTTAGCAAAAACAACTCGAGTGGCACGAGGGGCAAGCAACGTGTAAGGACTTGCTACAATTGCGGCAACGTGAGTCATTTTGTTGCAGAATGTCCATATGAGAAGAGGGAAGACAATGGTGGCAAGCTCATCCGAAAGGACAAGGCCAAGTCGTTCCCCAACAAGAACAACTTCACCAAGAAGACTCCTACCAAGGCATTGGTTGTACAAGAAGAGTATAATGAGGATGATGAAGATGATGAGTCGGTTGCCATGGCCTCTATTGCCATTGCGACAACTTCACGGGTGTCTCTCTTCGACTCACCCAATGAGAGCATCACCGCCAAGTGCCTCATGGCTAAAGCCAGCAACAAGGTAACCCCCAATATCAAAACTACCATCATTAATCATCCTTCTCCGACGGATAGCATTAATGAACTTGAGGGAGCTAATGTGGAGGCTAACGAGTTTGAGGCCTTTATGGGAAAACTCAAGGGAAAATCCAAGAAGCACTTTGTTGCTCTCTTGGAACAACTCGGTGAAGCCAATGACATGATCGAGGCTCACGAAGACACCATCACTAAGATGGAAGGGCATAGTCGTGACTATGCCGATGAGATTTCGGATCTTTCCAATTCTCTTGAGGAAGAGCGTGGTCTTCATTTGGCTCTTGAGGAGTCACACAACATTGATCATGCTAAGTTAAAGAAAGATTATGATCATGTCATCATAGTTTCTCATGTGCTAAACTCCGAGAAGGCCGAACTTGAGGTTGATCTTGCTAGACTCAAAGAGGAGTTTGATCTACTTGACAAGGCTCACAAGGTCTTGAAGGGTGCTCATGCTAGCCTCAAAGAGTCTCATGATCAATTTCAAGTAATGCTAACCAAGGAAAAAGCCACTTTCCCTCGTATGATGTTAATTGATGATGCAAATGCTACTAACCCGTGTTGTGAGCATGTGCATATCGTTGAGGAGAATGCTAAGCTAAAGGGGCAACTTGAGAGAGGTCTTGCGACTTTCATACAAGGCAAGAAGAACCTCAACAATCTCTTGATCAACCAAAAGGGAGTTGTGGCCAAGGAAGGGGTTGGGTACGTGCCCGACTCCAAGAACAAGAAGAAGAATGACAAGACCAAACGACCTCCTCCTCTCATGCAAACCTTTGTGAAGGAGGGAGAGAGTGCCTCCGAGGAGAAGAAGAAGAACAATGTCAAGAAGGGCAATGTCACCCCTCCCAACAAAGCCGGCGATTTTAATCCTTCTTATGTGTTATGCTGTGCTAGTGATGGGCATGTTTATGCCAAATTTGTTGGTTCTCCTCATGAATACATTGAATGGTCTATTTGGGTTCCAAAAACCCTTGTTACTAACATCAAAGGACCCATTACAAAATGGGTACCTAAAACCAAGCATTGATCTCTTGTAGGTGTTTGCTTCCGGTGGGGTATCATGGTTGCTCGATAGCGGAGCTACAAATCATATGACCGGAAGCAAGGACTTGGTGGTGGACGTGCACAAGGTTCCATCTATGCCCACCAATGTCGAGTGGGGTGACGCCTCATCTTCTAAGGTATTTGGACTTGGCAAGGTGGTCAGCTCTCATGATCTCACGATCGAGAAGGTCATACTTGTTGAGTCCCTTGCATACAATTTACTTTCCGTTCGTCAACTTGCAATCATGGGCTTTGCCACTTTCTTTGATATCGATACCGTGGCCCTTTTGTGGAGCAAGGCTCTTAAAGTAGCTTTTGTTGGGCATGTCGAGAACGGTCTATATGTGATTAACTTTTTGGAGCGACCCACTAAGACCGCGACATGCCTAATGGCTAAAGTTGATGTGGGATGGCTTTGGCATCGCCGTTTAGCCCATGTCAATATGAGATCTTTGCAAAGTCTCCTCAAGGGGGACCATGTCCGTGGACTAACGAATGTTAGTTTTGCTAAAGATCGTGCTTGTAGTGCCTGTATCGAAGGAAAGCTACATGAGAAGGCTCACCCTCCCACGACTATCATTTATTCAAAGAGGCCTTTGGAGCTCCTTCACATGGATCTCTTTGGGCCTCCATCCTTCGATAGTCTTGGAGGTAGGAAGTATTGCTTGGTGATTGTGGATGACTACTCAAGGTACACGTGGGTGTATTTCTTCAAGAGGAAGAGCGAGACCCAACAACCGTCATTGACTTTGCAAATGAAGCACAACGTCAACACAATTCAAAGATCTTGACAATAAGAAGTGAAAACGGCACCGAGTTCAAGAACTACACCTTGGATGAGTTTCTTAGTGATGAGGGAATCAAGCATCAATATTCCGCACCCTACACCCCTCAACAAAACGGTGTTGCAGAGAGGAAAAACCGGACGTTGATGGATGCGGCAAGGACCATGATGGCGGAGTTCAAGTCTCCGTACAACTTTTGGGCCGAAGCCATCAACACTGCGTGTCATGCATCCAATCGGCTCTACCTCCGCAAGGGCTTGAACAAGACTCCATACGAGATACTCACCGGTAACAAGCCCAACCTCAAGTACTTCCGAGTATTCGGGTGTAAGTGTTTCATTCTCAAGAAAGGTGTTCGGTTGTCTAAATTTGAGGCTAGAGCTTATGAGGGCATATTTGTTGGCTATGCTACAAACTCTCATGCTTACCGTGTCCTTAATAAATCCACGGGACTTATTGAGGCGACGTGTAACGTGGAGTTTGATGAGAATAACGGCTCCCAAGTGGAGCAAAGTGGCACTTGTGATGTAGGTGATGAAATTCCTCCCCAAGCCATAAGAAGAATGGGTGTTGGCTTTATCCTACCCATTGAGGAACCCCTTTTGGCCGAAGGAGAAGGGCAAAGCTCCACTCAAGTGGAGCCATCACCAACCCAAGGCCCACACGCTTCCGAAGTTCAACATGAAGGCCCTCATCTTCAAGAACATGATCAAGGGCAAGATCACGCTCAAGACGGTGTTGACACATCAAGTGATGCCCAAGGTCAAGTTCTCTCCTCCGAGCAAGTTCAAGAACAAGAACAAGCCCAAGACGACGCTCAAGATGATCAAGTGACCACTCCTCGTCTCACCCCCGAGGAGGAATTAGAGCGTCGTGTCGCCAAGGTTGCTTCCAAGCTCTCCACCAAGGATCATCTCATGACGAATGTGCTTGGAAGCTTAAGAAAGGGGGTAAGCACTCGTAGACAATTAGCAAATTATTGTGAGCATCACGCGTTTGTCTCTTGTGTGGAACCCCACAAGGTCTATGAAGCGCTAGAAGATCCGGATTGGCTCAATGCCATGCATGAAGAACTCAACAACTTCGAGCGCAACAAAGTGTGGAGATTGGTGCCAAGACCAACCGGAATCACAATGTCATAGGAACCAAGTGGATATTTAAGAACAAGCAAGATGCCCACGGGATTATCATTCGCAACAAGGCTCGTTTGGTAGCACAAGGCTACTCCCAAGTCGAGGGTATCGACTATGGTGAAACCTTTGCTCCCGTTGCTCGTCTTGAATCCATTCGCATGTTGATTGCATATGCTTCTCATCATAACTTTAAGTTACAACAAATGGATGTGAAGAGTGCTTTTCTTAATGGTCCTATTAATGAATTGGTTTATGTCAAGCAACCCCCCGGGTTCGAGGATCCCTACTTTCCCGATCATGCGTATCAACTCGATAAGGCACTCTATGGCCTTAAACAAGCCCCACGTGCATGGTATGACCACCTTACCGAGTTGTTACAAGACCGTGGTTTTGAAGTTGGGCTAATCGACCCCACTCTTTTTACTAAGAAGGTCAAAGGGGAGTTGTTTGTGTGCCAATTATATGTTGATGATATTATCTTTGGTTCTCCTAACAAAGCTTTCAATGAGGAATTTGCCGCTCTCATGACCTCAAAGTTCGAGATGTCCTCCATGGGATAGTTGAAGTTCTTTCTAGGGTTCGAAGTGAAGCAAAGAAGAGAAGGAACCTTCATCAATCAATCCAAATACACTCAAGACATGCTCAAGAGATTCAAGCTAAGTGACGTCAAGCCGGCTTCCACTCCAATGCCCACCAAGTGCCAACTTGACTTAGATCCCAATGGTAAAGTGGTGGATCAAAAGGTATATCGTTCCATGATTGGACGCTTGCTTTACCTTTGTGCATCTAGACCAGACATCATGTTGAGTGTGGGAATTTGTGCACGGTTTCAAGACACACCTAAGGAAAGTCACTATGTGGCGGTCAAACGAATCTTTCGATATTTGGCTCATACCCCAAACTTTGGCTTATGGTACCCAAGAGGATCAAACTTCAAGCTTGTAGGGTACTCGGATTTCGATTGGGCGGGAGACAAAGTGGATAGGAAGTCCACTTCCGGAGGGTGCCAATTCCTTGGTTACTCTTTGGTAAGTTGGTCTTCCAAAAAGCAAAGTTGTGTGTCTCTCTCGTCCACTGAGGCGGAGTATGTTGCCGCCGGTAGTTGTTGTGCACAACTCCTATGGATGAGGCAAACTTTAAAGGATTACGGTGTCACTTGTGACAAAGTGCCTCTTTGGTGTGACAATGAAAGTGCCATCAAGATCTCTCTCAACCCGGTGCAACACTTCAAGACGAAGCATATTGAGATTCGGTATCACTTCATCTAGGATCACATTAGGCGAGGAGAGATCGAGCTCAACTATGTCAACACTCATGACAACCTTGTAGATATTTTCACGAAGCCCTTGGATGAAGCAAGATTTCGCGAGTTAAGGCATGAGCTAAATATCATTGATTCGAGCAATGTGGCTTGAACCCTTGCACACCCCACCACGCTCAATTTGTTGTCTAGTTTAGGTGTAGGCATGGACATAGGGGGAGTGTTGTTCTCTCAATGAACTCTCCCTCCCCCCATTATGCATAAATTGATCAAGTCTTTCACTTTAGCCATTGTTGATGGTACTTGTGTTTCAAAGACGAGTTTTGGTCATGGGCCCAAGGTTAAAATCTTCGCGGCGCCATACCTCTTGACTCAAACATAGGTGGCCTCGGCCACCGCCCTCTTTTGAAGAAGTGTGTCTTGGTCGTTTGCTCGTGTGCTCTCTTTTCTTGCCGTTTGTGTCTTTCCTTCGAGCAAAAGCCTTGTTTGTTTGGTTGTCGTGGCGTGCTGGGCGGTACTACCGCTGGTGGTGCGCGGTACTACCGCTCATAAGCGGTACTACCGCCCCCCAGCACGGTACTACCGCTGAGGGACGGGACCAGGGGGTTATATCGGGGCAGGAGGAGGTTTCTTCTTCCCCATACCCATTCGCCCCCTCTTTCTTCTTCCTCTCTCGAGCCTCCACTCGCCGTGGGAGGGCTCCGGTGGATCTCTGTCTCCGGGGCGTCCCTCTCCATTTCCTTTGGTGGAGTCGATCCCCATCCCGTTCTCTTGCCATGGATGACGGTATTGCCCCTGTTCCTTCTTTCCTTTTGTCTCATTTTCAGATCTTGTTTCTTAGGGGCAATGGTGGTTGCATCTCTAGATTTTTGGCTAAATCTAGGCTTGAGTTGGTTGGAGAAGGTAACTAGACTATCTCGATTAGAGTTTGGTAGGAATATTTTTGAATTTGGCAGGCCAGTAGTGCCGGATCTGACCACGGTAGTAGGAAACCGCTGTTTCTCCGCCTCGTGCTGTAGGAAACTGTTGTTTCTCCGCCTCGAGCAGTACTACCGCTCTCGTTGGAGCAATACTACCGCTTGGGCTCGAGTAGTACTACCGCTCTCGTTGGAGCGGTACTACCGCTTGACCTCGAGCGGTACTACCGCTCTCTTTGGGGCGGTACTACCGCGGGCATGTCACGGTACTACCGCTGCATACCAAATTCCATCAAATTCCTACCTTACCTTGATTATTTTTGTTGTGTTTGTTGGCTTATGCTCGTTCTTTCTGGTTGTTTTGCGTGTTCTTGTGTTTGGCTCCAGGTGATGACCCTTCTGAGCATCAAGCTCGTTGTATCAACCCCGGGCGTGCAACATCAAAACGCTACCGCACCTCTGAGCCAGCCGGTGGTTCCTCGAGCACCCAACCGCCTCCAGCAAGCGCTTCTGCAAGTGTTCCTCCACCTCCTCAGCAAACGAAGAGATCCGCCAACAAGCCAAAAGGGAAGACTGTGACTGAGATGACCAACAAGGAGTTTTGGGAGAAGCGTCGCCGCAACCCCTATGCGGTGGACCAAGAACCCACTTTGGTAAACCGCCCATTCTGGAACCGTTTTCAGTTTTCCATCTACTTTGATGTGATCAAGGCCAAGAAGAATCTCTTTGTTGATGTCCGCTCCATTGACACTGATGCTATGGAGAAGGACCCGAAGTACTTTGGCGAAGCCCTTCAGATGTGCACTCAGCTGAACATTCTCAGGATCATGCAATTCAACAAGGATTTCGATGCGGATTTGGTGGCTCAATTCTATGCCACTGTCCATCTTGGGACAGATGTCGACAGGACTCTGACATGGATGACCAATGGCAAGCTGCTTTCCGTCAAGTGGAAGGCTTTCATGGAGTTACTTGATGTGGTGGATCACGCGCTTGAGACTCCTGTCGGTTTCTGCCCTCACCACAATGCTACATCCACCCACAAGCAAGCCCTTTGACCCTATTGCACTGTGAAAGTTCACCCAGTAACTGAGAAGAAGACCTATGAGCTGTCTCCGTATCTGGACATTCTTCATTGCATCTTCCGTGAGACTCTCTTCCCTCGGATCGGGAATCTGGATATGGTCCACTCTTACCTCATGGACATGCTCATTTTCTATCAGCATGAGAAGGAAGCAAGCACTGGAGAGAGCCTAGATATTTCTCATGTCATGTGGTCTGAACTTCTCTCTGTCGTGTCTGAGCGCAAGTGCCCGATATATGGTCCATTCATCATGAGGCTCATTGAGAGGGCCTGTGCACAGACCTATCCCAGAGTGTTGCTAGAGACTGGAGACTTGGTTTCTCATGAGATCAAGCGTCTGAGGAAGAAGGACAATTGGGTCACCCCAACGCCTCAAACAGGGGGTCCGTCTGCTGCTGCTGCTACTGCTGTCATGGAGACCGAGGGTGGGGCAGCCACTGATGATCACGAGGAGGATATTGGCCCCTCTAGTGTTGAACCCTCGTGGGCGAAGAAGCTTAAAAACAAGTTGAAGAAGCTTTTTCTGCATGGAGTCTCATGGTCAGTATATGACTCATGTGGCGGAGAAGCATGCCAGGATGCGCCACAAGGAGCTCATGCATCAGTTGGGAGCGACAGTTGCCAGTGGTTCTGAGGGTCAGATCACTGAAGAGGAGGAGTGGATTCATCAACACTGCCCTTGGACCGACTCCGACGCCGAGCAGTTTTCGACCAACGACGGAGATGCAGACGATCACGCTGAGATTTGATGTTTCGAAATCCTCAGCTTGCCATCACCTGGAGTTGTAGCATCGCTCTTTTCCCTTTTGGTGTCTCGCTGCCAAAGGGGGAGAGAGTGTAGGGATTTGTGTCGTGCTTTGTGTTTGTCGTCTTGTGTTTCCTTGTGTGTTCTCTCGGTGTCTTTGTTTGGTTTGGTTTGGTGCCCGTGAGACCTAAGTTCTAGACATATGGTGTGAGACATATGCTCCCTATCGCTACCTTATTACTTATGTCTATTCAGTACTGTAGTTTATTATGAGTTGCATGCTTGTCATGTTATATTCTCTTCTCTCATATATCTTGTGCTTAGAATTGTGCTTAGAATTGTTGGACTATAAAATATAGGGGGAGTGTTGATCCGGATGTGTGTGTCTTGCTTTCCGATTGCTCCTCTAACCAGGTGCACACATTCTGGGGGAGCCCATCTATATTTTGTAGTTCTTAGTTTTCTTACTTTTATTTCTTTTCCTTGCACAAATCACTAGTTGTCATCAGTCCACCAAAAAGGGGGAGATTGTTACGGCATATCTCTCTCAAAGTAGTTTTGGTGATTGATGACAACATGTTTGCGGACTAATCTTGTGCTTTGAATAGTTCACAGATTCTCCCCTGGCACGAGACGTTTTCTTCCCCTCGGAGTGTCTTTCAAGATGGTGTAGCTCTTTCATTTCTCTCTCAGTGGACTAGTTGCATAGAGGGCACCGTACTATCAAGAGGGGGTCCGCTGGGGTATTGCATGGGTGGAATCAACACGTACACATCAGCTTCTCATCCTCCGAGCTTTTCCATTCCATTGAAGAGATCTCTCCTCTCTTCCTTGTCCTGTCTGGGTCCCTACGGTAGTACCGCACCACCCAGCGGTAGTACCGCTGAGGAGCCACAAGCGGCAGTACCGCTCCACAGCGGTAGTACCGCCGGTGTCTCCACAGCAGTAGTACCGTTGGGGTGCCTGGCACCACCGCCTCGTCCTCAGCCTCATTGGAGAGATTCTCTCTCTCTCTCTCTCTCTCTCTCTCTCTCTTCAGTGTCCCAGCAGTAGTATCGCACTACCAGCGGTAGTACGGCCGAAGGGTCACAAGCAGCAGTACCACTCCATAGCGGTAGTACCGCCCGTGACCCCGTTGCCGTAGTACCGTTGGGCTGTCTGGCTCCTACCGCCTCGACTCGAGGGGTCTTTTTCTCGCGTCGGGTTTTTCGGCACTAGTTGCGGTTGTAGAGGAGGTAGTACCATTCCAGGAGCGGTAGTACCGCCCCTACCACCGCGGTAGTACCGCGTTGGGTCCTTTTCCCTACTAGTCTCCTCTGCGCGGCAGTGCCGCTGGCTGGTGCGGCAGTACCGCTGACCTAGTGGTAGTACCGCCCCCTCTTAGCGGTAGTACCGCCCTGTGCGGGGCTGGTTGGTGAGGGGCAACGGTTGGATTGTAGCCCCCACTATAAAAGGGGGTCCCCTTCTTCCCTTTGACCTACCTCTTCCTCCCCCAAGCTCCATTTATTGCTCAAGCTCCATTAAATGCTCCAAGCTCCATTTTCGCCCGATTTATCTCTCTAGCCAATCAAACTTGTTGATTTGCTCGAGTGGTTGAGAAGGCCCCGATCTACACTTCCACCAAGGGATTTTCGATTCCCCCACTCATCCCTAGCGGATCTTGTTACTCTTGGGTGTTTGAGCACCTAGATGGTTGAGGTCACCACGGAGCCATAGTCCTTTGTGGTGAAGCTTCGTGGTTTTGTTGGGAGCCTCCGATTAAGTTGTGGAGATTGCCCCAACCTTGTTTGTAAAGGTTCGGTTGCCGCCTTCAAGGGCACCAATAGTGGAATCACGGCATCTCGCATTGTGTGAGGGCGTGAGGAGAATACGGTGGCCCTAGTGGCTTCTTGGGGAGCATCGTGCCTCCACACCGCTCCAACGAAGACGTACTTCCCCTCAAAGGAAAGGAACTTCAATAACACATCCTCGTCTTCATCGGATCCACTCTTGGTTATCTCTTACCTTTACTTGTGCAAGCTCTTTAGTGTTACTTCTCTTGCTTGCTTGTTTGCTTGTTGGTATTGCATCATATAGGTTGCTCACCTAGTTGCACATCTAGACAACCTACTTTGATGCAAAGTTTAATTTGATAAAGAAAAGTTAAAAATTGGTAGTTGCCTATTCACCCCCCCCCCTCTAGTCAACCATATCGATCCTTTCACTCTGTTTTAGACCAACACTCAGAGGAGCACTGGCCCGGGGGGGTTAAAATAAAGATGACCCTCGGGCTCCAGAAAATGGAGAAAGGATATATAGAAAAGTTAGAGGCAAAGAGTTGTGATAACAAAGGCATTGGGATTTTTGCAAGTGTGTTTATAGGTGATTCCAAATTATTGGAATATAATTTTTATAGCTCCCTAAAGTATTGGGAGAATATGTTATAAAGAGCAATCACCATGTGAGTCCCCTCGGTTTAAATGGATCGAAGATCCATACGGTTTATTTGGTTGAGTTTTTTTTAAACGGGTTGCATGATGACATGATGTAATGCACATGATGACATGACAAGATGCAACACGCAAGCGAATGACATGGCAAAGACAGCGAATAACTGGAAGACACCTGGCGCATCGGTCTCGGGGCATCACGACACTCCACCACTACGAGAGGATTGCATCCCGAGATCTAGGATGGCACCGGAGGAAAACGAAAGAGGAAGGGGAAGGGGTAAAACTAAGTTGCTTCTTTGACAAAGGAGTGAAACCAAAGAACCTTGAGAGGTTAAACCATTTCGAGAAAAAAACAACGGAGATGAACAAAGTTGAAAACACTCCGTTAGAAAAAATAGACAAGGAATAAGAATGATATAATTTGGACAGCACTCCGACTGAAAGGAGAAGGAAAACTTGATAAGTTGCAAAGAACTTGAAAGGAGGGCATGACACTCTGGTTAAATGGATAATCTCGAAAAGAACACAGTCCTCACAAACCGAATTGATGAGTGAAGAGAGCAACATCACAATGCTTCCGGAACAAACGAATAGAAGCTAGATCGTTAGGACGAAAGAAAGTAGAAGAAAATGATAACTTCTACCACCAATGAATTTGAAGGCATCCTTATAACGAAGGATTGAATGGAGTTGTTGAAAATTAAACAACAAAAGAATAAGGTTGTAGTGGGCTTATGGAAAACATCTCAAAATTATGAGGTGAAATTCTGCCACTAACGGAAACAAAAGATTGGATTGATATCAACAAGAAGACGAGAAATTTATTTCACCGGGAGGATAAATGAAGAACTTGGATCATTTATAAGCACCATAAATAGTAACAATCCTTAGGGAAAGCTTTAGGTGAAATATAACCCAATCTAATTCCAATGAAGAGATTGATTGGTTGAAAAGATGTCTTGAACGAAGAGAAAATGATGAATTTAGATATGTCACTCTTGAAAACATGTGAATCATGAAACACGAAGGAAATTATCAACAATAACATAACACCACCTCAAAAGATAAGATAGAATGAATTGGACATTGGGATGCAAGATGAAGAATGCTTGAACTCCTCTGAAAAGAATCTCAACGAACACTTCGAGAAGGAAATAAATCCTTAATGAACCATCATGTAGAGCCTCCATAAAGAACTCCGGTAACAAAAAGATGATCAAACGAAAGGAAAGAGAAGTTGAAAACACAAGGTGAAGTCTTGCGATGATTTAGATGGAGCTTCGTGATGATGAGAGCTTGGAACTCCGGAAAAGAAAGATGAATAAAAGAAATCAAGAATTTTGATGAACCTCCGGAATAAGGAATTGAATTCACTCGATGAAACAAGAATAAGAATTACATCATGCTTATCCTTCACCACTTTAGATTGATGACAAGCAACGTATTTGGCATACTAATTATTCTCATAGAAAGGCTTAAGATAGATATGGAGCAAACTTGAGACGGTCTTCAACGATCCACTGGTAGGATTGAAAACAACGAATACATTGATATGATAAACGAAGCAAGAAGAATCTTGAATGAACCACCGTAAGAATTGGCAATGAACGAAGAAAAGATAAGGAAACACCGGGGAGAATTAGAGAACGAATGAAGATACTTGAGAGAAATTAGATACAAGGGAACAAAGATATCATGAACTGAATAGAGAACACTTGAACGATGCAATGGTAAGATTTAGAGAAAAAGAGCTGAAAACTGAGAATGAATAATTCTGAGATGATGGCCTTCGGAGAATCAAACTGAAAATACTCTTGAATTTCTTCGGATGGGTTAAAAGAATTCTCACAATTGAAAACAATTATGAGAGGATGGCATAAGGCTAGCACCATGAATCTTGAAGAGAATGGAGCAAGATTAAAGAGAAACTCTTCTTCGGTCTTCAAATGTTGAGAATGATGACGAGAACCACCACTGAGAATTTTTGAGGCACTCCGGAATCAAAATTGGAAAGGTTGAGCCAACGATGAAAATAATTTGAAAGATCATGGAGAAATACATATGACTGATGACAAATCATTCTTACGTCAAACTTTGAAATGAATTTGAAAAGCTCCGGGAAAATAAGAAGAGTCAGGTAAGATCCTGGAAAAAGACCTGTGGGTTAGGGCCCACTCAAAAGAAACACCATTGAAAAGATTGCTTGAAAGAGAGATTGCACCGGTTGAATTAAATGGCTTGAATGAGATAACAACCTCGAAATAGGTTGAACGGATCTTGAATGAAAAGACGAGTCTTCTGAGATATCTTCAGCACTCCAGAACTAATGAATAGCGAGAAGTGAAAGATTAAGAGGTGCACCGTCATGGGAAAACATTTGGAACGAGGAAAAGGATATGATCAACAAAGCTTGAATTGAATCCACTAGAGAAGAAAGAGAACGAAGAATGATGAACTTGAAGCTTCGTTAGAATCTTCCTGAAAATCACCGGATAAGAACACTGAAAGAGAGGAGTAAAGAGGCTTCACATCCATAAGATGGCTACTTGATAAAGAAATCTGAGTCCTTGAAGAAAAAGGGTGGGAGGGTGGGTAAAACAAAAGCAACTTGGGATGGATGAAACAAACAACGTTGAGAAGACTTGAGTTGATCTTGCGGATGGAAAAAATGATAGGATCATCTTGAAGAGAAACACACCGGTTGGAAAGAATCGACATGACAATCTCGATAAACGAGAAGGATTAGTATTTGCATAGGAATATGAGAACACCATTTAGGAAAGGTATGGAATCAACATTTGACTTCGAAGCAACTCGAATACCACAAACCAAAGCAAAAACAAAGGATTGACTTAGGAAATAAGCTAGAAACAAACATATGATAGATCACATATCGTATCATGTGTCTGTTGGAAAGAAATCCTACGAGATAGTTGAATTCCCACTTATAAACTCCCGAAACTTTCTGGTTATGCAATTAGGTGTTGGGGATACAGGGGAAGCATAATATCTCACCCAAACTAACAATCCCTACATCCAGATGTATCCATCCTTCAACACATAACCAAGAAACCTTCGGAAATCATTTACCTCAACCTTCGAAAAGCATACGTTATACGAGTTATGGCAATACTCCCGAACTCCTGTCCCAGTACTGGGTGGTGTCGAGGTTATCTCACCAACAACTGCATAAAATAGATTTTCGATGTCGGCGAACTCAGGTATTCTAGAACTGCAATGATAAAATTGTGACGACAACACCTCGGAGCTCAACTCCCCAGGACACTGCCACAACCCCTAAATGTCAGGAGGCACCAAGAACAATGTTCTCATCACAAAACCATCGGAATGATTCCAAGATACCCGCGTGATCCTAAATTTTTTTTAGTGAAATTTGAGGAGAGAAAAGTCAAAACTCTATGTCAGGAGGCCTCACCAGAGCGACGAAGGGACTGAGGAGTAAAAGGAATCCTACTCTCCGATATATATAATCCTAAGACTCAAAACATTTTGTTCTAGACTCAACAACGTCAGCGATTCGATCAAGCAGGGGGCTCCTAAGTCGGGGAAGGCTCTGATTACCAACTTGTAACACCCACGATGCGACTATATCTCCCACGTGTTGGAGCATGACTTAGAGGCATAACCGCATAGTAGGCATGTCGCAAGAGGGGTAATATTTACACATCCCATGTACTGAATAAGAAAGGGATAAAGAGTTGGCTTACAATCGCCACTTCACACAATACATAAATATAGCATTACATCATCCAGAATACAATCAAGGTCCGACTACGGAACCAAATAAAGAAAGAAAACCCCTAATGCTAGATCCCCGATCGCCCCGACTGGGCTCCACTACTGATCAACTGGAAACAAAACAAGACTACGATCAAGATCTTCATCGGGCTCCCACTTGAGCTCATTTGCGTCACCTGCATTGGTATCATCGGCACCTGCAACTGTTTGGAAGTATATGTGAGTCACGAGGACTCAGCAATCCCACACCCTCGCGATCAAGTCTCTTTAAGCTTATGGGTAGTAAAAGGGGTAGTGAGGTGGAGCTGTAGCAAGCACTAGCATATATGGTGGCTAACTTACGCAAATAAGAGCGAGAAGAGAAGCAAAGCATGGCCGAGAAGCTATAATGATCAAGAAGTGATCCTGAAACTACTTATGTTCAACCATAACACGAGACCGTGTTCTCTTCCCAGACTCCGCCGAAAAGAGACCATCACGGCTACACACTCGGTTGATGCATTTTAATTAAGTTAAGTGTCAAGTTATCTACAACCGGACATTAACAAATTCCCATCTGCCCATAACTGCGGGCACAGCTTTCGAAAGTTCAAACCCTGCAGGGGTGTCCCAACTTAGCCCATCACAAGCTCTCACGGTCAATGAAGGATATTCCTTCTCCCAGGAAGACCCGATCAGACTCGGAATCCCGGTTACAAGACATTTCGACAATCATAAAACAAGACCAGCAAAGCCGCCCGGATGTACCGACAAATCCTGATAGGAGTTGCACATATCTCGTTCTTAGGGCACACCGGATGAACACTACGTACAACTATAACCAACCTTCAAGTTTCCCCGAGGTGGCGCTGCAAGTGGCTCTATTTTGGACCAACACTCAGAGGAGCACTGGCCCAGGGGGTTAAAATAAATATGACCCTCGGGCTCCGGAAAATGGAGAAAGGATATATAGCAAAGTTAGAGGCCAAGAGTTGTGATAACAAAGGCATTGGCATTTTTGCAAGTGTGTTTATGGGTGATTCCAAATTATTGGAATATAATTTTTATAGCTCCCTAAAGTATTGGGAGAATATGTTATAAAGAGCACTCACCATGTGAGTCCCCTCGGTTTAAATGGATCGAAGATCCATACGGTTTATTTGGTTGAGTTCTTTTTAAACGGGTTGCATGATGACATGATGCAATGCACATGATGACATGACAAGATGCAACACGCAAGCGAATGACATGGCAAAGACAGCGAATAACTGGAAGACACCTGGCGCATTGGTCTCGGGGCGTCACAATAGATCTCTAAGAAAATCGAGGAGAACTTTGTATTGAGATCTAAAGAGAGAGAAGAAGCCATCTAGCTAATAACTATGGACCCGTAGGTCTTAAGTAAACTACTCACACATCACCGAAGAGGCCATGGAGTTGATGTAGAGGCCCTCCATGATCAATGCCCCCTCCGGCAGAGCTCCGGAAAAGGCCCTGAGATGGGATCTCTCGAGTACAGAAGGTTGCCACGGTGGAATTAGGTTTTCGTGGTGCTCCTGGATGTTTGGGGGGTACGTGGATATATATAGGAGGAAGAAGTATGTCGGTGGAGCAACGGAGGGCCCACAAGGGTGGAGGGCGTGCCTAGGGGGTAGGCGCGCCCCCTGCCTCGTGCCTTCCTCCCTTGTTTCTTGCCGGCCACTCCAAGTCTCCTGGATCATGTTTGTTGAGAAAATCACATTCCCGAAGGTTTCATTCCCTTTGGACTCCATTTGATATTCCTTTTCTTTGAAACCCTAAAATAGGTTAAAAAAACAGCAATTTGGGTTGGGCCTCCGGTTAGTAGGTTAGTCCCAAAAATGATATAAAAGTGTAAAATAAAGCCCATTAACATCAAAATAGATAATATAATAGCATGGAGCAATCAAAAATTATAGATACGTTGGAGACGTATCATGTTCCGGGTGGCGTGAGTTGCGAAACTATTCCGCATTGTTTCAAATGAAGACCAAACTCGTAACTCAAATATTCTCCTCCATGATCATATCGTAGAAACTTTATTTTCTTGTTACGATGATTTTCCACTTCACTCTGAAATTCTTTGAACTTTTCAAATGTTTCATACTTATGTTTCATCAAGTAGATATACCCATATCTGCTCAAATCATCTGTGAAGGTGAGAAAATAACGATACCCGCTGCGAGCCTCAACATTCATAAGACCACACACATAAGTATGTATGATTTCCAACAAATTTGTTGCTCGCTCCATAGTTCCGGAGAATGGCGTTTTAGTCATCTTGCCCATGAGGCATGGTTCGCAAGTACCAAGTGATTCATAATCAAGTGATTCCAAAAGTCCATTAGAATGGAGTTTCTTCATGCGCTTTACACCAATATGACCTAAACGGCAGTGCCATAAATAAGTTGCACTATCATTATCAACTCTGCATCTTTTAGCTTCAATATTATGAATATGTGTATCACTACTATCGAGATTCATCAAAAATAGACCACTCTTCAAGGGTGCATGACCATAAAAGATATTACTCATATAAATAGAACAACCATTATTCTCATATTTAAATGAATAACCGTCTCGCATCAAACAAGATCCAGATATAATGTTCATGCTCAATGCTGGCACCAAATAACAATTATTTAGTTCTAAAACTAATCCCGAAGGTAGATGTAGAGGTAGCGTGCCGACCGCGATCACATCGACTTTGGAACCATTTCCCACGCGCATCGTCACCTCGTCCTTAGCCAATCTTCGCTTAATCCGTAGCCCCTTTTTCACGTTGCAAATATTAGCAACAAAACCAGTATCAAATACCCAGGTGCTACTGCGAGCATTAGTAAGGTACACATCAATAACATGTATATCACATATACCTTTGTTCACCTTGCCATACTTCTTATCCGCCAAATACTTGGGGCAGTTCCGCTTCCAGTGACCAGTCCCTTTGCAGTAGAAGCACTCAGTCTCAGGCTTAGGTCCATACTTGGGCTTGTTCACTTGAGCAGCAACTTGCTTGCCGTTCTTCTTGAAGTTCCCCTTCTTCGCTTTACCTTTTTTCTTGAAACTGGTGGTCTTGTTGACCATCAACACTTGATGCTCCTTCTTTATTTCTACCTCCACAGTCTTTAGCATTGCGAAGAGCTTGGGAATTGTCTTATCCATCCCTTGAATATTATAGTTCATCACGAAGCTCTTGTAGCTTGGTGGCAGTGATTGAAGATTAACTCCCAGTTGAATCAAGTGATTGTTATACCCAGACATTTTGAGTATATGCTCACTCACAGAACTATTCTCTTCCATCTTGCAGTTGTAGAACTTATTGGAAACTTCATATCTCTCAATCCGGGCATTTTCTTGAAATATTAACTTCAACTCCTGGAACATCTCATATGCTCCATGACGTTCAAAACGTCATTGAAGTCCCGGTTCTAAGCCGTAAAGCATGGCACACTGAACTATCGAGTAATCATCAGCTTTGCTCTACCAGACGTTCATAACATGTGGCATTGCTCATGCAACGGGTTTGGCACCTAGTGGTGCTTCCAGGACATAATTCTTCTGTGCAGCAATGATGATAATCCTCGAGTTACACACCCAGTCCGTGTAATTGCTACCATCATCTTTCAACTTTGCTTTCTCAAGGAATGCATTAAAATTCAACAGAATAACAGCACGGGCCATCTATGTACAACAACATAGACATACAAAATACTATCAGGTACTAAGTTCATGATAAATTAAAGTTCAATTAATCATATTACATAAGAACTCCCACTTAGACAGACATCCCTCTAATCATCTAAGTGATCACGTGATCCATATCAACTAAACCATGTCCAATCATCACGTGAGATGGAGTAGTTTTCAATGGTGAACATCACTATATGATTCACGCTCGACCTTTCGGTCTCAGTGTTCCGAGGCCATATCTGCATATGCTAGGCTCGTCAAGTTTAACCCAAGTATTCTACATGTGCAAAACTGGCTTGCACCCGTTGTATGTGAACGTAGAGCTTATCACACCCGATCATCACGTGGTGTCTCAGCACGACGAACTTTCGCAACGGTGCATACTCAGGGAGAACACTTATACCTTGAAATTTAGTGAGAGATCATCTTATAATGCTATCGTCGATCTAAGCAAAATAAGATGCATAAAATATAAACATCACATGCAATCAATATAAGTGATATGATATGGCCATCATCATCTTGTGCTTGTGATCTTCATCTCCAAAGCACCGTCATGATCACCATCGTCACTGGCTTGACACCTTGATCTCCATCGAAGCATCGTTGTCGTCACGCCAACTATTGCTTCCATGACTATCGCTACCGCTTAGTGATAAAGTAAAGCAATTACATGGCGATTGCATTTCATATAATAAAGTGACAACCATATGGCTCCTACCAGTTGCCGATAACTGTGTTTACAAAACATGATCATCTCATACAATAAAATTTAGCATCATGTCTTGACCATATCACATCATAACATGCCCTGCAAAAACAAGTTAGACGTCCTCTACTTTGTTGTTGCAAGTTTTACATGGCTGCTACGGGCTGAGCAAGATCCGTTCTTACCTACGCATCAAAAACCACAACGCGGTATAGTGATTGCTTTTTGATCTTCAGAAAGAACCCTGTTCATTGAATCCGATTCAACTAAAGCTGGAGAAACAGACACCCACGAGCCACCTGTGTGCAAAGCACGTCGGTAGAACCAGACTCGCATAAGCGTACGCGTAATGTCGGTCTAGGCCGCTTCATCCAACAATGCCGCTGAATCAAGAATCAACTAGTGGTGGCAAGCAATATGTATATACCCACGCCCACAACTCCTTTGTGTTCTACTCGTGCATATAACATCTATGCATAAACCTGGCTCGGATGCCACTGTTGGGGAACACAGTAATTTCAAAAAAAATTCCTACCCACATGCAAGATCATGGTGATGCATAGCAACGAGAGGGGAGAGTATCGTCCACGTACCCTCATAGACCGTAAGCGGAAGCGTTATGAGAACGCGGTTGATGTTGTCGTACGTCTTCACGACCTGACCGATCCAAGTATCGAACGCACGGCACCTTCGAGTTCAACACACGTTCAGCTCGATGACGTCCCATGAACTCCGATCCAGCAGAGCTTCGAGGGAGAGTTCCGTCAGCACGACGACGTGATGATGGTGATGATGTTGCTACCAACGCGGGGCTTCGCCTAAGCACTGCTACAATATGATTGAGGTGGATTATGGTGGAGGGGGGCACCGCACATGGCTTGCAACAATCAACTTGTGTGTCTTTGGGTGCCCCCCAACCCCCGTATATAAAGGAGCAAGGGGGGAGGCCGGCCGGCCTTGGTGCGCCCCAAGGAGAGGAGGAATCCTCCTCCTAGTAGGAGTAGGATCCATCCTTTCCTAGTCCTACTAGGAAGGGGGAAGGGGGAAGGAAAGAGAGGGAGAGGGAGAGGGAAAGAGGGGCCGCGTCCCCTCCCCTAGTCCAATTCGGACTCCTCATGGGAGGGGGGCGCGCCACCTCCTGGGCTGCTGCCCTCTCTCTCCCATTAGGCCCACTAAGGCCCAATACTTCCCCGGGGGGGGGGGGGGGGGGGGGGTTCCGGTAACCCCTTCGGCACTCCGGTTTTCTACGAAACCATCCGGAACACTTCTGGTGTCCGAATATAGCTATCCAATATATCAATCTTTACATCTCGACCATTTCGAGACTCCTCGTCATGTCCGTGATCACATTCGGGACTCCTAACTACCTTTAGTACATCAAAACACATAAACTCATAATGCCGATCATCACCAAACTTTAAGCGTGCGGACCCTACGGCTTCAAGAACTATGTAGACATGACCGAGACTCGTCTCCGGTCAATAACCAATAGCAGAACCTAGATGCTCATATTGGTTCCTACATATTCTATGAAGATCTTTATCGGTCAAACTACATAACAACATACGTTGTTCCCTTTTTCATCGGTATGTTGCCCGAGATTCGATCGTTGATATCCTTATACCTAGTTTAATATCGTTATCGGCAAATATTTTTACTCGTTCCATAATACATCATCCCACAACTAACTCATTAGTCACAATGCTTGCAAGGCTTATAGTGATGTGCATTACCGAGAGGGCCCAGAGATACCTCTCCGACAATCGGAGTGACAAATCCTAATCTCGATCTATGCCAACTCAACAAGTACCATCGGAGACACCTGTAGAGCACCTTTATAATCACCCAGTTACATTGTGATGTTTGGTAGCACACAAAGTGTTCCTCCGGTACTTGGGAGTTGCATAATCTCATAGTCATAGGAATATGTATAAGTCATGAAGAAAGCAATAGCAACAAACTAAACGATCATCGTGCTAAGCTAACGGAATGGGTCAAGTCAATCACATCATTTTCTAATGATGTGATCCTGTTAATCAAATGAAAACTCATGTCTATGGTTAGGAAACATAATCATCATTGATTCAATGAGCTAGTCAAGTAGAGGCAAACTAGTGACATTTTGTTTGTCTATGTATTCACACATGTACTAAATTTCCGGTTAATACAATTCTAGCATGAATAATAAACATTTATCATGATATAAGGAAATATAAATAGCAACTTTATTATTGCCTCTAGGGCATATTTCGTTCAGCTATCCACTCAAATCCTTCTTCCACCATAGCCAAATCTGTGTGAGAGAGAGTTGAGTGTTGGGGAGACTATCATTTGAAGCACACGGGAGCAAGGAGTTTATCATGAACACGTTGTCTATTACCTTTTGGAGAGTGGTGTCTCCTTGATTAGTTAGGTGTCGCTTGGGAGCCTCCGTCGTGATGTGGAGTTGAACCAAGAAGTTTGTAAGGGCAATAAGATCACCTACTTCATGAAGATCTACTCGAGTGAGGCAAGTCCTTCATGGGCGATGGCCATGGTGGGATAGACAAGGTTGCTTCTTCGTGGACCCTTTATGGGTGGACCCCTCCGTGGACTCGCGCAGCCATTACCCTTCGTGGGTTGAAGTCTCCATCAACATGGACGTGCGATAGCACCACCTATCGGAACCATGCCAAAAATCCTCCGCATCTCCATTGCGCTTGCACACTCCAATTCCATCACTTTACATTCTTGCACTTGCATGCCTTGCTCTTTCTGCCGCTCATACTCTTGCTATGCTTGTGTAAAATGCATTATGTGTGCTTTAACATGTGCTAAACTCAACCTTAATTTGGGAAAATTAAAAACTACCATTTTTGCTTGTTAAGGGTCTAATCACCCCCCTCTAGACCCCTCTTCTCAATCCTTTTAGTATTCAGCTTGTAGATTATCATACATTGGGGTAATCTGTGCATAGGAGTTGATACACGTTTTCGTCCTTCTTTCTCTAGTAGAAACATTGGGGGTACTCTTTGAAGTTCTTTGTGCTGGATTGAATATTATGAATCTGAAGTTGTTTGATGCATATCGAATGATCAACTCACGGATACTTGTGGTGATATCAGAGTATATAGGTGACATTAGAATTGGTTGTGTGTATCAGATGGTGTTATTTTGTTACAAACTTTGGTGCCGTTTGTGACACTTATAGGAATAGCTCAATAAATTGATCGGAAAGGATAACTTTGAGGTGGTTTCGTACCCTACAAACAATTTCATCTTATGTTCTCCGCTTGATAAGAAATTTGGAGTGATTCTTTGTCGCACGTTGAGGGATTGTTATATGATTCAATTATATTAGCATTATTGAGAGATTGCACTAGTGAAAATATGAACCCCATGCCTATTTTTCAAGCATTGCAACACCGTTTGTGCTCCATTTTATCACTTGCTACCTTGCTGTTTTATATTTTTCATATTACGAAAATCTATATCTACTATCCATACTACACTCGTATCACTATATCTTCGCCAAACTAGTGCACCTATACAAATTGCCATTGTATTTGGTGTGTTGGGAACACAAGAGATTTGGTGTATTCGATTGCAGGGTTGTTTGAGAGAGACCATCTTCATCATACGCCTCCGACGGGTTGATAAACGTTAGGTCATTGCACTTGAGGGAAATTTGATGATGTCCTACAAAACTCTGCGCTTGAGGCTCAACACGAGTCTATAAGAATAAGTTGTGTAGTAGACGTCAACGGTTGCCAGGGATGGTCCAAAGGGTGCCAACAGGAAAAAAATCAAGCCGAAGATCAATTTCTAGAAGGTCATGCCCTTTGCTCGAATCTTCGAAAAGTATTGTCATCTGGATAGGCTTATAGATGGCCTATAAAATTATTTTTAAGCCGTTTTGAGTTGAATTGACGTTTTTATTTGCATACCGACGACGTTGTCGATGTTGCTCGAGATTGTATATTTAAGATACTTGCGTTAACTAGCCATTGGCTTCTACCTCTCTAGCCAAAGGCCAATGAAGAGTGCTCCTGGTGACCTGCTTGTTCTGGGGATGCCCAGTGGTGCAAGGCAATCTGGCCTTTAGGTTTAAACGCAAGCCCTACAGAGAGCAGTTATATGGGTGCTTAACACAACCGATGTTTTCGCATAGAGATGTCCTCCAGTGGTTCCCTGTCCGAGGTGTCGTGTTGTTACAACTATGTTGTCGTCAACTCACTGTTGTCCCATGAGGGCTGGCAAGCTATGTGAAGCTCTAAAACCACCCCGAGACTAGTTGCACTTTCAAGTTGGATGCCGGATTGGATGTTGTATACAGAGATGACGAGAGGCTCAATGTTAAATCAGGAGCCATGTGACTTGCATCATGATGCACCATGAAGTTGTAGCTTAATCTCACATTTACATCATTGGTTCAAGGCTGATCTGGTGGCTCGGGTGTACGGGAAGACAAAGCAAATTATGGATTCGATCTCCTGCCTTAAATCTTAAATAGTAGGTTACGGATTAAGACCCTTAGATCTTGCCATCGCATCGTCGGTTGAGAGAGACCCCTTTTGCCATTCAGCCTTGGAGGAAAGTTAAGTGTCAATCTTATTGATATATAGAATAACGACCACAGAGTTTTTAGGACATAGGAACGATGATTATATTTCTCTTAGCCTAGTGGTTGGAATGTTGTTGTGCGTCTCACCCGATGCAGGTTTGAACCCCAGGTTTGAGCGTGAGTCTCACATCTTCTTATTTTATTTTATTTTTTAAAAAACCATAGGGCTCCTCCCTTGTTGGTGTCGAATTTTTTTAGGACCCCAATATATGAGGAATGTTGACGTTTTTCTTCAAATTGCCATGCAATATTACAGAAAATTGTCATTATTGGTAAAGTAAGATGCCATGTAGCGCAAAAAAATGCCTGCATTTTTTTAAGACTACTATTCACGTGATCCGGATCCAATGGCTATGGGGGTGTTCTCTGGGACCCTACCTAATTAAAATTTCCTTTGAAAAATTATATTTTATTTTGTATAAGGAGTAGGTACCACGACACAAAGAAAAAAAGTAATGTATTTCATCCGTTTACTTTTATAAAGCCTTGAAGACATTTCAAACAAGGTGTAAAGTAGTTTATTTTCAATTGTTTGAAATGACTTATAAAAGTGAACGGAGGGAGTAGAAGAAACTCTGCAAACTTACGAACTTCACAAATGTGGCATGACATGTCACATGTATATCCATTTTTGCACATCCACGGCTGAGATATCCATACAGATATACTCTGAATTTATTTTCTTCCATTTTTCTCTCGGAGTATAGTGCATCAGCGTTCTTTTGGACACTTTATCCTAAGCCTATCTATTTTATCTCCTATCTGCACTATAATTGCCACCATTGGTTGGTAGCAGCTCCAGAGCCGAGGACCTCCCGAGCAGAGTAGCACTCCACCTACCAGCCGGCCTCTTCCCACCGCCCCCAAATTCTACCGAGCAGCTCAGCCGGCCAACCCATGGCGCACTGCCTCGCCGCCGTTGCCTCCTTCTCGCCGTCCGCCGTCCGCCGGCGGCTGTCCAGCCAGGTGCCGTTCTCGGACTGACCGCTGTCTTGTCACAGATTTGGTCATTTGCATAGTTTTAGCTTGCGATTCATGAGATTCCTAGGCTGTTCCTGTGTGTTTCTTCTAAGTTCGTGGTTGATTTGGTTGGATACTTGGATGAATAGATGCTTTCTTGGTTTGATTCTATAGTTCACTGAGTAGCATAAACATGCTTCCTCTTTTGATATCTTGGCGATGTTTCTCACATGCCTGTAATTTCCACACTTAGTGTTGAAAAAACAATAGCCACTAAATGGAGTATATATTGAGCACATCATAAGATGAGCCCATGCGTTCAGTCCATATATTCATTTATCTAGAGAGAAATAGGTACATTTGAACTGGTATAGTATGGTCAGAAAGGCAGAAAAGCTTTAACTTACCTATGAGGTTAATTAACCTTACACTGGTGGGAAAATTTTCTTATTTACACATATTTACTAACAGATGTTGACAATTTGGTTTGTTTTAGTACAAACTTCAAAGATTCCAAAATGGCTGCGTTTAACGTAGCCGGCGTTGCAACTGGATCTGGATGGCTCAGTAAGGCTTATTTTAAAATTTTCAGTTTAGTATTCTAATGTAGCCTGGTTCAGAAGATGCAAAGCTCTAGGAAGCCACCCAAGCACATCACATGCTTCAGATCTTGCTGAATTAGATCAACAGTTCTTTACCAATGTGTTGCTCTCCACATCGATGTTGATGCGTTAGCCAAATAAAAAATGCCGGCCTTTATTGTACAGTTGTATATTGCCATGTGCCTCCGGTCTGACCCGGAGTGTCCTGCACTATTAGATTCCAGAATCCATTTGGGGGTATTTTTGGGTTCAACATGACTAGTTTCATGTTAGCCCTGGTATTTGAGAAACTTGGTTGACACATGGTTGCATCGTGATCCTTGTGTATTGCACCAATGTCTTGGATTAAATTTCGAATACCTAGACCGGATAATTCATGAAAATTTGCAGTGCTGGTTGCCAGCCAGGAAGCAGGACACTTGTATCAGAAAGGCACTAGTAGTTCATTCCTTCCTCTGGTTTGAAGCGCAGCCCAACGATTATTTCACATTCTGGTTCGAAAGCGCTGCTCAACGACGCATCCTCGTTCGAAACTGCAGCTGACTGCGCAGGTGCCGACAAGCTCAAGGATCCAGAGCACTGATCACCCTGACCCTTTTGGCCCATTTGGCAACTTTGCAAAACGAGTGAGCAGAAGTTCCATCATGGCACTCTGGCTCGAAATCTGTGAGCTTTTTTTTTTAGAAATGGAGGAGGACCCCCGGCCTCTGCATCTGGACGATGCATGCAGCCACTTTATTAATTATTCACACAAGACCTTACAAAGGCATACAATAGTAAGACTGAAGCCGCCGTCTAGGCAACAAAAGTGTCGCTACTCCTATCCAATTGATGAAGGGATGCTGATAGTCTGGGCCTAATACCAAACAGACCTCGCAGCCAAACATAACATCTAAGACCTGATGTCCCAACCAGGACGCCTGCCGGGTATGGACACCCACCAGTCCAGCGTGCTCCTCAACCAGGACGCCTGCCAGGTATGAGGCCGCCGCAGCCACCTGCCACCAATCCATCTTCAGAGCTGTACTGCTGCATGAACGTTGCCCGGTCTAGCTGCCGCCGACGCCACCACGACGCCAGACAGCGACGACCTCCTGCGTGAGTCCATCATGTCGTATTGCTTGCTTTATCTATTTTCAAGGGATTAATTTGCATTTGGTTGATCAATTGCACTTTATTAATTTCAAATAGTTCATGCATTTTTTCTGTAGTATTTTTTTTCTGTGGTCTGTGTGTTTGAACAGTTCAGTTATGGAAACAATTTCTTGGTTCGTTGCAGGTGGCTAATGTAATTTCGAGCCGGAGCTCAGTTTCCTTCCGTAGCCAGAAGATGAGCTTTGTATCCATCAGTTCAAGACCGAGTTCACTTCGGTTTAAGATTTGTTGTTCGGTAGGCACACATTTCTTCTCTGTC
The DNA here is from genome assembly GCA_034509565.1 of Triticum monococcum. Taxonomy (NCBI): domain Eukaryota; kingdom Viridiplantae; phylum Streptophyta; class Magnoliopsida; order Poales; family Poaceae; genus Triticum; species Triticum monococcum. The sequence continues at coordinate 147,793,589 of CM067845.1, forward strand.
GCAATAGTAAAAGTTTGCCACCATGCGTTCACAATATCTATATCTTTTTTTCCGAACCTTTGTACTTCTATAGGTGGCCAAGTGATTCACCCAGGCGCTTACTGGCTAGCACCATGGATGGTGGGCCAGGCAGCCTGGGTTCGATCTGGAACTCTTATCTTAATAAAACTGATGTCTAGTTCTTCCTCGACGTACGTCATTTTTAAAATATTTTTTGTATATTAAAATGTGTGAACAAGTTTGAGATTGAAATAGGTGAGAACTGTTTGCGTTGGCAGTAATTGAAATATGTAAATAAGTTTAGGGTTAAAATAGGTGAGAATTGTTTACACTGGCGGTAATTGAAACATTAAATATGGGCAAGTCTTTTCATCATTTCATGGCAAATGTTCTTTCAAATTGCAGTCTAGACACCATAGGTGCAGTAAAAATCTTCCTTGGGTAACATTATCAGATAAAGATGGCAAATGTTTCAGCCACGCTCGATGTACTGATTTGAGGTAGTGATGTTCATTCGTTTCTTGAGCAGGCCACAGGTGAGACACAGGCCAAGAAAGAGACAGTCGACAAGGTTTGTATGATAGTCAAGAAGCAGCTGGCAGTCCCTGATGGGACCCCTGTCACAGCGGAGTCAAAATTTTCTGAACTTGGTGCTGACTCACTGGATACGGTAAATCCGCAACTCGCCATCCCACAGAAATGGCAGTAGCCCAAAAGCAGCGCCGTTCATACGTAACACCGATTATGTTTTGCAGGTTGAGATTGTGATGGGCCTCGAGGAAGAGTTCAACATCACCGTTGATGAAACAAGCGCGCAGGACATTGCAACCGTGCAGGATGCAGCGGACCTTATCGAGAAGCTTGTGACAGAGAAGACCGCGTAAGTGCCTCGGTTCATTGGACAGCTTTAGAAGGCAAAGGTGTCGTCTGGATCTGTGGACTTCTGATTTTTCGGTCGCATTTGGGGCGAGAGAAAATAATTTATGGACAGCTTTGCATTCAGTCTATGTTGTGTGTTCATTACCATTTGTTCTTTCTCCATCCTCTTGAGATTTTGTGTTGTTGCTTAGGGTTAATTACCCAAAGGCTTCATAAACAAGCTAGGACCATGTCCTAAGTTCGAATTCATATGTGTTGTACTATTGTTATAGAAAAGCTAATGGACCTATGAAGATTGAAGAATCACTGCATTTTGTGTTTTTTTTGCATGTATGAGAAGTTATACAGCTGTGAATGTATTGTTTCTTTTCTTTCATACCACAGCTATGACCCATTTTTCATAAAGAGGGTCTCCGATTCTTGGTTCCGCCATAATATTTTTTTCCCATATGATCACTCGCTTGCTAGATTATTAATTTTTGATAATGTCTTGCTTGCATCATTATGGTGTTGTTTTGTTGAACTTTTAAGAATGAAGCACATTATAGCACCCAAAATAAGAAGAAACAAGCACAATTAGAGGGAAGAAAATCTACTTTCCCCCCTCGAACTAATTTGGGCTCACTTAATCTTAAGTCAGCCAAAGCGGCATTTTAGCCCTTATCTGTTTTTTGGAAGAACATGATTAACACAAAAAAATCTGCAAAATTCCATATGCTTTTGTTTTATAAAGTTTATACGAGTATAATTTTAGTTTAGAAATAAGAAAGATCTCAATTGTGAAGGAAAAAACAAATTGTTTATATTGCACAGGTCACAACTTTTTCATATTTTCAAATCGACATTAATATTCATCATATTCTTGACACTTCTACTTCGGTACACCCCCTAAACACATAAAAGGCTCAGATTATTCGATACCCCTTCGTTAGCAAGGGCACGATGGTCATATTTGTAAAAGTGGCCCGCCCGACCTAAGACGTATAGTACATATACGCATTCGTTAGCAAGGCTCATTTTTTGAACTAACATTTAATATGCATCCTTAACTGCATGTACAATCCTTTTTTCAGAATTTTGGAAAATATATAATTATGTTGTTCAATAAGCTGGGAAGGGACACACACCACACCTCACCTCTCGAGAAAAGAAGTAGACATAGGAGAACCATAAGAAAAAGGAAGAGAAAAAAAGAAGAAAGGGAAAATGGCATCTTCTACCTCATCCTCCGCCCTTCTCCTCCATGGCCTCACTTGTGCTTCTTCCTTGAAGGCGCCACCTTTCTTCGTTTCCTCCGTCAGCCCGTCCTCCCCACTCTCGACCTCCATCTCCATCAACGCCTCCTCTCCACGGCGGCTCTTGCCCCATGCTCCTCGCGCTGCCGGCCGCGGCAGTAACAAGGACAACCGCGTGCAGGAGCTGAGGGCGCCTGATTCTTGGCTCACGCCCACAGGAGCAGCGCAGGTTCGCATCCATGATTCCATCTCCGTCATCTCATTTAGTCTTTTAGCAGCACTTCCTGGTGATTGTGTTATTTTGCTCCAGTTGGTGGGTAATAATAATTAGGGGAGTGAACATGTTTATCTAATGATGCCTATCAGAGACCAGTTGCATTTCTTATCAAACCTATTATGTAGCCTGAAAGTTGTTATGCTCCTGCTCCTGTTTCTGGACTGTTATTAGCTCAAGTCTATTTACACGCCATTTGTACGGTCATTGAGCAAGGCCACCTCCATCTTTCCACCTCTTACCAGGAATCCGAATGGCTGAGGGGAACGCTGCACAAGTGGCTGGACGATGAGTACTGCCCAGAGCCGGCCAACGTGGACATCAGCAACACCGCCGCAAGGTCGTACCACGAGTCCCTGACGGCGAAGCAATCTGACGTGGGAGAGATCCTGATGAAGATGGTCGGGGATCTGCAGGAGCTGTCGTACCAGGAGAGCTTCCACGGGGCCTTCTCCGCCGCCAACGCCGCGGTGCGTTTGATAACGCAGAGGATGGAGCCGTCAGCCAGTGAGTGATCATTGACAGACAGAGCTGGCCGATCGGCAATGGGTGGCTCAAGTTGTCTGGCTGCCCCGACCATCCTTGTGTTTAGTGCTTCGGGGTTGATGCGGCATGTTTGTCCACGGGAAGGCAATCTGCTTTGTTTCACTGGGAAAATGCTGTAATTCGCATGCAGATTAGCTTTGTGAATTACCTGGCGTTGCGTTGGCGTTGGCGTTGGCGTTGGCAAGTGGTCTGTTCAATTTGAATCCAAGTGACATACCGTGTCTTGCTCGACCGATGTTATTTTTTTATCTGGAACACCTAACATTCCAATTAAAGTCTGACTGCCAAACATGTAGGCTGTCAGGAGCTCCCCTCGACCCACAAGCCGACAGCACATGCGCTGGGACATTACATAACCGGGGCAGTACATGACTTGATGATCTATAAAACCTATCTGTGGCAGATGCTTTGCTTCGCGGAATAAAGCCTTGTACAAGGGAGGTGCTTAGAGAAATAAACCAGGTTTTTTTTAAGTATAAGTGCTTATTTGTATAGAATAGATGTTTAACTAAGCGTCTCTAACTAAGCTTAACTAAGCGTCTCTCCTATAAAAATAGGCATCGGTGCTTCAGAAAAACCTGGTTTATTTTCCTAAGCATCTCTCTAAGCACCTCTTATTGTATAAGCCCTAAGACACCAAGAGGTCCACAATCTTGGCCGACAGATAATACAGCCGACAAGCAATCCGTCTCAAACATCACCTACCCTATTTCGTACAATTCAGCTAACCTGATAGCCTGTAGAAGAGCTTCAGATTCCGCTATTAGCCCAAACTACTACCCCCTTCGTTCCTAAATATAAGTTTTTTTAGACATTTCAAATGGACTACAACATATGAATGTAATTAGACATATTTTAAAATGTAGATTCACTTATTTTATTTCGTATATAGTCATTCGTTGAAATCTCTATAAAAACTTATATTTGAGAATGGAGGGAGTAGTAAATAGCTCTCACTTGTACACTTAACAGAGGAGAACTAGCTAGATGTTTTAGTTACACACAATCTGCTGCCGCGCACACACATGAAGTGAGGAGCTCACGTACTAGCACTAGTAGAGGAAACTGACTTGTTGTTTTGCTATTGCTCGGAGTGATTTACAACGAAGATGCATATGCCCTTTTATAGGGATGCTTGCAAACTTGTAGTACTAGTTCAGCTCAGCCTTTTTGACTAGATAAAGTCTAATACTAGTTCTCCACCTTAAGCTTTTGACTGGAGAAAGACTACTACTACTCATCGTCCACTACTCAACTCCTTTCTAACCAGAGAAAGCCTAGTACTCCCTCCGTCTCAAATTAGATGATCCAACTTTGTATTAACTTGTATTCCCTCCATTTTAAATTACTCGTCGCAGAAATGGATGTATCTAGAACTAAAATACATCTAGATACATCCATACCTGCGACAAGTAATTCGGAACGGAGGGAGTACAAAGTTAGTACAAAGTTGGATCATCTATTTTAGAACGGAGGGAGTATTACTTAGCTACTTTCCATGCAAACATGCATGCGTTGAAGACAGGGTGAAGCCCACAATCTCCCCCTTAACCCTGTTAAAGAAGCTTGATGTCCATAAGTCCGACTTTGTCGCGCAGCTCCTGGAACCAGACGTGACCAAGTGACTTGGTCAGGATGTCCGCCTTCTGCTCACTAGTCCTGATGAACTCCACGATCACTGTGCCTTTCTCGACGCAGTCACGTATGAAGTGATAGCGGAGATCGATGTGCTTGCTATGGTCGTGAAGTACTGGATTATTGCAGAGAGAAATCGCCGACTTGTTGTCGACGAAGATGAGCGCAGGGGCGGTGTCCTGATTCAGCATCTCGCCGATGTACTCCGCCTCGCACGAAGATGCGGCGACAACCTTCTGCCTCACCGATTGCCAGCTGACTGGACTATTCCTGAGAAGGAACAATATGCCCGAGGTGCTCTTCCGGGAGTCCACGTCACCAGCATGGTCGAAGTCGCTGTACCCGACCAAGCTCTCGCCGTCGCCACGGCGATACACGCATCCATGCGTGAGCGTACCCGCGAAGTACCGAAGCAGGTGCTTGACGGCAGTGAGGTGATTGCTTGTCAGGGCTTCCATGAACCTACTCAGGTACCCGACAACGAATGTGATGTCCGGTCGGGTGTGCACGATGTACCTGAGGCTCCCGATGATGCTGCGGTAGAGCGTAGCATCCACCGCCTTCTCTGAGCTATCCTTACTGAGTTTCAGCCGTGCCTCCATTGGAGCATGCATAGCATAGCAGTCCTTCATGCCTGCTCGCTCGAGCATCTTGGTGGCATAGGCCGTCTGCGTGATCGTGATGCGACCACCCTCCTGGTTCACCTCTAGTCCGAGGTAGTACCGTAGAAGCCTGAGGTCACTCATGCTGAAGAGACGATGCATCTCCCCCTCGAAGCGTCGAACCTCTTCGGGCTCTGCCCCGGCGATGATCGGGTCATCGATGTAGATGCCAACGATGAGCAGCGTGTTCGCGGTGCCACGCAAGTACACGCCATGCTCAGAAGCGCTGCGTGAGAACCCAAGGGATGCAAGGCTTGCATCGAGCTTGGTGTTCCACGCCCTTGGGGCTTGTCGGAGACCGTACAGGGCCTTGTGTAGCCTATACACGCCCTGCTCGTGGTTCTTGGCAATGAACCCTGGAGGCTGGGAGACGTACACCTCCTCGTTAAGGTCGCCATTGAGAAACGCTGACTTGACGTCCATGTGGTGTACCTCCCACCCGCGGTTAGCAGCCATGGCAAGGATGAGCCGCACGGACTCCAGCCTTGCCACCGGAGCGAAGACTTCCTCGAAGTCCACTCCCTCATGCCACGTAGCCCTTTGCGACGAGGCACGCCTTGTGCTTGACAATGGCACCGTGCTCATCTTTTTTCACCTTGAACACCCACTTGAGCCCGATGGCTCGGTGCCCAGCAGGCAGTGTGGTGAGTGTCCAAGTGGTGTTGTCGTTGATCGACACCAGCTCGTCCAACATCGCATGGCGCTAGCAATCCTCTTTCTCGGCCTCCGCAAACGTGCTCGGCTCCTCGCCGGCCATCAGATGCAAGATGTCGTCGTCATCAACGTCCTCTTCCTTGGGCTGTTGCGGTGTTGCCGCAGCCTCGCCGAGGAGATCCCCCATGTGCTGAAACCTATGGGGGGCGCAAACGCTGTCGTCAGAGTCGAACAGCTCCGACCTTGCTGTTGGTGGGGTCGCGAACAGCCTCCCAGGAACCACCTTGCTTGACGGCGGGGTATCCAGGGATGTTGTACCCAGGGATGGTGTTCTCGGGGTTGCAGTTCCCAGATCCACACCTCCCGGGCTTCGCGGGGTCTTGCTTCCCGGGGTTGTAGAGTACATCGGGTACTCCACAGTGATGAAGCTGCTTGCCAGGGCCTTCCCCGACGCCTCCCAAGTCCATCGCGCATCTTCGTCGAAGATGACATCGCGCGAGACATGCACACGCTTTGAGACGGGGTCGTACATCTTTTACGCCTTAGAGCCCGTCTCATAGCCCATGAACACCATTGGGGTGCTCCTGTCGTCGAGCTTCTTCACATGTGGGCGCGTAGTCTTGACGTGCCCGACGCGGCCAAAGGTGCGGAGAAAGCGTACATCGGGCTTCCTCCCATACCATGCCTCGTAAGGCGTCTTGCCGTCGATGCTCCTTGTGAAGGAGCGATTGAGGATGAAGACAACCGTGAGTACGGCCTCCCCCCAATACGTGTTCGGCACCTACTTTTCCTTGAGCATGCAGCATGCCATCCCAAGCACCGTCTGGTTCCTTCGCTTGACAACGCCATTCTGCTGCGGCGAGTAAGGGGCTGTGAGGTGATGTTGCACCCCTTTCTCGGCGCAGTGCTTGTAGAACGTGGCCGACGTGAACTCACCGCCACGGTTCATGCGCAGCATGCGTAGTTTGTGGCCGCACTCAACCTCCGCTGCCGCTTGCTGCTTGACGATGGCTCGCTCCGCCTTATCCTTAGAGGCAAGGAGCAGCACCCACATGAACCTGCTGTAATCGTCAACGAGCAGAAGGATGTAGCGACGCCCTCCTGGCGTTGCCGAGGTGATTGGGCTGCAGAGGTCCCCATGAACCAGCTCGAGGGGTTTCTGTGCCTGATAGCATGCCTTCTCGGGAAAGGGCAGGCGCCGCTGCTTCCCGGCAAGACACGCATCGCACAGCTCGTCGGCGTGCTTGATGTGAGGTAGCCCACGAACGAGGTTGCCTCGCGTCATCTTCCACAACCCGTCGAAGTGCTAGTGTCCTAGCCGGGCATGCCAACGCCACGCGTTAGAGACATGGCCCACGGCAAGGTACACAGGATGCACGGGTCGAAAGAAGAGCTTGTAGACGAAGTTTGGCGAGCGGGTTAACTTGATGAGCAGCCTCTTCTGCTGGTTGATGACCCACAAGTATAGGGGATCTATCATAGTCCTTTAGATAAGTAAGAGTGTCGAACCCAACGAGGAGCAGAAGGAAATGACAAGCAGTTTTCAGTAAGGTATTCTCTGCAAGCACTAAAATTATCGGTAACAGATAGTTTTGTGGTAAGGAAATTCGTAACGGGTAACAAGTAATAAGAGTAAACAAGGTGCAGCAAGGTGGCCAAATCCTTTTTGTAGCAAAGGATAAGCCTGGAAAAACTCTTATATAAAGGAAAGAGCTCCCGAGGACACATGGGAATTATCATCGAGCTAGTTTTCATCATGCTCATATGATTCACGTTCGTTACTTTGATAATTTGATATGTGGGTGGACCGGTGCTTGGGTACTGCCCTTTCTTGGACAAGAATCCCACTTATGATTAACCCCCCTCGCAAGCATCCGCAACTATGAAAGAAGAATTAAGGTAAACCTAACCATAGCATGAAACATATGGATCCAAATCAGCCCCTTACGAAGCAATGCATAAACTAGGGTTCAAGCTTCTATCACTCTAGCAACCCATCATCTACTTATTACTTCCCAATGCCTTCCCCTAGGCCCAAACAATGGTGAAGTGTCATGTAGTCGACGTTCACATAACACCACTAGAGAAAAGACAACATACATCTCATCAAAATATCGAACGAATACCAAATTCACATGACTACTTATAGCAAGACTTATCCCATGTCCTCAGGAACAAACTTAACTACTCACAAATCATATTCATGTTCATAATTAGAGGGGTATTAATATGCATAAAGGATCTAAACATATAATCTTCCACCGAATAAACCAACTAGCATCAACTACAAGGAGTAATCAACACTACTAGCAACCCACAGGTACCAATATGAGGTTTTGAGACAAAGATAAGATACAAGAGATGAACTAGGGTTTGAGAGGAGATGGTGCTGGTGAAGATGTTGATGGATATTGACCCCCTCCCAATGAGAGGATCGTTAGTGATGACGATGGTGACGATTTCCCCCTCCCGGAGGGATGTTTCCCCGGCAGAACAGCTCCACCGGAGCCCTAGATTGGTTCCGCCAAGGTTCCGCCTCGAAACAGCGGCGCTTCGTCCTGAAAGCTTCCTTCTAATTTTTTTCAGGGAAAAAGACACCTTATACCAGAAGATGGGCATCGGGGGGCTTCCAGGTGGCCCGCGAGGCATGGGGTGCCCAGGGGGTAGGGCGCGCCCTCCACCCTCATGGACGGTTGGTGGCCCCCTCTGGTGCTTCCTTCGCCCAATATTTTTTATATATTCCAAAACTGACTTTCGTGGAGTTTTAGGACTTTTGGAGTTGTGCAGAATAGGTCTCTAATATTTGCTCCTTTTCCACCCCAGAATTCCAACTGTCGGCATTCTCCCTCTTCATGTAAACCTTGTAAAATAAGAGAGAAAAGGCATAAGTATTGTGACATAATGTGTAATAACAGCCCATAATGCAATAAATATCGATATAAAAGCATGATCCAAAATGGACGTATCAACTCCCCCAAGCTTAGACCTCGCTTGTCCTCAAGCTTGAAGCCGATATCGAAAAATATGTCCACATGTTTAGAGATAGAGGTGTCAATAAAATAAAATACGGACATGAGGGCATCATGATCATTCTTAGAATAGCAACATACATATAGTCATATGATTTCTTATGCTAAAGTAACAATCCATTCACAATGTAAAGTATGAATCAGAAACTTCATTGAAAAACTAGCAAACTATAATCTCAGTCATTGAAGCAATTGCAATTTATCATAACATCGGAAAGAGTCAATATAAGAGCTTTTCAGCAAGTCCACATACTCAACTATCATTTAGTCTTTCACAATTGCTAACACTCACGCAATACTTATGGGTATGAAGTTTTAATCGGACACAGAGAAAGATAGGGGCTTATAGTTTTGCCTCCCAACCTTTTACCTCAAGGGTAATGTCAACAATAATGCTTTATGAAAACCCACATCCAATTATATATATATATATATATATATATATATATATATATATATCAGGATCTTTCCAAGGCATAGTGCTTGCCAAAGAATAAAGTGTAAAAAGGGAAAGGCGAGGATCACCATGACTCTTGTATAAGGTATAAGACAAAAGTAAAAAAAATAGGCCCTTCGCAGAGGGAAGAAGAGGTTGTCATGTGCTTTTAAGGTTGGATGCACAAAATCTTAATGCAAAAGAACATCACTTTATATTGCCACTTGTGATAAGGACCTTTATTATGTAGTCCGTCGCTTTTATTTCTTCCATATCACAAGCTTGTGTAAAGCTTATTTTCTCCACAGTAATAGATCATACATATTTAAAGAGCAATTTTTATTGCTTGCAACAATGACAACTTACTTGAAGGATCTTATTCAATCCATAGGTAGATATGGTGGACTCTCATGGCAAAACTGGGTTTAAGGATATTTGGAAGCACAAGTAGTATCTCTACTTGGTGCAAATAATTTGGCTAGCATAAGGGGAAAAGGCAAGCTCAACATGTTGGATGATCCATGACAATATAATTTATTTCGGATATAAGAAAACATAACCCATTACATTGTCTTCCTTGTACAACATCAACTTTTTAGTATGTCATATTTTAATGAGTACTAACAATCATCAAAGATGTCCAAGATAGTATATTTATATGTGAAAATCTCTCTTTCTTTATTACTTCCTATTAATTGCAACGATGACCAAATATGGTTGTCAGCTCTCAACAACTTTTATTCATAATACTCTTTATATGTGAAGTCATTACTCTCCATAAGATCAATATGATCTCTTTATTTATTTTTATTATTATTTTATTCCTTCAAGATCACAGCAAGATAACCAAGCCCTCGACTCAAGACTAATATTTATTATATATAGCTTACGGACTCGATTACATAGATAAGGATCAACACAAAAACTCAAAGCTAGACTATACTAAACTTTATTCTACTAGATCAAGATATAAGCAAAAGGATCGAACTAAGAAAAACGGTAAAGATAGAAGTGTGATGGTGATACGATACCGGGGAACCTCCCCCAAGCTTGGCAGTTGCCAAGGGGAGTACCCATACCCATGTATTTATGTCTCCTTCTTCAGAGGTGGTGATGATGGAGTTGTTGATGATGTAGGCTTGTCATCCATCTTCCAAGGCATAGGCTCACCATCATAGAAGGATGATCGAGTCTCTGGGATCCTCAAATCTACAGCCAAACTCATCATCTTGCATCTATATTCATACTCACAGTTTTGGTTTTCCAGGTCATAGATCTGGGCTTGGAGGTGCTCGATTTTCCTGTGAAGCTTGAACATGGTCTCCCCAATGTTCTTGGCATCCAGCTTGTGGTTGTTGGTGAACTCCGCGATCATCATGTGGTTGGCGTCGAGTCCGCGTTCCACTATCCCCTGGCACTTGAAAACTTGTTGCTCCACGCTTCCGGTCCTCCTTGGTCCCTCAACATCGCGGATGTGCAGCACCCCCTCACGCATCTCAATGGTTTGAGGGTGTTGCGGCACCTCCGCGAGGTAGGAGTTGATGACCTTCTCGAAAAACTTGTCCTTGGGGGTGCTTGAATATGTCATGGTGATCTAGATCTGTCAGAAAAACACCTCGAAACAAAAATAGGAGATATATGCATGGTACGGTGGTCAAAACCTTCGGGAGATTATATAATGAATTTTTACCGACCAAAAGAAGTATCGTGCAAGAAAACGGAGTCCGGAGGGCACACGAGGTGCCCACAAGGCAGGGGGCGCGCCCTCCACCCTCGTGGACATCTCGTGTCCTTTCCGGACTACTTCTTATTTTCCTATTTTCTTAAATATTCCAAAACGGAGAAAAATTGCTATTAGAACTGTTTTGGAGTCGGTTTACTTACTGTACCACATACCTATTCCTTTTCGGAGTCTGAAACATTCTGGAAAGTGTCCCTTATGTACTCCTCCAGGGTTACAGTATCAATAACATTGGTTTCAACATTTATGGGATTACCTGAGATATAATGTTTGATTCTTTGACCGTTCACCACCTTCGGATTTGTGCCTTCGAAGTTATTGATTTTTATGGCACCGGAACGATAGACCTCCTCGATAACGTAAGGACCTTCCCATTTAGAGAGGAGTTTTCCTGCAAAAAATCCTAAACAGGAGTTGTATAACAAAACATAATCACCTACATTAAACTCACGCTTTTGTATCCTTTTGTCATGCCATCTTTTAACTTTTTCTTTAAACAGTTTGGCATTCTCATATGCCTGGGTTCTCCACTCATCAAGTGAGCTAATGTCAAATAGTCTCTTCTCACCGGCAAGTTTGAAATCATAATTGATCTCTTTAATGGCCCAATATGCCTTATGTTCTAGTTCGAGAGGTAAGTGACATGCTTTTCCATAAACCATTTTATACGGAGACATACCCATAGGATTTTTATATGCAGTTCTATAGGCCCATGATGCATCATCAAGTTTCTTGGACCAATTCTTTCTAGATCTATTAACAGTCTTTTGCAAAATTAATTTAATCTCTCTATTACTCAGCTCTACTTGACCACTAGACTGTGGGTGGTATGGAGATGCAATTCTATGATTAACATCATACTTAGCAAGCATTTTACGAAAGGTACCATGAATAAAATGTGAACCACCATCAGTCATTAAATATCTAGGGACTCCAAACCTCGGAAAAATAACTTATTTAAGCATCTTAATAGAGGTGTTATGATCAACACTAGTAGTTGGAATAGCTTCTACCCACTTAGTAACGTAATCAATAGCAACTAAAATATGTGTATACCCATTAGAGGAAGGAAACGGTCACATATAATCAAAGCCCCAAACATCAAATGGTTCAATAACAAGTGAATAGTTCATAGGCATTTCTTGACATCTACTAATATTACCAATTCTTTGACATTCATCACAAGACAAGACAAACTTACGGGCATCTTTGAAAAGAGTAGGCCAATAAAAACTGGATTGCAATACCTTATGTGCAGTTCTATCTCCAGCGTGGTGTCCTCCATAAGCCTCGGAGTGACACTTGCGTAGGATCTGTTCCTGTTCATGCTCAGGTACACAACGTCTAATAACATCATCTACTCCTTCTTTATAAAGGTGTGGGTCATCCTAGAAGTAATGTCTTAAATCATAGAAAAACTTTTTCTTTTGCTAGTATGTGAAACTAGATGGTATAAATTTAGCAGCAATGTAATTAGCATAATCAGCATACCATGGAGCAGTACGAGAAGCATTTATGGCAGCTAATTGTTCATTAGGAAAGCTATCATCTATAGGTAGTGGGTCATCAAGAACATTCTCTAACCTAGACAAGTTGTCTGCAACGGGGTTCTCAGCTCCCTTTCTATCAATAATATGCAAATAATATTCTTGTAGTAAGAGAACCCATCTAATAAGTCTAGGTTTAGCATATTTCTTTTCCATAAGATATTTAATAACAACATGATCAGTGTGAACAGTTACTTTAGAATCAACAATATAAGGTCTGAACTTATCACAAGCAAATACAACTGCTAAAAATTCTTTTTCAGTAGTATCATAATTTCTGTGGGCACTGTCTAGAGTTTTACTAGTATATTGGATAACATTTAATTTCTTATCAACTCTTTGTCCTAGAACAACACCTACAACGTAATCACTAGCATCACACATAATTTCAAAGAGTAAATTCCAATCAGGTGGTGATACGTCTCCAACATATCTATAATTTTTGGTTGCTCCATGCTATTATATTATCTGTTTTGGATGTTAATGGGCTTTATTTTACACTTTTATATCATTTTTGGGACTAACCTATTAACCTGAGGCCCAGCCCAAATTGCTGTTTTTTTGCCTATTTCAGTGTTTCACAAAAAAGGAATATCAAACGAAGTCCAAACGGAATGAAACCTTTGGGAACGTGATTTTCTCAACAAACGTGATCCAGGAGACTTGGAGTGGGCGTCAAGAAACAATCAAGGAGGCCACAAGGTAGGGGGCGCGCCCTCCACCCTCGTGGGCCCCTCGTTGCTCCACCAACCTACTTCTTCCTCCTATATAAGTCCACGTACCCCGCAAACATCCAGGAGCACCACGGAAACCTAATTCCACCGCCGCAACCTTCTGTACCCGAGAGATCCCAACTTGGGGCCTTTTCTGGAGCTCCGCCGGAGGGGGCATTGATCACGGAGGGCCTCTACATCAACTCCATGGCCTCTCCGGTGATGTGTGAGTAGTTTACTTCAGACCTTCGGGTCCATATCTAGTAGCTAAATGGCTTCTTCTCTCTCTTTGGATCTCAATAGAAAGTTCTCCTCGATTCTCTTGGAGATCTATTCGATGTAATCTTCTTTTGCGGTGTGTTTGTCGAGATCTGATAAATTGTGGGTTTATGATCCAGATTATCTGTGAACAATATTTGATTCTTCTCTGAATTATTTTATGTATGATTGGTTTATCTTTGCAAGTCTCTTTGAATTATTAGTTTGGTTTGGCCTACTAGATTGATCTTTCTTGCAATGGGAGAAGTGCTTAGCTTTGGGTTCAATCTTGCGGTGCTCGATCCCAATGACAGTAGGGGAAACGGCACGTATTGTATTGTTGCCATCGAGGATAAAAAGATGGGGTTTATATCATATTGCATGAGTTTATCCCTCTACATCATGTCATCTTGCTTAAGGCGTTACTCTGTTCTTATGAACTTAATACTCTAGATGCATGCTGGATAGTGATCGATGTGTGGAGTAATAGTAGTAGATGCAGGCAGGAGTCGGTCTACTTGTCGCGGACGTGATGCCTATATACATGATCATGCCTAGATATTCTCACAATTATTCGCTTTTCTATCAATTGCTCGACAGTAATTTGTTCACCCACCGTAATACTTATGCTATCTTGAGAGAAGCCACTAGTGGAACCTATGGCCCCCGGGTCTATTTTCCATCGTACAAGTTTCCAATCTATTTTATTTTTCAATCTTTACTTTCAATCTATATCATAAAAATACCAAAAATATTTATCTTATTATTATTATCTCTATCAGATCTCACTCTTGCAAATGGTCGTGAAGGGATTGACAACCCCTTTATCGCGTTGGTTGCGAGGTTCTTATTTGTTTGTGTAGGTACGAGGTGACTCGCGCGTGGTCTCCTACTGGATTGATACCTTGGTTCTCAAAAACTAAGGGAAATACTTATGCTACTTTGATGCATCACCCTTTCCTCTTCATGGGAAAACCAACGCAGTGCTCAAGAGGTAGCAAGAAGGATGCCTGGCGCCGTTGCCGGGGAGATCTACGCCAAGTCAAGACATACCAAGTACCCATCACAACTCTTATCCTTCGCATTACATTATTTGCCATTTGCCTCTCGTTTTCCTCTCCCCCACTTCACCCTTGCCGTTTTATTTGTCTCTTTCCCATTTGTTTTCTTGTACCATGGCCGATTCAAAAAGGGCTAAGGGTTCTCTCTCGGGTTTTACCTTGGATAGTCCCTCTGTCCTCTCTAAGCTCATAAATAATGATGCTATGGAGAGACCTATCGGGGTTATCAATGAGAGTTTGAATAATTTTGATGAAGACGATCCCAGAATTTTTCGTTATTTACTTAATGAATCTTTGGAAGATGCTTGGGATAGGCTATTGAGAATTCGAGCTAGCTATGTGCCCCAATATCAAATTGAAGTTTACCTGAAAAGCTTTTATATTGGTTTACCCTCTTCATTCAAGCACGTTCTAGATTCTATCTTTGAAGAAGGTTTTCTTGAGGGGGATCCCATTGATACTTATGAAAAGATGAAAACTATATTTGGGCACATCATGAGTGAGAAGGTTGAATCTACCTCTCTTTTGTGCTTTTATCAAAATAAAATTATCAAAGAAATGAAGGCTAGCTTAGATGCCAATTTCGGTAACGTGCTTAATCTTTCTTCCACCATTAATGGCCACGTGATATCTCAAAATAGAAAAATAAATGCTATAGAAAAGAATTTTTCTCTTTTCTTTCCTAATACCAAAGATGGCAACACCTAGTTCTATCCTTGCTTTTATGCCTAGCTAGGGGCGTTAAACGATAGCGCTTGTTGGGAGGCAACCCAATTTTATTTTTATTCCTTGATTTTTGCTCCTGTTTAGTAATAAATAATTTATCTAGCCTCTGTTTTGGTTGTGTTTTTTGTGTTTAATTAGTGTTTGTGCCAAGTAGAACCGTTGGGAAGACTTGGGGAAAGTCTTTTTGATCTTGCTGTAAAAAACAGAAACTTTAGCGCTCACGAGAATTGCTGCCATTTTTATTTGGAAAGTGATATTTAGTTAATTATTTTTCCAGATGATTAATAGATAAATTCCTCACGTACATCATTTTATTTTAGAATTTTTGGAGTTCGAGAAGTTTGTGTTAGCTACAGATTACTACAGACTGTTCTGTTTTTGACAGATTCTATTTCTCGTGTGTTATTTGCTTATTTTAATGAATCTATGGCTAGTAAAAGAGTTTATAAACCATAGAGAAGTTGGAATACAGTAGGTTTAACACTAATATAAATCAAGAATGAGTTCATTATAGTACCTTGAAGTGGTGTTTTGTTTTCTCTCGCCAACGGAGCTCACGAGATTTTCTATTTTGAGTTTTGTGTTGTGAAGTTTCCAAATTTTGGATAAAGATTTGATGCATTATGGAACAAGGAGTGGCAATAGCCTAAGCTTGGGGATGCCCATGACACCCAAGGTAAAATTCAAGGACACCAAAAAGCGTAAGCTTGGGGATGCCCTGGAAGGCATCCCCTCTTTTGTCTTCGAACTACAAAAAAAGACACATCCGTGACATTTTGGGCCGAATAAAAAAAATTATGTCATACTTATGACACTTCTATGACAATAATTATGACAAAACACGGTATCATCATAGATGTGGTGGGGTCCTACTTCTATGACAAAAAATCATGACAGGAAATGGGCTTTTCATCCTGAGCGGGCCGGAGACGCAGCTGCATGACATTCTTTGGGCCGTCCATGACGGAAAAAACCGTGGTAGAAGCTAGCGCGCGGAAAATATCGGGGAGTCCCCGGTTACGGTGGGTGGTCGGGGGCCGAGCGATGCGGGTTTCGCTCGTACGTACGCGCGTGTGTGCGAGGCATTGGGCTCTAACTGAACCCGAGCGGGGCGTTGGGCTCTAACTGAACCCGAGCGATCGATGGTTGTTAACTGAACCCCATCGAGCGATTCCTTCACTACTGCTGCTAACTAAAGCCGATCGATGCTGCCTCTGCATGAACAGTGAGCGTTGCGGGGGGGGGGGGGGGTTGGATGAACAGTTCCCGGTGGGGGTGGATGAACAGGACCCCGTGGTGTTGCCTCTGGATGAACAGTACCCCGATCGATCGAGCTGGTTGGGGTTGGATGAACAGGACCCCATGGAGGGCTGGATGAACAGGACCCCGTGGAGGGCAGGATGAACAGGACGACCCCGTGGAGGGCAGGATGAACAGTAGACGGTGGAGGGTAGGATGAACAGTAGCCCATGGAGGGGTGGTTGAATAGGAGCCCGTGGAGAGGGCTGGTTGAACAGTAGCCAGTGGAGTAGCGCGCGGTGGAGACTGGATGAACAGGAGCCCATGGATGAACAGTCACAGGTGGAGGCTGGAGGAGGTCGATGGTGGATGAACAGTAGCCCGTGGAGACTGGAGGGGGTCGACGGTGGAGATGAACAGTATCCCGTGGAGTCCCGTTTTGCGGTATGCCACACCCCTCCCGATGAACAGGACCCCCGTTTCGACCGTAGCGCTCCAACACAAGTCCGTTTCCTCCGTTTTGCGGTATGCCACACCCCTCCCGACCAACAGGACCCCCGTTTCGACCGTAGGAGGTCTGTTTCCTCCGTTTTGCGGTACGCCAGACCCCTCCCAATGAACAGGATCCCGTTTAGAACGTGGCCAGTCGAACACAATGCCGTTTCCTCCGTTCTACGGTACGCCAGGCCTCGTCTCCATCGGCTGTTCTGTCCAAGCCCTCCCGATGAACACGACGACGCATTCCGTTCTGACCCAGCCGGTTGGCTCCCCATGAACACGACGACGACGTTGTTTCTCCGTTCAGACCCAACCATGTACACGAGCCCTGGTTGTACATACGCGCGAGTAGGCGTTTGAGACCCCGCCAGTATGTACGTACGTGGCCGTATTTACTTTCTTGCACCCTGGCCGCTGTACATACGTGTACATGCTATGTGCACGCCTCTACTACGACACATTGCTAGCTCTTTTAGCACTGCGTTGGTTTTCCCCGAAGAGGAAGGGATGATGCAGCAAAGTAGCATAAGTATTTCCCTCAGTTTTTGAGAACCAAGGTACCAATCCAGTAGGAGGCTACGTGCAAGTCCCACGTACCTACACAAAACAAATAAATCCTCGCAACCAACGCAAATAGGGGTTGTCAATCCCTATAAGGCCACTTACGAGAGTGAGGTCTGACAGATATGATAAGATAATATTTTTGGTATTTTTATGATAAATATGCAAAGTAAATAACTAAGTAGTAGGAGATTGATATGATAAAGATAGACCCGGGGGGCATAGGTTTCACTAGTGGCTTCTCTCGAGAGCATACGTATTCTATGGTGGGTGAACAAATTACTGTTGAGCAATTGACAGAATTGAGCATAGTTATGAGAATATCTAGGTATGATCATGTATATAGGCATCACGTCCGAGACAAGTAGACCGACTGTTGCCTGCATCTACTACTATTACTTCACTCATCGACCGCTATCCAGCATGCATCTAGAGTATTAAGTTATAAACAGAGTAACGCCTTAAGCAAGATGACATGATGTAGAGGGATAGACTTATGCAATATGAAGAAAACCCCATCTTGTTATCCTTGATGGAAACAATACAATACGTGCCTTGCTGCCCTTACTGTCACCGGGAAAGGACACCGCAAGATTGAACCCAAAGCTAAGCACTTCTCCCATTGCAAGAAAGATCAATCTAGTAGGCCAAACGAAACTGATAATTCGAAGAGACTTGCAAAGATAACCAATCATACATAAAAGAATTCAAAGAAGATTCAAATATTATTCATAGATAGACTTGATCATAAACCCACAATTCATCGGTGTCAACAAACACATCGCAAAAAGAATATTACATCGAATAGTTCTCCACAAGAGAGGGGGAGAACATTGTATTGAGATCCAAAAAGAGAGAAAAAGCCATCTAGCTACTAACTATGGACCCGTAGGTCTGAGCTAAACTACTCACACTTCATCGGAAGGGCTATGGTGTTGATGTAGAAGCCCTCCGTGATCGATGCCCCCTCCGGCGGAGCTCCGGAATAGGCCCCAAGATGGGATCTCATGGATACAGAAAGTTGCGGCAGTGGAATTAGGTTTTTGGCTCCGTATCTGATTGTTTGGGGGTACGTGGGTATATATAGGAGGAAGAAGTACGTCGGTGGAGCAACAGGGGGCCCACGAGGGTGGAGGGCGCGCCTGGGGGGTAGGCGCGCCCCCTACCTTGTGGCCTCCTATTATGTGTCTTGACGTAGGGTCCAAGTCTCCTGAGTTGTATTCGATGAGAAAATCACGTTCCCGAAGGTTTCATTCCGTTTGGACTCCGTTTGATATTCCTTTTCTTCGAAACCCTAAAACAGGCAAAAAAACATCAATTCTGGGTTGGGCCTTCGGTTAATAGGTTAGTCCCAAAAATAATATAAAAGTGGATAATAAAGCCCAATAATGTCCAAAACAGTAGATAATATAATATGGAGCAATAAAAATTATAGATACGTTGGAGACGTATCATACGTGCACGCCTCTACATCAACCAGTATGTACATACACGTTCGCGACCAGAATGACAACGCTACATACGCTTCGACCAGGTGGGTCCCGACTGTCAGGCACTTCCTTGCGTGCGAAGATGTAGCTGGTGGGTCCCAGCAGTCAGGGGGGCGAATCTATTTTTTTGCCCGGACGCACTTCCTTGCGTGCGAAGATGTAGCTGGTGGGTCCCAGCAGTCAGGGGGAAACATTTTTTTCGTGAAATATGGTGGCCTGTCCGGTGGGTCCCCGCTGTCAGGTGGAGGAATAATTATTTTGCGCGTAATAAGGAGGCACTTCCTTGCTACGGCCATGGACCCAGCTGTCAGCCTCTCCACGTACAGTCCACGTCCGATGGAAGCCGTTCCTTGACCACGTTGACCATGCCGCGCCGAGAGCACCAGGGTGGTGGACGACGGCGAGGCCTAGGAAGGGGACAACACGGAGCCGGGGAAGACACGGCAGTGGATGCTCACACGTAGAGGAGTACAAGGGTTCACTGGTTCGCTATGGTGTGAGGCTGCCGTCGCTGCAGAATAATAGGGGGGTGGGTGAGTAGAGGGATGGCCTGACCAGCGGTGGGAATAGTAGGGGGCTGTGAGGCCTCCGCGGCAGCACAGCCGGCCACGGGAGGCAGGAGCATGCGGCACGACCGACGCTGCTTTGGGCGAGTGGAGCAACAAGACCAGAGGTTGAAGAAGCACTACGGCCGTTGGATGGACATCATACGGTCACTAGAGCTAGAATCGTTCATATTGACTAAGTTGACAAAGCACTCTATCCCCGTCAACTTAGTAGGCCCACAAGTCAGCCTCCACCAAGGTGGGTCTCAACTAGCAGGGGGAGTATTCATTTTTTTGTGCGTAATAAGGAGGCACTTCCTTGCGTGCGAAGATATAGCTGGTGGGTCCGACCTGTCAGCAGTGGGAATGTTTTTTTCGCGAAATACAGAGGCCCTTCTGGTGGGTCCCAGCTGTCAAGTGGAGGAATCATTATTTTGCGCGTAATAAGGAGGCATTTCCTTGCGTGCGGCCGTGGACCCAGCTGTCAGCTTCTCCACGCACAGTCTACTTCCGATGGTGTCGTTCGTTGACCATGTTGACCACTCTGCGCCGAGCGCATCCAAGGTGGTGGACAACAGCGAGGCCCCGGATAGCAACGAGTCGGAAATGGGAAGACACGGGAGTAGAGTCGCAGACGGAGAGGTGTATGCGGGTTAACTGGTTCTGGTGTGGTTTGGTTCGGCAGTCGGTGGAGAAGAATAGGAGGTGTGGAGGGGTGGAGGGATGGCCTGGCCAACGGTGGAGTAGCTCTTCACAGCGAAGCATGCTAAGCAGAGCTGCTAGCAGTAGGAGGTGGGAGCAGGTGGTCCCGGCGGCGCTGGAGGAAGAAGACGAGAGATTGAAGATGCATGCCGGTTGTTGGATGTAAACCCAACGACTAACGATGTCAGAATCATTTGTTGACTAAGTTGACAACGACTTGCATTGGCTTCGTCCTATTAGCCCACATTTCAGCCTCCAAAAATGTGGAACGTATTCAACCCATTTTTTTAGAATTTATAGTCTTTTTTGCGGGGTAGAATTTATAGTCCATTTGATCTATTTTTTGAATTACAGTCCATTAGCCGGGCTGGGTGAACAAATAATGTAGCGTCCATGCAACCTATTTATGTTTTTCCTAAAAAATTACCGGCCATTTGCACTTTCTCAAAATACACGATTTTGCTGAGCTGATTCTAATTATAATGTTGGGGTGGGCGCAACAATGTTATCAAAAAATAAACAGGGGCTAAGCATTTTGTTATATATATATATATAATAAGTGATGTATTATTACATTGGTCCTTAAATCTTACCAAGCTTTTGTACACAATCACCAGGGTTTTCGTTGCCAAAAAAAATCCAGGATTTTATAGTTAAGAAATTATTTTTATAAGTTAACAAGATGTGGGATATTGTTTTATTACATATGTAAGTATTTGTTAAATATATGATGACAATAACAATAATATATAATAACATATAAAATAATTTAAATATATATAATATAGTAAGAAGGGAAACATAAGTTGGACCAGGCGTTCCTATTCTTATATAGAAAAATAGAACAGACCTCTCGTTTTCTTTAAAAAAATACATAAATTGGGCTGCCGATGTTTCAGGAAAAATAAAACCTCGAATGGGAGGTTCATAGGCCGATCGATACATGACGGCCCTCAAGAAAATACAAACAGCCTTATGGACCTCCCATCCGAGGTCGTGGGATGCGCGTGTTAAAAAAGAAAGCCTAGACGGGGCAGCCCAAAACCCAGCTGATACTTGCTGCCCGAGTGATAATAAATGATACCTGCCAGCTCCCCAGCTTCATTGTGAATTTATCTCCTATAGCAACTATGTTGAAGCACCTAAAAAATGTAACTATGTTGATAAACCCGTGGGCCCCAAAGTCAGTATAGCATTAGGAGGAAGTATTTTTTTGATAAGGCACTTGCTTGCATACGGTCATAGACCTGGTGGGTCCCGACTGTCCGCCTCTCCACGTACGGTCCTCTCCAGATTCCTCTCATTTGTTCAGCATGTTCACAACGGCAGACAGCGGTGTCGCGGCGAACACACAAAGGCGCAGGAGGAGATCCGACAACCTGAGGAAGTGCCTTATTACTAACTAAACAACTGAACTAGCCCAGTGGCTGAGTGACACTACCCGACAGCTGTTCCGTCCGGGTTCGATTCCACCTATGCAGAGAAAATATCTCCAAAATTTTTGCCTCTGCCTTTATTGACATGTGGGTCCCAATTGTCATCTACGCACACCACGTCCTACACTTGCCAAAACTTTGTCCCTCATTTTCTCTGTTTTTCGCACACTCGATATTGTGTGGGCATTTTGAAAATAGCATATCTTTTTGACTGTGCATCATATGAAGATGTGCTATGCATGAATGTTGGTCAGCATGATGTTAACTGGCTGGTAGTTCCAGTTTCGACCATGAATAAAACTTTCAACATGATGTTAACACTGTTTGAAAAGGCCGTGTTAATATAAATGCTCTGCCTCTGAAAGTTGCAGTTTCTTATCTGAAACTGAACTTGGAGTTTCTTATCTGAAACTGAAACTTGCAGTTTCTTCTCTGAGAATCACATTGTCTGCACTTTTATACTCCTATGAAACTACATTTTTTAAGTGCTAAAAATATATCTCTAGAATTCATAAAATACTTCATATGCTCAATACTGCAAATCTGAAATTCAAAAGACATTCATATCTGAAAGTACTCTCAAAATACACAACACAAAACACAATTCACAACCTGCAAATACTAACAACCATAAGCTCCTCCTAACAATTCACAACCTACCCGACTATTCCTCAGCGGCAGACAGCCGCCCCGTGAGACAATGTGAACGGCGAGGGAGAGGATGGCGGGAAGCGTCGTCGGGCCAACTGTTTTTCTCCTCTTGCAGTTGGGTTCGATCGACAAAGACTCCACCGACTCGCTCTGGCACGTCACCCTCACAAACGGCACCCTGTAGATGCTCGATCCTTCAATCTCTTGTGGATGATCCATCTGGGATTGATACTCCCACCACCGCTCCCTCACGATCGGATTCGGTGAATCTGTTTGTCCATGGCCCAGAGTAGCAGCTCTATGTACTCCTGCGCGACTCCCTCCAGGAGTATCACCGCCTTTTCGCTCTGTTGCAGATATTTGGACATGGATGTCACCGTCGCCGCTAGTTGGTCCTTGTTGTCAAACCAAGACTGTATCTCCAACATCCTAGCTAGCTTCACAGGGTCGTCGTCTGCGATCCTCACGTATCGGTTGTACTCCTCCATCGATCTAGTTCTCCACAGCACCTTCACTCGCCGGCGGTGGTTTTTGAATGGAAGAGGAGAGGAGCAGCGCTGGTTTTGGTTTAGAACGGTGTATTTTTTTGTTTTGCGTATTTTGGGTCAATGTTTGACCACGTACTGTATTTGACAAGCAAAATGTGAATGCATGTCACCAAATATTGTATCGTTTGGTTCGTATCTGAATGTACTTTCAAATTACATTATTTTTGCAACGTATAACCTATATTTTATTTGTGAAAATCATGGTCAATTATGACCCAGAATAAAAGGGAGACTAGTTAATGTAGGGTCGCTTTCTTAATTGAAGGGTAAATTGATTTTGATTTTTGATCCAGTCATAGCGTGCTGGCCCTCTTATCCTATCCTAAATCGCTGCCGCACACTCCTCTCCTTCTTCTCCATTGCAAAACCACCTCCTCTCCTCTACATCATCTCCATTCCAAAACCACTGTCTCGCCTCTCCCTCTTCTCCATTGCAAAACCACCTCCTCTCTCCTCGGACGAGGATCCCCTGACGTAGCCCATCCTGCCATTGAGACACTGACACATGGGTCCCACCAAGCACGGGGCCCACCTGTTAGCGACTGAAAGCCAGGGGAACCTCTCCTCTCCATCATCTCCATTCCAAGACCACCGTCTCGCCTCTCCCTCTTCTCTATTGCAAGACCACCGTCTCTCCTCCCATCTTCCAAAGCTAACACCGAACCACTCAGAAGGACATCTATGGAGGGGATGCAACAGCGAATCTGGCAGATCGCCGGTGGCGACTAGGAAAAGTTAGCAAGGTTGAAGGAGGTCCTTACTTGGTTTTACAATGAGTGGGAGATTTTGAGGACGGTGAGGGCCATGTGGCAATGTATGCAAAAGAGCGAGACGACGGCAATGAGGGCGGCGATGTACTCCTCGGCGGCAGTCACGCCGCAGTCCTTCGAGTTCATCGAGTATCTCCTCTGGGCGATGGAGCAGATAGATTCGCCCGAGGCGAAAGTCAGGCGGAGGTGGTGGTCGTACAGGTCGAAGGTCGAGCACCCAGAGGATAACGAATCGGTCGAGTACGGTGTGCCGTTCGTGAGGGTGCAGAGCTAGCCGGAGCCACATGAGTATTCGTTCTCCCACCACAAGAGGAGGCCGGATGGCGCGACGTCGCTTCCCCGCCGTTCTCCACGGTTCCCTCGACGCTCGCCTCGTTTCAACGGCGTCGGTAGGGTTTAAGGTAAGCTTCGCACTAACCTAATCTTCCATCTGCTCATCCTTACAATCAGTGTGACAACTAATAAAAATAATGCTTACAATCAGTCTCCGAGTACTATGCTAATCACCCTAAAATAGCTCTGGACCTTTGGGTCAAAGTTGTGACACTGTGTACAAATAAAGAAAAATAGATTGGTGCTTCTTTCAGAAAAGAGTACACCCCTAGAAAACTGCCAATATAAGCTACTAGTATTTTTTAAGTCTAAGCTACTAGTATTTGGTTAGAGGATTTGCTGCCGAGAAAGATCAATCCACAGTGAGCGCCACACATCCCACTGATGGTGGTGGATGCCAATGCTTAGACAGAGCAGGGTTGGTGTCGGTAATTTTTACTTGGCACCTCGCACTCTGCATATATGCCAGTTCCATTCGTACATTTGTGCAGTTCCACCAAAATGCAGCTGAATAACCCTGTTTGTACAGATAATGAAAAGGCGTGATTAGATTATAGTGGCACTAGTTGATGAATCATACACTAATAAACAGAAGAAAATATTACATCATACTGGAAATCGACCCAAGTCTCCCTTCTGCCAGTGATGAACATCAGTGTACAGCGGTAGTAAAAGGAGGGGCCTTGAGACATTCAAATCTCTATTTTTGTGCAGATCAACTAAAACTAAGCACCCCAGTTTGCAGAAACGCTTAAACATTAACAATGGGACTAGTTGATGAAACATACATTAACAAAGAGAAGCACTTTCTTTATCTACATTGGAAATGAAATGATAGAGAGGACACTCGCTCTATTTTAACTGTATTATTACTTCATTTTATCAGTGACACTAGGGTCGAGCAGGTGGCAAACGAGGTGTACCGTGTGTCGCAAGGATGAAGACCGGGGGTGCTTAGACTGGGATGCTGAAGCTGGCTCTTTCAGTCCCTATCTTCCCCCTGATGTTTCTGTGGTAGCATTTGGGTTGTAATCCAAACTTGGTCGAGCTGGTGCTGCGTCCCCCTACCTGCCTAGCTTATGTGGCAAACTTGTCTCCTGCTAGTACCCAGTCCGTTCTAGTAGTAGTTGCATAACTGCCCGTTTACACAGAGATGTTGTCGGATAATGGCTCTCTATGGTTGGGTTTCTTTAATGAAATCGGAGGGAACCCCCTCTTTCGATATAGAAAAAAATAGTGGCACTAGCGGTGCCAAAACATTGCCTCAAATTAATAGTGCCACTATATTAAGGTGCAAAAAAATAACATTACTGCTTTATCATGGCAGTGCCAAAATAGTAGCACAAGAGCAGGATCAACATGCAGGATCTTTGGCGAACGGTCAGACCAAAAAGGAACATACCTCGTGATGGGAACCATATCTGCAGTCAACGCCATCATAGAAGGGATGACACCAGTCACCAACATGGATGATTCAATTCATGGGACCTTTTGGTGCAGTTCACCTAAAATGAAGCAATGTCCCATGAGCTAGCAGCTTCTTCTTCTTCTTCTTTTAAGAAAAGGGCTTCGACCCCGGTTCCATTTCCATCAGAAAACGAAACCCACAGAGCTTCTTCATTAGTTGCAATAAAATTGAGCAACATCAAGGTTGGTCGTGAAGCTCCTGGAGAGTAGGAGGACCAGGACAGTTGCATCTCTAATGAAAAGAAGCAACTTATCTTAATGGGAAATTTAGCAAGACATGGAAAAAAGTGCCATTGATTCATATTACTAGAGGCATTACATTGAAAACAACATTGGTTTAACATGGTCTTACTTTTAACAGTGCGACTACTACATTTTACCAGTGGCATTACATAAGAGCGGCTCGGGGCAATAAACATCAGAAGAGGATATCTAGGTTGGTCCCATTTTTGTTCGGTATATAGCCACCTTATACTGTGTGAGGCTGGCAAATCTAGTGCTGGACTTACTCTGTTGACTTGTCCCCCAGTCCCCACTTTCTTTCCTTTTTCAACCAATAGATCGGGTTTATATTGAGTTTGTACTGTGTTCCCTTTATTTCCCTATTAGACCTAGAGACCAGTTGGATAGCCAGTCTCTGCTACTTTTCGTCCCCATTGTTTCCTCTTTCGACCAAGTCCTAGATTCAGGTAACAAATCTTCCCCCACTCCCACCCCCTTTCTTCCTTGTTTGAACCAAGTACTACTACTAGATTCGAGTGCATGAACTAGTTTTACCTCTTAACAGTAAAAAATTAGGTGGTTTTTGAATAGCCGATCGATCCTATCTACACGAGGGGGCCTGAGAAATAGTAAAAGATACAAATGCAGCGACGTCAGGAGCTCGGGAAGTAGAGAAAGGCCGGTTTCGAAGGAAGTTATACCTGAGGGTCGCCGGGATGTCGCTAGGTGGGCGGCGGGAGGCCGGATCTGCCCACACTACAGCAGCGAGGAAGAAGGGGTGGGAGGCCCTCCCTCGCCAGCGATGCTTGGGAGAGAACAGCATGGCACGCTGATCGGGACATGCCGGCAGTGGGTAAGAGACATCACCGAGGACGACCGCGTGAACGTTGCACCTTCTCACCTTCCCCGGCGGAGAGGATCCGGCTGGATCTTTGACCGGCGGTGAGTAGAGAGAGAGTGTGTGGCCACCACTATCGTGTTTAGATCTGGAGAGGACGAGACAGTGTGAAGAGAGCAACACTAGCAAGCAAGCGCGGAGGCTCCTGCCTATATAGTGGAGTACTAGTTTTCTTTTGTCTACCGTCCGGAGCTGGCTTGACCTCGGCAATGACTGTCGAGAAGCCTTCATGCATGTGCCCCGGAGGCACAGTTGTCGTCATTTTGATCTGAAGCACCGGATTATAACATATAACATGAAAAAATGCCACATGACAAGAAATCATAACCTCACCGCCCAAAGGAGACAAGATGAATCCCGATGGACAAACTAGACGAGGATCAAAGCTCAAATTAAAGATAAACTCGTAGAAAAGGGGTCCGTCGATAGATGTCCTAATTAACATAGACGGCTTGACCTAGATGGCAGCCGAGTAGTCTTTGTGCATGTGCCCCCAATGACTAGCCCAACTCAGTTGTCACTGTTTAACCCTCGCAGTGATCCGAAGCACATGACACCTAATTTTGCGAGATGACAAGAAACCTTTTTTAGATTTCTCACCAGAACTACAGCCCTATACAACACAACCTGCGTGATGCGTAGACGATAGCCAATCCAGGCGTGTCTGCTGGAGTCTGGTCACATGCATGGACGAACTGATCTTCCGTGTCTTGCAGGGATCGTCTAGGTACCAATGTATGTACTACTTCTATTAACTCACCCGACTTGCGGGGCCGGGGAGTGTGCCTATGGTCGGTTCTCAATTGCGGTCCCACATGTGTGTGCAAACGCAATATGAAGCGCGTTCCATTAGGAGAGCGGCGTGCCAGACCGACCGACCGTCTAGGGTGCGACGCGAACGCGACGGGCGTGCTGTATACTCCATACATGTATACCATTGTTTTCTTGAGGCTTTGCTCCATGGCACAATCCATGGATACAAAATTAGTATACTGTACTATTTAAAAGTCGAGGGCGGGGCTTTTCCCGCGCGGTAGGCGGGGCAGTTCCGCCTAGTCGGTTCGACAGAGATGCGAGAAGATGAGGGAGTAGGCTACTGCAAACGTAGGGCTGTGTGACTTGACAGTGAGTTACTGCTGGACAGGTGGGGCCCGGTGATTTGACTTGCCATTATCATTTTAACTACGGCACTACGACTGGCTTGAGTCTCCCAATTCTTGAATACATCCATACAGTTGCCTCTCCCGATGCTCCACCATGTACATGATGGCTCTTGCTTGAGAGCCCACTCCTCCACTTTTCCTTGCCTCTTTCCCCCAGATATGCAAAAATGCCATGTAAAGCGGGCTTATAGCCCACTATTGTACTTGATCCTACAGGTGCTAAGCCTGCCACATAGGCATAAAGTCTGATGTGGCAAGTTAATTAAGAAGAGACAGACTAGTTTGGTGACCCCAGGAAGAAACAGTGATAAGCGCGTGTACCTAGATGAAGCAAACTTAGCAACAAAAAACTAAGCACCTATGCATTGGAGACTTGAGTTTCTAAGCCATTTAATGCCCATAGCACCTCATCTAAGCACCATTTCATTGGAAGAGCTCACTCCTTGGCAAATGCAATGAATACTATGAAGAAAGAGATAGAGAGAAGTAAACAAAAAATTGTCTTATAGCCAACCTTATAGCTAACCTTGTTGTATGAGTGACTAAGTGATGACTATGTATGACATGCCAACATCAGATAGCCTAAAGCACTGTGTTAAATCTCCAAGGGTGCGGCCGCGCGAGCGAGGCGACGGCCGTGGTAGGCGCGACCATGATACGGGCTGCTGGCAGCCCTTGGATCTGAGATCGAACGGTCGCATGCTAAGTTGCTAAAAATTTGCAGAATAACCCTCCAGGATAGGATATTCACCCATAGGTCTAGAGTCAAGCCATGCAACCATTCGATATCAGATCCAAGGGCTCTCGGAAGCCCGTATCATGGGAGAATGGAAAGCTTCGTATCACCTGTAGTTTTCCCGACGCTTCACATGACATCGAAAGCCATTTAATTGGGCGTCGAGTAGACATGACATCTAATTGGGCCCCCATAGTACTGTGCATGAATCCATTTATCCACCAGGCAAGCCACTACCCTGCCATTCGCACGCCCCCACTTGACAATTTTACAATCGATAAACCGCTCCTAGTCGTCCCGTCTTTTCACATTACGTCAGTTCCACTAATCCTAACCCTCTTCCCAAATCCATAGCATCCCAAATCTCCATGATCGGCGGTAAGTACAATGTTAGAACCATCACAGGTGACGAGTTCGATGTCATCTACACCCGTTCTTCCGCAACGGTGAAAGAATGCCTTGCTCGCTTCAAACGCATGTTCGAAAACTCAAATGATGAGTGGGTCGCTGGGCTAGATGTTGAGTACACCACAGTCCTGGGAAGCGAGAAGAATCTAAAGGAGGCAGAGAAGTAGAAGCCCGACGTGATCCATGTTTGCGTGCATGACTTATGCTTGGTCTACCACATATGCCATGCCGACGTTGAGTGCCAGGATTTTAAGAATTTCCTCAAGGATGGCCGAGTCAAATTCGTTACTGTAGACTTTAGGAACGACAAGGAAATCCTGGGTCAGATAGGCCTCGTTGTAGGCAACCCCTTCGACCTTCAGAAGGAAGGGCTGGTGCCCTCCCTTGACCAGCCTCCAATGCTTACCCTGGCAGGAGCCATGGTTCATCCTTCGTACGGTAAACTAGAGAAACATGTGTACACGTTTCATCATCATGCATGGCAGTGGAATGTACTAGATATGGACCACATCCACTATGCTGCAATGGATGGCTACCTTTGTTTCAATATCTACAAGGGTTGGATGAAGAGCAAGAGCCAACTGTGCGATTCAAGCAAAGAAGTATCGGCCAAGAGGAAGAGGGACAAGGACGAAGTCGAGGACGTGGACGAGGACTCCGAGTAAGGTGGCAGTGTCATTGCTCATGGTGGTTCTAATGCAGTGTCTACCGGATTAGTTGCTTAGTTTAATTTCGGTGTGCTCAGTTTTGTTTGAGGGGTGTGTTGTGCTGAGCCCCCAGCAGAACTATGTTATGTTTCTTCTCGTTATATTTCGTACATTTCATCTTTTAGTTGGTATAGTACTACCACTCGTTTCTTGACATTATATACGTACAATATATATGGCCAACATCATATAGCCAGCAGTTGAGTTGTCAAAGAATTTCAGGGTGCTTAATTTTGTCAAAGAATTCCAGGGTGCTTAGTTTATTTGAGGGGTGTGTTGTCCTGGACACCATTAACTTATCATTGTGAGAATCGGCTTATTTTTGTCATGTAACATGGTCAACGGGGTTTGATGTGAAAATAACAATGTCTAATGGCATTTATGAGCAAACATCTAACTTAACGATGGCATTTTTAGATATCTAATTGCATTTTTGAGCAGGCATCTCACGGATCGATGGCATTTTTTGAGTAGTTGTAACTTCTAATGGCAAAACTGAGTAGTGATACACAATTAGTGGCATAAATAATAAGCACCCAAGAATTAAATAGGGCTAATTTCTTTATACCCTTGTGTGCGAAACAATATACGCTACCTACCGCCAGATTTTCTTTACAAAGGCAACATAGAACTATATGAGTGCCCTGTTAAATTTTGGAATTATTCCGGGTTCGTTTGGCCTTTTTTATACATTAATTGAGTTTCTGGTCATTTAATGTGCATAATTCAAATTTGATCTACAAGCACATGCTCCTATGCACCAAAGTTGATTGAAAAATCACATGTGTGTCCTCGGGTGAATTTCTAGGTCCCATGCAAGAAATGGGAATGAAATTCAAACATCTGGGCATCGTGGTTCGGCCGAGAACATTGAGAAGCTTGGTTTTAAAATTCTTGTAAATCCAAAACACGCCTGAAAGTCATGAAACTTGGCATGGTGTCATGTCATGGTACTACCATGCTGTGGTAAAAAAATCAGAATAGGAACAAGTTTTGGTATAAGTTTCTTGCAAATCGGAGCTTCTCTCAAGAAGGCTCGTGGTTCTGAGAGGGAACGTGTCACCTTCGTGTGCATAATTAAAATTTTAAATACAAGCACATGCTCCAGTGCACCAAAGCTAGTTGAAAAATCACATGTGTGTCCTCGGGTAAATTTCTAGGTCCCATGTCAGAAATGGGAATGAAATTCAAACATCTGGGTGTCATGGCTCCGGTGGAAACATTGAGAAACTTGGTTTTTTAATTCCTGTAAATCCGAAACACGCATGAAAATCATGAGACTTGGCTTGGTGTAATGACATGGCACCAACATGCTGTGGTAATTTTGTTGTCCGATTTGCGAAGGCGCACACATTAACAATCAACAAAGTCATTTTGGAACAAGTGCTGTCACGTTACAATCAGAAACACAAGTATTATTGAAACTGTGGGCGTTCTATTTACCATTTACGTGCTGCCACGCTCCCCTTTTTATTAGCTAGGAGGCGTCGTGCAGGGTAGCTATTTGAGTACGGGAGGCGTGCGATCAGACCCCTGCGTGTGCTTATCAGGAGGAGAGCCCTTTGACCTCCATCTGTCATCCACCTCTCTCCCAAGGTACCATTAATGGCGCCCGAGCCTCTGTTTGATGGCGTGGCAATGTCTCACTCGACTGAGATTTAAGAGAGAAAAAAGAAAATCTGAAAAGATAATTTTTCATGGATCTTGATGTAAGATCTGACGGACCTATATAGCATCTACTGCGACTTATAGCAAGACTGATGAATATATATAAGGATGACGAGAGTGGATAATAATTGTCTTACATAATTAGGAAGATAACTAAAAAATCCACATGCGGCTACGCCCGAAATACACAAGGGAAAAAGAAGAAGGAAGACACATACAATGATCTGGCTTGCTGATCACTAATTTCTTTATGCGCTGCAGGTCGCGGAGACTAGTTCTCGCGGCAGGCAATGATCTCTTTCATCAGTTTCATGTCCTTAATAAGCTACTAAGCATCCATGGATTCCTCCACCAGCCTGTTGCACTCGATGCAGAGCATGGCATTCTCGTCCATAAGTTTCTTGATGATGACGCCCATCCTCTACAACACGGCAGCGGTCTCCTCCTCCTGCTTCGCCCTTCTGGCGATCTTCGCCCTTAGCAGGTTGCGCTCGCCCCGGAGCTTTGCATTGCCCTCCCCGAGTTGCCGGATGACGCCAGTAGCCTCGTCCTGCATCCTCGCCCAGCCGGAGATCTGATCCATCTGGCTATGGACTATCGCATGCATGCGCGTGTAAGAGTCCTCGCCTTCCCGCGAGAAATTTTCCCAGGCCGGCGCAGCGCGGCGGGACCTCCCTGCTGCTTCGGCGGCACGGCGGGACATCTCTGCTGCTTCCGCGGCATGGCCAGACCAGTCTACTACATCAACGGCGCGGCGGGACCTCCGTGCTACTTCGGCGGCGCGGCGGGACCTCTGTGCTACTACTGCTACGCGGCTGGACATGTCAGCTGCTTTCGCGGTGAGGCGGACATCTCTCGTGCTTCCTCTTCCATGCTCACCTCTCCCTGGTGGAAATCTCTCGACCCAGAACTCATGCTGGCTATGGCTTGATTGTTTCTTGTGGATGAGGAGTTGAGGAGGAATGTGCAATCATTTTCGGTTAGGTAGTTCCCCTTTTTATAACCTAAGTACTAGCACTAGGACTAAAACCAGCATAGTGGGAACACGTTCAGGTTTGGTACGTACTGGTAGGTGTGAGCAGGCTTGCACTTAATTGTAGCACTAGTACTTCCGAATGTGATGGGAACAAGGTAAAGATTAATTGATGGTTTTTGGTTTCAAGGCCCGAAACGGCTTCCTATGAGTTTAATGGAACATAAATTTTAAGTAGACTACACTGCTCAGATGCGTAAATATTATGTTACTGTAAAAATTGGCACAAAATACGAAGGAGACCAATGGAAGTACTACTAGCAACCCATGATTTAACTACTCACATGCATGCAGTGGAGTAGTAATGTCTTTCTTCCGCCCTCACGTCCACTCAAGTTGCATGCGCTGTATTAATTGACCATCAATGAAGTGAAGGACTTTACACGCGTCAAATTATCACATGGGGTGGATCTTTGTACAAAATTGCGTCCGCGCCGTGTACCCGCGTGTGCGTGCGAGGGAATGAGTGCATGCGTGGCATGCGTGCACATCTTCGCTTCGTGCATGTACCGCCAGTACGGCTCAAGGAGGACGAGTACATTCTTCTGGAACCAGAGCACGTCACTGTGATCAATCCACACAAGGATGTCGCGACAATGCCTCCACATGTGCCACGTGCCCACGTGGCTTCATGAACTGTAAGAGAGACACCGTGTAGCATGCCATTGTGTTTTGCACATACTCAAAGTACTAGTAAGGTACACATGCATTGCACGCGTCATATTTTGCAACCAAATTACGAATAAATACCACACTGTAGCATGTAAGCTTTGAGTCATATATGCCTGATGTAGACCTTCGTTTAATTCTTATAGTTCATCTCATTCAAAATCAATTAGTTTTTATAAAAAAAACCTAGGGCCTCTTTGATTCGTAGGATTTCCAAAACGCGGGAATAGGAAGAACATGGGATTAGAGTGGAATGTCATCTTGAATCCTACATGATGGTATGAGTGTTTGATTGTGCATAGAAAAAATGCAGAATTCTTTCAAAGAGGTTTGAGTGGATGGGATGTTTCCTATGAAATCTAGTGCAAATGAATCATATGGACAAATTCCCGTGGTTTACAATCCTATGAATCAAACAACCAAGATAGGAAAAATTCCTAAGGATTAGAATCCTCCAAAATTCCTTCGAGAATCCTTTGAATCAAAGAAGCCCTTAATCTATTTTATGATTCATGGAATTGTGCATTGTAAAGCATAAAGTACAAACAAAGAATGGCAATTCAACTAGAAAAAAAGTTTGGGCAGTTACGATACGGAAGATTCTAGAACAAAGGAGAACCATTGTTGTCTTGAGATTTGTGCATTATGCTTAAGTTCAACCATGGAGTCTGCTAGATTGTACATGTGGAAAAATCCGGTGGGGGCTAGAAGATGGTGAGAGGGGCCGAGTGGAGGGAGACTATGAAGGAGTTCACAACTGCGAGATCAATATTTAGAGAGAGGGGGCGAGAACGCGCGCTGTTGCATGAAGTGGCGGAGCCATGAAAAATGTCCCATGAGCTAGGGGGCCAAGCATTGCTAATCCTTTACGAGGAGGGCCAATTCATCAACTTAAACCATTTTACCAGCAATTGTCTAATGATCATATTCATATTAGCCTCGATATATATTGGTGTTAGGGGGGCAGGGCCCTTGCTGCCCCCTGTCTTGGCCATTGTGCGCGCGTCTAAGAGATGAAGCGGAAGGCATGGATGATGAGAGGGGGGCGTTCGATATATAATTAATGTGGGTGTATTAGCTATATATGTAATCCTATATAGAGAGGTATAGATTGATCGATGTGGACGTGGGAAAGAGGGTGAGACCTCACTAGATATATAGATTGATCGGTTTATGTGGAAAACTATGAAAGACCTAGCTATACACACACACACACACATAAAGGAACATCGATCGTCGCGCATGCACGTCAGAGATAAAGAATGCCCGATATGATGGAGAGGGGGATGTGTGTGTGTGTGTGTGTGCCTTCATGGGAGACCGACCTGAAGAAAGAGATTGCATGTGTGCGATGGATAATGCCGACTGGTAGTGTGTGTGCATACATACACGAGAGAAAGTTAGTGGTACAATTATAAAGAGAAGACCAATGTGTGGGTGTAAAAGACTAGGTGAGGTCATAATCAATGTAAAGTTGAATTCAAATATTTGAATAAGAGATCATGGTGTTTGAAACCCATGCATGCATGAATATAACGGAGATCTGCGCGGTGTGGTTTGGAAACGAGCATGTTGCAATGTATACACATTGAACAAGGTCAGATTGGTTTGAATTTGAGATATCGATGGCAGACATCGTTTGGCCACATTGCATCCGTGCATGGACAAACTATTCTAATTGGAGATGATGGGTGGCTTTTGCATCACATATCTATATATATACCCCTATATATATTATATCTTATATTTTTTATATAGTGTGCGGATAACTTTAACTTTGAAAGATGGTTGTTGGATGAGGCCAATCCGATGGTGCAGAGCTGGCAAATTTGAGCACTACTGGATGTTGGATATCATCTAGATTCCACCAGATTTGCCACATGTACAATCTAGAAGACTCTATGGTTGAACTTAAGCATAATGCACAAACCTCAAAATACAAGCACTTCGTCTTTGTTCTAGAATCTTCTGTATCATAATTGCCCAAATGTTTTTCTACATGATTTGTTTTTACACAATTCCATTAATCTTAAAATAGATTAGCTTTCTTATAAAAACTATATGATTTTGAATGAAATGAACTATACGAATTAAACAAACATCTACATCATGCATATATGACTCAAAGCTTACATGCTATAATGCGGTATTTATTCATAATTTGGTTGCCAAATCTCATGCGTGCAATGCACGCGTACCTTACTAGTCTAAATGGTGTATGTGTGTGTGTTGTGCATGTTAAACACATTGTACGTAGTATATCATACTAGTCTAAATTGTCTTTTTTTTGTACACGTTAAGCTTGTTCTCCCAAAATTTCAAGCCGCGCCTTGTTATGCCGAAATTTCAAGCTAGCGTCTCTGTCTATCGTGCTGCGAAACTCCCGCCTCTTCAACCCTCGCCTTGTTAGCCCGAAATATTTAAGATATATCTTTGTCTCGCTGTGCTCCGACAACTCCCTCCATCTCAACCCGTGCCTTGCTATTCCAAAATTACAACGCGCGCGAAAACTCCCGCCTCCTGTGAAATCCCGACACGCAAAATGCCCGTGATACCACTGAACCGAAAGAACTGCCTCAAATTAGTGGGGGTACTTTCGTAACTTACCCCACATTTCGGACAAGCGCGTCCCAAAGCCATGGTTCCTCACTCCCATCTAATCCGCCCACCCATTCGTACACCGAGGTCGGCAAAACCCGCGAAGCCCCACACCCTCCTCCGTCTGCCACCCAGCCGGAGCCTCTTCCCCGACGACGTCGTCCACAGCAACACCTCGACGTCCCTCATCCACCGTACCGGATGAGGATTCGTCGTCGATCTGGTCATCCCGCTGGTTCATCCACCCCGTCCTCCACCTCCAAGGAGCTGCCCCGACGTTCCCCTCGTCTTTCGTGCCAACTCCATTCCCACATCACCGTCTTCACCTGCACCACCGGAAGAGCATCATCATCATCGTTTCCTCGGATGAAGCTGCGACCTAATCGGCACCACCAAAGAGGTTGTACACTAATCGCCGCATTTTATTCTTGATTTGATCTCATGGTGCTGCCGGAGCTCGGCCTCGAGCCGACATGGCGCGGCTCCATCCACGCTGGCGTCGCCGGCCACTTCCTCCATGGCGTCGCTCCCTCGGCGGCGACATCCACATCAGCAGGAGCTGCTGCTACTTTAGCTCTCGCTCGCGCTGCTGTTGTGCTCTTACTCTCGGTCCCCTTCCTGGTCTGCTCTTGCTCTTGCTCGCGCTTGCGTTGTTGCTCTCGCTCTCGCTCTTGCTCTTGCTCGCGCTGCTGCTCTCATTATTCCTCTTGCTTGCGATGCTGCTCCGATTTAGCTACACTTTAGTCGACTGAATCGACTTTTGGGTCAGTCGATTTTCAGGGAGTGGGGGGGCTTGCTGGAGTTAAGGAAGAACCTGGCGGTGGTGGGGCGATGGCGTGGGGATCGCCGGAGAAAAAGCTTGGCATGGGGGGGGCTATAGGGATGGCCGGGGCGGCGGCGGCCGGTGATGGGGATTGTTTTCGGGGCGGGCCAGGTGGCGCACCACCGGCCGCGGGCGGCGGGGGGCGGCTGTTTGGCCAGTGGTGGCCGGCGGCTCAGGGGGGGTGGAGGTTGAAGATGAACTGCAGGCCCTTTATTTCGTATCCAACGGCTGCAAAATCGACTGACAAAAGGTGAAAAAGGCAGTCGACTGACTTGTAGCCTCACCTCTAGTGTGTTCAGTTTCAATAATAAAATTCAGTTTCGACAGCAGAATTCAGTTTTGTCAGTTAAGTTCAGTTTCGACAGTTAAATTCAGTTTCAACAGTTAAGTTTAGAGATGAGCAGTTGGTGCATACATCTAGCACTTTATGGTTATGTATTTTACGTCATCTATTGGAGATGCTATTAGAATTCCACTCAGGTTAACGTTGTCTCTCTTATCCTGCTTCAGCCTCGGCGTCGTACAACTCACCAGAGCTGCTCCAACGACGAAACCCTCCATCACAGTGGAGCAGTACCTCGGGCTCCATCTCCAGACGCCTAAGATCTTCTTCCCCTCCTCCGACAGCCAAGTCAGCCGGAGCATCCTCACCGGCCAACCCAATCATGCTGAGATCGACATGGCTTCGCCAAAGAGGTTGTACACTTCTTGTGGTTTGACTTAATCTCAACATGCTTCTTTGCATCCTGTGATCTTCCAATTCTTGTGAACCAAACACCCAGATTGGTAGAAATTATGCGTTTTTAGATTCTCTATTTTGCACGTGCATTTCTATCCTATTCCTGTCTATTTCCTATCCCTGCATCATTAGAATCCTCAAATTCAAACAAGCCATTACACAATTACTTCTGTTACAGATATGTGTCAAAGAAAACCTTGTGTGGTTTGTCCTGCTCCTGCGGTGCTGTGTTCCACCCCAGCTCAGCTGCTCCAACGACGGAAGGGTTCACCAAAGCAGGGATCCGCTCTCCAGACTGTCTTTCGCCGCCTCAGATCTTCTTCCCCACCGCCAGCAGCCACGACAACTACATTACCATCATCAACTGAGCAGATGACCTTGAGGACTACACGGGTTCGCAAGAGAGCTCGCACTCTTCCGTGTCTGCTTACGTTATGCATCACTTAATATGATGACATGCTACTTTATCATCGTGTTCACCTATTAGACTCCGACTCAGGTCCAAACTTATGCTGAAACTTGAGTTTTTAAATGGTTGTGGGGGTACATATTGGGGCAGCAATATCTGGTTAATCTCGGGTGTCTACTATGAGTTTCATGTTGGGTGCAAACAAACATTAAAGGAGCCATTATCTGTATTTTTTAACTAAAGCTATTATCTGCCTGCTATCATTTGTTTTGGGTCTATCCACAGTTTGCTACCATCACTCTGGATTTGTGCATGCACTCCTTACATAATCTCACTATGTTTTATTCCTATGCATGTCAGTTATTGTACACAATGGAACTGAACATGTAGAGCAAAAGAGACGAGCCTTGCGTGGCAAGAAAATTTCATGCAGGTGTCGCTCCATGGTGGGCGCAAAGGCAGCCCCCCTCCACCCATTTTGGATCGTAATCAAGAGGAAGATAACTATTCTGAGGGGGATTCAGAAGCATAAGACCACTCCTATTTACCCCATGAGGTATTCGCTCTAACTTGGCATCCTAATGTTGGTAATATCATGCATATGGTGCCTTGCATTGCTTACTGTATACATCAAAGATGTCATCTGCTTAGTTTAGACATGCTTTGTGTCAATGCCATCTGTTTAGTTTCTTTATCGTATATGTGAATCATGCAATGCCATCTTGTTTAGCCAGGCATCATATATGTGAATTTTGCATTGCCATCCTGGTTAGCCAGTCATCTTATATGTGAATTATATCATGACATCATTTTTTATTACATGTTAAATTTGTCAACAATTTTAGTACATTCAATTACTCTTCATGTGCATCAGCCATTCGGCATGGTCATGGAAAAATCTGGAGTGGAAACAAGGTCTTCAGAGCAGACAATGCTATCTAACGAAGCGCATGTCTTGCTGGTTACAGATAGCTCCTTAGAGGAGGATTCAGAGACAGATGACCAGTCCTATCCCCCCCCCCCCCCCCGAGGTGCATGCTCTAACTTGGCAGGGTTATGATGCTCATATCGTGCGTATGGTATCTTGCATTGCTATGTCATTTGCTTAGTTTAGACATGCTTTGTGTGAATGCCACATGTTTAGTGTCTAATTACCATATATGTGGATTATGCAATGCCATCTTGTTGCAAGACATTATATATGTGAATTATGCAATGCTATCTTGTTGCAAGGCATTATATATGTGAATTATGCAATGCCATGTTGTTTAGCCAAGTGTCATATATGTGAATTATATCATGTCGTCCTTTTTTGTATTTCTCATTGCTTTTGTCAACAATGTTTATATATTCAACTGCTCTTCCTGTGCATCAGCCATTTGAATTGGTGATGGAGAAATCTGGAGTGAAAACAAGGTCTTCAGAGCAGACAATGCTACCTGGTGAAGCAGATATCTTGTTGGTTATAGATAGCTCTTCAGAGGAGGATTCCGAGGCAGATGACCAGTCCTATTATCCCCCTGAGGTGTATGCTCAAACTTGGCAGGGTTATATTACTCATATCATGCATATGTTGTATTGCAATGCTTAGGTTTTACATCATATACACGATATTGAATGCCATCTCCTTAGTTGACACATCATATATGCGATTGCCCTCTACTCACTTCCTTAGTATATAAATCATATATCTGAATTATATCATGCCACGATGTTTACATAGACAACATGTATCTAAATTATGGCATGCCAACCCATTTTCTAAAGACATAATATAGTTATATCATCTCATCCTGTTCACATAGTCATCATATTTTGAATTACATCATTCTATCCGTGAATTATATCATGCCATCATGTTTCCATCGACGGCATGTTTGTGATTTATGGCATGCCAATCACTTTAATAGACACATCGTATAGTTATATCATCTCATCATGTTTACATAGTCATCATATTTTGAAGTATGCCATTCTATCCTGTTTAGCTAGCCATCATACATGTGAAATTGTGTCATGCTATGATGTTTAATTGGCCATCATATATGTGAAATTATGTCCTGCTATTCTGTTTGGTTAGACAACATAAATGTGAATTATTTCATGCCCTGTTTTCTTCCCTACTATCCATTGCACCTGTCTATCTATACATTCAATTACTTTTCTTGTTTATCAGCCATTTCAATTGGAGGGGGTGATGGCAGTATTTGTGGGAGTAAAAATACGGTCTTCAGAAAAGATCGTGCTACCTGTCGATGGAGATAGAACCACGGTTGTACTTGCCCAAGAACTAGCCCCACCACACATAACCCAGACTCACGCAGATTGTACCCCTACCCAGTTGGACAGAGCACCAGCTACACCCCTTCTAACCCCAACCCCGGCAGATAGTAACCCAGTTCCCATTGACACAACACCGTCTCCACCACAGAGCACCCAAACATGAGCAGTTAGTAAGGCAACTGCAGTGCCCAAAGCACAAGGACCACCACTCCGAACCCCAAGTCAATGCTTAAAGCAGAAGAAGAATTGTTCTCAGGTCAGGTTCCATAGCTATGGTTCATACTACTTTACTCTTGCATCACTGTATTTACTCATACCAACTAATTTCAAATTTGAAGGATGCAATTGAAACTCCAATGGCGCAACAAGTATGTTTTAAACCCGTTTCTTTAACGTGTTTGCCGTTGTAACTTGCTCTATGTTGATTTCAGTTTCAATTGAACAAACAGTTATATTCTCACGCCATGCACCTTACAAGTGTTGTTATTGCTGTGTAGTTTCCCACACTTATATTCTGTCTAAGCTGCTTTGTCTTAAATAGATATGATTCGAACTGTATCTATCTTGATTTGGCAACATAAACTAGAATGATATAGACCATACAGTGACCATACTACATAGATATATGTTTGTTTCATGCTGTTATCCTGTCCACCTTACTACTGAACTGGTTTACCAAAACGAGTTTCATATACTACATTGTAAACCTGTGATGTGTTTGTTTGTTTCTCTTTTAGAATGCGGATAAAATATTGGAGAAGAGTACCCCGTTATGCAATGGTATAGGAAGTAATGCAGATAAGGTTCAAGATAGTGAGACATCCCTGTTGGTCTCCAAGAAAGCTGATAAAAACTATATTGAAGACACTGAGAAAACCCCAAAGTCATGTCTTGATGCAGTGTTCGAGTTACTGGCTACTACTGCTGGCACCAGCTCTTTGAACTCGCTACCTGAATCAGTTCGGCTTCTTGAGTCTCAACTTCAAGTTGAAAGACATCGATTAGATGTTATGCGACAGGAAGCCAAAGGACCGAGGAAGTCCCTGCAGAATTTAGATGCATACTTTCTGGTGCAACAGCAAGTGCTGGAGGATTTAAGCGCCAAACAAGAGAAAGTTAATAAGCTTGCTAAGCATCTTGCCAGCAT
Organism: Triticum monococcum; assembly: GCA_034509565.1. NCBI lineage: Eukaryota > Viridiplantae > Streptophyta > Magnoliopsida > Poales > Poaceae > Triticum > Triticum monococcum. The sequence goes on from CM067845.1 coordinate 147,834,728, forward strand.
TATGGGTACCTAGGATATTGTTTCTTGAGCTCTTCTGAAGTGGTTTCAGTTCTGGACTTGTTTTGCTGTGGCGTTTATATGCTGCTTTGTTCCCTATATTTGCACTGGTGGTGAACTTTCACGCCCAGTGGATGTAATATGTGTAATAGCCGTGATATCCTAGCGTAAGTTGCTTGCCTATTTATTTCCTTATTGTCTTGTTTATTTGTTTTCTTGTAGTCAGTACAATTCTTTTTCCGCAGTTTGCTAGTGGGCGCAATAGCTTATTTTTTAAAACTAGGCCACATTAACCATGGGCTACATATTTACTTTAGTTAACATGGGCCTCCTACGGGCCTTAGAAACAATGGGCCTTCTACGGGGCATAGAAACAATGGGCCTTATACGGGCCGTAGACACAATGGGCCTTCTACGGGCCGTATCATCAATGGGCCTTCTACGGGCCGTATGATCGGTTGGCCAAACATGGGCCAATAACAGACCACATTATGGTCGTAAATGGGCTAGAGTTCAAACCGTTCGTTCATGGGCCGACCATAATGGGCCGTCGTTAATCGGCCGTATTTGATGACGCTATGAAAACGGCCCAACGTATTAACGGGCCACAAACGGGCCGACTGTAACCACGGCCTGAATTTGGCCCACAAGCAGAAAATGACAGTAACGGGCCGAAAGTAAATGAATGCTGGAAATGAGCCCAAGAATAAATGGGCCTTGAGAAGGCCGAAAGATAACATGGGCTGGAAACGGCCCAATGGTATAATGGGCCGTTAATGGGTACACTACTAGGAAAAGGCCTACTAGTGGCGCACCAGTTTTGCCTACTAATGGCGCACTACTGGTGCGCCACTAGTACCACGCCACTAGTATTATATACTAATGGCGCACCACGCCATGCGCCATTAGTATAGACCAACATGCGCCATTAGTATGCCTCCCACGGGGCCATATTTACCCATGTGCTTTGCATACTAATGTCGCACTGTGGGGTGATGCGCCATTAGTATGAATATTAGATTTTTTACTTTTCTGATTTTTGCACAGGTTACAAAATATATCATTGGACAGAATATAGACAGCACCACACAGTAAGAGCAGATTCATCGAATACAATATAAGATTAGTCTTTGAATACATTTCATCATATTAGTCTCCGAATTCAAAAGACTGAACAAAGATAAAACATTACAAGTCTCGAGACCGCGAGTAGCGAGTTTGTCGGAAGTAATACTAATCCTAACTAGTCCTACTAATCATCATCATACAACTTCTACTCGTTATTAATAACAAGTCATACGATCATCATCTTGATAGTCATTGAACCAACCCTACTTAATTATTCTTAGCACATGATCATCAGTATTAGCTAGGACCTAAATACCCTATTTAAAGTAAAATAGCATAAAACAATATAGACCTTGACTCACCATTATGGAGAATGGAGATCATCCTGTCTCCAATTCATGCGCTTCGCTTCCTTTTGCTTCCAAGAACCTCCTTACGACTGTCCATACATTTTTTTCCATCCTTTGATTTTCATGTCTCCACTTCTTTTAGAAATCTCGTATGGACAGTTGAGATTCGTAGGATGACCTGGTTGTATGTTCAAAACATTAAGACTACCTTTCTGATACATCAAATGAGGCACACAATTCTCTGGGATTATCTGTTGAAAAACATAGTAATAACTTCATAGTTAGCAATGATGTACTAGTTTTAGAAGTATGCAAAAGATGCACGGATGTCGTAATAGTAAAAATCTTACCAGGGTATCTCCATGGTAGTTACCATAGTTGAACACATGCACTAGTGGCACGTATTGACCATAATGTTGAGGAGTTTGATTGTGGATATTGTAATTCTCAATGTCAGTACAAAATCTGACCAGATGATTTTTCTCCTTGTAAGTTGTTAATTCGGAGCCATCGGTGTAGTGGGTTTTGTCTACCATCTCCCGCACATTCTTTGAACAATAAAAATAAGCTGTCAATGGAAATAAGTTGACAACTATTTTGAAATAAACAATATAAATTAGCTAATAACTATGTTTGAGAAACTCGCATAGCGGTAGAACTGGAGGCGTATCAACAAGGACCCAAATGTCCATATTGTCTTGGTCGATGTTAGGATTACCAAGATCCATGGTGATAAGCATACCCTCATCAAAACCATACATCTTGCAAAATGCTTCCCAATTTTTGCAACCAAAATGGGTTACACTCTTAGAAATATATAGATTTACTTCAAAGTCCACATCGTGATGAGTCCTTAGGTGAATTTTCTTTGTTTCAGAAATTTCATGGTCTTCAAAATCCATCCTCTCTAAGACATAGCGTCTTGCATGGCATGGGATAAGCTATACTCGAATTGTAAAAGATGAAAATTACACGTTGAAATATTTGAAGTCATGCTTAATTATGAAAATAACACTTGTCGTCATTGTGTACCGTTTCAACTTCGAAGGTCTCCTCGAGCTTAATGCAGATACACTGTTCATTACGGGCCAATTTTACCACGGGCCGTTAATGGGCCGAGGGTTACTAAGGGCCTCATATGGGTCGAAAGACGTCATGGGACATACACGGGCCGGAAGTTAAAACGGTCTGGAATTATATTGGACGGCCCAGATGACGCTACTGGGCCTAATTCGGATAGGCCGTAAACGGGCCATGGGTTAGCGGGCTGTAAATGGGCTATATGCGAACAGGCCGTTAACAGGCTTGTTGTGGGCCGGCCCGCCACCTTTAGACCAAGTCAAACGGGCCTGCCTTTTCACAGGAATGGGCCTCTGTTGGGCCATGCCACGTGTCAACGTATCATAGGCGCTTTGGGTCCAATGAGTGGATGACATCTGTCCCAGCGGTGAGCCGACACGTGTTCCCTCCAGCCAATGATGATTTTACACGTGGAAAATCCCCATTTGGTCGGGGCTGTTAACGGGTTATTGGATCCAAAACCGGACCAGATAGCTTAACGGCGTTCCGTTACGATGGATGCCACGTGTCGGTCACCCTTGACGAAAGCACTTCTGTGACGCGCGATTTATCGTCATGGAAGTGGACACTTTTGTGATGATAATTTTGGTAATGTCATGGAACACTTCTACGACAGCACAGGTATGACTATCTTGATTCTGTCATAAATTTGTCATGGATGTACATGCATGGCAGAAAACGTGACCTACTGTGACAAACACGTATCATCACGTAAGTGTATTTTTTGTAGTATCGTCTATCGGTAACTTTACTTGGAGCTGTATTTTTATTCACCACATGATATGTGTTTTGCTTGGAGCGTCTTATATGATTTGAGTCTTTGCTTTTTTAGTTTACCACAATCATCCTTTCTGTACACACCTTTTGAGAGAGACTCACATTATTTGAAATTTATTAGAATACTCTATGTGCTTCACTTATATCTTTTGAGCTATATAGTTTTTGCTCTAGTACTTCACTTATATTTTTTAGAGCATGGCGGTGGTATTATTTTATAGAAATAATTGATCTCTCATGCTTCACTTATATTCTTTTGAGAGTCCTTTAGAACAACATGGAAATTTGCTTTTAGGAATAATATAAAAACTTTCATAGAAGTGCATTGAATACTATGAGAAGTTTGATACTTGATAATTGTTTTGAGATATGGAGATGGTGATATTAGAGGCATGCTAGTTGAGTAGTTGTGAATTTGAGAAATACTTGTGTTGAAGTTTGTGATTCCCGTAGCATGCACGTATGGTGAACCGTTATGTGATGAAGTCGGAGCATGATTTGTTTATTGATTGTCTTCCTTATGAGTGGCGGTCGGGGACGAGCGACGGTCTTTTCCTACCAATATATCCCCCTAGGAGTATGCGCGTAATACTTTGTTTCGATAACTAATAGATTTTTGCAATAAGTATGTGAGTTCTTTATGACTAATGGTGAGTCCATGGATTATACGCACTCTCACCCTTCCACCATTGCTAGCCTCTCTAGTATCGCGCAACTTACGCCGGTACCATAAACCCACCACTTACCTTCCTCAAAACGGCCACCATACCTACCTATTATGACATTTCCATAGCCATTCCGAGATATATTGCCATGCAACTTTCCACCATTCCGTTATTATGACACACTTCATCATTGTCATATTGCTTGCATGATCATGTAGTTGACATCATATTTGTGGCAAAGCCACCGTTCATAATTTCATACATGTCACTCATGCATCATTGCACATCCCGGTACACTGCCGGAGGAATTCACATAGAGTCATATTTTGTTCTAAGTATTGAGTTGTAATTCTTGAGTTGTAAGTAAATTAAAGTGTGATCATCATCATTATTAGAGCATTGTCCAAGTGAGGAAAGGATGATGGAGACTATGATTCCTCCACAAGTCGGGATGAGACTCCGGACAAAAAAAAGGAAAAGAGGCCCAAAAAAAGAAGGCCCAAATAAAAAAATAATGAGAGAAAAAGAGAGAAGGGACAATGTTACTATCCTTTTTCCACACTTGTGCTTCAAAGTAGCACCATGTTCTTTATGATAGAGAGTCTCATATGTTATCACTTTTATATACTTGTGGGATTTTACATTATAGAACTTGGCTTGTATAATCCAATGATGGGCTTCCTCAAAATTGCCCTAGGTCTTCATGAGCAAGCAAGTTGGATGCACACCCACTTAGTTCTTTTGTTGAGCTTTCATACACTTATAGCTCTAGTGCATCCGTTGCATGGCAATCCCTACTCACTCACATTGATATCTATTGATGGGCATCTCCATATCCCGTTGATACGCCTAGTTGATGTGAGACTATCTTCTCCTTTTTGTCTTCTCCATAACCACCATTCTATTCCACATATAGTGCTATATCCATGGCTCACGCTCATATATTGCGTAAACATTGAAAAAGTTTGAGAACATCAATAGTATGAAACAATTGCTTGGCTTGTCATCGGGGTTGTGCATGATTTAAATATTTTGTGTGGTGAAGATAGAGCATAGCCAGACTATATGATTTTGTAGGGATAACTTTCTTTGGCCATGTTATTTTGAGAAGACAAGATTGCTTAGTTAGTATACTTGAAGTATTATTATTTTTATGTCAATATTAAACTTTTATCTTGAATCTTTCGGATCTAAACATTCATGCCACAATAAAGAAAAATTACATTGAGAAATATGTTAGAAAGCATTCCACATCGAAATCCTTTTTATCATTTACCTACTCGAGGACGAGCAGGAATTAAGCTTGGGGATGATTGATATGTCTCCAACGTATCTATAATTTTTGATTGCTCCATGCTATTATTTTATCTGTTTTGGATGTTAATGGGCTTTATTTTACACTTTTATATCATTTTTTGGGACTAACCTATTAACCGGAGGCCCATCCCAAATTGTTGTTTTTTTGCCTACTTCAGTGTTTTGCAGAAAAGGAATATCAAACGAAGTCCAAATAGAATGAAACCTTCGGGAGCATGATTTTCTCAACAAACATGATCCAGGAGACTTGGAGTGGGCGTCAAGAAACAATCGAGGAGGCCACGAGGCAGGGGGCGCGCCTACCTGCTGGGCGCAACCTCCACCCTCGTGGGCCCCTCGTTCATCCACCGACCTACTTCTTCCTCCTATATAAGTCCACGTACCCCGCAAACATCCAGGATCACCACGAAAACCTAATTCCACCGCCGCAACCTTCTGTACCTGAGAGATCCCATCTTGGGGCCTTTTCCGGAGCTCCACCGGAGGGGGCATTGATCACGGAGGGCCTCTACATCAACTCCATGGCCTCTCCGGTGATGTGTGAGTAGTTTACTTCAGACCTTCGAGTCCATAGCTAGTAGCTAGATGGCTTCTTCTCTCTCTTTGGATCTCAATACAAAGTTCTCCTCGATTCTCTTGGATATCTATTCGACATAATCTTCTTTTCCGGTGTGTTTGTCGAGATCCGATGAATTGTGGGTTTATGATCCAGATTATCTATGAACAATATTTGATTCTTCTTTGAATTCTTTTATGTATGATTGGTTTATCTTTGCAAGTCTCTTCGAATTATCAGTTTGGTTTGGCCTACTAGATTGATCTTTCTTGCAATGGGAGAAGTGCTTAGCTTTGGGTTCAATCTTGCGATGCTCGATCCTAGTGACAGTAGGGGAAACGACACGTATTGTATTGTTGCCATTGAGGATAAAAAGATGGGGTTTATATCATATTGCATGAGTTTATCCCTCTACATCATGTCATCTTGCTTAAGGCGTTACTCTGTTCTTATGAACTTAATACTCTAGATGCATGATGGATAGCGGTCGATGTGTGGAGTAATAGTAGTAGATGCAGGTAGGAGTCGGTCTACTTGTCGCGGACGTGATGCCTATATACATGATCATGCCTAGATATTCATCATAATTATTCGCTTTTCTATCAATTGCTCGACAGTAATTTGTTCACCCACCATAATACTTATGCTATCTTGAGAGAAGCCACTAGTGAAACCTATGGCCCCCGGGTCTATTTTCCATCATACAAGTTTCCAATCTATTTTATTTTGCAATCTTTACTGTCAATCTATATCACAAAAATACCAAAAATATTTATCTTATTATTATTATCTCTATCAGATCTCACTCTTGCAAGTGGCCATGAAGGAATTGACAACCCCTTTATCGCGTTGGTTGCGAGGTTCTTATTTGTTTGTGTAGGTATGAGGTGACTCGCACGTGGTCTCCTACTGGATTGATACCTTGGTTCTCAAAAACTATGGGAAATACTTACGCTACTTTGATGCATCACCCTTTCCTCTTCAAGGGAAAACCAATGCAGTGCTCAAGAGGTAGCAGGTGGCTGAACAATAGGTGCAGAAATCAAGGCTTTCTTAAGTATTTCAAATGCTTCTACACAATCATCATCAAAGACAAAAGTAACATCTTTTTGTAAGAGATTAGTCAGAGGCGTAGAAATTTTTGAGAATTCTTTAATGAACCTCCTATAAAAACCGGCATGACCAATGAAACTTCTTATACCTTTAATGTCCTTAGGACATGACATCTTTTCAATAGCATCAACTTTAGCTTTATCAACTTCAATACCTCTTTCGGAAATTTTATGCCCCAAGACAATACCTTCATTAACCATAAAGTAGCACTTTTCCCAATTCAAGACAAGATTATTTTCTTCACATCTCTGCAAAACTCGATCAAGGTTGCTTAAGAAATCATCAAAAGAAGTTCCATACACGAAGAAATCATCCATGAAAACCTCAACAATCTTTTCACAAAAGTCAGAGAATATAGCAGTCATACATCTTTGAAAGGTAGTAGGTGCATTACATAAACCAAAAGACATACGTCTATAAGCAAAGGTACCGAAAGGGCAAGTAAAAGTGGTCTTTTCCTGATCCTCTTTCAACACAGGTATTTGAGAGAAACCAGAATAACCATCTAGAAAGCAAAAATGTGTATGTTTGGATAATCTTTCTAGCATTTGATCAATAAAAGGTAAAGGGTAATGATCCTTTCTAGTAGCTTTATTTAATTTGCGGAAATCAATTACCATTCTATAACCTGTAACAATTCTTTGTGGGATCAATTCGACTTTATCATTAGGAACAACAGTAATACCTCCCTTCTTAGGGACACAATGGACATGACTTACCCACTGACTATCAGCAACAAGATAAATTATACCTGCCTCCAGCAGCTTTAGTATTTCATTTCTTACCACTTCTTTCATCTTAGTATTTAACCGTACTTGGTGATCAACAACCGGTTTAGCTTCTTTCTCCAATTTTATTTTGTGCTGGCATGGAGTGGGACTAATGCCCTTAAGATCATCAAGAGTATATCCAATAGCAGCACGGTGCTTCTTTAGAGTTTTCAATAATTTCTCTTCTTCCTGCAATGAAAGGTTAGCACTAATAATAACATGATATATCTTCTTTTCATCAAGATAAGTATATTTAAGAGTATCAGGTAATGGTTTAAGCTCAAACACGGGATCACCCTTGGGTGGAGGAGGATCCCCTAGAATTTCAACAGGTAAGTTGTGTTTCAAAATAGGTCCTTGTTTAAAGAATACTTCATCTATTTCCCTTCTTTCATTCATAAACATATCATTTTCATGGTCTAGCAAATATTGTTCTAAAGGATCATTAGGAGGAACGACAATAGAAGCAAGACCAATCATTTCATCTTTACTAGGCAATTCTTTATCATGGGGTTGACTACGAAATTTTAGCAAAATTAAAATCATGAGACATATCCCCTAAACCAACAATAACACTATCCTTTTGCAGTCTATCTTAGCATTAACAGTATTCAAGAAGGGTCTACCAAATATAATGGGACAAAAGTCATCTTGTGGGGAACCAAGAACAAGAAAATTAGTAGGATATTTAACTTTCCCACACAAGACTTCAACATCTCTAACAATCCCAACTGGTGAAATAGTATCTCTATTGGCAAGCTTAATAGTAACATCAATATCTTCTATCTCAGCAGGTGCAATATCATGCATAATTTCTTTGTATAAGGAATGAGGTATTACACTCGCACTAGCACCCATATCACATAAGCCATGATAGAAATGATCTCCTATTTTAACAGAAACAACAGGCATGCCTACAACAGGTCTATGTTTATCTTTAGTATCGGGTCTAGCAATTCTAGCAGCTTCATCACAAAAGTAAATAACATGCCCATCAATATTATCAACCAAGAGATCTTTAACCATAGCAATACTAGGTTCAACTTTAATTTGCTCAGGGGGTGTAGGTGTTCTAGCATTACTCTTACGAACCACAATTGAAGCTTTAGCATGATCCTTTATTCTAGCAGGGAAAGGTGGTTTCTTAATATAAGCGATAGGAACAATAGGAACAACATTATAAGTAATAGTCTTTTCTTCAACTTTAATAGGTTCAACTACTTTGACTTCAATGGGAGGATGATATTTAAACCACTTCTCCTTAGGGAGATCAATATGAGTAGAAAATGATTCACAGAAAGAAGCTACTATCTCAGAGTCAAGTCCATATTTAGTGCTAAATTCACGAAAAGCATCGGTATCCATAAAAGATTTAACACAATCAAACTTAGGTGTTATACCTAACTCCTTACCTCGTTGACTTCCCAATCTTCAGAGTTGCGTTTAATTCTTTCCAATAAATCCCATCTGAATTCAATAGTCTTCATCATAAAAGAACCAGTACAAGAAGTATCGAGCATGGAGCAATTATTGAGAGAAAGCCGAGCATAAAATTTTTGAATAATAATTTCTCTTGAGAGCTCATGATTGGGGCATGAATATAACATTGACTTAAGCCTCCCCCAAGCTTGAGCTATACTTTATTATTCGCGAGGCCAAAAATTATATATATAATTACGATCATGATGAACCAGATGCAAATGATAAAACTTCTGATGAAATTCCAATTTCAATCGGTTGTAGTTCCATGATCCAATATCATCACATAGCCTAAACCATGTCAATGCATTTCGTTTCAAATATAAAGGGAAGACCTTCTTCTTGATAACATCCTCGGGCATACCTGCAAGCTTAAATAATCCACAAACTTCATCCACATAGATTAGGTGCATATCGGGATGTAATGGCCCATCTCCTGTAAAAGGATTAGCTAGCAGTTTCTCTATCATACCCAATGGAATTTCAAAGTAAACATTTTCAGTAGGTTCAGTAGGTTGAGGATCAACTCTTTCCTCTATTGGTCGGGGTGAATATACCCCGAATAAGCCCCTCAAAGGATTATTTTCCATAGTAACAAGTGACAGTAAATTTCAACAAACTATATAAAATTTTCCTTACCAAATTCCACCTACCAAAGGCGCTTCACTCCCCGACAACGGCGCCAGAAAAGAGTCTTGATGGCCCACAAGTATAGGGGATCTATCATAGTCCTTTCGATAAGTAAGAGTGTCGAACCAAACGAGGAGCAAAAGGAAATGACAAGCAGTTTTCAGTAAGGTATTCTCTGCAAGCACTGAAATTATTGGTAACAGATAGTTTTGTGATAAGGTAATTCGTAACGGGTAACAAGTAATAAAAGTAAACAAGGTGCAGCAAGGTGGCCCAATATTTTTTGTAGCAAAGGACAAGCCTGGACAAACACTTATATAAAGGAAAGCGCTCCCAATGACACATGGGAATTATCGTCAAGCTAGTTTTCATCATGCTCATATGATTCACGTTCGTTACTTTGATAATTTGATATGTGGGTGGACCGGTGCTTGGGTACTGCCCTTCCTTGGACAAGCATCCCACTTATGATTAACCCCCCTCACAAGCATCCGCAACTATGAAAGAAGAATTAAGGTAAACCTAACCATAGCATGAAACATATAGATCCAAATCAGCCCCTTACGAAGCAACGCATAAAGTAGGTTTCAAGCTTCTGTCACTCGAGCAACCCATCATCTACTTATTCCTTCCCAATGCCTTCCCCTAGGCCCAAAAATGGTGAAGTGTCATGTAGTCGACGTTCACATAACACCACTAGAGGAAAGACAACATACATCTCATCAAAATATCAAACGAATACCAAATTCACATGACTACTTATAGCAAGACTTCTCCCATGTCCTCGGGAACAAACATAACTAATAACAAATTATATTCATGTTCATAATCAGAGGGGTATTAATATGCACCCTGTTCAAGAATTCGTATGATTAACCAGTTAACTTGTTGATTAATCCCTACTCGTAGGGTCACCGAGTAGCCGATAAACCGATAAATCGTCCGATTAATTGATTAAATGGCCAATTAACTTGCCGGTTAGCCTATTAATCCCCTACTCCTCAGCCAACCGAGCAGCTACCAGTTAACGATTTCCTCAACAATGAATATGCATAACGGATCTGAACATATAATCTTCCACAGAATAAACCAACTAGCATCAACTACAAGGAGTAATCAACACTACTAACAACCCACATGTACCAATATGAGGTTTTGAGACAAAGATTGGATACAAGAGATAAACTAGGGTTTGAGAGGAGATGATGCTGGTGAAGATGTTGATGGAGATTGACCCCCTTTCGATGAGAGGATCGATGGTGATGATTTCCCCCTCCCGGAGGGATGTTTCCCCGGTAGAACAGCTCCGCTGGAGCCCTAGATTGGTTCCGCCAAGGTCCCGCCTCAAAATGGCGGTGCTTCATCCCGAAAGCTTCCTTCTGATTATTTTACAGGGCAAAAGACACCTTATACCAGAAGATGGGCATCGGGGGGCTTCCAGGTGGCCCACGAGGCAAGGGCGCGCGCCCAGGGGGTTAGGGCGTACCCTCCACCCTCGTGGACGGTGGGTGCCCCCCTCTGGTGCTTCCTTCGCCCAATATTTTTTATATATTCCAAAACTGACTTTCGTGGAGTTTCAGGACTTTTGGAGTTGTGCGGAATAGGTCTCTAATATTTGCTCCTTTTCCAGCCGAGAATTCCAGCTGCCGGCAGTCTCCCTCTTCATGTAAACCTTGTAAAATAAGAGAGAAAATGCATAAGTATTGTGACATAATGTGTAATAACAGCCCATAATGCAATAAATATCGGTATAAAAGCATGATGCAAAATGGACGTATCACTGGTCACGCACGGTGAGAACACCGCGGTGGATGCCAATGTCGAACCAGCCCTCGTCGAGCTGTCTGACACTCACGACGCTGCTCTTGAGCGCCGGGATGAAGTAGACGTCCATAAACGCCCTGTGATCACCTCCTTTGTCGGCGAAGACGACGGTCCCATGATCGTGGATCTCCACCATGGATCCATCCGCGAGCCGCACTTTTTCGGTGATCGAGCAGTCCAGCTCTACGAATGCGTCGACCGAACCAGTCATGTGGTTCGTGGCGCTGGTGTCGAGGAACCAACCCTCACTTTGCTTGCCGCCTGCAAGCGTGGGTCTGGTCATGACTCTCTCCTCGTTGAGGAAGACGTAGCCACACGCACACCCCATTGTCAGGGAGCCATCTCCCATCAACACGGTGGACCCTGAACACTTTGTTGTCGGGGTGTGGCTGACCTAAGTGTCCGTGCGCTCCTGCACGGAGTCGATGGTCGCCACCATCATGGTCGGAGCATGGTCCGCCATATGCATCGTTGTCGCGCCAAATTGCATGACCTCGTCGGGTCCCGTGGTCGTTGGGGACGCCGTCGTCGGGGTGTGGCTCCCCCACACCCGAGCCTTCATCACCTCCCAGTCGACACGCCCCGAGAACGTCGTTGTCGAGGTGTGGCCCTGTCACTAGAGTGATGGTTCCCGTGGACGGGATCCGTGCCTCTCCCACGGAATGGGTGGATGTCGGGGCTGTGGTCGCGAGAGACGCTGAGCTCTCCTGCACGGGCTCGACTCTTGCCAGCATCACCGCCGACCCGCTATTCACGTCAGCCTGGACGAGGTTTGCCGTTGTCGTGGCTGCCTCGTCGGCTTTCCTTGTGTGGCAATCCCGGATCCAGTGACACGGCATGTCGCAGTAGCGGTAGTTGCTACCGTTGCCAGCGCCTCGCCCTGCCCGGCTTGGCTTGCGACCGCGGTTGCCGCCACCGCTCTGGGTGCCTCCTCCGCCTTTGCTGCGACCTCTGCTTCCCGTGGGGGCGCCTCCCCCACTACCAGAAGAGTCGTCGCGGCCCCGCTGCTGAAGCTGCGCGTCCCACTGCTCCCATGTGAGCAGTAGTTCGCCGCCGGTGCGGTTGTTGGCTTCGTCTCCGCGCTCCTCAATGACCTTGAGCCGCCCTACCAGCTCCTCGATCATCATGGTGGAGAGATCCACCAAGCTCTCTATGGACCAGGACAGTTGCTTGTACTGCCTGGGGACGATGCGGAGAAACTTGAGAATCACCATCTTGTTGTCGATGGGATTTAGGGAGTCCTGGACTAAGGGGTCCTCGGGTGTCCGACATGTTGTCCATGGGCCGGACTGATGGGTTGTGAAGACATGAAGGCCGAAGACTGTATCCGTGTCCGGATTGGACTCTCCTTGGCATGGAAGGCAAGCTTGGCGACCGACTATGAAGATTCCTTCTTATCTAACCGACTCTATGTAAACCCTAGATCCTCCCGGTGTCTATATAAACCGGAGAGGTTAGTCCGGAAAGGATATACTCATTACCATAGTCATACAGGTTAGACTTCTAGGGTTTAGCCATTACGATCTCGAGGTAGATCAACTCTTGTAACACTCATATTCATCAAGATCAATCAAGCAGGACGTATGGTATTACCTCCATAGAGAGGGCCCGAACCTGGGTAAACATCGTGTTCCCCTTCTCCTGTTACCATCGATCCTAGACGCACAGTTCGGGACCCCCTACCCGAGATCCGCCGGTTTTGACACCCACATTGGTGCTTTCATTGAGAGTTCCACTGTGCCGTCGACGAAAGGCTCGATGGCTCGCCTTGTCCTTAAAGACAACATCACCTCCGGGGGAGCTCTGGCCCCAGGCCAAACCCTCCGGCTGGGCGGCTTTACTATGATCGTCCGTTCGGCCATTGAGCCGATGATGACCTCTCGGGCCATCAAAAACCCCCTTCGCATTAACTCCGAGCACTACAAGAAGATGGATCCGACAGAGTTTTCGTCTTTGAACGAACTCCTAGATCACATCGCCGCTTTGCGAATCGCCACAGACTACGATCGGATCGGGCCTAAAACCGATCAAGGAGAAATCAAGGCCCCACCGGTCACCCACCAGATTGCGGTGGTCGTGGAGCAGGACGGCGAGTCTTCTTCTATATCGAAGACGGACTATGTTCAGATCGCCGTTCAGGAAGAGCCGGATACTCACCCGCGAAAGGATGCGACCAACCCTCCCAACATAGCATCGGACGGCGGTCCTAAACAATCAGAAGATATCCCGGAACCCGGACTGTTAAGCCCGGAAGGTCGTCAGACTCCGGATAATCAGTTAGGTCGGGGTTCGGATTTAATTCCACCCACCCACCCGGACATAGACGCTCTCATAAGCATAAAACAGCAGTCTCGGGAAACGGTCCACCACTTCTGGGCCAGATTCCTCCTTGTTAAGGACAAGGTAAAATATTGTCGTGACGAGGACGCAATATCAGCGTTCTGCAACAATTGCGCAGATGAAGGAATCCTCAACGCCACCAATCGCCGCCGCATACTGAAATTCGCTAACTTAGCAACCATCGTACAAAAGTATAGCGCGATGGAGAGCACCTGGAAAACTTAGGCAGCTCGCTGAGAACCATCGGTCCCAACTCAACTCCACCTACAGGTGAAAAGGGCGCACCCTCGTGGCACGCCCAGTCCAACAGTCAAGAAACACAAAACCGCTATGCGGCACGGCACCGTTCTGGAGGGGTGGCTCGATGGCCCATGCAAAATACATACAACACCAGATACCGTGGCAACCCACAGCCTTAGAGCATGTCGGATACTACGACAGGTAGCCAAGAGCGGCGAGGACATCCTTATCAAGGACGACCCAGAACGGCATCCCCCAGAAGACGATAACTCAAGAGTATTGAGGGTCTTTGAGACATTCGCTTCAACCAACAAGCGCAAAAGCGCCCTTCGCGAGCTCGTCAAAGTCTACCAAGTTGCTATAATAAACCCCTAGAACGACACGGCTATAACATTCAATGCCGGTGATGAACCAAAGTACAAAACAGTACAAGCGCCAGCCGCGTTAGTCCTCAGTCCCATCGTGGACGGGTTTCGACTTACCAAGGTCCTCATGGATGGCGGCAGCGGACTAAACCTCATTTATGAGGACATACTCCATAAAATGGAAATAGACAGGAACCGCATCAAGCAAAGTAACACAACCTTCCGAGGAATTATTCCCAGTCAGGAGGCGCGGTGCACGGGAAAAATCACACTTGACGTAGTATTCGGCACGCCGGAGAACTATCGATCCGAAGAAATAACTTTCCAAGTGGCCCCTTTCAGCAGCGGATATCACGCCCTTTTGGGGCGGGATGCTTTTACACGCTTCCATGCCATACCCCATTATGGGTATATGAAGCTCAAAATGCCCGGACCAAACGGTATAATCACTCTCGTCAGTGATCCGGACATAGCACTCTGCGCTGAAAACAAAACTGCATCCTTGGCCCTGGAGGTTCTATCCGAAGCCCTCGCGACCGAAGAATTAACAGCACTACGCTCCACGGTGGACAGGGACGACGTGATCCTCGACAAACGCCCTAAATCCACCTCCTTCAAACCAGCAGAAGAAATAGTCAAATTCTAGGTCCACCCAACGGACCTCAAGAAGACATCATCTATCAGAGCTCAACTGAACCCAACAGTTGACACCACACTACGAGAATTCCTGCGCGAAAACTGGGACATATTCGCCTGGCACCCTTGAGATATGCCAGGGATCCCAGGCGAGCTGGCCGAACATAGCGTCAATATATTAAAGGGGTTTAAACCGGTTAAGCAAACACTGCGGCGCTTTTCTGAACCCAAGCGACAAGCCATGGGGGAGGAGCTGGCCAAACTCATCGAGGCCGGATTCATTAGAGAAATCAAACATCCGGACTGGCTAGCAAACCTGGTGATGGTACCAAAGAAGGACAAATCCTGGCGCATGTGCGTCGATTTCAAAGACCTCAACAAGGCTTGCCGTAAGGATCCCTTCCCCCTCCCCCGCATTGATCAAATCATCAACGCCACCACAGGACACGACTCACTGTGTTTCCTCGATGCATATTCCGGATACCATCAAATCAAAATGAAGGAGTCCGATCAAGCCGCAATAGCATTTATCAGCCCATATGGGCCATTCTGCTTCAACACCATGCCCTTTGGGCTCAAGAACGCCGGTGCCACATACCAACGCATGATTCAAACATGCCTGGAGAAACAGATCGGCAAAATAGTAGAATCTTACGTCGATGACGTCGTCATCAAAACCAGGCACGTCGAAACAATAATAGACGACTTACATCTTACATTCGACAACCTCCGGGCGTATGACATTAAGATCAACCCAGAAAAGTGTGTCTTCGGCGTCCCCGCGGGAAAACTGCTGAGCTTCATTGTTTCCAATAGAGGAATCGAAGCAAACCCAGCCAAAATCCGAGCTTTGTCACAATTGGCTAAGCGAACAGACCTTAAACAAGTTCAAAAGCTTGCGGGTTGCGTGGCAGCTCTAAGCCGCTTTATCTCCAGATTGGGAGAAAAGGCACTGCCACTCTATCGCCTTCTACGGCGAACCGACCACTTCAAGTGGACGGACGCGGCAACAACCGGACTGTAGGCAATAAAAACCCTTCTTGCGAGCAATCCAATCCTGGTCGCACCAAACACCGGTGAACCGATGTTATTATACATATCGGCAACACACCAGGTGGTGAGCGCTGTACTCGTCGTTGAACGAGAACAGGACGGACATAAATTCCCGCTTCAGAAGCCAGTATACTACGTATCTACTATCCTTACACCATGCAAATCCTGGTGCCCTCATTATAAAAAATAGCATATGCGGTCTTCATGGCATCCCGAAAGCTCCGTCACTACTTCCAGGAGTGTTCGATCATGGTGGCCTCCGAAGTACCACTCAATGACATTATATACAACCGCGATGCTACGGTCCGGATTGCCAAATGGGCCATTGAACTCCTCCCATTTGACATTACATATAAACCACGTCGAGCTATCAAATCCCAAGTACTGGCCGACTTCCTCGCCGAATGGACAGAGGCTGGACTCCCTAAAGAGTACGGCACATACTCCAATTGGGTCATGTACTTCGACGGCTCCAAAATGCTGGCAGGGTTAGGAGCGGGCGTCGTTTTAACGTCCCCTACTGGAGTCATTGCCCATGACGTTCTCCAAATACTATACACAGACTCCAATAACGTAGTCGAACACGAGGCCTTATTACATGGTCTCCGGATGGCTATCTCCATGGGCATACAACGCCTAGAAGTACGCGGGGACTCCAACCTTGCAATATCTCAAATAAATGCAGATTTCGACGCTAAAGATCCGAAGATGGCAGCGTATCGTAACACAGTCATAAAAATGTCGGCCCGGTTCGAGGGGCTCGAGTTCCATCATGTGGCTCGAGAAAGTAATCATGCGGCGGATGTTCTTGCTCGTATCGGCGCTAAGCACGACCCCGTCCCACCTAATATCTTCTTGAAAAGGCTCTTTAAGCCATCCATGGTGTGGCAGGGGGGAAATGGCAATACTAGTCTGGAACCAAACATAATCCCAGATCCCGGAAACACCGACGTCGTCGGGGGCTCAGACACCGAAATAACACCGTCGGTGCATCTCATCATGGCAGTCATTGCCCCATGGGCCGAACCCTTCCTGGCCTACCTCAACAGGAAAGAGCTTCCTGAGGACCAAAATGAGGCCCGCTGCATTGTCCGGCGTTCAAAGGCCTACAAGGTTCATGATGGAGAGCTCTACAAGAAAAGCGCCACCGGAGTCCTTCAACGATGTATATCCGAGGAAGAGGGGCGGCAGCTCTTGGCTGAAATTCATGCCGGACTCGGCGATCACCACGCCGCAACTCGGGCCCTTGTTAGCAAGGCCTTCCATATAGGGTTTTATTGGCTGACGGCCCGAGCAGATGCACAGGACCTTGTCCAACGTTGCCTCGGATGCCAACTCTTTGCCAATCAAAGCCATATGCCCCCCACCGCCTTACAAACAATCCCCATCACTTGGCCTTTTGCGGTCTGGGGACTCGATATGGTTGGACCCCTTAAAGGGGGAAGCCATAAGAAAAAATATCTGCTAGTTATGGTGGACAAATTCACTAAGTGGATAGAGGCTAAGCTGGTCAAAACGGCTGAGTTCGGCCCGGTGATAGACTTCATATTCGGTGTTGTGCACCGTTATGGTGTCCCACACAGCATCATCACTGACAACCGCTCCAATTTCACAGCTGACGAGGTAAAATCCTGGTGTACTAATATGGGTATTAAACTCGATTACGCCTCCGTCTACCACCCACAAACCAACGGTCAAGTCGAACGAGCCAACGGTCTTATTATGAGCGGCATCAAGCCCAGACTAGTGTGGTCTTTGAAAGAATCACACAAGCACTGGGTTGAGGAGCTCGACTCTGTATAGTGGGGGCTGCGGACCACGCCCAACCGTACTACCGGATACACACCTTTCTTCATGGTGTATGGCACAGGGGCCGTATTGCCCTACGATATTATTCATGACTCACCTCGAGTGCGTATGTACGAAGAGAGAGAGGCCGAGCTTGATCGGCAGGACAGCCTAGATGCCCTGGAGGAGGAACGCGATGTCGCAAAAGCCTGTTCAGCATTTTACCAATGGCAGGCTCGAAGATATCAAAGCAGAGAAGTACGGGCCAAGACTTACAACGTTGGCGAACTCGTTCTACACCTGCCGGCGAAGAAAAAGGACAAACTCAAGCCCAAATGGGAGGGTTCCTTCATAATTGATGAAGTTCTCATCGGAGGAGCGTATAGTCTTCGTGATGCATCAGACAATCGCCCCGAGCCGAACCCCTGGAACGCGGCCAGACTCTGAAGATTCTATGCCTAGCGCCAAACCCCTTGTTCGTTTCCTCCTCCCCTGTAGTTTCCATTATTTTTTTCTCTCTTTTTCGATTACTTTCTTCTTTCTCGCTTTAAAGCTTTGGTACGGCTAGACCGCACACCATTGACACATACATCTTTAAATATGTACGCCACTTGTATCTGGGGGCTTCTTGGACGAAGTTTGTTGTCATTCCTTGAGCATCAAGCTCCTCACATATGAGTTTTTCCATATGTACCTTTTCTTTGCCACTATATGCATCGATATGACTTAAGTTTTGGCCAAGCTAGGTTGCCTGGCTCCTGTGCTTATTCCCTACGTTCCCGTTAGTTTGGCTAGGGCATAAAGGGAGCACCTCTGCGATTGTTACTGCCGGGTTATCCGGATGTGTACCTCAGACTGGGTGAAGCCAAAAGCTAGCGTTCTTAAGGGAATATTCAGTTGGTGAATTAAAAATGTTTTTTAAACTCACTCCATTGTGCACCCCAGAAGTTATACAAGTTGTGGTGCTCACATCACAATTCGTACATGTGCATTAAATGCATGCACACCCAGGGAAAGGAACCCTTAACGGAACTATTCTCTTTAGAAGATGTTTCTTACGATATCAATGTAATATAACATAGCTAGCTGGATACAACTTGTCTGTTCAAGCAAGTATGACCCCTACGCCTAGTTTTCCAGGCATACCCCGGCCTATTCAGCTGCGACGGTATTCAGAAACACTCTGCACCTTAGGGTCCGGAGGTTGAAGCGAAAAGGTCTGCCATGACAAATGATATACAATTCAGCTAGATGAGGAAAGTACATAGTCACTTGGACTCGAACACCTCTTCCTCTACACCTTCCAACAGGCAGTCTAACTTACAATCCTGTTGGGAATATTTGGTGGCCACCTCTACTCGGTCATATACTAAACTAACGGGAATTTCTTCCCCATTTGACCCTAATGGTCCAACCCAGGCCATGTGATTTGGATCCAGCTTGGTATATCGCGTTTTCACCATGGCCCAGGCCTCTCGCGCGCCCTCTCGGCAGGCCGATATCTTCCATAGTCAGATATGCCATCGCGCTCCCTTGAAAAGCTCTACAAGCTCCTCCATACTTCCTGGAGGGGAGGCGGATGGCCATAATGCCTTGGCAATGCTCCGCATGGCCAGCCGGGCATGCTCGTACACTTGCGACAGTCTTTGCAGCAGATCACTCAATGATCCGGACACCTCCTCTTTAGGACAGCCTGTCAATATACCTGCAAACATGACTATATCAGTCCCATTTATCTCTGAACTACTTTAACAATAGTTCGGACACATACTGAATATGCCGCCCCGCAGCTTCTTGTTCTCCTTCACGGAATCGGCTAGCTGGGCTCAAACATCTTTCAATTCTTCACCCAATGTAGTGTTGGAATCCTGTAGCTTGTTTTCTCGTCTCTAACGCGGGTCAGCACACGCTCGCCTGCGGCGTGTTGCCTTTTCGCCTCTTTTTCTCCCTCTTGGGCGATCTTCAACTTCTCTTCAAGTTGATCAGACGACCCCATTATGCGATCACCAGCAGAATTAGCACAGTTGGTATACAATTATTGTTCCTCAGTGGAGGGGAACATTACCAGAAGACAACTTCTTGATGTTTTCCAATTCAGCAGTAGCAGCATTTAGCTGCGCCCGGCACTGCTCCAGCTCTTGGGCTAGCAAGCAATTCTTCTCTGTAAGGACCTGGTTGTACAACAATCCTTAAATCAGTTGTGCCAACTGCATTCAGTCTCGAGGGCTACGGGCATATGGTTATCCTTTTTTGACAAAGAAAATTTACTTGCACATCTGTCAGATATTGCTTCATGGATCTTCTAAGCCCATGTCGAGCAGCTCGGATGTATGTGTTGCCTGAGCTAAAGGCATTAAAAGCCTCCTCCAAGAACTTGGGGTCTCGCAAGACAGCCCTGCAGCGCCGATGGTTCATGGCGCTCTCTACCTCCGAGTTGGTGACAGACATATTCTCTGAACCCTCGGCCGAAGGGCAGCCCGGCGCTATTCCTGCACCAGCCCCAGTCTCCCCGATTGGATCTAAATCCCGGTTGTTGGGAACACCACCGACCGGATCCCCGGACACAATTCAGCGAACCTTCTTCCTGTAACCAAACAAACACACGAGTCACGGTCGAATGCGACTACTGAAAAACATGTTTATCCGTACCTCCTCAATGAAGGCCTGGTTGTGTCTTCACCCGCCTTCCTCTTTGAAGGCTTGCCCGGCGCAGGAGCCGATCTCTTCGAAATCGCCGAACGTCTCCCCTGTGAAGCACGATACAGTGCGGTGGGTGAGGCAGAATAAGAACACTCTTTTAGAGAAGGTGTTTCTTAATTATTTACATGTGAAGCAGGAAGAAGGCCAGGGTAGTCGGCGGTGATGTCCACTTTTGTGCCATCATAGCTTGTCTGGTAAAACACTCCCCCTGATGTCTACTACACAACCTTCTTCTTGTAGACGTTGTTGGGCCTCCAAGTGCAGAGGTTTGTAGGATAGTAGCAAATTTCCCTCAAGTGGATGACCTAAGGTTTATCAATCCGTAGGAGGCGTAGGATGAAGATGGTCTCTCTCAAGCAACCCTGCAACCAAATAACAAAGAGTCTCTTATGTCCCCAACACACCCAATACAATGGTAAATTGTATAGGTACACTAGTTCGGCGAAGAGATGGTGATACAAGTGGTATGTGGATGGTAGATAAAGGTTTTTGTAATCTAAAATTCTAAAAACAGCAAGGTAACTAATGATAAAAGTGAGCGTAAATGGTATTGCAATGTGTTGAAACAAGGCCTAGGGTTCATACTTTCGCTAGTGCAAGTGCCCTCAACAATAATAACATAATTGAATCACATAACTATCCCTCAACATGCAATAAAGAGTCACTCTAAAGTCACTAATAGCGGAGAACAAACGAAGAGATTATGGTAGGGTACAAAGCCACCTCAAAGTTATTCTTTCCAATCAATCTGTTGGACTATTCCTATAAGTGTCACAAACAGCCCTAGAGTTCGTACTAGAATAACACCTTAAGACACAAATCAACCAAAACCCTAATGTCACTTAGATACTCCAATGTCACCTCAAGTATCCGTGGGTATGATTATACGATATGCGTCACACAATCTCAGATTCATCTATTCAACCAACACATAGGACCTCAAAGAGTGTCCCAAAGTTTCTACCAGAGAATCACGACGAAAACGTGTGCCAACCCATATGCATAGGTTCATGGGCGGAACCCGCAAGTTGATCACCAAAACATACATCAAGTGAATCATGTGGTATCCCATTGTCACCACAGATACGCGTGGCAAGGCATACATCAAGTGTTCTCAAATCTTTAAAGACTCAATCCGATAAGTTAACTTCAAAGGGGAAACTCAATCCATTACAAGAGAGTAGAGGGGGAAGAAACATCATAGGATCCAAATATAATAGCAAAGCTCGCGATACATCAAGATCGTATCACCTCAAGAACACGAGAGAGAGAGAGAGAGAGAGAGAGATCAAACACATAGCTGCTGGTACGTACCCTCAGCCCCGAGGGAGAACTACTCCCTCCTCGTCATGGCGAGCACCAGGATGATGAAGATGGCCACTGGAGAGGGATTCCCCCTCCGGCAGGGTGCCGGAACGGGTCTAGATTGGCTTTTGGTGGCTACGGAGGCTTCTAGTGGCGGAAATCCCGATCTATTGTGCTCTCTAGAAGTTTTAGGGTATATGGAGATATATAGGCGGAAGAAGTATGTCAGGGGGGCCACAAGGGGCCCACGAGGGTGGAGGGCGCACCCTAGGGGGGTGGGCACGCCCCCTACCTCGTGGCCTCCTCGAAGCTTCCTTTACGTGCACTTCAAGTCTTCTGGGCTTCTTTCCTTCCAAAAATGAGTTCCGTGAAGTTTCAGGTCAATTGGACTCCATTTGATTTTCCTTTTCTTCGAAACCCTAAAACAAGGTAAAAACAGAAACTGGCACTGGGCTCTGGGTTAATAGGTTAGTCCCAAAAATGATATAAGAGTGTATAATAAAGTCCATAAACATCGAAAATAGTAGATAATATAGCATGGAGCAATCAAAAATTATGGATACGTTGGAGACGTATCAGCATCCCCAACCTTATTTCCTACTCGTCCTCGAGTAAGTAAATGATAAAAACAGAATTTTTGATGCGGAGTGCTACTTGGCCTAATTTCAATGTAATTCTTATTAATTGTGGCATGAATATTCAGATCCATAAGATTCAAGACAAAAGTTTAATATTGACATAAAAATAATAATACTTCAAGCATACTAACTAAGCAATCATGTCTTCTCAAAATAACATGGCCAAAGAAAGCTATCCCTACAAAATCATATAGTCTGGCTATGCTCCATCTTCACCACACAAAATATTTAAATCATGCACAACCCCGATGACAAGCCAAGCAATTGTTTCATACTTTTGATATTCTCAAACTTTTTCAATCTTCACGCGATATATGAGCGTGAGCCATGGATATAGCACTATAGGTGGAATAGAATGATGGTTGTGGAGAAGACAAAAAGGAGAAGATAGTCTCACATCAACTAGGCATATCAACGGGCTATGGAGATGCCCATCAATAGATATCAATGTGAGTGAGTAGGGATTGCCATGCAACGGATGCACTGGAGCTATAAGTGTATGAAAGCTCAAAAAGAAACTAAGTGGGTGTGCATCCAACTTGCTTGCTCATGAAGACCTAGGACATTTTTAGGAAGCCCATCATTGGAATATACAAGCCAAGTTCTATAATAAAAAATTCCCACTAGTAAATGAAAGTGATAACATGAGAGACTCTATACTATGAAGATCATGGTGCTACTTTGAAGCACAAGTGTGGTAAAAGGATAGTAACATTGTCCCTTCTCTCTTTTTCTCTCATTTTTTTCCTTTTTTTTCTTTGGGCCTTTTCTCTTTTTTTATGGCCTCTTTTCTTTCTCTCTTATTTTATTTTATTTTTATTTTTCATCCGAAGCCTCATCCCGACTTGTGGGGGAATCATAGTCTCCATCATCCTTTCCTCACTGGGACAATGCTCAAATGATGATGATCATCACACTTTTATTTTTCTTACAACTCAACAATTACAACTCGATACTTAGAACAAGATATGACTCTATATGAATGCCTCCGGCGGTGTACCGGGATATGCAATGACTCATGAGTGACAAGTATGAAAGAATTATGAATGGTGGCTTTGCCACAAATACTATGTCAACTACATGATCATGCTAAGCAATATGACAATGATGGAGTGTGTCATAGTAAACGGAACGGTGGAAAGTTGCATGGAAATATATCTCGGAATGGCTATGGAAATGCCATAATAGGTAGGTATGGTAGTTGTTTTGAGGAAGGTATAAGGTGGGTGTATGATACAGGTGAAAGGTGCGCGATATTAGAGAGGCTAGCAAAGGTGAAAGGGTGAGAGTGCGTATAATCCATGGACTCAACATTAGTCATAAATAACTCATATACTTATTGCAAAAATCTAGAAGTTATCAAAGCAAAGTATTACGTGCATGCTTCTAGGGGGATAGATTGGTAGGAAAAGACCATCGATCGTCCCCGACCGCCACTCATAAGGAAGACAATCAATAAATAAATCATGATCCGACTTCATCACATAACGGTTCACCATACGTGCATGCTACGGGAATCACAAGCTTCAACACAAGTATTTCTCAAATTCACAACTACTCAACTAGCATGACTTTAATATCACCATCTCCATATCTCAAAACAATTATCAAGTATCAAACTTCTCATAGTATTCAACACACTCATAAGAGAATTTTTATTATTAATCTTGCATACCAAGCATATTAGGATTTTAAGAAAATTACCATCTTATTTAAGACTCTCAAAATAATCTAAGTGAAGCATGAGAGTTCATCTATTTCTTCAGAATAAAACCACCACCGTGCTCTAAAAAGGTATAAGTGAAGCACTAGAGCAAATGACAAACTACTCCAAAAGATATAAGTGAAGATCAATGAGTAGTCGAATAATTATGCAACTATGTGAAGACTCTAACATTTAATAATTTCAGATCTTGGTATTTTATTCAAACAGCAAGCAAAATTAAATAAAATAACATGACACTCCAAGCAAAACACATATCATGTGGCGAATAAAAATATAGCCCCAAGTAAAGTTACCGATGAACGAAGACGAAAGAGGGGATGCCTTCCAGGGCATCCCCAAGCTTAGGCTCTTGGCTATCCTTGAATATTACCTTGGGGTGTCTTGGGCATCCCCAAGCTTAGGCTCTTGCCACTCCTTATTCCATAGTCCATCGAATCCTTACCCAAAACTTGAAAACTTCACAACACAAAACTTAACAGAAAACTCGTAAGCTCCGTTAGTATAAGAAAATAAATCACCACTTCAAGGTACTGTAATGAACTCATTCTTTATTTATATTGGTGTTAATGTTGGGGAACGTAGCAGAAATTCAAAATTTTCCTACGTGTCACCAAGATCTATCTATGGAGAGACCAGCAACGAGGGGAAGGAGAGTGCATCTACATACCCTTGTAGATCGCTAAGCGGAAGCGTTCAAGAGAACGGGGTTGAAGGAGTCGTACTCGTCGTGATCCAAATCACTGGAGATCCTAGTGCCGAACGGACGGCACCTCCGCGTTCAACACACGTACAGCCCGGTGACGTCTCCCATGCCTTGATCCAGCAAGGAGAGAGGGAGAGGTTGAGGAAGACTCCATCCAGCAGCAGCACAACGGCGTGGTGGTGGTGGAGGAGCGTGGTGATCCAGCAGGGCTTCGCCAAGCACTACGAGATATGAGGAGAAAGAGAGGTAGGGCTGCGCCAAGGAGAGGTCAAGAACTCATGTGTTGGCAGCCCCAAAGACCTCAACTATATATAGGGGAGAGGGAGGGGGCTGCGCCCCACCTAGGGTTCCACCCTAGGGGCGGCGGCCAGCCCAGATCCCATCTGGTGGGGCGGCCAAGGGGAGGGGAGAGGGAGGCGCACCAGGTATGGGCCTTAGGGCCCATCTGCCCTAGGGTTTGCCCCCTTTCCCTCCTCCTTGCGCCTTGGGCCTTGGTGGGGGGGCGCACCAACCCACCTGGGGCTGGTCCCCT
Source organism: Triticum monococcum (assembly GCA_034509565.1). Lineage (NCBI taxonomy): Eukaryota > Viridiplantae > Streptophyta > Magnoliopsida > Poales > Poaceae > Triticum > Triticum monococcum. Next base: position 147,860,380 of record CM067845.1, read on the forward strand.
CCCACACTTGGCCCATGCATCCCACCGGGGCTTGTGGCCCCACTTGGTGGACCCCCGGGACCCTCCCGGTGGTCCCGGTACGTTACCGATAAAACCCAAAACTTTTCCAATGACCAAAACAGGACTTCCCATATATAAATCTTTACCTCCGGACCATTCCGGAACTCCTCGTGACGTCTGGGATCTCATCCGGGACTCCGAACAACATTCGGTAACCACATACAAACTTCCTTTATAACCCTAGCGTCATCGAACCTTAAGTGTGTAGACCCTACGGGTTCGGGAGACATGCAGACATGACCGAGATGACTCTCCGGTCAATAACCAACAGCGGGATCTGGATACCCATGTTGGCTCCCACATGTTCCACGATGATCTCATCGGATGAACCACGATGTCAAGGACTTAATCAATCCCGTATGCAATTCCCTTTGTCCATCGGTACGATACTTGCCCGAGATTCGATCGTCGGTATCCCGATACCTTGTTCAATCTCGTTACCGGCAAGTCTCTTTACTCGTTCTGTAACACATCATCCCGTGATCAACTCCTTGATCACATTGTGCACATTATGATGATGTCCTACCGAGTGGGCCCAGAGATACCTCTCCGTTTACACGGAGTGACAAATCCCAGTCTCGATTCGTGCCAACCCAACAGACACTTTCGGAGATACCTGTAGTGTACCTTTATAGCCACCCAGTTACGTTGTGACGTTTGGCACACCCAAAGCACTCCTATGGTATCCGGGAGTTGCACAATCTCATGGTCTAAGGAAATGATACTTGACATTAGAAAAGCTTTAGCATACGAACTACATGATCTTGTGCTAGGCTTAGGATTGGGTCTTGTCCATCACATCATTCTCCTAATGATGTGATCCCGTTATCAATGGCATCCAATGTCCATGGTCAGGAAACCATAACCATCTATTGATCAACGAGCTAGTCAACTAGAGGCTTACTAGGGACATGGTGTTGTCTATGTATCCACACATGTATCTGAGTTTCCTATCAATACAATTCTAGCATGGATAATAAACGATTATCATGAACAAGGAAATATAATAATAATCAATTTATTATTGCCTCTAGGGCATATTTCCAACAGTCTCCCACTTGCACTAGAGTCAATAATCCAGTTCACATCGATATGTGATTAACACTCAAGGTCACATCCCCATGTGACTAACACCAAAAGAGTTTACTAGAGTCAATAATCTAGTTCACATTACCATGTGATTAACACTCGATGAGTTCTGGGTTTGATCATGTTATGCTTGTGAGAGATGTTATAGTCAATGGGTCTGAATCTTTCAGATCCGTGTGTGCTTTACAAATATCTATGTCATCTCCTAGATGCAGCTACCACGTTCTATTTGGAGCTATTCCAAATAACTGTTCTACTATACGAATCCAGTTTACTACTCAGAATAATCTGGATTAGTGTCAAAGTTTGCATCGGCGTAACCCTTTACGACGAACTCTTTTACCACCTCCATAATCGAGAAAATTCCTTAGTCCACTAGTTACTAAGGATAACTTTGACCGCTGTCCTGTGATCCATTCTTGGATCACTCTTGTACCCCTTGACTGACTCATGGCAAGGCACACTTCAGGTGCGGCACACAGCATAGCATACTGTAGAGAGCCTATGACAAAAGCATAGGGGACGACCTTCGTCCTTCCTCTTTCTTCTGCCGTGGTCGAGCTTTAAGTCTTAACTTCATACCTTACAACTCAGGCAAGAACTCCTTCTTTGACTGATCCATCTTGAACACCTTCAAGATCATGTCAAGGTATGTGCTCATTTGAAAGTACCATTAAGCGTTTTGATCTATCCTTATAGATCTTGATGCTCAATGTTCAAGTAGCTTAATCCAGGCTTTCCATTGAAAAACACTTTCCAAATAACCCTATATGCTTTCCAGAAATTCTTCGTCATTTCTGATCAACAACATATATTCATCAGAAATTCTATAGTGCTCCCACTCACTTCTTTGGAAATACAAGTTTCTCATAAACTTTGTATAAACCCAAAATCTTTGATCATCATCAAAGCGTATATTCCAACTCCGAGATGCTTACTCCAGTCCTTAGAAGGATTGCTAGAGCTTTGCATACTTGTTAGCATCTTTCAGGATTGTTAAAACCTTCTGGTTGTATCACATACATCCTTTCCTCAAGAAAATCGTGAGGAAATAATGGTTTTTGACATCCTATCTGCAAGATTTCATAAATAATGCAGTGACTGCTAATATAATTCCAACAGACTCTTAGCATCGCTACGAGTGAGAAAGTCTCATCATAGTCAACTCCTTGAACTTGTCGGAAAACATCTTAACGACAAGTCGAGCTTTCTTAATGGTGATACTTACCATCATTGTCCGTCTTCCTTTTAAAATACATATGTACCTAACAGCCTTACGACCATCAAGTAGTTCTTCCAAAGTCTACACTCTGTTTTCATATATGGATCCTCTCTCGGATTATATGGCCTTGTGCCATTTTGGAATCCAGGCCCACCATCGCTTCTCCATAGCTCGCAGGCTCATTGTTGTCTAGCAACATGACTTCCAAGACAGGATTACGTACCACTCTTAAGTAGTACGCATCCTTGTCATCCTACGAGGTTTGGTAGTGACTTGATCTAAAGTTTCATGATCACTATCATAAGCTTCCACTTCAATTGGTGTAGGTGCCACAGGAACAACTTCCTGTGCCCTGCCACACACTAGTTGAAGAGACGGTTCAATAACCTCATCAAGTCTCCACCATCCTCCCACTCAATTCTTTCGAGAGAAACTTTTCCTCGAGAAAGGACCCGATTCTAGAAACAATCCCTTATTGCTTTAGAATCTGAGACAGGAGGTATACCCAACTGTTTTGGGTGTCCTATGAAGATGCATTTATCCGCTTTGGGTTCGAGCTTATCAGCCTGAAACTTTTTCACATAAGCGTCGCAGCCCCAAACTTTTAAGAAATGACAGCTTAGGTTTCTCTAAACCATAGTTCATACGGTGTCATCTCATCGGAATTACGTGGTGCCCTATTTAAAGTGAATGTGGTTGTCTCTAATGCCTAACCCATAAACTATCGTGGTAATTCGATAAGAGACATCATGGTATGCATCATATCCAATAGGGTGCAGTTATGATGTTTGGACACACCATCACACTATGGTGTTCCAGGCTGTATTAGTTGTGAAACAATTTCCACAATGTCTTAATTCTGTGCCAAACTCGTAATTCAGATATTCATCTCTATGATCATATCATAGATATTTTATCCTCTTGTCACGACGATCTTTCAACTTCACCCTGAAATTACTTGAACCTTTCAATAATTCAGACTCGTGATTCATCAAGTAAATATACTCAACATCTACTCAAATCATCTGTGAAGTAAGAACATAACGATATCCACTACATGCCTCGGCACTCATTGGACTGCACACATCAAAATGTATTACTTCCAACAAGTTGCTTTCTAGTTCCATTTTACTGAAAACGAGGCTTTCAGTCATCTTGCCCATGTGGTATGATTTGCATGTCTCAAGTGATTCAAAATCAAGTGAGTCCAAACGGTCCATTTGCATGGAGTTTCTTCATGCATATACACCAATAGACATGGTTCGCATGTCTCAAACTTTTCAAAATGAGTGATCCCAAAGATCCATCAACATGGAGCTTCTTCATGCGTTTTACACCGATATGACTTACGTGGCAGTGCCACAAGTAGGTGGTACTACATTACTATCTTATATCTTTTGGCATGAATATGTGTATCACTATGATCGAGATTCAATAAACCATTCATTTTAGGTGCAAGACCATTGAAGGTATTATTCAAAAAAAAACAGAGTAACCATTATTATCCTTAAATGAATAACCGTATTGCGATAGACATAATCCAATCATGTCTATGCTCAACGCAAACACCAATATCGATGGTAGAGGGAGCGTGCGATGCTTGATCACATCAAGCTTGGAAAAACATCCAACATATATTGCCAGCTCACCTTTAGCTAGTCTCCGTTTACTTCCCAGTCTTTTATTTCGAGTTACTAACACTTAGCAACCGAACCGGTATCTAATACCCTGGTGCTACTAGGAGTACTAGTAAAGTACACACTAACATAATGTATATCCAATATACTTCTATCGACAGCCTTCTCATCTACCAAGTATCTAGGGTAATTCTGCTCCAGTGGCTGTTCCCCTTATTACAGAAGCACTCAGTCTCGGGTTTGGGTTCAACCTTGGGTTTATCCACTAGAGCAGCAGCTGATTTGCCGTTTCATGAAGTATCCCTTCTTGCCCTTGCCCTTCTTGAAACTAGTGGTTTCACTAACCATCAACAATTGATGCTATTTCTACTTTCGTGGTGTCAAACATCGCGAATATCTCAAGGATCATCACATATGTCCCTGATATATTATAGTTCATCACGAAGCTCTAGCAGCTTGGTGGTAATGACTTCGGAGAAACATCACTATCTCATCTGGAAGATCAACTCCCATTCGATTCAAGCGATTGTTGTATTCAGACAATCTAAGCACAAGCTCAACAATTGAGCTTTTCTCCCTTAGTTTGCAGGCTAAGAAAATTGTCGGAGATCTTATACCTCTTGACGTGGGCACGAGCTTGAAATCCCAATTTCAGCCCTCGAAACATCTCATATGTTTCGTGACGTTTCAAAATGTCTTCGGTGGCTCAACTCTAAACCGTTTAACTGAACTATCATGTAGTTATCAAAATGTGTATGTCCGATGTTCGCAACATCCACAGACAACGTTCGAGGTTCAGCACACTGAGCGGTGCATTAAGGACATAAGCCTTTTACTGTCTGCATAATTGCTACTATCAACTTTCAACTAATTTTTTTCTCTAGGAACATATCTAAACAGTAGAACTAAAGCGTGAGCTACGACATAATTTGCAAAATCCTTTTGACTATGTTCAGGATAAACAAGTTCATCTTATGAACTCCCACTCAGATAGACATCCCTCTAGTCATCTAAGTGATTACATGATCCGAGTCAACTAGGCCATGTTCGATCATCACGTGAGACAGACTAGTCAACATCGGTGAACATCTTCATGTTGATTGTATCTACCATACGACTCATGCTCGACCTTTCGGTCTCTTGTGTTCCGAGGCCATGTCTGTACATGCTAGGCTCGTCAAGTTAACCTAAGTGTTTCGCATGTGTTCCGAGGCCATGTCTGTACATGCTAGGCTCATCAACACCCGTTGTATTCGAACGTAAGAATCTATCACACCCGATCATCACGTGGTGCTTCGAAACGATGAACTTTCGCAATGGTGCATAGTTAGGGGGAGCACTTTCTTGAAATTTTAATGAGGGATCATCTTATTTACTACCGTCATTCTAAATAAGATGTATAAACATGATAAACATCACATGCAATCAAATAGTGACATGATATGGCCAATATCATATTGCTCCTTTTGATCTCCATCTTCGGGGCTCCATGATCATCGTCATCACCGGCATGACACCATGATCTCCATCATTGTGTCTCCATGAAGTTGTCTCGCCAACTTATTACTTCTACTACTACAGCTAACGGTTAGCAATAAAGTAAAGTAATTACATGACGTTTATGTTGACACGCAGGTCATAAATAAATTAAGACAACTCCTATGGCTCCTGGCGGTTGTCATACTCATCGACATGCAAGTCGTGATTCCTATTACAAGAACATGATCAATCTCATACATCACATATCATTCATCACATTCTTCTTGGCCATATCACATCACATAGCATACCCTACAAAAACAAGTTAGACGTCCTCTAATTGTTGTTTGCATGTTTTACGTGGCTGCTATGGGTTTCTAGCAAGAACGTTTCTTACCTACGCAAAGACCACACCGTGATATGCCAATTGCTATTTACCCTTCATAAGGACCCTTTTCATCGAATCCCATCCGACTAAAGTGGGAGAGACAGACACCCGCCAGCCACCTTATGCAACTAGTGCATGTCAGTCGGTGGAACTGGAATCACGTAAGCGTACGTGTAAGGTTGGTCTGGGCCGCTTCATCCCACAATGCCGCCGAATCAAGATTGGATTAGTAACGGTAAGCATATTGAACAAAATCAACGCCCACAACTACTTTGTGTTCTACTCGTGCATAGAATCTACGCAATAGACCTAGCTCATGATGCCACTGTTGGGGAACGTAGCAGAAATTAAAAATTTTCCTACATGTCACCAAGATCTATCTATGGAGAGACCAGCAACAAGGGGACGGAGAGTGCATCTACATACCCTTGTATATTGCTAAGCGGAAGCGTTCAAGAGAACGGGGTTGAAGGAGTCGTACTCGTCGTGATCCAAATCACTGGAGATCCTAGTGCCGAACGGACGGCACCTCCGCATTCAACACACGTACAGCCCGATGACGTCTCCCATGCCTTGATCCAGCAAGGAGAGAGGGAGAGGTTGAGGAAGACTCCATCCAGCAGCAGCACAATGGCGTGGTGGTGGTGGAGGAGCGTGGTGATCCAGCAGGGCTTCGCCAAGCACTACGAGATATGAGGAGAAAGAGAGGTAGGGCTGCGCCAGGGAGAGGTCAATAACTCATGTGTTGGCAGCCCCAAAGACCTCAACTATATATAGGGGAGAGGGAGGGGCTGCGCCCCACCTAGGGTTCCACCCTAGGGGCGGCGGCCAGCCCAGATCCCATCTGGTGGGGCGGCCAAGGGGAGGGGAGAGGGAGGCGCACCAGGTATGGGCCTTAGGGCCCATCTGCCCTAGGGTTTGCCCCCTTTCCCTCTTCCTTGCGCCTTGGGCCTTGGTGGGGGGGCGCACCAGCCCACCTAGGGCTGGTCCCCTCCCACACTTGGCCCATGCATCCCACCGGGGCTTGTGGCCCCATTTGGTGGACCCCCGGGACCCTCCCGGTGGTCCCGGTATGTTACCGATAAAACCCGAAACTTTTCCGGTGACCAAAACAGGACTTCCCATATATAAATCTTTACCTCCGGACCATTCTGGAACTCCTCGTGACGTCCGGGATCTCATCCGGGACTCCGAACAACATTCGGTAACCACATACAAACTTCCTTTATAACCCTAGCGTCATCGAACCTTAAGTGTGTAGACCCTACGGGTTCGGGAGACATGCAGACATGACCGAGATGACTCTCCGGGCAATAACCAACAGCAGGATCTGGATACCCATGTTAGCTGCCACATGTTCCACGATGATCTCATCGGATGAACCACGATGTCAAGGACTTAATCAATCCCGTATGCAATTCCCTTTGTCCATCGGTACGATACTTGCCCGAGATTTGATCATCGGTATCCCGATACCTTGTTCAATCTCGTTACTGGCAAGTCTCTTTACTCATTCTGTAACACATCATCCCGTGATCAACTCCTTGATCACATTGTGCACATTATGATGATGTCCTACCGAGTGGGCCAAGAGATACCTCTCCATTTACACGGAGTGACAAATCCCAGTCTCGATTCGTGCCAACCCAACAGACACTTTCAGAGATACCTGTAGTGTACCTTTATAGCCACCCAGTTACGTTGTGACGTTTGGCACACCCAAAGCACTCCTATGGTATCCGGGAGTTGCACAATCTCATGGTCTAAGGAAATGATACTTGACATTAGAAAAGCTTTAGCATATGAACTACATGATCTTGTGCTAGGCTTAGGATTGTGTCTTGTCCATCACATCATTCTCCTAATGATGTGATCCCGTTATCAATGACATCCAATGTCCATGGTCAGGAAACCATAACCATCTATTGATCAACGAGCTAGTCAACTAGAGGCTTACTAGGGACATGGTGTTGTCTATGTATCCACACATGTATCTAAGTTTCCTATCAATACAATTCTAGCATGGATAATAAACGATTATCATGAACAAGGAAATATAATAATAATCAATTTATTATTGCCTCTAGGGCATATTTCCAACAGTTAAACCTACTGTATTCCAACTTCTCTATGGTTTATAAACTCTTTTACTAGCCATAGATTCATCAAAATAAGTACACAACACATGAAAAACATAATCTATCAAAAACAGAACAGTCTGTAGTAATCTGGATCAAACGTATACTTCTGGAACCCATAAAATTCTCAAATAAATTGCTGGACCTGAGGAATTTATCTATTAATCATCTGCAAAAGAATTAACTAAATAGCACTCTCCAAATAAAAATGGCAGCAGTTCTCATGAGCGCTAAAATTTCTGTTTTCTACAGCATGATCGCAAAGACTTTCCCCAAGTCTTCCCAAAGGTCCTACTTGGTACAAACACTAATTAAAGACATAAAACCACATATAAACAAAGGCTAGATGAATTATTTATTACTAAACAGGAGAAAAAAGCAAGGAATAAAAATAAAGTTGGATTGCCTCCCAACAAACACTATCGTTTAACGCCCCTAGCTAGGCATGATGATTTCAACGATGCTCATATAAAAGATAAGAATTGAAATATAAAGAGAGAATCATGAAGAATATGACTAGCACATTTAAGTTTAACCCACTTCCTATGCATAGGGATTTTGTGAGAAAGCAACTTACGGGAACAAGAATCAACTTGCATAGGAAGGTAAAACAAGCATAACTTCAAATTTTTAAGCACATAGAGAGGAAACTTGATATTATTGCAATTCCTACAAGCATATATTCCTCGCTCATAATAATTTTCAGTAGCATCATGAATGAATTCAACAATATAACTAGCACCTAAAGCATTCTTTTCATGATCTTCAAGCATAAAATTTTTACTACTCTCCACAGAAGCAAAATTCTTCTCATTAATAGTAGTGGGAGCAAACTCAACTGAGTAACTATCATGGGATTGAAAATTGAAATCAAGATGACAAGTTTCATTGTTATTATTATTCTTTAAAGCATACGTGTCATCACAATAATCATCATAGATAGGAGGCATGCTTTCATCATAATAAATTTGCTCATCAAAACTTGGGGGACAAAAAATATCATCTTCATCAAACATAGCTTCCCCAAGCTTGTGGCTTTGCATATCATTAGCATCATGGATATTCAAGGAATTCATACTAACAACATTGAACTCATGCTCATCATTCAAATATTTAGTGCCAAACATTTTACAGATTTCTTCTTCTAGCACTTGAGCACAATTATCCTTTCCATCATACTCATGAAAGATATTTAAAAGGTGAACCGTATGAGAAAAACTCAATTCCATTTTTTTAAATTTTCTTTTATAAACTAAACTAGTGATAAAACAAGAAACTAAAAGACTCGATTGCAAGATCTAAAGATATACCTTCAAGCACTCACCTCCCCGGCAACGGTGCTAGAAAAGAGCTTGATGTCTTACAAAACGTTCTTCTTGTAGACGTTGTTGGGCCTCCAAGTGCAGAGGTTTGTAGGACAGTAGCAAATTTCCCTCAAGTGGATGACCTAAGGTTTATCAATCTGTAGGAGGCATAGGATGAAGATGGTCTCTCTCAAGCAACCCTGCAACCAAATAACAAAGAGTCTCTTGTGTCCCCAACACACCCAATACAATGGTAAATTGTATAGGTGCACTAGTTCGGCGAAGAGATGGTGATACAAGTGGTATATGAATGGTAGATAAAGGTTTCTGTAATCTAAAAATATAAAAACAGCAACGTAACTAATGATAAAAGTGAGCGTAAACGGTATTGCAATGTGTTGAAACAAGGCCTAGGGTTCATACTTTCGCTAGTGCAAGTTCCCTCAACAATAATAACATAATTGGGTCACATAACTATCCCTCAACATGCAACAAAGAGTCACTCCAAAGTCACTAATAGCGGAGAACAAATGAAGAGATTATGGTAGGGTACAAAACCACCTCAAAGTTATTCTTTCCAATCAATCTGTTGGGCCATTCCTATAAGTGTCACAAATAGCCCTAGAGTTCGTACTAGAATAACACCTTAAGACACAAATCAACCAGAACCCTAATGTCACCTAGATACTCCAATGTCACCTCAAGTATCCGTGGGTATGATTATACGATATGCGTCACACAATCTCAGATTCATCTATTCAACCAACACATAGGACCTCAAAGAGTGCCCCAAAGTTTCTACCAAAGAATCACGATGAAAATGTATGCCAACCCCTATGCATAGGTTCATGGGCGGAACCCGCAAGTTGATCACCAAAACATACATCAAGTGAATCACGTGGTATCCCATTGTCACCACAGATACGCACGGCAAGACATACATCAAGTGTTCTCAAATCTTTAAAGACTCAATCCGATAAGATAACTTCAAAGGGAAAACTCAGTCCATTACAACAGAGTAGAGGGGGGAAGAAACATCATAGGATCCAAATATAATAGCAAAGCTCGCGATACATCAAGATCGTATCACCTCAAGAACACGAGAGAGAGAGAGAGAGAGATCAAACACATAGCTACTGGTACGTACCCTCAGCCCTGAGGGAGAACTACTCCGTCCTCGTCATGGAGAGCACCGGGATGATGAAGATGGCCACCGGAGAGGGATTCCCCCTCCGGCAAGGTGCCAGAACGGGTCTAGATTGGCTTTCGGTGGCTACGGAGACTTCTGGCGGCGGAACTCCCGATCTATTGTGCTCTCTGGAAGTTTTAGGGTATATGGAGATATATATAGGCAGAAGAAGTACGTCAGGGGGGCCACGAGGGGCCCACGAGGGTGGAGGGCACGCCCCCTACCTCGTGGCCTCCTCAAAGCTTCCCTTATGTGCACTTCAAGTCTTCTGGGCTTCTTTCCTTCCAAAAATGAGTTCCGTGAAGTTTCAGGTCAATTGGACTCTGTTTGATTTTCCTTTTCTTCGAAACCCTAAAACAAGGTAAAAACTGGCACTGGGCTCTGGGTTAATAGGTTAGTCCCAAAAATGATATAAAAGTGTATAGTAAAGCCCATAAACATCCAAAACAGTAGATAATATAGCATGGAGCAATCAAAAATTATAGATACGTTGGAGACGTATCACCCCCCACAAGCACCATGAATATATCCGGATCCTCTTCAAACCCAGGATCTAGCTCCCGGTTGTGGATCTCCGGCTGTGGGGCAGGACTATGAAGTCCTTCGGTGACCTTCCGCCAGTGCTGTCATAACAAACAGACTTGAAATTTATCAAAAGTAATCCCGAAGGGGAATGCGTGGAATAGAGAGGTCGAAGCTTACCCAACTGGGAGGATCATACATAGAATACCCATCTCTGCACTTAATGCGAAGAAACTCCTCTTCCTCCCCTTTAAACAGCTCGGCCAATATTTTGGCCAGAGCGGCGGGGGTATCCGGACCCTTCCGGCCATAGCGGGAAGCATCATCCTCTCTATTGTAGTGCCACTTGGGCAGCCCTCTATATTGTAGCGGTTGAACCCCTCGCACTATGGAGGTCACCATTCCCCCGATTATTGTGTGTCCGGACTGAGTGAGCATCTTTATCTTGCTCATAAGCTAGCAAACTTCTGCGTTGTCATCCTCTTCAAGACTCCGGGGATGCCAACTATGGCGTTTCTTCAGCGGGACGCTCGCAAATTCAGGAAGACCCTTTCAAACTGGGTCAGGGAGCGCGACGTCCTCAATATAGAACCATTCGGAAGGCCATTCTTCGGATGCTTTCCTTGCTGTGCCGGACAGATATCCAGTATCGGCGATACGCCATACTTCGGCTCCGCCCACTTCAAATATTGACCCCTCATGATTACGTGGGACAAGACAGAACAACTTCCTCCATAGCTTGAAATGAGTCTCGATACCCAGGAATAGTTCGCATAAAGCGACGTAACCCGCAATGTACAGAATGGAGGCATGGGTGAAGTTGTGTAGCTGGAGGCCATAGTATTCCAAGAGCCCTCGGAGGAATGGTTGAATGGGAAACCCAACGCCCCTTAGCAGGTATGGGACGAAACATACTGGCTCTCCCCCGGATGGATTGGGGAAGTCCTCTGCCTGAGTCTCACCGTCGAAGGAATCTAGCCCCGCTCGAACAGAAACTAGATCTGCGGGGGGAAGAAATCCCATGCGTCTGCAGCTTCGTCAATTGACTATGGGACACTGAACACCTCTCCCACTGGCCTTTCTCTAGGCCGAAACGGGTGGAGGAGCTGGGGCACTAGCCATGCTGGAATGGTTTCTCCTAAGCAGTTTTCGGGGATTTCCTCTGTGTGGTGCCGAATGGATCTAGGATCCAATCTCTTTAATAGGTGCTCTTCCTTGCATGGACGGGGTGTTATCTACAAAAATACACTGACCTTCCACCTTCGCTTGACACGTGGGAGGCGAAGTTATTTAATGCGCAGAAGCCGAGGGGAGCGACATTGAACTAATGGCCGAATACATCACAGATCATTAAAGGAGGAACCCGCCTTGCAATGCCGAAGACAATTTGTGTCCCGAACACCTTGCTATTGAAGACTGGTTCGGGGGCTACTGAGGGAGTCCTGGACTAAGGGGTCCTCGGGCGTCCGGCCTGTTATCCATGGGCCGAACTGATGGGCTATGAAGACATGAAGGCCGAAGACTGTATCCGTGTCCGGATTGGACTCTTCTTGGAATGGAAGGCAAGCTTGGCAATCGACTATGAAGATTCCTTCTTATGTAACCGACTCTATGTAAACCCTAGATCCTCCGTGTGTCTATATAAACCGGAGTGGTTAGTCCGGAAAGGATATACTCTTTACCATAGTCATACAGGTTAGACTTCTAGGGTTTAGCCATTACGATCTCAAGGTAGATCAACTCTTGTAACACTCATATTCATCAAGATCAATCAAGCAGGACGTAGGGTATTACCTCCATAGAGAGGGCCCGAACCTAGGTAAACATCGTGTCCCCCGTCTCCTATTACCATCGATCCTAGACGCATAGTTCGGGACCCCCTACCCGAGATTTGCCGGTTTTGACACCGGTAGGGATCTCCGAGCGTTGCGAGCTCGGTGATGAGACCTTGCAGCAGATAGGCGAAGTCATTGACTTGTTCACCGGCCTTGAACCGGATCTCCTCGTACTGGAGGCGCAAGGTCTGGGCCTTTGACTCCCGTACGCGCTCCACGCCGATGTGCAGAGTCTTGATGGTGTCACATGCTTCCTTGGCCGTCTTATTGGCGCTAAGGGTGAGCACCATCTCCGATGGGACGGAGCGCAAGATTGCCTCCATCGCCATCCGGTCCTCCTCATACTCCACATTGCTGGTTTCCGCGGCTTTCTACATATGCCGCGCCTCCATGATGACTTTCATGGATGGACCAACTGGGGTAGTTGGTCCGCGTGAGGAGAGGGAAGGAGGCACTGGACATGCCCACGTCTCGCACAGAGCATGGCGCACCCAGCTCACCTCCTAGCCTGCCTCACAGCGCGAGCGCGTCGGCTGCACGGGCCTCCTCAGCCGAGCTCTGCTCGGCAGTCTTGGAACCATCGTCGGCGATACCTCCTTTCGGCATATGCTTCGGCATAACCTGGGGTTCTGATGCCAATTGTTAGACCAAAATATTAGTAAATAGCTCTCACTTGTACACTTAACAGAGGAGAACTAGCTAGATGTTTCAGTTACACACATAGTTGCCATGTTTCCGGTACGGTGGGAACGAGGAACAGGAACGAGGGACGAGAGTCGGTGGCTGAAAAAAATAGGGTACAATGAGGGTATACATCTCTCGAACGTTTTTTTATAGCGGGGACGCGATCCAATCCGTTTGGGTACGATGAACCTGGTACGGTACCATGAGTCGAGGAATGCAGTTCCTAAAGAACGACGACTCCTTGATGGTCAGCATTCCTTGTTGTTAATGGATCCCTTACAATTAATGGACTGGAAAAAGAATGAGGAGTCCTTGAGAAAAGAAATGATGGTGTGAGTAAATTATGCCTCGCGTTTTGGCTGTTGGATTCTCGAACCTGAATCGAGGAGCAGGCCGCGGGGACGCCGAATCTTCATCGAATCATACTGAATCCGACCTCGTTCCCGAATCCGATTCCGGGTCGATGAATCGGGATCGAGGGACAGCCTGCCGTTCCCCGTTTCCGGCTACTATGGTACACACAAGCTGCTTCCGCACACACACATGAAGTGAGGAGCTCACATACTAGCACTAGTAGATGAAACTGGCTTGTTGTTTTGCTATTGCTCGAAGGAGTGATTTACAACGGAGGTGCATATGCCCTTTTATAGGGATGCTTGCAAACTTGAGGTTGTACTACACAAGCTGTAGTACTAGTTCAGCTCAGCCTTTTTGACTAGATAAATTCTAATACTAGTTCTCCACCTTAGGCTTTTGACTGGAGAAAGACTATTACTACTCATCGTCCACTACTCAGCTCCTTTCTAACCAGAGAAAGCCTAGTATTACTTAGCTACTTTCCATGCAACCATGCATGCGTTGAAGATAGGGTGAAGCTCACATCCGCTTGTAAGGTTGAACTTTGGTTAAGGAGCTTCCAGGCAGCGGCAAGAACAACAACACCATCTGAATCCCTTGCAATAGCTCCCCAGCCTCCTCCTCCATCACCAGTATTGTAGGCTACATCAACGTTTATTTTTATAAACTCGCAGAGCGGCGCCGACCACCTGGGATTGGGCTTCGTTTGATTTGCCGGTTTTGTACCCAAGAACTCTTGCCATTCAACAACCGGAATACCAACATGCGCCTGTGAAAGCAACACCTCATAGTCTCGTTTTCTTATGATTCATTTTGTTCCTCTCCGACCACCAAGACCATAAGGTGCACAAGACCCGCAACTTCTTTCCTTCTGGAAGCTTAAAGATGGCCTAAAGCATTTCCAGTGGTGATTGGCATATGAGAAGCTGTTGGCGGATCTACTCCAAACCCTCACATCTCCATACTTTTTTAACCTCCTTGCATCGCCGAAACAAATGAGCACCATCTTCTGGTAAGCATTGGCAGATCACGCACTTAGTATCCAAATCGACACCCATACGCTCCACATTCCGTGGCAGGGGATGACTATTATGTGCAAGACGCCACAAGAACCGATGCACTCTACCAGGACACTGAATCGCCCATAAACTCTTCTAGAAACTCGCCACTTCTTCAGAGCCCGATGAGGTAACCCCCCTTTGCTGCACACGTTGTCTTGACTGCATATCCACGTACAGCCGATAAGCAGATCGTACAGAAAACAATCCCTTTGGGTCGAAGTACCAGGCCACGAAATCATCATCGTGTTCATAAATTGGGATACTTAAAATGGTTGCTGCATCCACCGAACAGAAAGTCTGATGAACAAGCTGGTCATCCCATGTATTTGTAATAGGATCCAGAAGCCCAGACACCTTTGTCAGAAATATTGGCACCTTGCAATGTCCTAGGCAGCCGTGTGTCATTGGAAGGCAGCCAAGGGTCCGACCGGATATTGATATGCTCACCCGAGCCCACCCTCCATATCATGCCTGGCCGGACAACCTCTACTCCTTGAAGCAGACTTCTCCATACGTAACTCATGCTGGGCTGGCTTGTAGCCTTTATGACATCACCCTCTGGAAAATATTTGGCTTGTAAGACACGTGCACAAAGTGAGTCCGGAACTTGGATGATACGCCAAATCTGACGACGATCTGCTCTCTGCTCGACCGATGTTAATAGTACGTACTTCTATGTCGCATGTTGTTAACTTTGAGCATATGGCGAACCAACTTGTGGTTGGATGTTGGTTAGAGGGACAATGGTATCCCAGGGTTAAGTCCTGGTGTTCGCATTATTCCTAAATTTATTTCAGAATTTCCGGCGATGAGCTTTTAGTGGGAGGAGACGTCTCCGACGACAAGGCGCTCATGGTAACTTCGTAAATCTTAAGATGCTATGCCGGTGGGGTGGTTACCACTCGATTGAGATGGGATATTCGTGAACACTTTGGGACCAAAACTTCTATATGTTTTTTCAAGAAGGTTTTTCTTCTAAATTCCTTTTTTCATTTAAAGAATTCCAAAAATCATGATTTCTTACACCTTTGAAAAAACAATAATCCCTATTTTTAAGAGGGGATTTTTTTTTCTAACTTGCCGTGTGCAGTGTTTATTTATGGGTAGGATAACATTTTATTTATTTTCATTATTGTATGTATTGTATCATTTTTATTATAGGTCACATGGAAGTTTTATTATTATTAAGAGATTGGCATTTTAGTACTCCCTTCATATCAAAATATAAGACGTTTTTTGACACTTATTATATTTTGCTACAGAGGGAGTAAGTATTAAGATGACATTTTTTATCATCAAGAGTATAACAGTTTATTATTAAGAGCAGAACCTTTTTATTATAATAACATGACATTTTTCTTGTTAGAAAGATGGCATAGTTATTATTAACTGGACAACAACTTTATTATTAGGGGCATGGTATTTTCATTATTTATTGTCAAGGCATTTTTATTCTTAGGAGGATGTCAGATTAATTATTAATAGAATGGCAATTTTATTATATAGAGCGTGGCATTTTTATTATGTTGACATGACATTTTTATTATTAGGAGGGTGGTAGTTTAATTATTAACAGGATGTCAGTTTTATTATATAGAGCATGACATTTTCATTATTGTTCACATGGCATTTTTATTATTAGGAGGGTGGCAGTTTTATTTTATTGGCATGGCAAAAGAAATTATATTGACATGGCATTTGTTATATGAATTATTGCACGGTGGAGCAACTCAAGCAAAAAAAAATACATCATGGCATTTTGTGTTTCGGTCCATGGCAGTTTTTACAAACAGCAGGACATTTTATAAATTTATGCGTATTTTTTTGTTCATGGCAACTTTTATCTAGAAGATAGGAGTTTAAAGTTCATGGCATTATTTATTTGGACGATGGCAGTTTTAAAGTTTAACATGGAAATTTTTGAAACCAAAAAATGTTTCTTTTGACCGGTAAAAAAAGTTAACTGAGCCTTTTGGATTAGTCGGGGGGTCGCTCTGGTCTACCCCTTGCGGACGACCAGAATCCGTCGCTGGGAGACTGTTCACCCTGGCGACTGATTTCGTTCTATTGGCCCTGCATAACATATTTGATGCTCGTGTCAAAACGATGTGGCTTCACTGAAACTCTGTGAGCACTATATTCGAACACAGGTCGTTTCGATAGTGCATAGAGTCGCTAGCCACTGCGCCACAGTTGACTTCGTCTTTACATACGAGGCGCATCCTACTCGAGGTAAAAGACCTCAATTTTTTTTCTCCGTTCTTTTCCCTTTTCCCTTTTTTCGTTTCTTTGGTTCTTTGTTTGGTTTTATTTTTTGAAGTTTGTTTGGTTTTCATTTTGTTCTCTGGTTTCCTTTTTTTTCGTCATTATACTTCGTTTTTTCTGTTGTTTTTCTTTCCGTTTCTCTTTGTTTTCTTTTCATGGTTTTTATCATTTTTCTTTTCCTTCTTCTATTCTCAAGTTTTATTATTTATCATTTTTTTGTTTTGCTTTTTTCATGTTTTTTCATTATACATTTTTTTTATGTCAACAACATTTTTCTAATACATATTCAACATTTTTCCATTACAAATTTAACTTTTTAATACATAATAAAAGAATTATATACAAATTTTTTAAAAAATCAAATGCTTAATTAACATTTTCAAATACAAGATTAACATTTTTAATGCATAATCAACATTTTTATTATGAAAAAAGTCCATTTTACTATCCTGAATAAAGTGGGTGGTTCACTTTACCCCCTGATCTATTTTTCGGCTTCTTCTACCCCCTAAACAAACCAAAACCGGACAAAACACCCCCTGGCTGGTTTGTCTCCACCCGTTGCTGATGTGGCACTAGTCAACGACGGTTTTGACCTGGTGGGGCCCCCTTGTTAGGTCTCTCTCTCTCTCTCCGGTCGCCGCACCCCGTTCGATCTCGCCCCGCTCCTCCACGGCGTCGACTCCGCCGCCATCCGCCCCGTCGCCGCTCCGGTCGCGCGCCTGCGCCGCCCCGCCTCCTCCCCGAGCTTGCGTCGTCGTCCCCGGCCGCCCCCGCGCGTTGCACGCCCCGGTCGCCGCACCCCGCTCGTCCTCACCTCGCCTCACTCCTCCGCGGCGTTGGCTCCACCGCCATCCACCCCGTCGCCGCTCCGGCCGCGCGCCTGCGCCGCCCCGGCTCCTCCCCGAGCTTGCGCCGCCGTCCCCGTCCGCGCCCCGCTCCGCTCCTCGCCGCTCTGCACTGGCCGCGCCCACGTCGCTGCGCCTGGCCTCGCCCGGCCTCCCCCGCTCGGCGCGCTATCTTTGCCCGCCCCGGCGCCGGCCAGGCCACTTGCCGGCTCCACGCGCACCGGCCGCCGCCGCTGTGGCCGGCTGCTACTGCAGCAGGGGCCGCCCCTTTTTTTTCTTCTATTTCTTTGATTTTTTTTTAAAAACTGATGAGTGGGACCCACCTGCAGGTCAAATACCACCTTTACCGTGTCCACGTCACAATCCGGTATGGGTAAACCACTTAGGGTGTTTTTTTGTCCAGTATGAGATTGTTCGGGGGGGGGGGGGGGTAAAGGAACTGAAAAATAGATCAGGGAGTAATGTGAACCACCCACTTTGTTCAGGGTAGTAAAATTGAACTTTTTCTTTTATTATCAACAGTTTGTTTTTTTTCAAATGCTGGATTAAAATATTGAATACAAGATTAACATTAATACATGGTTGGATTTTTTTCTATGAATATTTTGAAAAAAATAAATGCTTTATCAACATTTTTTGAAATGCAAAATTAAGAGTTTTTTGAATGAATGGTCAACTCTTTTTCTATACACGTTTAACATTTTTCAAATGCTTGATTAACATTTTTGAAACCCTGTTCAACACCTATTTCAAATGCTTGATTACAATTTTATATACAATGATCAATTTTGTTTACTTTTTTAATGCATGGTCAACATTTTCTCTATACACATTTAATATTTCCCAATGCTTGGTTAACATTTGTGAAATACTTGGTTCAACATTTTTGTGAGAGCCTGACTTAGAAGGAATGATATACTACTCACATCAAAATGGAATTACTTCTTTGCCGGGAGCCCATTCGAAAATTCTAGAATGGGTGACCGATCGAAAAGTTGGCAATATTTTTATTTACATTATCAAAATATTTCATCATTATTTTCATACATGATCAACTTTTTTTATACGCATTCAACATTTTTAAATGCATGATCAACATTTTTCAAAACATTATGTAGAGTACATTATGGTAATATATATGTTAATAATATTTGAAAGTTTAACAAAAGTAAAAAAGGAATAAAAACGAAATATAAAGAGAAAAAAATAGAAAACAAAATTAGGCAGTGTACTACCGCGAACTGGGGTGGCCCATATATTTGAGCGTCAGCTAGTCAGAAGCTCGACTCGCTGAACGCGAGACATAGCCGCGCCCCTGAATCTCGGCCTCTGGAGCCTCGTTCTGGGCCAACCCCCGGTCGCGAGGCTGCTTCCTCCCTTTTCTGTTTTTGTATTTCTATTTCTTATATATTTTGTTTTCTTTTTATTTTTACTTTTTTTCTTTCCTTTTTTATTTTTTTTGTTTCTGTTTCTATTTATTTTCCATTTTTTTCTTTTTCTTTCCTTTTTCATGTATTATACAAAGTTCATTGCATGTTTATATACCAAAATGGTCATCGTATATTTAAGGAAATATTCACCCCATACTAAAAACATGCTCAACATATTTCGAAGATGGTTGTTGTGTATTTTTATGTTGTGCAGCATATATCGAAAAAATATTCAATGTGTATTTAAATATTATTCAGCATATATCACAAAATGTTGAATGCCTATTTAAATATAGTTCAGTGTATATCACAAAAAATGTTCTGTGTGCATTTTGAAAATAGTTCAGGGTATGTTTCCAAAATTTTCAGCATATATAAAAAATCAATAAATGTTCGGAATTTCAGAAAAAATGTTCATGTTTTTCAATTTTTTGTTCACTTTTTTTAAAAAGAATCACGTTTAAAAGTTTGTTTGAATTCGAATTTTGTCCATGAGTTTTTAAACATTATTTATGATGTCTGTGAACTTTCATGAAAGAATAGCATGAATTATTCAGAAAATTTCAAAATAAATTCAGTTCTGCCTCTGCAATTGGTACTTCAAGTCTGGCGCTACGAATGAACCGCTAGAACTCATAAGGTCTAGTAGTTAGGAACACGTGATAACAAGCGGGACTTCGTCAGTTCGATCTCGCTCATGCAACACTTCGTGGTGATTTTTTTTCCGCGCCTCCAGTTCGTTAGCTTCAAATAGGCCACCCATTCGCAGCTGCCTTCAGCGAAGGCTCGACAATTTGCCAACTGCAGGCGGTAAATAGGAGGTCTTCCTGGCGATCAAACGCAAGTTATCGGGGTCCAAAATTTGGTAGATTTTTTTTGAGCATAAATTTGGTAGATTTTTGGCTGTCAGTTAAAAATGGTAGTTCTGGAAACACAAACCACCTCGAGCACCTTTTGAGTCCAGCGACCAATTTGCGCGCAATGGACAAGTAAATGACCACAGATGACTTCTACTCTTAACGAATCGCACAATGTTGTTTGTATACACGCTCATAGACTAACCCTGAACACATCACAATGTTGTTTGACCTAGTGATATGCAAGTTCCATTCTTTTGTGCGAGAAGTGCAAGCGATCTCAGAGGACTTGCAAAGATGCGGCAATGTGAATACGCTGGAGGATTACGGAGGTACAGAGTTGCACGCCAATTTAAAATCTCAAATGGTAAGTGCCACACGTGTGACACCAAGTAATCCCATCCTAATGTTTTTTACAACTAAAGTTGTCATTCGAAAAGAAAAAAACAAACCGCAAAAAAAAAACCTAAAACTCGCCATCCGAAGAGAAAGTTGCCATGCCAACTAATTTGCCATCCTCGCATCACTAAACTTGTCATAAAAAATGTTCAGAGTTGTCATGTGTTTATGCCACACGTGTGGCACTTATCAATAGGCCCGGTCCTAGAGGGGGGCGAACGGGGCGGCCGCCCCGGGCCCCCAATTCCAAGGGGCCCCATCCCGGGTAGGCACTCTACCGTACTGGGCCTTGCCGCAGCGACAGGTGACGTGTATGCCCTCCAGACCGTGTGATTCTAGTGAACAGTTGTAGCCGACTCCTCCACGCAAACCCCCAGATCAGATGAGACCACAGCGCACCGCGGCGAAGCCCTAGCTTCTGACGAGCGTCGCCGTAGCGATGGTGTACTTTGGACAAGTTCGTCGACCGATTCGCGCAAGCCCTTCTGCTTCAGCCCCAATACTGTATCTTCGATCTTATCCTTCCTTCCCAGTTCTCATCTCATCGTCACATCCCCAGTTTCGCATACCTACATCTTAAATTAATCAGTTATGTGTTGCCTATGTAAAGCTCAACGTCTTGTTTGCTCTCCTGTCTGGTGAACCAGATGTTATATATATGTATAATTTCAGGGAAGGATTAGGCAGAGTAATAGTAGAACCTGAAAAAAGAGCGAGGCAAGAGGCAGTTATATCTTACTCGAACTTAATTTGCTTTAGAAGTATCACAACTAAGAGTGCTGGGTGAACAGTTTACTGAATCTTGTTACCATTATGCAGGTCTGAAGAAAGTGTGTATTGTTGGACTTTTATCTGGTACAGAAATGCAGGTACACTCGCAACACAGTCATTATTGATATGAATATCAAATCCCGATATTTTTTTGTGAGAAATCTTTCCGTTTGCTTTTTCAAAAACAGATCGCTTGATTCACCCCCTATGACCGCGATCATGCCTATGTGTGACGCTTGATCTCCAAGCTCTGTACCTATGTGCGGTACCATTTGACTCCAAGGTTTCACGTGTTCGACCCCTAGGAAGCCACATTGTGTAAGGTAATACAAGAACCTATAAAATTAAGTTGATACTTATAAGTATAATATTTGATGTGAATGTATTTTGGATTCACAAGTGTTTATTGATAAAACTACACATATATACACACACTCACCTTTTAAGGGCCCTCGAATTTAGTTTCGCCTCGGTCCCCTGAAATTTCAGGACCGGCCCTGCTTATCAAGGTCATAAAATCTCAAATGAACGCTACTAGTAGCTTATAACTGTTGGAGATGCCATGGCTTGACTACTGCCATGAACGCTATCTATATATATGCACGCCATATAAGTATTGTTGTTTGTACGCTCATACCCTAACGCTGAACTGTCCTTAACCTCCATTAGCGACCTTGTGATGTGCAAGTTCCGTTGTTTTGTGCGAGAAGTGCATGCGATCTCATAGTTGACTTGAAGAGATGCGGCAACGTGAACAAGCTGGAGGATTACGGAGGTACAGAGTCGCGAGCCAATTTAAAATTTATCGCTGCCAGTAATCTATTCCACCGTCCGAGGCTAGTTCCACCTCCATGCACGCCATGAACGCAACACTATCGTAAAACTGCTGGAGATGTCCTGCCATGGTTGACAGCTGCCTGGTTTGAGTTAGTATAACTGACAGCGCAGCGAGGACGTCTGTACGCGTTGCATGTTGAGGCTTCCCCACCCCACCTCTCTCTCCGTATATATACTACCGT
This sequence comes from Triticum monococcum, assembly GCA_034509565.1. Lineage (NCBI taxonomy): Eukaryota > Viridiplantae > Streptophyta > Magnoliopsida > Poales > Poaceae > Triticum > Triticum monococcum. The sequence goes on from CM067845.1 coordinate 147,882,934, forward strand.
AGGAGCGACCGCTCCGTAGTAGGAGTACGTGGCTAGCGAGTAGGCAGAATGGGCTCTTGTGGTGGGATGGTGGTCTCTCGTGGATGGCCTTGCGTCCTGCTCCTGCTGGCTTGTTGCTGGCTGTGCGAGGCCGGCGCGGGGTTGGCCCCGGCGCTATACGTGCTCGGCGATTCGCAGGCGGACGCCGGGACCAACAACCACCTGGTGACGGTGCTCAGGGCGGACCACCCGCACAACGGCGTCGACTACCCGGGCTGCAAGGCCACCGGCAGGTTCAGCAACGGCAAGAACTTCGTCGACTTCCTCGGTGCGTACATATGCCTTCCACTGTTGATGTTAAGTCTCTTTTTTCTTCAGACTTCTAAACTGAGCATTGCTTCGAGGAGAGTGAACCTGTAACTTTTGCATTTTTTATGGGCATCGGCCAGCCGGCGAGATGATCATCAAGTGGTGAGGGTAGTCGTGCGTGGATGATCTTTAATGTTGTACTCCCTGTCCCTCAACATGGCATTGCTGATTAGTTGACCAAAGTTAATTTTATACTAGTACTTGAAATTTGTTGAAATATATTGCCTATCTTCCTTCATCAGTTCGGATTTTTAAATAAGTCAGTTGAAAATGAATTTAATATGATATCAGAGTTAAGAGGTCTTGAGTTCAAGATCTTGCCAACGCAGTATTAAATAAAACAATTCTACGGCCTACATCAATCCCACATCTAAAGACTAAAATAGCATAGACATGAGGGGGAGTGTTGAAATATATTACCCACCTCCCTCCATCAGTTCAGACTTTTGGATGAGTTGGTTGAAGCATGAATTCAATAGAATTGATTAAAACGACGATTCTCTCAACTAGCACTGACCAAGATGTTAAAATGAACAACTAGAAGATCACCTGAATGAAACAGGAAACAACTAGAAGATCACCATAATGAATTGTAGTAGGGGTTTCCTGATATTTTCTGATAGCAGAATAATGCCTTGTTATGCCATAATACAATGTAATACAATACTCAGTTATTTGTTCGATGCATACATGTATCCTCTTCCAGCAAAAAGAAAATGCATATACTTAGACCCTGTTCGGAAACCCATCCACTCCGGAAATCTTGAGAGCGAGGAAAGTGCAGCTCCCTGATTTTCAACTACAGCTCCGTCCGCTCGGGAAGCTGAGTTGCGGAGGGGAGCGATTCCGAACACCGCTTTACTAGACATGTATGCACTCTGTTTTTCCTGATTATGCTATGCTTACTATTCCTGCCATTACAGCTGAACATCTGAAGCTACCGAGCAGCCCTCCTCCATACCTGTCCATCTGCAACACCCCAAGCAGCAATTCCATATATCTGACTGGTGTCAATTTCGCTTCAGGAGGTGCAGGGGTATTAAATCAAACAAATCAGGTAAAATGGAGATACTACGTCGTACGCACTAGCACTACTGGATGACTAATTGCGCTGGTTTTAACACTTTAACTTCTTCCATATGTCATGTTTCTTAATTATATATGCATGCCATGCATGCGTCTACGTACATACAGGGTCAGTGCATCAGCTTCGACCACCAAATCGATCACCAATTCTCCAAGGTGAATGCATCACTGGTGCAGCAGCTCGGCCAGGCTCAGGCTTCGGCACACCTGAGCAGATCGATCTTCGCCGTTGCAATCGGTGGCAACGACATACTCAATTACGTCCGTCCAAGTCTTGTGAACCAGGTGCTAAGCCCTTGTCCTCCAACTCAGTCTCCTGATGAGTTCGTCTCCTCGTTGGCTCTCTCGCTGAAAGACCGGCTGCAGGTATGGAAGCTTTTTGGTTCATCCTTGCTTACATCACATAAGCTTGTTCTTGATATGTGCTTCATTCGTTCTGTTAGAAATAGAGATAGAACTACCTATTGTAATCTCAACAAACTCTATTCTCTCTCTCTCCCGTAGCTTATCTCCTCCTCTCTTGTAACAACCGAATCATGATCGATCGGTATTGCCTTGTAAGCCACGACAGGGGCCGTTCCTGTCTCATATCAATATAAACCAACGCGGCTCCTCATTGAGGAGTAGGAACGCTTCCATCTGACATGGTATACAGAGCCATCCTTTTCCCATCGATCTAGCCAAAAGCTTTCCTCCCGATCACCCTCGCCATTGCCATGTCGTCCTCATCTACCGTCACCCTCAACCTCGGAGCCCTACCATCCGAGAAACTTACCAAAACCAATTACATCCTGTGAAAAGCACAGGTCATGCCGGGCCTGCGAGGAGCGCAGGTCACCGGCCTTCTGGACGGGTCAGATGCCGCACCACCAAAGACGGCGCGGCAAGAGCAGACGGACAAAACCGTCACCACGGAGCCCAATCCGCTGTATGCACAGTGGATATCAAAGGATCAGCAGGTTTTGAGTCATCTTCTGAACTCTGTCAATGGAGATCCTCGCCCAAGTTGCGAGCAAGGAGACAACCTTTGATCTCTGGACTGCCATTACCACCTTGTTCTCATCGCAGTCCCAATCTCGCATCACCAATTTGCGGATTGCAATCACCAACACGAAGAAGGGTTCCATGTCCAGCAGCGCCTACATCTCCAAGATGAAGAATCTGGGGGACGAGCTCGCAGCGGCAGGACGCCCCGTCTTGGATCCAGAGATGGTGGATTATGTCCTCGCCGGCCTTGACAGAGACTATGATCCTGTTGTGGCAGCTATTGGCGCAATCAAGAATCAGATCACAGTTGACGATCTATTTGCTCAGATCGCGGCGTTCGATCAGCGAGTCGAGATGCTCGGCGATGGCCCTGATAGGGGTTTCAAAACCTCTGCAAACTTGGCCTACAGGGGGCGTGGGCGCGGCTACAGCAGGGGCCGTGGGTGCAGCAGCAGTAGGGGGCGCGGCCGAGGCAGGCGTCCTTCCCCGACTCCGTCTGGTGGCCACGGCGGCGGCAGAGGTGGCCGCGGTCGCCCACAACAACAACGGCAGCAGCAGGAACATAACTATCCAGAGTGTCAAATCTGCTACAAACATCACCCAAGAGGTGCTCGTGATTGCTGGCATAGGTATGATGAAGATGAACCTGAGGAGAAGAATGCAAACATGGTGACTAGCTCCTATGGTGTCGACACGAACTGGTATGCAGATACCGGTGCTTCACATCACATCACCGGCGAGCTGGACAAATTAACGTTCAAGGACAAGTACCATGGACATGATCAAGTGCACACCGCGAGCGGTTCTGGTATGAAAGTTGCTCACATTGGTCATTCAATCGTTAAAACCCCTAAAAAACCTTGCATCTAAACAAAGTTCTTCATGTCCCTGAAGCCTCACAAAATCTTCTCTCTGTTCATCGTTTTACTTTAGATAATCGTGTCCTTATTGAATTTTATCCTTATTTTTTTGGTAAAGAATTTGGACACGAGGAGAATCCTGCTTAAAGGCAAGTGCGTGGGAGGTCTCTACCCACTTATATCTTCGTCATAGTAGATTAGGTCATCCTTCATCAGTCATTGTTAAATTTGTTCTTAGTAAGAATAAACTTCCCTTCTCTCATGAGATTAGTGAGTCAGTTTGTGATCCTTGTCAACAGGCTAAAAGCCATCAACTCCCATACCCTGTATCTACTAGCATATCTACTGCACCCTTACAACTAGTATTCTCAAATGTTTGGGGGCCAGCTCCTACTTCGGTCAGTAGATACCCATACTATGTAAGCTTTATTGATGATTATAGCAAGTTTACATGGATCTATCTTCTTAAGAAATGGTCTGAAGTGTTTCAAGTTTTCACAAACTTTAAAAACCTTGTTGAAAGAAAACTAGACACTAAGATCATTGCCATGCAAACCGACTGGGGAGGTGAATACAAGAAACTGAATTCCTTCTTCCAGCAACTTGGTATTTCTCATCATGTTGCATGTCCTCATGCGCACCAGCAGAATGGTTCTGCAGAAAGAAAACATCGTCATGTTGTTGAAGTAGGCCTAACTCTACTCGCAAATGCATCTATGCCACTAAAATTCTGGGATGAAGCATTCTTAACTGCCACATATCTCATCAACTTACTCCCTAGCAAAGTCATTAAATTTGAGACTCCTATCACACGCCTTTTTGGCACTAGTCCAGATTACAAGTCTTTGCGTGTCTTTGGTTGTGCATGCTGGCCTAACCTACGGCCGTACAACTCGCGCAAGCTTGCCTTTCGTTCCAAACGGTGTGTTTTCTTGGGGTACAGTCCCATTCACAAAGGAGTAAAATGCCTAGATGTCTCTACTGGTAGAGTTTATATATCTCGTGATGTTGTTTTCGATGAGTCCATTTTCCCTTTTGCATCTCTTCATCCTAACGCCGGAGCCATTCTTAAGAAAGAAATCTTGCTTCTTTCCCCAAACCTTCGGAACTTTGAGCAAGGGGGCCACGATTGTACTGACCAATATGACACTTCAACCAGTCCTAGTGGTGCATCTATTCCTGTGCAGGGTCCTGGAGAAAACGCAGGAGAAATGGTGCTCAAAATGATCAAGATTTGGCACAAAATGGCCCCATATTTCATGTGTTGGAGGAAGAAGAGGCAGGCGCAGACTACGAGGTTGATCCGGAGCAACCTGCGACACCGCAGCGTCAGGCGCCCTTGGATCGTGCGTCGCGATCAACCCTGGATCGCGCGCCCACCAGAGGCGAGGGCCAGCACGCCACGTCGCCAGGCAGTGGGCCGGCTTAGCGACCCACGTGCGGGTGGCCCATCACGACCGGTCTCCAGCCTGAGACGATCGGCTCGGGATCGTGGCTGCCCACGCGTGCGGATCAGGTGACAGCGACACCTACGGGATCTTCTACGTCGCGCGGGGACGCGGCACCGGAGTCTGGCGCGGACACATCAGAGGCTACAGAATCAGGGTCCGGATCAGCTACGCAAAGTGGATCCAGAGAATCTGCATCATCTGGATCTTCTGTGGCGCGGTCATCTGCTCAGCTACAGCCGGTGCCAGCCTCACGTGTCACAACTCGTCTTCAAAAAGGTATAAAATCCAAAAATTAGAACAGATGGTACTATACGCTATGGCATGTTATGTGTTGCAGGAGAGCCAACTAGATTGGAAGATGCACTTGGAGATCCAAGGTGGAAAAATGCAATGGATGAAGAGTACTCTGCACTCATGAAAAATAAAATGTGGCACCTTGTACCTGAGCAGCGAGGTAAAAATGTTATTGACTATAAGTGGGTATATAGAATCAAGAAAAAAGCAGATGGTTCGATTGACAGGTACAAGGCACGTCTAGTCGCGAAAGGTTTTAAACAGCGTTATGGGCTGGATTATGAGGACACATTTAGTCCCGTTGTTAAAGCTGCAACCATTAGGCTTGTGTTAGCTATTGCTATTTCCAGGGGATGGAGCTTGAGACAGCTAGACGTACAGAACGCGTTTTTGCATGGTGTTCTGGAAGAGGAGGTTTACATGCGACAACCACCTGGGTATGAAAACAAGAAAACACCCCACTATGTGTGTAAGCTTGATAAGGCTCTTTATGGCCTAAAACAGGCACCAAGAGCATGGTATTCAAGGCTAAGCTCTCAGCTAAGGTGCCTTCGATTTGTTGCATCTAAGGCTGACACATCACTCTTCGTCTACAATAAGGCAACCACAGTCATATTTGTTTTGATATATGTTGATGATATTATAGTTGCCAGTTCTTCATCAAGTGCTACTAATGCTTTACTTCATGACTTAAGTTCAGAGTTTGCCTTGAAAGATCTTGGTGATCTACACTTCTTCCTGGGCATTGAGGTGAAGAAGATTCCAGATGGCATAGTAATGAATCAGGAGAAATATGCTACTGAGCTTCTGACTCGCATGAAGATGAAGGATTGCAAGCCTTCACCTACACCATTGTCCTCTTCAGAAAAATTGTCAGCCTTTGAAGGGGAGCCTCTAAAGGAAGAAGAGATCACAAGGTATAGGAGTGCTGTGGGTGCCTTACAGTACTTAACACTGACAAGACCAGATATATCATTTGCTGTTAATAAGGTTTGTCAGTATGTACATGCACCTACCACTGTACACTGGACAGCTGCTAAAAGAATTGTACGGTATATAAAATACACTGTAAGCCTAGGACTCCAGTTTAAACGTTCCAGCTCCACTCTTGTTAGGATGCAGTGATGACAGGAGGTCAACTGGAGGATTTGTAATATTCTTTGGTCCTAACCTTATTTCTTGGAGTGCCAGGAAACAGGCTACAGTGTCAAGATCAAGTACAGAGGCTGAATATAAGTCACTAGCCAATGCTGTTGGGGAACGTAGTAATTTCGAAAATTTTCCTACGCACACGCAAGATCATGGTGATGCATAGCAACGAGAGGGGAGAGTGTTGTCTACGTACCAACGCAGACCGACTGCGGAAGCGATCACACAACGTAGAGGAAGTAGTCGTACGTCTTCTTCCCGATCCGACCGATCCAAGCACCGTTACTCCGGCACCTCCGAGTTCTTAGCACACGTTCAGCTCGATGACGATCCTCGGGCTCCGATCCAGCAAAGCGTTGAGGAAGAGTTCCGTCAGCACGACGGCGTGGTGACGATCTTGATGTACTACCGACGCAGGGCTTCGCCTAAGCTCTACAACGATATGACCGAGGTGGAATTTGGTGGCAGGGGGCACCGCACACGGCTAAGGAACGATCAACAATGATCAACTTGTGTGTCTATGGGGTGCCCCCTGCCCCCGTATATAAAGGAGCAAGGGGAGGGGTTCGGCCGGCCAAGGGAGAGGGGCGCAGGAGTAGTCCTACTCCTACCGGGAGTAGGACTCCCCCCCAATCCTATTCCTAATAGGAATCCTCAAGGGGGAAAGAGAGAAGGGGTGGCCGGCCACCTTCCCTAGTCCTATTAGGACTAGGAAAGGGGGGAGGTGCGCAGCCCTCTATGGCAGCCCCTTTTCACTTTTCCACTAAGGCCCAATAGGCCCATTTGCCTCCCGGGGGGTTCCGGTAACCCTCCCGGTATTCCGGTAAAATCCCGATTTCATCCGGAACACTTCCGATGTCCAAACATAGCCTTCCAATATATCAATCTTTACGTCTCGACCATTTCGAGACTCCTCGTCATGTCCGTGATCACATCCGGGACTCCGAACAACCTTCGGTACATCAAAATGCATAAACTCATAATAACTGTCATCGTAACGTTAAGCGTGCGGACCCTACGGTTCGAGAACAATGTAGACATGACCGAGACACGTCTCCGGTCAATAACCAATAGCGGGACCTGGATGCCCATATTGGCTCCTACATATTCTACGAAGATCTTTATCGGTCAGACCGCATAACAACATACGTTGTTCCCTTTGTCATCGGTATGTTACTTGCCCGAGATTCGATCGTCGGTATCCAATACCTAGTTCAATCTCGTTACCGGCAAGTCTCTTTACTCGTTCCGTAATACAACATCCCGCAACTAACTTCTTAGTTGCAATGCTTGCAAGGCTTATGTGATGTGCATTACCGAGAGGGCCCAGAGATACCTCTCCGACAATCGGAGTGACAAATCCTAATCTCGAAATACGCCAACCCAACATCTACCTTTGGAGACACCTGTAGTACTCCTTTATAATCACCCAGTTACGTTGTGACGTTTGGTAGTACCCAAAGTATTCCTCCGGTAAACAGGAGTTGCATAATTTCATAGTCATAGGAACATGTATAAGTCATGAAGAAAGCAATAGCAACATACTAAACGATCGTGTGCTAAGCTAATGGAATGGGTCATGTCAATCAGATCATTCAACTAATGATGTGACCTCGTTAATCAAATAACAACTCTTTTGTCCATGCTTAGGAAACATAACCATCTTTGATTAACGAGCTAGTCAAGTAGAGGCATACTAGTGACACTCTGTTTGTCTATGTATTCACACATGTATTATGTTTCCGGTTAATACAATTCTAGCATGAATAATAAACATTTATCATGATATAAGGAAATAAATAATAACTTTATTATTGCCTCTAGGGCATATTTCCTTCAGTCTCCTACTTGCACTAGAGTCAATAATCTAGTTCACATCGCCATGTGATTTAGCAGCAATAGTTCACATCACCATGTGATTAACACCCATAGTTCACATCGTCATGTGACCAACACTCAAAGGGTTTACTAGAGTCAGTAATCTAGTTCACATCTCTATGTGATTAACACCCAAAGAGTACTAAGGTGTGATCATGTTTTGCTTGTGAGATAATTTTAGTCAACGGGTCTGTCACATTCAGATCCGTAAGTATTTTGCAAAATTCTTTGTCTATAATGCTCTGCACGGGGCTACTCTAGCTAATTGCTCCCACTTTCAATATATATCCAGATTGTGACTTTAGATTCATCTGGATCAGTGTCAAAAACTTGCATCGACGTAACCCTTTACGACAAACCTTTTTGTCACGTCCATAATCGAGAAACACATCCTTATTTCACTAAGGATAATTCTGACCGCTGTCCAGTGATCTACTCCTAGATCACTATTGTACTCCCTTGCCGAATCAATGCAGGGTATACAATAGGTCTGGTATACAGCATGACATACTTTATAGAACCTATGGCCAAGGCATAGGGAATGACTTTCATTCTCTTTCTATCTTCTGCCGTGGTCGGGCTTTGAGTCTTACTCAACTTCACACCTTGTAATACAGGCAAGAACTCTTTCTTTGACTGCTCCATTTTGAACTACTTCAAAATCTTGTCAAGGTATGTACTCATTGAAAAAACTTATCAAGCGTCTTGATCTATCTCTATAGATCTTGAAGCTCAATGTGTAAGCAGCTTCACCGAAGTATTTCTTTGAAAAACTCCTTTCAAACACTCCTTTATGCTTTACAGAATAATTCTACATTATTTCTGATCAACAATATGTCATTCACATATACTTATCAGAAATGCTGTAGTGCTCCCACTCACTTTCTCGTAAATACAGGCTTCATCGCAAGTCTGTATAATACTATATGCTTTGATCAACTTATCAAAGCGTATATTCCAACTCCGAGATGCTTGCACCAGTCCACAGATGGATCTCTGGAGCTTGCACGTTTTGTTAGCACCTTTCGGATTGACAAAACCTTCTGGTTGCATCATATACAACTCTTCTTCCAGAAATCCATTCAGGAATGCAGTTTTGACATCCATCTGCCATATTTCATAATCATAAAATGCGGCAATTGCTAACATGATTCTGACGGACTTAAGCATCGCTACGGGTGAGAAGGTCTCATCGTAGTCAACCCCTTGAACTTGTCGAAAACCTTTTGCGACAAGTCGAGCTTTATAGACAGTAATATTACCGTCAGCGTCAGTCTTTTTCTTGAAGATCCATTTATTCTCAATTGCTTGCCGATCATCGGGCAAGTCAACCAAAGTCCATACTTTGTTCTCATACATGGATCCCATCTCAGATTTCATGGCCTCAAGCCACTTTGCGGAATCTGGGCTCATCATCGCTTCCTCATAGTTCGTAGGTTCATCATGATCTAGTATCATGACTTCCAAAAAAGGATTACCGTACCACTCTGGCGCGGATCTTACTCTGGTTGATCTACGAGGTTCAGTAGTATCTTGTTCTGAAGTTTCATGATCATCATCATTAGCTTCCTCATTAACTGGTGTAGGTGTCACAGAAACAGTTTTCTGTGATGTACTACTTTCCAATAAGGGAGCAGGTACAGTTACCTCGTCAAGTTCTACTTTCCTCCCACTCACTTCTTTCGAGAGAAACTCCTTCTCCAGAAAGTTTCCGAATTTTAGCAACAAAAGTCTTGCGTTCGGATCTGTGATAGAAGGTGTATCCAATAGTTTCCTTTGGATATCCTATGAAGACGCACTTCTCCGATTTAAGTTTGAGCTTATCAGGATGAAACCTTTTCATATAAGCATCGCAACCCCAAACTTTAAGAAACGACAGCTTAGGTTTCTTGCCAAACCATAGTTCACACGGTGTCGTCTCAATGGATTTAGATGGTGCCCTATTTAACGTGAATGCAGCTGTCTCTAATGCATAACCCCAAAACGATAGTGGTAAATCGGTAAGAAACATCATAGATTGCACTATATCCAATAAAGTACGGTTATGACGTTCGGACACACCATTATGCTGTGGTGTTCCAGGTGGCGTGAGTAGTGAAACTATTTCACATTGTTTTAACTGAAGACCAAACTCGTAACTCAAACATTTTACCTCTGCGATCATATCATAGAAACTTTTATTTTCTTGTCATGATGGTTTTTCCACTTCACTCTGAAATTCTTTGAACTGTTCAAATGTTTCAGACTTATGTTTCATCAAGTAGATATCCCCATATCTTCTCAAATCATCTGTGAAGGTCAGAAAATAATGATACCTGCTGCAAGCCTTAATATTCATCGGACCACATACATCAGTATGTATGATTTTCAACAAATCTGTTGCTTGCTTCATTGTTCCGGAGAACGGCGTTTAGTCATCTTGCCCATAAGGCATGGTTTGCAAGCATCAAGTGATTCATAATCAAGTGATTCCAAAATCCCATCAGCATGGAGTTTCTTCATGCGCTTTACACCAATATGACCTAAACGGCAGTGCCACAAATAAGTTGCACTATCATTATTAACTTCGCATCTTTTGGTTTCAATATTATGAATATGTGTATTATTAGGATCGAGATCCAATGAACTATTTTCATTGGGTGTGTAACCATATAAGGTTTTATTCATGTAAACAGAACAACAATTTATTCTTTTACTTAAATGAATAACTGTATTACAATAAACATGATCAAATCATATTCATGCTCAACACAAACACCAAATAACACTTATTTAGGTTCAACACTAATCCCGAAAGTATAGGGGATGTGCGATGATGATCAAATCAATCTTGGAACCACTTCCAACACACATTGTCACTTCACCCTTAACTAGTCTCTGTTTATTCTGCAACTCCCGTTTCGAGTTACTAATCTTAGCAACTGAACTAGTATCAAATACTGAGGGTTTGCTATAAACACTAGTAAAGTACACATCAATAACATGTATATCAAATATACTTATGTTCACTTTGCCATCCTTCTTCTCCGCCAATTACTTGGGGTAGTTCCGCTTCCAGTGACCAGTCCCTTTGCAGTAGAAGCACTCAGTCTCAGGCTTAGGTCCAGACTTGGGCTTCTTCACTTGAGCAGCAACTTGCTTGCCGTTTTTCTTGAAGTTCCCCTTCTTCCCTTTGCCCTTTTCTTGAAACTAGTGGTCTTGTCAACCATCAACACTTGATGTTTTTCTTGATTTCTACCTTCGTTGATTTCAGCATCACGAAGAGCTTAGGAATTACTTTTGTCATCCCTTGCATATTATAGTTCATCACAAAGTTCTACTAACTTGGTGATGGTGACTAGAGAATTCTGTCAATCACTATCTTATCTGGAAGATTAACTCCCACTTGATTCAAGCGATTGTAGTACTCAGACAATCTGGGCACATGCTCACTATTTGAGCGATTCTCCTCCATCTTTTAGCTATAGAACTTGTTGGAGACTTCATATCTCTCAACTCGGGTATTTGCTTGAAATATTAACTTCAACTCCTAGAACATCTCATATGTTCCATGACGTTCAAAACGTCTTTGAAGTCCCGATTCTAAGCTATTAAGCATGGTGCACTAAACTATCAAGTAGTCATCATATTGAGCTAGCCAAACGTTCATAACGTCTGCATCTGCTCCTGCAATAGGTCTGTCACCTAGCGGTGCATCAAGGACATAATTCTTCTGTGCAGCAATGAGGATAAACCTCAGATCACGGATCCAATCCGCATCATTGCTACTAACATCTTTCAACACAATTTTCTCTAGGAACATATCAAAATAAACACAGGGAAGCAACAACGCGAGCTATTGATCTACAACATAATTTGCAAAATACTACCAGGACTAAGTTCATGATAAATTTAAGTTCAATTAATCATATTACTTAAGAACTCCCACTTAGATAGATATCCCTCTAATCCTCTAAGTGATCACGTGATCCAAATCAACTAAACCATAACCGATCATCACGTGAGATGGAGTAGTTTTCAATGGTGAACATCGTTATGTTGATCATATCTACTATATGATTCACGCTCGACCTTTCGGTCTCTGTGTTCCGAGGCCATATCTGCATATGCTAGGCTCATCAAGTTTAACCTGAGTATTCTGCGTGTGCAAAACTGGCTTGCACCTGTTGTAGATGGACGTAGAGCTTATCACACCCGATCATCACGTGGTGTCTGGGCACGACGAACTTTGGCAACGGTGCATACTCAGGGAGAACACTTCTTGATAATTTAGTGAGAGATCATCTTATAATGCTACCGTCAATCAAAGCAAGACAAGATGCATAAAAGGATAAACATCACATGCAATCAATATAAGTGATATGATATGGCCATCATCATCTTGTGCTTGTGATCTCCATCTCCGAAGCACCGTCATGATCACCATCGTCACCGGCGCGACACCTTGATCTCCATCGTAGCATCGTTGTCGTCTCGCCAATCTTATGCTTCCACGACTATCACTACCGCTTAGTAATAAAGTAAAGCATTACATCGCGATTGCATTGCATACAATAAAGCGACAACCATATGGCTCCTGCCAGTTGCCGATAACTTGGTTACAAAACATGATCATCTCATACAATAAAATCAGCATCATGCCTTGACCATATCACATCACAACATGCCCTGCAAAAACAAGTTAGACGTCCTCTACTTTGTTGTTGCAAGTTTTACGTGGCTGCTACGGGCTTAAGTAAGAACTCATCTCACCTACGCATCAAAACCACAACGATAGTTTGTCAAATAGACTCCGTTTTAACCTTCTCAAGGACCGAGCGTAGCCACACTTGGTTCAACTAAAGTTGGAGAGACAGTCTTCCGCAAGCCATCTATGTGCAAAGCACGTCGAGGGAACCGGTCTCGCGTAAGAGTACGCGTAAGGTTGGTCCGGATCGTCTCGTCCAACAATACCGCCGAACCAAAGTATGACATGCTGGTAGGCAGTATGACTTGTATCGCCCACAACTCACTTGTGTTCTACTCGTGCAAATAACATCAAACCATAAAACCTAGGCTCTGATACCACTGTTGGGGAACGTAGTAATTTCGAAAATTTTCCTACGCACACGCAAGATCATGGTGATGCATAGCAACGAGAGGGGAGAGTGTTGTCTACGTACCAACATAGACCGACTGCGGAAGCGATCACACAATGTAGAGGAAGTAGTCGTACGTCTTCTTCCCGATCCGACCGATCCAAGCACCGTTACTCCGGCACCTCCGAGTTCTTAGCACACGTTCAGCTCGATGACGATCCTCGGGCTCCGATCCAGCAAAGCATCGAGGAAGAGTTCCGTCAGCACGACGGCGTGGTGACGATCTTAATGTACTACCGACGCAGGGCTTCGCCTAAGCTCTACAACGATATGACCGAGGTGGAATTTGGTGGCAGGGGGCACCGCACACGGCTAAGGAACAATCAACAATGATCAACTTGTATGTCTATGGGGTGCCCCCTGCCCCCGTATATAAAGGATCAAGGGGAGGGGTTCGGCCGGCCAAGGGAGAGGGGCGCAGGAGGAGTCCTACTCCTACCGGGAGTAGGACTCCCCCCCAATCCTATTCTTAATAGGAATCCTCAAGGGGGAAAGAGAGAAGGGGTGGCCGGCCACCTTCCCTAGTCCTATTAGGACTAGGAAAGGGGGGAGGTGCGCAGCCCTCTATGACAGCCCCTTTTCACTTTTCCACTAAGGCCCAATAGGCCCATTTGCCTCCCGGGGGGTTCCGGTAACCCTCCCGGTATTTCGGTAAAATCCCGATTTCACCCGGAACACTTCCGATGTCCAAACATAGCCTTCCAATATATCAATCTTTACGTCTCGACCATTTCGAGACTCCTCGTCATGTCCGTGATCACATCCGGGACTCCGAACAACCTTCGGTACATCAAAATGCATAAACTCATAATAACTGTCATCGTAACGTTAAGCGTGCGGACCCTACGGTTCGAGAACAATGTAGACATGACCGAGACACGTCTCCGGTCAATAACCAATAGCGGGACCTGGATGCCCATATTGGCTCCTACATATTCTACGAAGATCTTTATCGGTCAGACCGCATAACAACATACGTTGTTCCCTTTGTCATCGGTATGTTACTTGCCCGAGATTCGATCGTCGGTATCCAATACCTAGTTCAATCTCGTTACCGGCAAGTCTCTTTACTCGTTCCTTAATACAACATCCCGCAACTAACTTCTTAGTTGCAATGCTTGCAAGGCTTATGTGATGTGCATTACCGAGAGGGCCCAGAGATACCTCTCCGACAATTGGAGTGACAAATCCTAATCTCGAAATACGCCAACCCAACATCTACCTTTGGAGACACCTGTAGTACTCCTTTATAATCACCCAGTTACGTTGTGACGTTTGGTAGTACCCAAAGTATTCCTCCGGTAAACGGGAGTTGCATAATCTCATAGTCATAGGAACATGTATAAGTCATGAAGAAAGCAATAGCAACATACTAAACGATCGTGTGCTAAGCTAATGGAATGGGTCATGTCAATCAGATCATTCAACTAATGATGTGACCTCGTTAATCAAATAACAACTCTTTTGTCCATGGTTAGGAAACATAACCATCTTTGATTAACGAGCTAGTCAAGTAGAGGCATACTAGTGACACTCTGTTTGTCTATGTATTCACACATGTATTATGTTTCCGGTTAATACAATTCTAGCATGAATAATGAACATTTATCATGATATAAGGAAATAAATAATAACTTTATTATTGCCTCTAGGGCATATTTCCTTCAAATGCAACTGCTGAGATCATTTGGGTGGAATCATTACTTAATGAGTTGGGTGTTAAGCAACACCGCATTTCATGTTTATGGTGTGATAATTTGGAAGCCACCTATTTCTTTGCTAACCCAGTGTTCCATGGAAGAACTAAACACATTGAAGTTGATTTTCATTTTGTGAGAGAAAGGGTTGCAGAAAAGAAGTTGGACATAAGATTTATTCCCTCCAAAGATCAGGTAGCAGATGGCTTCACCAAGGCATTGTCAATTAAACCATTTGAGGAGTTCAAGAGGAATCTTAATATAGGATAGTTGAGATTAAGGGAGGGTGTTAGAAATAGAGATAGAACTACCTATTGTAATCTTAACAAACTCTATTTTCTCTCTCTCCCGTAGCTTATCTCCTCCTCTCTTGTAACAACCGAATCGTGATCGATCGGTATTGCCTTGTAAGCCATGACAAGGGCCGTTTCTGTCTCATATCAATATAAACCAACGCGGCTCCTCATTGAGGAGTAGGAACGCTTCCATCTGACACGTTCCATAATATAAAATCATTTTTTACACTAGTGTAGTGTCAAAAATGCTTGTATATAATGAGACGAAAGGGAGTACATATTTCCTCTTGCATTAATTTGCACCGATGCATGAGCACATGAGTATGTAATCTGAATTACAACCTACATGAATGATGAATTGCAGAGGCTGTACAAACTCGGGATGCGCAGGATGTTCATCATCGAGGCAGCGCCACTGGGGTGCTGCCCGGTGCTGCGGGGGAAGGAGGAGTGCGACGCACTAGCAAACTACATGTCAGCTCAGTACAACATCAAGGTGGCTTCCCTCCTGCGCGACATGAGCGACATGTACCCAGATATGCTCTACTCCTTGTTCGACCCATCCATTGCATTGCTCGATTACTTCCAGCGACCAGAAGCAAATGGTACAACAGATCCACGACCCACTGGCCACTAATCTGGCAACTGCTAATCATTCACCTATTAATTTGATATGTAATGTAGCTTAATTTGATGTTACGGTGATATATACTGTAGGTTACGCTGTGGTGGATGCAGCGTGCTGCGGGCTAGGAGGGGAGAAAAACGCCATGTTTAGCTGTACTCCAGCCAGCTCCCTCTGCAACAAGCGGACCAACCATGTTTTCTGGGACTTTGTGCACCCCACGGAGATCACCGCGCAGAAGCTCACGGCAATTGCCTTCCACGGATCAGCACCCTTCGTGACCCCCATAAATGTTGGGCAGCTATGTCCTATGTGACATTGCCATGTAAGCAATGCTGCACCGATTGCACAGTCACTGTTGTTTTATGCAAACTACTGGGTTGCGACCTGCTATTATGTTCCTAGTAAATTTTCTTATCTTTTCAACTACAAATATGCTAGTTTAGAAGATTTATAATATATGTATAACCTTTATGTTAATGGTTGTGTGCATCATTTAATGCAGAGGCCGGGGGTAAACCCTCGTTTTTCAAAGAAAAATTAACTCTTCGGACAGGGCGATTTGGTGTGCGAACCCAGCTGCTCCGGATATCTGTGGCGTCCATTACTGACTCGGGATCCGAATAAAGCTGTCTGACACGTCTGACAGGCGCTAGAGAAAAAGGACGTACGGAGATACACTGTATGGAACAGTGGTGCATCCGTGGGGCCGAACCGTATGTGTGGGACGGTGGCCGCGCGCGGCCGTCCTGGTCCGTGGACCAGAACGTCGCAATTCCTACCCGAGCCACGGATCAGATAACGAGTACAGGACGTTACGAAAAAGCTGAGCCGTTTGTTATCGTGGACACCTCTGTTCCCTTTTCCCCAAGAACACATCTATCCCTTTTCCTCTACAAGCGAGCAGCTGGTGGCGGCGGCGCTAGTCTCGGCCACCTGCGGCCAAGGAAAAATGGAGGATGCTGGTCTCGAGTTTCTGCTCGTTGCCGTGGACAGGTTAGTACCTAAAGATCTGAGTATTTCGCGGTATTTGTTTTACAATCTACCATAACTGAATGAGGTTGCTAACAATGGGGCCTGGCCGTCGGCCACTACCTTCCTTCCCTCAGGTTCCCGCTGAGGGAGGAGTTCGGGGACAACATTAAACACCCAGATCCGGTTCCTCTGGTCTTGTTGCCCACAAGAGAAGCCAACCGTAGCAATCCTGAAGACTCAGATGCCTTGTTTAGTTGAGGTCAATGGGTCAGCGACGAAGGACCTGAAAAGGCACGAGGTGGAGGCCGCCGTCTTCCAAATTCATCTCCAACTAGGTCGGCACAGTCAAGTAACAGAGTCAACCCAGAGGCCCCAGGTTGGACAAAAAGGTGTGAACCTAAAGCCCATGCCGCTGATTAACTATATGTTGATCCTTTTGACTATCCAAAATCAGTTTAGGTAGCAAAAATCGTTTAGAAACTGAGAATCTGATCTAGATAGATTAGTCGTTGGCAGCCGATCCTTATTGGCAGAATGGCAGAAAGTACACTGCTATTAGTGTTGAGATTCTAGTATACTGAATGTGTGCATTTGCAAAAATTCAGATTGCCATACCAACTGCAGCTTTCGGCTTACTCTGCACGTCAGGAGTGCTTCAATGATATTGCCTTTCACCTGGTACACAGCCGCCAAAAGAAAATTAAGCTAGCCATAATGAGTGTAGTGAATTGATACGAGAATAGTGTCTCTATTAATACTGATATACACTAGAATACAAAAAACTGTGGACAAAAAATTCAAAGTCTTCTGTTTTAAAGCACAAACCTTGAAGCTAGAATAGGTTTTGGATTGCCGCACTCCTTCAAAGAAGAAAGGAGGTAGGACTGAGACATGTATAAAGCCGCATCGAGGCCAGGACATAGAGAAGGGTAACTTTTGGGATAAGAGGCTTGTTCTAAACACCAAAGAAAACATAGTTTTAGAGCAAAGCACGGGTAGGGTTTCTAAAAGCACGAAATAATACTCACGGAAGTCCATATTTGCATGGTGTTTTTGCTATGGAAGGACCTGCAAATTCAATGTGGAATCTGAAGTGGCCTCCTTAAAAATAACATCTGGTTTAGCCTGGATAGGATGTAAAAAAAAGAGAAAAAAAACTATTGCTTTCCGTATGTTTCAACTACGGTTGTACAGGTAGTGAAATTATGATGTTTATTTTCCTTTTGCTGATTTGGGAATTTTGATAACAAGGATCTTTGGGCTGGTGTTGCGGTTCATTCAGTTTCAAGGGGAAAGATATATGTGTGGTTTCTTTTCTTTTCTACAATAGAATTTGAACTTGTTGTGCAAAAATAGAAAAAAACTTCCTGGATTCTATGAAAGGTTGTTGATGTCCGTACATGAAATGAGAAGAAGTATGGACACTTGATGAGCAAGACAATATTAGGATTCTATGGTGTAATTTGTAATACGGCAATTACAAATTCGTGTGGAATTGCAGAGACGGGTTGGTGCAGATGTGGCAAATTGATGTTGGTTTTTCCTCTTAGGTTCTTGCAAGTATTACATTTTCTGTAGGCATTAATTGTGGACATGTTTCTCATAAACTTTCTTACTTCAAATCCAGTACTTTAATAATTATCGTCAAAGTGTTGTTCCATGTTGTGTTCCTGGACTTCGTGTGGTACGAGCCGATGATTCTTTTGGGTTTAGTTTGGCTGTACCTGCAGAAATTTGGGCATGTTTAGTACTCCCTCCGTTCCTAAATACTTGTCTTTCTAGGCATTTCAACAAGTGACTACGTACGGAGCAAAATGAATGAATCTACACTCTAAAATATGTCTACATACATCCGTATGTAGTAGTCATTTGAAATGTCTAGAAAGACAAATATTTAGGAACGGAGGGAGTACTTTAGTTATGTTCTCAGACTACTTATTTCTGTGATCTTCAGCGACGATGGAAACTGGAGTGCAGCTTAATTTGTCTATATATTCTTGCAGTGGAGAAGGTATGTCAAACATATATTTGATCATTCCAACGTTTGGCACTTAAAGCATGTGCTTTTATATGCAGATCTTGCTGGTGTTCTATCATGCATTTATGTGTTTTAGTTTTCTTTTCCGCAAACATATTTTAGTCCATCTGAGATCATGTGGTAGTTCCCAAATCTCCAAGATTAAGAAACCAAAAGATGAATATGATACAAAGGTGCTCACAGTAGAACCCCCTTAATTTGTTGGATAAGTATTATCTATTAGAAACAAGATAGTTCTCCACCTCATAACTTCATGAACTCAGAAGCTGGGAAACTGGTCATAAAGCGAGGCTTTCATATTTTAATTCGTTCATTTTTTCATGGGTTATAAGTTAATGGTTCATTGAGTGCATGCATGAGCTGCTAAGTTGCATCAGCTATGAGTTTACAATATGCAAATGACACTAACAACAATATGACGCAAATTTAGGTGATGACCAAACAAGAGGCTGTTAATGAGATCACTACTTTTGGAGGTGGCAATCAGCAAAGTTTATCCGGGCATCGTGCATAGGTGGTGCAAAAATGGCATGCGCTGAAGAAAACGAAGGAGACATTGGGCCCTCTGTACACGAAGAAGAGTGAGTTCCAGGCTGAGTTCCATGAGGTTGTGAACCACATGCTAACTGAAGATGAGTTTGAGATGGCGTTGGCTACGCTGTTAGATAAGTACGATCTGAGAAAGCACCCCTACATGACCCAAATATACGACATCAGAAAGGTGGGCAAAACCATATTTCAAGGGTTTTTTCTGTGCCAAGATGACGAGCATACAACGCAGTGAGAGCGTTTCCCCATTTTTGGCTTGTGACAGGGACAGACTAAGCATTTGCGGAAGAAGATTGCTTACGAGATAGTGACAATGAAAGGGAACAAAGGAGCTATCCCAGAGTTTCTGTATGATGTGATCGTTGACTGAAGTGGAAGATAGTAGTAGGTGTATCTTTTGGCTGTGCGTGTGCTAGGCAGTTGGATTAACCCGACTAAGTAATTGGGTCATTTTGCGGCACAATCCCTACCATCTTGTATTTTGGGAAAACTATAGTCATGTCATATTTTCCCAGGTGGGAACCTAATTAGACTAAGTGAAAACTGGTTATGTTGTGAGACGAATTAAATGACCATGTGTCTACATTTGCTGGGGATGCATCTATTTCTGGTGACTTGCTTTACCTACATGACATGGGCGACCGTGTTTATATAGCAAAACAAACCTTTTGGAGAGCCCCAAAAATTTCAAGTAGGATGAGCGGTGTCAGCAAATTTTGTGTGCCTAGCAAGCAGTTTAGGTCTTCCATCAGGAGAACAAAAAAATGGCGGTCATGTCTGAACTGACAAAGGTTTATGTAATTCCAAAGGTATTGCTCTGTTTATTCAACTGACCAAGTTTGCAAATGTGATGGTTAGGAGGACGTTAGTTGATAACGGAATTTCAAGATGTACTACAAATACGGCAGGTTGGATGGCCTGGGAGAAGTGGTGTTCTACCATGAAGAATGTCCATGAATAATGAGTGTATTACTCAGATGCGAGTGTTGACTGAAGGATGAAGCTACATACTTATTAGATTTGTAACCTACAAGTACTATGGTACTAACAGAAATCAGCTAGCACGGCTTAGGCCAGCTCAGAAAAAACATGTAGGGGTGAAGAAGACGTGTCAGACATGGCGGTCAGAGTCTCACTGGATTTGGAGGACTAGTGCAATGGTCGCTGCTAGTAGGTATGAAATGGGGATTTTTCTTTTGAGTGCGTCTGGATGTGGAGGGCGAGACGATGGGTGGATGCATTTAAAGCCAGTCTGTCTACTCGCCGTTTGGAGACCGGTGGAGTTGATGGCTCAGCCTGGGTCAGATAACACGCCGATCCATCGGTCTGCTGCCTGTTCCGCCTCGCTACCATAACGTGACGTTGCATTAATTACGCTACAACGGTTGATTGGGAAAATAGGAACACGACAGTGAAATACAATTGATGGCACGGATCCTTATGTGAGCTAATGGTGTAGATTTCGGGATCATCTGAGCCCGAGCTCAGAAACTGATTTTCGTAACTCTTCATGCTTCTGTTCACTATATACTACATACATGGGATATATTAGTACGATACGAGGAGCCCAGGTTACATAACAGAATACTACGACACTACTCGAGCGATGGACGTGGAGACGCCATACAAAGCGTGCGGCACAGTGGGCGCTCTTCATCCTGACGAGATAGTCCGGTAGGTTGAGACGCACGAGAGGACGTGTTCCAACAGCCCCACAAACTCGAGGACTGGACAGGGACTCGAGGAAGACTGTTGTAGGCAGTACCTTGATGAAAATGTTGGTGTGCTGAGAATAGAAGAAACGTTAAGCACTCTGACATTGCATTGACCAAGCAAACCTGCTGATGGACAAAATGGAGATTGATCTACAGTGCTTCGGGCATTGATGGTGTACCGTTGGAGGAAAGGTATGTAACGATGACATTGTCGCATTAGACAATGATGACGCAGGAGCGGGGATCACTAATAGAAAAACGATCTAATGTTCACCTCATTAGTCTCGATTCAGTTACGGACCGGCACTAATGGTATTATTAGTCCCGGTTCAAACGGCTATGCATTAGTCCCGGTTCATTTGTACCTAAAGGGGTGGTGACAGTCTGGCGTCAGGCCGGGGCCCCAAGAGCCCCTTTAGTCCCAGTTTGTGACATAAACCGGGATTATAGATTAGGCCTTTAGTCTAGGTTGGAGTCAGCCACCAACCGGGAGTAAAGAGGTTTTGCAATTTTCAAACTCTACCCCTCCCTCTATCTCCTTTTCAGTTTTGAAAAGAAAAGAAAATGATAGTTATGTTATTACATCTACTAGTGAGGGAAATTTAAAAACATAAATTTCGACATGTTTTGCAAAAAAAGTGTTATGAAAAAGTAAAACGACCATAACTTTTGCATAAGATGTCGAAAAAAATGTATAATATATCAAAATGTTCAGCACGAAAAAGGCCGTTTTGCAAATTTTTAGAATCCTCAAATTCTGAAAGGAAAAAAAGTTATGCTCAAATTTCAGTTTATTTGAATTTTGGTCAAACTACTTATTCAAGAAATATTAGTGTTAATAAATAATACTAATTGTTTTTTTACAATAATAGTTTTAAACTCAAACGGTGAAATGTGTAACTTCATGCTCAAGCTAAACTCCTAAGCGTTAATAGGATTGACAACTTACTATTATCAGGAAAACAACATGTGCAAACTTGGAAACTATGGAGAATATAACTCAAAAGTTAAGCGTGCTCAGGCTAGAGTAGTGAGAGAGATGGGTGACCGGTCGGGAAGTTAGACGATTTGGAATGAGTGCTCCACACTTGAGCAGTGATGAGGGGTGATTAGAGATTAAATTGTTAAAATATTCAGAAATTTGAAAATCGGAAAAAAATTCAAAAAATTCCTTTAGTCCCGGTTGGTGTTACCAACCAGGACTAAAGGTCCCCCAACCCCCGGCGCGGGCTCGTGCCACATGGTGGGCCTTTGGTCCCGGGTCGAGTTGAACCGGGACTCAAAGGGGGATCTTTAGTCCCCACCCTTTAGTGTCGGTTGCAGAATCGGGACTAAAGGTCCTTTCGAACTAGGACTAAAGCCCGACTCTGCACTGGTGGATGATGTTGGGGGACGTAGGATGCAATTTCAAAAAAATTCCTACGATCACGCAAGATCTATCTAGGAGATGCATAGCAACGAGAGGAGGAGAGTGTGTCCACGTAGCCTCGTAGACCGAAAGCGAAAGCGTTTATTGAACGCGATTGATGTAGTCGAACGTCTTCTCGATTCAACCGATCAAGTACCGAATGTACGACACCTTTGAGTTCTACACACGTTCAGCTCGATGACGTCCCTCGGACTCTTGATCCAGCAAAGTGTCGAGGGAGAGTTTCGTCAGCACGGTCGTGTGGTGACGGTGATGGTGAAGTGATCCGCGCAGGGCTTTGCCTAAGCACTACGACAGTATGACCGGAGGAGTAAACGGTGGAGGGGGCGCCGCACACGGCTTGGAACAATTGATGTGTGTTAGAGGCGCCCCTGCCCCCATATATAAAGGAGGGAGAGGGGAGGAGGCCGGCCTAGGGGCGCCCCAAGTGGGAGGAGTCCCACTTGGGCTCCTAGTCCAATTCGGCCCCCCTTCCTTTTATCGGAGGGGGAAAGGAGGACGGAGAGGAGAAGGAGAAGGAAAGGGGGATGACGCCCCCTTCCCTAGCCCAATTCGGATTCCTCCCTTGGGTGGGGGGCACGAGCCACTCCTTATGGGCTGGCCTGCTTTCCTCCTATGGCCCATATGGCCCATATCTTCCCCGAGGGTTCCGGTCACCCCCCCGGTACTCCGATACGTACCCGATACATTCCGAAACACTTCTAGTGTCCGAATACTATAGTCCAATATATCAATCTTTACCTCTCGACCATTTCGAGACTCCTCGTCATGTCCATGATCTCATCTGGGACTCCGAACAATCTTCGGTCAGCAAAACACATAACTCATAATATAAATCGTCATCGAACGTTAAGCGTGCGGACCCTACGGGTTCGAGAACTATGTAGACATGACTAAGACACCTCTCCGGTCAATAACCAATAGCGGAACCTAGATGCTCATATTGGTTCCCACATATTCTACGAAGATCTTTATCGGTCAAACCGTAATGACAACATACATCATTCCCTTTGTCATCGGTATGTTACTTGCCCGAGATTCGACCGTCGGTATCTTCATACCTAGTTCAATCTCGTTACCGGCAAGTCTCTTTACTCGTTCCATAATGCATCATCCCGCAACTAACTCATTAGTCACATTGCTTCCAAGACTTATCATGATGTGCATTACCAAGAGGGCCCAGAGATACCTCTCCGATACTCGGAGTGACAAACCCTAATATCGATCTATGCCAACCCAACAAACACCTTCGGAGATACCTGTGACGCCCCCGATTCAATCATACACTAATCATACACGCAAACGTGTACGATCAAGATCAGGGACTCACGGGAAGATATCACAACACAACTCTACAAATAAAATAAGTCATACAAGCATCATATTACAAGCCATGGGCCTCGAGGGCTCGAATACAAGAGCTCGATCATAGACGAGTCAGCGGAAGCAACAATATCTGAGTACAGACATAAGTTTAACAAGTTTGCCTTAAGAAGGCTAGCATAAACTGGGATACAGATCGAAAGAGGCGCAGGCCTCCTGCCTGGGATCCTCCTAAACTACTCATGGTCGTTGTCAGCGGGCTGCACGTAGTAGTAGGCACCTCCCGAGTAGTAGTAGGCACCTCCCGAGTAGTAGTAGTCGTCGTCGACGGTGGCGTATGGCTCCTGGGCTCCAACGTCTGGTCGCAGCAATCGAGTATAGAAATGGGAAAAAGAGGGAGCAAAGCAACCGTGAGTACTCATCCAAAGTACTCGCAAGCAAGGAGCTACACTACATATGTATGCATTAGTATCAAGTGGAAAAAGGCTATCATATGTGGACTGAACTGCAGAATGCCGGAATAAGAGGGGGATAGCTAGTCCTATCGAAGACTACGCTTCTGGTAACCTCCATCTTGCAGCAAAAGAAGAGAGTAGATGGTAAGTTCATCAAGTAGCATCGCATAGCATAATCCTAACCGATGATCCTCCCCTCGTCGCCCTGTGAGAGAGTGATCACCGGTTGTATCTGGCACTTGGAAGTGTGTGTTTTATTAAGTATCCGGTTCTAGTTGTCATAAGGTCAAGGTACAACGCCGGGTCGTCCTTTTACGAGGGACACGACTATTCGAATAGATCAACTTCCCTGCAGGGGTGCACCACATTTCCCAACACGCTCGATCCCCTTTGTTCGGACACACTTTTCTGGGTCATGCCCGGCCTCGGAAGATCAACACGTCGCAGCCCTACCTAGGCACAACAAAGAGGTCAGCACGCCGGTCTAAATCCTATGGCGCAGGGGTCTGGGCCCATCGCCCATTGCACACCTGCATGTTGCGTACGCGGCCGGAGAGCAGACCTAGCAACCTCCATTACAAAGGAAGTTGCGTTACACGATCCAACCCGGCGCGCGCCGCTCAGTCGCTGACGTCACGAAGGCTTCGGCTGATACCACGATGTCGAGTGCTCATAACAGTCCCCGCGTAGATGGTTAGTGCGTACAGGCCAGTGGCGAGACTCAGATCAAATACCAAGATCTCGTTAAGCGTGTTAAGTATCCGCGAACGCCGACCAGGGCCAGGCCCACCTCTCTCCTAGGTGGTCTCAACCTGCCATGTCGCTCCGCCATAAAGTAACTGTTGGGGGCCATCGGGAACCCAGGCCCACCTCTACCGGGATGGAGCCACCTGCCCCTTCAGCCCCATCTCCGAACAGTGTCATAAGTAATGTAACAGTATAAAGTATATAGCATATGCCCGTGATCACCTGCCGAAGTGATCACGGCCCAGTAGTATAGCATGGCAGACGGACAAGAGTGTAGGGTCACTGATGATAATCTAGCATCCTATACTAAGCATTTAGGATTGCAGGTAAGGTATCAACAGTTGTAGCAATAATGATAGGCTATGCGTGAGAATAGGATTAACGAAAAGCAGTAACATGCTACACTACTCTAATGCAAGCAGTATAGAGGAGAGTAGGCGATATCTGGTGATCAGGGGGGGGGCTTGCCTGGTTGCTCTGGCAAGAGAGAGAGAGAGGTCGTCAACAGCGTAGTCGTACTGGGTAGCAGCGGCGTCGGTCTCGGTGTCTAGCAAGAGAAGAGGAAGGGGAAGAAACAGTAAATACGGAGCAAACAAAGCCTCACAAAACATAACGAGGTAATACACGGAGCTAGGTATGCCCTAACGCGGTATTAGGTCATACCGGCGAAGGGGGGAAACATCCGGGAAAGTATTCCTGGCGTTTCGCATTTTCGGACAGATGGACCGGAGGGGAAAAGTTGTGTGTTCGCTATTCTAGGGATGTGTGGCGGACGAACGGGCTGCGTATTCGGATTTGTCTCGTTGTTCTGAGCAACTTTCATGTAGAAAGTATTTTCATCTGAGCTACGGTTTATTTTATATGATTTTCTTAAGTTTTAAATCATTTTTAGAATTTTCTTAATTAATTTAATTCAACATTATCCAGAACAGTACATGCTGACGTCATCATGACGCCAGCATGGCGTCAGCAGTCAACAGAGATGTTGACTGGGTCGCTGACGTGTGGGTCCCACATGTCATTGACTGCTAACTAACTAACCAGGTTAATTAGTTTAGTTAACAGATTAGTTAAGTTAACTATAGCAGTTAATTAGGTTAAATAGTTTAATTAAACACAATTAGTTAAGTTAATTAATTTATTAAATAAATAATTAATATTTTTATTTATTTATTTATTTATTATTTTTAAAATTCTTTTTTTGTTCTGGGGCTGGGCCCACTGGTCATGGGCCCATAGGGGCATAGCAGGCGAGCGGTTAACAGGCGCTGGGCGAAATGGGGCGGGCGCCCGCCCGATCGGGCTCGGACGATGCTGGCGCCGGCACGGCGCCGGCGCCAGGGCGTGGAGGCGGCCGTGGGGATGAGGGTCGTCGGTGGGCGCAGGCAAAGGCGAGGCGGGACGATGCGGCGAGGAGCGGCAGGGCTGCGACGAGGAGCGAGGGGGGGGAGGCCGCGCGGGGCAGGGCGCGTCCGCAGGCGGAGCGAAGCGGGACGGCGGACGGCGCAGTGGCCACGAGCAGCAGCAGCGGGGCGGAGCGGCGCGGGGAAGTGGCAGAGGCGGGGCCGCAGCGAGCGAGACCGGCAGCGGGGCTGTGGCGCGCGCAAGCGCGTGGCGCAGCCGCGGGCGAGCGTGGGAGCGCAGGGCGGCGAGGTGGCAGGCGCGGCAGAGCTTAACGGCCGCGGGAGAGCGCGGGGCCGGCGAGCTCGGGCGAAGGCGGACGCGGTCTGGCCCGGCGCGTGGCCGCAACGGAGGTAGGCGGAGGCGGCGGGCGAGCATCGCGGTGGCGCGGGGATCGCGGTGATCGGATGGGAGGGGGAAGAGGAGGGGGGTTCCTCACAGGGGAGCTGCAGGGGGTAGGCAATGGGCTTGGTGAGGCGGACGAGGACGGGGCGGTCCGGTGACGCAGCGTCGGGGAGGCGGGGTCGAGGTAGCTCCGGGCGGGGTCCAGCGACGGCGTCGTGGTCGCGGGGCAGCGAGGTGGCAGGGCGTCACACGTGGGGGTTCCGGGGAGGAGGGCGACGCATCCGGCTAGGGGCGGCGGCGTCGAGGTTGCGGGGCGGGATCGGGGCGATCCCGATTCAGATCGAGGAGGAGCGGGCGATGTGGGGAGCGAGTGAGGGAGTGGGAAAAGTGGGGATCAGGTGATGGGGGAGTGAGTGTGCCGGGTTAGGGTTACGAGGGATGCCGGCCTAGGTAGGCCAGAGGCGCGCGGGCGGGCCAGCCCGTTCGAACGGCGGAGGCCAGCTGGGCCACTTGGCCGAGCAGTGGGGGGTAGGGGCTTTCTCTTTGTTTATTTTTTGTTAGTTTAATTTTTCTCTTTATTTATTTTATCTGTTTTCCATTAGTTCTTTTCATTTTAGTATTTTGTAAAATATACAACTAGCCCCTAAATTAGTATTAGTAATACTATTACGCTGACAACTAATTTGGCAACTAAATAAAATAGTTTTACATTTGTTTATCATTTAAAAGTATTTAATAATTGTTTTAGCCCCTGTTTTATTCATCAAGGAGTAATTAAAAACTTTAAAAATGTGGTTTCAACATCACAAATATCCAGGGATCATTTTCCACACTTTGAACATTTTAGTTTCCATGTTTGACAAATTTGATTTTTTTTACTTCAATTCAAATTTGAATTTGAACTGTTTTGGAATAACGCGGGATTAGCAACAGTAACGGAGGTGACGTGGCTTCATTAGCAGAGGGTTACTGTAGCTTAAATATCCGGGCGTCACAATACCTGTAGAGCATCTTTATAATCACCTAGTTACGTTGTGACATTTGATAGCACACAAGGTATTCCTCCGGTATGCGGGAGTTGCATAATCTCATAATGAAAGGAATATGTATAAGTCATGAAGAAAGCAATAGCAATAAAACTTAACGATCATTATGCTAAGCTAACGGGTGGGTCTTGTCCATCAAATCATTCTCCTAATGATGTGATCCCGTTCATCAAATGACAACACATGTCTATGGTTAGGAAACTTAACCATCTTTGATTAACGAGCTAGTCTAGTAGAGGCATACTAGGGACACTGTGTTTTGTCTATGTA
Organism: Triticum monococcum; assembly: GCA_034509565.1. Taxonomy (NCBI): domain Eukaryota; kingdom Viridiplantae; phylum Streptophyta; class Magnoliopsida; order Poales; family Poaceae; genus Triticum; species Triticum monococcum. The sequence continues at coordinate 147,911,036 of CM067845.1, forward strand.
TTCACACATGTATCTAGTTTCCGGTTGATACATTTCTGGCATGAATAATAAACATTTATCATGATATAAGGAAATATAAATAACAACTTTATTATTGCCTCTAGGTCATATTTCCTTCAGTCTCCTACTTGCACTAGATTCAATAATCTAGATTACATTGTAATGATTCTAACACCCATGGAGTCTTGGTGCTGATCATGTTTTGCTCGTGGAAGAGGTTTAGTCAACGGGTCTGCTACATTCAGATCTGTATGTATTTTGCAAATCTCAATGTCTCCCTCCTTGACTTGATGACTGATGGAGTTGAAGCGTCTCTTGATGTGTTTTGTTCTCTTGTGAAATTTGGATTTCTTCGCTAAGGCAATTGCTCCAGTATTGTCACAAAAGATTTTCATTGGACTCGATGCACTAGGTATTACACCTAGATCAGATATGAACTCCTTCATCCAGACTCCTTCATTCACTACTTCCGAAGCAGCTATGTACTCCGTTTCACACGTAGATCCCACCACGACGCTCTGCTTGGAACTGTACCAACTGGTAGCTCCACCATTCTATATAAATACATATCCGGTTTGTGACTTATAGTCATCCGGATCAGTGTCAAAGCTAGCATCAACGTAACCATTTACGACGAGCTCTTTGTCACCCCCATAAACGAGAAACATATCCTTAGTCCTTTTCAGGTATTTCAGGATGTTCTTGACCGCTGTCCAGTGATCCACTCCTGGATTACTTTGGTACCTCCCTACTAAAATTATAGAAAGGCACACACCAGGTCTGGTACACAGCATTGCATACATGATAGAACCTATGGCTGAGGCATAGGGAATGACTTTCATTTTCTCTCTATCTTCTATAGTGGTCGGGCATTGAGTCTGACACAACTTCACACCTTGTAACACAGGCAAGAACCCTTTCTTTGACTAATCCATTTTGAACTTCTTCAAAACTTTACAAGGTATGTGCTTTGTGAAAGTCCAATTAAGCGTCTTGATCTATCTCTATAGATCTTGATGCCCAATATATAAGCAGCTTCACCGATGTCTTTCATTGGAAAACTTTTATTCAAGTATCCTTTTATGCTCTCCAGAAATTCTATATCATTTCCAATCAACAATATGCCATCCACATATAATATTAGAAATGCTACAGAGCTCCCACTCACTTTCTTGTAAATACTGGCTTATCCAAAAGTCTATATAAAACCATATGCTTTGATCACCTCATCAAAGCGTATATTCCAACTCCGAGATGCTTGCACCAGTCTATAAATGGACCGCTGGAGCTTGCACACTTTGTTAGCACCTTTAGGATCGACAAAACCTTCTGGTTGCATCATATACAATTGTTTTTTAAGAAATCCATTAAGGAATGCAGTTTTGACGTCCATTTGCCAGATTTCATAATCATAAAATGCGGCAATTGCTAACATGTTTCATACAGACTTAAGCATCGCTACGGGTGAGAAGGTCTCATCGTAGTCAACTCCTTGAACTTGTCAAAAACCTTCTGCAACAAGTCGAGCTTTGTAGATAGTAACATTACCATCATCGTCAGTCTTCTTCTTGAAGATCCATTTATTCACTATCGCTTGCCGGTCATTGGGCAAGTCAACCAAAGTCCACACTTTGTTCTCATAAATGGATCCCATCTCAAATTTCATGGCCTCAAGCCATTTCGCGGAATCTGGGCTCATCATCACTTCCTTATAGTTCGTAGGTTCGTCGTGGCCTAGTAACATGACTTCCAAAATAGGATTACCGTACCACTCTAGTGTGGAACGTATTCTGGTTGACCTATGAGGTTCGGTAGTAACTTGATATGAAGTTTCATGATCATCATCATTAACTTCCTCACTAGTTGGTGTAGGCATCACGGGAGCATTTTTCTGTGATGAGCTACTTTACAATTCGAGAGAAAGTACAATTACCTCATCAAGTTCTACTTTCCTCCCACTCACTTCTTTTGAGAGAAAATCCTTCTCTAGAAAGGATCCATTCTTAACAACAAAGATCTTGCCTTCGGATCTATGACAAAAGGTGTACCCAACAAGTTCTTTTGGGTATCCTATGAAGACGCACTTCTCCAATTTGGGTTCGAGCTTATCAGACTGAAGCTTTTTCACATAAGCATCGCAATCCCAAACTTTAAGAAATGACAGCTTAGGTTTCTTCCCAAACCACAGTTCATACGGTGTCGTCTCAACAGATTTAGATGGTGCCCTATTTAACGTGAATGAAGGTGTCTATAATGCATAACCCCAAAACGATAGTGGTAAATCGGTAAGAGACATCATAGATTACACCATATCTAATAAAGTACAGTTATGACGTTCGGACACACCATTATGTTGTGGTGTTCCAGGTGGCGTGAGTTATGAAACTATTCCACATTGTTTAAATGAAGACCAAACTCGTAACTCAAATATTCGCCTCCGCGATTAGATCGTAGAAACTTTATTTTCTTGTTACGATGATTTTCCACTTCACTCTGAAATTCTTTGAACTTTCAAATGTTTCAGAATTGTGCTCATTAAGTAGATATACCCATATGTGTTCAAATCATCTGTGAAGGTCAAAAAATAACGATACCCACCGCGAGCCTCAACACTCATCAGACCGCATACATCGGTATGTATTATTTCCAATAAGTCCGTTCCATTGTTCCGGAGAACGGAGTCTTAGTCATCTTGCCCAATAGGCATGGTCCGCAAGCATCAAATGATTCATAATCAAGTGATTCCAAAATTCCATCCGCATGGAGTTTCTTCACATGCTTTACACCAATATGACCTAAATGGCAGTGCCACAAATATGTTGCACTATCATTATCAACTTTGCATCTTTTGGCATCAATATTATGAATATGTGTATCTCCACGATCGAGATTCAACAAAAATAGACCACTCTTCAAGGGTGCATGACCATAAAATATATTACTCATATAAATAGAACAACCATTATTCTTTGATTTAAATGAGTAACCGACTGCATCAAACAAGATCCATATATAATGTTCATGCTTAATGCTGGCACCAAATAATAATTATTCAGGTCTAAAACTAATCCCGAAGGTAGATGTAGAGGTAGTGTGCTGACGGCGATCACATAGACCTTGGAACCATTCCCGATGCGCATCATCACCTCGTCCTTAGCCAATCTTCGTTTAATCCGTAGCCCCTATTTTGAGTTGCAAATATGTGCAACAGAACCAATATCAAATACCCAAGAGCTAATATGATCATTAGTAAGGTACACATCAATAACATGTATATCAAATATACCTTTGTTCATTTTGCCATCCTTCTTATCCGCCAAATACTTGGGGCAGTTCTGCTTCCAGTGACCAGTTCCTTTGCAGTAGAAGCACTCAGTTTCAGGCTTGGGTCCAGACTTGGGCTTCTTCCTGGGAGTGACAACTTGCTTGCCATTCTTCTTGAAGTTTCCCTTCTTTCCCTTGCCCTTTTTCTCGAAACTAGTGGTCTTGTTAACCATCAACACTTGATGCTCTTTCTTGATTTCTACCTCCGCAACTTTGAGCATAGCGAAGAGCTCGGGAATTGTCTTATCCATCCCTTGCATATTATAGTTCATCACGAAGCCTTTACAGTGATTGAAGAACTCTGTCAATAACACTATCATCTGGAAGATTAACTCCCAGCTGAGTCATGTGGTTATGGTACCCAGACATTTTGAGTATGTGTTCACTGACAGAACTATTCTCCTCCATCTTGCAGCTACAGAACTTGCTGGAGACTTCATATCTCTCAACTCGGGCATTTGCTTGAAATATTAACTTCAACTCCTGGAACATCTCATATGGTCCATGACATTCAAAACGTCTTTGAAGTCCCGATTCTAAGCCGTAAATCATGGCACACTAAACTATAGAGTAGTCATCAGACCGCGTCTGCCAGACGTTCAAAGCGTCTACATTAGCGGGAGTGGGCTTGTCACCTAGCGGTGCATCAAGGACATAATTCTTCTGTGCAACAATGAGGATAATCCTCAAGTTATGGACCCAGTCCGTGTAGTTGCTACCATCATCTTTCAATTTAGCTTTCTCTAGAAATGCATTAAAATTCAAGGGAACGGTAACACGGGCCATTGATCTACAACATAGATATGCAAAATCTATCAGGACTAAGTTCATTATATATTAAGTTAAATTAATCATATTACTTAAGAACTCCCACTTAGATAGACATCCCAGAGTCATCTAAATGATCACGTGATCCATATCAACTAAACCATGTCTGATCATCACGTGAGATGGAGTAGTTTTCAATGGTGAACATCTCTATGTTGATCAAATCTACTATTTGATTCACGTTCGACCTTTCGGTCTCTAGTGTTCCGAGGCCATGTCTGTACATGCTAGGCTCGTCAAGTTTAACCCGAGTATTCCGCACATGCAAAACCGTCTTGCACCCGTTGTATATGAACGTAGAGCTTATCGCACCCGATCATCACGTGGTGTCTCGGCACGACGAACTGTCGCAATGGTGCATACTCAGGGAGAACACTTATACCTTGAAATTTTTAGTGAGGGATCATCTTATAATGCTATCACCGTACTAAGCAAAATAATATGCATAAAAAGATAAACATCACATGCAATCAAAATATGTGACATGATATGGCCATCATCATCTTGTGCCTTTGATCTCCATCTCCAAAGCACCGTCATGATTTCCATCGTCACCGGCTTGACACCTTGATCTCCATCGTAGCATCGTTGTCGTCTCGCCAACTATTGCTTCTACAACTATCACTCACGCATAGTGATAAAGTATAGTAATTACATGGCGATTGCATTTCATACAATAAAGCAACAACCATAAGGCTCATGCCAGTTGCCGATAACTTTTACAAAACATGATCATCTCATACAACAATGTATATCACATCATGTCTTGACCATATCACATCACAACATGCCCTGCAAAAACAAGTTAGACATCCTCTACTTTGTTGTTGCAAGTTTTACGTGGCTGCTACAGGCTTCTAGTAAGAACCGTTCTTACCTACGCATCAAAACCACAATGATGTTTAGTCAAGTTTGCTGTTTTAACCTTCAACAAGGACCGGCCATAGTCAAATTCGATTCAACTAAAGTTGGAGAAACAGACACCTGCCAACCACCTTTATGCAAAACAAGTTGCATGTCTGTCGGTGGAACCGGTCTCATGAACATGGTCATGTAAGGTTGGTCCGGGCCGCTTCATCCAACAATACCACCAAATCAAAATAAGACGTTGGTGGTAAGCAGTATGACTATCATTGCCCACAACTCTTTGTGTTCTACTCGTGCATATCATCTACGCATAGACCAGCTCGGATGCCACTGTTGGGGAATGTAGCATGCAATTTCAAAAAAATTCCTATGATCACGCAAGATCTATCTAGGAGATGCATAGAAACGAGAGGAGGAGAGTGTGTCCATGTACCCTCGTAGACCGAAAGCGAAAGCATTTACTTAACGTGGTTGATGCAGTCGAACGTCTTCTCAATTCAATCGATCAAGTACCAAACGTACGACACCTCCGAGTTCTGCACACGTTCAGCTCGATGAAGTCCCTCAAACTCTTGATCTAGCAAAGTGTCGAGGGAGAGTTTTGTCAGCATGACGGCGTGGTGAGGGTGATGGTGAAGTGATCCGCACAGGGCTTCGCCTAAGCACTACGACAATATGACCGGAGGAGTAAACGGTGGAGGAGGGCGCCACACACGACTTGGAACAATTGATATGTGTTAGAGGCGTCCCCTGCCCCCGTATATAAAGGAGGGAGAGGGGAGGAGGCCGGCCTAGGGGAGCCCCAAGTGGGAGGAGTTCCACTTGGGCTCCTAGTCCAATTCGGCCCCCTTCCTTTTATCAGAGGGGGAAAAGGGGAAGGAGAGGAGAAGGAGAAGGAAAGGGGGGTGCCCCCCTCCCATAGTCCAATTCAGACTCCTCCCTTGGAGGGGGGCGCGCCACCCCTTGTGGGTTTGTCACGCCCAATATGCGACTCTATCCTAAAGGAACTCGAAGGTCCCACCAAGGATAGAAGCACATATCGGAGACGCTTTTGCAAGGTGGATATCATTACATCGTACCATTACATAATAGTTGGGATACCTACAAAAGGCAAATAATTTCCGCATGAATACATCAACATCATACATGAGAACAACATTCAACTACGGATCAAACACAAATAGAAACTCAAACGACATCCACCCTGCTAGCCCAGGCTGCCGACCAGGAACCTAACCCAAGATCGACGAAGAAGAAGAACTCCAAGACAAGTAAACATCGCTCTCACATCATGACCATCGCATTACCTGTACCTGCAACTGTTGTTGTAGTAATCTGTGAGCCACGAGGACTCAGCAATCCCATTACCATGGGTATCAAGACTAGCAAAGCTTAAGGGGTATGGAAAGGGGGTAAGGTGGTGAGGTTGCAGCAATGACTAAGCATTATATGGTGGCTAACTTACGAGTACAAGAGTAAGATGAGAAACTATGCAAACAGTCGCAAACTAGAAATGATTAATAAGTGATCCTGAAATACTTACGTTCAAACATAACCCAACCGTGTTCTCTTCTTGAACGCACCCGAAAAGAGACAATCACGGTTACTCACACGGTTGGTGTATTTTATTTGAGTTTACTTCAAGTCCTCTACAACCGGATATTAACAAATTCCCATCTGCCACATAACCGCGTGCACGGATCTCGAAATTTTAAACCATGAAGGGGTGTCCCAACTTAGCCCATGACAAGCTCACGATCCGCGGAGACAATCCTCCATCGCGGGACCCTCCGATCAGACTCAGAATCCCGGTGCACAAGACATTTTGACAATGGTAAAACAAGTCCAGCAAGACCTCCCGATGCATCGACCTAGCCTCATAGGAGTTGCGCGTATCTCGTTCTCAGGGTACACCGAATGGGACAAGCTATGAGTAAAACCAGCCCTCGAGTTTCCCCGAGGTGGCCCCGCACGCTGCCCGTTTGGGACCAACACCATCAACACTGCCTCCTGCTATGTAGAAAATCCTCGGGTTCATGACGCCCTATGCCAATTAATTATTAGGTTCAAGTATTATTATGGCAAATGTTAAAACCAATGTTGGGCCTTGCTGGAAGAGTTTTATTCAAAGCGAACTGTCAAGAGGGCCCCATAACCCTCATCGTGTTAGGGACGCAAAATCAAGGAACATAACACCAGTATGACGGAAACTAGGGCGGCAAGAGTGGAACAAAACACCAGGCATAAGGCCGAGCCTTCCACCCTTTACCAAGTATATAGGTGCATTAATTAAATAAGAGATATTGTGATATCATAATACGTCTCCAATGTATCTATAATTTTTGATTGTTCCATGCTATTATATTATCCATCTAGGATGTTTTATATGCATTTATATGCTATTTTATATGATTTTTGGGGCTAACCTATTAACCTAGAGCCGAGTGCCAGTTTCTGTTATTTTCCTTGTTTTTGAGTTTTACAGAAAAGGAATACCAAACGGAGTCCAAGGGACGTGCCAATCCTTGACAATTTTTTATGGACCAAAAGAAGCCCCCAGAGTAAAAGAGTTGGGCAAGAAGAGTCCCGGGCCGTCCATGAGGCTGGGGGGCGCGCCCTACCCCCGGGCGCACCGCCCTATCTCGTGGACGATTCGTGGACCCCCCTCACTTGTTCCCGACGCCAAAAATTCCTATAAATACAGAAACCTCCAGAAAATAACCGAGATCGGGAGTTCCGCCGCCGCAAGCCTCTGTAGCGACCGAAAACCAATCTAGACCCGTTCTGGCACCCTGCCGGAGGGGGGAATCCCTCTCCGGTGGCCATCTTCATCATCTCGGCTCTCTCCATGACGAGGAGGGAGTAGTTCACCCTCGGGGCTGAGGGTATGTACCAGTAGCTATGTGTTTGATCTCTCTCTCTCTCTCTCTCTCTCTCGTGTTCTTGATTCGGCACAATCTTAATGTATCGCGACCTTTTCTATTATAGTTGGATCTTATGATGTTTCTCCCCCTCTACTCTCTTGTAATGGATTGAGTTTTCCCTTTGAAGTTATCTTATTGGATTGAGTCTTTAAGGATTTGAGAACACTTGATGTATGTCTTGCATGTGCTTATCTGTGGTGACAATGGGATATTCACGTGATCCACTTGATGTATGTTTTGGTGATCAACTTGCGAGTTCCGTGACCTCGTGAACTTATGCATAGGGGTTGGCACACGTTTTCGTCTTAATTCTCCAGTAGAAACTTTGGGGCACTCTTTGAAGTTCTTTGTGTTGGTTGAATAGATGAATATGAGATTGTGTGATTCATATCGTATAATCATACCCACGGATACTTGAGGTGACATTGGAGTATCTAGGTAACATTAGGGTTTTGGTTGATTTGTGTCTTAAGGTGTTATTCTAGTACGAACTTTAGGATAGATTGAACGGAAATAATAGCTTCGTGTTATTTTACTACGGACTCTTGAATAGATTGATCAGAAAGGATAACTTTGAGGTGGTTTCGTACCCTACAATAATCTCTTCATTTGTTCTCCGCTATTAGTGACTTTGGAGTGACTCTTTGTTGCATGTTGAGGGATTTTTATATGATCCAATTATGTTATTATTGTTGAGAGAACTTGTACTATTGAAAGTATGAACCCTAGGCCTTGTTTCTTAGCATTGCAATACCATTTTCACTCACTTTTATCATTAGTTACCTTGCTGTTTTTATATTTTTAGATTACAAAAAATTATATCTACCATCCATATTGCACTTGTATCACCATCTCTTCGCCGAACTAGTGCACCTATACAATTTACCATTGTATTGGGTGTGTTGGGGACACAAGAGACTCTTTGTTATTTGGTTGCAGGGTTGTTTGAGAGAGACCCTCTTCATCCTACACCTCCCACGGATTGATAAACCTCAGGTCATCCACTTGAGGGAAATTTGCTACTGTCCTACAAACCTCTGCATTTGGAGGCCCAACAACGTCTACAAGAAGAAGGTTGTGTAGTAGACATCAAGCTCTTTTCTGGCGCCGTTGCCGAGGAGGTTAGTGCTTGAAGGTAAATCTTTAGATCTTGCAATCAAATCTTTTAGTTTCTTGTTTTATCACTAGTTTAGTCTATAAAAGAAAACTACAAAAAATGGAATTGAGGTTGCCTCATATGCTTCATCTTTTTAATATCTTTCGTGAAAATAAGGATTCTGATAATTGTGCCAAAGTGTTAGAAGAAGAATGCATTAAAATGTTTGGCACTAAATCTTTGAATGATGAGCATGATTTCAATGTTGTTAGTACGAACTATTTGAATATCCATAGTACTAATGATGATTGCACTAGCCATGATGAAAATGTCTCTTATAAGCATGTCAATTTTTGTGGAGTGCATAGAGTTTGCAAGTACACACCAAATAGGGAAGATAGATTTTGCAAAAGGCATAAGTATTTAGAAACTAAATGGTTGCAAGAAAGGCTAGATGTTTGTGCTGAAAATTTAAATTTTCTTAGCCATCCTTGTGAACTTTGCAATGAACGTGGTCATTTAAGTATCCAATGCAAATTGTTTCATGATCGAATCGTGTCCAAAAATTGTGATGACTTGATTTACCGTGCGCATCATAATGAACTTAGTTTGCTTGTGGGTTATGAAGAAATGAAACATATAACTAAGGATATTCCAGAATTTGCCCTTGATAAAGTTCTTGATTTTGATCTAGAGGAAATTTATATGTATTGTGCGGTGAATTGCATTGAAAATCCTTATATTGCCAATTACATAAAGACAAGGAAACAAATAGAAGATCAAGAGAGTACTAATGAAAGGGAAGAGACTTCCCAATATCCTCCTATTATTTCTTATGATGAACCAGGTAACGAGGAGGAGCCTTCTATTCAACCAATCTCATTAATAAGGAGCTCCAAAAGAGGATTAAACCCACACATAATGTGAAGAAGAAAAAGAAAAGGCGGATAAGCAAAGGTAAAAAGGTATCCCTCCCAAATGATGTTGCTCCTATTACTCATTGTGACGATGATAATTGCTATACTATTGGTACTATCCATACTATTAATGATGAGAGTGATTATGCTTATGGTATGAAAAGGCCCAAGCTTGGGGATGCTATGTATGATGAGAATGACATGTTTGAGAATTTATTTGCTACAATTAATGTTTGTCCCAAGCTTGGGGATGCTATGTTTCATGAAAATGATATATTTAACCTCCCAAGTTTTGATATGCAAATTTATTATGATGATAGCATGCCTCCTATTTATGATGGTTATATTGATGAAAGTGGGTTTGGAAGAGTGTCAACTTTAGGAAGTAATGATACCACTACTTTGGAGGGTGTTGAATCTTATTGTGACAATTATGAAAGTGGATTTTAAGAGGTCATGACTTTATTTAGTAATGATTCCACTATCTTGGAAGAGGTTTCAATTGATTATGATGAGAACAAAGTTGTTACTTATGATGATTACTGTGATGACACTTATGCTATAAAAAGTAGTGATGATTATATTGATAAAACTTGTCATGATTATGATTACCCTTTTTCTAAACATTACTCTTTTAATGTGGAAAAAATTTATAGTATTCGAGTTTCTTATGATACTCCCACTATTCCGAATGAGAAGAATTTCGCTTATGTGGAGAATAGTAAATTTTCTATGCTTGTAGATCATGAAAAGAATGTTTTATGTGATGGTTATATTGTTGAATTCATTCATGATGCTACTGAAATTTATTATGAGGGAGGAATATATGCTTGTAGGAATTGCAATAATATCAAGTTTCCTATATGTGCTTAAAGTTTTAAAGTTATGCTTGTTTTGCCTTCCTATGCTAGTTGATTATTGTTCCCATAAGTTGTTTGCTCACAAAATCCCTATGCATAGGAAGTGGGTTAGACTTAAATTTGATAGTCATATTCTTCATGATGCTCTCTTTATGTTTCAATTCTTATCTTTTGTGTGGGCATCATTGAAATCATCATGCCTAGCTAGGGGCGTTAAACAATAGCCCTTGTTGGGAGGCAACCCAATTTTATTTTCGCTCTTTGCTTTTTGTTCCTGTTTAGTAATAAATAATTCATCTAGCTTATGTTATGATTGTGTTTTTATGTTTTAGTTAGTGTTTGTGCCAAGTAAAGCCTTTAGGATCTTCTTGGGTGATTGTTGTTTGATCTTGCTGATAAAAACAGAAAGTATGCGCTCACGAAAATATTTTTATTTTTTACCAGAGAGCTATAAAATACCAATTCCAACTGAAGTAGATCAATATACAAATTATTTAGGTCGTTCTAATTTTTCAGAATATTTGGAGTAACAGAAGTATTCGAAAACCTCCAGATTGCTACAGACTGTTCTGTTTTTGACAGATTCTGTTTTCATTGTGTTGTTTTCTTATTTTGATGAATCTATGAGTACTATCGGAGGGTATGAACCATAGAGAAGTTGAAATATAGTAGATATTACACAAATATGAATTTAGAATTAGTTCACAACATCACCAAAAGTGGTGATTTATTTTCTTATATTGACGGAGCTTACGAGTTTTCTGTTGAGTTTTGTGTTGTGAAGTTTTCAAGTTTTGGGTAAAGATTCGATGGACTATGGAATAAGGAGTGGCAAGAGCCTAAGCTTGGGGATTCCCAAGGCACCCCAAGGTAATATTCAAGGACAACCAAGAGCCTAAGCTTGGGGATGCCCCGGATGGCAACCCCTCTTTCGTCTTCGTTCATCGGTAACTTTACTTGGAGCTATATTTTTTTTCACCACATGATATGTGTTTTGCTTGGAGCGTCATTTTATTTTATTTTGTTTTGCATGCTGTTTGAATAAAATACCAAGATCTGAAATTCTTAAATGTTAGAGAGTCTTCACATAGTTGCTTAATTATTCAACTACTCATTTGAAAGATCGTGGATGTCGCCTAGAGGGGGGGGGGTGAATGGGCGTTTTAAAATAATTACGATTTAAGCTTGAACAAATGCGGAATAAACCTAGCGGTTAATTTGTCAAGCAAAAAACCTAAAACAACTAGGCTCACCTATGTGCACCAACAACTTATGCTAAGCAAGATAAGCAACTATGTGATAGCAAGATATATGACAATAAACAATATGGCTATCACAAAGTAAAGTGCATAAGTAAAGAGCTCGGGTAAGAGATAACCGAGGCACGCGGAGACGAAGATGTATCCTGAAGTTCACACCCTTGCGGATGCTAATATTCGTTTGGAGCGGTGTGGAGGCACAATGCTCCCCAAGAAGCCACTAGCGCCACCGTAATCTCCTCACGCCCTTGCACAATGCAAGATGCCATGATTCCACTAAGGGACCCTTGAGGGCGGTCACCGAACCCGTACAAATGGCAACCCTTGGGGGCGGTCACCGAACCCGTACACTTTGGCAACCCTTGGGGGCGGTCACCGGTACCCGTCAAATTTCTCGGGGCGATCTCCACAACCTAATTGGAGACCCCGACGCTTGCCCGGAGCTTTACACCACAATGATTGAGCTCCGAACAACACCAAACGTCTACGGCGCCAAGGCACCCAAGAGGAACAAGCTCTAGGGTGCCCAAACACCCAAGAGTACTAAGCTTCTCAAACTTCACTTCCACGTATCACCGTGGAGAACTCAAACCGATGCACCAAATGCAATGGCAAGGGCACACGCAGTGCCCAAGTCCTTCTCTCTCAAATCCCACTGGAGCAACTAATGCTAGGGAGGAAAATGAGAGGAAGAACAAGAAAGGGAACACCAAGAACTCGAAGATCTAGATCCAAGGGGTTCCCCTCACATAGAGGAGAAAGTGATTGGTGGAAATGTGGATCTAGATCTCCTCTCTCTTTTCCCTCAAAAACTAGCAAGAATCCATGGAGGGATTGAGAGTTAGCAAGCTCAAAGAAGGTCAACAATGGGGGCAAAAACGAGCTCAAGAGATGGGGAACCATTGGGGAAGAAGACCCCCTTAAATAGGTCCCCACGAATCTGCCCGTTATGTATAGAATAACATAGGAGCGGTACAACCTCTATGAGCACCGGTACAACCAGTAACAGGCTATTAGCGGTACAACCGGCCCATAACTGCCCAACAACCGCACCACAACAGAGACCAGCCCGGTGGTAGAGCGGTACGTGACCGGTACAACCTCCGAACCAATTCTGGAGCGGTACAACCGCTCCAAACACCGGTTGTACCGGTCAAGCGGTACAACCTCTCCATGGGGCGGTACAACCTCTCTGTGTAAAACAGGCAATATCAAAACAGGCACAACTTTCGCATACGAGCTCCGAATTCAATGAAACCAAGTTTGTTGGAAAGCTAATGACAAGGGCTAACACAATCTTGAGAGAAATATCAATAAGAAGCAAATGCGAAAAGGACCATAATAAAATGGTGAGAGCCCTTCCTCGGAAAGATCGGTAAAACCTCCAACACCGAAAACATCATAGAAGATGCATGTGAACTCCGTTTTCGATGAACTCAAGCTTGTCATCAAGATGACCATAAGCTCTAAGACTCACAAATGGAACCAAACAAGAACCAAGAAAGATGATTCAAGGATGCAATGGTTTGAGCTCTCGACTAATGATACAATCAAGCTACTCCCTAGAGAGCCCCCCTTGATAGTACAGCAATCGATCCTACAACCCGGTCTCCCAACTACCACTATGAGACCGGTAAAATAGAAAACCTATCAAGGGCAAACCATTTCCTTGCACATAGTCCACTTGAGCTAGATGATGACAATCTTGACTTCCTCAAGTTGGACCACCTATCTTGATTGTGTTGGCTCGATGAAGACTAGTTGATTGCTCCCCCATACTCCACTATGGGTGATCCACTCTTTGGCACATCTTCACAATTCCATTGACACCACAATGGACGGCAAGCTTCAAGCTTGATTGCTCCCCCATACACCATTATGGGTGAGCCACTCTTCGAGTTGCTCCACTTGAACTTGCACACTGCAAACTTGATGACGATCACCACTTGATGTCATCCTCCATGGGTTGTATGAGATCTTCCTCTAGACGCAAGACCATGGAAACATACCTAACCCCACAAAGAACTCTCACGTAGACCATGGGTTAGTTAACAAAGTGTAATGGACAATGCTTACCATACCATGTGATCACTTGATCCCTCTCGGTACTTCTTCTACGCTTTGTGAGTTGATCAACTTGATTCACTCTTGACTTAGTCTTGATCAACATTGAATCTTTCCAACTCTCTTCATTTGGATGATGTCTTGAAGGTAAACATGAATGTTCACACAATCTTCTTCTTCAAGACATGCTTGCAATAATCTCAACTCACACATGACCAATCTTTGGATAATTCCTTGAAAAACACTTTGGCCATCTCATAAACTCCTTGAAACCAACACATGGACTTCAAGACAATCCTATGGACAAATCCTTCAAATATAACTCAAGGCAACCGTTAGTCCATAGAGATTGTCATCAATTACCAAAACCACACATGGGGGCACCGCATGTCCTTTCAATCTCCCCCATTTTGGTAATTGATGACAATCACTTTCAAGAGAGTTTATATAAGGAATTATTTATCACCATGCAATGCAACAACCAATAATGCATGTGTATGAGATGCAAATGCTTAGGTACAAAACTAAAACAAGGAGAAAGCTCTGAAGACTTCTCCACAAAACTCTCTGAAACTTCTCCCCCATTGGCATCGATTGCCAAAATGGGCGAAAAGCTTAGAAGGCCAATATAAATTGTGTTTCTCCATAAGTTGTGTATTTCTCAACAAGAGAGTGGAATTCAATACACATATCTAACGGTAATACTTGGAGGAAGACCAACTATATTGAGGTGCCAAGATTGCTAAAGGAATGATATGCCACAAGGACATAACAAAGAGAGACACAAGCAATCAAGCAATCAAATGGTACCAATTAAAGCAAGCAATCAATGGGTATCAATTGAACCAACTAGACCAAAGATCCTACGAGCTACATGAATAAAGGATATTATGATATGAGCAAAGGAGAGTTCTAAAGAAACTAGAGAAGCTCCCCATGATTTGTGCACACGTAAGAATATTTGTATTTGGATACAAAGTGCACAAAATAGGATCATAGCTCCCCCAAAATTAATAGAAACTTATAACAAGTGCAAGTGAGCATATAGGAAACAAAGCCTAGTACTTGCAACAAACACATGGTTGAGCAACAAGTAAAAGAAGCAACTTAAGAAAGTGCTAAACCAAAATGATGTGTGTGAGTCAAGGCAAAACACTTGAGAAGACTAAAGTACGGATGAGCATTAAGCATCAATAAAGTCTTGAAAGAATGAGACACACGGTGCAAGGCCTATCATTCCCACACACAACTACCAAATGGGTTCACAAGCTTACTAATAGGCATATAAAGAACCTATGCTTGTGACAACCCGTGGTGAAGATAGAGGATGAAAGCCTCATCAAGACGAGGGATACCAATTAAGATGGCAAAAGCCTCGTAAATATAAGCATGAGGAAAATAATCTTCACCACACAAGAGTGCATCAAGATGCAACGATATAAGACACGCACTCAAGGCAAAAGCTTTCACGGAGCCACCAAAGAAATAACAAGCGAAAGACAAGGTGGACATGAAAGAAAGGATACCAACTAGATATGCAACTTCTCTCAAGTGTATAAGATTCTAGGTACATGATATCATGATGATATATATCTACAAAGAAGGATGTACACCCGAAATAGTTACAACACGAGGAACAAGATATCCAAAGGGAGGTCATACATATACCAATAAGATATTTGCTTGGGAGCATAGCACATGGCTAGATATGGTCTTATTGTATATAAATGAAGTCCACACATGAACAACAAAGACATCACAACTAGCAACAAGAGATCATTGTTGGGATGCTTTGAGAAAGGAAACAAGTATCACAAGAATGAATGAATAACATGCCATGATACAACCTACACAAGGTTGATGCAAGAAATGTGTGCATGAAGAATATGAAGATACTTGTTACCGAGTTAACATTGGAAGGATGTAGTAGATACCAATTGAAGGTAGATAGTAGTTCATTGATCATCCTAGCTCGACTCCAAAAAGCACCTGATGACAACACCTTCCTTGTAAGTGAGCCGAGCATCCAATGTATCTCCAATTGTTTCTAGAACAACAACACAAACAAAATGGTACCCAAACTCATTGGGACCAAAGAGTTAGAGAACCAACAGCACATAGGACAAACTCCACATAAAAATGTGCATATAGATACGAAAATGAATTTCATGCACATCTCATCCAATTTGAGACTTGGTGGAGTTTCCCCTAAATATTGGGTCAAAGAAAGAAAGCATGCCAAAGATACTACACGAAGTTAATATGCATGCTCAAGACTTTTAAGAACCGAGACCAAAAGACAAAGAAAATACCAAGCAAAGAAAATGTACCAAATGAATAAATCATCACTTGGAGGATATCCATAAAATATACATCAAGGAATGAGATATCCATTGATACACTCAAAAAGAAAGATGTCAAACTCCCAAAAGAGAGAATGGTTCCAAACAAACCAAGACCTCTACAAAGTTTCATGATGTCACAAAGCACCAAAAAGAAACGGCTTGCCTTCCACAAACACACACTTGATAAGGATCACAAGATGAGTGTTTTATAGAGTATAGGATAGCTCCCCCAAGACTAGTGCATTATAGAGAATTTGCATTTGAATACAAAATGCACGAGGTGGGATCACCACTTTCACTATATCTATAAAACACCAGACAAGGTCAAGAAGTTAACAAGATCCACAAGTGGTATGGAATACAATGGGAGTTGACACAATGCTAGGCAAGAGATAAAGCAAATAAAAGCAAAGGCCAATGTAAAGATGATCAATAATTTCTACCACACATAAGTGAGTACCAATTGTCAAAAGACAAGAAGTATTTGGAAATAATTCCCGGTGGTAGATAACAAGGATATCCGACATCATCTTCACACCAAACAAAAAGCAAATTGCAACTTGTAGAGCTAACATGCCACCTAGGAACAAGATAATTAACAATATCAACTCTAGGTGACAATATCTCAAATGTACACATTTTCTAGGCTAGTAATATACACATAGCATATTACTCCCCCATAATGTGATACCAATTAAAGATAGAAAAGAGGCAATTAAAGGATCCAACAAGAGATCATTAATGGACTATTTAGAATTTGAATTTCTCATGAGAAGACATACCACATAGTGACTAGATAATCTTGAAATATCAATACTAGATGGTATTACTCATGTACACACATTTATAGGATTGTGAGGTGCACAAAGCACATCACTTCCCCATAATGGGATATTCCATTAATCTCTCACAATAGCCTACTAAGAAATAAACAAGATGCAAAAAGGCTCAACACACAACACACACGTACATGATGTGCAAACCAACATACACACACTTGATTTCTCAAGATAAGCAAATTGGAAGCACAACATATACAAGCACATGCAAGGTACAAAACCACAACATGCAAGGGGGCAAGTAACTTTCAATGTAAGAAATTTAAGTACAAGTTACCGCAAGGAGGCACATTGGATATAAGATATAAACTTGATGATTCAATTGACTTGCCTTGAGACAATAAGAATGATGAAGTCCCCTTAATTCTTCATAATGTAGCCAAGTCTCCAATGACCTCCAACATCACCTATTGATCAAGTTTGAGCTTGTTGGTCCCCAACCAAGTTGGGTCCTAAGAGGTTAGTCACAATAGGCTTGGCTACCCAAATGGTTCTTTACTTCAAACCACTTTGAGTACCAACAAACTTGGCAACCACATTGCCAACCTTATCCTTCCCAAGAGAATAAACATCATCAATAATAATTGGGTTGGATAAGTTACCACTAGTGCATGAAGAGGCGAGGTGACCTTTCTCGCGACATAGGTAGCAACGTCTACTCTTCACTTTCTTCTCACTTGATTTCTCAACTTGAGAAGCATAAGCTTGAGTCTTCTTGGGAGGAGGCTTTCCTTCAACTTGAGGTTGAGAATGAGAGTGTACTTGTGGCCGCTTCCCTTGTTGCTTGTCACTAATGGGCTTATTCTTCAATGGGCAAGATCTAACATGATGCCCTTCTACTTTGCACTTGAAGCAAACAATCTTGGACGAATTCTTGACTTGTTCTTGGCCCTTCCTTTTGTTCACCTTGGACTTCTTCTTCTTGTTGGAGTTGAATCCAAGTCCACCTTTGTCATTGGGGGATTTTTGCACGCTCAAGATGTTGTTGAGAGTAAATTTCCCTTCATGACTCTTTTCCAAGTCTTTCTTCAAAGAAGTGACTTGGTCCTTGAGCTCTTTGATTTCCTCTACATGGTTAGTCTCAACACAAGTACTAGAGGAAGTATAAGCTTCATCATTAGAGCAACAAGGCAAGGAAAGAAATTCATCACAAGATGTACCAATGTTATGCATGGATGAATTGTGAGGACTAGCACAAGGCAATATAGCATTTTGACCGAAAGTAGTGCTAGTATCCACATGAGGCTCACTAGATGTTACCTTAGCAAGCATGGCCTCATGAGCTATCTTTAGCACATTATGGGATACTAGAAGATCATCATGAGAGCTTGTGAGCTTTACATAATTTTCTTCCAACATCCCATAGTTGCTAGATAGCAACTCAAGTTGAGCCCTTAGCTCAACATTCTCCTTTAATATGGATGCTTCACAAGAGATAGAGTTAGTAGCACAAGCATCATCATTAGCAACAAGAGGAGAAGACAACTTGGCAAGCTCTTTTGAATATGAAGCTTTAGGTTGAGCATGAGACTCGGTGAGTTTGATGAGCTCACTCTTAATGACCGTTGAGCCATTTTCGAGGTGCTCAAAGTCCTCAAGGAGTTTAGCATGCACAAATTCAAGCTCCTCATTTTTAGTTTCAAAATCATTGGCCACCTCAAGAGCTCTATCACGAGATTCCCTCACTCTAGATAATTCCAGAGCAAAAGTCTCCTCAAGAGATTCCTTGGTGGTTTGTTCAAGTTCAAGAGCTTGAGAGAGGTCCGCAATCTCATTAGCGTAATCACGCTCATGACCTTCCATTTTCTCAATGGTGACCTCATGCTCCTCGAGATGAGATTCCAACTCCTCAATATATTTCTTGCCCTCAATGGCAATGGACATAATTTCCATGAAGTTGGAACGAGCAATTTTATTTCTATGAAGAGCTTTAAAAACCATTTCCCCTTTAATTTTTAAGGAGGCAACATTATCATTCTTTTCATCATAATCAACATCATCATCATTCTTGACATCATCAATATCATCACAAGATATATTGGGATTCAAAGTGGGAGATACCTTTGAAGCCTTAGCCATAAGGCAAAAAGCGGTCGATGATGATGTAGGATCTCTTGAAGCACCGTTTAAGACCACATCTTGTTCCATGGAGTGTTGGGTTTCCTCTACATTGTTAGCATAACAACTCGAGGAAATAGATACATTTTTATCATGGCAAAAAGGCATAGCAAGCATATCATCATGAGATTTAGTCAAGAAATTTCTACATGATATGCAAGGACTATCAACACAAGCATGTGAGACATTTGGAGTGCTCGAAGCGCTAAAGTCCAAAGATGGAGCATTGCAACAAGATAGTGAAGAAGAGTCATCAACGATAAGCACACTATCATCATTGCAATGACCAACACTACTCACCATAGCATTACCTTGTGGCAATCCACATGTAGGCAAAGTAGAAGAAGTTGAGAAGGCAACACGGCCGGATGTGGAGGGAGAACAATCATCCCCACAAAACTTGGACACACCATATTTATCTTGAAGCTTTGTCCACAACTCATGAGCATCCCTAACCACATTGCTCAAAGCATCAAAAAGCACATTAGAAGCTTGAGCATCGAGATAAGAGTTTTTCTCATCCTCTAAAGATAATATTTGGGGATCCTTTGGAGGAGAAAAACCCATATCTACAATTCTCTCTAAATTTGGGTCCATGACCCTAAAGAGATTAAGCATGCGAATTACCCAAGCATCAAAATTTGTGCCATCAAAACTAAGTGTGTCAGAGAATCCTAATCCCCTAGTAGACATCTTTACTCTCTAGGCGGCAAAGCCTAATAAAGAGAGACGAGGCTCTGATACCAATTGAAAGATCGTGGATGTCGCCTAGAGGGGGGGGGGGTGAATAGGCGTTTTAAAATAATTACGATTTAGGCTTGAACAAATGCGGAATAAACCTAGCGGTTAATTTGTCAAGCAAAAAACCTAAAACAACTAGGCTCACCTATGTGCACCAACAACTTATGCTAAGCAAGATAAGCAACTATGTGATAGCAACATATATGTAAAGAAACAATATGGCTATCACAAAGTAAAGTGCATAAGTAAAGAGCTCGGGTAAGAGATAACCGAGGCACGCGGAGACGACGATGTATCCCGAAGTTCACACCCTTGCGGATGCTAATCTCCGTTTGGAGCGGTGTGGAGGCACAATGCTCCCCAAGAAGCCACTAGGGCCACCGTAATCTCCTCATGCCCTCGCACAATGCAAGATGCCGTGATTCCACTAAGGGACCCTTGAGGGCGGTCACCGAACCCGTACAAATGGAAACCCTTGGGGGCGGTCACCGAACCCGTACACTTTGGCAACCCTTGGGGGCGGTCACCGGTACCCGTCAAATTGCTCGGGGCGATCTCCACAACCTAATTGGAGACCCCGACGCTTTCCCGGAGCTTTACACCACAATGATTGAGCTCCGAACAACACCAACCGTCTAGGGCGCTAAGGCACCCAGGAGGAACAAGCTCTAGGGTGCCCAAACACCCAAGAGTAATAAGCTTCTCAAACTTCACTTCCACGTATCACCGTGGAGAACTCAAACTGATGCACCAAATGCAATGGCAAGGGCACACGGAGTGCCCAAGTCCTTCTCTCTCAAATCCCACCAGAGCAACTAATGCTAGGGAGGAAAATGAGAGGAAGAACAAGAAGGAGAACACCAAGAACTCCAAGATCTAGATCCAAGGGGTTCCCCTCACATAGAGGAGAAAGTGATTGGTGGAAATGTGGATCTAGATCTCCTCTCTCTTTTCCCTCAAAAACTAGCAAGAATCCATGGAGGGATTGAGAGTTAGCAAGCTCAAAGAAGGTCAACAATGGGGGCAAAAACGAGCTCAAGAGATGGGGAACCATTGGGGAAGAAGACCCCCTTAAATAGGTCCCCACGAATCTGCCCGTTATGTACAGAATAACATAGGAGCAGTACAACCTCTATGAGCACTGGTACAACCGGTAACAGGCAATAAGCAGTACAACCGGCCCACAACCGCCCAACAACCGCACCATAACAGAGACCAGCCCGGTGGTAGAGCGGTACATGACCGGTACAACCTCTGGACCAATTCTGGAGTGGTACAACCGCTCCAAACACCGGTTGTACCGGTCAAGCGGTACAACCTCTCCATGGGGCGGCACAACCTCTCTGTGTAAAACAGGCAATATCAAAACAGCCACAACTTTCGCATACGAGCTCCGAATTCAACGAAACCAAGTTTGTTGGAAAGATAATGACAAGGGCTAACACAATCTTGAGAGAAATATCAATAAGAAGCAAATGAGAAAAGGACCATAATAAAATGGTGAGAACCCTTCCTCGGAAAGATCGGTAAAACCTCCAACACCGAAAACATCATAGAAGATGCATGTGAACTCCGTTTTCGATGAACTCAAGCTTGTCATCAAGATGACCATAAGCTCTAAGACTCACAAATGGAACCAAACAAGAACCAAGAAAGATGATTCAAGGATGCAATGGTTTGAGCTCTCGACTAATGATACGATCAAGCTACTCCCTAGAGAGCCCCCCTTGATAGTACGGCAATCGATCCTACAACCCGGTCTCCCAACTACCACTATGAGACCGGTAAAATAGAAAACCTATCAAGGGCAAACCTTTGCCTTGCACATAGTCCACTTGAGCTAGATGATGACGATCTTGACTTCCTCAAGTTGGACCACCTTTCTTGATTGTGTTGGCTTGATGAAGACTAGTTGATTGCTCCCCCATACTACACTATGGGTGAGCCACTCTTTGGCACATCTTCACAATTTCATTGACACCACAATGGACGGCAAGCTTCAAGCTTGATTGCTCCCCCATACACCATTATGGGTGAGCCACTCTTCGAGTTGCTCCACTTGAACTTGCGCACTGCAAACTTGATGACGATCACCACTTGATGTCATCCTCCATGGGTTGTATGAGATCTTCCTCTTGACGCAAGACCATGGAAACATACCTAACCCCACAAAGAACTCTCACGTAGACCATGGGTTAGTACACAAAGCGTAATGGACAATGCTTACCATACCATGTGATCACTTGATCCCTCTCGGTACTTCTTCTACGCTTTGTGAGTTGATCAACTTGATTCACTCTTGACTTAGTCTTGATCAACATTGAATCTTTCCAACTCTCTTCATTTGGATGATGTCTTGAAGGTAAACATGAATGTTCACAAAATCTTCTTCTTCAAGACATGCTTGCAATAATCTCAACTCACACATGACCAGTCTTTGGATAATTCCTTGAAAAGCACTTTGGCCATCTCATAAACTCCTTGAAACCAACACATGGACTTCAATACAATCCTATGGACAAATCCTTCAAATATAACTCAAGGCAACCGTTAGTCCATAGAGATTGCCATCAATTACCAAAACCACACATGGGGGCACCGCATGTCCTTTCATCATTGATCTTCACTTATATCTTTCGGAGTAGTTTGCCGTTTGCTCTAGTGCTTCACGTATATCTTTTAGAGAATGACAGTGGTTTTATTTTGAAGAAATTATTGATCTCTCATGCTTCACTTATATTATTTTGGGAGTCTTTTAGAAAAGCATGGTAATTTGCTTTGATTATAAAATTAGTCCTAATATGATGGGCATCCAAGATGGGTACAATAAAAACTTTCATATAGAGTGCATTAAATACTATGAGAAGTTGGATACTTGATAATTGTTTTGAGATATAAAGATGGTAATATTAGAGTCGTGCTAGTTGAGTAATTGTGAAATTGAGAAATACTTGTGTTGAGGTTTGCAAGTCCCATAGCATGCACGTATGGTAACCGTTGTGTGACAAATTTGAAGCATGAGTTGTTCTTTGATTGCCTTCCTTATGAGTGGCGGTCGGGGATGAGCGATGGTCTTTCCCTACCAATCTATCCCCCTAGGAGCATGCGCGTAGTGCTTGGTTTTGATGACTTGTAGATTTTTGCAATAAGTATGTGAGTTCTTTATGACTAATGTTGAGTCCATGGATTATACGCACTCTCACCCTTCCATCATTGCTAGCCTCTTTGGTACCGTGCATTGCCCTTTCTCACCTCGAGAGTTGGTGCAAACTTCGCCAGTGCATCCAAACCCTGTGATATGATATGCTCTATCACACATAAGCCTCCTTATATCTTCCTCAAAACAGCCACCATACCTACTTATTATGGCATTTCCATAGCCATTCCGAGATATATTGC
Source organism: Triticum monococcum (assembly GCA_034509565.1). NCBI lineage: Eukaryota > Viridiplantae > Streptophyta > Magnoliopsida > Poales > Poaceae > Triticum > Triticum monococcum. Next base: position 147,934,617 of record CM067845.1, read on the forward strand.
CATGCAACTTTCCACCGTTCTATTTATTATGACATGCTCCATCATTGTCATATTGCTTTGCTTGATCATGAAGTTGACATCGTATTTGTGGCAAAGCCACCTTTATAATTCTTTCATACATGTCACTCTTGAGTCATTGCATATCCCGTACACCGCCGGAGGCATTCACATAGAGTCATATTTTGTTCTAAGTATCGAGTTGTAATACTTGAGTTGTAAGTAAATTAAAGTGTGATGATTTTCATTATTAGAGCATTGTCCCATGTGAGGAAAGGATGATGGAGACTATGATCCCCCCACAAGTCGGGATGAGATTCCGGACGAAAAATAATAAAAATATATATAAAAGAGGCCAAAGAAGCCCAAAAAAAGGGAGGCCATAAAAAAAGAAAAAATGCCCAAAAATAAAAAACGAGAGAAAAAGAGAGAAGGGGCAATGTTACTACCTTTTTCCACACTTGTGCTTCAAAGTAGCACCATGATCTTCATGATAGAGAGTCTCTTATTTTGTCACTTTCGTATACTAGTGGGAATTTTCATTATAGAACTTGGCTTGTATATTCCAACAATGGGCTTCCTCAAATCCCCTAGGTCTTCATGAGCAAGCAAGTTGGATGCACACCCACTTAGTTTCTTTTGTTGAGCTTTCATACATTTATAGCTCTAGTGCATCCGTTGCATGGCAATCCCTACTCCTCGCATTGACATCAATTGATGGGCATCTCCATAGCCCGTTGATTAGCTGCGTCAATGTGAGACTTTCTCCTTTTTTGTCTTCTCCACACAACCTCCATCATCATATTCTATTCCACCCATAGTGCTATGTCCATGGCTCACGCTCATGTATTGCGTGAAAGTTGAAAAAGTTTGAGAATACTAAAGTATGAAACAATTGCTTGGCTTGTCATCAGGGTTGTGCATGATGGGAGCATTTTGTGTGACGAAAGTGAAGCATGGCCAAACTATATGATTTTGTAGGGATGAGCTTTCTTTGGCTATGTTATTTTGAGAATACATAATTGCTTGGTTAGTATGCTTGAAGTATTATTGTTTTTACATCAATATTAAACTTCTGTCTTGAATCTTTCGGATCTGAATATTCATGCCACAATAAAGAAAATTACATTGAAAATTATGTTAGGTAGCATTCCACATCAAAAATTCCGTTTTTATCATTTACCTACTCAGGGACGAGCAGGAATTAAGCTTGGGGATGCTTGATACGTCTCCAACGTATCTATAATTTTTTATTGTTCCATGCTATTATATTATCCATCTAGGATGTTTTATATGCATTTATATGCTATTTTATATTATTTTTGGGACTAACCTATTAACCTAGAGCCCAGTGCTAGTTTCTGTTTTTTCCTTTTTTGAGTTTTACAGAAAAGGAATACCAAACGGAGTCCAATGGGCGTGCCAATTTTTGACGATTTTTTATGGACCAAAAGAAGCCCCCGGAGTAAAAGAGTAGGGCCAGAAGAGTCCCGGGCCATCCACAAGGGTGGGGGCGCGCCCTAGCCCCTCGGGCGTGCCGCCCTATCTCGTGGATGACTCGGGGACCCCCCTGACTTGTTCCCGACGCCAAAAATTCCTATAAATACAGAGACCTCCAGAAAATAACCGATATCGGGAGTTTCGCCGCCGCAAGCCTCTGTAGCCACCGAAAACCAATCTAGACCCGTTCCGGCACCCTGCCGGAGGGGGGAATCCCTCTCCGGTGGCCATCTTCGTCATCCTGGCGCTCTCCATGACGAGGAGGGAGTAGTTCACCCTCGGGGCTGAGGGTATGCACCAGTAGCTATGTGTTTGATCTCTCTCTCTCATGTTCTTGATTCAGCACGATCTTGATGTATCACGAGCTTTGCTATTATAGTTGGATCTTATGATGTTTCTCCCCCTCTACTCTCTTATAATGGATTGAGTTTTCCCTTTGAAGTTATCTTATTGGATTGAGTCTTTAAGGATTTGAGAACACTTGATGTATGTCTTGCATGTGCTTATCTGTGGTGACAATGGGATATTCACGTGATCCACTTGATGTATGTTTTGGTGATCAACTTGGGATTCCGTGACCTTGTGAACTTATGCATAGGGGTTGGCACACGTTTTCGTCTTGACTCTCTGGTAGAAACTTTGGGGCACTCTTTGAAGTTCTTTGTGTTGGTTGAATAGATGAATCTGAGATTGTGTGATGCATATCGTATAATCATACCCACGGATACTTGAGGTGACATTGGAGTATCTAGGTGACATTAGGGTTTTGGTTGATTTGTGTCTTAAGGTGTTATTCTAGTACGAACTCTAGGATAGATTGAATGGAAATAATAGCTTCGTGTTATTTTACTATGGACTCTTGAATAGATCGACCAGAAATGATAACTTTGAGGTGGTTTCGTACCATACAATAATCTCTTCGTTTGTTCTCCTCTATTAGTGACTTTGGAGTGACTCTTCGTTGCACGTTGAGGGATTGTTATATGATCCAATTATGTTATTATTGTTGAGAGAACTTGCACTAGTGAAAGTATGAACCCTAGGCCTTGTTTCAACGCATTGCAATAGCATTTTCGCTCACTTTTATCATTAGTTAGCTTGCCGTTTTTATATTTTTAGATTACAAAAAATTATATCTACCATCCATATTTCATTTGTATCACCATCTCTTTGCCGAACTAGTGCACCTATACAATTTACCATTGTATTGGGTGTGTAGGGGACATAAGAGACTCTTTGTTATTTGGTTGCATGGTTGTTTGAGAGAGACCCTCTTCATACTACGCCTCCCATGGATTGATAAACCTTAGGTCATCCACTTGAGGGAAATTTGCTACTGTCCTACAAACCGCTGCACTTGGAGGTCCAACAACGTCTACAAGAAGAAGGTTGTGTAGTTGACATCATATCCCATGATATCCATGACTCCCAACATGGTACAACCTGCAACTACACCTGCAACTAGCAATGCTATAAGAGGGGCTGAGCAAAGTGGTAACATAGCCAAACAATGGTTTGCTAGGATGGGTGGAAAGGTTAGAGGCTATCATGGCAATTTGGGAGGCTTGATAAACAAGTGGTAGGTAGCGCGACATAGCGATAGCATCGAGACAACTAGCATAGCAAAGATTGTGGTGAAATCCAAGGTGACGGTCATCTTGCCCGAAGTCCCACTAGGAAGAAGAACGAGTCCATAAAGAAGACGATCCCACGTAGTCGAACGAATCCTCACAACCGCAACGAAACAGGAACTATCGAGAAGGACCACAACCGGAAAGAAGCAAACAACATGGTAAACACACAACACATAAACAAGACATGATGCTCAACCAAATATGATGCATGACAAGGCTACATGATGCTACTCATGGTAAGAGATGATGCATACAAGAGCAACACATCAAAGCAAATTTAAATGAGGCCGGAAACAACATATAACAATTCCGGTAAGTCCTCGTATGCAAATTTCGAAATTGGTCCAGATCTGAATAACACATAATGTTGAAGTTCTTAAACATCAAGTTAAAGTGCACCAAGATTATCTACACGTCTTTCCAGTCAAATTATATATAAAGTTCATTTAATTCGGAGATACGACCTAGAAGATATGAGCAAAACAAGTTAAACATGGCATTGATGCAAAATGCTCAAAACATGGATTCAACAAGGCATGATGAAACTACATGCAAAACCCAGCAAGTTCATATAGAGCATACTCCAAACGGAGCCACGGTTCAACACATACACTCAATACAAGTTTCAAACATAATCTACCCAAAACAACAACTAAGCACTTTGCAATCAAGGAAACAACATGCTACAGGAATCATATGGGTATAACTTGACATGCACTCAAAGTACAGACAATACGCTCCAAAAAACATTACGGTTCAAGTTCATAGGCATCAGGATTAATCCAACATGAACAATGCAAAAAGAAACTTAATAACACATATTATGGCTTAGAGAAAAACAGGGCATACATGTGAGCAAAAATAACATTTTGACATGTTGGAGGCATGCGACAATGATGCTACAGTGCAAGAACATAACAAGCAAAAGCATGCATTAAAGTTCATGTTAAACATGGAAAAACATGATTAGTAAGCATCTCCATATGAGCCCTAGATCAATGGCAATCAACAATACAAGATGCAACATGACATAAACTGATTATCAGACTTGGATGAAATCTGGTAATGCAAAACAATAACATTATGATGCTGACTTTGAAGGCACATAACAGCAAACATAGCAACTTTAATAATTATGCAAAAGACATGGGCATGTAGTAGACATGTTATACTTCAACTTAGTCTATGGACACAAGTTGATATGATTCATGGAATAATTACTATGATTCATGCAAAAAGGAACATGCTATTAACAGGATGACAGATTTAGCATGATGGCAACTTGAGAGCAAGAAGGAGACAAGCTACAGCAAGTTATATGGCAACCAAGGGCATGGCATCAAAGTACACATAATAAAGAGCGAATAACATCAAGGCAGCATAACCATATGGCTCAAGTACTATTGGGAACCAACAAGACAAGTTTGAAAGTTGTAACAATTTCAGCAAGTGTAAAACAACAACATTAGCATAGCATGTTTGCAAGCTTGGAACAGAGGTCATATGAAGTCCAAAGTTAACAAACTTGGCATGTGAAAAAAGTACTCATAGCATACTTCAGAACATGTAATTGGAGCATCACCAAAAGAGGCATAGATTGATCAACAACAAACTCACAACATGGCATCATGAAGTTAACAGGAAAGTGGGACATCATTTAGGCATGTTCATGGCAATGAAAACATATGCTACAGGACACATATGAGGCATAAAATGGCATGGCTTGATAGAGCATAACATGGACATCAAAACATGTCAACTTGGCATCTCCAGATTATGCATCGAATTGATGGTAGCATCAAGTTAACATGGCAACATCAAGTAACAGTTACAGACTTAGCAAAATCACTAAGTCTCAGAAAACAGCAAACACCAAGTAGCACCCTTCACAAGCTTGTGCTAGTCAGCACTGGGCACATAAAAATACATGGATGGCACCACTGTAAAGATGGCATGAAGATGCTCCTAAAACATATTGACATGATTCTCAAAAGATGAACACACAAAATGCTATAAAAAGACAAATCAGCAAATTATGAAAATCTTCAGCAGTTAACATCATATAGCACTCTTGCCACAATGATTAAGGCATCAAGATGATCAGTAACATGCATGAAAAATACACCATCATCGATAGCACTCATAGATGAACAATTTGACATATCATACACGCAAAATGGAGCAACATGCACACAGTTATGGCAGCTCAAAGATGCACACATGATTCTGGAATCTCAGGACTTAGTGGAAACTATACTCTCAAAAAAAGTCAACGTGGGATGAGGAGATCCAGGACGGAGGGATCCGGACACGGGGAGGCCGTTTGGATGGGCTCCCGGTGGATCTCGTCCCGATCCCGGGGCAACGGATCCAACGACTGCCGCGAGAGCTCCAGCGAGGTCGAGGCGGGCGGCGGCGGTGCGGGTCTGGCGGCGCAAGGGGCGGCAGCGGCGCAGTGTGAGGCGGCGGGGTGCGGGATGGCCGGTGCGGTCCGGGGTGGCACAAGGCGGCAGAGGCGCTCGGGCGGCGGGCGGCAGCGAGCAGTGGCGGCGGCGGAGATGCGGCACGGCGGTGGCGTGCGGTGCAGGCGGAGGAGCTGGGCGGCGGGTGGCTCGGGCGGAGCGTCGGCGTTGTTCAGGCCAGGCGGGCCCGCGATGGGCCTTGGCGGCGGGTGGAGAGAGAGGCCGGCGGGAGGCCACGTGGCACTGCGGATTGGCTGCGGGGACAATTGGACGTGTCCGGCCGCCGGCTGGACATGTCCGGTGGCACGGGGAGGGGTGGATCAAGGGTTTCGTCCGCGGAAATGGAGGGGGGGGGGACCTATTTATAGGTAGAGGGAGCTAGGAGAGGCCAAATGAGGTGCAATTTTCGCCCACACGATCGTGATCCAATGACGGAGAGCATGGATGGGGTTTAGATGGGATAGTGGGTTGTTATTAAGGGGTGCTGGGCTGCAAAGAGGAGGAGGGGTTTCAGTTAACGCGGTTGACCGCTGGGGCATCAAACGACCTCCAAATGGAACGAAATTTTACAGGCGGTCTACCGGTGATATACCAAGGCCACTCGACAAATCTCGGCCCATTTTGAGAACGTTTTTCTCCCACTCACAAAACGAGATCTAAGAGGTGCAACGGGTGCGTGTGAGGGTGTTAGATTCTGAAACGGACAACGGAAGGAACCGGGAGACCCAGACGGATGCAAGTTTTGGAAAAAACATGTAGGTGAAATGCAGATGATGACATGGCAAAGATGGCGAATAGCTGGAAGACACCTGGCGCATCGGACTCGGGGCGTTACAACTCTCCTCCACTAACAAGAGATCTTGTCCAGAGATCTTAGGAACGAGACGGAAGAGAAAGAGGACAAGGTAACCAAGAGTGCAAGAGAGAAGATGAACAAACTCGAGAGCACTCGGGTAGAAAAGAAGAACGATATTTTATGACGAGAATCAAAAGCTCAAGGAACAAGATAGACTCTGACACTACTAGGAAAAGGGCTACTAATGGCGCACCAGTTTTGCCTACTAATGGCGCATCACTGGTGCGCCATTAGTATCATGCCACTAGAATTTTTTACTAATGGCGCACCACTGGTGCGCCATTAGTATCTGGTATACTAATGGCACACCAGGCAGTGCGCCATTAGTTTTGCACACGGTGCGCCACTAGTGTCTGCTATACTAATGGCGCACCACACGGTAATGCGCCATTAGTAACAATTTTTTTAATTTTTTTTCTTAATCTTAGGTCACTATTTCACCTATGAGATATCCAACACATATATATACAACAAGCATCCATATAACAATCATAGCCAACACACAAGTTCCATCATATATACATACATAGCCAACACACAAGTTCCATCATATATACATACATAGCCAACACATAGTTCCATCGTTACATATTACAAAAGTTTCACATTGTTCATCCAACACCGTTATCCATCAATTCACAAAAGTTTCACATTGATACAAAATAAAAACACAAATGGAAAAGAAGCACTCCATCCATGCAAGCTTCCGTGAATTAAATCAAATCTGCAAAATGATAAACAAGAAGTTAGAAGAAGAAAAAGAAGAAGACTAGAAGAATACTAGAAGAAGAAGAACACTAGAAGAAGAATAAGAAGAATTTTGGAAAAGAAATAAGAAGAAGACTATAAGCTTATTATGTAAACTTGATCATTTTGTGCTAACATAAGTTATTTTGGAGCTAACCTATAGGAAACTAAGCACATAAGCTCTAAGTTAGTATATTAGAGCCAACCTAGGAGGTGGTTTTCAGTTTATGTTACAATGGTCTTAGTGGACATCCCAGGTGATTGGGATCACCAATAAAGGGCAGCCTTTGCTTTGATATTCCCCGTTAGCTGGTGAATGGATGGTCGATCCCCATATAAAATTGATTGTATGATAAGATAGCAGAGAGATACATTCCAAACTGTGAATGTGGTATGGCAATGGACTTGTAATCATATCGTTGTTCATAGCTAAAATAACACCTTGTATATAAGAAGAAATCATGATCTGGCAGACATATAGATTTACCAGCAAACTTGTGTGCCTAACTATCTATATCTAGGAAATCAAAGTTATTTCAACTTTGATGTTTGGAATATACCTAGAGAAACATGATTTATTTATTTTACTTCACACTCACAACTAAACAGCACTGAGGCACAGCTTATTGATGATCACTTTAATTTTATGAAGCGAATTTACTCACTAGTAAAAGATGTAATACAACTGTATTGCAGAAAGAACTAGAAGCTTGAGCAAAAAGGACTCGATAAAAGGTATCACTATGCATAATTATTTGTAGCTACAAACAATACATGTAATGAGCTAGAAAAGCCACCTTACCATCATTAACAGTACTCATAAGTCATAACCCACTTTCCAAATTTAATTGGGAACCCTTTCATAACCATCACCTTTTCTAAAAATCCTAGTTAATTTTGTCCTTTCTTAAAATCAAGCTTGAAATTAACAGCACTTCTTTTCTTAACTCTAATCTCATGAATTATCTCACGCAACAATAGCACACCATCTAAAATAAACATATTTCTCACAAAAGCCGTCTGCACAGGGGATATAATCTTATCAGCTACAACAACGGCTCTGCTTTGACCACAGTAAAAGTCATAAAAGGAACATTTAGCAAACATATAGGCCTATATCTTTGGATCATCATTCCCTTTAGGAAACAAAGTAATAATGCCATAGTTAAGTCTTCCTACATCCAACTTTCCATTAAAAAATCATGAAACAGAGGCATCAAATCATCACAACTCAAGTCCCAGAAATGCTGGAAAAACTCTGGGAAACCCATCAGGACCTGGGGATTTATTTTGTTTCATCTGGAAAACATCATGTTTTACTTCCTCAACTGTAAAAGGTTTGATCAGCAACTGCTTATCTATATCATCAAGCACACATTGTGAAGGAACATCTAAAGAGACATTAATAACACTAGCCTCTGGACCAAAGAGCTCTGTAGGGTATTTAATGGCATACTTAAGTAGTATGTTATCATCCCCTACAATCAAACCCTCCTCTTGTTGTAGAGATAATAAAATCTTATGTTTCTTCCGTTTTCTACCACTAGCTTTAGCCATAAAATATTTAGTAAGAGAATTTCCCTCGAGCAGGTTAGTGTCTTTTGACCTCTGATACGACTTCACCAGCTCCTCCTTTCTAATATGTTGTTACTGCACATCTAGAACTTTTCTAGTGTTATACTTGTCTACAGATAAAGCATAATTTCACTCTCTTTTCTATATCATCGATAGCAGTTTCCAAAATTTTCTTCTGTTTTCTATAAAAACTTTCATAGTTAATGTTCCATCCTTTCAACTTTTTTCTCACTACTCTAACTTTATTTTTCCACTTATCTAACTTAGTTGTATCAAAATGAAATGCATTCCAAACTTTGCTGGCCACCTCACTTAGATGCTCTCTAAGAAACCAGAAATGGAACTGTACCTGGGGCGGCCTGGTAGCGGACGTCGGGGTGGGGGGCAGGGGGTGGACGGGGTCCTGGCCCCGCAGGTGCGGCGGCTCCGACGGCTGGAGCGGGCCAGAGGAGGAGGAGTGGGCCATCTTCTTCTCGCCGCCGTCGCCGGCCTCCAGGTCCTGGCCGGCTCCCATGGTCGACGGACGGAGATCGGTGGGGACGGGGCGGCGGCGGCACGGGACGGCAGGGGATGGAGGGGACGGAGGGGATGGAGGGGGCATGGGGGCGCGTGGGTCGGGGGTCGGGGCGGCGGCGGCAGGGGACGGAGGGGGCGTGGGGGCGGGGGTCATGGCGGCGGCGGCAGGGGACGGAGGGGGCGTGGGGGCGTGGGGGCGGGGGTCGGGGCGGCGGCGGCAGGGGACGGAGGGGACGGAGGGGGCGGAGGGGGCGTACTGAGTGGGGAGGAAGGGAGGGAGGGGAATAGGTGGAGTGGGGGGGAGCGTACTAATGGCGCACCGAGCGGTGGTGCGCCATTAGAAAGTTTTTTTTGCCAAAAAGTAAAAAAAAATAAAAAATTTACTGGCGCACTCTGTCGCCAGTGCGCCATTAGTAGTTCTAACTACTAATGGCGCACTTTGCACGGATGCGCCATTAGAATGTTTGAAAAAATGAAAAAAAAATGTTTTACTAGTGGCGCACCTTCTGCCTGGTGCGCCATTAGTGTATTCCATACTAATGGCGTATCTCCACCAGGTGCGCCATTACTATATAGTAGTGGCGCACCACTTCTCTGGTGCGCCATTAGTGTCAATCCTATCTTTAGCCCTTTTCCTAGTAGTGTGAAACCACTCCGGTTAGAAGAAGATAGAAAGGGAATAATAACGAAGGAATTCAGGCAGCACTCCAGCTGAACATGGAAAGAATAGAACATGAACTTGACAAGATGGGACGATACTTGACGAGAGAAACAACACCATGCCTCCAGACAAATAGAAAGAGTGGAATGAAAAGAACGGAGAAGAATATGACAACTTCTACCACCATTGAGTTTGAAAGCATCCTTACAATGAAGGATTGAACTAAGTTGCTCGGAATTCAACAACGAACATAATAAGCTTGTTGCGGGCTTATGGAAAACATCTCAAAATTATGATGTGATAACCGGCCACAAACGGAAATGATTGAATAGCTGAGAAGAACGAAGAAATGCAAGACTCCACTTCAAAATAATACGGAGAACTAATTGCACTTCGAGACGCAAAGAGGAAGGATACTTGCGCTCCTTCAAGCAAGAATCTTGATGAACACTTGACGAATGAATTAAATCCGTATGAACCGCCGTGAAGAACTCCGATAACAAAAGAATGGTGAGATAGAATTGGAGGATTAAAGAAAGATTAAAGCCTTGCGATGATTTAGATGGAGCTTCGCGATGAGACAAGCGAGAAAACTTGGTTCTCCGGAAAAGAAAAAGGAGAAACTTAGAACCGAGATACTATTCATCATGAAAAATCTCCGAAGGAAGGAATTAATCAACTTGATGAAAGAAGAATAAGAATTATGTTATGATTATCCTTCACCAATTAAATTGATGAGAAGCAATGGATTGCATACCACTTATTCGGGTTGGAAAAGGTTACAGGAAGATATAGCGCCAAATCTTGGGAAGGTCTTCCTGAACCACTAGTAGGGCTGGAGAGAATGAATGAATTGATATGATAAGAACAAAAGTGAAATTCTTAACGAACCACCATGGCAATGAAAACGAACAAAGATAAGATAACGAATCGCCTGAAAGAATTAGAAAACAAACGAAGATACTTGAGTGAATCAAGATGCACGAGAACGAAGAGATCACGAACCGATTAAAGAATGCTTGAACGAAGCACCGGTACAAATATGGAGACGAACGAAGTGGCATCAGTTTAGAATAATTGGAGAACGAAGCTAAAAACTTGGAACGAAGAAATATTCCGAAATGGAGGCCTCTAGATAATCGAAACGGAAAACAACTCCTGAAATACACCGGATGGGTAAGAAAAGAAGTGCACGATTGGAAACAATTTGAGAGGAAAACATCCAGCTAACACTGCCAAACTCCGAGAGAACGGAAAATATTTAGAGGAAACTCTTCTTTGGTCTTCAAATGTTGAGAATGATGACGAGGAACACCACCAAAAATTGTTGAGATACTCCGGGAGAATGAAAAAGCGAAGAGGTTGAGCCAACAATGACAATAATTTGAAATCGATCTTGGAAAAGCATGTGACTGCTGAAATTCATTCTTACGTCAAACTCTGAAAAGAATTTGAGAATAAATTTTGGAAAATTATAAGAGTCAGGTAAGACCCTGGGAAAAGACCTGTGGGTTAGGACCCACTGAAAAGAAACACCGTTAGAAAGGATTGTTGAATGAGAAATGATGCACCAGAACGATTGAAAGACTCGAATGAGGTGACAACCTCGAATTAATTGAAGGCAAACACGAATCTTTTGAGATGTCTTGAGTACTCCGGAAGGATAAACTGGCGGGAGGCGAACGAGCAAGGGGAAACACTTGAGTCGAGGAAAGGAATATGATTAACAACGAAAAACTTGAATTGGATCCACCAGAAAGAAAACGGGACGAACAAAGATAAATTTGGCGAGAATTCAGAGGTTGAGACAATTGAGGAAAGACTTAAGAGGCACCGCACGAAGGAAATAGATGCTCGAATATAGGCTCAGAATCCGGGAAGAAAACGGGTGGGAGGGCGAGAAAACACAGGCAACTTGGAACGGGGAGTTGAATTAATTGAGGAAAGAATGCAAAGGCTTAGCACGAGTAGGATGGATACCCGATTACGGACTCCGGCTCCGAGAAGAAAAGGGTGGGCGGGTGGGAAAAAGAAAGACAACTTCACATGGGGGAACAACGTCATTGATAAAGAACTGAGGATTGATCTCGCAGAAGATGACGAGGGTCGAGTCAACTTGACGAGAAATGCACCAGATGAAAAGAGTTGACATTGCAATGAACGAAAACCAACTGCGTGATCCTAAAAAAAATTGAGGGGAAGAGGAGTAATCAAAACACCTACATCAGGGTTCCTTACCAGAGCGACGAAGGGGTTGAGGAGTAAAAAGAATTCCTACTCTCCGATATAACTAGACTCCGAAAAAGAAATTCTTCTAGACTCGACAACGGCCAAACTATACGATCAAACAAGGGGGCTCCTATGGTCGGTCGAGGCTCTGATACCAACTTGTCATGCCCAATTAATATGCGACTCTATCCTAAAGGAACTCGAAGGTCCCACTGTCGGGGATATACCCTGCGGTATGACCCGGCTGAAAGTATGACCCGACCAGACTTGGCGACTCACTAATGACCCACCTTAACTTGGCGACTCACGAAGTGACCCGCCCGAATCTCTCCACTCACTGATGACCCGGCCGGGCCTGGTCACTCATTGGGGACCCGGTAGGCGGGTCAGAGGAGCGACAAGACCCAGTGGCCCAGAAGGTGGCTCGTGGGAAGGCCGGCGTACGTTATGGTGGCCCGGCTTAAGTGGAAAGCATAAGGAATATTCCCTTACAAAGGAAGCAAGACTAGGACTCCACTTGTAATAGAGTAATCCTAATCCTACTAGGACTAGTCATGTAACCAGCCCCTTCAACTTATATAATGAGGGGCAGGGCACCCCAAGAGGGACAAGTTAGGTTTAGACAGACAAGTCAATAGCTCTCGAGATAGAGCACCCTTGTAATTGTGATCATCATCATCAATACCAATGAAGCAGGATGTAGGCTTTTACCTCCACCGAGAGGGGCGAACCCGGGTAAAACCTCGCGTCTCTCGTTCCACTCAACCCCTCTCAAGCTACCACATAGATGCATTGGCCTCACGACTAAGTCCTCGTACTAAGGACATCTGCCGTGAAAATTTCACGACAGTTGGCGCCCACCGTGGGGCATGCGCATGGTGGCGATGAGTTCTTGAAGGGATCTATCTCACGGATTGAGAAGATTGCAATTCGTCGGATGGAGAAAGAGCTGGCAAAATTCATTGAGTTATGATCATAGTCATGATTAAAGTTCGAAACATCAGGAACGGGATTGAGATCAAGAGTTAGGGTTGCGTCTGGGATCCGTTTAATCCGATAGCAACCAATTGTCGCTGCTGCGCCGCCTACGAAGTTTCAAGATTTTCTGTGACTTGGTCCAAGACTGAGAGGAATTTGTTTTGAGTTAAATCTGCTTGGTCTGCTAGTCGCTGTTTACGCGTATTTACGCAGTCTCACGCGCGCGCGCGTGACTGCGGCTACATATTCCACGGATGATCTGTTGGGTCAAGGATAGAGGAGACCAGTACTACTTGTTAGACAATATTACGTAGCCTATGTCTATAGTATGTAATCTTGTATTTGTACGCTTGACGTATGTCTATATATATAAGATAGCCACACCCGTATTGGGTGTCGAGCAGTTTCCCAAAATACTAAGTCTTATATGGTATCAGTTTAGGTCACGATCGTCCGCTTCCGCCCGTCCCGATCACATCTATGACCTCTATGCCGGCCGCCGCCACTGCGATCTCTGTCGGCCTGGCCATTGCCTCGACCGCCGGTCCGGTCACGGCCGCTCAGGCCTCCCTGTTTTTGTCATCGAGGCCGCTGGCCTCCCTGGCCGGGTCCTCCATGGCTGCCGCCGGCCAAGCTGCTGGCGCCCCGCCGCCCCAACCTTCAACAACGACGGTGCTCTGCTGCCTTCAGGCCCCTCCGATGTCGCCTCACCGCCTGCGCCGTACGACGCCGCCCCGCTGCCCGTGCCCTACGGAATATTTGGTGCTCCGCCCGCGGCTGCCTCCTGGTGGGCGTATCCGCCCGCGCACAACACACAGCTAGCGGGCCACCCGCCCCCTGGCGCCTCGCAACCGCCAGCGCACGGTGCCCAGCTAGCGGGCCACCCGTCCCCTGCTCCTTCGCATCCGCCAGCGAACTACATCCAATACCCGGCAACCCGCGGTGATCCACACATGCAGCACGATGGTTAACAGATGCAGAATGTGCATCACTTGGCAGTTGGTCAACACATGCAGAACGTGCAACACCCGACAGTTGGTTCCTCTAGCGTCAATCCATGGACAAATTCATTTGCGTTGCCGTCGCCCTATGCCCCCTACCCCATTTGCTTACATCTACCCGACAACCTCAATGACCGCGCCTTTGTATGGCGCGTCCTCTTTGTACGGGACACCCTACGCCGGTCCATCGACGGAGTTGGCGGCTTCCTCCACGCTACCGAGTGGTGCTCCACCTTCGGGCTTTTATGCGCCCCTGTCGCCTTCGGATCATGGTGTACACAATGCACCGTTCTACTTTGCGCATCTCATCCTGGTGAAGCTGACGACAGATAACTATCTATCGTGGCATGCTCAGGTGTTACCACTTCTTCGAAGTCGCTACCTGGAGGGCTTTGTCGATGGCACCTTGCCGTGCCCTCCGCCATACCACCCGGGACATCATGCGTGGGTGGCTCAGGATCAGGCCATCCTCTCTGCCATTCAGTCCTCTCTTACGGAGGGGGTCTCGTCGCTGGTCATCTTTGCCGCTACGTCTCGGGACACGTGGACGGCCCTACATACCAGCTTTGCTTCGCAGTCTTAGGCACGGGCTCATGCCATCTGCACTGCGCTTGGGGAGGTGAAGCTTCATGATCTCACTGTCACTGACTACTTCAACAAGGTGACGGGTATGGCTGACACACTTGCCTCCATTGGCAAGGCGCTTGGTCCGGAGGAGTTCACCTCCTATGTCCTCAACGGACTGAGTGATGACTATGATAATTTGGTGGAGAATATCAATGGTCGTGACACTCCCATCCAGCCGCGTGAGTTGTACGCGCATCTCCACTCTACAGAACAGCGCATCCAGGCTCGCCGCTCTACGCCGAGTTTCCCTTTCGCCAATGCTACAATGCGTGGAAATGGCAAGCCCTACAAGCCACCAACCGATGGAAAACCTCCGCCGACCATGCCTAGTTCATGGAACACCACCACCTCCACGGGAGGTCGAGTCTGTGCCTGCTGCCCTTCATGTGGTGCTTAGGCCCCTTGCCAGTTGTGTGGGCTTGATGGTCACCTTGCCGCCCGTTGTCATCGTTGCTTCAAGTAGGATTTCTTAGGGATCGGGAACAATGGCAAGGGCAATGAGAAGCAGGCTGCCCTGGCGAGTCATGCGCAGGGGCATACTCCTTCCTATCCAGTTGATGCATCTTGGTACATGGATACCGGAGCTACCAATCACCTGACGAGTGAGATGGGCAAGCTCTCTACACAGGAGCCATACCGTGGACACGATCAGGTTCGCACCGCTAATGGGGAAGGTATGCACATCTCACATATTGGTCAGGCATCACTTCTTACGCGTCGGTCCACACAATTACGTCTTCTTAATGTCCTTCATGTTCCCCCTGTTTCACGTAGTTTGCTTTCAGTTCCTAAACTTACCCGTGATAATAATGTTCTTGCTGAATTTCATCCTTTTCATTTTTTTGTTAAGAACCGGGACACGAGGGACGTACTCCTTAGAGGCCGACTGCGCAATAATGGTCTGTATGCACTTGATGTGCCACCAACTCCTAGTGCTTTCAGCGGTGTTCATGTGTCTCCATCACATTGGCATGCGCGCCTTGGTCATCCCGCCACTCCCATCGTTCGCCATGTACTTCATCGTCATGAGCTTCCAGTAGTGTCTAATAAACATGTTGATGCAGTTTGTGATGCCTGTCAGCAAGGCAAGAGTCATCAACTTCCTTTTTCTCAGTCGAGTCGTGTAGTCAATAAACCGCTTGAACTTGTGTTTTCGGATGTATGGGGCCATGCCCAAACCTTTGTTAGTGATCATAACTATTATGTCAGTTTCATTGATGCTTACAGTCAGTTCACTTGGCTTTATCTTCTTAAATGCAAGTTTGATGTGTTTAATGTTTTCTTACAATTCCAAGCGCATGTTGAGCGTTTGCTTAGTCATAAAATTATTCATGTGCAATCCGATTGGGGGGGGGGGTGAGTATCACAACCTCAATGCATTCTTTAATAAGCTTGGAATTACACATCATGTGTCTTGTCCTCATACACATCAGCAAAATGGTGTAGCTGAGCGTAAGCATCGTCATATAGTTGAGACTGGTCTTGCTTTGCTTACCCATGCCTCTGTCCCTTTCTGTTTTTGGAGTGATGCATTTTCCACCGCATGCTTTCTCATTAATAGACTCCCTACACGACTTCGTCAAATGAAAACACCACTTGAGCTCTTGCTGAATGAAGTTCCTGATTATACGTTTCTCAAGGTCTTTGGCTGCGCGTGTTGGCCACATCTTCGTCCGTATAACCAACGCAAGTTGGAGTTTCGGTCTAAACAATGTGTATTTCTTGGTTATAGTTCTCTTCATAAAGGGTACAAGTGTCTTCATGTCCCCTCTAATCATGTCTACATCTCACGTGATGTGGTGTTTGATGAGAATGTTTTTCCTTTTTCCACACTTTCGGTCACCTCCACCACTCCCACTGCACCTGAGAAATCTGTTTTACCTTTGCTTGGTCAATTTGTTGATGCTGCATATACCCCCTTGTTGCTACCTAACCATGGTGCAGGTACTGGGCGCAGAGCACGCCTCGAGCTTCTGGATGAGCACCCGCCCGCGTCCCCTCAGATGTCCGCCGAGCCCCCTCGCGACGTCCGTCCGTCACCTGGCCTGCCAACCTGGCTGGCCGAGCCTGGCACTACAGGGCTTCCCGACGCGTCGGCCGAGTCAGTGTCCTCGCCCAAGCTGGCATCCATGCTCGCGTCGGCTGAGCGGGCGTCCACTCCTTCCTCGCCTGGCCGGTCACCTGGTGTTACTGGTTCTGCGTATGGGGAGCAATCCGCGTCATCATCGTCATCTTCATCGACCCCGTCTCCGCCGCCACCTCCGCCGCCTACTGTTGTTCTACGTCCTCGTACCCGCAGTCAGAGTGGTATTATTCGGCCGAAGGAGCGCACTGATGGCACGGTTGCGTGGATTGCGGCGTGTATGGCACAGTTAGATGCTGACCCCACTTCTGAGCCTCGACATTTTCAGGCGGCTCTTCGGGTTCCTCATTGGCGCAGTGCCATGGAGCAAGAGTTTCAGGCACTACAGAGGAATGATACTTGGTGCTTGGTTCCTCCTGTGTCTGGTGTCAACATCATTGACTCCAAGTGGGTGTTTAAGGTAAAGAAGCATGCTGATGGATCTATTGAGCGGTACGAGGCATGGTTGGTGGCTAAGGTGTTTAAACAACGGTATGGTCTTGATTATGAGGATACCTTCAGTCCAGTTGTCAAACCTACCACCATTCATCTGCTTCTGTCCTTGGCTCTTGCCAAAGGGTGGTCTTTACACCAGCTTGATGTTCAGTATGCTTTTCTCCATGGGGTCTTGGAGGAAGAGGTTTACATGCAGCAACCTCCAGGTTTTGTTGATCCTTCTCGTCCACATCATTTGTGTCGTCTTGTTAAGGCGCTTTATGGACTTAAGCAGGCTCCTCGTGCAAGGCATGCCCGACTTGGCTCGGTTCTTCGACGTCTTGGATTTGCTCCGTCCACTGCTGATACGTCTTTGTTCATGTTCCAGCGTCCTGAGGTTACTATGTACTTGCTAGTTTATGTTGATGACATTATTCTTATCAGCTCCTCAGTGACTACTGCTGATCGTTTGCTGTCTGCTCTGAGTGGTCATTTTGCTGTCAAGGATCTGGGTGCTCTCCATTACTTCCTTGGTCTGGAGGTTTCATGGTCCCCTGCTGGCTTGACTCTCACTCAGCATAAGTATTCCTTGGACTTGCTGCAACGTGCTGGTATGTTGCAGTGCAAGTGTGCTACCACTCCTATGTCTACGACTGATCGGTTATCAGCCTTGGATGGTGCTTTACTTCCTTCAGATGATGCTACTGAGTACCGCAGTATTGTTGGTGGCTTGCAGTACTTGACTATCACACGGCCAGACATTTCCTATGCGGTAAATCATGTGTGCTAGTATCTTCATGCTCCTCGAACTTCACACTAGTCAGCTATGAAGCGTATCCCGCGCTATATCTCCCATAATGTCTCATATGGCTTGCATCTTCAATCTACCTCTTCGAGGGCTCTCTCGGTGTTCTCTGATGCAGATTGGGTTGGGAGTCTCGATGGCCGGCGATCCATGGGGGGCTATGCTATCTTCTTTAGTCGCAACTTGATCGCCTGGAGTGCGTGCAAGCAGGCCACAGTGTCTCGGAGTAGCATTGAAGCAGAGTATAAGGCGGTTGCCAATGCCACAGCTGAGCTCATTTGGGTACAATCTCTATTGAGAGAGTTGGGAGTCTCTCAAAAGCAGCCACCGGTTCTTTTGGTGTGATAATATTGGTGCGACGTATCTTTCGTCTAATCCAGTTTTCCATGCTCGTAGCAAGCACATCGAAGTTGACTATCACTTTGTGAGGAAACGTGTTGCGCAGAAGCTTCTTCATATCAAGTTTATCTTCTCCAAAGATCAACTTGCTAACATCTTCACGAAACCACTTCCACAACCTCATTTTGAAAGTTGTAGGCGCAATCTTAACTTGCTTTGTACTTCAGGCCGCAGTTAAGATTGAGGGAGGGTGTTAGACAATATTACATAGCCTCTTTCTATAGTATGTAATCTTGTATTTATACGCTTGACGTATGTATATATATATAAGATAGCCACACCCGTATTAGGTGTCGAGTAGTTTCCCAAAATACTAAGTCTTATACTACCCAAGAATTGCTACCTCGAACAGATCACCGAAGCGATTGAAATTAGCGATGTGGAGGCTTGTGTTCATGTGCTAGTACTACGACCCGAAAACGAAGAGAGCAGCGACCCGGACTCCTCGGCGGTATGTGCCTCGCCTCGGCCCAGAATCTGGGCTGTTTGCTTAGAACGGCTGGCGCACCTTTGCCGCGTCACCCATCCACGAGCCACCGCACCGCTTCGTCAAGCCGGCCGCGCTTCTGCGCCAAGCCATCGTCTCCTCTATGGCGCTTGGGCCGCCACAGTTTTAACCAGATTGACCTGCCCTCACACAAAGCTCGCCCTGTGGCTCTGAGTTGGCCTCGTTTCTGCTGCAGGTCGCCGTGGGCAAGTCACCTTCCGCTAATGCGACCGCGCCCGCCCATTTCTATAGCTGCCGTGCCGCGCCACAAGCTGCCGATTGCCGGAGCCGCTGTCGTGAGCCACTGCAGAGTCGCTGCGCCGACCGGCCTTGAGTTGCCGCCACGGGCCGCCCGCTGCTGCTGCCCCGCCGAGCCGCCGCAACTACTCTGCACCAATGGGCTCCTCATTGTCGCGTCATTCTGGCGTGCACAGATTTTTTGATTTCCTTGAGGAGTCCCCTGGCAAGGTGCTGCACAGTTTGAAGGCTCAAATCCAACGACGACACTTTAGTTATTTTAATTGAGAAGGATCTGAGACTAATCATTTTTTGTGGTACGACAAGTTGTCTGCCCCTCGAAAAAGATGTCAGTGCAATACAATTCTTAAAAGGCTTCACCCCAAGGTCGCCGTCGCCTACGTGTTGAACCGTCGGAGCCACGTCGAGCTACTTCTGCCACTGTCTCACGCCATCATCGCTAAGTCGCCAGCGCATCGCTCCGCCGTCGGGCGTGGAGTCGCCCTCGTGCTGACCCGCCATCTGAGCCTGTAGGGCTGCTGCTGCCATTTGCACCGGCGGACAAAAGAAGGTTATGTGAGTGTTGTGCCACATCACGTCAGGGGAGCTCAACATGCTTATACTATTAAGTATTATCTGGCACTTGCATCTGCGTTCATCTGATAAAAAGAAAACAAAATCAGGTTTTATCCCTCCTTTATATTTTTATCAGTACATTTTTAATTCCTGTTGGCACCGTTACGTTGCCCTATGGTGTTTCTATACACAGGTAAATTATTCATTACAAAAGTATTGTTATACTGCGGATATGGAGGACGTGCCGGCGTCAGTGTGTACTGACGTTCGTCTGTGTTGTATTGCTCGACGAACACGCGTGTGAAGCCGCCGCTTCGGTGGCCCAATTTATATCAACATGATGCGGCTGACTCGCTCGTCTGCGCGGCTTACCGGACCTACAATTAACTCGCCCCTCCGCATCGGCTTACAAACGCGGCAGCCGACTCATCTATCTGCTCCCGTGACCGACTCGGCCGTGATTGATATCAGCTTCACCATGGTGATCATTGTCGGATCTCGAGTTCCGGCAAAACCCTCAAGGTTCGAACACTGGGGTGCGCACGAAGATCTCCCCCTACCAACTCACGCCCTCAACCTCGCCACGATCTCAAAGGAAAGCTCGACAAACTTGCAACACAAGGGACACAAGATTTATACTTGTTCGGGCCACCGTTGTGGTGTAATACCCTACTCCAGTGTGGTGTGGTGGATTGCCTCTTGGGCTGATGATGAACAGTACAAGGGGAAGAACAACCTCCTGAGGTGAGGTGCTCTTGTGCTTGGTGGGTGTGAGGCGAAGGGTGGAATGGCTCCGATCAATATGAGGTCGATGAGAGCTCTTGTCCTCCCCCGCCTACTATGGTGGCTAATCCTATTTATAGATGCCCTGGTCCTCTCCCCAAATATTGAGCGGGAAGGGAGCCAACAACGACCAATTTGAAAGGGGACAATTAGTACAAGTTATCCTGACAAAAGTAGTCTTCGCCTGCCGAAGGCTCTGGTGGTGACGCCGCCTTGGGCTCCATGGTGACCTCCGTCTTGCAGTCCTGCTGGTCTTGGTCTCGCCGCACCAATATGGAAACCTTTGCTTGATGCCTCAGTACTCTTCGTCTGCGCTTGCCTCCTTAGCACCAAAGAGGAAACAAGGACACTGTGCGCGCTGGCGCCCACCTGGTCTCGATCATCATGGCTCATGTCATTGGAACCTCGCGAGGTTTACCTGGCCTTGATCTCCCCGCCCCTCACGAGCCAGCCTGGTGAGGCCGCTCCTGAGGAGGTCTTGTGTCGTCTGCCTCGCGAGGCTTGGCCCCTCGCGAGGGTCTTGAATGCTTGTTGGTGAAGATGGGCCATACGGGCCCGCTTGTAGAGCCACGTCGTGGGCCGCGGGCAGGCAAGTATGGGGACCCCCGTTCCCAGAACGCCGACAGTAGCCCCCGGGCCCAAGGCGCGCTCGGGCTTGGCTTCGAGGCGAAGCCAAAGGGCAAGTGCAGAGCGCCGCGGGCCCCAATAGCCTACGGCCTTGGTCGACGCGTGGCGGTTGATTGGACGTGGGCGTCTTCGCTTCCCCATGTTGTCTCAGCAACTGCCCGGCTGTCAAAAGGCTGGCGTAGACAGTGCTTGCCTTCATTGCCTCCTTTCGCCTTGCTCCAGATCCCCTTTCTTGCTCCCTGCTTCCGAAATCTCCATATCTACTCCCACCCCCTTCCGTATTACCGACCAATGGCGCCCCGGAGGGTCCAGCCTGCCTCGTCGCCGGCTTGGTACGAGCCAGCTCTCGACGCGCCCAACGTCTCGGAGAAGAACCTCGCTGCCAAGCGCTTGCTGACTGCGGGGGAAAGCAACGAGAGGGGGAAGACTGATCCCCGGGCCGGCTCCGACGTGTCGTAGCCCGAGGGAAGCACCTTCTTCCCCTTCTTCACGAGTAGCATCGTTGCAGGGCTGGTTCCCCCCTCCTCTGACTTCTTCTACGAGGTCCTTGGCCACTACGGGTTTTAAGCGTTGCATCTTCATCCCAATTCTATCCTTCTCTTGTCGATCTTCGCCTACTACTGCGAGGCGTACCTCGGCGTGATGCCGTCCGTGGCTCTGCTGCGCCACTTCTTCTTCCTCCGCATCAACAAGGGTCATACCTCCGAGTGTGCCAATTCCATCGCGGACGGCAAGGCTAACTCAATCTTGAAGACTGGGAAGAAGGCCGATGGCTTCAGGGGCAAGTGGGCAATGATGGACGCCAAGTGCGTCCACCCACGCTTGATGCTGCCAACGGAGATGCCCCAGTCCGACAAGGGGTGGTCTTGCGTGAAGCTCACTGATGAGCGGGCGATGTTGGTGCTGGAGCACATGAACGCCGACCAGAAGCCGGGCAACGCGAAGGCGGCAAAGGTGACAGGGGCCATGCTCCTGAGGGAATTCCTGATGCTGCGCATAGCCCCACTTCAGGCGCGTATGCGCCCCTTGTGGGAGCTTGGGGGCGAAGAGGACAAGGTTTGCCTGAGCCCGGAGGCCTTGTCCGATGGTGAGCTGGCTGCGGCTCTCCGCCTCCTGGTCGGGGATGACCAGGAGTACCCGCCGGGTGTCTTCACTCCCTTGTTCCGCCGCAAGGACGGGGCGCAGGTCGTGGCCGCTAGGCCAACCTTTGACAGGCGCGGGCTGGTGCTGCCGGCGCCCATCGGGGCCCCTGCGGCACCGACGCCGATGGAGCTGTCTTCTGGTGAGTCCTGCAGGGAGGTAGAGGAGGAGGAAGACTCCGAGGTGACCCCTGAAGGGACGAGGGAGACCTCCCCCTTGAGAAAAGCTGACATCCTCCACACCCTTCCTGACGACGACGATGCTGACGGCCGCCAGGAGAAGGGAGAGCCGCCTGTAACCCTGACGAGGGGCCGATCAGCGCTGATCTCCCGGGATGCTGCTTCTGTACTGGAGCCGCCTGGAGCCGCTTCCGGCTCAGCTGCTGCTCCTGCTTCTGCATCCGGAGCCGGCGCGCCCGTGCCTCGGGTTGCGAACCTCTCTGGCTTCAGGCTCCTGAAGCGGAGGGGCTACGCCGCGGTGGATCAGTAAGTGTTCTCGTCCTGCCTTGTTCTTGCTGCTGATGCTTGCTTCTGACTCTTCTTCCTTGTTGTGCAACTAGGCCGACGCCTGCGGCGAAGAGGAGAAGGAAGAGCGAGGTGGTGCTGCTTGAGCCCCGGTTGCCTCCTATGGCTGCGCCCCTCTCCATGAGCAAAGGTGGGGATGGTGCTCGCGCTTCTCCATCCCGATCATCCTCACGAGGCTGGGTGGAGCATCCTCGGGAGAATTCAGCCCCCGAGGCCCCGCTGACTTGGGGGGTGCCAGAGTCCGGCTCGGGTGCTGAGGTCCAAGAGGCTCAGGAGCTTCCAGCCTCCCAGGCCATGGTGATGACGACGCCTCTTCCTCCTCCTTCTACCGTGTTGCCGGCCCCAGGTTCTCTGCTTCTCCTAACGTCCTGGAGCGGGCCCTTTCTGAGATGGCTCGACTATGAGAAGATCTCCAGAGCGCCGAACCCCTCCTAGCAGCTGGGCGCCTGGAGCTGGTGTCTGGTTGGCTTCATTCTGACGTGTCCGTTCGGGCGGCGCTGAGCCAGGTCGCAGCGACCTCTAAGAGGGAGAAGCGAGCCATAGCTTAGGCAGCAGTTGCTCACGAGGCGGCGCTGAAGGACGCCGAGGCCGCCCAAGGTCGTTGCCGGGTGCTAGAGGCCGAGCTGAAGATCCTGCGTGAAGAGCGTGCCAAAGATGCCCGTGGCCGTAAGGCAGAGGAAGAGAGGATGAAGGCCCGGGAGGACGCCGTCAAGGGTCGTGACGCCGAGATGGAGCTGCTGGCGCAGGCGCAGGCCACTGAGCACGGCCGACTAGAGGAGCAGAAGCAAAAGTGGCAGGCTGAGAAAGCCGAACTTGACGCCAAGACGAAGGTTCTGGACGAGGACCGCGCGGCCTTCACGCTTCTCGAGAAGAGGTCTCACAAGGCTCTGAAGTCACTCTATGAGAAGGGCTTGGAGAAGCCGCTGGCCACCAATGAGGACAGCCCCGTGAAAGTGCGTTATATCGACTAGAGGGGGGGGGGGGTGAATAGGCGATTTTTATGAAAGTCTTCAAAACGTGGAAGTTTCGAAGACAAATGATAGAAATAAACCTATTACCATGCAGCGGAAGGTAGACTACACTAGGTAAACCATAGTCAAGTATTCAATGAAGTGAAAGCACAATGACTAATAGCAGCTAGGTAGTAAGGATCAGATAGGAAGATATTATGAAGCCAAACAGAACACGCAGTCACTCAGTGAAGACAAAAGATAGTGCAATCATACAATGACTTCACAAGGACCAACAGTAAGTAAAGGGAAGGGAAGGATGAAACCAGTGACTCGTCGAAGACAATGATTTGTTGGACTAGTTCCAGTTGCTGTGACAACTGTACATCTGGTTAAGGCGGCTAGGTATTTAAACCTGATGACACACAGTCCCGGACACCCAGTCCTGAACACGCAGCTCAGGACACCCAGTCCTCACCGTATTCCCCTTGAGCTAAGGTCACACAGACCTCGCCCAATCACTCTGGTAAGTCTTCAAGGTAGACTCCCAAACCTTCACAGACTTCGTTCACCGGCGATCCACAATGTCTCTTGGATGCTCAGAACGCGACGCCTAACCGGCTGGAGGATTCA
Source organism: Triticum monococcum (assembly GCA_034509565.1). Taxonomy (NCBI): domain Eukaryota; kingdom Viridiplantae; phylum Streptophyta; class Magnoliopsida; order Poales; family Poaceae; genus Triticum; species Triticum monococcum. The sequence continues at coordinate 147,959,118 of CM067845.1, forward strand.
CAGTCCTCAAGTGTAATAAGTCTTCAGATCACACAGACAAGAAGACTTAGGTGATGCCTATCACTCTTAGGCTCTGGGTGGTTAGGGATTTATCCTCGCAAGGAATTCTCTCTCAAAGGCTTCGAGGTGGGTTGCTCTCAAACGACAAAAGCCGTACTCTAACTCTGAGTAGCCAACCGTTTATGGTTGTAGGGGGTGGGCTATTTATAGCCACTGGGCAACCCGACCTGATTTGTCCGAAATGACCCTGGGTCACTAAGGAACTGACACGTGTTCCAATGGTCAGATTTCAAACTCACACGGCAACTTTACTTGGGCTACAAGCAAAGCTGACTTGTCCGGCTCTGAACAAGATTCGCTCTCATAGTCTTCACTCGAAGACATAGGTTTTGGTTAAGCATCACTTCAGCCATTCTGACTGGTTCTCTTGGACCCCACTTAACAGTACGGTGGTTCCTATGACTCAACAAAGAAGAAAAAGAACTACAAAAGATCTAAGTCTTCGAGCTCCATAGGCTTCATGCGATGTCTTCACTTGTCATAGTCTTCAATGTGAATATCTTCATATACCACCTTTGACATCAATGTCTTCATACATTTTTAGGGGTCATCTCTGGTAGGAAAACCGAATCAATGAGGGACTTCTACCTGTGTTATCCTGCAATTCTCACAAACACATTAGTCCTCCAACTAGGTTTGTCGTCAATACTCGAAAACCAACTAGGGGTGGCACTAGATGCACTTACAATCTCCCCCTTTCTGGTGATTGATGAAAAACTAGTTGAAGTTTTCAACGGGGGATATAATATGTGAAATTGTAAAGGAATTGTCTTCATTAGTTGCAAGGGCTCCCCCTGAAGATGTGCATATAAGTAATTTGCTTTTGGAATGCAAATGCACATGGCAGGTTGTACTCGTGGAGATCCTCTTCAACTTATGATGACAATTCATTATGCATGAGAAGGTATGTGAAGATAATGACATGCATAATGGAAAATGGACGTCTGCAAAATGATCTAAGTGCGGAATTTATCGTCGCATCACGAAGTAGCAAATAAGTAGCAGACGACCATCGAGTTTAAGTGTTACAACTCAAAGAACCAAATGTATCAAAACGAGAGTTGTAAACACGAAGCAAAATATAAAGCAACCGCCCATATGGACCCGCTTGAAGACTATCAAACTCATATGCTTCTCCCCCTTTTGTCAGTAAGGACAAAAAAGGTTTGAAGACATAGAGCATCTACTCATTCCCATGAAGAGTAGGTGAAGCAGCAGGGTCTTCGGTGGTGTTCGGCGGTGTAGAAGAACTTGGAGCAGTGTCGAAGTGTGCTGAAGGAGGTGGCGGTGAAGTAGCATCGTCTTCATCCTCAATCACTCTAGCATTCACAGTTGCAGCAGAGGAAGAGAACTTAGAGTCTTCAACAGATGGAGTTCGTCGCAGCACTGCCCTTCGAGGAGGTGTGGAGTCAAACTTGAAGCATTCAGAGAAACCATCCTCTTGAAGATCATCTTCAGAGCACATAAGCGTCAGCCCTTTCCATGTGCGTCGAGAGGTTTCATGTGCAACAAAGGCATTCTTGGTGGCAAGATTGCGAATACGGTTGACATCCACCAAGAGGCCTTGCATTTGGCGTTTCAGCCAGTCATGATGCCTATCCTATTTCTGATGAAGAGCCACCAGAAGCTCTCGGTCATTTAGAACCGAGTGCGCTTCTTAGGTCATTGGGCAATTGTGCTATCGGTGGCTTCAGTAAGGGCAGGATGTGGTGCACGTGTAGTTCCAGCCAAAGGATACACATGAGTGACAACTTCAACTCCTTCAATGTTCTGAGTAAAACTTTGATGCTCCGCATTCTGAAGACTTAGAGGTTCCTTGGCAGGCTCAGGATAAATGGCTTCAACAGACATATCCACATCAGGCAGAAAGATCCGATGATTGCGAGCAGATGGCTGATATGAGACAGCGGAGTGAAGTTTAATTAGCCGCATTATCCATGGAGCGTAGAACTTCAAGCCAAAAAGATCAGAGCCTGATGCAGCAAGTTGGCGGATGAAGAACTCCTGTGCATTGAAGCATTTGCCATGAAGAATATCAAAGACCAAAGTCTTCATTGCACCTTCCAGCTTGGCATGCGGAGAATGTCCTTTTATTGGCCAGAGAGTTCGCCTTATGATGTGATAAATAGTCCTTGGCAGATACTCAAGGTCTTCAACGAAGAACTCCTGTGGATATGCAGCATCTTGGGGCAATGGCTTCATCATACTGAGCATCTGACTCATGTTAGGTTCAGGCTTCTGAAAGATGCTCTCCACAGCTTCACTGTGAAGCTGACGGCCATGTTCGTAGAGATCGCCAGGAGTGGGCAGACCAGTGAGCTCAATGATATCAAAGGCTTTGGCTTCGTGATGAACATTTCCTGTCATCCACTCCAGGACCCAAGTCTTCGGATCTCTGTTGTACCCACGGATGTGAAGTGTGGCATAGAATTGGAGCAGCAACTCTTCATTCCAGTGCTCTTGGTCGGTGACAAACGGCAGCAATCCAACCTCTTTGAAGCAATCCAGAGCTTCTTCCAGACAGGGCAGACCAGCTATTGCTTCGATGTCAACACGCTTATGTGGGAAGATGCAACCTTGATTGTATAGAATGCAGAAGTAATAGCTTCGCTGCGGATAGCTCCAGAACCGATCCGAAGATATTCTTTCCCTTGAGTAGGGGTTCTTGGAGCTATTGAAGAAGGTGTTGTCTGATTTGAAGCCATTGACATTGAAGGATCTAGGTGCTGATGTAGGACCTGGAAACCTGGGCAATCTGGGGATTGGCTTCTGTACCTGAGGCCTGTGCTCAACATGATAGTCAAACTGAGGACCAGCAGCAGGCGCAGGAACAGAAGCGGTAGCATCATTGGCTTCATTGACTTCTGGTGCTTTTGTTGGTGTAGGCTCCACCTTGGCTTCAGCCATGACAGCGTCAGTGGCATCGGTGGCAGCCTCAAAATTCTCAACCTCCACTTGATGAGCTGGAGGGTCTGTCACAGTCACGTTCTCCTCGAGAATAGCTTCTTGGTGAGACGGGGGTGTAGCAGCGCTTGGGGTTTCTTCTTCATTGGCTGATGCAGCCGGAATGTCTTCAGCAGCTTTAGCTTCAGACTCAGAGACTGGAGGCCTTGGTCCTTTGCGAAGCCTGCGTAACGCTGGCGACACCTGTGGAATTGGAGTTGGCTGGGCCTCAAAGTCTTCTTCCTCTTGTGCTTGTGGGTGATCAGCCCATGATGCATCCTAAGCAATTGGCGTCAGAGGACGACCAATGCTGATGAGCTCGCTGTGCGTGAGCACAGACGATGATACCTGTTGGTGCTCGAGCTGAGGAAGAACTGCATCATCTTCAACATGGTCATGGTGACCAATGTCTTCAGCAGCGATGGGATTACCTGCTGGAAAGTCTTCAGCTTCATGAGTCCCTGTGAAAGCAGGCTCATGGACAGTCAGTTGGCGCTCATGAGGTTCAGCGTCAGGGAGAACCATGGAGATGGGTTCAACAATCAAGGGCTCTGTGGGAGCAGCCCGTTCCTTCTTGGTCTTCCTCTTCTTCTTGGAGGGAGCAGCATTAGAGGCTTCAGAATGTTTCCTCTTTCTGGCTTCAGCCTCAGCAGTCCTCGTCTTCTTCAATTCTGAAGTGGTTGACCTGGCCTTTGGCTTCGAGCCAGTCATGCTAGTTGGGAAGACAATGGGATCTGCTTCCTACCTTGGGGTGGGTTCGGCCATAGCGAGCTTCTTCTTCTTCTGCTTTGCATCCATCCCGGGGTCAATGCCCGGACGCCCAAGGGCCTTGCGCTTCTCAGCCACGTTGTAGCGTTGGACACACTTGTCAGCCAGAACCTTCATGCACTCACGAGAACCCTGAGCTTCTGTACATTTCTTGAGAAAGTCTTGTTTGAGCTCGTGCAGCATAATCTTGAAGTTCTTCACCTCTTGCACGCTGAGCTTGGCCATATGCTTCTTGAACTGAGATTTCTCAAAGTCAATCTTTTGCTTCAGTTCAACAATGCGCTGGGCGATGGCCAACTCTGAAGCAATGGCGCCATGGAAGGCGACACTGAGGCCAATGGGTAGTTGCAGATCTTCGAAGCTGATGTTGGGCGTGTCAAACCATTCATCAATGAAGTTGTGGATGATTGCCACGTCAAAGAGAGGCAGATTATTGAAGATTTCTGCTTCTTCTTTGCTCTTGATCAGTTGCTCAAGAGCGTCATCTGCAAGATCTTCATCAGTGGACAGATCGATGGCATCATTACGCAGAACAGCAGCAGCTGTCAGTTCTTGGCCGGTGTGTGGCAGAGGCATCTTGACTTTCTGGGGCTTGGAGATGCGTGACAAATCTTCAGACTGCACACTGTCTTCAGGAGGTGCAGTTGCTAGTGGCTTCACCCGTGAGATTTTTGGTGCAGAGGCAGGCTTTGAAGCTTTAGGCTGCCTCTTTGGCTTCGGCGCTGCAGGCGCTTCATCTGATTCAGCGTCATCTGCAGGCTCATGCACGGCTGTCCCTTGAACTATGATGTGAGTGATGAGACCTTCCAAGTTGTAGAAGGGCCCAAGAAGATTGGGTTCAGCTTCACGAGTTCCATTGGCACGGGGAGCAGAGGGACCAGGGTTGAAGTCTAATCCCAAAGACTTCTTGTTCTGCTTCGCTGAGTTCTGGGCAAACTGGAAATTGCGCTTAAACAGATTGTTGTCACGACACCATAACAGTGATGATGGGTCAGCATCCGCAGGCTGTGGTCCACGGACAATGCAGGGATAGAAGCCTTGTTCAATGGCTTCATCTCTGGTCCTGGGTTGAAGATTTTTATAGAGGATGTCTCCCCATGGTCACTTGATGGCATTCTTTTCAGCATATTCCTTTGTCACAAATCTGTATTTGAACCACTGTTCTGCCCAATAGCGTCGAATCCATTGGATTTGTGTCTTGCGCTGATTGTAATCCTCTTCAGGATCTGTCTTGTACAGCTCTAAGAGGTCATCGGGCAGATCTCTTGATGTTTCTCCTCGACGCTTTCTGCCACCCTTCCTTGCCGATTTCTCTGAAGCCATGAACTTTAAACTGAATGGCTTCAATACGTTCAAAGGCTTCAAGGGCTTTCGCTTGCTGGACAAACAAGAACTGGCTTCGGGAGAATTTATGTGATACTGTAAGAATTCTGCAAATGAATGTAGACTATGAGAACCAAGGGATTCTCCCACGGACATGTACCTGTGACAGCATTAAGGTGCGAGGTAAGGGGAAGAGGTCATATGCATTCTCAGAAGATTTTGAAGATAAATCAGTTTAGAAGACATTGACCTCATCTTGCGAAGACATTCACTCATAGATAAGGAGTTGGTTCCAGATTTGTACGAATCCACGGATCAGTACAAGTGAGGAATCTAACTACTTTGTGAAGCATAAGTGAATATACTAGGCATATTATGAGATGCAGTTTGAAGTGGATCCAACATGTGTGAGCAAAAACCACTTGTGGTAGAAAGTGACGAATCTATAGGATCAAAGGGGCCGTAAAAAGGAAGTTTTATTTACCACACGTAGAACTGCTAGACGGAGTGGAAGAGGAGGCCGAGCAGTTCGATCGTCCGTGCCCTAACTTGGCGATGGAGGACACCTACGGCGACGGCGGAGAGGACGATGTCCGCGGTCGGCGTGAAGACGGCGTCGGAGAGGTTGCGACAGTGAAGCGCTTCATCGCCGGCGTCGTTGAGGGCTAGCGGTGGCACTAGGGTTCGTGCGAGAGTGGAAGAAGAGATAATGACTGTGGTGAGGCGTGTATTTATAGGGACAGGGGCGGCTCAGTGTTATTACATAGGTGCCCCTGGCGATTCATATCTGAGGAACACGTGGCCATCATGCAGCATATCGGGGGTTGTTCCACGTCCCACGCACGCCTGGATTGTCTGGTGGTCGTTCCCACTTCTCTGGGTTTCAGGTGAAGGAATGAGCATTGAAAATGGACTTAAAGTTTGTCTCTGTATCTTCTGCTGACAAGGACGCAGAGAAGACATTCGACAGTTTCAATAGAATGCATATGATTTGGAGAGATAGAGTTTGAGATAGAAAGCATAGAAAGGTTAGGGTCCGATCACATTCAGTTAGTTCAAAAGATTCAACAAGAAGGCATAGCTATAAGTGAATGCTGTAGAGGACAGAACACTAGTATATATATATATTCATCATAGTGAAGATAATTATGAAGACATGTTGAGATTGAAGCCAAACCAAATGTGAAGACATAGCAAACGTAACGCCATGAGTAAAACACTTCAAACAGAACATTTGGTGGTGGCGTTACCCACCGTATAGGAAGTATTAGACCCAGACACGGCGCACAATTATCGTGGCGCTCCAAAGTCAAATTCCGCATTAATGTATTCACACTTAGAATGTATGTCTTCATTGATTGAAGATATACTTTACGTCGTGTGTTGCACATCTAAGTCATCAATATGCATAAGTGTTAGGATGTGTTCCTGATCACAGGACATTTGAGGATTCCAAGATATTTAGCTCACACCGTAACTTGCAAAATCTCTTCTCATCCAAGGGCTTGGTGAAGATATCTGCCAATTGCTCTTCAGTGTTGACGTGTATGATATCAATTTCTTCCTTCACAACATGATCTCTGAGAAAGTGATGACGAATTTCAATGTGCTTTGTCTTCGAGTGCCGAACTGGCTTGTTAGCAATCTTGATGGCGCTTTCGTTGTCGCAGTAGAGTGGCACTTGCTTCAGATGAATGCCATAGTCCTTGAGTGTTTGCTTCATCCACAGAAGCTGAGCGCAGCAAGATCCAGCAGCAATGTATTCAGATTCAACAGTGGAGAGAGATACACAGTTCTGCTTCTTTGAAGACCAACATACAAGTGATCGTCCCACAAAATGACATGTGCCTGATGTAAACTTGCGATCCACCTTGTCACCAGCATAATCAGCATCCGAGAATCCAACCAGATCAAACTCTGAGCCCTTTGGATACCATAATCCTAGAGTTGGGGTGTGAGCCAAATATCAAAGAATTCGCTTCACAGCTAAGTGATGCGACTCCTTTGGTGCCGCTTGGAATCGAGCACACATGCAAACAATAAGCATAATATCTGGCGTAGATGCACATAGATAAAGTAAAGAACCAATCATGGAGCGATATACCTTTTGATCGAACTCTTTACCATTGTTGTCGGGACCCAGATGATGTTTGGCTGGCATTGGCGTTGTGAAGCTTTTGCAGTCTTGCATACCGAACTTCTTCAGGCAATCTTTGAGATACTTCTCTTGAGATATGAAGATGCCGTTGCGTTGCTGTCGTATTTGAAGTCCGAGGAAGAACTTCAACTCACCCATCATGGACATCTGATATTGCTCTTGCATCATATATCCAAACTCTTCACTGTACTTCTGATTGGTGCAGCCGAAGATAATGTCGTCCACATATATTTGGCACACAAACAGTTCACCATCATATGTCTTCGTGAAGAGAGTGGGGTCGAGGGAACCAGGTATGTAGCCTTTGCTCTTCAGGAAGTATTTGAGTGTGTCATACCAAGCCCGAGGGGCTTGTTTGAGGCCATACAGTGCCTTGTTGAGCTTGTATACCATGTTAGGATGTTTTGGATCTTCAAAGCCAGGCAGTTGTGCAACATACACTTCTTCTTCAATCTTTCCATTGAGAAAAGCGCTCTTCACATCCATTTGATATAGAAGTATGTTATGATGATTTGCATAGGCCAGCAGTATGCATTTGGCTTCAAGTCGAGCCACAGGAGCAAATGTTTCATCGAAGTCAATCCCTTCCACTTGAGTATACCCTTGAGCAACGAGACGAGCTTTGTTTCTGACAACTTGACCATGCTCATCTTGCTTGTTGCGGTATATCCATTTGGTGCCTATTATATTGTGCTTCCGAGGGTCAGGACGCTTAACCAGTTCCCATACATTATTTAGCTCAAACTATTGAAGCTCTTCTTGCATAGCTTGAATCCATTCAGGTTCCATGAAGGCTTCTTCAACTTTCTTGGGTTCGGTTATTGAGACGAATGTGAAGTGCCCATAGAAATTTGCTAGCTGAGTTACCCTTGAACGAGTGAGCGGACCGGGTGCATTGATGCTATCAATTATTCTCTCAATCTGCACTCCATTGGCAACACGAGGATGTACAGGGCGAAGATTTTGCTCTTGCTGATCATTGTCATTGTTAGAGGGATTGTCTTCAGGCTGAGCATTTTCTTCAGGTTGATCAGGTGCGGATATGATAAGTTCCTCTTCAGGTTGAGCTTTAGAGGGTATGATCTCTCCAGTTCCCATTAGTTTGATTGATTCACTAGATGGAACTTCATCTAGCACATTTGGCAGGTGCTCTCTTTGTGAACCGTTTGTCTCATCGAACCGCACATCCACTGTTTCAACCACTTTATAATGAAAGAGATTGAAGACTCTGTAGGAGTGCAAATCCTTTCCATATCCAAGCATAAAACCCTCATGTGCTTTTGGTGCAAATTTTGAAGTGTGATGTGGATCCTTGATCCAGCACCTGACGCTAAATACTCTGAAGTAACTGACATTTGGCTTCTTGCCAGTAAGGAGCTCATAAGATGTCTTGTTCAGAAGCTTGTGAAGATAAACACGATTGATTGTATGGCATGCAGTATCAATGGCTTCAGGCTAGAATTTTCTTGGAGTCTTGTATTCATCAGGCATCGTTCGGGCCATCTCAATGAGTGTTTTGTTCTTGTGTTCGACGACGCCATTCTGCTGTGGCGTGTACGGGGCTGAGAATTCATGTGTGATGCCCAAGGTATCAAGATATGTATCAAGGCCAGTGTTCTTGAATTCAGTGCCATTGTCACTTCTGATGTGCTTTATCCTGGCGCCATAGTTGTTCATTGCTCGATTGGCGAAGCGTCTGAAGACATCCTGCACTTCAGTCTTGTAGAGGATTATGTGCACCCAAGTATATCTAGAATAATCATCAACAATGACAAAGCCATAGAGACAAGCAGTAGTAGTAAGAGTTGAGTAATGAGTGGGACCGAAAAGATCCATGTGGAGCAGTTCGAAGGGTCGAGTAGTAGTCATGATTGTCTTCGAGGGATGTTTGGCCCTCGTCATCTTTCCTGCTTCACAGGCACCGCATAAGTGATCTTTCTTGAACTTGACGCCCTTGATGCCTATGACATGCTTCTTCTTTGCAAGGGTGTGGAGGTTCCTCATGCCAGCATGCCCTAGCCTCCGATGCCAGAGCCAGCACTCTGAAGCTTTTGCTAGAAGACATACGGCAAGCTGTGGTCCTGCTGAGAAATCTACCATGTACAAATCATCTTTCTGATACCCTTCAAACACTAGAGACTTATCAGATTCGATTAGAACAAGGCAACGATATTTTCCAAATATTATGATCATGTTCAAATCGCAAAGCATTGAGACAGACATTAAGTTGAAGCCAAGGGATTCAACAAGCATGACTTTATCCATGTGTTGATCCTTTGAGATTACAACTCTACCTAGACCCAATACCTTACTTTTACCAGTGTCAGCAAATGTGATGTGACTCTTGTCGGATGGACGTAAGGTTGAGTCCATAAGAAGGCTTCTTTTGCCAGTCATGTGATTGGTACACCCACTATCAATAATCCATTCTGAAGACACTGGTGTCGTACCCTACAGTGCAGTTAGGGGGATAGGCTTCACGAAGAGAGTTGTGAAGCAAAAACATTTGACGAACCAGTAGGTTATGAAAGCTTAGATCCAGATTCGGACTGATAGGGAGAGTAGCAAGCGATTCAGGAACAAAGTACATAGTAAGACCATTCGGGCATTTGATCTTGCGCCCTACAAGATGTTTAAGGTCCCCAGCAATAGCGTCAGACGATTTTGGTTTTCTGCTGGAGACCTTTCCCTGCAAAACAGAGTTAAGCTTTCTTAGCCACCCACATCTTCAAGGGTGGCTTAGAAGCAATAAGTCTAAGTGCAGCGTCTAAAAACTTTGGCTTTGGAGCCCTAGCAAAAAGTCTTGCAGGCGGATAATAGTACTCATAAGAATAAGCAGAATAGTTCCTGGTCTTATGAACATGGCGGTTCGATGAACCGCGCTCATATTCATAGGCCTGAGTATGGTTTCCCTGCAAAACATTTGCGTTAGTGCGACTCAGGTGAGTCCTCTGTCTGTATGAAGCCTTTGGACCGTATGAAGCCTTTGGTCTGGGGTTTGTCTTCTTCACCTGTGGTGTCATGATGACATTCACAGGAAGATTTTCCAAACACCTTTTCGGCACCCAGATCTTCTTCATAGGCGGCCCATTCCTGCAGTTAGTACCAATATACCTGGCAAACACTTCACCATTCTGATTCTTAAACAGTTTATAGTTTGCATCAAAGGATTCATCAATGACAATGAGGTTAGCACAGGTGAAGCCAGATAGATTGGATGGATCTGCTGAAGGTTCCTTTGCAGCAACCCATGTGGTTTTGAGGTACTGCTCAGGTTTCCAGTAAGAGCCATCAGCATTCACTTTCCTTACAAACCCAACACCCTCTTTCCTTGGGTTTCGATTCAGAATCTGCCTTTTGAGGACATCACATAGTGTCTGATGCCCTTTAAGACTTTTGTACATCCCTGTTTCAAGCAATGTCTTCAACCTAGCATTCTCATCAGCAATAGAAGTGGTATCCTCAGCAGAGGGGTTAGTTACCACATCAACAGTTGAAGATATTGCAATAGTAGCAGCAGTAGAACATTCAGCAACAGAAGTAGCATTATCACGCTCAATGCATTTAAGACATGGTGGTTCAAATCCTTCCTGAGCGGAACTGATCTGTTCGGTGCGAAGTGACTCGTTTTCCTTTTGAAGATCTTCACGAGCCGCTCTCAATTTCTCAAGATCTTGCTTCCTTTGAAGATAATCATAGGAAAGCTTTTCATGAGTTGTTGAGAGCGTTTCATGACGACTTTCAAGTTCCTCATACTTAACATGAAGATTTTTTATGTCTTCAATTAAGGACTCAGATCGAGTCATTTCAGCGCCTAACAGATCATCGCTTTTGTCTAACAGTTTTTGAATATGTTCCATAGCTTTCTGTTGTTCAGTTGCAATTTTAGCAAGTGTTTTGTAGCTGGGTCTTGAACCACAATCAGAGTCATCTTCACTAGATGTTTGATAGTGAGTAGTGCGTGTGTTTACCTTGGCACCGCGTGCCATGAAGCAGTAGGTAGGAGCGGAGTAGTTCTTGTCATTTGCATCGGTGTCGGTGATGAAGTCATTGCCTTCAGTGTTGAAGATGGACTTGGCAACGTATGCTGTAGCCAGACTTGCAACGCCAGAATCGGACTCCTCCTCAGACTCCACCTCCACCTCCTCAGAAGCGGACTCCTCCTCTGAATCCATTTCCTTGCCAACAAAAGCACGTGCCTTGCCAGATGAGCTCTTCTTGTGTGATGAAGACTTTGAGGAAGACTTGGAAGAAGACTTTGAATATTTCTTCTTCTTCTTGTCGTCAGAGTCATATTCCTTGCTCTTCTTCTTCTTCTTTTTGTTCTCATTGTCCCACTGTGGACACTCAGTGATGAAGTGGCTAGTTTTCTTGCACTTGTGGCATGTTTTCTTCTTGTAGTCATGAGCAGAAGCTTCATCGTTCCTTGAGCTTGATCGTGAAGACTTCCTGAAGCCTTTCTTCTTAGTGAATTTTTGGAACTTCTTCACAAGCATAGCAAGTTCCTTTCCAATGTCTTCAGGGTCATCAGAACTGCTGTCAGATTCTTCTTCATATGAGGAGACAACTTTTGCCTTCAAGGCACGAGTTCGCCCATAGTTTGGACCGTAGATATCTCTTTTCTCAGAAAGCTGAAACTCATGTGTGTTGAGCCTCTCAAGTATGTCAGATGGATCGAGTGTCTTGAAATCAGGACGTTCTTGAATCATCAGGGCTAGGGTGTCAAACGAACTGTCAAGTGATCTCAGTAGTGTCTTGACGACTTCATGCTTGGTGATCTCAGTAGCGCCGAGGGCTTGAAGCTCATTTGTGATGTCAGTGAGTCGATCAAACGTGAGCTGGACATTCTCATTGTCATTTCGCTTGAAGCGGTTGAAGAGGTTGCGAAGGACACTGATTCTCTGATCTCTCTGGGTTGAGATGCCTTCGTTGACCTTAGAGAGCCAGTCCCAGACTAGCTTAGATGTTTCCAAAGCACTCACATGGCCATACTGTCCTTTGGTCAGATGACCATAGATGATATTCTTGCAGTAGAGTCCAGTTGAATGAACTTCTTGACATCAGCAGCAGTGACACCTTCTCCAGCCTTGGGAACGTCATTCTTGACGACATACCATAGGTCGACGTCAATGGCTTCAAGATGCATGCGCATCTTATTCTTCCAGTAGGGATATTCAGTTCCATCGAACATGGGGCACGCAGTGGAGACTTTAATTATCCCTGCAGTTGACATAGCTAAAACTCCAGATGGTTAAACCGAATCACACAAAACAAGGGAGTACCTTGCTCTGATACCAATTGAAAGTGCGTTATATCGACTAGAGGGGGGGGGTGAATAGGCGATTTTCATGAAAGTCTTCAAAACATGGAAGTTTCGAAGACAAACGATAGAAATAGACCTATTACCATGCAGCGGAAGGTAGACTACACTAGGTAAACCATAGTCAAGTATTCAATGAAGTGAAAGCACAATGACTAATAGCAGCTAGGTAGTAAGGATCAGGTAGGAAGATATTATGAAGCCAAACAGAACACGCAATCACTCAGTGAAGACAAAAGATAGTGCAATCATACAATGACTTCACAAGGACCAACGGTAAGTAAAGGGAAGGGAAGGATGAAACCAGTGACTCGTTGAAGACAATGATTTGTTGGACCAGTTCCAGTTGCTATGACAACTGTACGTCTGGTTAGGGCGGCTAGGTATTTAAACCTGAGGACACATAGTCCCGGACACCCAGTCCTAAACACGCAGCTCAGGACACCCAGTCCTCACCGTATTCCCCTTGAGGTAAGGTCAGAAAGACCTCGCCCAATCACTCTGGTAAGTCTTCAAGGTAGACTCCCAAAACTTCATAGACTTTGTTCACCGGCGATCCACAATGTCTCTTGGACGCTCAGAACGCGACGCCTAACCGGCTGGAGGATTCACAGTCCTCAAGTGTAATAAGTCTTCAGATCACACAGACAAGAAGACTTAGGTGATGCCTAACACTCTTAGGCTCTGGGTGGTTAGGGCTTTATCCTCGCAAGGAATTCTCTCTCAAAGGCTTCGAGGTGGGTTGCTGTCAAACGAAAAAAGCCGTACTCTAACTCTGAGCAGCCTACCCTTTATGGTTGTAGGGGGTGGGCTATTTATAGCCACTGGGCAACCCGACCTGATTTGTCCGAAATGACCCTGGGTCACTAAGGAACTGACACATGTTCCAACGGTCAGATTTCAAACTCACACAGCAACTTTACTTGGGCTACAAGCAAAGCTGACTTGTCCGGCTCTGAACAAGATTCGCTCTCATAGTCTTCACTCGAAGACATAGGTTTTGGTTAAGCATCACTTCAGTCATTCTGACTAGTTCTCTTGGACCCCACTTAACAGTACGGTGGTTCCTATGACTCAACAAAGGAGAAAAAGAACTACGAAAGATCTAAGTCTTCGAGCTCCATAGGCTTCATGCGATGTCTTCACTTGTCATAGTCTTCAATGTGAATATCTTCATATGCCACCTTTGACATCAATGTCTTCATACATTTTTAGGGGTCATCTCTGGTAGGAAAACGGAATCAATGAGGGACTTCTACCTGTGTTATCCTGCAATTCTCACAAACACATTAGTCCTCCAACTAGGTTTGTCGTCAATACTCCAAAACCAACTAGGGGTGGCACTAGATGCACTTACACCCCGCCCAGTTGCTTCCCTACTTGGTCGAGGCGCTTGAGGAAGTCGTGCGCGGCATCGGCCCCATGGCAGAGGAAGAGGCTCGCATCCTTTCTTCAGCCACGCTGACGCGTGTCTTCAGCCACCTCCATCTTCGTGATCCCGCCGCCCTCCTTGACGAGCTGCTGGAGGCTGTGGCTGATGAACACTGCGCAGCCGCCGCCATAGCCGTGAAAGGTCAGGTGGAAGCCTTGCTGAAGAACTTCGACGCCTTCGCCCCCGCGCCTTCGACCGGTGGTGCAGGTGAAGGCGATGCCACCCAGGAGGGGGCGCCTCTTGCGGGTGCTGGCAATATCCAGGGATGACTGGCTTGCGGCTCCTTTCCTGTTGAAACTCCTGCAGCATGTAGCGTGCCTCGTGGAGGCGCTTAAACTTGTGTTTGATATTCGGAGAACAATATGTCTTGTAATATTTGCTTTGAGATTTTGCGATTTACTTCCCATTTGCTTTACGTTCTATGTCGGCAGAGCCCGACCCCGCGCATACCTTAGCCGCCATTGGGCCGACCGGATCACCAGGACGGACCAAGGAGTGAGGGGCTACGTGGTCAGTTAGGCTCCTGAGTCGCGACGCTCAACAGTCCCCCTTGATGCACAAACAGCTTGTGGAAAGGAGATGCAATGGTAGGTCTAGTGTTCTACGTCGGCAGGTCCCGACCCCGCGCATACCTCCGCCGCCATTGGTCCGACCAGATCACCAGGACGGGCCAAGGAGTGAGGGGCTACGTGGTCAGTTAGGCTCCTGAGTTGCGATGCTCAGGAGTCCCCCTTGACGTTCAAACGACCTTCATACCTTAGTTCCGCTTGGGAGGGCGCACAACGACCAGGTCCGCGGGACCTGACAGGGTGGCGTACGCTTGGGCGTGACCCAAGCGCAGCCCCCGTGCCCAGCCCCCTCGCACGGCTCTCCTAAGGGGAGGCGTTGCGATGGGGCCAGACACCGAGCCCGGAGGCTCCCTGAGGTTGATACGGCCATGAGGCCGCCCTCAGTTGTTTATCACCAGGACGAACCATGGTGCTTCTGCACTTGCACGGACATAGCCGCTCCTTGGCAGTGTCGACTGCCAGCGCGGAGCATGGTGCTTCCACTGGTACGTGGGAGGGGACTCCCTACTGCGGAGAGCCCCCGGGGTGTGTACAGCCCTGCCCTGACACGCGGCTTGCACGGTAGGGCTAGACGAGGTGTGTCTGGGCACTCGTGAGCCAGCGCGGGACTCACGAGGCCCTACCTCAAGGCGGGTTGCGCCTGGTCTTGATTCTTGTTCGCTATGGTGGTCCTGCAAGGTGGTTAGACAACCTGCGCCAGATGAATCTCCTGAGGTTATCGCGTGAGAAGGCCAAGCACCAACGACCCCAGGATGTGTCATGAACAGGACCGGCCCGTCAGACAGAGCTCAGCCGTTGGATTTATAGATGCTGCAGGGACGGGCCCGAGCACAGACGCCGTGCCTAGCCGTCTCATGCGAAGGATCATGAAGAAAGATGACCGGCGCGCGGCTCCCATGGTGGGTGAAAATCAAGCAAGTGATAACCATAGATAGATGAGGCATGAAAAGCAACATGCCACTGGGTCAGGCCCGAATGGCTTGGGGATGATGTAGCCTGAGGGGCGCCCCCAGCAAGGTAAGCTAAAAGACATAAACAAGAAGGGATACATGCCACAGGGACAGACCTATGCGGCCTAAGAATGATGCAGCCCTAAGGGCGCTCCCAGCTAAATAAACATGGAAAATGTCACCTGATTCTGTTGATGAAGGGGTGTTGAGGCAACTGAAGGTACGCAGTGAAGGGGTTGCTCCTCACGAGCCACCAGGGCCCTGTGCCTCGGGAGGCTGTGGGGGTCCAGGCGGTTCCTTGAGGACCGTCGCCATCTCTGCCAGGACTGCATGATGCCTGTCCTCCTGACCCGCCATGATGCTCCACAAGTTGCGCTGGAAGGCAGCAGCCACACTCGGCATGCCGAATGGCACGCGAACGTAGCTATGCGGTGGGCCCTCGCAGCGTCCCACGCGCGAAGGCCAGAAGAGCTCCTAATATGCGGCCCTGTTGAGCCCTGGGATGACGACGCAGACGCGCAACTCACCACCGTCGCCTGGGTGGGGAGCGACGCCAGGTGGGCGGCGGTCACCGCGAATTGCTCTTGCTTCCTGAAGCTCCTGAGTGGTCTTGGTGATGAACTCCTGAGTGCTGGGCGCTCCTCGCCCTGTTTCTTCCTGAGGGAAACGTGCCATGAAGCACGCCTCCAAATGGTGCCCGAGCGCCTCTCTTGTAATGTTGGCAAGGTCTGAGGCCCTCCGGAAGAGAGCCCCCGAGCCCTGCCCGAGGAGGGCGCCGGGCGCGCCTTCCTATGCGATAGAGGGAGTCGCCCCAGGTGCGGGCGCTGATCCTGACGTGGTGCCACTTGTGGCGCCGTTCTCCTGAGGCCCAGTATGGAGTACTCACCCTTGCTGTTGGGGTCGTCGATTGCTGCAGCTTGAAAGGCACACTCGAGGGAGCACACCGCATCTCTTTCTTCGCAGGGGACTATGATGATTCCGCTGCTTCCTGGCATCTTGAGGACATTGTACCCGTGGTGGGTCACTGCCATGAACTTAGCCAGGGCTGGATACCCAAGGATGGCATTGTACGGTAGACGGATGTGGGCGACGTCGAAGTCGATGAACTCGGTGCAGTAGTTGTCGCACTGTCCGAAGGTGACTAGGAGGCATACCTGACCTATCGGGGTGGTCGTGCTGTCGGTCACTTCTGAGAAAGGCTTGGTAGGCTAAAGCTGATCATAGGATACTTGAAGGTTGTCGAACATCTCGACGGACAGGATGTTAAGCCCTGCGCCGCCGTCAATGAGAGTCTTGCTGACTTGCACGTTGCTGATGACGGGTGAACAGAGCATCGGGAGAGCACCAGCGATGGCCGCGCACTTGAGCTGGCCTACCGAGCTGAAGGTAATAACGCACTTGGACCACCTGAGTGGGCGTGTAGCCTCGAGCTTGGGAAGGGCTGCATTCACCTCGCGAGCGAACTGCTTGAAGATACGCTGCGAGGCTGAGGCTTGAGCTCTGCCCAAGATGCAGGCGATAGCACGCGGCTCCTAGAAGCCCCCAGCCCCCTCGTCTTGGTGGTGGTCGTCGTTCCTTCTTGGTGGTGGCGGCAGTGGAGGAAGCCCAGCATTGCCCTCAGGACGGTCCTCGCGAGGCTGATCCCTCCAGGCACCTTCGCGAGGCAGATCCTGCTAGTGGTCCTCACGAGGCTGGTCGCGCCACTCCTGGCGTGGGCCTCGGTCGTCCCAGCGTCCTTCGCCATGTCCTCCTCCTCCTCGGCCGTAGCCTCGGCCATTGCGCTCGGGGCGTCGACCGAAGCGTCCATCGCGAATGGCCCTGAGCTCTTGCAATCATTGGTGTTGTGGCTGTGCACGTTGTGGAAGGCGCAAAACGGTCAGCTGCTCTTGGATGACTCAGGCTGGTCCCTGTCGCGCTTCGTGTCCGACTCTACTGCGAGTACGGCCGCTCCCTTGCGCTTCACGTCCTTGGCCTTGGCTTTCTTCTCCTCCAGGTCGTCAACTGGGAGCTCGAGAAGGGAAAGGCACCCTTCCTCAGCCCTTGCACACTTTGTCACCAGGTTGAAAAACTCCAGGGATGTGCACAGCACCTCGTGGATAGCAAGCTCCTCCGTCATCTTGACGTCGCGGACCCATCAAAGAATGCAGAGATGATGGCCTCGTCCATCACCTTGGGGATCTTGAGACGAACATTGTTGAAGTGTTGGATGTACTTTTGGAGGGTTTCCCCTGGTTGTTGCTTGATGCGGCGCAGGTCACCCGCGGCCGGTGGGCGGTCACGAGTGCCCTAAAAGTTAGCAACAAAGCTGTCAGATTTCGGGTTCCGGCAGACCCTTAAGGTTCAAACACTGGGGTGCGCGCGGAGATCACATCCTCAACCTACCCGTGTCGCAAAGATCTAACCTACTAAGGGAATCACACAAGAGACACACGGTTTATACTGGTTCGGGCCACCATTGTGGTGTAATACCCTACTCCAGTGTGTGGTGGATGGATTGCCTCCTGGGGCTGGTGATGATGAACACTACAAGGAAGAACTGCCTCGCGAGGGTCAGTTCTTGGCTGGGGCGGTGAACTGAGGAGTTCAGTCGCCCTTCTCTCTCTCTCTACTTGCTAGTCGGATCGGCCTACTCTGTGTGCTTCCCTATGAAAACCGAACCCTTTGCTATGTGGGTGGCCGGTCCCTATTTATAGAGGCCCTGGTCCTCTTCCCAAATATCGAGCGGGAAGGGAGCCAACAATGGCGGGCTAATTTGAAGGGGGACAACAAGTACTCTTATCCTGACTAAAGGTGGTCTTCGCCTGTGAACGACTCCGCGGTGACGCCGTGTTGGGCTCCATGGTGACCTCCGTCTCGTAGTCCGCTTGGTCCTGGTCTTGTTGCAACGAAATGGCAACCTTTGCCTGATGCCTCGGTACTCCGCGGCTGCGCTTGCCCCCTTTGCACCAAAGAGGAAAGGAGGACGCTGCGCGCGCTGGCGCCCGCCTGGCGCCCTCGATCGTCATGGCTTACGTCATGGGCACCTCACGAGGTACCCCGCCTTGATATCTCCGTCTTCTCGCGAGCCAGCCTGAGAAGGCTGCGCCTGAGGATGCGCCGTGTCGTCCGCCTCGCGAGGCTTGGCCCCTCGCGAGGGTCTTGAGTCTTGTGTTGGTGAAGATGGGCCATGTTGGGCCCCCACTCGAGCCACGCCGCAGGCCGCAGGCAGGCAAGTCTGGGGACCCCCGTTCCCAGAACGCCGACAGTAGCCCCCGGGCCCGTGGCGCGCATGGGCTTGGCTGTGCCGAGAGGCGAAAGGGCAAGGGCAAAGCGCCGCGGGCCCTAACAGCCTGCGACCTTGGGCTCCCCGTGGCGGTTGATTGGACATGGGCGACTCCACTTCCCCACGAGGCCTTGGTGACCGCGCGAGGTGGACAAGTCCCTGCATGCAAATCGTGTCATGATTACCTGCGATCGTGGAGGCCGGCGGTTGGCCTTCGCCGGCTGTCGGCGTTCTGGGAACGGTGTCCCCAGACTTGCCTGCCTGCGGCCTGCAGCGTGACTCAAGTGGGGGCCCAGCGCGGCCCATCTTCATCAACATGAGGCTCAAGACCCTCGCGAGGGGCCAAGCCTCGCGAGGCGGACGACGCGGCGCATGCTCAGGCACAGCCTCGTCAGGCTGGCTCACGAGGAGGCGGAGAGTTCAAGGCGGGGTACCTCGCGAGGTGCCCATGACGCAAGCCATGACGACACGGGGCACCAGGCGGGTGCCAGCGCGCGCAGCGTCCCTCTTTCCTCTTTGGTGTAAAGGGGGAAAGCGTATCCGCGGAGTACCGAGGCATCAGGCAAAGGTTGCCACTTCGGTGCAACGAGACCAAGACCAGGAGGACTACGAGACGGAGGTCACCATGGAGCCCAGCGCGGCGTCATCACCAGAGCCTTTGGCAGGCGAAGACTGCTTTTGTCAGGATAGATGTACTCGCTGTCCCCCTTCAAATTAGCCCGCCATTGTTGGATCCCTTCCCGCTCAATATTTGGGGAGAGGACCAGGGCCTCTATAAATAGGACTAGGCACCCACATAGCAAGGGGTTCGATTCCTGGTTGTTCGGTCCGGGATCTGAGAGAGAAAGAGAGAGAAAGGTGACTGAACTCTTCATAGCAGTTCATCACCACAGCCAAGAACATACCCTCGCGAGGCTGTTCTTCCTTGTATAGTTCGTCCACACCAGCCCCAGGAGGCAATCCATCCACCACACACTAGAGTAGGGTATTACACCACATCGGTGGCCCGAACTAGTATAAATCTTGTGTCTTTCATGCAGCTCTTTTAGTAGTTTAGATCCCATCAAGACGGAGAGGTTGAAGGCGAGATTTCCGCGCGCACCCCAGTGTTCGAACCTTAAGGGTCTGCCAGAACCCGAAATCCGACACCGGCTATAAGTACTGTACGACGCGTGCCCTTCCGATCCATCTCTTCTTGCCGTCTCATCTGCCTCAGTTCTCGCTCCGTCTTGGTGTGATTGCTCCGATCCGCCGGGTCTCCGCAGCGGAGAAAGGGAAAGCTCCTCGAGAGGGGCCAAACCGGCTCCCGCCGAAGAAGCGGCTCACCCTTTGCAGCCGGGGCAAGGAAGACCAGCAGGTGGAGCCGAGGCCCCGGTGCGAGCGGGCTCCGCCGGGGTTCCTTTTTCCTCTATACGCACCCGCTGAGGGCCCCGAGGGTGTCGATGCTGATCTCCACGGCCGGCGCTGTCGTAGGCGCCGTCGGATCACGAAGGCCTAGGTTGTCCCTCCCGGAGTCCATGCCGAGGGCTCCTCCCACGAGTTCGTGCTCCACGTCGTCGTTCCTCTTCAGTCCTGGATCCGTCTGCCTCCCTTCTTCGCCTCCATCGTCCCTCCAGGAGGGCCTCTGGAGCTCTGGCTGCAGCACGCCGGCTGCAGCGCCCTTGCGAACGAGGCTGAGGTCGTGGTCGCTGCCCCGGGCGAGGTCTACTTGTCCCGCGGCTGGAGAGAAATCACCCGGGTCTGCAAGGAGAGGGGCGTCTTCGTGGTCCACCTGGCGTATGATGGCGCTGCAGTGATGTTCCTCAAGGTCTTCGACGCGATCAGGCGCCGGCTAGAGTGTTGCCGCGGGAGAGGTGGCCAGGACCTTGCCCTGGTGAGGGCTAGGCCCATCGACCGCTCCCTTGGCGAAGGCGCCAGGGGGTCCAGCGACTCCAGTGAGATCTTCGTGACTCCAGAGACGAGCGACGACAGCTACGAGCCCCCGAGCCGGCGCCGCTCCCAGAGCAGGGCGGGCTCGTCAGGTCGTCGCCGACCCTGATCTGGATGTGGTTGGCGCTGGTGCCTGACGGCCCACTGTTGATGATGGCATCTTCTGTAGGAGTCCGTGTAGTTAGCACTCCTTAGGATTTGTTCCGTGCGAGGAATCACAATGCGCCCCACGGGGGCTTGTAAGGTGTCTGTAGTCCCGTTTGTTAATATATGACCTTCGCTATGGATTTGTGTGAGTCCCTGATTCCACCACAGCTTAGTTCTCCCTTTCGAACCTCGCGAGGGCTTGGTGCTCTACGCCGACAGGTCCCAGTCCCAAGGCGGCGTCAGCCGTCGCTGGTATGCCAGGTCGCGATGCCGTGGTCAAGGCCAGGAGGTGAGCGACCCAGGGTCCGGTAAGAGCCCCTGAGTTGCGATGCTCAGGAGGTCCCCTTTGGCGCCCAAGCAGCCGTTGCTTGGTGAGAAAGGGAAGCAACGTCACTAGTACGGAATTGCCTTAGGTGCGGGGGCTGTGTCACGGTAGCCAGTGTTTTGGATGGTGACTTATCTCAAGGGTCGGGGGTTATTCCTGGTGCGCCGTCGGGTTCGCGCGTCGGTGGGAGCGGAATCGCTCGGCAAGGTCCTCGCGAGCCCCTTCTCCCTCGCCTCTGCTCCCCTTTCTGCTCTACGTCCTCGGGTCCCGGCCCTCGAGCTTGTCTCAGCCGTCGCTGGTATGCCAGGTCGCGATGCCATGGACAAGGCCAGAGGGTGAGGGCTGGAGAGCCAGTAGGAGCCCTGAGTCGCGATGCTTAGGCACCCCCCCTTTAACGTGCAAGCGGTTCGCGCGGGCGAGGGCGAAGGAAACCTCGTGAGGGCCTCGGCTAGCGTAGTTCCCTCCAAGGATCCTGCAGAGTCATCATAGAAAGAAGATGGTGTTGCCACGGCGGCCATTAGTCGATCGTTAGTCACTCAAGAGCTGGCTGGTTGGAGTAGGTGAGGTGTATCTGGGCACCCGTGAGCCAGCGCAGGACTCACGAGGCCCTACCCCTAGGCGGGTTGCGCCTGGCACTGGGCCGTATCTTGAGATGTGTCCCTGCAAAATTTGGTTAGATGCCGGTACTCTACATCCTCGGGTCCCGGCCCTCGAGCTTGTCTCAGCCGTCGCTGGTATGCCAGGTCGCGATGCCATGGACAAGGCCAGAGGGTGAGGGCTGGAGAGCCAGTAAGAGCCCTGAGTCGCGATGCTCAGGCAACCCCCCTTTAACGTGCAAGTGGTCGACATGGGAAGAAAAGATGCCGCGGATGGGCACCATGCAGCTAAGCATGATAGGCAATGCATAGTTGGAAATAAACGCTAGGGGGATACACGCCACTGGGTCTGGCCCGAACGGCTTGGGGATGATGCAGCCCGAGGGGCGCCCCCAACAAGGCAAACTAACGACGGAAAGGTAAATGCAGATACATGCCGCGGGGACGGATCCACGCGGCCTGGGAGTGATGCAACCCTGGGAGGGTGCTCCCAGCCGAGAACGGAACTTGAAAGATGTCACCCGAGGATGTCGTCGGCGTAGTGGCGTTGGTGCAGCAGACTTGACGGGCTGCAGAAGCCGATCCTCACGAGCCCCCAGGCCCCGGGGCCTCGGGAGGCTCCGGAGGCGCTGGTGACTCCTCGCGAGCTGCCTCCATCGCCGCCAAGGCCGCGGAATGCCTGTCTTCCTGAGCCTCCACGATGCCCCTCATGAGGCGCTGGTACGCCGCAGCCATGCTCGGCAGGCCGTAAGGCATGCGAACATAGCTGTGGGGTGGACCTCCGCAGCGCCCCACTTGCGAGGGCCAGAGGCGCTCCGTTGTGGCGATCTGATTGAGCCCTGGTATGTCGACGCAGACGCACAACCCACCATCCTCGCTTGGATGTGGGGCCACGACTGGCAAGCGGCGGCAACCTCTCATGATCCTTGTCTCCTGTAGCTCTTGAATGGCCTCGTCAACGAACTCTTGCTGGTCTGATCTTCCTCGCCTGGCTCCCTCTCAAGGGAAACATGCTACAAAGCACGCCTCCACATGGTGCCCAAGTGCCTCCCTCGTGACCCTGGCTAGGTCGGTGGCCCTCCAGGTGAGAGCCCCCGGGCCCTGCCCGAGGAGGGCGTCGGGCGCGCTTTCCTATGCGATGGAAGGAGGGTCCCCCTAGGCAGACACGGGCCCTGAGGGGCCTGCCTCCTGAGGGGCCGAGCCTGACGATGTCTTCTTCTTCTTGGGGGTGGTCTCGGGAAGCCTCCTGCTTCCGCGATCTGGGTCCTCTAGCGACGCGGCCTGATAGGCTCTCTCCAGGGAACACACTGCATCCATCTCTTCACAGGGCACCGTGATGACGCCGCCACTTCCTGGCATCTTGAGGACGTTGTAGCCGTGGTGAGTCGCAGCCATAAACTTGGCCAGCGCTGGGTACCCGAGGATGGCGTTGTATGGCAGGCGGATGTGGGCGACGTCGAAGTCGATGAGCTCGGTGCGGTAGTTGCTGCGAGCCCCGAAGGTGATAGGGAGGCGGACCTGCCCAATCGGGACTGTGGAACCGTCGGTGATCCCGGAGAAAGGCTTGGTTGGCTGAAGCTGGTCATAGGGCACTTGGAGATTGTTGAATGTTTCCACGGATAGGACGTTGATCCCTGCCCCCCCATCAATGAGGGTCTTGGTGGCCAACATGTTGCTGATGACTGGGGAGCAGAGCATCGGGAGGACTCCTGCAGTGGCCGCGCACTTGAGCTGGTCTGCCGAGCTGAACATGATGGGGCACGCCGACCACCTGAGGGGGCGCGTTGCTTCGAGCTTGGGGAGAACTGCATTCACTTCGCGGGCAAACTGCTTGAAGATACGTTGGGAGGCTGGGGCTTGAGCTCCGCCCAGGATGCAGGTGATTGCGCGCGGCTCCTGGAAGCCCCCAGCCCCCTTGTCTTGATGGCGATCTTCGTTCCTTCTTGGTGGAGGTGGCAGAGGAGGTAGGCCTGCATTGCCATGAGGGCGATCCTCACGAGGCTGATCCCTCCAGTCTCCCTCGCGAGGCAGGTCCCGCCAGCGGTCCTCGCGAGGCTGGTCGCGCCACCCCGGGCGCGGGCCGCGATCTTCCCAGCGCCCTGGGTTTCTTCCTCCTCCTCGGCCGTAGCCCCGGTCAGCACGATTAGGGCGACGGCCGATCCTTCCTTCTCGCACGGCGCGGAGTTCTTGACATTCGTTGGTGTTGTGGGTGTGGAGGTCATGGTATACACAGTACCGGCTGCCTCTGGAGGGTTCGGACAGGTCCTTGCCCCGCTTCGTGTCTAGTTCTACCGCGAGTATGGCAGCCGCCTTGCGCTTCGCGTCCTTGGCCTTGGGCTTCTTCTCTTCTGGATCTGCGGCAGGCAGCTCAAGGAGGGAGAGACATCCCTCCTCAGCCCTGGCGCACTTGTTCGCCAAGTTGAACAGCTCCAGGGAGGTGCAGAGGTCTTCGTGCATCGCCAGCTCTTCCTTCATCTTGACGTCGCGCATGCCGTCGGAGAAGGCCGAGATGATGGCCTCCTCGGACACCTTGGGGATCTTGAGGCGCGCGCTGTTGAAGCGCTGGATGTACTTTTGCAGGGTCTCTCCAGGTTGTTGCTTGATGCGGCGCATGTCGCTCACGGCGGGCGGCCGGTCGCGAGTACCTTGGAAGTTGGCGATGAAGCAGGCGCGCATCTGGTCCCAGGAGGAGATCATGCCTGGAGCCAGATTCATGAGCCAGGTTCGAGCTCCTTCCTTGAGCGCCATGGGGAACCAGTTCACCATGACCTTTTCATCCCCGCCGGCAGCCTCGATGCCCAGCTCATAGAGCTGGAGGAATTCCGCGGGATCAGTTGTGCCGTCGTAGCGAGGAGGCAGGTCAGGCTTGAACTTGCTGGGCCACGCGACGCTGCGCAGCTCAGTGGTGTAGGCGTGGCAGCCCGCGGTGGCCACAAAAGGCCTCGGTTGGTGGAGAGCTTGGTCTTGAGGGTCCCCACGTGCTGCAGCTAGGAGCAGGGCGGGGTCTTGTCACGCCGGAGCTGGAGCAGGGTCGCGGCGTGCCGGAGCAGGGAGCGCCCTGGCAGCCCCTTGCGGGTGAGGAACTTCTTGGCAGCTTCGCTCTTGCTGCGCTGGTGCCTGACGGAGCAGGTTCCGCCCAGGGACCAAGCGCCTTGGGCCATGGCATCTTCTTGGAGTGGAGGCGGCTAGTGCGCCTCTGGAGCTTCGTTGCCCGCGCGGGGCGGAGTGCGGCGCAGAGGGACGGACGGCGCAGAAGAGCCCCCTGCGGCGCGGACAAGCTCGGCGACGCGGTCGAGCTACTCTTCGTAGATGTCGTCGACGGGACGGTAGCGCAGGAGCTCATTTGCCGCGAGGAGCGCAGCTCGAGCCTCCAAGGGTGCGCGGAGCGCGCGGGACGAAGAACCGGCTGGAGCGAGTGATGGAGTGGTGGTGCGACCGTCTTGCTGCACGGACGGGTGCTTAGACGACGCCTGCTGCTCGCCCCGCGAGGAAGAACTGCCTCGCGAGGGTCAGTTCTTGGCTGGGGCGGTGAACTGAGGAGTTCAGTCGCCCTTCTCTCTCTCTCTCTCTCTCTCTCTCTACTTGCTAGTCGGATCGGCCTACTCTGTGTGCTTCCCTATGAAAACCGAACCCTTTGCTACGTGGGTGGTCAGTCCCTATTTATAGAGGTCCTGGTCCTCTTCCCAAATATCGAGCGGGAAGGGAGCCAACAATGGCGGGCTAATTTGAAGGGGACAACAATATCCTGACTAAAGGTGGTCTTCGCCTGCGAAAGACTCCGCGGTGACGCCGTGCTAGGCTCCATGGTGACCTCCGTCTCGTAGTCCGCTTGGTCCTGGTCTTGTTGCACCGAAATGGCAACCTTTGCCTGATACCTCGGTACTCCGCGGCTGCGCTTGCCCCCTTTGCACCAAAGAGGAAAGGAGGACGATGCGCGGGCTGGCGCCCGCCTAGCGCCCTCGATCGTCATGGCTTACGTCACGGGCACCTCACGAGGTACCCCGCCTTGATATCTCCGTCTTCTCGCGAGCCAGCCTGAGGAGGCTGCGCCTGAGGATGCGCCATGTCATCCGCCTCGCGAGGCTTGGCCCCTCGCGAGGGTCTTGAGTCTTGTGTTGGTGAAGATGGGCCATGTTGGGCCCCCACTCGAGCCACGCCGCAGGCAGGCAAGTCTGGGGACCCCCGTTCCCAGAACGCCGACAAAAGCGGTCGCGCATCTCGTTCGAGGAACAGATGGAGCCTGGAGGCAGGTTTAGGAGCCACGAGCATGTGCCATCCTTGAGAGCCATGGGGAACCAGTTCGCCATGACTTTCTCATCGCCGTTGGTCGCCTCGATGCTCAGCTCGAAGAGCTGCAGGAACTCCGTGGGGTCGGGGGTGCCGTCGTAGCGCGGAGGCAGGTCCGGCTTGAACTTGCCTGGCCATGCGACACTACGCAGCTCGGGGGGTGAAAGCGCAGCAGCCCGCGGTGGCCACCGGGACCCTTTGCTGATGTGGAGCCTGGCTTGACGCCCTCACACCGCCATCACAGGCGGCGCACAGTCTTGTCATAGCAGCGCTGTGTGTGCAGGAGCGTTTTCTTGTGGACAAGGGACTTCTTGGCAGCTTCCTTCTTCGCGTACAAGCGCCCGACACGGTGGATCATGCTGCGGGGCCGCACGCCTTGGCGCCAGGGCGCCGTCTTGGGGCAGAGGTGGTGGAGGCGCTCCATGAGCCACATCGCCCGCAGCTGGCGGAGGGCAAGGCAGCTAGAGGGACGGCATAGGGGAGCCCCCTGCGACGCTGACAAGCTTGGTGATGCGGTCGAGCCCGTCCTCATAGAGGTCGTCGATGGGGCGGTAGCATAGGAGTTTGCGCGCCATGCACAGCGCAGCCTGTGCATCCGTGGGGGCGCGATGGGCGTGAGACGACAAGCTGGTCGGGGTCAGTGATGGAGTGGCGGTGCGGCTGTCCCGCCGCACCGAGGGGTGCAGCAAGGAGGCTTGCTGCTTGTTTCCCGCCGGGCTGGTGATGGCATTGGCGGCAGGCGATGGAGAACGACGGGGTGGCCTGCCGACAGGAGCCGTCTGAACGATGCAGGCGGCGAGGGCGGGCCGGTGCTCAGCGCGAGCTTGGCGAGCGTCCGACATGGAGATGACGAACCGACGGGACACAGAGCGGCGGAAGGAAAGCTTCGGTGCACCCCTACCTGGCGCGCCAAATGTCGGATCTCGGGTTCCGGCAAAACCCTCAAGGTTCGAACACTGGGGTGCGCACGCATATCTCCCCCTACCAACTCACACCCTCAACCTCGCCACGATCTCAAAGGCAAGCTCGACGAACTCGCAACACAAGGGACACAAGATTTATACTTGTCGGGGGTTAGGTGCGACATATGCCAAAGGATGGCTTATCATGGTGGGGGCGAGTAGAATGTCGCCGGTGCCTGGAAACGGGATGAGGCGAAGACATGCACGTCGGCGAATCTTACCCAGCTTCAGGGCTCTCCGGGGAGATAATACCCCTACTGCTGCTCTGCGGGGTCTCCGCATGATCACTATGGCAAAGTGTTTACACGATTGCTCCTTGAGCTATTTCCTGGAGGTAGGAGAGGGCAAGGCTAGCTCTCTCCCCCTATATGATCTAGTCTACAGCTAATGGGTTCCAACCCTTTGCATGGGTGCCCCGGGAGGTTTATATAGGCCTACCCCCCGGGGGTACAATGGTAATCTGGCTGGACGCGGGCCCAGCCGTCAGCGCCTCTGGCCTCCGTCTTCCCCGCCGACCGCTGGGGCCCGCTGACTGGCCTGGTACGGAGCCGACATGCCGCGTCCGCCGCGGGCGGGTCTTGCCGGCTGCTGATTACTGTAGCTGTGCTTCTGATGACGCGGGCTTGATCATGGGGTCATGGCGACAGCCCTGCCGCCTGGTGGGCGATCACTATTGCCACTCTCCATCACATCTTTATTAATGGCGCGTGGGCCCCGGGGGAGGGCTCGGCCGACTCCCAGGGGCCTACTCCCGACGGGTCCGACTGGTGGTCTTCTCGCCGTCTCCTGGGGTCTCACTGACTGGTGGGACCCACTGCCTTTGGGCCATACAAACAAGCCGTCGTGGCCACATGATTCGATCCTGTGGTGCTGATGTCAGGGCTGGTATGGCAACAGTGCCACGCCGCACGGAGATCTTCCGGGGTACGGCGTGCTGTGGCCATGCCTGCCCTTGGTAAGGGGCGGGAGCGGGCTTCACTGTAGCCACTCCCCTGCCCCGTCCCTCTTGATGAGGTCATGGGGTTTGTTGGAGTCGCAGGCCGACTCCCCAAAGCCGGCTTCTCTGGAAGTCGCCAGTCAGGAGTCGGCTTATCCCTGCGGTCGTCCCTGGGACTCGGCCATGAGTGGTCAGTCGGCCATCTTGCCGTCGGCTCCTTAGAAGGCGACTCTTCGTCTTGGGGTCTTGAGGGGCGCAGCCTGCCCCGATATCTTGAAAGGTTCTAGGCCTCGGGTTGGCCTACCCATGGCCCATTACTCCGACAGTAGTCCCCGAAGCTGGTGAGGCGCCGCAGACGATCGGCCGAGAAGCCTCAACAGATTCTCTTTCCGGGTGCTCAACACATGGCTCTTGGTTGACTTCCGCCGGGCCGGCTAGAAGGAGTCGGACTCGCCCAACTCTGACTCGCACAAGATTTCGAACGTCCCGGCGGGATCCAAGTAGCGTGATTGCTAAGCCTCCGGGCCGCCGCCCGTTCTAGGCCTGTCATGCGATGACACGTGGTTGGGCCATTTGTCACAGCCCCAGTTTAGGCCTTGCTTGACTTTGCTTGCATCCATGCATCATGTTAAATTTCTGAAACTTGAATTGAGGAAAGTGGAAGCCTCAAAAACTTAAATAAAAAAAGGGGCAAGAACCCTTAAGCTGGCATTCAGTGAAACCAAAATGGCCTTCATTAATGTTTGATAATTTTGGCAAGGGTTGGTATCCAAACCAAAAATATTGAACATTTTTAAGGAATTATTTTGGCACTGAATTTAAATCATTATTGTATTTGAATTTGGAATTATATTCATAATATATGGGATATATTTTCAATTAACTTTGAAATGTTTTATGTGCTGTTGGAAAAGTTCATCTAGCAACATAAAATTATTCAAAGGGTTTTGCCACTGTTTTTGAAATTCTTTTGAATTTGAATCAGTGGAAAAATGATTAAATAAAAACAAAACAAAACAGAGATAAAATAAAAAAGAGAGCAGAGCTCACCTAGTCCACCTACCTGGTGGCCCAATAGGCCCAGTACTGTTGGAGGCCCAGCCCACCTGGCGACTTGCTAGTCGTCCTCAACCTCTGCCAGCAGGCAGAGGCGAAGGCGGGCACGGCGCGCGCTGAGGCCGTCACCTCCTCCCTGCCTGCCTCACGCCCCCGTGGCCTTCTCGCAACGGCCAGGAGACGTGGACGAAGCCCCGCACCTCCCTACCTCTCCCTCTCTCTCTCTCGCACTCTCCCTTGCCTCATCCCCTCCTGTGTCTCTCTCTCACGCGCATAGCCGAACGCCACCATCGCCGCCGCTTGCAGTTGCCGCGGCCAGAGCTACATCCTCGCCCTCCGCCTGAGCCCAGAGCTCCACCACGACCTCTTCTTCGTCCCCATCCAGCTACACATCGCCGGATGCCCCGTGACGCCGCCTTGGAGCTCATCTTCAACCCCCTGCACCGAGCGTCGCCGTCGTCGATTCGCCGACATCAGTGCATGCCCGACCTCCCCCTCGCGCTCGTTAGCCTCCCTGTGAGCTCCGCCATCATTTCCCCCTCTCCCCGTACTCTACCTCCCTCTCTAGCCGCCGTTCGTAACGAGCCCGAGAGTTCTTCGCCGCCGGCCATGTCGCCGCCATGGCTACGGCTACTGGAGCTCGCACTCGAGCACACCACTGCGCTCAGTGCCTCCCCATGAGCCCGCAGCACGCCCCAGCTCGCCTTCCCGTGCCCCCTAGCTCTCACTCGCATCTCGCCCAAGCTCCGGCCGCCGCGGCGCTGCTCCCCGTCGTCGTCTCCGGCTGCCCCAGGCCCAGCGACCACCACCGTTGGATGCGCCGCTCCTCTAGCATCCTGAAGAACCCAACCGCGTGCCAAACGGTGCACCGTAGTAGTTTTCCGAAGCCCTCCGCCATCTCGGACCTCGCCGGCGGCTTAACGCCGGTGTGTTTGACCCCGCTAACTAGGCTTTTGACCTCGGCTGGACCCCACGCTGTGTCCATGACATGTGGGGCCGGCATCTGACTGATTAGTTTAGGGCTATAATTAGTGCTAACCACTACTGTTAGGGGTTAATCACCCCGCTAACTAAATCCTGTGTCACTAACAATGGGCCCCACTGCCCAGGTAATCCATGGTTTAAAACTAAACCTTTTTAATTAAAGCTTTAGAGACTGACACGCGGGACCCACTATCAGGTTTGACCTGGATTGTGCCCTGTTGACTAGCTGACGTCATGCTGACGCAATAAGTCCTTTTCTGGATTTGATTTATTTCTAAATAACCAGGAAATTCCAGAAAATGTTTAAAACTTCTAAAAATCATAGAAATTCAACCGTAACTCCAAATGAAATAATTTATACATGAAAAATTATCAGAAAAATTCAAGGAATCCATCTGTACCATTTTCATGCATGTTTGAGCAAGTTAACCTCACTGTTTAGGATGAAACATGATTAGGGCAAATTTCGTAATAGGTTTGGAGTTGGAATTTGATATAGTTTTGAATTCCACTTCAATTAAGATGACTTTACGTTGCATTAGCCCAAATCACAGCATATTGCCATGCCATGATCATGCATCATATTGTGCATTGCATTGATTGTGCTCTTCCTTGTTTGCCGGTAATTGTCCCCTCTCGGTAGACGCTGCTCCGACGCTGTGATCGTTGACACTGATGAAGACTCAATGTTATCTTCAGAAGTGCCAGGCAAGCAAAACCCCCTTGTTCATTCCGATACAATCCCTCTCTCTCGCTGCTGCTCTCTTTTACTGCATTAGGACAACAACGATTCAACTGTTACCTGCTGCGGTAGTTGAACCCCTTTCCTCTGCATGACCTGTCATTGCCACAGTAAATAGATGAAACCCACTAGTATGAGTAGGAATTGTTTGAGCCCTGATGTGCCCACTCATTCATGCTTGTTTGTCATGCCTGCTATTGCTTAGAGTTGTATTAGGTCTGATTCATCGGGGATGAATTGGAAAGTTGTGAACATGTCCTACTGTTGAGAGCTAAGTGTGTGAACACGATTTGGTAAAGGTAGCGGTGAGAGGCCATGTAGGAGTACATGGTGGGTTGTCTCATTTCAGTCGTCCTTAGGAACTGAGTTTTGTGTTTGTGATCCATGAACAGCTACTACCACGCATTGGAATGCTTAAGTGCCCCTCTCGACTTATTAATCAACTCGATATCTGTCCAGGAGTTGCAACTAGTTTCTGGTGTTTGTAGGTAGTGTTAGTAGTCTACCAAGTGGCACCCGATACAGGTGGGCTTGGGACAGACTAGGCACCGTGGCACAATGTACCAAGTGGCACCCGGATGGTGGGCTTGGGAACCCTGCACACATTGTTTGGGGCCGTGAGCGACACCCCGGCCGGATCTCCTTGCGGATGGAACCCGAATAGGCGATAAACCTGGACTAGAGACTTGTTGGTTAGTCAGGTCATGGCTGACTCCCTCGCCCGGTTTCCGCTTGAAGGTTGCCGAGGTACATGACGTGTACAGGGCAATAAGTGGTGAGAGCGTGTGTGAAGAAGTACACCCCTGCAGGGTTATCATTATCTATTCGAATAGCCGGATTCCTCGGATATGGAAACTTGGACCCCTCGCATAGTTCATAGACAAGTGAAAGTGGATACTCTAAAATGCGCAAGATAAGCGTGAGTGCTATGGATGGCCTTCTCGTAGGGAGACGGGAGTGGATCCATAGTGGTGTATTGGTATGGTGAATTTGTGGACTCGTGTGCGCCACCTCAAAAGAGTTACTTGCAGTCGTGGTTCAGTATAGCCACCGAGTTAAAGCTGGCTTGCTGCAGTTAAACTCCACCACCCCCTTTGTTGATACCGATGCATATGTAGTTAGCTCTGATGTAAGTCTTGCTGGGTACATTTGTACTCACGTTTGCTTAATTTGTGATTTGCAGAGAGACTCCAGTCTCGCTAGTAGTTCCGCGTGGACTTCGACGTTTAGCCTGTTACCTCAGCTACGATCCTGTGCCCTCGGCAGGATCTGGTAGATAGTCAGGCTTCTCAGCCTTTTTCATTTGTAGATGTCTGTACTAAGACATGTTAAGCTTCCGCATGTGTTTTGACTTGTATGCTCTGAAAGTTGGGTCATGAGACCCTTGTTTGTAATATCTCGCTCCTCGGAGCCTAATGAATAAATACTTGAGTCGTAGAGTCTTGTTGTGATGCCATGTTGTATGTACTCATATCAGGCATATTGTGTGTATGATTGAAATGCTTGGTATGAGTGGGATCCGGTAATCTAGTTGTTTATCCTTGGAGCCTATCATATGGGGAAATGTAGTCTAGTGCTTTCTGAGCTATAGTAGTCCGCTACAGCCCGGTTCACCGGAGTCCTGCTAGCCCAGCACTACTGCTCCGAACACTTGACTAGCCGGCATGTGTTTCACTTCGTTCCTGTGTCTGTCCCTTCGGGGAAATGTCACGCGGTGACTTCCGGAGTCCTGCCTAGCCTGCTACAGCCCGGGTTACCGGAGTCCTGTTAGCCTAGTGCTACAGCCCGGATTCACACGTTGATGACCGACATGCTCGATGTGATTCATGTATGCCTGTCCTCATGGGTTAGCACCGCTTTGGGTTCACGACTAGCCATGTCGGCCCGAGTTCTTTGTCATATGGACACTAGTGACACTGTCATATACATGAGCCAAAAGGCGCAAACGGTCCCGGGCCAGGTAAGGTGGCACCCGTGGGAATACCGTGCGTGAGGCCGCAAGGTGATATGATGTGTTACATGCTAGATCGGTGTGACTTAGGATCGGGACCTGACAGCTTTGGTATCAGAGCCTGACTGCCTATAGGATTACCAAGCCATTCTGGTCGAAGTCGTGTCTAGAAATGCTTTAGTTATATAAGGGAATTGATTGTGGAAGGGAACATAAGGCTCTTTTTACTCCTTATCCTCATGACCTTCTGATCTGAGTCATCTTGTCTTTTCTACGGGGTTAAGAACTAGGCTTCTCTTCTATCTCACAGGATGACGTGTTACTAAACCATAGTTGACTAGGATTGTTGAGTTCAAGCCTCAGTTCAGTTCCTACTACTTTCGTATGTTGACAGTTGATCTCGAAACCTTGATATTGTGATGTTGAGTGGCTATGCCACCATTCTTGCAGGATGTCTCAAATATTTTTGAGCATTTACAACCGTTATGCTGTCCGAGTCATCCCAGGTTTCTAAGTAGTCTGATGCATTTGCAAACCCCTTCCTCCTGTTCCTGATGTCCATTTGGGCTAGATTAATCACACTAATCGGGGAGTTGAGGTACTTTGTTGCCTCGACATATATGCTAGAGCTATTACTATGACCCTAGGTGTTTTAGGGAGTCACCTAGTGATCTAGCCATGTTTTGTATCCTCAGTGTGTGATTCTGGCCATTATTCTCAAAAGCATCCCGTGATGCCATGTAGTGGTAGGTATTCTATTCATGGGTTCTTGAACCCGAGATTCACTCTACTTTACCCCTTGTTGATAGTGTTGCTAGTTCCTTTAGGATATTAGTAACCTTTGCATTAGTCCTCGAGGTCTGTGGTATATCCTTCTTCCAAATACTATGAACCGCCTATGGCAGAAGTTCTTTGAACCATAAGATCACAACCAGAGTGCTCTTGATGAGTTCTCCATTCTTCATTGTGAATCTGCCAGTCCTACCTTTCTGCATGGGTTATCCGGAAGAAATAACATGCTAATCCATGCATCCATAACTCAGGAAAATTATATGTTCCTTTGAGTTGTTCCTCTCTAGTTGTATTCTGACCCCCGTCTATCAATTGATAGTCTGGAGTAGTTGTGCATTGATGTTATCGATGCCTGTTATTCATGTGATCCGTCAAGCCATTCTATTTCAGAATGACTAGGAGAAACAAACTCCAGTACCTCATCCATATCCAGGATTGGGTCAAAGTAGTTGTGTTCTGCAGATCAAATGCCATCCAGCTTTTGCTCTGTTCTACCCTGGAGTATTACCCCTTTTATGTCAGGACTGTCGTGAGAATTGCACCACCTCTTATGAATTCTTGACGAAGTAATACTTCTTGCCATCATTGCTCATTCCTCAGTTCCGTGTTATTATAACCGGAATGCCGACAAGTGAACCATGGTGTGTGAAAGCAATATTCCTAGCAACTCTGTTGATTGGTAGTTAATGGACAATACTCTCATTCTTAGTGTGCTGGTAATTAAATCACCATCCTAAGATTGACCGTGCTACCTAGTCCATATTTCCGGTGCACTCTTCGATCAACGAGTTATAATTGTGTCAATCCCTCACTCCTTGATCATATCATCTTGCCCTGAAAAGCAAGATTGTTCTCGAGCTTAATAACTTATCGGTGGTTCGTGATTTTCCGAATATCTTCTCGGAA
Organism: Triticum monococcum; assembly: GCA_034509565.1. Taxonomy (NCBI): domain Eukaryota; kingdom Viridiplantae; phylum Streptophyta; class Magnoliopsida; order Poales; family Poaceae; genus Triticum; species Triticum monococcum. Next base: position 147,993,517 of record CM067845.1, read on the forward strand.
GTATTACCAGGTTGCCACCTGACCGCTATGTTGAGCTCGTGATTGAGTTGGTTTCTTGTAAACCAGCCATTCTCCAAGAAGTCTGTGTCGGTTACCCCCTGAGCGGGTGGGTTAAGCTAAACAACAACTTGGAGAGTTGGAAGATAAAAGCTTAATCTACTTAGTTCACTCTTAAGGGATATCCTTGTGTGTGTGTTGAAGAAACATAATATCTTCATCGATTGGTCCTTGTGATCAATTGTTGGACCTATTGTTGTATCTAAACTTTGATTTGAGTATGGGCTATCGTCAAGTCAAACCAGAGCCAACGATGTTCGTAATGTTGTCTTACTCGTGGTCTATCCCCCGAGCATACACCATTACATTTTTTTGGTCTGACCAATGCTATAACCGTGTTCACATGATGGTGGAAGTCCAGTGATATGGAAATTCCGATGAGCTACTATTGAGCCCATCAACAGCATTTTGTCTCCCCCATGATTCATGTTGAACATCAACCTAGTGTTGGAAACTTTGTAAGCAATGCCTTCGTGTTCCGTTCATGAAGCTTATGCTTGGATGGAAGAAGTGACTTCCTCGAATTCACGTGCATTAGGTGTAAGTTGCCGCCATGAATTTGAGAAAGGTTTGTTTTGTTTCCCTTGGAATCATCCCAAGCCAGTCATGCATTCGTGCGAAGTATTCTATGGTTTGGTAGATTAATTACCTCCATTCTATATGTATCTCCTAGTACACAAAGCCACTGATTGGTTTGTTCAAGGATAAGAAGTTCAACTGCTATTCCCAAAGGGCCCAGACGGACATGCAGAAGACTTCGTTATCTTCAATAATGGTTCCCCACCTGAACTCGGTAGTGTTTCGTTGTAAGACTACTACGTGGTCATGCTTGTCTGGGACAGCGTGTTCACATGTTTGTAGCAGAACCAGCTCATGTTTTGGAGCTTGCTATCGCAGTTCATTCCCCGAGAATCTCGCAACATCATCTCGTCAAATTGTGTTGCAAACCTTCATTTTCCCTTCTAGACTCGGTGAGTCTGGAATATCCTGACACCAACCAGATCTGAATCTCAGGCAGATATGATGGTTGGAGCATTTTCCAAGAACTATATTGTTGGTCCCTCTATAACCGGTAATGTGGATGTCGTGGCCAACACATCCAGCCGGAAGACCTACTATTGTAGTATCTCGATTGAAGAAAGTTGGCCACCTCCCCATGAGGATTTCGTAGGATTTACCTCCGTAGTTAATCCTTACGGATTCTTGTGCTCCCGAAGTCCGACCTTGTACTTGATGTCCTAGATACCAAACCATATCAATAAATGGGTTATCCTAGCACATCAAGGAGAACATTAGAAGCGGAGTGCTAAATGTCTCTCGGTCGATCATCCAGATTTTGTTCCCTTGGCCTCGCTAAGGTGAAACCTGAGAAAGTGTTATCTTCCCTTGCATCTACATCATCCATCACCATTCATCATGGTGGTATGTTGTGTTGCCAGGATCCTTGACACGGATATTGGTAAAACCTTAATGAATATGGAGATGCTCAAGTTCTTAAGAGCATGCACAAGCACTAGGTTTTACCGTTGGCGTTAACTGGGATTTGCTTCCAGTTTCCTCGGTTATGTTATAACCTTTTCAAACAGTGGACTCACTCTCGACTGTTGAGTTCTTCCCCAGTTACCAGAATCATTCCCAACATTTGCATTTTGTTCCCAGCTTGCACCTCAGTAGTTGTTGTTCAGGATCATCTTCAAAAGTGGACTTACCATGGGTCCCTTCCATCTCCGATGATAAGCAAAAATCATCCATTGCATTGTCTTCAACAAGGTAGTCCACATCATCCTTTCTAGTCCAAGTATGTCATTCTTTTGAACTCCTTCAAACAATCGATTGTGATTGCCTTAGGCTGGTATAAAGAGTTTCAATGATCTCCGAATGAAAAGTAATTCTTTTTGCCACTTAAGGGAATATTTCTGCGAGTCACCTTCCTTAAGATGTCTGGTTATGGTATCATGGCAATTATCTCTTCGCTACTTTGAAACCATGCACCATCCTACTCCAACGTGAAGATGTTGCCTACCAAATTGGACCTTTGTCATCTGCTACCTTTTCCTCATTCCAAATGTTTGTCTTGTGTCTCAGCTCAAGAGATGTTTCAATGTCTCATCCCATGAGTTGGTCCTGAGTTGTTTGATCTTCGAGAAGATCGATTCTTCTAGAGTTTTTCCTTTTCTCTCTTGTCATGTTAGTTGGAGTTCTCAGAGCAAGACATTGTGAGAAAGATGGTGATCGCGTCAACGTTCCTATGCAGTGCAACCTGGATCGTGAAGACCGTGTTAGTTGTGCCCCTCTATCTTCTTACCTCACATCTTGAATCTCGGGACGAGATTCTTGTTTAGTGGGGGTGAGCTGTCACAGCCCCAGTTCAGGCCTTGCTTGACTTTGCTTGCATCCATGCATCATGTTAAATTTCTGAAACTTGAATTGAGGAAAGTGGAAGCCTCAAAAACTTAAATAAAAAAAGGGGCAAGAACCCTTAAGCCGGCATTCAGTGAAACCAAAATGGCCTTCATTAATGTTTGATAATTTTGGCAAGGGTTGGTATCCAAACCAAAAATATTGAACATTTTTAAGGAATTATTTTGGCACTGAATTTAAATCATTATTGTATTTGAATTTGCAATTATATTCATAATATATGGGATATATTTTCAATTAACTTTGAAATGTTTTATGTGCTGTTGGAAAAGTCCATCTAGCAACATAAAATTATTCAAAGGGTTTTGCCACTGTTTTTGAAATTCTTTTGAATTTGAATCAGTGGAAAAATGATTAAATAAAAACAAAACAAAACAGAGATAAAATTAAAAAAAAGAGCAGAGCTCACCTGGTCCACCTACCTGGTGGCCCAATAGGCCCAGTACTGTTGGAGGCCCAGCCCACCTGCCGACTTGCCAGTCGTCCTCAACCTCTGCCAGCAGGCAGAGGCGAAGGCGGGCACGGTGCGCGCTGAGGCCGCCACCTCCTCCCTGCCTACCTCACGCCCCCGTGGCCTTCTCGCGACGCCCAGGAGACGTGGACGAAGCCCCGCACCTCCCTGCCTCTCCCTCCCTCTCTCTCTCTCGCACTCTCCCTCGCCTCATCCCCTCCTCTGTCTCTCTCTCACGCGCATGGCCGAACGCCACCATCGCCGCCGCTTGCAGTTGCGGCGGCCAGAGCCACATCCTCGCCCTCCGCCTGAGCCCAGAGCTCCACCACGACCTCTTCTTCGTCCCCATCCAGCTACACATCGCCGGATGCCCTGTGACGCCGCCTTGGAGCTCATCTTCAACCCCCTGCACCGAGCATCGCCGTCGTCGATTCGCCGACGTCAGTGCATCCCCGACCTCCCCCTCGCGCTCATTAGCCTCGCTGTGAGCTCCGCCATCGTTTCCCCCTCTCACCGTACTCTACCTCCCTCTCTAGCCGCCGTTCGTAATGAGCCCGAGAGCTCTTCGCCGCTAGCCATGTCGCCGCCATAACTACGGCTACTAGAGCTCGCACTCGAGCACACCACTGCGCTCAGTGCCTCCCCACGAGCCCGTGGCACGTCCCAGCTCGCCTTCCTGTGCCCCCTAGCTCTCACTCGTATCTCGCCCAAGCTTCGGCCGCCGCGGCGGTGCTCCCCGTCGCCGTCTCCGGCCGCCCCAGGCCCGGCGACCACCACCGTTGGATGCACCACTCCTCTAGAGTCCTGAAGAACCCAACCGTGTGCCAAACGGTGCACCATAGCAGTTTTCCAAAGCCCTCCACCGTCTCGGACCTCGCCGGCGGCTTAACGCCGGTGTGTTTGACCCCGCTGACTGGGCTTTTGACCTCGGCTGGACCCCATGCTGTGTCCATGACATGTGGGGCCGGCATCTGACTGATTAGTTTAGGGCTATAATTAGTGCTAACCACTACTGTTAGGGGTTAATCACCCCGCTAACTAAATCCTGTGTCACTGACAATGGGCCCCACTGCCTAGGTAATCCATGGTTTAAAACTAAACCTTTTTAATTAAAGCTTTAGAGACTGACACGCGGGACCCACTGTCAGGTTTGACCTGGACCGTGCCCTGTTGACCAGCTGACGTCACCCTGATGTCATGCTGACGCAATAAGTCCTTTTCTAGATTTGATTTATTTCTAAATAACCAGGAAATTCCAGAAAATGTTTAAAACATCTAAAAATCATAGAAATTCAACCGTAACTCCAAATGAAATAATTTATATATGAAAAATTATCAGAAAAATTCAAGGAATCCATCTGTACCATTTTCATGCATGTTTGAGCAAGTTAACCTCACTGTTTAGGATGAAACATGATTAGGGAAAATTTCGTAATAGGTTTGGAGTTGGAATTTGATATAGTTTTGAATTCCACTTCAATTAAGATCACTTTATGTTGCATTATCCCAAATCACAGCATATTGCCATGCCATGATCATGCATCATATTGTGCATTGCATTGATTGTGCTCTTCCTTGTTTTCCGGTAATTGTCCCCTCTCGGTAGACGCTGCTCCGACGCTGTGATCGTTGACACTGATGAAGACTCAATGTTATCTTCAGAAGTGCCAGGCAAGCAAAACCCCCTTGTTCATTCTGATACAATCCCTCTCTCTCGCTCCTGCTCTCTTTTACTGCATTAGGACAACAACGATTCAACTGTTACCTGCTGCGGTAGTTGAACCCCTTTCCTCTGCATGACCTGTCATTGCCACAGTAAATAGATGAAACCCACTAGTATGAGTAGGAATTGTTTGAGCCCTGATGTGCCTACTCATTCATGCTTGTTTGTCATGCCTGCTATTGCTTAGAGTTGTATTAGGTCTGATTCATCAGGGATGAATTGGAAAGTTGTGAACATGTCCTACTGTTGAGAGCTAAGTGTGTGAACACGATTTGGTAAAGGTAGCGGTGAGAGGCCATGTAGGAGTACATGGTGGGTTGTCTCATTTCAGCCGTCCTTAGGAACTGAGTTCTGTGTTTGTGATCCATGAACAACTACTACCACGCATTGGAATGCTTAAGTGCCCCTCTCGACTTATTAATCAACTCGATATCTGTCCAGGAGTTGGAACTAGTTTCTGGTGTTTGTAGGTAGTGTTAGTTGTCTACCAAGTGGCACCCGGTACAGGTGGGACCCTTGTTTGTGATATCTCGCTCCTCGGAGTCTAATGAATAAATACTTGAGTCGTAGAGTCTTGTTGTGATGCCATGTTGTATGTACTCATATCGGGCATATTGTGTGTATGATTGAAATGCTTGGTATGAGTGGGATCCGGCAATCTAGTTGTTTATCCTTGGTAGCCTATCATATGGGGAAATGTAGTCTAGTGCTTTCTGAGCGATAGTAGTCCGCTACAGCCCGGTTCATCGGAGTCCTGCTAGCCCAGCACTACTGCTCGGAACACTTGACTGGCCGGCATGTGTTTCACTTCGTTCCTGTGTCTGTCCCTTCGGGGAAATGTCACGCAGTGACTTCCAGAGTCCTTCCTAGCCTGCTACAGCCCGGGTTACCGGAGTCCTGTTAGCCCAGTGCTACAGCCTAGATTCACACGTTGATGACCGACATGCTCGATGTGATTCATGTATGCCTGTCCTCATGGGTTAGCGCCGCTTTGGGTTCACGACTAGCCATGTCGGCCCGGGTTCTTTGTCATATGGATGCTAGCGACACTGTCATATACGTGAGCCAAAAGGCGCAAACGGTCCCGGGCCAGGTAAGGCGGCACCCGTGGGAATACCGTGCGTGAGGCCGCAAGGTGATATGATGTGTTACATGCTAGATCGGTGTGACTTAGGATCGGGACCTGACACCATTCTGCCAGCCTACGCGTGCGACGGGACAGGCCCATAGGCGGGGCCCGCCACTACCGCGCCTCGGCGCCCGAGCGGATCAGCCGCGGCCCCGGCGGACGGTTGGGATTCCCGTGGAGTTACTGTGCGCAGTAACTTTGACGTGGAACATGGGGGTCGTGGGGCCGTGGGCGCAGTAAAGCCCACGACCGCCCCCTCGGCTTCGCAGCCCGCGAGGCTATAAGTAGGGGAAAGAGGGGGGCACGCGCGCTCCTCCTTCCCACCACTCCTCGCTCTCCTCCTTCTCACCGCTCCTCGCTCTCCTCCTTCTTCTTCTTCGCTCCGCCGCGCGCCCAAGCTCCGACGAACGCCGCGGCGATCAGCTCGCGATGAGTTCTTCCTCCGCCGTCGCGCCTCCCCCGGTGCGCTCCAGCACTTGGGACGGCTCCGAAGTTCACGACGACCACATTGAGTTCCTCCGCCGAACTCGTCGGCTCCCCGGCGAGGATCACATGCAGGTGCGTCTTGCGCCGAAGGGGGAGATTTCCCCCACGCCGCAGGAGGGCGAGCGGGTCATCTTCTGCTTGCACTGCTTGCGCGGGTTGGGGCTGCCGGCGAGCAGTTTCTTCTGATCCTTCCTGGAGTTCTACGGCCTCCAGCCGCACCACCTCATCCCCAACACGGTGGTGCTGCTGTCCGCCTTCGTGGCCTTGTGCGAAGGCTTCCTCGGAGTCCTCCCCACCCTCGAGCTCTGGGGGGGGGGGTTCTTCTTCTCCAAGCTCGGCACCCAGGCTGCAGGCATGCCAGCTCAATGCGGCGCTTTCATCGCCGTGCGAACATCAGGGGCCGACAACCCCTTCCCCTCCATCTTGCTGATAAAGTCGGTGAAGATGTGGCAGAGATCGTACTTCTACGTCAGGAGCGTCTCCACGAGGGGCGACTGGGTCAACCTGCCGGCTTTCCCAGCCGGCCCGCGGGCTGGGAGACTGCCCAGCTGGTCGTACCGGGCCAAGTCGCTGACGCCTGCGGGTGCCGGCGCCATCGCGCGACTCCGAGTGCTGACGCGGTCGGAGGGCTTGACTGGTGCAGACCTGCTGGCCGCCTTCGTGGCGCGCCGAGTTCTCCCGCTGCAAGGCCGCCCCCATATGATATGCCAAATGAGCGGGCACCGCGACCCAAGTCGGATGTGCACCAAGGACATGCCTCACGAGGAGGTGGCCTTCATGGTGAACTACCTCTCGGACAACAAGCTCCTGGAGGATTGGCGGTTTGGCAAGGAGCCGTACTCCCGCGCCAACCCCCCGCCCGTGGTGAGTTACCTTTCCTTTCTTTCTTTGGATTGTCTTCTTTCTTGCCAAGTTTGTTTTGACCAGTCGGCTTTGGTCAGAATCCCCTCCTCCACCTGCCAGCCGGCACCTCGGGGCCGACCCGTGAGTTCCTAGCCGACCGGGCAGAGAGCGCCGTCGACGACCCCGATCTGGGGGCGGTGGCTCTGGAGGATGACGACGAGGGAGGAGGAGGAGCAGCAGGCGACTTCAGGCCTTCGACCACTTTCGCCAACTGGCCTGATGATGATGACGCCAAGGGGGAAGTCGCCCCCCGCCATCGGCCAGGAGCCAGCCAGCCTGGCGCGGGCTCTTCTACCGCGCCGGGTGCTCTAGGTGGCGGGAAGAAGCGCAGGGCCGTGCCGACCTTGTTCGGTAGTCGGCCGAAGAAGCCCAAGGGTTCGGCTACGGCGACCCGGCGGGACGAGGCGGCTGCGATGGCCATCCGCTTCCATAAGGAAGTGAAGAAGCCGCCATTGGTCTCCGCGTGAGTATTCCGTCTCAATGCTTTTATTGTTTCTTTGTGGCTTTGCCTGAGTCTTTTGCTTGCTTCCCTTTCTTTAGGGCTCCCCTCACTCTTGAGAGGGTCACCACCATCTTTTTCATGGGGTCAGCGGAGACGTCCGCCACCACTCGGCGGATTGACCCCGCTGCTGACCTCAGGGAGGCGACAGAGCGGAATGCGCAGGAGAAGCGCAATGAAGAAGAGGCCGTTCGCCTGGAGAAGGCGGAGGCTGATAGGGCGGAGGCCTCTGCCAAGAAAAAACTGGCGGAGGCCGAAGCCGCTGCCACGACGAAGCGGCAGGCTGAGGAGGCCGCACGCCGCCAATCGGCGGTGTTCGTCACCCTGCTAAACTCTGCGCCGCCGCCTCCGGAGTTCACGGGGCAGTCTGGGGAAGCCGGCGGTGAGAACCCCATCGTGGAAAGGGAAGGCGGCGACCCCTCTACGCCAGACGTGATCGTTCCGCTGCCGCCTCCATCGCCGTCTGAGAGTGCGCAAGGCAAGCAGCCAGCGGACCCTCCGGTGCCGCCGGCCGAAGACGAGGCCATGGCGTGGTTACTCCTCCAAGTCGGCTCACCGACGCGCCGCCGTCTGGAGAAGGCGACTTTGGCACCCTGCCCCCTGGAGGCCGGCACTGCCAGCTCGGCGATCCCAGACGCCGAAGCGATGAGCGCCACACCCATTGGGTGGGTGCAAGGAGGCGGCACAGGGCCGCTGAACCAGGCGCTTCTGGACGTCCAGGCGAAGCTTCGCGCTGAGGGCGACGCTCTCCAGAATTGCACCAAGGCGCACCTGGCGTCGCGGGCAGCCGTCCGGGTATGTTTTTTCCTTTGGTCCTTGTTTCCTTGTTCCTCTCTGTGGGGGCGCGCCAGCGCACCCACTGGGTGTAGTCCCCGAGTTTCAGGCTGGCTGCTGAGCAGGCGGCCCAGAACTCCAATCGATGAACTCTGGGTATTGACTTTTTGTCTGAAATGCTTGACGCAGGATTACCACAACCTCCGCGTCACCGCCTTCAACCGTAACATTGAAGAGCTGGGCAAGCGGACCGCCGATTTGTCGAAGAGCCGGAGTAAGTCTTTTTTCTTCTCTGCGGGGGCCCGCTGGCGCACCCGCGGGCTGTAGTCCCTGAGATTCAGGCCGACTGCTGAGCAGTCGGGCCGGATCTCCCTGGCAATCTTCTTTATTGATGACTTAACGCCTTCTTTCTTCCTTCTTTTCAGGAGCCAATGCTGGTCTTCAACAGCAGCTGAGCGAAGCCAACTCCGCATTGCGCGCCAAAGGGGAGGAGTGCAGCAAGCTCGCCACGGAGCGCGATCTGCTAGCCACTCAATTGGCAAAGCAGAAGGAGCTGCTTGTGAAGACGCAGAGGGAGGCGGAAGAGACAGAGACCGCCCTCCTGGCCGAGTTCGCGAGCAAGCGCTCCTCCTGGTCTGACAAGGAGGCGATGCTGGCCTCCGGCTTCCATGAGATTGAAGACATCGTTGATGGTGAGTTTCTTTACTTTCTTTCTTCAAGCTGCCGACCATAAGTCGTGCCGACTCCTGGTTTTTGACTTACTTCTTCGTTTCTTCCATCTTGGCAGACTTCTTTCCTGGGCACTCGCAGGCCGCCATCCAAGCCATCGACGCTAATCGTGAAGGTCGGAGGGCGAAGGGTGCAGAGATCGCCGCCGACGCCCCCCGAACCCTTGACGAGCACATCCTGAGCATCAAGGCTCGCCTTCGGCCGACTCACCGGATGCTGCACTGGCTTCAGCGCGTCGGTGCCCAAGCGATTGCTGCCCTATGGCCGGACATGCAGGCTCCGTGCACCCCTAGCCTGACAGCCGACTGGCTAGAGGTCGCGGCTGGTCGTCTTGAGGCCTGGAAGGGTTCTTCGTCCCGAGATGGAGCGAGCCGGGCCTTGGAGTTCGTCAAGGCATGGTATCTGGGGCTGGATCTAGACCGGCTGGCCACGCTTCGGTCGGAGGCCCAGCCGGAGCTGGCAGTTGCGGAAGACGCCCTCGTCAAGCGTGCCGTGGCGATCGCCGAGTACACCGACACTAGCATCTTCGTCCCTGAGCGGTCTGAAGACGGCGAGGAGGTACCACCGGAGTGGTTTGAGATGAACCCAGACTATGGTGAGGACTCGGCGGAGGTGATTGGCTCTAGCGTGGAGGAGGAAGGCGAGGCAGAGGACGGAGGCGAGACGGAGGCACCAGAAGACGGAGCAGACGGCCAGCCTCAGCTCGACCGCGCCTCCAGCAACGAGCCGCGTGCGATCGACCCGACTGCCGTCGGAGGCGATCAAGCCAAGACTAGCCAGCCGGCCGCCCCGACGCCTGACGCTGCCGCCTCCTCCGACCCTCGGAATCCGTCTGCTTCTTCCTAAGCTGCCGCTTTACCTTTATTTTATCTGCTTCAGTAGTCTTTGAAGAACTTGTTAATTCGCACAATTCCACCCGCGGGGTGTATTTTGAACTTCTGCTCGAAGATTCGGCCAAGGGCCTATGCTATGTAAATATATTTATCCGAGTTCTATCTTTTCTTGCTCATTGCTCTTTTGGCTTTTTTCTTTTGCCGCTTTCTCTTAGTTGCCTGCCTTGCCAATCGGACAGCCGCTCTGTGGAGTACCGCTGGATCAAATGCTTGGCTACTTTGGGAAGGCAAGTACTTAGCCGTTTTTAAGAGTTTTTAAGAAAGTTGAATAGAAGGCGGCATTCCGACTATTCGAGAGTCAGTTTGCGAAAAAAGGCTGGGAGCCATCTTGAACTATGCTTTATGCTTTGAGTCCTTAGCCATTTTTCATGCGAATGCCCATTCTACCTTACTTCTGCCCACCGTACAGTCGCTTTGCGAGCTGCGGCTTCTGACAGGAGACGGTTTAGGCGTTTACACACTACTTGTCTGACTGCAGGAAGCATTTCATAGTGCAAGGCGGCAAGTCCCCGGGCCGACTTGTCGAGCCCGGTGCCAAACGGCATAACAAAGTGTAACATACTTGTAGGCATAATTTTTATCATACAGACAAAAGAGGGCAGTTCCCCGAGCTCGTCTCGGGGGTCCCGAAGTCTTGGTACTTTAATACAAAAGGTAGAGTGGTACATACTGCATCAACTGTAAAATCTTCAAAGGAGATTTGCATTCCATGGCCGCTCTGTCTCCTTGCCGGAGTCGTCCCTCTTGCGTGCTCGGGGCTTCTGAGCGTCAATCAGGTAGTAGGAGTCGTTGCCCAGTACTTTGCTGATGATGAAAGGGCCTTCCCAAGGCGTTGACAGCTTGTGCTGGCTGGCTGTTCGCTGGATCAGCCGGAGCACAAGGTTGCCTTCTTGGAAAGATCTTGGCTTGACCTTCCTATTGTGGTATCGGTGCAGGCTCTGCCGGTAGATGCTGGACCGGCTAAGTGCCAACAGCCGGCCCTCTTCCAGCAGATCGACGCCGTCTTGTCGTGCTTCTTCTGCTTCCTCCTTGGTGTACATGGTGACTCGTGGGGAGTCGAACTCTATGTCCGTTGGGATGACGGCTTCGGCAGCATAAACGAGGAAGAAAGGCGTGAAGCCGGTTGAGTTGTTTGGAGTCGTGCGCAGACTCCAGAGGACGGCTGGTAGCTCGTCGAGCCAGCAGCCAGCCTAGCGCTCCAGAGGCTCGATTAGCCGGGGTTTGACACCGGATAGGATGAGGCCGTTTGCTCGCTCTACCTGGCCATTTGAATGTGGGTGGGCAACAGACACTAGGTCCAGTCAGATGCCCTGTGTTGCGCAAAAACAGACCAAGGCGCCTTTGGCAAAATTTGTGCCGTTGTCGGTGATGATGCTGTGTGGTATGCCGTACTGAATTGTGATATCGGAGATGAAAGTTACGGCAGTCGGACCCTTCAGCTTCTTGATTGGCTTTGCTTCTATCCACTCGGTGAACTTGTCTACTGCGACGAGTAAGTGAGTTAGGCCACCCCGTGCTGTCTTGAATGGTCCCACCATGTCTAGACCTCAAACTGCGAAAGGCCAGGAAATGGGGATGGTCTTGAGTGCAGAAGCCGGCTGGTGTGGCTTGGAGCTGAACTTCTGGCACCCTTTGCATTTTTGGACCAATTCCTTGGCTTCTTCTAAGGCAGTCGGCTAGAAGAAACCGTGTCGGAAGGCTTTTGCGACGAGCACTCTTGAAGCCACATGGTGGCCGCACTCGCCTTGATGGATGTCTTTGAAAATTTCTTGGCCTTGCTCTGGCTCTACGCAGTGCTGGTAGACACCAGTGACGCTGCGCTTGACCAGCTCTCTGTTGACTATGGTGTAGGCTGCCGCCTGGCGTTGTACTTGCCGAGCTGACGTCTCATCAGTTGGCAGCTCTTTGCTCACCAGGAATTTGAGGATGGGCTGGGCCTATGAGGGTGCTGCTATTTCTTCGACTGCCAGAACTGTGACTTGGACGAGGGCAGTTGGGCTGGGAGGCGGCGGGTTGGAGTCAACAACCACTTGCTGGGTTAATGAAGTCCCCAGGCCGGCTGGCGCGGCCCTTGGGTCGAGTTCTGGAATCATCGAGTCCGCTGCCGCAGTCCCCGGACCGGGCTTGATTGTGGCGGCTTTGGAGCTATCTGCCAAAATCCCCGTACTGACTGCCGGGGCTCTGGAGTCGGATCCGAGGTCTTCGGGAGGAGCCGGCACAAAAATGGAGTCTGATTCTGGTGAAGGCTTGACAGACGGCTTGAGGAGGTGTTGAAGGGCGACACCGGATGGTATTGCTTGGCGGGTAGAGACGATTCGTGCCAAGGCGTCTGCTTGGTCGTTGTCGTTTCTTGGCACATGGAGGAATTCACACCCTTCGAAATAACCGCTGAGTTGCTGCACGAGGAAACGGTAACTCGCCATGTTTGCATCTTTCGCGTCCCAGTCGCCAGATGACTGCTGGACCACTAAGTCCGAGTCGCCATAACACAAGATCCGGCGGATGCCAAGTTCTTTGGCAAGCCGGAGCCCGTGAATGAGCACGTCGTACTCGGCGACGTTGTTGGAGGCGGCAAAATGGATTTGCAGTGCGTATTTGAGCTTGTCTCCTTTAGGAGAGGTGAGGACGATGCCAGCTCCCAAGCCGGTGCGCATCTTGGAGCCGTCGAAATGCATCCGCCAATGGGTGGAGTCAGGCGCTGGAGGTAGGTACTGGGTCTCAGCCCAGTCGACGAGGAAGTCGGCCAGTGCTTGTGACTTGATAGCGGTGCGGGGCTGGTAGTGGATGGTGTAGGGAGCCAGCTCTATGGCCCACTTGGCCACTCGGCCAGAAGCATCTCAGCTACCAATGATCTCGGCAAGCGGGGCCGTGCAGACCACCGTGATTGGATGCTCTTGAAAGTAAGGCTTCAATTTCTTGGCAGTAAAGTGTATGCCATAGCACATCTTCTGGTAGTGGGGGTAGTTCTGCTTGGAGGTCGACAGTACTTTGCTCAGGTAATATACCGGTCCCTAGATAGGTTGTGCCTTGCCTTCCTTCTTGCGTTCCACTACAATGACCGTGCTGACCACCCGGCTGGTGGCGGTGATGTACAGGAGCATAGGTTCCTTGGGAGTCGGAGCCGCCAGGACGGGTGGAGTAGTCAGCATCTTCTTCAACTGGAGAAAAGCTTCATCTACCTTATGGTTCCACTCGAAAAAAGTGGTTTTCTTCATGAGTTGGTATAAGGGGAGAGCTTTCTCGCCCAGCCGACTGATGAATCGGCTAATGGATGCCAAGCAGCCGGTGAACCTTTGCACATCTAGCAGTCGGTTGGGTACCTCCATTCTCTCAATGGCCTTGATCTTTACTGGGTTGCATTCTATGCCGCGTTCAGAGACCAGGAAGCCAAGGAGCTGGCCGGCTGGTACTCCGAAGACACACTTCTCGGGATTGAGCTTGATCTGGAATCGGCGTAGGTTATCACAGGTCTCCTTGAGGTCTTCCAGCAGTGTTCCATGCTTTTCTGTCTTCACCACCACGTTGTCTATGTAGACGTGGGCGTTCCTACTGAGCTGCTTGAGGAGGCACTTCTGCATGCAACGCTGAAAGGTGGCGCCGGCATTCCTCAAGCCGAACGTCATGGTGAGGTAGCAGAAGGCTCCAAACGGTGTAATGAAGGCGGTCTTCAGTCTGTCAGTCGGGTTCAGCTTGATCTGGTGATATCCTGAGTATGCATCCAAAAAACTCAACAGCTCGCATCCAGCTGTGGAGTCTATCACCTGATCGATTCTTGGTAGAGCAAATGGGTCCTTGGGGCAGGCCTTGTTGAGGCTCGTGAAGTCAATACACATTCGCCACTGCTTGTTCTTCTTCAGTATCAGGACTGGATTTGCTAGCCATTCTGGAAAGAACACTTCCATAATGAAGCCGGCTACTAGAAGTCGGGCTATCTCTTCTCTGACAACTCTTCTCTTCTCTTCTGATAGGCGGTGCAGGGGCTGCCTGACCGGCTTTGCATCAGATCGGACATGTAACTTGTGCTCAGCGAATTCCGTCGGTACACCTGGCATGTCTTTGGGGGACCATGCGAAGATGTCCCGATTCTCACGGAGGAAATCAATGAGCTCGCCTTCCTATTTGCTGTCGAGGTTTGCACCTACGGCAGCGTACCTCTCTGGGTGCTCCGGATCCAAGGGTATCTTCTTTGTCTCTTTGGCCGGCTTGAACGAACCCTCAGCCTCCGACTCCTTTGGGTTGGGCGATACCTCAGGCTGCTTGCCGGCCATCGCCACAACTCGCTCAAGGAGCCGCTTCTCGGCCGCGATTACCAGGGACTCTGCCAGTCGACTGCTCTCAGCCGCACAGGTAGACGACTTCCGGTAGTCACCAACTACAGTCAAAATTCCCCTGGAACTGGGCATCTTCATCTTGAGGTAGGCGTAGTGGGGGACCGCCATGAACTTGGCCAAGGTGGGTCGGCCGAGTAGCGCATGGTATGGGCTCTCGAGGTCCACCACCTCAAACCAAACAGACTCTCAGCGGAAGTGATCTTTGTCTCCAAAGAGGACGTCCATCAGGATCTTTCCGATTGGTGAGCAGGAAAGCCCAGGAACAATGCCATGGAACACAGTCCGGCTGTTCTGAAGCTATCTTTGCTTGATTCCTAACTTCTCCATGGTGTCCTTGTACATGATATTGATGCTGCTGCCTCCGTCTATCAGAACCCGTGAGAAACGCGCGACCCATCTATCCATAGCAAAGGTGGCGTCCAAGACCAAGGCATAGGAGCCCGGACTTGGCATCACCTCTGGGTGGTCAACCCTGCTCCAGCTGATGGGCTTCTCAGACCAGTGCATGAACTCTGGCGTCTCTGATGCTACCGCATTCACCTCTTGTTGCTGCAGCCGCCTGCTGCATTGATCATCAGCCATACTGGTAAACACCACGTAGGCTCCGTGTTCTTCAGGGTATTCATCTTGTACTGCGCCGACTGGCCTGACAGCCGGCTGCTGGGGCGGAGGCGGAGGCGGCTGCCCAGCAGGCGGGGGAGGCAGGAGGCCGTCTCCCTTGGCGATCCTGGTGAGCTAGTGGCACTTCCGGGTGGTGTAGTTCGATGGCTTCGCGCCGCTATGGAACTTGCAGGGTCCATCCAGGGTCTGCTAGCAGGAGAAGGCCAGCAACCAGTTTGGCTTGCCGCCTTTCTGTTGCTTGGGCGGAGGCTGCTCATTCGGCTGCTGGGCTTCAACGGTCGCGACCTGCCGGCTGCTGGAAGCCGGCTGCGGGGCCTTGCGCTTGTGGTCGCCCTGCTGTTGTCGCCGGTTGGCGTCTGCCGCCGGAGTTCTTGGAGCTTGAGGGGCACTTTGCCAGTCGTGCTGATTTGAATCTCCGCCTTCATGGAGGAGTCGGCCGTGGCGTACTTGTCCGCTATAATCAGCAGCTCGTCGAGGGTTTCTGGCTCGTCGCAGGGAGCTTGTGCTTGAGGAGGGTGCCTTCTCTGCACCCGGCTGTGAAGTACTCGATGGCCTGCACCTCGTGCACGCCCTCGCAGGAGTTCCGAAGCTCGGCCCAACACGTGAGGTAATCGCGAGTCGACTCGTCGGGGCCTTGCACGCACAAGGAGAGCTGACGAGGCTTGGGAGGACGCTTGTACGTGCTGGTGAAGTTGCGGACGAATGCTTCGGTGAAATCAACCCAGCTTTTGATGCTGCGGGGCTTTAGGCCGTTCAGCCATGTCTGGGCCGTGCCCTGGAGCATGAGCGGAACGTACTTTACGGCGACACGCTTGTTGCTGTTTGCTATGCTGACAGCTGTGGAGTAGTCGACTAGCCAGTCTTCCGACTTCACGGAGCCAGTATACTTGAGCGTGTCTCTTGGGAGCGTGAACCCTCTGGGAAAGGGCTCGTCCTGAATGCGGGGCCCGAAACAAGGCGGACCCAGCTCGTCTTCTTCTTCCAGCGCTAGGGATCGGTGAAGTCGATCGATCCGGTGGCGGGCGTCATTCTCTCCAACTCCCTCTCGGCGGCCAAGGCGGTCACCGAGAGTCGGATGGTCAACAGGCGGCGGGGAGACTCGCCTCTCCTTGTGAGGAGGGGGAGGCGGACAGTCGTCCCGTCGTTCCACTGCTCCCGGGCAGCCGTCTCGGTCGCGCTCTATGGTAATGCGAGTCCGACTGTGGCTGACAGCCGGATCCTTGTCTCTTCTTCCTCGGGCGCCGCCAGTCGGCGTCCGAGATGTCGCGCCTTGATCTCGGCGAAGGTCGTTGTTTTGCCATTGTGGTGCCTTCGTGCGGCAGCCGGCCTCGTTCTGCGCGACAGCCGCGTCGAGGAGCCACTGGACTCGCTCCATCATGAGGCGGCGTTCTTCGCCCTCGAAATTGTCCAGCTCGTCCGCCGCCGCCTGGGCGGCTCAGATGTTCTCTGCTGGGGTAGCGTACATAGGGCGGCTTGCCCCAAATAGGTTGGCGATGGCTACACCGCGCTGCTGAACCGCGCCAAGGCGGCTGGGCGTCGCCGGGGCCGGCGAGCCGCCGACGGCGCGATCCATCTCCCGCTGGTAGGCTTCTGACAAGCGTCTCATGCTGGCCAGCTTCTTCGCGCCTTCAATGAGCTGAAGGCAGCGCGCCTCCAATGTCTCTGCGTCAGCGTCTTCCGGAATGGGTGCAGTTAGGTTTTGTAGCACTGCGCCGAGTGAGTTGTGCGCTCCTCCGCCGGGGAGCTCGTCATGACTGATGATGAGCACCTCGGTGACGGTGCTTCCGTTGCTCTCCGCATGAGGGAGAGGCTCGTCGTAGACCACCACATTGGTGGGGAACGCGTCGAGCGACACGGTGTCGGAGTCGACCAGCATCGGGTCGGTGGAACCTACAGACTCCAAGTCTATGGCAGGCTTGCCGGAAACGTGGAGTTGATCGAGGAGGCCCGCGAGGAGGCTCTCGGAGCCGCCCGTGCCTGCATTGGATGCAGGTTCCTCGGAGAGGCAAACCTCGCCGACAAGTTCGGCCAGGCAGCTGGCTGCGCAGGCGATCTCAACGCCGCGCAGCGCGTTGGCGCAAACCCCGTCTGGCGTGCTTGGCTGGCTGCGCTCGCCAGGGAGGAAAAGGGTTCCCGTCCAGAACAGTTCTCCGGACGGCGGTGCACCATGCCCCACGGTGGGCGCCAAATGTCGGGGGTTAGGTGCGACATATGCGAAAGGATGGCTTATCATGGTGGGGGCGAGTAGAACGTCACCGGTTCCTGGAAACGGGATGTGGCAAAGACATGCACGCCGGCGAATCTTACCCAGCTTCAGGGCTCTCCGGGGAGATAATACCCCTACTGCTGCTCTGCGGGGTCTCCGCATGATCACTATGGCAAAGTGTTTACACGATTGCTCCTTGAGCTGTTTCCTGGAGGTAGGAGAGGGCAAGGCTAGCTCCCTCCCCCCTATATGATCTGGTCTAGAGCTAATGGGTTCCAACCCTTTGCATGGGTGCCCCGGGAGGTTTATATAGGCCTACCCCCGGGGGTACAATGGTAATCTGGCTGGACGCAGGCCCAGCCGTCAGCGCCTCTGGCCTCCGTCTTCCCCGCCGACCGCTGGGGCCCGCCGACAGGCCTGGTACGGAGCCGATAGGCTGCGTCCACCGCGGGCGGGTCTTGCCGGCTGCTGATTACTGTAGCCGTGCTTCTGATGACGCGGGCTTGATTATGGGGTCGTGGCGACAGCCCCGCCGCCTGGCGAGCGATCACTATTGCCACTCTCCATCACATCTTGATTAATGGCGCGTGGGCCCCGGGGGAGGGCTCGGCCGACTCCCCGGGGCCGACTCCCGACGGGTCCGACTGGTGGTCTTCTCGCCGTCTCCTGGGGTCTCACTGACTGGTGGGACCGCTGCCTTTAGGCCGTATAGACAAGCCGTCGTGGCCTCAGGATTCGATCCTGTGGTGCTGATGTCAGGGCTGGTATGGCAACAGTGCCACGCCGCACGGAGATCTTCCGGGGTACGGCGTGCTGTGGCCATGCCTGCCCTTGGTAAGGGGCAGGAGCGGGCTTCACTGTAGCCACTCCCCTGCCCCGTCCCTCTTGATGAGGTCATGGGGTTTGTTGGAGTTGCAGGCCGACTCCCCAAAGCTGGCTTCTCTGGAAGTCGCTAGTCAGGAGTCGGCTTATCCCTGCGGTCGTCCCTGGGACTCGACCGTGAGTGGTCAGTCGGCCGTCTTGCCGTCGGCTCCTTAGAGGGCGACTCATCATCTTGGGGTCTTGAGGGGCGCAGCCTGCCCCGATGTCTTCAAAGGGTTCTGGGCCTCGGGTTGGCCTACCCGTGGCCCATTACTCCGAAAATACTGGTTCGGGTCACCGTTGTGGTATAAGACCCTACTCCAGTGTGGTGTGGTGGATTGCCTCTTGGGCTGATGATGAACAGTAGAAGGGGAAGAACAACCTCCTAAGGTGAGGTGCTCTTGTGCTTGGTGGGTGTGATGCGAAGGGAGGAATGGCTCCGATCCAAGATGAGGTCGATGAGAGCTCTTGTCCTCCCCCGCCTACTATGGTGGCTAATTGACACGTCCATTTTGCATCATGCTTTTATATCGATATTTATTGCATTATGGACTGTTATTACACATTATGTCACAAACTTATGCCTATTCTCTCTTATTTTACAAGGTTTACATAAAGAGGGAGAATGCCGGCAGCTGGGATTCTGGGCTGGAAAAGGTGCAAATGTTAGAGACCTATTCTGCACAGCTCCAAAAGTCCTGAAACTTCACGAAAGACGTTTTCAGAATATATAAAAAATACCAAGCACAAGAAGTTCACCAGGGGGGCCACACCCTGCCCACGAGGGTGGGGGGCGCGCCCTACCCCCTGGGCGCGCCCCCTACCTCGTGGGCCCCCTGGTGGCCCTCCGATGTCCATCTTCTGCTATATGAAGTCTTTCGATGAGAAAAAATTAGAAGCCATCTCCTCGGACGAAACTCCGCCGCCACAAGGCGTAACCTGGGCGGAACCAATCTAGGGCTCCGGCAGAGCTGTTCTGCCAGGGAAACTTCCCTTCGGGAGGGGGAAATCATCGCCATCGTCATCACCAATGCTCTTCTCATCGGGAGAGGGCAATCTCCATCAACATCTTCATCAGCACCATCTCCTCTCAAAAACCAAGTTCATCTCTTGTATCCAATTCTTGTCTCCAAGTCCGGGATTGGTGCTAGTAGTGTTAATTACTCCTTGTAGTTGATGGTAGTTGGTTTATTTGGTGGAAGATCGTATGTTTAGATCCTATATGCATATTAATACCCCTCTGATTATGAACATGATTATGCTTTGTGAGTAGTTACGTTTGTTCCCGAGGACATGGGAGAAGTCTTGCTATTAGTAGTCATGTGAATTTGGTATCCGTTTGATATTTTGATGAGATGTATGTTGTCTCTCCTCTAGTGGTGTTATGTGAACGTCGACTACATAACAATTCACCATTATTTGGGCCTATAGGAAGGCATTGGGAAGTAATAAGTACATGATGAGTTGCTAGAGTGACAGAATCTTAAACCCTAGTTTATGCGTTGCTTCGTAAGGGGCTGATTTGGATCCATATGTTTCATGCTATGGTTAGGTTTACCTTAATACTTTTGTTTTAGTTGTGGATGCTTGCAATAGAGGTTAATCATAAGTGGGATGCTTGTCCAAGTAAGGACAGTATCCAAGAACCAGTCCACCCACATACCAAATTATCAAAGTACCGAACGCGAATCATATGAACGCGATGAAAATTAGCTTGACGATATTCCCATGTGTCCTCGGGAGCGCTTTTCTCTATATAAGAGTTTGTCCAGGCTTGTCCTTTGCTACAAAAAGGATTGGGCCACCATGCTGTACTTTATTTACTTTTGTTACTTGTTGCTCGTTACAAATTATCCTATCACAAAACTATCTGTTACCACTTATTTCAATACTTGCAGAGAATACCTTGCTGGAAACCGCTTATTATTTCCTTCTGCTCCTCGTTGGGTTCGACACTCTTACTTATCGAAAGGACTATGATAGATCCCCTATACTTGTGGGTCATCAAGACTCTTTTCTGGCGCCGTTGCCGGGGAGTGAAGCGCCTTTGGTAGGTGGAATTTGGTAAGGAAAAATTTATATAGTGTGCTGAAATTTACTGTCACTTGTTACTATGGAAAGTAATCCTGTGAGGGGCTTGTTCGGGGTATCTTCACCCCGACTAGTAGAGCAAAGAGTTGCTCCTCAACTTACTGAACCTACTGAAAATGAAAATGTCTGCTTTGAAATTCCTTCGGGTATGGTAGAAAAACTGCTAGCTAATCCTTTTGTAGGAGATGGAACAAAGCATCCTGATGAGCATCTAATATATGTGGATGAAGTTTGTGGATTATTTAGGCTTGCAGGTGTACCCGGAGATGCTGTTAAGAAGAAGGTCTTCCCTTTATCTTCGAAGGGAGATGCATCGACATGGTATAGGCTATGTGATGATGCGGGGTCATGGAATTGCAAACGATTGAAATTGGAATTTCATCAGAAGTTTTATCCTATGCATCTTGTTCATCGTGATCGCAATTATATATATAACTTTTGGCCTCGCGAAGGAGAAAGCATCGCTCAAGCTTGGGGGAGGCTTAAATCAATGTTATATTGATGCCCCAATCATGAGCTCTCAAAAGAAATGATTATTCAAAAATTTTATGCTCGGCTTTCTGATAGCAATCGCACCATGCTTGATACTTCTTGTGCTAGCTCTTTTATGATGAAGACTATTGAATTCAAATGGGATTTATTAGAAAGAATTAAACTCAACTCTAAAGATTGGGACATCGACAAAGGTAAGGAGTCAGGTATGACACCTAGGTTTGATTGTGTTAAATCTTTTATGGATACCGATGTTTTCCGTAAATTTAGCACTAAATATGGACTTGACACTGAGATAGTAGCTTCTTTCTATGAATCTTTTGCTACTTATGTTGATCTCCCCAGGGAGAAGTGGTTTAAATATCATCCTCACATAGAAGTAAAAGTAGCTGCACCTATTAAAGTTGAAGAAAAGACTATCACTTATAATGATCCTATTGTTCCTACTTCTTATGTTGAGAAACCACCTTTCCCTGTCAGGATAAAGGATCATGCCAAAGCTTCAACTGTGGTTCGTAAAAGCAACATTAAAACTTATACACCTTCTGAGCAAATTAAAGTTGAACCTGATATTGCTATTGTTAAAGATCTCTTGTCTGATAATATTGATGGGCATGTTATTCATTTCCTTGATGAGACTGCTAGAATTGCTAAACCTTGTGCTAAAGATAAGAACAGACATGTGGTAGGCATGCCTGTTATTTCTGTTAAAATAGGAGATCATTGTTATCATGGCTTATGTGATATGGGTGCCAATGCTAGTGCAATACTTTACGCCTTATACAAAGAAATTATGCATGATATTGCACCTGCTGAGATAGAAGATATTGATGTCACAATTAAACTTGCCAATAGAGATACTATTTCACCAATGGGAATTGTTAGAGATGTTGAAGTCTTGTGTGGGAAAACTAAATATCCTGCTAATTTTCTTGTTTTTGGTTCCCCACAAGATAGCTTTTGTCCCATTATATTTGGTAGACCCTTCTTAAACACTGTTAATGCTAAGATAGATTGCAAAAAGGATGTTGTTACTATCGGTTTAGATGATATGTCTCATGAATTTAATTTCTCTAAATTTAGTAGACAACACCATGAAGAAGAATTACCTAGTAAGGATGAAATTATTGGTCTTGCTTCTATTGCTGTACCTCCTAGTGATCCTTTAGAACGATATTTGCTAGACCATGAAAATGATATGTTTATGAATGAAAGAAGGGAAATAGATGAAGTATTCTTTAAATAGGAACCTATTCTGAGACACAATTTTCCTGTTGAAATCCTAGGGGATCCTCCTCCACCCAAGGGTGATCCCGTGTTTGAGCTTAAACCGTTGCCTGATACTCTTAAATATGCTTATCTTGATGAGAAAAAGATATATCCTGTTATTATTAGTGCTAACCTTTCAAAGCATGAGGAAGAGAGATTATTGAAAACTCTGAAGAAGCACTTGCTGCTATTGGGTATACTCTTGATGATCTTAAGTGCATTAGTCCCACTCTATGTCAACATAAAATAAATTTGGAAGAAGATGCTAAACCAGTTTGTGATCATCAATGATGGCTGAATCCTAAAATGAAGGAAGTGGTAAGAAAGGAAATACTAAAGCTCCTTGAGGCAGGTATAATTTATCCCGTTGCTGATAGTCAGTGGGTAAGTCCTGTCCATTGTGTCCCTAAGAAGGGAGGTATTACTATCGTTCCTAATGATAAAGATGAACTGATTCCTCAAAGAATTATTACAGGTTATAGGATGGTAATTGATTTCCGCAAATTAAATAAGGCCACTAAAAAGGATCATTACCCCTTACCTTTTATCGATCAAATGCTAGAAAGATTATCCAAACATACACATTTTTGCTTTCTAGATGGTTATTCTGGTTTCTCTCAAATACCTGTGTCAGCCAAAGATCAATCAAAGACTACTTTTACTTGCCCTTTTGGTACTTTTTCTTATAGACTTATGCCTTTTGGTTTATGTAATGCACCTGCTACCATTCAAAGATGCATGATGGCTATATTCTCCGACTTCTGTGAAAAGATTTGTGAGGTTTTCATGGACGATTTCTCCGTCTATGGATCTTCTTTTGATGATTGCTTGAGCAACCTTGATCGAGTTTTGCAGAGATGTGAAGAAACTAATCTTGTCTTGAATTGGGAAAAGGGCCACTTTATTGTTAATGAAGGTATTGTCTTGGGGCATAAAGTTTCTGAAAAAGGTACTGAAGTTGATAAAGCCAAGGTTGATGCTATTGAAAAGATGCCAATGCCCCAAGGACATCAAAGGTATAAGAAGTTTCCTTGGTCACGCCGGATTTTATAGGAGGTTCATTAAGGACTTCTCAAAAATTTCTCGGCCTCTGACTAATTTATTACAAAAAGATATACCATTTGTCTTTGATGATGATTGTGTAGAAGCATTTGAAATACTTAAGAAAGCATTGATCTCTCCACCTATTGTTCAGCCACCTGATTGGAATTTACCCTTTGAAATTATGTGTGATGCTAGTGATTATGCTGTAGGTGCTGTTCTAGGGCAAAGAGTAGATAAAAAATTAAATGTTATTCAATATGCTAGTAAAACCCTAGACAATGCTCAAAGAAATTATGCTACTACTGAAAAAGAATTCTTAGCAGTTGTATTTGCTTGTGATAAGTTCAGACCTTATATTGTTTGATTCTAAAGTAACTATTCACACTGATCATGCTGCTATTAAATATCTTATGGAAAAGAAAGATGCTAAACCTAGACTTATTAGATGGGTTCTCTTGCTACAAGAATTTGACTTACATATTGTTGATAGAAAGGGAGCTGAGAACCGTGTTGCAGACAACTTGTCTAGGTTAGAAAATGTGCTTGATGACCCACTTCCTATTGATGATAGCTTTCCTGATGAGCAATTAAATGTCATAAATTCTTCTCATACTGCTCCATGGTATGCTGATTATGCTAATTACATTGTTGCTAAGTTCATACCACCTAGTTTCACATACCAGCAAAAGAAAAAGTTCTTCTATGATTTGAGGCATTACTTTTGGGATGACCCACATCTTTACAAAGAAGGAGTAGATGGTGTTATTAGACATTGTGTACCTGAGCATGAACAGGAACAGATCCTACGCAAGTGTCACTCTGAAGCTTATGGAGGACACCATGCTGGAGATAGAACTGCATATAAGGTATTGCAATCTGGATTTTATTGGCCTACTCTCTTCAAGGATGCCCGTAAGTTTGTCTTATCTTGCAATGAATGTCAAAGAATTGGTAATATTAGTAGACGTCAAGAAATGCCTATGAACTATTCACTCGTTATTGAACCATTTGATGTTTGGGGCTTTGACTATATGGGACCTTTTCCTTCCTCTAATGGATATACACATATTTTACTTGCCGTTGATTACATTATTAAGTGGGTAGGAGCTATTCCAACTAGTAGTGCTGATCATAACACTTTTTTTAAAATGCTTAAAGAAGTTATTTTTCCAAGATTTGGAGTCCCTAGATATTTAATGACTGATGGTAGTTCACATTTTATTCATGGTGCTTTCCATAAAATGCTTGCTAAGTATGATGTTAATCATAGAATTGCATCCCCTTATCACCCTCAGTCTAGTGGTCAAGTAGAATTGAGTAATAGAGAGCTCAAATTAATTTTGCAAAAGATTGTCAATAGGTCTAGAAAGAATTGGTCCAAGAAACTTGATGATGCATTATGGGCCTATAGAACTACATATAAAAATCCTATGGGTATGTCTCCGTATAAATGGTTTATGGAAAAGCATGCCATTTACCTCTCGAACAAGAACACAAGGCATATTGGGCTATTAAAGATCTCAATTATGATTTTAAACTTGCCGGTGAGAAGAGGTTATTTGATATTAGCTCACTCGATGAATGGAGAACCCAAGCCTATGAAAATGCCAAGTTGTTTAAAGAAAAAGTTAAAAGATGGCATGATAAAAGGATAAAAAAGCGTGAGTTTAATGTAGGTGATTATGTATTGCTATACAATTCTCGTTTAAGATTTTTTGCAGGAAAACTTCTCTCTAAATAGGAAGGTCCTTACGTTATCGAGGAGGTCTATCGTTCCGGTGCCATAAAAATCAACAACTTCGAAGGCACAAATCCGAAGGTGGTGAACGGTCAAAGAATCAAACATTATATCTCAGGTAATCCCATAAATGTTGAAACCAATGTTATTGAAACCGTAACCCCGGAGGAATACATAAGGGACACTTTCCGAAACGTTTCAGACTCCAAAAAGGAATAGGTATGTGGTACGGTAAGTAAACCGACTCCAAAACAATTTTTAAGGCAATATTTCTCCATTTTGGAATATTTAGAATAATAGAAAAATCAGAAGCAGTCTGGGAAGGACACGAGGGCTCCACAAGGGTGGAGGGCGTGCCCTACCCCTGGGCGCGCCCCCCTACCTCATGGGCACCTCGTGCGCTCTCCGGACTTCGTTTTCGTACATGACACGTATTTTGGTCGGTAAAAATTCATTATATAACCTCCCAAAGGTTTTGACTACCGTATCACGCAAAAATCTCTTGTTCTTGTTTCGAGTTGTTTTCTGCCAGGGTTGTTGAAGCTAAGCATCATGTCGTCTCCCTCCTCCTCCAACAATGAGGGCAACGATGCTTGGCTAATGAAGATAGAGCTGAAGGGAGAAGAACCCATGGAGATCAACAAGGATGAAGGGATCAAGAAGGCCACGGAGGACCAAGCTCCGGCAACAGAAGACATCCTTCAACTTGATCACAATCTTCTTACCCCAACTGAGATCGAAGCTTTCAAGATGATCGAGTTAGCTCGTATACAAAATAAGTATCTCACACGTGAAAATATTTTGTTGAAGGAGCATATCATCGCACTCAAGGGCATTATCCGCAAGTTAGAAGACCTCCTACGCTCGGTGTGCGACTATCCATCATCAACAACTCCACCTTCTTCACCAACAAAGGAGATAAAATCACATGGGTATGGGCACTCCCCTTGGCAACTACCAAGCTTGGGGGAGTGCCCCGGTATTGTATCACCATCACTTTTATCTTTATCGTTTTTCTTAGTTCGATCCTTTTGGTAATACCTTGATCTAGTAGAATAAAAGTTCTTAGTATGATCTAGTTGTGAGTTTTGCTTTATAATTATTCTATGTAATCGAGTTCGTGAGCTATATATAATAAAGATTAGTGTTGAGTCAAGGCGTTGATTATTTTGCCATGATCCTAAGTGAATAAAAGAAAAAAGGGATAAAAAAGGAAACAAAGAGATCATATGGATCTTATGGAGAGTAATGAGCTCACATAGAAAAAGTATGATGAATAAAAGTTGTTGAGAGTTGAAAAACATAGTTTTGCTCATCGTTGCAATTAATAGGAAGTAATAAAGAAAGAGAGGTTTTCACATATAATTGTAACATCCCAAATTTTCAATTTGGAATGTTATACATTAGATCATCGTTGCATATCATATTTTATTCATTTTTTGTCTCGCGATCCTCACAATCCTAAGCAACTCAAGAACCTTTGGAGAGAGTTGGGGATTTTCCGGTTTTCATATTTGATTCTTTTATCAAATAATTAAACGAGGATTTGATTTTAATTATTTTCTCCGAAAAATATTTCACATTAAAAATTAAAGAGAAGAGATAATATGACTTCTCCAAAATAATTGAAATATTGGAGGAAAAATATTAAAATCAAATGTTTATTTTATTTGGATTTTACTGCAATTTTGTTTGCATTAGAAAAATTGCACGTTTTCCAATTTTCATTTTAGGGCCAAGAAAATGTTCATCTCGTTCTAAATATTTTATTTAGACGGTGAAAATTCATTTTGGAATTTTTAGATTTTTATTTATTTTCCTAGGATTTTATTTCGGTCGGCGAATTTTTTTTTAAAGTTCCCACGCCCGACAGGGCCTAAGGCCCAGCCGAGCCAGGCTGGCCCAGCCGCCGCTGCTGCCGCCTCCTGCGCGCGCGCACGCCGCCGCCGCCGCCACTCGGACCGGAGTCCGAGTTGGACTCCGCGCCGCCCCGCCTTGGCCCCTACTCCAAGCTAGCACCGCCCCGCCCTTATATACCGCCGCCCCGCCACCACCGCCGCCCCGCGCCGCGCCAAGCCCCGCCGCCCGCGCCGCCTAGCCGTCGCCGCCGCAGCCGAGCGCCGCCGCCGCCGCCGCCCCGTCGCCCGCACCTCGCCTCGCTGGAGCCCCCTCGCCGGAGGTAGCCGCCGGACTCCACCGCCGTTTTTTTTATAAAAACCGTCTGGTTTTTTAAGAAACCCTAGATCCGTTTTTTGGTTTCGCCGGTTTTTTTCGGTTCTCTAGTTAGCGGACGTTCGTTCGTACGTTCGTTTTAACGAATGGTTTTCGCCCGTTAGTTACAGCTAACGAACGCTCGTTCGTTAGTCTGTTCGTGAGTTTTCTTTTATCGGATTTATCCCGCGATTTTTCTGATCGCGATTTCTGATCCGATCTTAGTTTCTGTTTTTCTTTTCGCTCGTTAGTCGGAATCAGGCGATTCAAGCACCTAGAGTTTCGTCTCGAAACCCTCTTTCCATTTAACCAACTCAAACAAGTTTTTGCTACTGTAAAATTTGACCTAGTTTCAGATTAGTAAACGAAGCTTCTTTCTTTCGCCGTTTGAGTTTCGTTGCTCCGTTTGATTTGATTCTTTTTGCGTACCGGAGTTCTTAATTTGAACTTTCTGGTCAACCTATTTTATTTGAGTTTTGCTTGTGCATCGTTGTTTGTTACTTATGTATGCTATTGTTTGCTTGCGATAGAACACCCGGAGTGCGAAGCGTGCTACTACGAGTCCCTTGGTTTCGTAGATCGTCAGCAAGGCAAGTAACACTTTGATCATACCCTTTTATCACCCAGTTTTTATGCATTAGTTCCAATCCTCAAACATTGCATGATTAGGATGTCATTAACTTGTGGGTTGGGAAGTAGTTGATGAGGTAGAACCTATTGCCCTGTTGTATTGAAACCCTTGGGAGTTACTCTACGCGTTGCTTATATTACTATGCTATGCTATGCTCGTAGACATGGTTTGGGTTTGAGTGAAATCCATGATAGATGTGAGCTTGTTAATTAATGGTTCAACTTAAGGTGCCAACTTAAATTAACATCTGGGTGGATTGAGGCACGTGGAGTACCCAGTGTTGCCTGTATTTTTGGAAATCCCGGAGTACCCGTGTGATCTTCCTACGGACCGCCACCCAGGTTCAAAGGGAACTGAGATGATTCATGCTAGAAACTTCCATGTGCAGCCACAAGCTATTATGAGCTCTAGCATAGTTGAGTAAGTTACGTGAAGCTCTTGAAGAGGCAGATCAACAGGTAGTGGGATGTAGGTTTGGTATGGTCTGTCCGGAGTAGAGAGTTAATGTTTCTGAAAGAATGTGTCTCGGTCATCCGTTTCTCAAACACCATGTAGTGCGAGAAATCCAACGGAGGAGATCATGTCTTGTGGGGAAAAGTGCGCAAACCTCTGCAGAGTGTACAATCTAATCATGGTTAGCCGTGTCCCCGGTTATGGACAATTCTTGAGTATCTAGTACTCGGGTTATCCCATGTATCTCATCACTTTTAATTAATATTGTTGGGTTGTCAATCACTTTAATTGGGGTTGAGTTGGAGGAACCTTTTCAATGATGTTTCAACTACCATGATAGTTAAATTAAAATCTATTCTTTGATGTAGGGAAAAATTGGCTTTTCACAAAAACTATAACCATAGAGCTTTCCACCAGCCAAATATGCATGTAGTGATAGCATTATTCTGTTCTTGCTCCACTGTGTTATATTGCCAGCATATTCCATGTGCTGACCCGTTTTCGGGCTGCAACGTATTATGTTGCAGACTTTTCAGACGAGGAGTAAGGTTCGTTAGGTCGTTGTTGTGCAGCTCAGCTATGCCGTTGGAGTTGATGGACTCACTTTATTTTCCAAGCCTTCTGCTGTTATCGTATTAGATGGCCTTAAGCCATATTTACTGTAATAAGTTCTCTCTCGAGACATTCATTGTAATATGTGTGTGATTGCTACTCTGTTATAAATCCTCGAGTACTGTATGTGTCAGCATTACCGATCCAGGGATGACACTGAAGCACAGAGACTTGACCATCTGAGGTCGGGTCGCTACAAGATGGTATCAGAGCACATGCTGAGTGTAGGACACGACCACTATGATTAACCCTAGGTCACCCTTCTCTTCTCATTTCTGACTCCTCTCCATTTTCTACTCTTTAGGATGACAGAGATGAAGAACAGGTTTGCACAACCAGATGAAGACACACCTTTTGGACGTCACTTGAAGGAAGTCACTAGGTACTTGAACATTGGAA
Source organism: Triticum monococcum (assembly GCA_034509565.1). NCBI lineage: Eukaryota > Viridiplantae > Streptophyta > Magnoliopsida > Poales > Poaceae > Triticum > Triticum monococcum. The sequence goes on from CM067845.1 coordinate 148,022,541, forward strand.
TACCAAGCTTCACCAGGACATACAATGCCACTTTACCTGAAGAGGAGCACTGGATGATTCAAGTACAAGTTCCAGGAAGGACGTTCTCGCCAACTTCTAAACCCATAGAGTTTTCTTTCGAAGCACTCACCTGGAGTCTAGGCAAGAGCATGGCAACCCACATTACCATGGGACGCATTGGAGAAGTTTACAACATGGAGCTTAAGGACACCATTTACCAAATATATGGGCGCCGAGACGAGCAATGGGAGGTAATCAGCACCAAGAAGGATAGATCCATTGCAGCTTTCATCCAGGAGTTAAACCAGCACATCTGACGTCAGGAAAACCAGATGTGCATGGACATGATGGACTTGAAGAAGGCGAAGACTAGGATCATTGAGCTGGAGGAAGAACTCAAGTTTACACGCGATGGATATGAGGAGGAAATCAAGACACTACTGGAGAAGAATGATGACTTAGTCAAGAAGATCGGAGTATTCATGGGAGGACCGGCACCAATAGAAGAAGAAGAAGGACCCAAGGAGATACGCCCTGAGGACTACATCATCCTCGACGACACCGATTCCGATCCTAGTGATGATGACTTTGAAGACGAAGCTAGAGCAGACATCATGGAGTCTTCCACCAATCAAAATTTCTAGATGACTACCATATATCACTAGTATTCCCCCATGTATTAAGTAGTAGTTGAGCACTTGTGCGATAGTTCTAGATCGTTTGTATGTCCTTGCTTGATTGATTGAGTGAAATGATTGTGTTTGTCTCATGTGCATATGGGTAGTGTTTTCTCATTAGACCTCTTTTCTATTCTAAATCTCTTCCATCTAAACCCCTCAGATGCCTCTGAGACGTGACACCGGTTTTGCCTTCCCACCGAAGCTCACCCAGTAGATCCAATAGCAGAATACGTTGATGCAATTGCTAGTTCAGAATCAGGGCAACAACAACAACAACAACAACAACCCGTCGCCCGTGGACAATCTAGCCCGTTTTCTAAGGTTACAGCCACCGGTGTTTTCCAGTAGCACCGATCCAATAGTTGCAGACGATTGGCTATGCCGTATTGGAAGGGAGTTGCCCACCGCAGGTTGCATAGATGCTGAGAGAGTGCGCTTTGCCGCACATCAATTGGATGGACCACCAGCCTCATGGTGGGAGAATTACACAACCACTTTTCCTATAGCCAACGTCACTTGGGACCAGTTTCAGCAAGCTTTCCGCACAGCCCATGTCTCCACTAGAGCTATGCAAATGAAGAAGCGGGAGTTCCGCAACTTACACCAGGGGAACCATACTGTGGCTCAGTACGTGGACGAGTTTAGCAAGTTATCTCGCTATGCCCCTGATGATGTGGCCACAGATGCCGCGAAGCAGGAGAAGTTTATGGAAGGGATAAATGATGAGATGAGCATGCAGTTGATGGTAGCAACCTTCAACAACTACCAGGAGTTGGTAGATAAGGCTCTTATGATTGAAGGGCAGCAGCAGCAAATTGAGAGCCGCAAGAGAAAGTATGGAAAAGGGAAGTATAACTCAGGAGCTTAGCAGAAGCCTCGCCTAACCCCGAACTCGGGAGGACTTGTTCATAACCATGGAGGTCACAACCACACTGGAGGAGGATCACATAACCACAATGGATCTAAGAATGGGAATGGGCACGGAACCAACAATAATCATAACCGCCCCAACCCAGCCACGCCCGCTAAAAGGGACTTAAGTCTTGTTACATGTTTCAAGTGCGGGAAGACTGGACACTACGCCATGGAGTGCCCTGAAGGAAAGAATGGAAATGGAAATGAGAGCGCTAGGAAGAAGCCAAATCCATTCAACAAAGGACAAGTGAACCACATTAACGTGGAGGAGGTTGAAGAGCAGCCGGACGCAGTAATAGGTAAGTTTTTGGTTAAGTCATTTACCGCTCTTGTTTTTTTCGATACTGGTGCATCGCATTCATACATATCAAGGGGATTCGTGGATAAGTTTAAACTATCAACCCAAACCCTTAGGACCCCTCTTTTAGTGAGTTCACCCGGAGTAGAGTATATGGCTAGCCGATGGTGTGACCAAATACCCTTAACCATTGGTACACATATTTTCCGTCCGACCTAATTATCTTGGAATCACAAGGATTGGATGTGATATTGGGTATGGAGTGGATGTCAAAATTTGGAGGAAGTATTGACTGTGCTAGTAAGTTGATTTATCTCACCACCCTGGAAGGAAAAAGGATTAAGTATGTATCTAGGCAAGTGCCTAGGAGGAGTCAAGTGAATGCCCTTACGGGAATTGTTCAGGAGGAAATGCCTGTAGTGAAGGATTACCCGGATGTTGTTTCAGAGTTGTTACCAGGCATGCCACCAGATAGAGACATTGAGTTTTTGATAGAGCTATTGCCAGGTACAGGACCAATATCCAAGAGACCCTATCGGATGCCCGCAAATGATCTGGAAGAAATTAAGAAACATATCAAGGAGTTATTGGAGAAAGGATACATCCAAAGAAGTTCATCACCTTGGGGAGCCCCAGTACTTTTGGTTGAGAAGAAGGATAAACCCCTGAGGATGGTAGTTGATTATCGAGCATTAAATGAAGTGACAATTAAGAACAAGTACCCACTAACGATGATCAACGATCTGTTTGATAAGTTGCAAGGAGCTAAAGTATTTTCGAAGATCGATTTGTGATAGGGGTATCATCAGTTGAAGATACGATAGAAGGATATACCGAAGACAGCGTTCACAACACGATATGGATTATATGAGTACACGGTCATGTCATTTGGACTGACTAACGCCCTTGCCTATTTCATGAGCATGATGAACAAGGTGTTCATGCAGTATTTGGACAAGTTTGTTGTGGCTTTTATTGATGATATTATGGTATACTCGAAGAACGAGGAGGAGCACAAGGAGCATTTGCGCTTAGTTCTCGAGAAACTCAGGGAACACTAGTTGTATGCTAAGTTTAGCAAATGCGAGTTTTGGTTGAAGGAAGTTGGGTTCCTTGGACATGTTATATAGGGAGAAGGTATAGCAGTAGACCCCAGCAAAATTTAGCCAGTCACTGAATGGTTGGCACCCACTTCAGTTAGCGAGATCCGCAGTTTTCTTGGACTCGCAGGATACTACCGGAGATTCATTGAAAACTTTTCCAAGATTGAAAAGCCAATGACTGAACTGTTGAAGAAGGATACTAAGTTTAAATGGACAGAAGATTGCGGGGCAAGTTTCCAGGAGTTGAAGAAACGTTTGACTACAGCGCCAGTGCTAACACTGCCAGATATACATAAGGAGTTGCAAGTGTACTGCGATGCCTCACGCTTAGGACTTGGATGTGTGCTTATGCAGGATGGGAGAGTTGTTTCGTATGCCTCACGACAACTAAAACCTCATGAGTTGAACCATGCCATGCATGACTTGGAGTTAGCAGCCGTAGTGCATGCATTGAAGACCTGGAGACATTACCTTATTGGAAACCATTGTGATGTGTACACGGACCATAAGAGTTTGAAGTACATTTTCACCCAGAAGGAGCTGAACCTTCGACAGAGGAGATGGTTGGAGCTTATAAAGGATTATGACATGAAGCTACACTATCATCCAGGAAAGGCCAATGTCGTAGCATACGCTTTGAGCCGGAAGAGTTATGCTAATATCCTTGAAAACAAGGGACTGCTAAAGGAATTGGCAAAGGACATCATGGAACTTCGATTGGAGATTGTTGCTAGAGGATTTATTGTAACAATGGAGGTCCAGTCGACATTGTTGGACAAAATTCGGGAAGCTTAGAAGGATGACAAAGAGATTGCCGAGATAAAGGAGAAGATGGGCAAAGGAAAGGCCAAAGGTTTTCGTGAGGATGAGCATGATACCTTGTGGTTTGAGGACTGAGTTTATGTGCCCAATAACCAGGAGATCAGGAAGTTAATACTTCAAGAGGCCCATGACTCACCATACTCGATACACCCCGGAAACACCAAGATGTAATTGGATTTGAAGGAACATTTCTGGTGGACCGGTATGAAGAAGGATATTGCCGAGTATGTAGCCATATGTGATGTATGTCAGCACGTGTAGGCAGAGCATTAGAAGCCAGCAGGACTGTTACAGCCTATGTCGATACCCGAATGGAAGTGGGATAAACTGGGCATGGACTTTATCACCGGATTGCCCAGGACCAAAGCGGGATATGATTCCATATGGGTAGTAGTTGATCGCTTGACCAAAGTAGCTCACTTCATCCCAGTAAAAACCACCTATACAAGCGCAAAGTTGGCCAAGATATATATGTCCAGGATAGTATGTCTGCATGGAGTTCTGAGGACTATCGTATCATCGAGGAACATAGTTTACCTCAAAGTTTTGGCACCAGTTGCACCAGACCTTGGGAATGATATTGGAGTTTAGCACATCATTTCACCCGCAGACGGATGGAAAAATAGAGAGAGTCAACGAAATTTTGGAGGACATGTTGAGAGCCTGTGCGCTAGACTATGGATCTAGTTGGGATGACAATTTGCCATACGCAGAGTTTTCATACAACAATAGCTATCAAGCCAGTTTGAAGATGGCACCGTTTGAAGCCCTGTATGGATGAAGGTGCAGAACACCGTTAATGTGAGATGAGGTAGGAGACTGATAGTTGTTTGGACCAGACTTGATCAAGGAGTCTGAGGAGAAGGTTAAATTGATTTGTGACAGACTGAAGATTGCTCAGTCCAGGCAGAAGAGTTATGCAGACTCAAAACGCAAAGAGGTAACCTATGAAATTGGAGATCGAGCATATCTGCGAGTATCACCCTTGCGAGGAGTGAAACATTTTGGAGTTAAAGGAAAGTTAGCCCCGAGATTTGTAGGACTGTATCATATTTTGGAACGGATGGGAGAAGTTGCCTACAAGTTGGAGTTACCCGAGGGATTGTCAGGAGTTCATGACGTGTTTCATGTTTCACAACTAAAGAAGTGTCATGCTGAGATGACAAATATACTGCTAACAGATACAGTACCCGTGGAGGTGATACAGTTGGACAATGATTTGACTTATGAGGAGAAACTAGTTAAGATTCTTGAGTTTGCCAGCAGAGTCACCCGCAGTAAGGTTATCAAGTTTTGCAAAGTTCGGTGGAGCCACCATACCGAGGATGAAGCCACCTGGGAACGAGAGGATGATCTCCGCAAAGACCACCCACACCTATTTTCTCGCCAACCTGAATCTCGAGGGCGAGATTCATCTTAAGGGGGGTAGGTTTGTAACATCCCAAATTTTCAATTTGGAATGTTATACATTAGATCATCATTGCATATCATATTTTATTTGCTTTCGTCTCGCGATCCTCAAAATCCTAAGCAACTCAAGGACCTTCGGAGAGAGTTGGGGATTTCTCGGTTTTCATATTTGATGCTTTTATCAAATAATGAAACGAGGAATTGATTTTAATTATTTCTCTCCGAAAAATATTTCACATTAAAAATTAAAGAGTGGAGATAATATGACTTCTCCAAAATAATTGAAATATTGGAGGAAAAATATTAAAATCAAATATTTGTTTTTATTTGGATTTTACTGCAATTTGGTTTGCATTAGGGCCAAGAAAATGTTCATCTCGTTCTAAATATTTTATTTAGACTGTGAAAATTCATTTTGGCATTTTTAGATTTTTATTTATTTTTCTAGCATTTTATTTCGGTCGGCGAAATTATTTTTTTTTAAAGTTCCCGCGCCCGACTGGGCCTAAGGCCCAACCGAGCCCGGCCGGCCCAGCCGCTGCCGCCGCCGCTTCCTGCGCACGCGCGCCGCCGCCGCCCCCACTCGGACCGGAGTCCGAGTTGGACTCCGCGCCGCCCCGCCTTGGCCCCTACTCCAAGCCAGCGCCGCCCCGCCGTTATATACCGCCGCCCCGCCACCCCAACACCCCACCGCCACCACCGCCGCCCGCAGCCACCGCCGCCCCGCGCCACGCCAAGCCCCACCGCCCGCGCCGCCTAGCCGCCACAGCCGTGCGCCGCCGCCGAGCGCCGCCGCCGCCCCGCGAGCTGCCGCCCCGTCGCCCGCACCTAGCCTCGCCGGAGCCCCCTCGCCGGAGGTAGCCGCCGAACTCCGCTGCCGGTTTTTTTTCGGTTCTCTAGTTAGCGGACGTTCGTCCGTACGTTCGTCTTAATGAACAGTTTTCGCCCGTTAGTTATAGCTAATGAATGCTCGTTCATTATTCTGCTCGTGAGTTTTCTTTTATCAGATTTATCCTGCGATTTTTCTGATCGCGATTTCTGATCCGATCTTAGTTTCTGTTTTTCTTTTCGCTCGTTAGTCGGAATCAGGCGATTCAAGCGCCTAGAGTTTCATCTCGAAACCCTCTTTCCGTTTAACCAACTCAAACAAGTTTTTGCTACTCTAAAATTTGACCTAGTTTCAGATTAGTAAATGAAGCTTCTTTCTTTCGCCGTTTGAGTTTCGTTGCTCCGTTTGATTTGATTTTTTTGCATACCGGAGTTCTTAATTTGAACTTTCTAGTCAACCTATTTTATTTGAGTTTTGCTTGTGCATTGTTGTTTGTTACTTATGTATGCTATTGTTTTCTTGCGATAGAACACCCGGAATGCGAAGCGTGCTACTACGAGTCCCTAGGTTTCGCATATCGTCAGCAAGGCAAGTAACACTTTGATCATACCCTTTTATCACCCAGTTTTTATGCATTAGTACCAATCCTCAAACATTGCATGATTAGGATGTCATTAACTTGTGGGTTGGGAAGTAGTTGATGAGGAAGAACCTATTGCCCTGTTATATTCAAACCCTTGGCAGTTACTCTACGCGTTGCTTATATTACTATGCTATGCTATGCTCGTAGACGTGGTTTGGGTTTGAGTGAAATCCATGACAGACGTGAGCTTGTTAATTAATGGTTCAACTTAAGGTGGCAACTTAAATTAACATCTGGGTGGATTGAGGCACCTGGAGTACCCAGTGTTGCCTGTATTTTTGGAAATCCCGGAGTACCCATGTGATCTTCCTACGGGCCGCCACCCAGGCTCAAAGGGAACTGAGATGATTCATGCTAGAAACTTCCGTGTGCGGCCACAAGCTATTATGGGCTCTATCATAGTTGAGTAAGTTACGTGAAGCTCTTGAAGAGGCAGATCAGTAGGTAGAGGGATGTAGGTTTGGTATGGTCTGTCCGGAGTAGAGAGTTAATGTTTCTGAAAGACCGTGTCTCGGTCATCCGTTTCTCAAACACCATGTAGTGCGAGAAATCCAATGGAGGCGATCGAGTCTTGTGGGGAAAAGTCCACAAACCTCTGTAGAGTGTACAATCTAATCATGGTTAGCCGTGTCCCCGGTTATGGACAATTCTTGAGTATCTAGTACTTGGGTTATCCCATGTATCTCATCACATTTAATTAATATTGTTGGGTTGTTAATCACTTTAATTGGGATTGAGTTGGAGGAACCTTCTCAATGATGTTTCAACTACCATGATAGTTAAATTAAAATCTATTCCTTTGATGTAGGGAAAAATTGGCTTTTCGCAAAAACTATAACCATAGAGCTTTCCACCAGCCAAATATGCATGTAGTGATAGCATTATTCTGTTCTTGCTCTAGTGTGTTATATTGCCAGCATATTCCATGTGCTGACCTGTTTTCGGGCTGCAACATATTATGTTGCAGACTTTTGAGACGAGGAGTAAGGTTCGTTAGGTCGTTGCCGTGCAGCTCAGCTATGCCGTTGGAGTTGATGGACTCACTTTATCTTCCAAGCCTTCCACTGTTATCGTATTAGATGGCCTTACGCCTTATTTAGTGTAATAAGTTCTCTCTCTCGACATTCGTTGTAATAAGTGTGTGATTGCTACTCTGTTATAAATCCTCGAGTACTGTGTGTGTCAGCATTACGGATCCAGGGATGACATTGAAGCACAGAGACTTGACCATCTAAAGTCGGGTCGCTACAATAATATACTATCTTGGACATCTTTTATGATTGTGAGCACTCATTAAAATATGACATGCTAAAGAGTTGACATTGGACAAGGAAGACAACGTAATGGGTTATGTTTTCTTGCATCTGAGATAAGTTATATTGTCATGGATCATCCAACATGGTTGAGCTTGCCTTGCCCCCGCATGCTAGCCAAATCCATCGCACCAAGTAGAGATACTACTTGTGCTTGCAAATACCCTTAAACTAGTTTTGCCATGAGAGTCCACCATACCTACCTATGGATTGAGTAAGATCCTCCAAGTAAGTTGTCATCGGTGCAAGCAATAAAAATTGCTCTCTAAATATGTATGACTTATTAGTGTGGGAGAAAATAAGCTTTATACGATCGTGTGATATGGAAGAAATAAAAGCGACAGACTGCATAATAAAGGTCCATATCACAAGTGGCAATATAAAGTGATGTTCTTTCGCATTAAGATTTTGTGCATCCAACCATAAAAGCGCATGACAACCTCTGCTTCCCTCTGCGAAGGGCCTATCTTTTACTTTTATCTCCTACCTTGCATAAGAGTCATGGTGATCTTCACCCTCCCTTTTTACATTTTATCCTTTGGCAAGCACAGTATGTTGGAAAAATCCTGGTATATATGGCTAATTGGATGTGAGTTTTCATGAACTATTATTGTTGACATTACCCTTGAGGTAAAACGTTGGGAGGCAAAACTATAAGCCCATATCTTTCTCCGTGTCCGATTAAAACTCCATACACATAAGTATTGCGCGAGTGTCAGCAATTGTGAAAGACTATATGATAGTTGAGTATGTAGACTTGCTGAAAAGCTCTTATATATTGACTCTTTCCTATGTTATGATAAATTGCAATTGCTCTAATGACTGATATTATAGTTTGTTAGTTTTCAATGAAGTTTACGATTCATACTTGAAATTGTGATTGAATTATTACTCTAGCATAAGAAATCATATGACAAGAATTATGTAAGTTGTTGTTCTAAGAATGATCATGATGCCCTCATGTCCGTATTTTATTTTTATTGACACCTCTATCTCCATGTGGATATATTTTTCAATTTCGGCTTTCACTTGAGGACAAGCGAGGTCTAAGCTTGGGGGAGTTGATACGTCCATTTTGCATCATGCTTTCATATCGATATTTATTGCATTATGGGTTGTTATTACACATTATGTCACAATACTTATGCCTATTCTCTCTTATTTTACAAGGTTTACATAAAGAGGGAGAATGCCGGCAGTTGGGATTCTGGGCTGGAAAAGGAGAAAATATTAGAGACCTATGCACAGCTCCAAAAGTCCTGAAACTTCACGGAAGATGTTTTCAGAATATATAAAAATAGCGTATGGGCAAGAAGTTCACCAGGGGGCCACACCCTGCCCACGAGGGTGGGGGGCGCGCCCTACCCCCTGGGCGCCCCCCTTCCTCGTGGGACCCCTGGTGGCCCTCCGATGTCCATCTTCTGCTATATGAAGTCTTTCGATGAGAAACAAATCAGATGCCATCTCCTCGGACGAAACTCCACCGCCACATGGCGGAACCTGGGCGGAACCAATCTAGGGCTCCGGCAGAGCTGTTCTGCCGGGGAAACTTCCCTCCGGGAGGGGGAAATCATCACCATTGTCGGTGTCAAAACTGGCGGATCTCGGGTAGGGGGTCCCGAACTGTGCGTCTAAGGCGGATGGTAACGGGAGGCAGGGGACACGATGTTTTACCCAGGTTCGGGCCCTCTTGATGGAGGTAAAACCCTACGTCCTGCTTGGTTATTCTTGATAATGTGAGTAGTACAAGAGTTGATCTACCACGAGATCGGAGGGGCTAAACCCTAGAAGCTAGCCTATGGTATGATTGTATGTCGTCCTACAGACTAAAACCCTCAGGTTTATATAGACACCGGAGGAGGCTAGGGTTACACAAGGTCAGTTACAAAGGAGGAGATATACATTTCCGTATTGCCTAGCTTGCCTTCCACGCCAAGTAGAGTCCCATCCGGACACGGGACGAAGTCTTCAATCTTATGTCTTCATAGTCCAACAGTCCGGCCAAAGTATATAGTCCGGCTGTCCGGAGACCCCCTAATCCAGGACTCCCTCAGTAGCCCCTGAACCAGGCTTCAATGACGATGAGTCCGGCGCGAAGTGTTGTCTTCGGCATTGCAAGGCGGGTTCCTCCTCTGAATACACCACAGAAGAGTTTGAATACAAGGATAGTGTCCAACCCTGCAAAATAATTTCCACATACCACCGTAGAGAGAATAATATTTCCACAAATCCAATCTGCTGACACGTTTTGGCAGCATGACATCATGCCATGGTCCGGTAATTATTCGAACCGTTTTTCTTTAACCAGCCCCACACATAACGCGAGACGGTTTCTTGACACGTCTTGTCAAGGCAGAGATCGTGTTCCCCTTATTACGGGATTCTTATCAATACGGACATGGGTAACCCAACCGCGCCATCAATTACGGCGCTTGGGGGATAAGCGAGTTTTACCAGGCTAGTGGGCCCTTATAAAGGGATAAGATCTCACCTTTTTCTACCCATGCCTTCTTCCTCCTTGCTCATCCATTCTCGCGCACTCGAGCTCCAGCGCCCAAGTCCGCATCCTCCTCCTCAACTCTCTCCAAACATGTCCCGAGCGGGAGGCAAGTGGATGGCATCCTCCGTCACGGAGGGGCACATCAAAAAGTTGTGTGGAGCAGGATACTTAGCCGCGGGCATCGTGCACCGGTTGCTAGCCGCGGGGCAGGGCGTCCCTACCCTGGAACCTCATGAAAGGGTGGTTTTCCTCCCCCACTTTGTCCGCGGATTGGGGTTTCCCCTCCACCCATTCGACCACGGCCTCATGTTCTACTATGGGCTGGACTTTCATGATCTGGCCCCGAATTTCATCCTCAACATCTCGGCGTTCATCATCGTGTGCGAGGCTTTCCTCCGCATCCGGCCCCACTTCGGCCTATGGCTGAAGACCTTCAATATCAAGCCGAAGGTTGTACGCGGCCAACAAGCAGAATGCGGCAGATCCATGGTGGGAAAAATGCCCAATGTTGCATGGCTCGAGGGCTCCTTCGTGGAGACCATAAAGGGGTGGTAATAGGGGTGGTTCTACATCATCGAGCCGCGCGACACCAACTGGGTGGCGGCCCCCGAGTTTCGATCCGGAATCCCCACGCGGATCACTTCCTGGAAGGAGAAGGGCCTGTCCTGGGGTTCATTGGTGGAGCTGGAGGGACTCCAGAAGTGTATCTGGAGCATGACAAGCAAGAAATTTAAGCTTGTCAACATAGTCCAGGTCATGCTCTTCTACAGGATCCCCCCCATGTCAACAACGGTATTTCAACTTATGGGAGTTCGACCCGGCCCGGCACCAGACTCTAAGCGAGCTCTTCGACACGACGCACAAAGACGTCTGGAGGGTGCTGTTCAAGGGCGCCGAGGTCCCTCCCTCTCTCATCGAGGACCGCGGGCTAAGCGTGAAACACCCTACAAATCCGGTAAGTTCTGTACATTTGGTAGGATATTTATTTCCCATAGCTTAACCATGTGTGGGGTCTGAGCTCCCAGTCCTTTAACAGGACTGGGTGGAGGCATCAGAGCAGATTGACTGTCCGCCCCCCTGCCCGAAGACACCGCGGACGCTCTCCTGACGGAGATGCTGACTCCGACTCCTTATAAGGTGCCGGGGAAGACTAATAAGAAGGCCAAGGGAACCCGAAAGAGTTCCCGGCACCAGGTGGTATCAGACTCATCGTCCGATAACTCCACGACGCACTCCTCCCATGAATATGAGGAGGAAGATGAAGATGCTCCCCCTCCAGCCGGGTGAGACAAGAAAAGGAAGGCCGAAGGGTCCAAGAAGGGAAGGACTCTTCTTCCGGACTACTCCACCACTGCCGCCGAAGGCGAAGACGAGTGGCTGCTCAGGGCCAAGCCCCTGGCGAAGTTGTAAGTATTCAGATACCAGAGTAACTCATAGCATACATTTGCCGCACTGCTTCTCCTAACGCTGAATATGATTATGCAGACCGCCCCGAGCCCGTATCGACGTATCCTCGTCGGACGGCTCCTTGGATTCGTCGGATATGGATAACGATCCACTTCCGACCGCCTCCTCCCCTTGCCCTACGGATAATGCCGAGGTATTGTCTCAAAGGGCACAAAGACGGGGGGAGACAGTCCCGGAGGCGCCTCAAGGTGACCTTCCGGACTCCAGGAGCAAAGGAAGCAAGGCTCCCGGGGGCTCCAAGTTCGGCTCTCAGCTGAACACCGCACCGGAACCTCCAGTGGTTCCGGACTCGGGAAGGCGCCCCCCTTCCAAAAGGGGTAAGACGCCCGTGCCGGTGACCTCTGTCCATCCAGAGGCACCGGACAACCTGTTGGGAGCGCTTCGCGATGCTTCCATCGATGAAGAGCACCGCACTATTATGAGTGCGGTGATCAAGAAGGTTCAGTCCACCAAGAGCGGACTGACTGAAGCCTATGCCAGCCTTCTAACAGGCTTTGAGGTAAGTATTTAAAATATAGGGAAAATATTACCGCATAGACAGTAGCCCCTGATGCTCTGTTTGGTGTTCACAAAGAAAAGCCGAATAGAGGATCAAATAATATCTGCAGGAGTCTAATATAAGTATGTCTGTATGCGTATGCAGGCTTCATTGCTGACCTCTGCCGCACTGACTGCGGAGGTCGCCGCACTGAAGCAGGACCTCGAGGGGTCCGAGAAAGAGCTCGGCCTTGCCAAGAGGCAGCTCGAGGAGAACAAAGGTAAGTAATACCTTGTCTATATATATATATATACAAAAAAGATGCGATTGCTAAATGATAGGATCATCATGAATTTGCCAGGGGCCATGACCGAAGTGGCGACCCTGAAGCAAGCGTTGTCCGAGGCTGAAATCAAAGTGGCTCAGGAGCACACCGAGCGGGAAAAGCAGGAGGCACGGGTGGGCGAGGTGCAGCAAGAGCTCCAAGCTCTCGTGACAAAGCACGAGGAGTTGGAGCTTGACTCGAAGACGTGAGAGTCTGAGCTTGCCACGGCCCTTGAGAGCGCAAAGAATGCCAAGGCTGAAGCCCAAAAGGCCCTCCAGGAGATTGAGGCAATGAGGAAGATAGCGGCGGGTAAGGCATTCAATATGCAAAGCAAGCATGTGAAAGTAAATTACTTGTTACTTACCCGAGTCCGGAGCTCTCCGGGAGCATTCACAGATTTGCCCCACAGCATGTCGAATGCCGCAAAAGTTTTACCAGGCCGAGGAGGGAAGCTCGACCAGCTGAAGCAACTGGTCGAGCTGCACAAGGCGGTCGAACAGGCCATGAACGGCTTTATAGTCCGGATGTGGCCTGGTGACGCCCTTGCCAACAGCTACTTCGGCCTGGTGAGGCGGCTTGTGGATGCCTGCCCACGGCTGGAAGTCATTAAGCAGTCCGTCTGCATCGAGGGTGGACGCCAGGATTTTGCCCGTGCGAAGGTGCACTGGGCCAAGGTGGACGCCGAGAAGCTGGTGAAGGAGGGGCCACCATAGGGCAAGGAGCATCGCCACCCCGAGATGTATTATGAGGGTGTCGTGAAGGGTGCTCGTCTTGTAGCGGACGAGTGTGCGAAAGATGTAATATTTGAATGAACTTGCTTGTGTGATCCTGTGGTATGAAAACTTGTTCATATGCGCTATGCAACGCTTGTTTGAATTTAAAATATTACCTCCTGTTCGGCTGTTTATCAAATCTGAGAGACGGCTAGTCGTTGGCTTCTGCCCCCATGCCATGAGTGCTGGGGTGTTCGGGATAAACCTGAGCACTCTTGTTCCCATTTTTGGGTCCTTCGAGGGAGGTGCTCAGCGCAACGAACAAGGCAATCAGAACATAATGCTTTATCACTCTCACTTAGACATAGAATTCTATAATTTTAAATTTTGGCGAAGCCCCTAGTATTCGGAAGGCCGAATTTGGGGCGCTATACACGCCTTAAGCCGGACAAAGCCGACTCCTCGCTCTAAGCGGCATAAGTCTTTAGGGACTCGAAACCTCTCGAACAGCGACCAGTCTCTCGCCTTATCATGACAGTCAGTTTTAGCTTTCTCTACTGAGGTGCTTAGCCTAGCTGAACCGGGGCACAATCAAAGTAGTTCTCCCAGTGCTACCTTAGCCGATATAGAGGAACGTAAGGTACCAAAACATGGGAGCCGGGCAAACCCAACTATTGACCCAAGACATGATTCAGAGCTGATGCATATAATGCTATAAGTTCGGGGTGGCGCACTGTCTAAAGTGTTCGGACTTCTCACGCCGTATTATGGGGTATGATTAAGCCCCTAGCGTATTGGCTGTACCAGAGTGTACGGGTGCTGGATGTCATGAATGAACATATGTATATATAAAAAAAGAAGAATAAAGAATGCGATAATAGTCTAGTGCTATGCATTGTTTATTCAAAAAGGTGCGTTAAAGCAGAATGATACAAGTGGTGCGGTAAGAAAAAAGTAGGAATATTTGACATGTCCCCTCCAAGGGCAAGCTGAGGAATGGTATTTAGAGCGAGTATTTCACTCGTTGTCAGAGACCACCTGGGAGTTCCGTGGTGCGACTTAGCTTTCTGCCTCCTTGGTTGCTGCATCATGTGTTCGGCAATCATACTGCCGGACAGGGTTTCCAGAGATTAAGGTCCTGAAAGAGAGGAAAATAACAAAGCGGAAAGCCCCTAGTGCGGTTGAGCCACGTCTTGGGGCGTGCCGTAGTCGTGCCCCCTCCCCACCTATGCCCATGGTATTTTCAATGCATAATTATGTACGCGTGGCACAGATTTCGCCGTTTGGCTGGTACTGGGGTGGGGGCCGCATTGCTATGCGAGCTCGGAACATGCCAGGTGGTCTTGCTGCCGATTACCCTGGGCGCGCTTGAAGGTGTCCGGGTCCTTAATCGCCGAACTAGTGGATTGCCTTAAGAGCCTGCTTTGCGCTTCTGCTACGAGGGCCGCAGTGTGCTCCTCCATGCGGAGAGAGCGCTCCGTGTTTCCATTAACTGTTATGACCCCCCGAGGTCCTGGCATCTTGAGCTTGAGGTATGCATAATGCGGTACCGCATTGAATCTCGCGAATGCGGTTCACCCGAGCAGTGCATGATAGCCACTGCGGAACGAGACTATATCAAAGATTAACTCCTCGCTTCAGAAGTTATCCGGGGATCCGAAGACCACTTCCAGTGTCATTGAGCCTGTGCAATGGGCCTCTACACCTAGTATGACGCCTTTGAAGGTCGTTTTTGTGGGTTTGATCCTTGAGGGGTCTATACCCATTTTGCGCACTGTGTCCTGATAAAGCAGGTTCAGGCTGCTGCCGCCATCCATAAGGACTCGAGTGAGGTGAAATCCGTCAATGATTGGGTCTAGGACCAGTGCGGCGAATCCGCCATGACGGATACTAGTTGGGTGGTCCCTACGATCGAAGGTGATCGGGCAAGAGGACCATGGGTTGAACTTTGGGGCGATTGACTCCAACGCATATACGTCCCTTAGCACACGCTTCTGCTCCCTGTTGGGGATGTGAGTTGCGTACATCATGTTCGCCGTCCGCACTTGTGGGGGGAACCTCTTCTGTCCTCCGGTGTTCGGCTGCCGGGGCTCCTCCTCGTCATCGCTATGCGACCCCTTATCTTTGTTTTCGGCATCTAACTTGCCGGCCTGCTTGAACACCCAACAATCCCTGTTGGTGTGGTTGGCTGGCTTGTCGGGGGTGCCGTGTATTTGATACAAGCGATCGAGTATACGGTCCAAACTGGACGGGCCCAGAGTGCTTCTTTTAAATGGCCTTTTCCGCTGACCGGGTTTAGAGCCTTTGAATCCAGCATTGAATGTCGTATCCTCTGTATTGTCGCTGTTAATGCAGCGCTTGTGTTTGTTGCGACGTGACCTGCCATTGCCATCCTTGGTATCCGAAGTACCATGGTTCTTTGATATGTTATTGCTGCGAGCCAGCCAGCTGTCTTCTCCTGCACAAAAGCGGGTCATGAGTGTCATGAGGGCTGCCATAGATTTCGATTTTTCCTGGCCAAGGTGCCGGGCGAGCCACTCATCGCGGATGTTATGCTTAAAAGCTGCTAGGGCCTCTGCATCCGTGTAGTCGACGATTTGATTCTTGTTTGTCAGGAACCGTGTCCAGAATTTCCTGGCCGATTCCTCTGGCTACTGAATTATGTGGCTCAAGTCATCAACATCTGGCAGTCGCACATAAGTGCCCTAGAAGTTGTCGAGGAATGCGGCTTCTAGATCTTCCCAACAGCCAATGGACTCTGCTGGCAAGCTGTTGAGCCAATGCCGAGCTGGAACTTTGAGCTTGAGTTGGAGGTATTTGATGGCGTGTAGATCATCACCGCGGGCCATGTGGATGTGCAAGAGGAAATCCTCGATCCATACCGCAGGATCTGTTGTGCCGTCGTATGACTCGATATTTACGGGTTTGAAACCCTCTGGGATTTGGTGATCCATTACTTCGTCTGTGAAGCATAGGGGGTGTGCGGCACCTCTGTACTGGGCTATATCGCGACGCAGCTCAAATGAGTCTTGCCCGCTGTGTTCGTCCTGGCCAGATTTACTTTTACTGTATCCGGCGTGACGGTTATCGTCTCGCATAGTGGTGCGCCCTCGTGATCCGTAGATCAATCTTGCATGTTTTCCTTTGTCCTCCAATACGTCTCGCAGGTCTAGCATGTTTCCCCATGCCTTGTCATTTTTATTTGAGTGGCTCGGGGTGCGGGCTGAGTTTTTGGCCGAAGTGCCTCTCTGTCACGGCCACAAGGTGGCCGGTCAGCCGCATCATATGGTGGAGATGCAGGTTTGAGTGCTTCCTCCTCCAGTCGGGGTAGCAACCTACGCTTTGGGTAACTCTTGGAGGGGTGTTAGAGTTTATATTCCTCGGCCGCAAGGACTTCAGTCCATCTGTCAGCTAGCAAATCTTAGTCAGCTTGAAGCTGTTGTTGCTTTTTCTTAAGGCTATTTTCCGTGGCTATAAGCCGGCGCATGAAGCGCTCTTGTTCGATGGGATCCTCAAGCACGACGAATTCGTCATCGTCGAGGCTTGCCTCATCTTCGGAGGGAGGCATGTAATTATCATCCTACGCCTCTCCATCTGCCGCTCTGTCTGGAGGGCTGGCTTCTCCATCCTCCTGCCCTAAATCTTGCTGGAGGGGATTGTTGTCGTCTTCGGCACTGTCCGGAGTGCTATTATCTCCTGTGCTCGGGTCACCGCTTTTGCTTTGGCGAGACTTAGAGCGGCGCCGCTGATGCCAGCGCTTGGGTTGCTTTTTGGAGGGGTCATCCTCCGCTGTCTCGTCGCCATTGCCTTCTTTGGGTGTGTCCACCATGTATATATCATATGATGAGGTGGCTGTCCAGTGCCCACTGGGCAGTGGTTCCTCTTCGCCTCCCGCATCGTCGTCCATACCGTCAATGTCTTTGAAGTCGAAGTCGAGCATGTCGGTTAAGTCGTCGATAGTGGCTACTAAGTGGGTGGTGGGTGGGTGGCGAATTTCTTCGTCATCCGCATCCCAATCCTGCCGGACATAGTTCGGCCAGGATTCTCCTGATAGGGAGAGAGACCTTAATGAGTTCAGTATGTCGCCGAAGGGCGAGTGCTGAAAGATATCAGCGGAGGTAAACTCCATGATCCGCGCCCAATCGGATTCGATAGGCACGGGCACAGGCGGTTGGGAGTCCGTGGTCGGGGAGGAATCCGGTAGTTCGGCATCATGGCTCTCGTGAAGGGTAAGGTCGATACTCGGCTCGATCGCCGATGAGAGTGCGGCCTCCGTGGCGGGGTCTATCCACTTGTCCATGGATGGCGCAGCTGGTTCCAAATTAAGGGTCAGAGCGGTTGCCGGTGCGATCTCCTGAACACTGTCTGATGGTAGAGCTAAATCATACTCATCGTGACTGTGTGGCGCAAAAGGCAGGGGCTCGAATCCGTCGAAGATCAAGTCTACGCGGATATCGGCCGTGTAGTTTAAGCTTCCAAACCTGACCTGGTGGCCAGGGGCGTAACTCTTGATCTGCTCCAGATGGCCAAGCGAGTTGGCCCGCAGCGCGAAGCCGCCGAACACAAAGATATTTCCGGGGAGAAAGGTCTCACCCTGGACCGCATCGCTATTGATGATCGAAGGAGCCATCAAGCCTAACGGCGACGTCACAGAGGAATTCTCAATGAAAGCACCAATGTCGGTGTCAAAACCGGCGGATCTCAGGTAGGGGGTCCTGAACTGTGCGTCTAAGGCGGATGGTAACAGGAGGCAGGGGACACGATCAACATCATCTCCTCTCAAAACCCTAGTTCATCTCTTGTATCCAATTCTTGTCTCCAAGTCCGGGATTGGTGCTAGTAGGTTGCTAGTAGTGTTAATTACTCCTTGTAGTTGATGCTAGTTGGTTTATTTGGTGGAAGATCGTATGTTCAGATCCTATATGCATATTAATACCCCTCTGATTATGAACATGATTATGCTTTGTGAGTAGTTATGTTTGTTCCTGAGGACATGGGAGAAGTCTTGCTATTAGTAGTCATGTGAATTTGGTATTCGTTCGATATTTTGATGAGATGTATGTTGTCTCTCCTCTAGTGGTGTTATGTGAACATCTACTACATAACACTTCACCATTATTTGGGCCTAGAGGAAGGCATTGGGAAGTAATAAGTATATGATGGGTTGCTAGAGTGACAGAAGCTTAAACTCTAGTTTATGCGTTGCTTCATAAGGGGCTGATTTTGTTGTAGTTGCGGATGCTTGCAATAGAGGTTAATCATAAGTGGGATGCTTGTCCAAGTAAGGAAAGTACCCAAGCACTGGTCCACCCACATACATAATTATCAATGTACCGAACGCGAATCATATGAACGTGATGAAAACTAGCATGACGATATTCCCATGTGTCCTCGCGAGTGCTTTTCTCTATATAAGAGTTTGTCCAGGCTTGTCCTTGGCTACAAAAAGGATTGGTCCACCTTGCTGCACTTTATTTACTTTTGTTACTTGTTGCTCGTTACAAATTATCCTATCACAAAACTATCTGTTACCACTTATTTCAGTACTTGCAGAGAATACCTTGCTGGAAACCGCTTATTATTTCCTTCTGCTCCTCGTTGGGTTCGACACTCTTACTTATCGAAAGGACTACGATAGATCCCCTATACTTGTGGGTCGTCACTTATCCTATTTATAGAGGCCCTGGTCCTCTCCCCAAATATTGAGCGAGAAGGGAGCCAACAACGTCCTATTTGAAAGGGGACAACTAGTACAAGTTATCCTGACAAAAGCAGTCTTCGCCTGCCAAAGGCTCTGGTGGTGACGCCGCCTTGGGCTCCATGGTGACCTCCGTCTTGCCATCCTGCTGGTCTTGGTCTCATTGCACCAATATGGAAACCTTTGCTTGATGCCTCGGTACTCTTCGTTTGCACTTGCCTCCTTAGCACCAAAGAGGAAACAAGGACATTGTGCGCGCTGGCGCCCGCCTGGTCTCGATCGTCATGGCTCACGTCATTGGAACCTCGCGAGGTTTACCTGGCCTTGATCTCCCCTCCCCTCACGAGCCAGCCTGGTGAGGCCGCTCCTGAGGAGGTCTTGTGTCGTCCGCCTCGCGAGGCTTGGCCTCTCGCGAGGGTCTTGAATGCTTGTTGGTGAAGATGGGCCGTACGGGCCCGCTTGCAGAGCCACGCCGTGGGCCGCAGGCAGGCAAGTCTGGGGACCCCCGTTCCCAGAACACCGACAATCATCAACTCCGTGGTGGATAATTACTGGCGTGACGTATCAGGTGAAATCCATGCAGTATATTTTTATATTTCATATTGCTTTCTTTGAAAGAACAATTACTCTCGTTTGCAGGTTCTTTAAATGCAGGACAAGTCGTCTACTGCAAAAGGGACTATTATATCACTGAGCTATTGAATGACTCATACCGGTTTATATCATGGTCAAATATGGAGAATCTCAAGACAACTCCTCGAGTCGTCTTAAGACTCAGGGGCTACAATGATATGACTCGGCAGAATTTTCCGGTTCAGTGACTTCAAGAACTCCAGGTCATTGGAGGAAAAATAACCCGGTCCCGCAGGCTACTGTCCTATTGGCGAAAATCTAAAGGCCGCCAGAAAATTTCCGGCTTAACAAGAAGGATTCCGGTTCAAAATCCGGCTCAAGGGAATCTGTCTCCTACAAAGCGCTGAAGCTCTCAATATCTGGTTTAAATTCCGGCTCAAGAAAAATCTGTCTTTCACAAAGCTTTGAAGTTATCAATACCCGATTTACAATTCCGGCTCAAGAAGAATTTGTCTCTCGCGAAGTTCAAGTATCAGGGAAAATTAAAGGTTGCCAAAGAGAACTTGCTGCCATAATACACGGTTCAAACATGGGTATCCTGCCTTATTGGCTCATCAAATGGACATTTGGGGGCTTCCTGCTCGTATGTGAAGCATAGCTGTGAATATCCCTCTTGATCCAGTGCAATGCCACATCGTCACATGGTCATTTGGATGCTTCCTGCTCGTATTCGAAGCATAGCTGTGAATATCCCTCTTGATCGGCAGAATGCCACAATTATGGTCACTTGGGGGCTTCCTGCTCGTATTCGAAGCATAGCTATGAATATCCCTCTTGATCAGCGCAATGCCCCACTTATGGTCACTTTGGGGCTTCCTGCTCATATTTGAAGCATAGCTGTGAATATCCCTCTTGATCGGCGCAATGCCACACTTATGGTCACTTGGGGGCTTCCTGCTCATATTTGAAGCATAGCTGTGAATATCCCTCTTGATCGGCACAATGCCACACTTATGGTTACTTGGGGGCTTCCTGCTCATATTTGAAGCATAGTTGTGAATATCCCTCTTGATCGGTGCAATGCCACACTTATGGTCACTTGGGGGCTTCCTACTCATGTTTGAAGCATAGCTGTGAATATCCGTCTTGATCGGCAGAATGCCACAAACTACTTGGGGGCTTCCTACTCATATTTGAAGCATAGCTATGAATATCCCTCTTGGTCCGACTCATACGCCATGGTTACAAAGCACGTGGGGGCTTCCTGTTCAAACATAGGTGTATTCACCAAAGAGAACATAGCGTTACTACCCTCGTGAGCTGGCTTGGAACACGAGGTGTATTCACCAAAACTTTCCGGTATATTTTGAATTGTGCCATGGGAATCATGCGCTTATAAATCATTGGATTATTACCTTCACTGGGTATGGCAATGTAAGCCAACTGTATAAATCAATCCTACAGGTATGTTTTCCTGGTTATATGAATATGCGAGGTTTGATAACCCGCCCTGGCTTTTGATGTTAAGTCGCTAGGGCGTATGTTGCTTAAACTCTATGCAGGATTTGCAGAACTATGACTTATATAAATGATTAAGTTCAAACTCATCATCAAAATTGATGTTTCAAAAGGGTTATCCATTTTGGATTTTCTCAAAGGCTATAAGCCACCGGGTTATAAAAATTCTGACTTACAATGAATGTGCATTAAGTCGCCATCGGCCAAGAGCCGCCAAGTATTTAAACTTTGGATTTACTTATCAACAGATAAGGTATTCAAATCTTTAATAGCCAAACTTGGCTGGATTTTCATTATAATATTGAATGATTGAGGTTTTCATATCGTATTATATTATTCAAATATTGAATAGTCAACATGGCTGGATTTTTATTATGGTTATCAATAACCAGTATTATGATTGAGGTTTTCAAACTCGCTTTAGCACAATGTCTATTATTTTATCAATGGATATGACTTATTCTACAATGGAAGGAATAGTCCCGAGTCACTGCAGGCTTACGACCCGGCACTTGGGGGCTACATTATCTAGATCATGATTATATAAAATATGGAAGTCCCATGTCGCTACAAGCATGCACTATGACACTTGGGGGCTAATGCAAGGTCATTTTTTACTTGCCTTATTAAAGACCCGACTCATCACATCATAATGACCCGGCCCTTGGGGGCTACCAATTGCGCCTGTCAAAAATTCAAGTATATATAAAGTCCCAGCTCGGTATTATCTTACTGAGCCGACCCTTGGGGGCTACACGTTGTTGTTCAAGTCGACATGATCATATCTACAAGTCCCCAGGTTGCTGCAAGCATGACAACCCGGCATTTGGGGGCTACATATGTGAAATATTCAGTTTTGACTAGTGACTGAGATGAATAACCTGGATTTCTTCAAGGTTGCAATATTTATATTGAAGCAAGTCTTAAGCTGTTACTACCATCCCTTCTTAAGACTTGGGGGCTACAAGTGATATGCATATAAGGGAGGTATGTTTTCAAGCTTGGTGTTATCAACAATTATGACCTGTTGACAGCAATATTCACAAGTCAATAATTTTGGCAAGTTTTTCGTCTTCAAGCCGACTGAAAATCACATGAGTATTTCAAGACCAATATTTTTGTTAAGCATTAGGAGCTGAATCAAATGAATTATTCTTCATAATATTTCTATGAGAAGCCAATGTCAGCAAATTGATTATGAAGCTGGTCTATTGACCCAGACTGTCCAGAAGAAGGAAATGACAAGAACTTAAGGATTATCAGGTACCGGTTTACAAGAATTTTTAACCCAGAGCACAACCTGTCAAATTTGTTCATTTGTTTATTTTGCAGGATCAGTTTAACATGGATAAATCCAAATTAAACTGGGGGCTAATGTCGGGGATATACCCCGCGGTATGACCTGGCCGGACTTGGCGACTCACTAATGACCCACCTTAACTTGGCGACTCATGAAGTGACCCGCCCGGATCTCTCCACTCACTGATGACCCAGTCGGGCATGTTCACTCATTGGGGACCCGGCAGGCGGGTTAGAGGAGCGACAAGACCTGGTGGCCCAGAAGGTGGCTCGTGGGAAGGCCGGCGTACGTTATGGTGGGCCGGCTTAAGAGGAAAGCATAAGGAATATTCCCTTACAAAGGAAGAAAGACTAGGACTCCACTTGTAATAGAGTAATCCTAATCCTACTAGGACTAGTCATGTAACCCGCCCCTTCAACTTATATAAGGAGGGGTAGGGCACCCCAAGAGGGACAAGTTAGGTTTAGACAGACAAGTCAATAGCTCTCGAGATAGAGCACCCTTGTAATTGTGATCATCATCATCAATACCAATGAAGCATGATGTAGGCTTTTACCTCCACCGTTAGGGGCCGAACCTAGGTAAAACCTCGCGTCTCTCGTTCCACTCAACCCCTCTCAAGCTACCACAAAGATGTGTTGGCCTCACGACTAAGTCCTCGCACTAAGGACATCTGTCGTGACAATTCCACGACACCCACCAAGGATAGAAGCGCATATCAGAGACGCTTTTGCAAGGTGGATATCATTACATCATACCATTACATAATAGTTGGCATACATACAAAAGGCAAACAATTGCCGCATGAATACATCAACATCATACATGAGAACAACATCCGACTACGGATGAAACACAAACAAAAACTCAAACGACATCCACCCTGCTAGCCCAGGCTGCCGACCAGGAACCTAACCCAAGATCGACGAAGAAGAAGAACTCCAAGACAAGCAAACATTGCTCTCACGTGATGACCATCGCATTACCTGTACCTGCAACTATTGTTGTAGTAATCTGTGAGCCACGAGGACTCAGCAATCCCATTACCATGGGTATCAAGACTATCAAAGCTTAAGGGGTATGGAAAGGGGGTAAGGTGGTGAGGTTGTAGCAGCGACTAAGCATTGTATGGTGGCTAACTTATGAGTACAAGAGTAAGATGAGAAACTACGCAAACGGTCACAAACTAGAAATGATCAATAAGTGATCCTGAACTACTTACGTTCCAACATAACCCAACCATGTTCTCTTCTCGAACGCACCCGAAAAGAGACAGTCACGATTACGCACGCGGTTGGTGTATTTTATTTGAGTTTACTTCAAGTCCTATACAACAAGATATTAACAAATTCCCATCTGCCACATAACCGTGGGCACGACTCTTGAAAGTTTAAACCCTGCAGCTTGCAGGGGTGTCCCAACTTAGCCCATGACAAGCTCACGATCCACGGAGACAATCCTCCATCGTGAGACCCTCCGACCAAACTCGGAATCTTGATGCACAAGACATTTCGACAATGGTAAAACAAGTCCAGCAAGACCTCCCGATGCACTGACCTAGCCTTATAGGAGTTGCGCGTATCTCTTTCTTAGGGTACACTAGATGGGACCAGCTACGAGTAAAACCAGCCCTCAAGTTTCCCCGAGGTGGCCCCGCAGGCTGGCCGTTTGGGAGCAACACCATCAGCATTGGTCCCCCTGCTATGGAGAAAATCCTCGGGTTCATGACGCCCTATGCCAATTAATTATTAGGTTAAAGTATTATTATGGCAAATGTTAAAACCAATGTTGGGCCTGGCTGGAAGAGTTTAATTCAAAGCGAACTGTCAAGAGGGCCCCATAACCCTCACCGTGTTAGGGATGCAAAATCAAGGAACATAACACAAGTATGCTGGAAACTAGGGCGACAAGAGTGGAACAAAACACCAGGCATAAGGCCGAGCCTTCCACCCTTTACCAAGTATATAGATGAATTAATTAAATAAGAGATATTGTGATATCGCATGATATCCATGTCCCAACATGGAACAACCTGCAACTGCACCTACAACTAGCAAAGCTATAAGAGGGGCTGAGCAAAGCGGTAACTTAGCCAAACAACGGTTTGCTAGGATGGGTGGAAAGGTTAGAGGCTATCATGGAAATTTGAGAGGCTTAATAAACAAGTGGTAGGTAGCGTGACATCGTGATAGCATCGAGACAACTAGCATAGCAAAGATAGTAGTGAGATCCAAGGTGGCGGTCATCTTGCCTGAAATCCCACTAGGAAGGATAACGAGTCCATGAAGAAGATGATCCCACGTAGTCGAACGAATCCTCACAATCGCAACGAAATAGGAACCATCGAGAAGGAGCACAACCGGAAAGAAGCAAACAACATGGTAAACACACAACACATAAACAAGACATGATGCTCAACCAATTATGATGCATGACAAGGCTACATGATGCTACTCATGGCAAGAGATGATGCATACAAGAGCAACACATCAAAGCAAATTGAAATGAGGCCGGAAACAACATATAACAATTTCGGTAAGTTCTCATATGCAAATTTCGAAATTGGTCCAGATCTGAATAACACATAATGTTGAAGTTATTAAACATCAAGCTAAAGTGCACCAAGATGATCTATGCGTCTTTCCAGTCAAATTACATATAAAGTTCGTTTAATTCGAAGATACGGCCTAGAAGATATGAGCAAAACAAGTTAAACATGACATTGATGCAAAACGCACACAAACATCAAGCAAACACGCTCAAAACATGAATGCAACAAGGCATGATGAAACTACATGCAAAACCTAGCAAGTTC
The DNA here is from genome assembly GCA_034509565.1 of Triticum monococcum. Taxonomy (NCBI): domain Eukaryota; kingdom Viridiplantae; phylum Streptophyta; class Magnoliopsida; order Poales; family Poaceae; genus Triticum; species Triticum monococcum. The sequence continues at coordinate 148,047,941 of CM067845.1, forward strand.
ATATGGAGCATACTCCAAACAGAGCCACGGTTCAACACATACACTCAATACAAGTTTCAAACACAATCTTCCCAAAATAGCAACCAAGCACTTTGCAATCAAGGAAACAACATGCTACAGGAATCATATGGGAATAACTTGACTTGTACTCAAAGTACAAACAACACGCTCCAAAAAACATTAAGGTTCAAGTTCATAGGCATCAGGATTAATCCAACATGAACAATGCAAAAAGCTACTCAATAACACAGATTATGACTTAGTGAAAAACAGGGCATACATGTGAGTAGAAATAACATGTTGACATGTTGGAGGCATGCGACAATGATGCTACAGTGCAAGAACATAACAAGCAAAAGCATGACATTAAAGTACATGTTAAACATGGCAAAAAATGATTACTAAGCATCTCCATATGAGCCCTAGATCAATGGCAATCAACAAGACAACATGCAACATGACATAAGCTAATTCTCAGACTTAGAGGAAATCTAGGAATGCAAAACTATAACATTATGATGATGACTTTGAAGGCACATAACATCAAACATAATAACTTTAATAATTATGCAAAAGACAAGGGCATGTAGTAGACATGATATACTTCAACTTAGTCCATGGGCACAAGTTCATATGATGCATGAAGTAATTACTATGATTCATGCAAAAAGGAACATGCTGTTAACAGGATGACAGATTTAGCATGATGGCAACTTCAGAGCAAGAAAGAGACAAGCTACAATAAGTTATATGGCAACCAAGGGCATGGTATCAAAGTACCCATAACAAAGAGCAAATAACATCAAGGCATCATAACCATATGGCTCAAGAACTAGTGGGGACCAACAAGACAAGTTTGAAAATTGTAACAGTTTCAGCAAGTGTAAAACAGCAACATCAGCATAGCATGTTTGCAAGCTTGGAACAGAGGTCATATGAAGTCCAAAATTAACAAACTTGGCATGCGGACAAAGTAATCATAGCATAATTCAAAACATGTAATTGGAGCATCACCAAAACAGGCATATATTGATCAATAACAAGCTCACAACATGGCATCATGAAGTTAACAGAAAACTGGAACATCATTTAGGCATGTTCAAGGCAATGAAAACATATGCTACATGACACATATGAGGCATCAAATGTCATGTTATGATAGAGCATAACATGGACATCAAAACAAGTCAACTAGGCATCTCCATATTATGCATGAAATTGATGGTAGCATCAAGTTAACATGGCAACATCAAGTAACAGTTACAGACTTAGCAAAATCACTAAGTCTCAGAAAACAACAAACATCAAGTAGCACACTTCACAAGCTTATGCTACTCACCACAAGGCACATAAAAATACATGGATGGCTGCTACCTCTTGAGCACTGCGTTGGTTTTCCCTTGAAGAGGAAAGGGTGATGCAGCAAAGTAGCGTAAGTATTTTCCTTAGTTTTTGAGAACCAAGGTATCAATCCAGTAGGAGATCACGCTCAAGTCCCACGCACCTACACAAACAAATAAGAACCTCACAACCAACGCGATAAAGGGGTTGTCAAGCCCTTCACGGTCACTTACGAGAGTGAGATCTGATAGATATGATAAGATAATATTTTTGATATTTTTATGATAAAGATGCAAAGTCAAATAAATGGCAAAGGAAATAACTAAGTGCTGGAAGATTAATATGTTGAAAGATAGACCCGGGGGCCATAGGTTTCACTAGTGGCTTCTCTGAAGAGCATAATTATTACGGTGGGTAAACGAATTACTGTCGAGCAATTGATAGAATTGAATTGAAATCATCATGCCTAACTAATGCTATGGCTCTCCACCCACCCACCCCTCCCACCCCCGGCCTAGGTTTTCCGGCGATCTACTCTTCTAGCCAGTGATTTGTGTTTCTCATCCGCCCATCTGCTCCGGCGGCTTCTGCTCCACAAGCATATACCCATCTCATATGGGTTCTTCTGGTGGATCAACGTTGGACTTGGATTTTTCTGCGGGCGCCATTTTTGCGGACAAGGTTTCCAATCATTGTGGGAGATCTATTCATTCCATGGATGACACGGGCCATTTCATTATGGTGGTGTCTTTCAACATGCATTTATTCCGTCTTAATGACGATTCTGTGGTGGCTGCCTTGGAATCAGCGATTGGGGGATCTGCTATTGAATTTTCAGTGCAAATCATCCGAGACAAGGTATTCTCCTTTTTGGTCTCTTGCAAGCAAGTTGGTCTCTGCATTCTTCAGTTGAGGTCATTCGCGTGCCCACAATTCAAATGCTATTTCCATCTTTGGGGAAATGGTGGTCTTAATTGTGTCCGTGAATTTAAGATCTGGAAAAAAGAGTGCGATGCTGAATGGATTCTAGTGAGTCCTTCTAAGAAACGTGCCACTTTGGGGTTGCTAGCCATGCATAATCCTCCGGCTAGATCATCTTTTAGATCGAGTTCATCTTTGCGAAAGAAGCTTTCTTTTGCAACGTTCCAGCAATATCCTGCTTGCAAGGGTTATAGGTACCCTTCTTCTTAGTCTTTGGTTGGTACGGTATCAGAGGCCGGCTACGTCGTTCATCCTCGCGACAGATTGATCTTTCCCTCACCGCCGGTGAATGATCTCCAGTGGATGGTGGCGACGCCACCCATCTCTTTCGGAACGATCAACGTCCCTGCCAGAAGCCCTGCCGCTAGTTCCGGATCTACTCCCACCCAGTTGGTTCGAATTGAGCATGCACTATCACATGTTTCTGTCGCACCTGAACACGTTGCACCAGACTCTCCAGCCCAACATGGATGCATGGCCTAGTTTGGGTCCCCAACCCAACATGACTCTTTTGCCCACAATGGTTCTGCTACCTTGGTCGATTGTACCACGGCCCAGCATCTCGCCCATCAGTCTCAGGATATTTTAGATTTTTCTGGTGCCTCAGTTGAAATTTCTCCCACGGCTGTTATGGGGAACCATCTTCCGTATATTTCTGAGGAGGCTGCTCAATTTAATGATCTCATTGATGATATTGTGTTCAAGGTTTGGAAATGTCAGAATTGTTTATCGATGCTGCACTACACCAATTTGTGCACCAGTCCAATTCGATGCCGTAGATGCTTTCGCCTGGGCCACCGTGCAAGAGGATGCTCTGACGCTGCGCATTCCCCGACTTACAAGTGGGTCCCGCGGGTCAATCCTACTTCCTCGGGCTGGTCAGCTAAGATTTCCTCGCCTGACGCCTCGGTTTCCCTCGCTACTATCCACGCTGAGTCTTTGCCAAGTCCCATCGCGCCTGCAACACCATCATCGCCTCCGCCATTGCCTGCCGAGCCACCGCCGATCACACCACCACCACCTACATCGACACCACCGACCTGCTTAGCCGCTTCATCTGCTGCGGCTCTGTCGCTGCCACCTTCCGAGGCGCTCTCTGCTATGGCTACCTTCACCCTTGATCCCACGCCTCTCGTGCCGCCGGGGTTCGAGATCATTGATGGTGGTCCGCGGCAGCTGCTGTGCACTTTTTACTCTCCTGCCATGGCTCCGGATCGGCAGCATGAGGAATACGCCATTGCCATCGTTGAACCAGCTCCTCTACCTGAAGAAGTTGCTATCTTCAGAAACATGGTTAGTGATTTTGTTGTTAACAATCTTGGCCGCGCTGTCCTTGATGCTCAACCATGGATCCTAGGTGTGGGTCTCCTCCGTTTCCACAGTCCTGTTGCTAGGGAGGCCCTAGTTGATCACCCCCCATTTGAGCTGGATAATAACCGATTTGTTAGATTTGTGCCGCATGATGAAGGAATCAATTTCAGAGCTATTCAGGGTTTTCGTAGGGGTTGGGTTATGATTGTTGGGATTCCTCTGGATTATCGGCGCACTCAGTACATTGCCGATGCAATCAGTACCTTTGGCCGTTTCCATCACTGGCATCAGGACGATCCGTTACTTGTTCGTACCCTGGCGTACGTTTCTTTTCCGGCAACGACATTGGTGCCGCGTGATGTGGTCTATCGGGAGTTTGCTGATTTTGGTGGTTCTCGCATTTCTTGGTCTGCTCCGATTTACATCTTCTCTGCTGATTTTGCTGATATCTTGCCACCGGACGAGGACCTGATGCCCTTTGATGGCAACCCTCATCCACTCCCTGGGCATCTACAGTTTAATAACCATAATTGGGTTATGCTTGAATTTCCTGAGATCGGTTGGGATGAGCTGCCACCTCCTCCACAGGACCATGAGCCACATCACCAGGAGGTTCATCAAGATAACCTTAATATGCAGCAGGAGATTGTAGAGGAAAACCAAGTGGATGGGAATCAGTCACATGAATCTATTATTCTGGAGGTGTCAAATGATTCTGTTAATGATCAGCAACCTGAGGAGAACTTAGCAATTCTACAGCATCCTGGTGCCCTGATACAGCCTCCTCTCCATGTTGGGGAAGTCCTCACTGTTTTTGGCCCAGTGATTCCGCCAGAGATGCAGTGGCAGCGCTTGTTCTGCAAGTTCATGCCAGCTATCTTTTCTGCTGAGATTCCAAAGTATGTGTTCAAGACTAATCTGTGTTCTCTGCTTCTGTCCAAGAGCTCATGGGATATCTGCTTCGATGGGAATGATGTCAGCTTCTCTTTGCTGCCTGCACCTGATCCAACTCCATGCTTTCCTCGTCAGGTAGTTCCAGTTAAAAGGCATGTTGCTTGGGCGTTATGCTTTGATGGCTTTGATGACCTCTCTGAGCCTGTCAGTGAGTCCTTTGAGTTCTCTGCAATGCCAGAGGTTAGTACCAAACGTGGTCATAAGCCAAAAGCTGCTGAGGTTACTAAGGTTGTGGTTGACTCTGAGGTGCGCCGCAGTGCACGTCTAAGTGCATTACGGGATGGCTATCATAAATCTCCAACCAAAGGCCTCAAGCAAGGCAACAATGAGTCCTCCTTCAAGAAGCGTCGAACAAGCTCAGCCCAGCCAGAGGAGAGAATGTCAGTGCCTCAGCCAACGCCAATTTCTGATCTTCAGCGTGTTGGAGCATGTCTGCGAATCGCACCTGACAAGATCTCTAAGGACAAGCTTGAGGCTGATCCTGCTACATCCACCAGCAGCAAGGATTCTGATGTTTAGCTCCACTGGATGGCACAATGGTTTATGGCGTACCTATTTAAACGCCATCTATCTGTTCTTCTATTGCCTGTTTAGGATATTTCCTTCCTGTTTAGTTGGTCGGTGTAGGTCATTGCATGATCTACTTTTGCTTATGCTTTCTATTTTGGTTTGTAATGAATCAGACAGGGTTTAGAGATTGGAAGGTGTTATGTTGGAACATGCGTGGTCTTAATTCTGAAGCACGACAATTAGCAGTTAAGCAGAAGATTGACGAAAGTGGTTGTTCGGTTGTCTGTCTGCAAGAAACGAAATGCATGCATATTGATCATAGGTTCATTAGGAAATTCTGTCCACGTCGTTTCGATAATTCTTCCTTCTTTGAAGGAGAGTTAATTGAGGCAAGGCATTTTGACATCATTATGGAATTCCAATCTAAGCACACTTCACAAATTTGGACTCTCGTGTCAGTTTATGGTCTGTGCCAAGGCCCGACCCTGGATGATTTCATGCAATGGTTATATAATCTTGATATTACTGGAACAGATCGACTGGTTTTTTACTTCAGTTGCATGGACCATTGATCATCCTAACACGCTTGTTCTGCCACTGGCTCGTACGGCTTCTGATCATGTCCCATGCGTCGTCTCGATTGCTACTGTCATTCCTAAAGCTAAAAAATTTCGCTTTGAGAATTATTGGATTGACTTGCCTGGTTTCTTTGACTGTGTGGCTCATGTTTCGAACAAACCTGTGGCAAGACAATCGGCTGCCCTAAATATTTCCTCTAAATTCAAACCGCTAAGGCATGCACTTAAGAAATGACACATGAGTTTGTCGACAATTAAGGCATTAATTGCTGATTGCAACAAGGTCATTCTATATTTTGATGGGCTGGAGGAGATCAGGTCTTTATCAAGGCCTGAGTTTAATTTCAGGCGAATTGTGAAATTGCATTTGGAAGATATTCTTCATTGGCACTATGTTTATTAGAAACAGCGTTGTACCATACGTAGCATTAAAGTTGGTGAGGAAAACTCCAAATTTTTTCATGCCATGGCCACGGAAAGGAATAGGAGAAACACTATCTCATCACTCAGGAATTCTGATGGTGATGTGGTTTCGGATCACCAACAGCTTGCCAGCATGTTTTGGTCAGATTTTAATCAAAGAATGGGCAATGCAAAAGGAATCCGCATGGGTTTCGATTTGGGCACATTAATTGCAAGATTTGATGGCCTTCAGGATATGTCTCATCCCTTCACTGATTCCGAGGTTGATGCTGTCATTAAGAACATGCCACCTGACCGTGCCCCCGGCCCCGACAGCTTCTCTGGGTTGTTCTTAAAGAGGTGTTGGTCAATTCTCAAGGAGGATTTCATGCAACTTGTCAAGGAATTCTATGAGGGGAAATGTAATTTGGAATGTCTAAATAACTCATTAATTACTCTTATACCAAAGAAGTTAAGCCCTGAAGTTGTCGGAGACTTCCGGCCAATCTCTTTGACCAACACATGCTTGAAGTTTTTGACAAAGCTACTTGCTAACCGTCTTCAGAAAGTGATTTTGAGATGCATTCACCGCAATCAATATGGTTTTCTCCGGTGTCGTTCAATCCAAGATTGCTTAGCCTGATGTTTCGAGTATATACATCAATGCAAAGCTTCCAAGCGTCCCATCGTTCTACTCAAGCTGGATTTCACGAAAGCCTTTGATACAATTGAGCATGATCTAATTCTCAAAATTTTGCAATGCAAGGGTTTTGATTCCAGGTGGACTGGGTGGATCAATTCTATTTTGTCCACGGGATCTTCTTCTATACTTCTCAACAGCGTGCCAGGGAAGCATTTTGTTTGTAGAACGGGAGTGCGCCAAGGTGACCCTCTATCACCGTTGCTCTTTGTGATTGCAGTAGATTTATTGCAGTCTGTTGTCAATGAGATGTGCACTAGGAACATCCTTTCTCTGCCAATCCCAACCAACTCCAATGATTACCCAATAGTGCAGTATGCCGATGACACATTAATTGTACTGCCTACGGTTGATGATCAGCTCATTGCTTTCAAGGAGATGCAGTAACTTTTGCGGAGTCAACTGGCTTGCGAGTTAATTTTAGCAAATCTTCACTCATTCCCATAAACATGAGTTATGAAGAAGGTGCCAGAGTGGCCTCTTTGCTGGGTTGTGACGTTGGCACGATGCCTTTCACATATCTTGGTTTGCCCATGCGAACTTCTAGGCCCACCATTTATGAGCTGATGCCTCTGGTGGATCGCATCGAGAGCCGTTTATCTGCCTCTTCATGCTTTCTTAATCAAGGATGCCGACTGCAACTTGTTCAGTCCGTGTTGTGCTCCATGCCAATATATTTTTTGTGCACTTTATCTCTTCCAAAGGGCATTATTCAGCAGCTAGAGAGGATCATGAGGCAGTGCCTGTGGAGGGGTAACACGGATAACCCATGCCAATCTTTGGCTGCTTGGGATCTAGTCTGTCGTCCTAAGGGTTTTGGAGGTTTGGGTGTTCTCAACTTGACTATCCAAAATGAAGCTTTACTTATTAAACACCTATTCAAGTTTTTCAACAAAGTGGACGTGCCTTGGGTTTCTCTAATCTGGGACACCTATTATGCATCATCACCACCCCAAAGCACCAGGGTCTGTGGTTCATTTTGGTGGCATGATATTATGCGTTTATTCCCAAAATTCTCCAATCTAGCGGTTCCTCAAGTTCATGCTGGTGATACGGTACTCTTTTGGCTTGATCGTTGGCAACTGGGAAATCATGCTGCCTTGTTGCAGGACTCTTTCCCAAGACTCCACTCCTTTGCTGTGGACAATGCAATCACAGTCAAAGAGTTTTTTGTGCGGCCTGACATCTTGGATCACTTTCATCTGCCACTATCGCAGGAGGCATTTTCAGAGCTCACGCAATTACAAACCCTCCTGCCTTTGGTCAATTTGAATGGTGAGATCAAGGACGTTTGGAAGTGGCCTTCCAAATCTGGTGATTACATGGCAAAGATATACTATGATTTTTGCTTCTCACATCTAGTGGTGGATCCTATTTTCAAGTGGATTTGGAAGAGTTCATGCACGCTAAAGATAAAAGTTTTTGGTTGGCTTCTGTTAATGGATCGTTTGAACACCAGAGATATGATGCAACGAAGGCAATGGATCATCCAGGATGATACTTGTGTGCTTTGCAATCTTGCTCAACATGAGGATCGGGCTCATCTTTTCTTTGCTTGCAATTATAGCCAAAGGGTTTGGAACTATCTTGGGATTTCTTGGACTGCGCAACCAAACCAAACCACATATGATATGGCTCAAGCAGCTAGGAAGGATTTTGGACACCCTTTCTTCTCTGAGGTGGTTTTCACTGCTACTTGGAATATTTGGACACAAAGGAATGGGAAAATTTTCAGGAATGAGCAACCTTCATTTAGAGCTTGGAGAAGAAACTTTATACATGACATCTCTCTTCTGTCTCACGGGATTAGATGTAAATATAAGGATAGTTTAGCTTCTTGGATAGCTGACCTTACATAGTTTTCTTTTGTAAGTATTTCTCCTTTCTTGTAATTTTTTAAAGTTGTAACTAATACTCTGTTATTTATTTAATAAAGGATTGTGAGGCTGTTGCCTTGTAGTAAATAGTCAAAAAAATGATAGAATTGAACATAGTTATGAGAATATCTAGGTATGATCATGTATATAGGCATCATGTCCAAGACAAGTAGACTGAAACAATTCTGCATCTACTACTATTACTCCACACATCAACCGCTATCCAGCATGCATCTAGAGTATTAAGTTCATAAGAATAGAGTAATGCTTTAAGGAAGATGACGTGATGTAGAGGGATAAACTCACGCAATATGATATAAACCCTATCTTTTTATCCTCGATGGAAACAATACAATACGTGTCGGTTCCCTTTCTGTCACTGGGGTTGAACACCACAAGATTGAACCCAAAGCTAAGCACTTCTCCCATTGCAAGAAAGATCAATCTAGTAGGCCAAACCAAACTGATAATTCGAAGAGACTTGCAAAGATAAACCAAGCATACATAAAAGAATTCAGAGGAGAATCAAATATTGTTCATAGATAATCAGGTCAGGTCTGGAAGCTTGAACTATACTACCGACATCCGCGGAGACTTGATCTTTGACAGATTCGAGCCCATGTCAGGTGCGCCGCACAGCCACGACGAGCATGACTTAGCCCTGCCGTCGGACGGTGTTCGGGAGATCACACCTACGGCTACTGCAGCCCTCAATCCGGAACAGATCGTGCCGTCCGAGGACGGGTGGATGGACCACGCCATGGAGGACGCACACTCAGCGGCGATAGAGCCGAATGCTGACTTCACCTCATATGAGACCTGTGTCATCAGACCCTTGGATTCGTCCCTAGCCACAGGCTCCGAACCGCTTGTGTCTGTGCCTATCAAATCTGATTGGGCACCGATCATGGAGTTTACCTCCGTGGATATATATTTCAGCACTCGCCCTTGGGCGACGTGCTAAATTCATTGAGGTCTCTCTCCTTGACAGAAGACCCTTGGTCGAACTATGTCCAGCTTGAGTGGGAAGCGGACGACGAAGAAATTCATTCCCCACGCACCACCCACTTAATAGCCACTGTCGACGACTTAACCGACTTGCTGGATTTCGGCTCCGAAGACATCGACGGTATGGACGACGATGCAGGAGAAGAACTGGAACGACCGCCCATAGGGCGCTGGACAACCACCTCATCATATGATATATATATGGTGGACACCCCCAAAGAAAGCGATGGCAATAAGGTAACGGAGGATAATCCCCTCGAGAAGCAATCTAAGCACCGGCGTCATCGGCGCCACTCTGAGCCCCGCCATAGCAAAAGCAGCGATATCGGCACAAGAGACAATAACGCTGTGGATAGTGCCGAAGACGAAGACAATCCCCTCGAGCCAGGCTTCGAGCGGGAGGATGGGCAAGCCAGCCCTAAGGAACAGGCGACAAACGGAGAATCAGAGGATGACAATTACATGCCCCTCTCCAAAGATAAGGTGAGCCTCGGCGATGAAGAACTCATCGTGCCTGAGGATCCCGTCGAGCAGGAGCGCTTCAAGCGCCGGCTTATAGCCACAGCAAAAAGCCTGAAGAAAAAGCAGCAGCAGCTTCAAGCTGATCAAGATCTGCTAGCGGATAGATGGACCGAGGTCCTAGCAGCCGAGGAATACGAACTCGAGCGCCCAACCAAAAGTTACCCAAAGCGCAAGTTGCTACCCCAACTCGAGGAGGAAGCATTAAAGCATACACTACCAGTGTATGATGCGGCTGACCGGCTACCTTGTGGCCGAGACAAAGCGGCATATCAGCCCGAAGTCCAGCCCGCACCCCGTCGCCAGTAAAACAAAAACACCAAGGCCTGGGGCAACACACACGACCTGCAAGACGTATTGGAAAACAAAAGCAGGACATACAAGATCGATCTACGGATCATGGGGGCGCGCCCCAACGCGTGACGACGACCGTCACGCCGGATATACTAAAAGCAAATCCAGCAGGGCCGAATATAGAAGAAAAGACTCGTATGAACTATGTCGTGATATAGCCTGGCACAAAGGCGCCGCACACCCCCTATGCTTCACCGACGAAGTAATGGATCACGAATTCCCAGAAGGGTTTAAACCCGTGAACATTGAATCATATGATGGTACAACAGACCCCGCGGTATGGATTGAAGATTTCCTCCTCCACATCCACATGGCCCGCGGTGACGATCTACATGCCATCAAGTACCTCCCACTAAAACTCAAAGGGCCGACTCGACATTGGCTGAATAGCCTACCGGCAAACTCCATTGGCAGTTGGGAGAACTTGGAAGATGCATTCCTTGACAACTTCCAGGGCACTTATGTGTGACCACCGGATGCTAATGACTTGAGTCACGTAACCCAACAGCCCGGGGAGTCAGCCAGGAAATTCTGGACTCGGTTCCTAACTAAAAAGAACGAAATTGTCGACTGTCCGGATGCCGAGGCCTTAGCGGCATTTAAGCATAACATCCGCAACGAGTGGCTCGCCCTACACCTCGGCCAAGAGAAGCCAAAGTCCATGGGAGCCCTCACGACACTCATGCCACGCTTTTGTGCGGGCGAGGAAAGCTGGTTGGCTCGCAGCAACAACACATCAAGAAATCCTGGCAATTCATATGCCAAAGATAGCAATGGCAAGCCACGTCGCAACACACACAAGCTCCGCAACAACGGCGACAACGTCGAAGACACGACAGTTAATGCTGGATTTAGTGGCTCTAAATCCGGTCAGCGGAAAAAGGCGTTCAAAAGAAGTAATCCAGGCCCGTCCAGTTTGGACCGCATACTCGATCGCTCGTGTCAAATTCACGTCACCCCCGATAAACCAGCCAACCACGCCAACAGAGAATGCTGGGTGTTCAAACAGGCCGGCAAGTTGAATGCCGAAAACAAGGAAAAGGGGCTGCATAGCGACGACGAGGAGGAGCCCCAGCCGCCAAACACAGGAGGACAGAAGAAATTTCCTCCCCAAGTGAAAACGGTGAGCATGATATACGCAACCCATATTCCCAAGCGGGAACGGAAGCGTGCACTAAGGGACGTCTATGCGATGGAGCCACTCGCCCCAAAGTTCAACCCATGTTCTACTTCTCCGATCACTTTGGATCGCAGGGACCACCCTACTAGTATCCGTCATGGCAGTTCTGCCGCATTGGTCCTTGACCCCATCATTGACAGATTTCATCTCACTCGAGTCCTCATGGACGGTGGCAGCAGCCTGAACCTGCTCTATCAGGATACAGTGCGCAAAATGGGTATCGGCCCCTCGAGGATCAAACCCACAAAAACCACATTTAAAGGTGTCATACCAAGTGTAGAGGCCTGTTGCACGGGCTCAATCACACTGGAAGTGGTCTTCGGATCTCCGAACAACTTCCGAAGCGAGGAGTTGATCTTCGATATCGTCCCCTTCCGCACTAGCTATCACACACTGCTCGGACGAACCGCATTCGCCAGATTCAATGTGGTACCGCATTATGCATACCTCAAGTTCAAAATGCCAGGACCTCGCGGGGTTATAACAGTTAATGGAAACGCATAACGCTCGCTCCGTATGGAGGAGCACACTGAGGCCCTCGCAACAGAAGTACAAAGCAGCCTTCTGAGGCAAACCGCCAATTCGGCAATAAAGCCCCCAGACACCTTCAAGCGAGTTCAGAGTACCCTGCAACAGGATCGCCCGGCACGTTCAGAGCTTGCCTAGCAATTTGGCCTCTGTCCTAGTCCCAGTCAAGCGGCGAAATTTGCGCCGCGCTTACATAATTACGCACTCAAGATACCATGGGCATAGGCGGAGGCACGACTATGGCACGGCCCCGCAATGCGGCTCAACCGCCTCAGGACCCGTATATCTTTACCATTTTTATCCTTTCAGGACCCTATTCTTTGAAGGCCCTCTCCGGTAGCCTGATTATCCGACCCATTACCGGAAGGAAACACCAAGGAAGCAAGAAGCTTTGACGTACAAGGGAATCCCCAGGTGGTCTCTGATAACGATCGCTATACCTGTTTTACATACCCACACGCAGCTTGCCCTTGGACAGGACATGTTAAATAGTCCTATTTCTTGCTTATTGCACTACTTGTATACATACGCTTTGACGTATCATTTAAATAACAATGTACATCGTTAGTTTATTATTGCATTTCTTCATCTTTTTTCCATGTCTGCTTATTTATGACAAATTGCACCCGTACATTATGGTACGTCCAGTGCGCCAGGGGCTTCAGTGTACCCCATAACACGACAAGAAAAGTCCGAACACTTTCGACATTGCGGCACCCCGAACTTATAGCATTATATGCATCAGCTCCGAATCATGTCTTGGGTCAATAGTTGGGTTTGCCCGGCTCCCATGTTTTGGTACCTTACATTCCGCTATATCGGCTAAGGTAGCACTGGGAGAACTACTGCGATTGTGTCCCGGTTCTTCCGGACGAGCACCTCAGTAGAGAAAGCCGAAAACTGACTGTCATGATGCGGCGAGAGCTGGTCGCTGTTCGAGAGGTTTCCGCTTCGGGTGAGGAATCGGCCTTGTCCGATTTAGGCATATATAGCGCCCCAAGTTTGGCCTTCCAAATACTAGGGACTTCGCCAAAATTTTAAATTGTAGACTTCTATGGCTAAGTGAGAGTGATAAAGCTGTATAGTCCGATTGCCTTGTTCGCTGTGCTAAACACCTCCTTAAAGGACCATTTTTTTGGATAAAGAGTGTTTAAGATTTATCCCGAACACCTCAGTACTAGTTATATGGGGGGAGAAGCCGACGACTGGCCAACTCTCAGATTTAATAAACAGCCGTGCAGAAGGTAATGTTTTAAATCAACAAGCGTTATATAGCGCACATGAACTCGTTTTCATATTACAGGATCACATGAGTACATTCATTCAAATATTAAATCCTTAGCACATTCCTCCGCCACAAGGCGGGTACCCTTCAGGACACTATCATAATACTTTTCAGGGTAGCGATGCTCCTTGCCCTCTGGTGGCCCCTCCTTCACCAGCTTTTCGGCATCCATCTTCGCCCAGTGCACTTTCCAACGGGCAAAGGCCCTGCGCGCACCTTCAATGCATACGGACCGCTTTATGACTTCAAACCGTGGGCAGGCATTCACAAGCCGCTTTACCAGGCCGAAGTAGGTGCCAGGCAGGGGCTCGCCAGGCCACATCCGGACTATGAGACCCTTCATGGCCAGTTCGGCCGCCTTGTGAAGCTCGACCAGTTGCTTCAGCTGGTCGCTCAAGGGTATCAGATGTTCGATCCCATCATATTGAGACCAGAACAACTTTTCCATCGAGCTCCCTTCCTCGGCCCGGTAGAACTCCGCGACATCCGATACACTGCGTGGTAGATCTGCGAACGCTCCTGGAGAGCTCCGAATTCAGGTAAGTAAAAGGAAAGTCTCCTTCACATGCTTGCTTTGCATAATGAATGCCTTACCTGCCGCTATCTTCTTGACCGCCTGAATCTCCTGGAGGGCCTTTTGGGCTTCGGCATTGGCATTTTGTGCGTTCTCGAGGGCCTTTGCAAGCTTGAACCCCTGCGTCTTAGAGTCACGCTCCAAGGACTCGTATTTCTTGACGAAATCCTAGGGCTCTTGCTGAACCTCGCTGACTCGAGCCTCTTGTTTCTCGCGCTCGATGCACTCCTTGGCCGCTCTGTATTCAGCCTCGGATAGCGCCTTCTTCAGGGCCACCACTTTGGTCGTGGCCCCTAGCAAAATTCATGATGATCCTATGACCTAATGACCACTTTTTTCTTTATCAATATACATACGGGGTATCACTTACCTTTGTTCTCTTCGAGCTGCCTCTTGGTAAGGCCCAGCTCTTCCTCGGACCTCTCAAGGTCCCGCTTTAGTCTGGAGACCTCCGAAGTACGAGCGGCAACAGCCAGCAGCGAAGCCTTCTTATTCACATAAACACATTCTGATTAGACTCCTGTGATTGTTATTTGATCCTTTGTTCGACCTTTCTTTGCGAACACCAAACTGAGCATCAGGGGCTACTATATATCATGTGATATTTTCTCATAATTTGATTACTTACCTCAAAGCATGTTAGGAGGCTGGCACAGCCTTCGGTTAATCCGCTTTTGGCGGACCGAACCTTCTCGGCCACCGCACTCATGATGGTGCGGTGCTCTTTGTCAATGGAAGTGCCGCGAAGTGCTTCCAGCAAGTTGTCCGATGCCTATGGATGGACAAAGGCCATCGTCACCTGACAGAATCCGGAACCACTAGAGGTTCCGACACTGTATCCGGCTGGGGGCCAAACTTGCTACGGCCCACGTCATTAGAACCCATGGGAGTCTTACCCCCCATGCGCCTGGTGTCGGTGTCAAAACCGGCGGATCTCGTGTAGGGGGTCCCGAACTGTGCGCCTAAGGCGGATGGTAACAGGAGGCAGGGGACATGATGTTTTACCCAGGTTTTGGCCATCTTGATGGACGTAAAACCCTACGTCCTTCTCGATTATACTTGATAATATGGGTGTTACAAGAGTTGATCTACCACGAGATCGGAGAGGCTAAACCCTAGAAGCTAGCCTATGGTATGATTATGTCTTGTCCTACGGATTAAACCCTCCGGTTTATATAGACACCGAAGGGGGCTAGGGTTACACAAGGTCGGTTACAAAGGAGGAGATATACATATCCGTATTGCCTAGCTTGGCTTCCACGCCAAGTAGAGTCCCATCCGGACATGGGACGAAGTCTTCAATCTTGTATCTTCATAGTCCAACAGTCCGGCCAAAGGATATAGTTCGGCTGTCCGGAGACCCCCTAATCCAGGACTCCCTCAGTAGCCCCTGAACCAGGCTTCAATGACGACGAGTCCGGCGCGCAGTGTTGTTTTCGGCATTGCAAGGCTGATTCCTCCCTCCGAATACACCACGGAAGAATTTGAATACAAGGATAGTGTCCGACCCTGCAAAATAAGTTCCACATACCACCATAGAGAGAATAATATTACCACAAATCTAATCTGCTGACACGTTTTGGCAGCATGACATCACGCCATGGCCCGGTAATTATTCGAACCGTTTTTCTTCAACCAGCCCCCGCACATAACGCGAGGCGGTTTCTTGACACGTCTTGTCAAAGCAGAGATCGTGTTCCCCTTATTACGGGATTCTCATCAATACGGACGTGGGTAACCCAACCGTGCCTAGGACTCCTAGATTTTAGGCAAGTCCCAAACGGCCACGAGGAGGACGCTTGATATTCACCCTCTTTATAAAGGGACAACGCTGTCACTTTTTTCCCTCCTGTGCTCAATCGAATCCCTCCCCCACCTCGAGTTCTAACACCCAAAGCCAAGGTCAGGTGCTTCGGATCTTCAATCATGTCCGGATCCAGCCTTCAAGACCGGTGGATGTCTTCCTCCGTCACGGAGGAGGACATCAAGAAGTT
Organism: Triticum monococcum; assembly: GCA_034509565.1. NCBI lineage: Eukaryota > Viridiplantae > Streptophyta > Magnoliopsida > Poales > Poaceae > Triticum > Triticum monococcum. The sequence goes on from CM067845.1 coordinate 148,064,037, forward strand.
GAGGGAGGCCAGATACCTGACCACCGAAATTTCGCATAGGCTACCCACCCGAGGGCAGGTCATCCCTACTCCCGAACCCAACGAGAGATTTTTGTTCGTTTCCCACTTCCTCCGAGGACTAGGCCTCACTCTGGATCCCTTTGTCAGGGGTCTTATGTTCTATTACGGGCTGGATTTTCACGATCTGGCCCTGGACTCCCTTCTCCACATCTCGTCATTTATTGTTGTTTGTGAGGCCTTCCTCCGCATTACCCCTCACTTTGGCTTGTGGCTCAAGACCTTCGATGTGAAGCCGAAGATGGTCGAGGGACAGTACGCAGTGTGCGGAGGTGCTTTAATAAGCAAAATTGCTGATGCTCCATGGCCAAAGGGTTCCTTTCCAGAGGTGTCTGGATTGTGGCAACGGGAGTAGTTTTACGTCACAGCTCCCCGACGTGCCAAGTGGGTAGCTGCCCCCACCTTTCGCTCGGGCCCTCCACCACAACTGATGTCATGCATCAACAGGGGACTGAGCTGGGGTCCAGCCAAGGACGTGCCAATACTGCCGAGCCGTATCCGAGATCTCTTCGAGGGAGATTTCAGTCTGGTTATGGTAATGCAAGTCATGCTCGTTCATCGAGTCCGGCCTTGCAAACGCCGGCCCCTCCGTATGTGGGAATTCAACCCAGATGGACCGCGCACTACTCAGAATTTCCTCGGCATGAGGCACGAGGAGATGCACAAATCGTTCTTCGGACCCCAAATAGAGTGTCCGAACACTACCGAGGACGTGGGCCTGAGCAGCAACTGCACCGCTGCCCAAGTAAGTAATCCCATGGCCGAACACACCGTCCTTTTATTTATCATGACATCATTCTGAAGAATCGCTCTTTGACCAGGACTAGATAACAAAGGCGAAGATGATCCGGTGTTCGGCCCCCCTTCCTGAAGGCTTGGACAATCCGATGCTGGAGAAGATGCTCGAGCCAGCACCTTGTTCGGTGCCCTCAAAGGAAGACGACGGGGGGAATAAAGAGGGCGAAAGCGGGCCTCCATCGCTACCTATTCCAACCAAGGGAATGGGCGCCTCCGCAAGGGAGGATAACCGAGGGGAAGAATCTGATATTCTCTCTCCTCGGGGAAGGAAGAGGACTACCTCCGAAGATCCGGAAATCAAGGTTTCCAAACGGGAGAAGAAATCTCCGCCAGAGGGTCCTGCCTCGGAGGGTGTTCTTGCCGCACAATGTCCGCGCGGGGATCAGCCCTCTAACAAGCTGTAAGTAATCAAAAGGTGTTTAATAGTGAAGATATCCTACCTTACTTGTGAGGAAAATAACCGAAGTATTTATCTTGCAGTTCGGATCTTAGCCCTTCTCAGCTGAGCTCATCTTCGGGGGATCTTCTTCCGGAGATGGTGGAGAGCGAAATGCCTCCCCCTGCCACATCGCCTTCGCTAGCGGGCGACCCCGAGGTGTCGTTGCGGAGGGCTTCTCCTGATCTAGCAAGGCCAGAAGGTAATCCTATGGCCACCCGAAGTCCTCAGTATCCGGCTCTCGAAGAGAGCAATCAAAAGAGTCCGGCATCGTCTGGCGCGCGGTTGGATGTACCGAGGGATCTGTTGGAGAAGGCGGCTATCTTAGAAGAGCACCACACATTGATGGGTACGGTGATTGAAAGGATTTCGTCCGCCGAAAGCGGGCTGCATGAAGCCTTTATGAGTCTACTGACGGGTTTTGAGGTACGTGAAATGATGCACATTTTTGAAAGTACCGCACATTTTTAGATGTGCCCTGTCTATACATCATATAATGAAGTGGGCGTCCAGTGCCCTGTGGGCAGTGGTTCCTGTTCGTCTCCTGCATCGTTGTCCATACCATCGATGTCTTTGAAGTCGAAGTCGAGCATGTCGGTCAAATCGTCGATAGTGGATACTAAGTGGGTGGTGGGTGGGCGGCGAATTTCTTCGTCATCCGCATCCCAATCCTGCCGAACAAAGTTCGGCCCGGACTCTCCTAACAAGGAGAGAGACCTTAATGAATTCAGTATGTCGCCGAAGGGCGAGTGCTGAAAAATATCCGCGGAGGTAAATTCCATGATCGGTGCCCAGTCGGATTCGATAGGCACGGGCGCAGGCGGTTCATAGTCCGTGGCCGGGGAAGAATCCCGTAGTTCGGCGTCACGGCTCCCGTGAAGGGTAAGGTCGATATTCGGCTTGATCACCGATGAGAGTGTGACCTCCGTGGCGGGGTCTATCCACTCGTCCATGGATGGCGCACTTGGCTCCGAATTGGGGGTCGGAGCGGTTGCCTAAACACTGTCCGATGGTAGATCTAGATCATGCTCATCGTGACCGTGCGACACTCTTGGCGAGGGCTCGAATCCATCGAAGATCGAGTCTCCGCGAATGTCGGCCATGTGGTGTAAGCTTCCGAACCTGACCAGATGGCCAGGGGCTTAACTCTCGATCTGCTCCAGATGGCCAAGCGAGTTGGCCCGCAGTACGAAGCCGCCGAATACAAGGATCTGTCCGGGGAGAAAAGTCTCACCCTGAACTGCATCGCTATCGATGATCGAAGGAGCCATCAAGCCTAACGGCGACGACACAGAGGAACTCTCAATGAAGCACCGATGTCGGTGTCAAAACCGGCGGATCTTGGGTAGGGGGTCCCGAACTGTGCGTCTAAGGCGGATGGTAACAGGAGGCAGGGGACACGATGTTTTACCCTGGTTCGGGCCCTCTTGATGGAGGTAAAACCCTACGTCCTGCTTGATTATACTTGATAATATGGGTATTACAAGAGTTATCTACCACGAGATCAGAGAGGCTAAACCCTAGAAGCTAGCCTATGGTATGATTGTATCTTGTCCTACGGACTAAAACCCTCCGGTTTTTATAGACACCGGAGGGGGCTAGGGTTACACAAGGTCGGTTACAAAGGAGGAGATATATATATCCGTATTTCCTAGCTTGCCTTCCACGCCAAGTAGAGTCCCATCCGGACACGGGACGAAGTCTTCAATCTTGTATCTTCATAGTCCAATAGTTCGGCCAAAGGATATAGTCTGGCTGTCCGGAGACCCCCTAATCCAGGACTCCCTCACCCGGCATCTAGGATGTCGCTTTGGGGCGCCTCCAGAATTATCTCCCCTTGGTTCGGTGCCCTTTGAGACAACACCTCAATGTCATCCGTGGGTCGGGGGGAGGTGGTTATCGGGAGTGAATCGTTGTTCATCGCCGACTGGCCCAAAGACTCATCCGAAGAGGATACGTCAATATGGCTTTGGATGGACTGCACGATCATGTTTGACATGATAAGGAGCAATAAAATAAAACATACCAGAACTATTATAGTATCTGGATACTTACGACTTCGCCAGGGGCTTGTCCCTGGGCAACCACTCCTCGTCGCCGTAAGCGGCTATTGTGGAGTGGTCCAGAAGGAGGGTCATTCCCTTCTTGGACCCTTCAGCCTCCCCAGATGGGGCGGCCTTTCTTTTCTTGCCCCCCCCCCCTGGTTGGGGGGGGGACTTTCCTCTTCCACCTCCTCATTTTCGTGGGAGGAGTACGCCTCGGTGTTTTTGGACGATGAGTCTGATACAACCTTGCGCCGGAGACCTTTCCTGGTACCCGCGGCCTTCTTCTTGGCCTTCTTCTCCGATGCCTCATAGGGCGTCGAAACCATCATCTCCGTTAAGAGAGCCTTTGCTGGATCTTCGGGCAGTGGGGCCGGACAATCGATCTGCTCCGCTGTCGCTACCCAGTCATGTTAAAGAATGGCATGGAGGCTCAGATCCCTCACATGATTATACTAGGGAAAGGAACATCTTGTGAGATATAAAGAGCTTACCGGATTGGCAGGGCGCTTTGCGCTGAGTCCGCGATCCTCGGTAAGGGGAGGAGGAACCTCGGCGGCCTTGAACACACCTTCCAGATGTCTTTGTGCGTCGTGTCGAAAAGCTCTCGCAACGTCTGGTGCTTGGCCGGGTCAAACTCCCACATGTTGAATGCCCGTCTTTGACATGGAAGGATCCGGCGGAAGAGCATGACCTGGACCATGTTGACAAGCTTGATTTTCTTGCTTATCATATTTTTAACACAGCTCTGCAGTCCGGTAAGCTCCACCGATGAACCCCAGGATAGGCCCTTCTCTTTCCAGGAGGTGAGCTACGTGGGGATGCCGGACCAAAATTAGGGGGCCGCCACCAGGTAGGTGTCACGCGGCTCGGTGATGTAGAACCACCCCGACTGCCACCCCTTCAAGGTCTCCACATAGAAGCCTTCGAGCCAGGTGACGTTGGGAATTTTGCCCACCATGGTGCCTCCGCACTCCGCTTGCTGACCCACCACCACCTTCAGTTTCACGTTGAAGGTCTTCAGCCACAGGCCGAAGTGGGTCTTAATGCGGAGGAAGGCCTCGCACATGACGATAAACGCCGAGATGTTGAGGATGAAATTGGGGGCCAGATCATGGAAGTCCAGCCTGTAGTAGAACATGAGCCCGCATAGAAATGGGTGGAGGGGAAATCCTAGTCCGCGGAGGAAGTGGGTGAGGAATACAACGCTCTCATGGGGTTCTGGAGTAGGAAAAATCTGCCCCGCGTCTGGGAGCCAGTGCGCGATGTCTGCGGCCAAGTATCCAGCGTCCCAGAGCTTCATAATGTCCTCCTCCATAATGGAGGAGACCATCCACTTGCCTCCCGCTCCGGACATGTTTGGAATGGCTTTGCGGAGAAGACGAGAACTTGGGCGCTGGAGCTCGAGTGCATGAGAATGGATGGGCAGGGGAAGAAGAAGGCGTGGGTGAAAAAGAGGAATCCTTGTCCCTTTATAAAGGCGGTAGAAACTGTGCGCCTCCCCACTTGCCCCATAAAATCGCTTATTCCCCAAGCGCCGCGATTGATGGCACGGTTCGGTTACCCACACCCGTATTGATGAGAATCCTGTGATAAGGGGAACACGATCTCTTCTTCGACAAGACGTGCCAATAAAACCGCCTCGCAACACGTGCAGTGGCAGGCTGGGAAAAACGGTTCGTAATGACCAGACCACGTCAAGATGTCACGTTATGAATAGTTGTCAGCAGATTAGATTTGTGGAATATTATACTCTCTACGGTGGTATATGGAATTTGTTTTACAGAGCCGGACACAATCCTTGTGTTCAAAATCTTCTATGGATTATTCGGAGAAGGAATCCGCCTTGCAATGCCGAAGACAATCTGTGTGCCGGAATCATCGTCATTGAAGCCTGGTTCAGGGGCTACTGAGGGAGTCCTAGATTAGGGGGTCCTCGGATAGCCGGACTATATACTTTGGCTGGACTGTTGGACTATGAAGATACAAGATTGAAGACTTCGTCCCGCGTCCTGGTGGGACTCTCCTTCGGATAGCCGGACTATATACTTTGGCTGGACTGTTGGACTATGAAGATACAAGATTGAAGACTTCGTCCCGCGTTCGGGTGGGACTCTCCTTTGCGTGGAAGGCAAGCTTGGCAATTCAGATATGTAGATCTCCTCCCTTGTAACCGACTCTGTGTAACCCTAGACCCCTCCGGTGTCTACATAAACCGGAGGGTTTAGTCCATAGGACAACAACAATCATAATCATAGGCTAGCTTCTAGGGTTTAGCCTCTACGATCTCGTGGTAGATCAACTCTTGTAATACTCATATCATCCAGATCAATCAAGCAGGAAGTAGGGTATTACCTCCATCGAGAGGGCCCGAACCTGGGTAAACATTGTGTCCCCCGCCTCCTGTTACCATCAGCCTTAGACGCACAGTTCGGGACCCCCTACCCGAGATCCACCGGTTTTGACACCGACGGCCACCTTCCCGCCGTGCCCCTACCGCCGCCCGCTCCAGCCGCCACGCGCGCTCACTGCCCCCCCCCGCATCGCTCCTTCCCTGCCTTCTGTTGTTGCTGCTGCACTGCTCCACCGCCGCTGCGCTAGGCCGCGCCGGTGCCATGCCGCGCCGCTCCGCCAGGACTTTGCTGGCTCTGCCCGCTCCGCCCCCTGTGTCGGCCATGGCCGCTCGCCGCGCCGGTGCATCGCCACGGCCAGCGCCCGGGCTCACCCCGTGGGGCGCCCGTGGTTGCACCCATTCGCCTGCTCCGCTTTGCCCAGGACCCGCTTAGGCCATGGGCCACTGACCACGCGGGCCCATGCCATGAAAAACAAAAACAATATTAATAATTAATTAATTAGATAGTTAATTAACTTAATTAATTTTGCCTAATTAGCTAATTAGTTAGTCAGAGGACTCTATGACAGTGGGGCCCCACCCTAGTTAGTTTAATTTAAACACCCCTCCTTTGAAAATATGTGACACTGATAGATGGGCCCCATTGACCCTATTGATTGGTCAACACTGACCCAGTCAACGCTAACTGTACTGCTGACTGGGCGCTGACCGGCCCCACACGTCAGGGTCGACCATGGTTAATTCAGCTGACTCCTGACATTATGATGATGTCATGCTGGTGCAATAACCCTATTTTAGATTAAAAATTATTTCAGAATATTGTTTAAATCTTTGAAATTCATAGAAAATAATCTGTAACTCGGATGAAAAAGTTTTATACATGAAAGTTGCTTAGAACGATGACACGGATCCGAATACACAGTCCATTCGTCTATCACACGTCCCTAGCATAGCGAACATCGAACCTTTCCCCTCCGATTCGTTTGTCCGAAAAAGCCTAACCCCAGGAAAACTTTCCCGGGTGTTTTCTCCCTTCACCTATAACGTGTAGCACTATGTTGGGGCACACCTAGCACCGCTTAAGGTCATATCGTGCATCTGTGTTGCATCTTTTTGCTTGTATTTACTGTTTCTTCCCCCGTCTTCTCTTCGGTAGACCCCAAGACCGATTCTGATGCCCCTATGATCGACTACGTCATCGACGACCCCTCCTCGTCTGAGCAACCAGGCAAGCCCCCCTTTGATCATCCCGATATCGCCCATTCCATTCTCTCATGCTTGCATTAGATTTTGCTATTGTAATTGATTGCTCCTATATGATGCATAGCCTGCTTTTGTACTTGCTTATTGTTACCTTACCTGCTTATCCTAAACTGCTTAGCATAGGTTGGTTAGTGATCCATCAGAGACCCCCACCTTGTCCTTGTTGCCTTGCTTCATCATCGATGACTCAATCAACGACTAGAGCCCGACACCTCACATCACGTCACACCCCTTTTGTTGCTCGACTCTGTAGAGTTACAATCGAGTGCCGAGGGTGGAACCTCATACATCACTCCTGATGAGATCTATGTAGTGTAGCTATTTGGTCATGGTCAACGAGGGTGGTTCCTCCTTCACCATTCTCGATATGACTCTGTCGTGCAACCCCTCAAGTGTGAACCTCGAGGGTGGTTCCTCTTATGTTCACCTTGATGATTACATCGAGTGGAATCCTCCGAGGGTGGTTCCTCGGGTTTTCCCCTTGATGTTTGGACACACGGTTACCTTGACTTTACTTCAGACCATTTTTGAAGTCGGGCTGGCCCTGAGGGGTACCCGTGAGTTGATGTGAAAGTCGGGCGGGCCCGTTGAGCACCCACAAGTTTTCCACGAGGCACGGCCAGGAATTCTGGGCCCTTGCCATAAGTCCACGAGATGGGGCGATGGGGTCACATTATCATGAGTCTCTGCTTGTCTCTGAGAGCCTCCAATGCACTAACAGGTTTGGGTGTTTGTTCTCAGTTGGCCTTTGGCCTTTATGCACTAACCACCATGCAAGATTAGTTATGGGGCTCGACGTCACAGTATCAGCCGAAGCTTTGTCAGACGTCTAGTTCAGCATGGCGGCACGGTCAGATCGTGCTGGCCATCCGAGGCAGTGCTGGTATTCACCCTGCGTGCAACGACCTGGAGTGCAACGGGTGATGGGCCCAAGACCCCGGAGCGCTTAGGATGTACACCGGCGGGGACCTCTCTGCTGAGCCTAGGTAGGGCTACGTCGTGTTGATCTTTCGAGGCCGGGCATTGACCCAGAAAAGTGTGTCTGGCCAGAGTGATCGAGCGTGTTGGGTAACGTGGTGCACCCGTGCAGGGAAGTTATCTATTCGAATACCGTGTCCATGATAATGGACGTTCAGACTTATATCCTGATATTTTACAACTAGAAATGGATACTTGAGATATGTGGCCCCGGGATTGCTTTCTCGCAGGGAGTCGAGGAAGGATCTCTGGGCATTAATGTTACAACATGCTTGTTAATTATAAACTGGTATTCTTTACTCTTCTACATGCTGCAAGATGCTTGGAGCTGCTTGAAGATGCTAGTCTTCAATAGGCTCGGCCTTCCCCTCTATTCTGGCATTCTGCAGTTCAGTCCACAAATCCTTCCATTTGATACGAATGCATACTTAGTATAGATCTAATGCTTGCGAGTACTTTGGATGAGTACTCATGGTTGCTTTGCTACCCCCCTTTTCCCCTTTTGTTCCTTCTTTCCGGTTGTTGCAGCCAGATGGTGGATCCCTGGAGCCAGATGCCACCACCGACGGATACTACTTCATGGAGACCGCCATCGACCAGGAGTATTTAGGAGGTCCCAGGCAGGAGGCCTTGCCTCTTCGATCGTTGTTGTGTTTGTGCTTGCCTTCTTAAGGCAGTCTTGTTTAACTTATGTCTATACTCAGATATTTTTGCTTCCGCTGACGCTTGTGTATCGATCTATGTATTCGAGCCCTCAAGGCCCCTGGCTTGTAATATAAAGCTTGTATTATTTCAATTTGTGTCTAGAGTTGTGTTGTCATATCTTCCCGTGAGTCCCTGATCTTGATCATACACATTTGCGTGTATGATTAGTGTACGGTCGAATCGGGGGCGTCACAAGTTGGTATCAGAGCCGACTTCCTGTAGGATCCCCCTTTCCATCTCCTTGGCCGAAGTTGAGTCTAGTCCTTGAAAAACTGTTTTACTAACATGGTTGTGTGGCTTACATGCCCATGTCGCCATTGGGTGGTATTAGGATATTTTATTTCTCATCTATACTCTGGGAATCTGATCTTTCTTCTATTCGGGTTAAATAATTTTGCTAACTCTAATTCTAGGTTCTCGTAAATACTTTCTCCCGGAGAGCCCCTCACTCCAGATGATTGCTTGGTGCACCAGAAGATTCTGAAGATACTCTCCATTGTTTTCCCGAGACCCTTGTGCCCTTCGTCATTGTCATCGCTACCACCGATAAATCTTTATGGGTAACTACCTACATTGTCATTCATACCTTCATCCCCAACTGCTCTTTTTAATACAAGATGTCCTGAAATACTCTTTGATGTTCCCAGAATCCTTTATGCTTACTGCCCTATAGTTCCTTCCCGCGTGAATAACACGCTGAATAGTTCCTCACCCTTTTTGAGGATTTGTTCATTCTTAGTTGATCAAGTGATTCAAAAGATACTTTGGAATACTATCCGATCTTCCGATAATCCTGTCCAACTATTGCTCTGCAAATACTTGTCTGCTTGCATTATGGATACTTTCCATATGTTTGGCAATATTCAGTATTATCCTTTATCATCTTTATTTTGAACATTTGATTCGATATGCTTGTGAATGCTTGCAATCATCATTCAGAGTCAGAATTCTTCCCTTCGGCTCAGACGTCACCCAGGACATGAGCCGGTGTTCGACAAATCAAACCTTGATTGATTGTTGATCTATGTCTATTCAACTTACTTGTCTTTGATAAGAGCCTCTGCTTCTGATCCCCCGATTTTGAATTCGTAATACCGTTGCATTTGAGTTTTGAATTAGTCAATTGTTCCTATAATCGAATCTCCTTGCATTCTTTCTTCTTCTGGGTGAGTACCGATACTCAGATCAGATCCCTTGTGGACCACAAGGTCCTTTGTTTGGTTTTATCTGACAACGTCCTTCGTATTCAATCACCTTGTGAGCCTCTCCTCGGATACATAATGCCTTTGGTAAATTGTATCCTCTGCTTCCTCAACCATGCTCTACTTTCAAGCTTGAGTTACTTATTCCTAAAGTTTGTGGTATATGTTCCTAAGATGCCCCGATGGGTTGAATTTATGTATTCCCTAATCTATGTGAATCCGAAGATTATGCGAGTTATATCTACTGGCGTTTCTTTGGATAAATTTTGACCTCTTCAAAGTCGTCGAAGACGGGAAGTAAATGGAAGGTTGTGTGTTGATGAAGTGGGAGTCGACCTTGGACCTCTGTGTTCATGCACATGGACCCGATGTGGGACTTATCATTGAAGCTTCTTGTAATAATAATAATAATCCCCTTGTGATAAGTTCATCTTGTATCTATGTTTGGTCCTTTGCAACCGTGGTGCCGGCCATATTTTTTTCTTTGATACCATTTCTCGGACAAGTTAAAGTACTTGTCTTCTACAGATCTTTTCATCTGTCCAACCTCTATCTGGTTCTACCTTCGAATATTACCCTCTGGTATCTCGAGGATATCACGGAACTACATAACTTCTTATGAGTTCTTCATTAAGTATTACGTCTCGCCGATCTAAACTTTCCATACGTTTTGAGTTGTTAAACACTCGAGAACACCAATAACTGATTCGAGTCTACACTTTCCTTTCCATTGTGTTGTTTAATCTTTCTGGTAACCTAACATACCTGAGCAGTGATAATTCCTTGCTTGTGTAAACGCCTCGACGTACAATTCTGTCAGTAAGACCCTGTTACTATTGTGGGTGACATATCGGTAACCACCGATGGATGAGAACTTTGCCTATTGGTCCGCCTCGTTTCAATGAGCAAGAAAATGATTCTCTTTGTCCCTCGCCCTTGGTACCAATGTTGTTACCAACATAACTGACAGGCTATCCTCTGACCTCCTTGCTATCATGTCCATGCAAAATGTTAGCACCGTCCTGCTTTTAACCCACATGGTGGGCCCATAACCCACAGTTCCACAGGATCAAAACTAGAGTCTCCTATAAATCCCTGTTTTTTAGTTATCCCTCGCGCTTGGCTTCCTATGTAATTCGCGAGCCACCTTCCTTGTGATCTGTTCTGGTATCAGATGCAATTCTTATTCTCGATGCTCTGAGCCCCGTTCACACTCTGTTTCAGACATCGAACGATTGCCTAACCACTTGAAGCTTTTTATTGCAACTTCTTACCTTGCTCTCGATGACTTTCTTGCATTTCAAACTCGAGATATGCCTCTATGCCACGTTCACTAAGTTAGTCCCCAGGTACCTATCTTGTGTTGAGCTCCGTCCTTCCCGAGTCCTTCCCACTTACTCCACCTCTTAAATCTCGGGATGAGATTTCTTGTAGTGGAGGAGAATTGTGACGCCCGGATACTTAAGCTAGAGTAATTCCCTGCTAATGATGCCATGTCATCATGATTCCTATTGTTAAACTCGCATTGGTTCGAATCGGGTCCAAATTCAAATTTAAATTAAAGTCAAAGTTTAAAGTTTTCAAAATGTCAAAACTAAAATGTTCAAAGTGTGGCAAATAATCCTTGGATATTTGTCATGTTGGAACCAACCTCTTTTCGGTTCCCAAGTGCCCCTGGAAATTTATATAGTGGTGCATCAACATATTAATTGGCTTATTTCAATTTTCCAAAAATGCTTGAACAAGTCCTTTGGTTCTGAAACTTTTTATGCAACACTACAATGTTGTGTCTGAATTATATGTTAAGTTTAACTTTCAACTAAATTCATTTGGTCACTCAATTAAATACAAAACATTAGCTAATTAGATACAGAAAAGGAAAAGGAGAAACCAAAATAGAAACAAAAGAGAAAAGCATTTCCCCCTCACCCTGGACCTTGGCCCAGCCAACAGGCCAGGCCGGCCCACCTACCCCTCCCTCCTCCTCCTGTTCACGAGGGGGGGGGGGGGTCGTGGAGGGAATCAGCCATGGCCCCCTCCTCCTGATGTGAGCTACCCCCTCCTTCCCCTCCTCTCTATGTCCCGCCATAGTCTGCGACTGCGCGAGCCATTGATTCGGCCCCATCTGCTCCGTACGTACGCCCGCTGCGACCTTGTGTTCCTGCTGCCCTTCCCAGTCACGCTCGCCGCACGTTCTTGCCCCGACCATGCCCCTGGCCGTCTCGCGCATGGCCCTGCCGACCGCAGCCCTCGTTGCTCTACCTGCTACTTCTGCTACCTGCATCGCCGCTAGCGCAGCTGCTCCCCGCGCATAGCCATCCACCCGTTCTCGTCCCATCCTGCCTTGCTTGCCCACGCCGCTGTCCACTGCTGCTGCCTTGCCGCACCACCAGTGTGCCACGTCGTCTCGTGCTCCTTCCTGTCGGCCACGACTACCTGCTGTTGGCGCCGACGCCCGCCCGTGGTGCTCGCATCGCCGGCAGGCCACCTTCCTGTCGTGCCCCTGCCCGCTCCAGCTGCCCACGCACGCTTGCTACTCCCCCGCATCGCTCCTCCCCTGCCTTCTGCTATTGCTGCTGCACTCGGCCGCGCCGGCGCCATGTTGCGCCGCTCCGCCAGGACCTCGCCGGCTCTGCCCGCTCTGCCGTCCTGCACCGGCGCATCGCCACGGCCAGCGCCCGGGCTCACCCCATCGGGCGCCTAATACGTCTCCAACGTATCTATAATTTATAAAGTATTCATGCAAGTTTACAATAGTTTCATATGACTTTGGTGATTTGATTAGAACTAACCCGGAGCGACGCTGTTTTCAGCAGAAATACCGTGGTGTTGTTTTTGTGCAGAAACAAAAGTTCTCGGAACGCGATGAAAATCAATGGAGAATTTTTCTGGAAAATATAAAAAATACTGGAACTAAAATCTACCGGAGGGGAGTCCCATGGGCCCCACGAGGGTGGGGGCGTGCCCCTGTGCCTCGTATAATTCCCGTGGGCCCCCCTGACTTGTTCTCGACGCCGACCTCTCCTATAAATGCCCAAACCTCCAGAAAATAACCTAGATCGGAAGTTCCGCCGCCGCAAGCCTCTGTAGCCACGAGAAATCAATCTAGGCTCTCTCTGGCACCCTTCCGGAGGGGGCCATCAACACCGGAGGCTATGGAGGAGGATCCCGTAGGGGCCATCATCACCATGAAGGCCAAGGACAAGAGGGAGAACCTCTCCCCATCCAGGGGGGAGGCCGTGGAGGAGGAAGCACAAGGGGGGAGAACCTCTCCTCCTCTCTCTCGGTGGCACTGGAGTGCCATTGGGAGGGGAATCATCGCCGCGGAGATCGTCTTCATCAACATCACCATCATCATCACCGTCCTCATCTCTTTTACGCGGTCCACTCTCCTGCACCCCGATGTAATCCCTACTTGAACATGGTGCTTTATGCCACATATTAAGATTCAATGATGTGTCCACCTCGCCCTCTTGCTCTCTTTGCACCCCTGGTCTTGGCGTTGCTCTGGCTGTCTTGCGCTCCGGCATCCCTCCTCTGCCCTGCTCAGTGCGGCCGTGGCGCGGCTCTGACTGCCCGCGCACAAGTAAAGGGGTGTAAAAGGAGATCCCCTACTTTTGTACACCGACAAGCATGTTTTCAATATTACTTGATGTTTGAATAAAATCATTGGATCTGAAATCTTGAATGAAAAAGAATCCTCCCATGACTAGTTAATTATTTTACTACTCAGTGTTCCTCACTTATATCTTTTTGGAGTAGTTTGTCATTTACTCATGTGCTTCACATATATCCTATGAGTAAATAGTTGAATGAATTGAATATTATAAATCTGAATTTATATACATTTCATATGCTTACAACATCGAGAGTAATGACTTCACACATAATAAGTATAGGTATTAAACTTATTGGAAGTTAGCAAACGCAGAATTGATCACTTGAACAATTCATGAAAGAATATTGAAGGAAGAGAGATTTCACATATAAATATACTATCTTGGACATCTTTTGTAATTGTGAGCACTCATTAAAATATGACATGCTAAAAGGTTGATGTTGGACAAGGAAGACAACTTAATGGGTTATGTTTTCCTATATTCAAAACGTTATATTGTCTTGGATCATCCAACATGTTGAGCTTGCCTTTCCCTCTCATGCTAGCCAAATTCTTTGCACCAAGTAGAAATACTACTTGTGCTTCCAAACATCCCTTAAACCAGTTTTGCCATGAGAGTCTACCATACCTACCTATGGATTGAGTAAGATCCTTCAAGTAAGTTGTCATCGGTGCATGCAATAAAAATTGCTCTCTAAATATGTATGATCTATTAGTGTGAAGAAAATAAGCTTTATACGAACTTGTGATAGGGAAGAAATAAAAGCGACGGACTGCATAACAAAGGTCTTTATCACAAGCGGCAATATAAAGTGACGTTCTTTTGCATTAAGATTTTGTGCACCCAAACATAAAAGCGCATGACAACCTCTGCTTCCCTCTGCGAAGGGCCTATCTTTTAATTTTATCTTCTACCCTTATACAAGAGTCGTGGTGGTCATCACCTTTCCTTTTTACACTTTTTCCTTTAGCAAGCACTTTGTGTTGAAGCGATCTGGATATATATATCCACTTGGATGTAGGTTTTCATAAATTATTTTTCTTGACATTACCCTTGAGGTAAAAGGTTGGGAGGCGAAACTATAAGCCCCTATCTTTCTCTGTGTCCAATTAAAACTTTGAACCCATAAATATCACATGAGTGTTAGCAATTGTGAAAGATTAAATGATTGTTGAGTATGTGGAGTTTGCTGAATCAAAGCTCTTACATAGACCCTTCCCGAAAATAAGATGAATTGCAATTGTTTGATGACTAAGAGCACATCTTGTTAGTTTTCAAGAAAGTTTATGATCTATACTTTCACATGTGAATAGCTTGTTACTTGATCATGAGAAATTACATGAGTTGAGCTACTGTTATGATATATAATGATGCTATAAAAAGTGATTGGAACTATCATTGATCAAACTTATGCACTTGCTAGCATTCACACTTCATAAATTATTTCTTTTATCATTTACCTACTCGAGGACGAGCAGGAATTAAGCTTGGGGATGCTGATACGTCTCCAACGTATCTATAATTTATGAATTATTCATGCCAAATTTACAATAGTTTTATATGATTTCGGTATGATTTGATTAGAACTAACCCGGACTGACGCTGTTTTCAGCAAAACTACCGTGGTGTTGTTTTCGTGCAGAAACAAAAGTTCTCGGAACGCGATGAAAATCATCGAAGATTTTTTTTGGAAAATATAAAAAATACTGGAACAAAAATCTACCGGAGGGGAGTCCCGTGGGCCCCATGAGGGTGGGGGGCGCACCCCTATGCCTCGTAGACTTCCCGTGGGGCCCCCTGACTTGTTCTCGACGCCAACCTCTCCTATAAATGCCAAACCTCCAAAAAATAACCTAGACCGCAGGCTATGGAGGAGGATCCCGGAGGGGCCATCATCACCATGAAGGCCAAGGACCAGAGGGAGAACCTCTCCCCATCCACGGGGGAGGCCATGGAGGAGGAAGCACAAGGGGGAGAACCTCTCCTCCTCTCTCTCGGTGGTACTGGAGTGCCATCAGGAGGGGAATCATCACCACGGTGATCATCTTCATCAACATCACCATCCTCATATCTTTGACGCGGTCCACTCTCCCACACCCCACTGTAATCCCTACTTGAACATGGTGCTTTATTCCACATATTATGATCCAATGATGTGTTGCCATCCTATGATGTTTTGAGTAGATATCCTTTCTCTTTGGGTTGATTGATGATGTAGATTGGTACGAGTTCTATGTTTTATTTTGGTGCTTTCCTATTGTGCCCTCCGTGTCGCGCAAGCGTGATGGATTCCCTCTGTAGGGTGTTGCAATACGTTCATGATTCGCTTATAGTGGGTTGCTTGAGTGACAGAAGCATAAACCCGAGTAAGGGGGTTGTTGCGTATGGGATAAAGGGGACTTGATGCTTTAATGCTATGGTTGGGTTTTACCTTAATGATCTTTAGTAGTTGCGGATGCTTGCTAGAGTTCCAATCATAAGTGCATATGATCCAAGAAGAGAAATTATGTTAGCTTATGCCTCTCCCTCATATGAAATTGCAATGACGACCACCGGTCTTGTTAACAATTGCCTAGGATAATTCCGCACACCGACCCATCATTATTCCACAGTCGCCATTTATAATATTTAGTAATATATTCTAAATTTTTGATAACAGCACCTACTTTTATATTTTAGCTCTCAGATATCATGTAAAGTTATCCTCTTCATACCCACAATGTAGTTTTATTTCTCATTTCTAGTTGGAAGCAAACGTTCGGTGTACGTAGAGTCGTATCAGTGGCAGACAGGACTTGAGAGAATATTGATCTTATCTTTAGCTCCTTGTGGGTTCGACATCCTCCTTTGGGAATTTCTACGGCGATTCCCTGCACTTGGGGATTATCAAGCTCTTTTCTGGCACCGTTGCCGGGGAGCAATAGCGTGGGGTTGATATTCTCGTGCCTACTTGTTTGCTTTCTTAACTAAGTAGATTTTGTTTTTCCTTTTTTGTTTCTGTTTAGTTGTGGGTGAAACATACAAAAAAAATTAAAAGAATGAAAATACAAAAAAAATTACTTGCCTCTCACACCTAAAAAGTTTTTCATTAACAGAAGTGATTGGAAGGTTATGCATCGGAGAAGTGAGGGTCGACCTTGAACACTTGTGTTCATGCTCATGGAAACAATGTAAAACATTTCATGGAAGATTCTCTGAAAATAATTATGCCCTTGTATATATAAATTGTATTATAAAAATATTGTGCCAAGCCTTGGTTTTAGGATGATTAGGTTGCTTGTTTACTTTGTCCAATACAAAAACAGAAACTTCGGCTGTAGCGCGTGAATTTACATTTTTTACTGGAAAGTCAAATGGGTCTGAAACTTTTTGTACATTACTTCTATACAAATTTTTTAAATTTTCATATTTGTTTTAGAATGTTTGGAGTTACATAAGTATACTAAACTCCCAGATTACTGCAGACTGTCCTGTTTTTGACAGATTCTGTTTTCTATGGGTTGATCGCTTATTTTGATGAATCTATGGGTAGTATCAGGGGGTATGAACCATGGTGAAGTTGGAATACAGTAGATATAGTTCTAATTTGAAATTGGAATGAGTTTTCAACAGTACCTAAAGGTAGTGATTTGCTTTATTATACTAACGGATCTCACAAAGTTTTTGTTAAAGTTTTGTGTGGATGAAGTGTTTGAAGAACGAGGAGTTTCTGATGTGAGAAGAATAAATAGAGGCAACAGCTCAAGCTTGGGGATGCCCGAGGCACCCCAAGTAAATATTCTAAGGATACTCAAGCATCTAAGCTTGGGGATGCCCCGGTTGACATCCCATCTTTCTCCTTCAACAATTATCTGTATACCTCGGTTTTGTTTTGTTCCCATGATTTGTGTCCTTTGTGTTTTTTGTTTTTACTTTAAAAACCATGCTAGTATGAGATAGACCTTCATTGATTTGTAGAATGCTTCATGTGCTTCGCTTATATCTTTTAAGTATGATCTTATAGAATTGCTCTTTGTGCTTCACTTAAATCTTTTGAGTATGGTTTTATAGAATGCTTCGTGTGCGTCACTTATATATTTTGAGCTTGGATATTGGTTAGTCTATATTAATTGAAGAATGCTCCATGAACTTCACTTATATCTTTTGGACTATGAATAATACTATAACCTAAAGTGGATTTGGAAGAGTGTCAACTTTAGTTAGTAATGATTCCACTATTTCGGAGAAGGTTCCCATTGATTATGAGAACAAAGTTGTTATCAATGATGATTGTTGTGACGACATGTATGATATAAAGAATAATGTTAACCATGAAACTTGTCATCATGATTTTTAATTTTCAATTGGATTATGCCTCACATGTCAGTTACCTTGTTGAGTTTGCTCCCACTATTCTGAATGAGAAGAATTTTGCTTATGTGAAGACCAGTAAACTTTCTATGCTTGTAGATCATGAACAGAATGTTTTATGTGCTGGTTATATTGTTGAAATCATTCATGATGCTACTGAAAATTATTATGAGGGAGGAATACATGCCTGTAGGAGTTGCAATAATATCAAGTTTCCTCTCTATGTGCTTGAAGTTTTGAAGTTATACGTGTTTTTCCTTCCTATGCTAGTTGATTCTTGTTCCCATAAGTTGTGTGCTCACAAAATCCCTAGGCATAGGAAGTGGGTTAGGTTTAAATGTGCTAGTCATATTCTTCAGGATGCTCTCTTTATGTTTCAATTCTTATCTTCTCTGTGAGCATCATTGAAATCCTCATGCCTAGCTAAAAGGCATTAAAGAAAAGCGCTTGTTGGGAGACAACCCAATATTTACCCTTACTGTTTTTGTGTGTTCTCATGATTAAGCTACTTTAGTAATCATGTATTATGGAATTTGTTTCAATAAAGTGCCAAGTAAGACCTTTGGGAAGACTTGGCTGAAAGTTAATGTGATCTTGCTGTAAAAGACAGAAACTTTGCGCTCACGAGATTAGCTGTCATTTTTTTACAGAAGAGTACGATTGAGTTGATTCATTTTTCAGAAGATTAGTAAAAAAATTATCACGTACAACAATTTATTTCATAATTTTTGGAGTATCAGAAGTATGGTTTCTGTTCAGATTATTACGAATTGTTCTGTTTCTGACAGATTCTGTGTTCATTGCATAATTTGCTTGTTTTCTATTTTCTGTGGCTTATATTTCTCAATATAAATTGTAGAAATGATATGGTACAGTAAGCATTGTGTGAGAAAAATTATGAATCTTGTCTTTGACAGTACCAAAGTGAATGGTTCACTCTTTATCATACTAACTTTCTCACGAAGTTTCGTTAAGTTTTGTGTGATTGAAGTTTTCAAGCTTTGGGTGAGATATCGATATTGGGAGAATAAAGAGTGGAAAGACCATAAGCTTGGGGATGCCCAAGGCAACCCAAGGTAATATTCAAGGAAGACTCAAACACCTAAGCTTGGGGATGCCCTGGAAGGCATCCCCTCTTTCGTCTTCAAAACTATCGGTATACCTTACTTGGAGCTATATTTTTATTCATCACATGATATGTGTTTTGCTTGGAGCGTTGTCGGTGGGAAACGACACCTATGGGATCATTCGGATCCCTTCTACAGTTGGCGGGTGCGGGGTTGTGCAAAGAGTGGGTCTGGAGGTCAGCACGCAAATCATTTACCCAGGTTCAGGTCGCAGAGACGCGTAAAACCCCAGTCCTGCTTTGATGTATATTTGAGTGTTCTTGTGTTCTTGAACTAGCTGCGATGTCTGTCTAGTCCAAAAGATCTGAATCCCTCTCCAGTACGCCTCGGGCCTCCTTTTATAGACAAAAGGGGTCGCCACAATGGCACATAGGAGGTGAAAAGGTGTACAGTGATTGAGTCTATCCTCTGGCATCGTCGGACAAACGCATTTAATGCGCTGACGACGTGCCCCTCTTGCTTTATTGGGGATGACATGGAAGCTCGTCCCAGCTATCATCGCCTCGCCCGGCTCTAACGCGCGTCCAAGCTGACGAGGCGTTGTAGCGCCACGTTGGCTGGCTGCTGGGCTGGCGCGGTGGTGGACCGTTCATGAAGATCTGCATGCCACCATGCAGGTGCTTGCTGAGTTGGTGTGGAGGTCGCGCGCTGCCATGTAGATGCCTGCCTAGTTGGTCGAGCTGGCAGCTGCATGGGATTGGCAGTGGAGTCTTGGTAGGCATGGGCCTGGCTGTTGCCCCGTAGGTGTCTTCGGCAAGGGCCTTGCCGGGGGCCCGACAAGGGTCTTGCCGCAGCATCGCGGTCATCCTCGGCAAGGATCTTGCCGGGGGTCTTGTGGACTTCCTTGGCAAGGATCTCGCTAAGGATCACCGTCTTCTGGTTCTCGTCTGATCTTGTGTATTTATGATCTCTACAAAGATCTACATGCCACCATGGAGGTGACTCTCAAGCCTTGGTTCCATTGTGGTTGATGGTGTTGGAACCCCTTGGAATAAAAGGTGGCGCGCTCTGCTAGCGTCAGGCAAGTTGCCCCGGCAAAGATCTTGTCAGGGCTGCGGAAGCTACCCAGGCAAGGATCTTGCCATGGCCGCGGAAGCCGCCCCGGCAAGGGTCTTGCCGGGGGAGTCCACCTCACCCTCTTGCTCTCTTTGCACCCCTGGTCTTGGCGTTGCTCTGGCTGTCTTGTGCTCCGGCATCCCTCCTCTACCCTGTTCAGTGCGGCCGTGGGTGCGGCTCTGACTGCCCGTGCACAAGTAAAGGGGTGTAAAAGGAGGTCCCCTACTTTTGTACACCGACAGGAGCCCCCGGGCCTGAGCCACACATAAGCACGACGCTTTGTTGGTCTAGGTCCAGAATGATGCGCTGGTAGGCAGGGCGGATTTTTACTACAGTAACTTTTTCGTCCGCTGCGCTTCCCCATGACCCGCGTTGAACGTGTGATGGGGGGGGGCATGCGTGACGTGGGGATCATGCGTGGGGCAGTTTCCGCACGCATGTGTCACATCATAGTAAAGAGGCGGCTCGCGCCTTCCCCATAAAAAGAGGAAAACATAGAGGCATAACTCATTTACTGAGTGGGCTTGGGTCATGGTCTTCAAGGCACCCGCACCCCACGACCACGGGGCGGAGAACGGTCGCCTCATCCGTCCCCTCGATTTCCCCTCACCCGCCACGTGTCCCCCGTGCTCCAAAGATGGTAGGCGGTGGGTGCAGGCCTTGAATGACGAGGCAGGGAAACGGGTCGCTGCTGATTGGGGTAGCGGGTCGGCCTTGATTCTCTACGCCCCGATGGTCGGATTGGCTGAGTGGGGCGGCCGAGTCCCGACCCCGCCCCTTTATAAGAAGGGGAGGGGGATGGCACCCCACGATCTTTCATCATATCTCTCCTTCCACCTCAGCGTCGCTCTTTCATCTGCCATCCTTCCCAAGAGCTCGTGGCGGCGGAGCCAGCCATGAGAGGAAGGGGGAGGGGTGAGGCCAAGGTCGGTGTGGCGCTCGGGGAAGAGGGGGACGGGGCGGCGCACCGGCCTTGCGTCCGCCGGTGATGCCTCCCCCAATAGAGGTCCACGTCGGAGACCAGCCTCGTGAGTTCTTCATCAGGTTGTGTCGGCCACCGCGCCGTCGCCGTTGTCTCCCTATGCCATTTGCTCAGGAGATGGAGCTCGATCTGCCCGAGACCCTAAAGTTGCATATGAGAGGCTGCAGGAATGGCGGCACGCGGGTTGACGTTGACTTTCTCGCCCCTCACGTCATGTATCTTCGTCGCGGATGGAAGACTTTTGCTCGTATCCACAGCCATACGGCGGGGCTCGTTCTCTATTTCAAATTAACGGAGAACGACCTGCTCTCCGTCAAGGTCTTTGGAGACTTTGGAACTCGCCTGAAGTGCTGCGTGGGGAGCTCCTCCGATGATGAAGACTCCTCCTCAAGCAGGAGTGACGAGGAGGATGGCGACAGCGACAGCGACGACAAGGACATCGAGCGACGGCACGTCGACCTCGTCTCTGACTGACCGCGTCGCCCCTCCCTCCGCCGTGCGCTCTACCGAGGGCCTTCCTCTTCAAGCTCTCCATCGGTGCGTTCCCCGTCTCCTCCTTTTTGCCTTCACTGCCGCACCTGGGAGGAAAAGGGCAAGAACAGGGATCACAAGGCACTTATCTTTTCTAGTTTGTAAGCCTTCGACCACTTGTTAAATTTTAAAATTTGTCATCCCCTTGCTCGTGTACACATTCCGTATGAATTGTACTTGTTTGCAACGTATGAATGAAAGGAAGGGTGTTTGCCGGGTTTCGTTTGCGCGTGGGTGAGAGCCACACCGAGGAACGCGTCCTCGTTATCTTAAGATAAACATGGTTTCCCGGCAACAGGCCTTGCCGTCCTCCTGCTCTATGGCTCGAATACACTCACGCTCTTGGCGGAGGTAGGGGCCGAGTAGGGTTAGGCCCTTCGCTCACCCTCTTCCCATCGCACTACAACAAGTTCTGGTCCAAAGTAGAGTTTTCGGACATGGGACAGAGGGGGCAAGATGGTACAAGAGCGAGCGAAGCCTTATACGTTCAAGGTTCATACGGGGGCACATAGTGGGGGAGAAAAACTTATCTGATGTTGCAGCTCCCGACAACCTTGGCTTGCCGCGGTTAGATCCTTGTGTCTGTAGCCCCCGGCAACCTTGGCTTGCCAGGGCCAACGAGCCAGTTTGTTCTTTTTCTTCCCAATAGCTCAGCAGAAAATGTCCATGTACCCTGCGAACCAAAGAGGACAGAAAGGAACAGAGAGACGCACACTCGACCTCTATTCTAGGGGTTAGCCGCCACTAAGCACTATCAACCCTAACCGAGGGAGAGACTCAACCTAGCATGCATGCTAAAACTTAGGGCGCCAGCGCTTCATTTATTTAGGCTCAGGGGCTACGCCTGGCTTTGTGCAAACGGTTACATGCCTTGCCGGCAAGGCTTGTACAAAAGGTGGTTTGTCGGGGAGCCCGGCAACCGCGCCTTATGGATAAAACTTGCGAAGATGTTCAATGTTCCAGGAGTTGCTCACTGGAATGCCATCTTCGGCCTCTAGGCGGGCTGCGCCAGGCCTGGTGACTCGTATTACCCAATAAGGGCCTTCCCACTTCGGCGTCAACTTGTTGGAATTCTTGGCCGACTGAACGTGCCAAATAACAAGGTCTCCTTCCTCAAAGCTTCGGGCATGAACCTTGCGGCTATGGCAGCGGCGCAAGGCTTGCTGGTAGCATGCTTCTCGTACAGCCACCCGAAGACGATCTTCCTCAAGGAGCGTTGCATCATCTTGCCGCAACTGCTCTTGCTCAAGCTCATCATAATCGAGGTGACCCGTATGTGAGTTCCATGGGGAGAACTGCTACTGCCTCGTAAACGAGGGAGAAGGGTGTCTGACCGGTGGCTCGATTTGGCATCGTTCTGATTGACCAAAGAACCGCCAGCAATTCATCAATCTAGCATCATCCGCACCTGTGTAGCCTGTCAAAAGTCCTTGTCTGAAGGCCTCGCAACACTTTAGCATTTGCCCTCTCAGCCTGGCCATTGCTCCGTGGATGTGCAACAAAAGCAAAGCAAACCTTGCTGCCGAGGTCCTGGATGTACTGCATGAAGGCGTGGCTCGTGAACTGTGTGCCATTGTCGGTGATGATTCTATTTGGCACACCGAAATGGCAGACTAGCCCCTTGAAGAATTTGACGGCTGATTGTGCTGTCACCTTTCTCACTGCCTCCACCTCCGGCCACTTTGTGAACTTGTCGATTGCAACGTACAAGTACTCAAAGCCCTCGACAGCACGGGGAAAGGGGCCTAGTATGACGAGCCCCCGGACCGAGAATGGCCAGGAAAGAGGGATTGTTTGGAGCGCTTGAGCTGGTCGATGAAGCTTCTTCGAATGGAACTGACATGCTTCACACCTGGTTACTAGTGCCATTGCATCCTCGAGGGCAGTGGGCCAGAAGAAACCTTGCCAGAATGCCCTGCCGGCGAGGGCCCTCGCCCCTATGTGGGAGCCACATATGCCTCAGTGTATGTCTGCCAATAGCTCCAGTCTTTCCTCCCGGGGAATGCACTTCAATTTCACACTGTTTGGTCTTTTTCTATACAGGACATCGTCGACGAACTGATACATGGCAGACCGACGGGCTACTTTCTCCGCTTCTTCCCGCTCCGCAGGGAGTTCCCCTGCTTGCACTACAAAAAATACACTTCCGTGATGATACGTGTTTGTCACAGTAGGTCACATTTTCTGTCATGCATGTACATCCATGACAAATTTATGACAAAATCATGATAGCCATACATGTGCTGTCGTAGAAGTGTTCCATGACATTACCAAAATTATCATCATGGAAGTGTCCACTTCCATGACGATAAATCGCGCATCACAGAAGTGCTTTCGTCAAGGGTGACCGACACGTGGCATCCACTGTAACGGAACACTGTTAAGCTATCGGGTATGGTTTTGGATCCGATAACCCGTTAACATCCCCAACCAATGGGGATTTTCCATGTGTAAAATCATCATTGGCTGGAGGAAACACGTGTCGGCTCACCGTTGGGACAAATGTCATCCACTCATTGGACCCAAAGTGCCTATGATACACCGACACATGGCACGGCCCAACAGAGGCCCATTCCTGTGAAAAGGCCGGCCCGTTTGACTTGGTCAAAAGGTGGCGGGCCGGCCCATGGCAAGCCTGTTAACGGCCTGTTCGCACATAGCCCATTTACAGCCCGCTATCCCAGGGCCCGTTTACGGCCTATCCAAATTAGGCCCAGTAGCGTCATCTGGGCTGTCCAATATAATTCCAGCCCGTTTTAACTTCCTGCCCTTGTATGGCCCATGACGTCTTTCGGCCCATATGAGGCCCTTAGTAACCCTTGGCCCCTTAACGACCCATGGTAAAACTGGCCCGTAATGAATAGTGTATCACTTTATACCCATTAACGTCCCATTATTCCGTTGGGACATTTCCAGCCCATGATATCTTTTGGCCTTCTCAGGGCCCATTTATTCTTGGGCTCATTTCCAGCATTAGGTTACTTACGGCTCGTTACTGTCATTTTTTGCTTGTGGGCCAAATTCAGCCCATGGTTACAGTCAGCCCGTTTGTGGCCCGTTAATACGTTGGGCCGTTTTCATGTCGAAAAAAACCCGTTGGGCTATTTTTCATAGAGTTATCAAATACGGCCAATAAACTGCCCGTTATTTTCCACGAATAGCACGACCCATGATTGGCGAAATGAAGATACGCCCCGTAGAAGGCCCATGGATCCTACGTCCCGTAAAAGGCCCATGGATCGTACGTCCCGTAGAAGGCCCATGGATCCTACGGCCTGTATAGAAGGCCAATGGATCATATGGCCCGTAGAAGGCCCATGGATCATACGGCCCGCAGGAGGCCCATGGTTACAATAGTTCGTGTGTTGCCATGATTATTTTGGCCTAGTTTCCAAAAATAGGTTATTGTGGCCACTAGAAAAACACAGAAAAAGAACTGCAGTGACTACAAGCAAAAAACTAAACAAGACAATAAGGAAACAAATAAGCAAGCAATTAACACTAGCCTATTACCGCAATTACACATATTACAGCCACTGGGCATCAAAGTTCGCCACCAGTGCAAATATAGGGAACAAAGCAGCATATTACATACACTGGCCATCAAAATTGGCCACCAGTGCAAATAAACGCAGCAGCAAAATGAGAGCATAACTGAAACAACTTCAGAAGAGCTCAAGAAACATGGTATCCACCATGCTGGCAATAAGCTTAGCAAGCTTATTAGCTTTGTCCTGTTTGGTGCTAAAATCCTCCAAGGCTTGCTGTTGCACCAGAAAGTGTGCATTTGAATGCTCCAGGGACTTCCGCAGTCCTTTCGCTTCTTGTCGCAGCACGGCTGATCGATGTCTTTCAGCTTGTAGTTGAGACTCAAGAAACCGAACTGATTCAGACAGTGAGTTTGAATAGCTTTTGCAAGCGGTAGTGGCCAGTAACTCCATAACTAAACCAAGACAGGACTTTGGGGTTGTCTCATTGTCTTCGAGATAGTCTTCCTTAGCTGTTTTATCAGCTTTGTTGGAGACCAACAAGGATGTGTCACTATCCTGAACCTTATCTGCATTACTTCCTTTACCATTGCTTAATAAGGCACTCTTCTCCAATATTCTGTCAGCATTCTAAAAGAAGAAACAAGCAGACACATAACACTTTAGCATGTACTTGAAGGAAATATGCCCTAGAGGCAATAATAAAGTTATTATTTATTTCCTTATATCATGATAAATGTTTATTATTCATGCTAGAATTGTATTAACCGGAAACATAATACATGTGTGAATACATAGACAAATAGAGTGTCACTAGTATGCCTCTACTTGACTAGCTCGTTAATCAAAGATGGTTATGTTTCCTAACCATGGACAAAAGAGTTGTTATTTGATTAACGAGGTCACATCATTAGTTGAATGATCTGATTGACATGACCCATTCCATTAGCTTAGCACACGATCGTTTAGTATGTTGCTATTGCTTTCTTCATGACTTATACATGTTCCTATGACTATGAGATTATGCAACTCCCGTTTGCCGGAGGAACACTTTGGGTGCTACCAAACGTCACAACGTAACTGGGTGATTATAAAGGAGCATTACAGGTGTCTCAAAAGGTAGATTTTGGGTTGGCGTATTTCGAGATTAGGATTTGTCACTCCGATTGTCGGAGAGGTATCTCTGGGCCCTCTTGGTAATGCACATCACTTAAGCCTTGCAAGCATTGCAACTAATGAGTTAGTTGTGGGATGATGTATTACAGAACGAGTAAAGAGACTTGCCGGTAACGAGATTGAACTAGGTATTGGATACCGACGATCGAATCTCGGGCAAGTAACATACCGATGACAAAGGGAACAACGTATGTTGTTATGCGGTCTGACTGATAAAGATCTTCGTAGAATATGTACGAGCCAATATGGGCATCCAGGTCCCGCTATTGGTTATTGACCGGAGACGTGTCTCGGTCATGTCTACATTGTTCTCGAACCGTAGGGTCCGCACGCTTAAGGTTTCGATGACAGTTATATTATGAGTTTATGAGTTTTGATGTACCGAAGGAGTTCGGAGTCCCGGATGAGATTGGGGACATGACGAGGAGTCTCGAAATGGTCGAGACGTAAAGATCGATATATTAGACGACTATATTCGGACATCGGAAAGGTTCCGAGTGATTCGGGTATTTTTCGGAGTACCGGGTAGTTACGGGAGAGGTAATGGGCCTTGATGGGCTTTAGTGGGAAGAGGAAAAGGCTGCTGCGCCCCCCCTCCCCTTTGGTCCGAATTGGACTAGGGAAAAGGGGGCCGGCCACCTATCCTTCTCCTCCTATTCCTTCTCCCTTCCTCCCCTTTTGGTGGACTCCTACTAGGACTTGGAGTCCTAGTAGGACTCCCTATCCTGGCCGCACCTTTGCCTTGGCCGGCCTCCTCCTTCTCCATCCTTTATATACAGGGGCAGGGGGCACCCCATAGACACACAAAGTTGATCATTATTGATCGTCCCTTAGCCGTGTGCGGTGCCCCCTGCCATCAAATTCTACCTCGGTCATATCGTTGTAGAGCTTAGGCGATGCCCTGCGTTGGTAGAACATCAAGATCGTCACCACGCCGTCGTGCTGACAGAACTCTTCCTCGACACTTTGCTGGATCGAAGCCCGAGGATCGTCATCGAGCTGAACATGTGCTAAGAACTCGGAGGTGCCAGAGTAACGGTGCTTGGATCGGTCGGATCAGGAAGAAGACGTACGACTACTTCCTCTACGTTGTGTGATCGCTTCCGCAGTCGGTCTGCGTTGGTACGTAGACAACACTCTCCCCTCTCGTTGCTATGCATCACCATGATCTTGCGTGTGCGTAGGAATTTTTTTTTGAAATTACTACGTTCCCCAACAGTGGCATCCGAGCCTAGGTTTTATGGTTTGATGTTATTTGCATGAGTAGAACACAAGTGAGTTGTGGGCGATACAAGTCATACTGCCTACCAGCATGTCATACTTTGGTTCAGCAGTATTGTTGGACGAGACGACCCAGACCAACCTTACGCGTACGCTTACGCGAGACCGGTTCCCTCGACGTGCTTTGCACATAGATGGTTTGCGGGAGACTGTCTCACCAACTTTAGTTGAACCGAGTATGGCTACGCCCGGTCCTTGAGAAGGTTAAAACGGAGTCTATTTGACAAACTATCGTTGTGGTTTTGATGCGTAGGTAAGATGAGTTCTTGCTTAAGCCCGTAGCAGCCACGTAAAACTTGCAACAACAAAGTAGAGGACGTCTAACTTGTTTTTGCAGGGCATGTTGTGATGTGATATGGTCAAAGCATGATGCTAAATTTTATTGTATGAGATGATCATGTTTTGTAACCGAGTATCGGCAACTGGCAGGAGCCATATGGTTGTCGCTTTATTGTATGCAATGCAATCGCGATGTAATGCTTTACTTTATTACTAAGCGGTAGTGATAGTCGTGGAAGCATAAGGTTGGCGAGACGACAACGATGCTACGATGGAGATCAAGGTGTCGCGCCGGTGACGATGGTGATCATGACGGTGCTTCGGAGATGGAGATCACAAGCGCAAGATGATGATGGCCATATCATATCACTTATATTGATTGCATATGATGTTTATCTTTTATGCATCTTATCTTGCTTTGATTGACGGTAGCATTATAAGATGATCTCTCACTAAATTATCAAGAAGTGTTCTCCCTGAGTATGCACCGTTGCGAAAGTTCTTCGTGCTGAGACACCACGTGATGATCGGGTGTGATAGGTTCTACATTCAAATACAACGGGTGCAAAACAGTTGCACACGCGGAATACTCAGGTTATACTTGACGAGCCAAGCATATACAGATATGGCCTCGGAACACGGAGACCGAAAGGTCAAGCGTGAATCATATAGTAGATATCATCAAATAACGATGTTCACCATTGAAAACTACTCCATCTCATGTGATGATCGGTTATGGTTTAGTTGATTTGGATCACGTGATCACTTAGAGGATTAGAGGGATATCTATCTAAGTGGGAGTTCTTAAGTAATATGATTAATTGAACTTAAATTTACCATGAACTTAGTCCTGGTAGTATTTTGCAAATTATGTTGTAGATCAATAGCTCGCGTTGTTGCTTCCCTGTGTTTATTTTTGATATGTTCCTAGAGAAAATTGTGTTGAAAGATGTTAGTAGCAATGATGCGGATTGGATCCGTGATCCGAGGTTTATCCTCATTGCTGCACAGAAGAATTATGCCCTTGATGCACCGCTAGGTGACAGACCTATTGCAGGAGCAGATGCAGACGTTATGAACGTTTGGCTAGCTCAATATGATGACTACTTGATAGTTTAAGTGCACCATGCTTAATAGCTTAGAATCGGGACTTCAAAGACGTTTTGAACGTCATGGAACATATGAGATGTTCCAGGAGTTGAAGTTAATATTTCAAGCAAATACCCGAGTTGAGAGATATGAAGTCTCCAACAAGTTCTATAGCTAAAAGATGGAGGAGAATCGCTCAACTAGTGAGCATGTGCCCAGATTGTCTGAGTACTACAATCGCTTGAATCAAGTGGGAGTTAATCTTCCAAATAAGATAGTGATTGACAGAATTCTCTAGTCACCATCACCAAGTTAGTAGAACTTTGTGATGAACTATAATATGCAAGGGATGACAAAAGTAATTCCTAAGCTCTTCGTGATGCTGAAGGTAGAAATCAAGAAAAACATCAAGTGTTGATGGTTGACAAGACCACTAGTTTCAATAAAAGGGTAAAGGGAAGAAGGGGAACTTCAAGAAGAACGGCAAGCAAGTTGCTGCTCAAGTGAAGAAGCCCAAGTCTGATCCTAAGCCTGAGACTAAGTGCTTATACTGCAAAGGGACTGATCACTGGAAGCGGAACTACCCCAAATGATTGGCGGATAAGAAGGATGGCACTGTAAACATAAGTATATTTGATATACATGTTATTGATGTGTACTTTACTAGTGTTTATAGCAACCCCTTAGTATTTGATGCTAGTTCAGCTGCTAAGAGTAGTAACTCGAAATGGGAGTTGCAGAATAAACAGAGACTAGTTAAGGGTGAAGTGACGATGTGTGTTGGAAGTAGTTCCAAGATTGATATGATCATCATCGCACACTCCCCTATACTTTCAGGATTAGTGTTGAACCTAAATAAGTGTTATTTGGTGTTTGTGTTGAGCATGAATATGATTTGATCATGTTTATTGTAATACGGTTATTCATTTAAGTAAAAGAATAAATTGTTGTTCTGTTTACATGAATAAAACCTTATATGGTTACACACCCAAATGAAAATAGTTCATTGGATCTCGATCTTAATAATACACATATTCATAATATTGAAACCAAAAGATGCAAAGTTAATAATGATAGTGCAACTTATTTGTGGCACTGCTGTTTAGGTCATATTGGTATAAAGCGCATGAGGAAACTCCATGCTGATGGGCTTTCGGAATCACTTGATTATGAATCACTTGATGCTTGCGAACCATGCCTTTTGGGCAAGATGACTAAAACGCCATTCTCCGGAACAATGGAGCGAGAAAAGATTTGTTGGAAATCATACATACTGATGTATGTGGTCCAATGAATATTGAGGCTCGCGACAGGTATCATTATTTTCTGATCTTCACAAATGATTTGAGCAGATATGAGTATATCTACTTGATGAAACATAAGTCTGAAACATTTGAAAAGTTCAAAGAATTTCAGAGTGAAGTGAAAAACATCGTGACAAGAAAATAAAGTTTCTACGATCTGATCACGGAGACTAATATTTGAGTTACGAGTTTGGTCTTCAGTTAAAACAATGTGAAATAGTTTCACTACTCACGCCACCTGGAACACCACATCATAATGGTGTATCCGAACGTCATAACCGTACTTTATTGGATATAGTGCAATCTATGATGTCTCTTACCGATTTACCACTATTGTTTTTGGGGTCATGCATTAGAGACAACTGCATTCACGTTAAAAAAGGGGCACCATCTATATCCGTCGAGACGACGCCTTAAGAACTATGGTTTGGCAAGAAACCAAAGTTGTCGTTTCTTAAAGTTTGGGGTTGCGATGCTTATATGAAAAAGTTTCATCCTGATAAGCTCAAAACTCAAATCGGAGAAGTGCATCTTCATAGGATATCCAAAGGAAACTATTGGATACACCTTCTATCACAGATCCGAAGGCAAGACTTTTGTTGCTAAATTCGGAAACTTTCTGGAGAAGGAGTTTCTCTCGAAAGAAGTGAGTGGGAGGAAAGTAGAACTTGACGAGGTAACTGTACCTGCTCCCTTATTGGAAAGTAGTACATCACAGAAAAATGTTTCTGTGACACCTACACCAGTTAGTGAGGAAGCTAATGATGATGATCATGAAACTTCAGAACAAGACACTACTGAACCTCGTAGATCAACCAGAGTAAGATCCGCGCCAGAGTGGTACGGTAATCCTGTTCTGGAAGTCATGCTACTAGATCATGATGATCCTACGAACTATGAAGAAGCGATGGTGAGCCCAGATTCCGCAAAGTGGCTTGAAGCCATGAAATCTGAGATATGATCCATGTATGAGAACAAAGTATGGACTTTGGTTGACTTGCCCGATGATCGGCAAGCCATAGAAAATAAATGGATCTTCAAGAGGAAGACGGACGCTGATAGTAGTGTTACTATCTACAAAGCTAGAATTGTCGCAAAAGGTTTTTGACAAGTTCAAGGTGTTGACTACGATGAGATTTTCTCACTCGTATCTATGCTTAAGTCTGTCCGAATCATGTTAGCAATTGCCGCATTTTATGAAATCTGGCAAATGGATAAACAAAACTGCATTCCTTAATGGATTTGCTAAAGAAGAGTTGTATACGATGCAACTAGAAGGTTTTGTCGATCCTAAAGGTGTTAACTAAATATGCAAGCTCCAGCGATCTATCTGTGGACTGGTGCAAACATCTCGGCGTTGGAATATACGCTTTGATGAGTTGATCAAAGCATATAGTTTTATACAGACTTGCGGTGAAGCCTGTATTTACGAGAAAGTGAGTGGGAGCACTACAACATTTCTGATAAGTATATGTGAATGACATATTGTTGATCGGAAATAATGTAGAATTATTTTGTAAAGCATAAAAGGAGTGTTTGAAAGGAGTTTTTCAAAGAAAGACTTCGGTAAAGCTGCTTACATATTGAGCTTCAAGATCTATAGAGATAGATCAAGACGCTTGATAAGTTTTTCAATAAGTACATACCTTGACAAGATTTTGAAGTAGTTCAAAATGGAACAGTCAAAGAAAAAGTTTCTTGCCTGTGTTACAAGGTGTGAAGTTGAGTAAAGACTCAAAGCCCGACCACGGCAGAAGATAGAAAGAGAATGAAAGTCATTCCCTGTGCCTCATTCATAGGTTCTATAAAGTATGCCATGCTGTGTACCAGATCTATTGTATACCCTGCACTGATTTGGCAAGGGAGTACAATAGTGATCTAGGAGTAGATCACTGGACAGCGGTCAGAATTATCCTTAGTGAAATAAGGATATGTTTCTCGATTATGGACGTGACAAAAAGGTTCGTCGTAAAGGGTTACGTCGATGCATGTTTTTGACACTGATCCAGATGAATCTAAAGTCTCAATCTGGATACATATTGAAAGTGGGAGCAATTAGCTAGAGTAGCTCCATGCAGAGCATTATAGACATAGAATTTTGCAAAATACTTATGGATCTGAATGTGACAGACCCGTTGACTAAAATTATCTCACAAGAAAAACATGATCACACCTTAGTACTCTTTGGGTGTTAATCACATAGAGATGTGAACTAGATTACTGACTCTAAACCCTTTGAGTGTTGGTCACATGACGATGTGAACTATGGGTGTTAATCACATGGTGATGTGAACTATTGCTACTAAATCACATGGCTATGTGAACTAGATTATTGACTCTAGTGCAAGTGGGAGACTGAAGGAAATATGCCCTAGAGGCAATAATAAAGTTATTATTTATTTCCTTATATCATGATAAATGTTTATTATTCATGCTAGAATTGTATTAACCGGAAACATAATACATGTGTGAATACATAGACAAACAGAGTGTCACTAGTATGCCTCTACTTGACTAGCTCGTTAGTCAAAGATGGTTATGTTTCCTAACCATGGACAAAAGAGTTGTTATTTGATTAACGAGGTCACATCATTAGTTGAATGATCTGATTGACATGACCCATTCCATTAGCTTAGCACACAATCATTTAGTATGTTGCTATTGCTTTCTTCATGACTTATACATGTTCCTATGACTATGAGATTATGCAACTCCCGTTTGCCGGAGGAACACTTTGGGTGCTACCAAACGTCACAACGTAACTGGGTGATTATAAAGGAGCATTACAGGTGTCTCCAAAGGTAGATGTTGCGTTGGCGTATTTCGAGATTAGGATTTGTCACTCCGATTGTCGGAGAGGTATCTCTGGGCCCTCTCGGTAATGCACATCACTTAAGCCTTGCAAGCATTGCAACTAATGAGTTAGTTGTGGGATGATGTATTACAGAACGAGTAAAGAGACTTGCCGGTAACGAGATTGAACTAGGTATTGGATACCGACGATCGAATCTCGGGCAAGTAACATACCGATGACAAAGGGAACAACGTATGTTGTTATGCGGTCTGACCGATAAAGATCTTCGTAGAATATGTACGAGCCAATATGGGCATCCAGGTCCCGCTATTGGTTATTGACCGGAGACGTGTCTCGGTCATGTCTACATTGTTCTCGAACCGTAGGGTCCGCACGCTTAAGGTTTCGATGACAGTTATATTATGAGTTTATGAGTTTTGATGTACCGAAGGAGTTCGGAGTCCCGGATGAGATTGGGGACATGACGAGGAGTCTCAAAATGGTCAAGACGTAAAGATCGATATATTGGACAACTATATTCGGACATCGGAAAGGTTCCGAGTGATTCGGGTATTTTTCGGAGTACCGGGTAGTTACGGGAGAGGTAATGGGCCTTGATGGGCTTTAGTGGGAAGAGGAAAAGGCTGCTGCGCCCCCCTCCCATTTGGTCCGAATTGGACTAGGGAAAAGGGGGCCGGCCACCTCTCCTTCTCCTCCTATTCCTTCTCCCTTCCTCCCCTTTTGGTGGACTCCTACTAGGACTTGGAGTCCTAGTAGGACTCCCTATCCTGGCCGCACCTTTGCCTTGGCCGGCCTCCTCCTTCTCCATCCTTTATATACAGGGGCAGGGGGCACCCCATAGACACACAAAGTTGATCATTGTTGATCGTCCCTTAGCCGTGTGCGGTGCCCCCTGCCATCAAATTCCACCTCGGTCATATCGTTGTAGAGCTTAGGCGAAGCCCTGCGTCGGTAGAACATCAAGATCGTCACCACACCGTCGTGCTGACAGAACTCTTCCTCGACGCTTTGCTGGATCGAAGCCCGAGCATCGTCATCGAGCTGAACGTGTGCTAAGAACTCGGAGGTGCCGGAGTAACGGTGCTTGGATCGGTCGGATCGGGAAGAAGACGTACGACTACTTCCTCTATGTTGTGTGACCGCTTCCGCAGTAGGTCTGCGTTGGTACATAGACAACACTCTCCCCTCTCGTTGCTATGCATCACCATGATCTTGCGTGTGCGTAGGATTTTTTTTTGAAATTACTACGTTCCCCAACAGTACTAGTATATGAAACTCATTTCGGTGAACCAGTTCATTAGTAAGGTGGACAGGATTAAACTACCAAGTCTTCTATTGCCAATTACTAGTACATAATAAAAGCATCAAACAAACATATATCTATGTCCTATGGTCACTGCATTGTCTTGCCAAATCAAAATAGAGACACGGTTCAAATCATGTCAGTTCAAGACAAAGCAGCAGTGAAAGAATACAAAGCGTGGGAAACTACACAACACAACAAGATTTCAGATGGGTACCACAGGTCTACATGTACAACAACACTATTGGCTCTGTTGTGATGCTAGTAATGTGCATGATATGAGAAGTAACTATATACACCATTGAACTTGAAATCAATAGAGCTATTGATAAGAGCAAGCCTGTTAAAGAAACATGTGTGAACATACCTGCTATGCCATTGAAGTTTCGATTGGATCCTTCAATTTAAAAATAAGTTTGTACGAGTAAATATAGTGATACAAGAGCAAAGCAGTATGCACGATAGCAATCATAGTTTAAAAAGGCACGCCTAAGCGAGTGCTTAAGCGCGCCTAGGCTCTAGGCGTTGGCGAAACGCATTGCGCATAACTACGCTTAATCTATGCATAACTGCACATAAGCATGCGCTTTGGTCAGTCAAGCACAAGGCGGTGGCAAAACGCACAATTAATGCCTAGCGCTTTTTTGAACTATGATAGCAATGGAATCTTAAATTAGAACAGTTGTTCTTCAGGTTTAGGCACTTGTTCTACATGAACAGAGTACAGTAAGACGAAAGAATATAGTACTTAAAAATAGAAAATGAGCTTATAGACCTTACCACATTCTTGGTTCGGGACCAGTACAGAACAAGGCGTTCCCAGTCATCGTCCAGTAAATGTTTCTCAGGAGAACATAAGGGATATTGATGAGTTTCTTTGCCGGTGCAGTACATTTTCTTCAGGTAATTCCGATACTGCCACCAAGCATTCTTATAGATAGCAGAGGTATTAGCATAGGTTACCTCATCCTGAGTTTCCAAATCGGTCGTTCTCTATAGAGAAAAATGGGAAAATTTGTTGTATTATAACCATCATGGAGGTAGGATGTATGGGACAAAGCAAAGTAATTGCCATGAATAACATTACTTACACATAACTCATGGAAAAACACCTGCAACTGGCATTTTCCTTCATCTTCAGTATAATATTTCCAAGATGGGAAGATACGCACATACGATTTAACAACATCGAATGTGATAGATGCTAAACTGCGACTGGCTGGTTGTGCTTCCTCCACAGGAATAGGCATACTAACTGGTGCAGTTGGGGTTCGTTGTGGTAGTACTAGCCCTTTGGGCACTGGAGCTGCCTTACTAATTGCTCTTGTTTGGGAGCTTGATGGTGGAGATGGTGCTGTGTCAACAGGAACTGGGTTACTATCTGTTGGGGTTGGGGTTAGATTGGGTGAAGCTGGTTCTCTGTCCATAGCAGTAGGGGTAAAATCTACGAGAGTTTGGGTTATGTGTGGTAGGGCTAGTTCTCGTGCATGTACTATCGGGGTGCTTTCTCCACCAAGAGGTAGCACTGTTTTATTTGAAGACCGTGTTTTTAGTCCGCTAGATGCTGGCATCACCCGCTCCAATTCAAATGGCTGATAAACAGGAAACATACTTGAATGTATAGACATTGTATGAGAGACAGATGTAATAGATAGTGTGGAAAAAAGAGGGCATGAAATAGTTGACATGTATACTATTTAACTAAAACGGATAGCATGACATAATTTCACATATATGATGTCTATCTAAACTGGATAGCATAGCATAACATAATTCAAAGATATGATGAATAACTAAACAGGATCGCATGACATAATTCACCTACATGTTATCTAAGTAATCAGGATCGCATCATTTAATTCACATATGTGATTTATATGCTAAACAGAGGGCATTAGATATGATGTCTGAACTAAGAACATGGTGTTGAGTATTGTGTATATGATGTCTAATCTATGCAATGCAAGACACCATATGCATGATATGAGCAGTATAACCATGCCAAGTTAGAGCATACACCTTGGTGGGGGAATAGGACTGGTCATCTGTCTCTGAATCCATCTCTGAGGAGCTATCAGGACCCAACAAGAGATCTGCTTCGACAGGTAGCACTGTCTACGCTGAAGGCCTTGTTTTCACTCCAGATTTTTCAATCTCCCACCCAAATGGCTGATTCACATGAAGAGTAGTTTAATTTACAAACATTGTCGACAAATGGAAATGTAATGAAGAAAAGGATGGGCAAGATATCATTCAAATATATGATGCCTGGTTAAACAGGATGGCATTGCACATTTCACGTATATTATGGCTGGCTAAAAGACATGAGACTCCACAATTCCCATATATGATATAGAAACTAAACAGGTGGCATTACAGAACATGTCTAAACTAAGCAGATGACATATATGATGTCAAAAGTAGGCATTGCAAGGCAACATATGCATGATATGACTAATATCATCATGCCAAGGTAGAGCAAACACCTTGGGGGTAAATAGGAGTGGTCAGCGGCGTCTGAATCCGCCTCAGAACAGACATCTTCCTCTAGATTACAATCTGGAGAGGGGTGGGGAGGGTTTTCCATTGAACCCACCATGGAGTGATGTCTGCATGACATTGTATTTCCGCACAAAACTCTTCTCTTTTTCTCTACATTTTCAGCATGACTGTGTACAATATCTGACATGCATATGAAAAAAATATGGTGAGATTATGTAAGGAGAGCATGCAAAAAATTAGAGTGATGGTAACAACTAGTGGATGGATCCAAAAATAATGATAGTAGGCTGATGATTGCTTTAATTTAATAAAAAGATAGATGATGATTGCTTTACTATTTGTTTCCCACCCAAGATGAACAACATAGGCAAACCCTAGGTGAACCATATATTAGACAGAGATACTATTCATTGCTTCCTCGATATGTGCCCCACAACTAATTTAGAACTCAAGTTTGAACATTAATTTGGACTTGACTTGGAGTCCAAGAGGTCAATAGGATGATAAAGTAGCAGGTAATTTTAAGCAATGCATAACATAAGCAGAAACAAACAAGTGCGACCTCTCTTGTGGACCCGTGTACTCCTCAGGTTCATCTGCTGAGTCGATGATGGTGATGCCGTTGCGGTGGGTGCCGGCGGCAGGAAAGGAGATCTGAGGC
Source organism: Triticum monococcum (assembly GCA_034509565.1). Lineage (NCBI taxonomy): Eukaryota > Viridiplantae > Streptophyta > Magnoliopsida > Poales > Poaceae > Triticum > Triticum monococcum. Next base: position 148,101,435 of record CM067845.1, read on the forward strand.
GGTGAAAGACGGTCAGGAGTCATGATGTCTGGTTTGGTGGATGTTTCTGTCGATGGAGCAGCTCAGTTGAGGTGGACGATGTCGCGGCAAGAGCAGAACAAACCACACAAAAATTCCCTTCGACACCTACCTGTAAGTGAAGTAATTCTGTAATGGCTCATTTGGCTTGCATGATTCTAAAAACGCATGCATAGGAAAAACACCGGAATAGGATAGGAATGCATGTGGTAAACAGAGCATTTGTAAACACATGATTTCTATCAACTTGAATGTTTGGTTTATAGGAATTGGAAGAGTGGAGGAATGCAAAGAAACATGGCCAAAATAAAGTGAAACCATATGAAAGCTTGTACAGTTAGAATGTTATTCTGCCACTAATGCACTTGGTCTTGTTTTCATGCATAGGATTTTGAAAAGTAGGTCCAGGTGGATGTTTTGCTTCATTCCTTTCAACAAAATGCATGAATAATTGAATAGTAGAGTGCCATTGGAGAATTCCCTATTGCTATGTTTTTTCATTGAACCAAAATAGCCCTAATGGATCGACATGAATGTATAGTAATAAGTGATGCAACAAGTGTACAACCTCTTTGCCGTAGCCGTGTCGACCTCAGGATCATTGGGTTGGTCGCTGAAGCAGTTGAGGCAGAGGTGGCTGTCGGAGGTGTGGAGGAAGATCTGAGGAATCTGTAGACGGCGTCCATGGCATTGCTCTGTTGTGATGGATCGTTCTGTCGTTGGAGCAGCCCCGATGAGCCATAATACGTCAAGGCTGAAGCAGCACAAGACAGACATCGTCAATCTCAAGTGGGATTCTAATAGCATCTCCAATAGATGATGTAAAATAGATGTAAAATTTACATCACCAAAAACCACCTGACTACAACAGATGAGGTAAAAACTGTTGACTCTGAACTTAACTGTCGTAACTGAAATTTACTATGGAATCTGAATGCTACTGTCGAAACTGAACACAATGGTAGCAGACAGGCACTTGACATGTAGTTTAGGGAGGGCCTGTAGTTCATCTTCAACCTGCACCCCCCTGAGCCGCCAGCCACCACCGGCCGAACCGCCGGTCCCGGCGCCGCCTCGCCGCCCCAAAACAACTCCCCACCACTGGTCCGCCGCCGCCCCGGCCAGCCCTATAGGCCCCTCGCCCCCACCCTGAACCGTAAGATAGATAGTGGGATACCTCTTCGGCGAGCCCCCATCCCCGCTATGGGTGGTTCTTCCTTAACTCCGGCGAGCCCCCCCCCCACCCTCTGAAAATCGACTAACCCAAGAGTCTATTCAGTCGACTGAAGTGTAGCTAAATAGGAGCAGAGCAGCAGCACGAGCGAGGGGGAGAGCAGCAGCAGCAACACGAGCGAGTGAGCGAGAGCCGGAGCAGCAGCAGCGCGAGCGAGCGAGCAAGAGCTGGAGCAGCAGCAGCATATCTGACTGCTATGGCTGCCACCGCCGAAGGGGCCTCGCACTGGGGGACAACCGTCATGGAGATGTCGCCCGCGGCACCGGCTTCAAGGTAGCCGCTCCATGGGGGTGTAGGATGGAGCACCGTCGGCGCCGGGAGGTCGAGCTAAGCAGAAGGTGCGATGCAATGAGTGTACAACCTCTTTGGTGGCGCCGACTAGGCCTCAGCTTCATCTGAGGAGTCGGTGAGGATGTTGCGGTTCCAGTGGAGCAGGTTAAGGCGGCGCTGTGTGGATGGAGCAGCCATGATAGACGAGGCGATCGTCGGAGTAGCTCCTTGGAGGTGGAGGATGGGGCGGCTGAACCGGCGGGACAACGAGATGGACGACGGATCCTCATCCGGGGAGGTGGACGAGGGACGTCGAGCTGTTGCGATGGACGACGTCGTCGGGGAAGAGGCTCCGACTAGGCAGCGGTGAGGTGGCGGACGGAGGATGGTGGGGTTTCGAGGCTGGAACAGAGAGGTTATGGCGGCCTGGGATTTCGTATGGCGAAAAGGAGGCGATGGGAGGGGGTGAACCATGACTTAGGGATGCGCTTGTCCAAAATGTTGGGTGTGTTACAAAAGTACCCCCCCCACCGATTTGAACTAGCGGCCCTTTCGGCTCAGGGTTAGAAGGGGGATTTCGCGTGTCGGGATTTGGCAGCTGGAGGGAGTTTTCGCGCGCGTTATAATTTCGGGATAGCAAGGTGCAGGTTGAGAAGGCGCCAGTTTTGGGAGAATGATATCTGAATTTTCGGGATATAACAAGGCGCTGGTTGAATTTTAGGGAGAAGCCTAATGTTTAATATTGTACTTGTACGTACCATATCAATTCGCACTTCCATCAGCCAAAAAGAAAAATAAAAAAATAAAACTATTCACACCACACAAAGAAAGAGAGTCTTGCCCCATTTTACTATAAAAATGTTATTTAAAGCTACTCATACCAACAATTTAGTGCAATTAAATGCTATTCGGTAGTATGAATCCATGTTATGTCCAATTAATTTTTTTTGCTTGCTGTATAATGCATGTAACCTACTCATACCAACATTTTAGTGCATTCGAAATGTCTATACTACCGCTGCAATTCGAACTGAATTTGAATTCGTTTCTCTATTTCAATAAGAATCTACAATCATGATTGTTGCCAACTTCAACCATCATTCGTGTATTACCTTAATAACACACCACATGATTACTATAGAGATAGATATGAACTATGTGTACTACATGAACTCGAATTCTACTTTTTGAATACACTTGATGTTGATTCCAAATAATAGTACATTTGATGTACTAACTATATATTCATAATCTAAACCATGTTCCATACGTGTACACCGTGTTCATCACACATAGTATAGTGCCCCGCCCACTACATTATGACAAGTATTTAGACCTGAGCTGCCAAAGCCACACATTAGCCCAAATTATGATCAATGTTCTATATGTTATACTTAGTACTAGCAAGATGCCCATGCGTTCCACAGAACATCAACATGATCAAGGAGAGGCCTAATTTGCAAATATGGAGAGGGGTGTGGGTATCTTTTTTCAAAATTGCCATAGTTTCCTTCCTATCCGTCAGATATAAATCGGACGGCCTATATTGCAGGATGGCACCATCATCAACAACTCCGGTTTTTATAAGAGTAGAGATAAAATATATTATATGTAGTATAACATGTTCATAACCACACCATGTGTATCACCGTTATATATATTAACACATGCGTCGGTTTAAAACACTATGATAAACTCTTCAAATATCTGAATTCGCTTTTTATAATGAAGTATGATCTCTATTCGTCTTTTAAACCCACACAATCCTCTTATCTTTTTAGCTAGCTAGCGCCAACTTTCTATCGTGCATGCAGACGCCCGCATCCCTCTCACCCTCCCTCAGCATTCTCTAGCTCCATCGCGCAAATTCGTCTTTTCTCTTTAGGTCGTTCACCCACGGTGTGTGTAGGCCCCCAGCTCCTTTTTTACAGCACACATCGATCGATATGCCTCTCTAGCCAGGTGTGCCTAGCACAAACACAAGCTTCCCCTCTTGTCTTATCATTGTCCATGTCTCACTCCCACCACTCTTTTCATCGATCTCGTACTCGCACACTCCTTCCCCGTCGATATAGTATGACTCTCACACCACCTCCTAGATGCATCCCCCTCTCTCTATCCTTCTCCTCATGCCTCATTTTCTTCTAACACACACATGCATGTATACCGATCGATCTCCCAACATATACCTAGGTCGACTTTAACTATTCCCCCCATCAATCCACGTACCTCACAAGTTATGTCTCTCCTTTCTCTGACAAAGGACAATTGATCTTCCTATGTAGTTATGTCTGCTTACCACAGCCATATCTTTCCCCCTCATCATTCGTGCATGCCTCCTGACCCGTCTCTCACACGCACGTTCACAGACAGGCATCCATCCCCTCTCTTATTGATATTGCAGGCGTGCCCTTCGATTGTCTAGCAAGCCTATACCACCATTTGTTAGAAGCAACTCCACTACCACCCCTTCCAACACTCTAGCTCCATCTCTCTCCTAACTTTATTCCTCTCCTACACATATGCATGGATGCCGATCAATCTCCCTTAATACATGAGGTAGATTGATCTCCCTTAATACATGAGGTAGGCCTCTCTCCTCCTCCACACATATACCAGCCATTGTACCTCTATAGTTAATTAGGCCTCCCCCCACCCCACCACACACCGATAGTCGAGCGCTGTAGGTAGGTATCCATGCCACAGAGACAAACCGCACTTGTCCCCTCTCTCGTTCTAGTAGGCCATCCACTCTATATCTTTGACGTGGGCACACACAAATTCGATGGCACTCTTTATCGACCGCACGCGTGCACACACACACACACATCATCATCATCCCTCTCTTCAATTCTGTGGACACCTCAAGTCGATGATACCTCCACTCTCTTCTCGTGGATCGCCCCCTCTATATATATGATATATCCAGGACTCTATTTCACACACATTGCATATGTTATATTTTTTGATTGACCCAGCTCCCCTAAAAAAACTCTCACGAACCCACACACTATATCTCTCTACGTTTGTATCTCTCTAACACAACCCCACGTAGGTGGTGTACGTATACATGAAGAGAATAGGTGCACCACGCACACGTACTCATGCTTCGTGCCCAGCCACACCCACGTGGGTACACGGTGGAGCTCATTTCTGTACGAAATGGCAGCTCATGTGCTAATTTGAACGCGTGTAGTGGTTGTTTAGCTACGGAGGTCGTGTACCACGCGCGCACGAAACAAAGTTCGACTTGATGCATTGGCGCATTATTTTTAAATAAAGTTATATCGCTCAATGGCACGTACACAAAATATAAAACGATTTTTATGGAGAAAAAGGTAGTCCACTCCACTATATACAATGGAGCCTCCCTGCCTGGTTTGTCTCTCTTCAGAGTATCTCACACAAGGCTGCGGTCGCCTCTCTCTCTCTCTCTCACCGTTGGTCACTAATCCGGCTGCATCCCGTCCGCCGTCGGAAAGGGAGGACGTTCATCGTTTCTTTGTTCGACGGCGCCGAGGTAGCACGTCCCGATCTGCGGTACACGCAGTTCTCTCTGACCAACCTCCGGCGTGGTAGGGCCTACGCCACTTGCTCGCTGTCGTAGTATGGGCAGATTCCGCCCGCCGCTGCTCACCTAGTTACATCCCGACGACCTCCAGGTATCCCCTCCGGCCTTGCTCCACCGTCCATCTTCCCACGTCGCTGCATGTGGATCTTCCATAGTTCTTTGCACAAAACGTAGCTCGTCCGGCGTACTTTCCATATTGCAATCTCGTCCTCAGACCATTTTAGACAAACACAACTGTGTTGTTATCTTCCCTTAGGACAACAAACATGCTTCTTTTTTGTCGTCGTAACTATCATCAACAATATTTGTCTTTTTACAAATTTCAAATGGGCATATTTTAGAGTGTAGATTCACTCATTTTGCTTCGTATTTGTACTCCCTCCATTCCTAAATATTTGTCTTTCTGGAGATTTCAACAAGTGACTACACACGGAGCAAAATGAGTGAATCTACACTCTAAAATATGTCGATATACATCCGCATGTAATAGTCCATTTGAATCTCTAAAAAGACAAATACTAGAGTAGTCACTCGTTGAAATCTCTAGAAAGACAAATACTCCGGAGTATATTTAAGAACCGAGGGGGTAGTGCATAGCCGCATGGGAGACTCAGACCGGTCGTTGTGCCACATTAATAGTGAATAATGAGTTGTCAAATCATAAGCCCACTTTTCCCACTATAAGTTGCTCAGAAGAAGCAGCCATCAATACGCTCTTCTTTGAATCCGCTCATACTACTCCATCCGTCACTGTTTATAGAGCGCGCTTCAGAAAAAGAGAAAATCTCTGGGACCAAGGCGACTAGCGATCGGCCTGAAAAATAGCATTGGTAGTTATTGCACGGCGTCTATTACTAGAGGAAATAATGCGTACACACATGCATGAAGTGCTTCCACCCCGGGTACACACATGCATGCACGTACTCCACTCTGTAGTACTACATCGGGAGAAAATTGTAGTTACCACGCCCTAATTAATTGAGCATTAAACCAAACGCATCTAAAGTCTCTCTGGTGGTGGAAATGCATTGAGAGAAATGCATCATAATGAACACGCGCTGTAAACTGTGACGGAGGGAGGAGTAGTATGAAGGTGCAAAACCAAGTACGCGTATGGCCAGTCGGTCAATGCACCTCCTCTTGGCATATCACTGACATGTGGGACCAGAGTGTGAGCAAACCGATCTCAATTGATGGCAAAATGGCCAACCCGCCGTTCCTTGAGAGAGACGAGGAGCGAGGACACACAGACGGGCTCGCACAGAGGCCAAGATATATTCAAGCATGGTTGTTCGATATCATCATTACATGTTGGGCTGCCGTTTTCCGCCCTTCTCCGAAATAAATGTGTACTTTATGAGAGATTAAAAAAATAAGAGTACAGAGGCTCCACCATGCGGTTCTAGTAGTAGTACTACTCGTACTATTAAACCTTGCGCTTGGCTCTTTGCCTCTTCGTGAAGTCGAACAATGATGGTAATCCGCATGTTTGGTACTACAGTGTATCCCTCTGGCAATCTGACACTGAATGAACTGATGCATGTGCACCACCTGGGCGAGGGTACATTGCATTAGTCAAAAGGTGTAAGCGAGCTTCACCTTGTCCGTCAAGCTTCTCCCCGTTCTGCGAGTTGACAGGACACACCAACAAGTAGTGCTAGTCCATACTCCCTCCTTTCCAGTTAATATGGCTTAATCTTTTTTGCGGGTAAATGAGAGAGCTTTATTCATATATAAACATTCTTAGGACGATCAGCCAAGACACTGGTCACTACGAAGCGAGGTACCCCGCAAAAAAAGTAGGAATCGAGGTGTTTCATCAAGCCAGCTCTCGGCCACATTCAAAGTGCAGCAAGCACGGTTCGCACAAAGATGCACCGCAAGGTTTGCTGACCTGTTTACATGCTGAATAACAAAAAAAGAGGAAATATTACCGAGCGCTCCTATTTGTAACAGGATATGAGCCAGAATTAAGCGAGAATTGTGGCGAATGTTCCATGCAATCAACTTCCATTATCACATGCGAGAACCCTCGAAGAGAACCAAATGTGTTGAAGATTGCTTTATCACATTTTAAAAATATAATAAGAGTGCAGACGCTCCTTCATCCGGTTCCTAGTACTACCTCTATAGACTATAGTAGTAGTACTAGTACTAGTAAACTTTGCACTTGGCTGTTCGCCTCTTCGGGAAGTGCAACAATAATAGTACTACTAGTATAGTGTATGCTTCTGGCAATCTGACACCGAATTAACTGTTGCACATCCACCGCCTGAGTGAAGGACAGCTTGCATTAGTCAAAAGTTTCTCCTTGTCCTGTGAGCCATCGCGCGCAAGCTTCTCCTGTCCTGCAAGCTTCTCCTCATTCGGCAAGTTGACGGGACACAGCAAAGTAATGCTAGTCCATACTGCCTCCTCTCCGGTTAATATGGCTTAATTTCAAACGAGATAAAAATACTATCTGTCACTGTATAGTTGTAAAAATACGGTCAGTGGACTTCATAATACGCTCATTGCACTCAATATATGCATTTTCCGGTGTTTATACGGTCACTAGCTCACCCTGGCTGAGTATGTGTGTGCATGCACGTGTAGGTTGAGCACTTGAGCATTACCATGCGTGTTCCGTCATGTGCTCGGACATGCATGCATTAGGGCGTCGCGCGCGTTTTTGCATCAATGTGTACGTGTGACTTTTGCATACACGTAGGGGGAGTACATGTAGGGGCCACTAAAGGAGCAGTCAAATCACACAGTAAGTTAGTCAGAAGAGGCAACCATCATTTAACTCTTCAATGACACGTACGCAATGTAAAATGGTTGATATGGAGAGAAAAAGAAAACCACTATATACAGACTAGCAGGAGCCTAAGCTACAAGCCTGCTTGCTTGGGTTGCTATCTCCACAAGCATAGAACGACAGTGGCCACACCGCTGGTCACATATCCGGCCTGATCCCGTAGCTGGGGGAAGGGAACAATGTTTTGCGTAGACGCGGTCGACATCGGCAAGGGAGAAAATCCACAGTCGGTGCATCCCAATCAGCGGTCACCATGGTATGGGCCGATGCCGCGTCCCAACCGCCCTTCTAGCTACAGCCCGACGTCCGTTTCAAAAATATTAGTGCATGTCAACAAAAAATATGTTCCGTTTTGAAAAAAAGCATATAAGCTATTACTTCTTACCCAAAGGATCTTTATATCCAACAGACACAAAATATCCATTCGACTGTTCGAAATAACTTTCACTGTTGATCTAATGTCGAGGTAATTGCTGCATCGCCACCAAAACCCACCATCTCTTAAGCTAAAGTAGGTCAAGCTAACCCCTATATTAGCATATTACTAAGATAAACAAAAGGCACTGTAGAATCATTTAGGACGTGAGCTTGTCAATTTGAATGTGGAGGGACACTAGCTTAGCCCCGGGCAGCAGCTTGGGCGGAACTGTGAAGAAGTTCAGCTCCTGCACGGTGACGTCACCCGGATCCCTGCTGCTTGTCACCTCCATTTCCACCTTGACGGCGTCGGTCCTGCCTTTGGCCTCCCCTGGCTGGCCGTTCGCCCACAGCTTGGCCACGTAGTGCGGCGGTGGGGACGCCCCCGCTCTAATGCAGATGACCAACACCGCAATAGGCGCGCCGATGTCGAGCACGCCGCCGACCAAGATAACGCGTGGTCATCCTCCTCCGCAAACAGCAAGAGCCGTGGCTCCGACAGTGGCACTTGCAGCTGGACTTGCCGTACTGGATCATGTGCACGGGCATGGGATGCACGGTGCTGATGTGGTGGGAGAGCACCGGCGGCGGGCCTTCGTAGCCGCAGACGGGCATGGGGCATTCGCAGGGCGCGAGTGGACACACGCTCTACTGATCGGCGAGCTTGTGGATGTCCACCGCTGTGTTCCGCACGTCGAAGCCACCACCGCGCTCGCACTTCTGGCGCTGCCGCTGGTTCTCGGGGCGCTCGACACGGTAGTCCGTGCAAGCCAGGTGCCCCCCCTTGCACTTCACAAATCAATCGAACAACACATCAATCAAGAAACCTGCACCTTGCTCAATCAGCTGAACGGACAAGGTGTATTCGAACCTCATACACTGGAGGCTTCAAGGGGCGGAGGCACAAGGGGCAGTGGAGCAAGGTGATTGTCGGGTCCTGTTCCATCTACATGATCTCGCCCTCCTCGTGCACAACCATCTCTCGCTTTATTAGGACCGGGGCATTACAAAGCTTTACCATCACATATTCATACTACTTCAAGGTGCATTAAATCAACACATGCAAGTATCAAAAGGAGAGTCACGACATGCATGCATGCATTGTAATTAATGCATCAGTAAACGCAAATTATTGAAATATATCGAGTGTGGTGCTTTGATGTGTTGCGTCAACTCGTACAAGACCTAGAAGTTTGACTACTACAACGCCCTCTCACCTTAACCGCACATGTATTTGTCTGCATGACAGGTGGGCCACCGACCTGTTGGGCCTACCTATCATGGACGCAAAGGCAGGAGTAGTAATTCATTGAAGCTGCGTCCCTCCCTCGCCCATGAGCGTGGTGGCTGGCAGGACTACGAGAAGCTTTCGTTTGCTACACGCTCTCCCTCCCGTACGCGGTGGACATGCAGCAGTTCAATCGGTGTTAGATGGCTAGAAGCATACTGTAGTACTCCTCCACTATAGTAGTACTCCATCATTGGCCCTATTTGAATCCACGGGTTAGAGTTAGTTTGGGTTAGTTTGGACTCAACTAACCCAAAAATATCCAAACAGGAGGGTTAGTTTGGGTTAGATGCATCTAACTCATTCGAAAAATCTGACCCACCCAAGAGGTGCTTATTTGGGTTAGTTCTTCTCAGGACCACTAAAAACACCTTTTTCTCTTGCTCTTCTCGAGGCAGATCCCTCCTCACTTCCTAGAAGCTTCTTGTCCTCTCCCTCCCTCCCTCTCGCACCGCTCGTGAAGGCGCCTCGCCGTATCCGCGCTCCATCTAACCCTGCTATCCAAACACCTTTTTGGTTAGAGTTAGTTCTAGGTTAGTTCTGGGTTAGAATCTAACTCTAACCTCTAACTGAGTTAGAGTATCCAAACAGGGCCATTGTTCAACTTCCCGAAGAGGTGAAGAGCCAAGCGCAGCCCGGACGCTCGTGTGGTAGTTTCATGTGTAGAGTAGTCTAGGATAGCGTGTACTGTGCCTGTAAGCTTAAGGGCCTGTTTGGTTCCAAATAAGTCACCAACTTATAAGTCGAAAAGTGAAAAAGTGACTTATTTTGCCAAACAGACCCAACTTATAAGTCACCCCCTTTTGCATTGGTCCCATCACCTTTACATAAAAAACAAGGTGAGAAGGTGTGGTCAGGTGACTTATAAGTCAGATGACAACCAAACAGGCGTGACTTATAAGTCACTGATTTTAAGTCACCTGACTTATAAGTCAGGTGACTTATTGGAACCAAACATGCCCTAAAATCATTGGGGTCGGCTCCATGCTATATTTTTTGATTAAAATAATCTTCTGGCCCTACCTGTCATCCTGGTGATTCTAGTTTGCACGCTCATCTGGTCAAGACAGGAATATATATTTTAATTTGTGGTGGGGTAAATGTTAGAGGTTGCAGCAAATGGAGTATTGTACACTGCGGGTCTTTCAGCCAAGTTTAGGGGCAACCATGTGGGGACAGTGCTATGGCGTGTCGCGTCAACTCGTACAACGAGGAGAAGCTTGATTTTACTACTACTACATGCCTTCTCCCTTGCCCATGCGCGCGGTGGCTCGCAGACGAGGACAAGATTTTGCTTATCCCTCCCGCTCGCGGTGGACGGACATGCAACAGTGGATTCGAACATGCAGCAGTGGATTCGATACTGTAGAAGCAGTAGTAGTAACATCATTGTTCGTCTTCTCGAAGAGGCAAAGATCCAAGTGCAACCCAAATGTGGCAGTTGCGAACCTTGGAGCATGCATATAGCCAGGCTCTTGCATGAGGCAAAATTGCTATGTGAGCCCACTATTGTAGTACTACTTGCTAGTATAGCCCTGTAAACTAGAAAGGAGTATTTGCCTTTCTAGAGATTTCAACAAGTGACTAGACTACACCGAGACGGAGTACATCTGGAGCAAAATGAGTGAATCTACACCATAAATAAATACGTAGTTCTCTCGTTTTCCTCTCGGCCTTGTTCGTGGTGCACAATATTGAGTATACTAGTACTATCATCTTGAAATTTACGAAGTCGCCATAGGCACCTCGTCGTCGACGGGAACGTCTCCTGACACGCGATAGACGCGAGCGGCAGTCGCCTCGCCTCCATAGGTGCTTGAATGCCAAGGAGGGAGACGGTAGCAGTTCCCGAGACGTTGAACGGTCAATGATGCATCCTCAAATTACTCTACATGCAGAGGGAATTAATTGGAGAAGCAGAATAGAGCTAGCACGATGTGAATGCAACAGAGTTTGGATTCTCATATAAAGGTGCCCACCACTCCAATCCATCTACTCCTTAGTCTCTGCGCAACACTGCTCACTCCAATCCAAGACCAAGTGACCAGGAGCCAGAAGCACCTATGGAGGTGATGGTCGCGAGCGGCAGTCGGCTGTGCCAAATCATCCAAGGCGCTGGCCTGTGGCCCCGCACCACGCAGAGTTTCTAGACGGTGCTGGCGACCGCTGGCGTCGTAGCCCTTGCCGACGCCGGCTTCGCCTCTCGCATGGACGACATGATGGTCAACTCCATCCGCAAGTTTGCTGCCGTCAAGAGGCGTGTAGCGAAAGCTCCTACTAGTCCTGCCAGTCACCGCACTCATGCGCGAGGGAGGGACGCAGCTTCATTGGCTTACTGCTCCTGCCTTTGCGTCTATGACAGGTGGGCCCAACAGGTGGTTGCCCACCTGTCATGCAGCCAAAGGCAGGTGCAATTAAGGCACTCGAGCTAGTCCGCGAGGGAGAGGGCGTTGTAGTAATCAAACTTCTCGGTCTTGTACCAGTTGACGCGACACATCAAAGCACTGCACTCGATATAAGTCTTTTTACTCATTTCAAATGGACTACTACATAGGGATGTATGTAGACATATTTTGCTTTGTATGTAGTCACTTGTTGAAATCTCTAAAAAGACTTATATTTGGAAACGGAGGGAGTACAACGCATGCATGCATGCCGTGACTTCCCTTTTGATACTTGCATGTGTTGATTTGATGCACCTTGCCAAATTTTGACTATAAATTTAACTAACCAAATTTTCATGCATGTGACAAAAAATTAGGGCTGTTTGGATTGTCACTATGTTTGTCTTATGTTGCCACATTATTTTTCACACACTTGCCACACTTGCCTAACTTGAGTTGCTCAAATTGTTAGACACACTTTGGCTTGCCTAAGGGAATCTTGCCACACTTTTTGTGTCTATGACATATGGGGTTCACTGCTAATAAAAAAATTCTTGTCTTAGGTGTGGCTAATAAAAAAGACTTATATTTAGGAACGGAGGGAGTAGAAAATATAAATAATAATGCATGTTGGGGCAACCCACGTTTCCGATAATTTTAGCCGTGGGCTTGTTCACAATTTTTATGAGGGGGTGGTTGTTCATTTAATGGAGGGACTTGTACCAGACTTGACCGATACAAAGTGCCACCTTGCACACCGTAACACCACTTGGAACAAACGGGTAGCTATCTCAAAAAAGAATCAACAACTAAAAAACGGCGACCTCGCACGTAGTACACAATTTTAGATGGAGTGAAAAAGGAAAACTACCCCACTACGTATATATAGGCCGGAGCCTTCGCGCTTGCTTGCTAGGGTTGCTCTATTCACACAATCTCATCCTCTTTAGATCCAAACAAGATAGGGGTGGTAACACTGTCTTTCTCCCTACAAAAAACACTGTCTTTCTATCCTCACCGCTGGTTACAAATCCGGCCGTATCCCCCTCCGCCGGTGAAGGGGAGGAGGGGCAGCGTTTAGGCCATCGTCAACTGCGAGGGAGGAGACCTACTGCCGGCTGCACCGTTATCTCTGGCCGAGCGCCGGTGCGAGAGGTCCTCCAATCCCTTCGTCGTTGCCATAGTGTGGGCGGATCCGGCCTCCCGCCGCCCACCTATACACATCCTAACGACCTTCAGGTATATCTTCCTTCAAAACTGCCTTAGCTCTACTTCCCCAGCTTGCTACATCACTGCATGTGCATCATTTTCTACCTCTCAGCCCCTCTCGATCGAATGGTCCAACGTCACCTATTTTTTTCTTCTATTGTTAGAGGTAAAGCTACTTCATGGAGTCGAATCTTGTACTTGGTTCAAACAAGAAATAAAGTGGGGGTGGGGGAATTTAGTATGTAGTACATCGGACTTGGTACAAATAGGAAGGAAAGGGGGTGAAAGTAGTACAGACTGGTCATCCAACCGGTCTCTTGGTCGAAATGGGAAATATAGGGGTAACACTGTACACAGTGGTATGACCAGGACTAGATTTGCTATCCACACATAGGAGTAGGTGTCTAGAGTGAACAAAAATGCGACCAACCCAGATATGTTTCTTGGATGTTTGTTTCTCGAGGCAACAAACTATGAATCACCACTTTATGCCCCTGTTTAGGTACATGGTGCTGGACTGCTGGTGCACCCACTGTCACATGCCCTTATACCAAATATTTAGTTGTTCTTAATCTAATGCCCCTGGTAAAAATTAAGCCATGCCACTGTTATAAGCCATGACAAGTTTAGCCAAATGTTTTTGCCTGTAATTGTTTGGGACTCTGACTATTTCCTCTATAGCTTTTTGTGGAAACAGGGATGTCCATTTCACCTGGTTGCTGTTGTGACCTTTTGGTGCACTGCACAAAACTCTTCTTAAAAGAAGTGACTTTTGTGTTGTTTAACTGGAATGTCAGAATGGAACAGTTGGTTCATTTCGGTGGAACTACACAAAGGGAGATCTGTGTTCCAATCCTCATCATCCATATTGGCACCATAACCTTCCTTTAGGTAAGAATGATTTTTAATGCGTGTGTTCATCTCTATTTTGCGACTGCCATGAGAAAATAATGCTATTTTTTACTAGTACACTTGTACTCCCTCACTGGCAAAAACCAAATCTAAAATAGAAGGCCAATCATGTACTTGGTTTCACCAACTGGTGAGGAGACTGAGAAACAGAGCATGAAGAGGAAGAAGAAGAAGAGTAAATAGTGCCTAGGCGATCTTGCTGAAGCCAGAGGCCTCAGTTGAGGCATTCAAGGGCTCCGGCAATGACTACCTTACATGTGAGATGATCCTCCAGGGAGCCCTTCCACTTCTGCTGTCTCACTTAATTATTTAGGAGTACTTAATTACCACTAATTTATTGCTGCCTAATTTTCCTGTCGGAGTTAAACAAATCTTTAGTAGCAACCTATGTTGAATCATGTATGTGTGTATGTTTGTCTATGAGGTGAATCTTGTGGTGGAGCAGGGAGGGAATGCTAACTTTACCCATTAAGATAATAAGGGTGCTTCTATTTGTTAGTGTATGTTTCATCAACTAGTCCCACTATTACAGTAATCTCACTCTCTCAATATATGTGCCAACAGGGATGCTCGATTTTGGTGGAACTGCACAAAAACTTTGAGTGCTTCATTGCCTCGACAACTTCCTTCCTTTCTTATTAGTCGCTAATCTCGGCTTGCATTCTTCCTTTGCTGTCAGTCGCTTGGCTTATCTCGGCTTCCAGTCAAAGCAAATAGTAATTGGTATGCTACCTCACACAGGTTGGTACTGGTCTTTATCCTGATTATTGTGCTTGTCATATGTATTGGTAATTTGGTATTGTGCTACTGTTTGCCGATTTCATAAAGGAGTAACTTGGAGCCTGAACTCGCAGGCAAATCATCACATCGGGTGATTTCGGTAGAACTACACAAAAATATCAGATGGACACGTACTTATGCTGCTGCTATGTACTCCAAAGTTCACTCAGACAAGCATCGATGTTGACAAGAATAAGTGCCTATATTCATTCGAGTATCAACCGACGTCAACCAATTGTCAAACTCCAAGTATTAGGAGAATGAACGCCAAAAATATTGCTTGGCGCATAGCCCAGAAAAACACAGTCCAGTCTTTGGTCCCAACTTGTGCCTTTTGGTTATCTGCACATATGGTAGCAAACTGTATGGCATGGAGTCTAAAGATTCCATACAACTTGGTTGACGCGAATATTCATCTGGCACTTAATCAGTCTGCACGCCAGGGATGCTCCATTTCAGTTGAACTGCACAAAAAATTTGGGTGGTTCATTTTCTCAACCGCCTCCTTTCTCGTCTGCAATGTAGAATTTTGGCGAGATACATGACCAAGATGAGCCAGTAAACTAGTTGGATGAAAGTAGTGGCCAAGTTGCTCGAACCTCCCTCGGCATGAGGCCACTATTTGAGGATAAACCTACAAGCAAAGTTCAGATTGTCTGTTCTGCCTCTTATGTACTCAAAAGTTTACTCGTAGAAGCATTAATTTTAGCAAGAAGTACCTCCGTATGAACACCATTTACCAATCTGCAATGTAGAATTTTGGTGAGCTAGAGGACCAAGATGAGCCAGTAAACTAGTTGGATGAAAGTAGTGGCCAATTTTCTCAAACCTCCCTCGGCACGAGGCCACTATTTGAGGATAAACCTACAAGCAAAGTTCAGATTGTCTGTGCTGCCTCTTATGTACTCGAAAGTTTACTTGTACAAGCATTAATTTTAGCAAGAAGTACCTCCGACTGAACACCGTTTACCATTCTGTACCCTAGGTAATTAAAGTTCGTCCATGGATCATATTAGCTGTGATCTCAATCATTTGGATGCATAAATATACTGAACATGTGTATATCTTAATCTTTTCGTGAATTATCTATGAATATTTTTGTGTGATCTATCAATCATTTGGATCCATAGACATGCTGAACTTGTGTATATATGAATCTTTTGAGTTGTTGATAGTGAATGTTAGCTATGAATATGAACGTGTCCTGTGAACCTGAGTATGATACGAATGTTTACCTTTTCTATTGTGCTTGTGTGTGAACTTGTTAGTATGCCTACTGTGGGGTATGTGATGTGTGGGTGTCAACGGCACACCTTCTTCCCGAGAAGAATTGCACCTGCTTTGTTAGGGTAGCAACAGCGCATTAGCTCTTTTTAATCTTTTTGCTCTGTCTTGCCCCCTCCCCCGCTCAACCCCTGCCGTAATGTTTTCGGCCTCAAAACAAACATAGTACTGTGTTGTTTTTGGGGCTTGATGAAAAATCGAGTGCTGGTTTCTGTAGGTTGGCCCCCCCAGCAAAATGGGTTGCTGGTCCACCACGGACTGGGAGGCTAAAAATACAAGTTGTATGGTGTAGAGGCAAGTAAAAAGAACGCCATTGAGAGCCATCCATTGGAGAAAAAAATATCTCCTGATGTGCTTCTTCAGTCGTGCCGCCGGCCCCCTCTATAATCCAGTTCACTCGGGGATCTGGCATCATTTTTTCCAGAGGGCGAACAAGTATCAGCTTGGCCTAGGTTTTGTATTTTAACATGCGTAGCCCATGACATACGGGTGACAGTGGTTTCAGCTTATTTTTTGAGGTCCATACCGGCCTATGGGCTTTTTCTTAAAGATCGGAAGCCCAATGTATTTTTTAACCACATTATATATATTTATATTATTACTATTATCGTATATTTTATAGAGACTTATATATACATTATGAAAACATCCCATGTGTTATTAACTTATGAAAGTAAATGTTTAACAGAAGTTGGCAAGGAAAATCCTGGTTGTTTTTGACTCACAGGCAAGGAAAATCCGTATGATTGCGTACAAAAGCTTGCGAAGATTTGAAGGACCAATGTAATAATAACGCGCTCATTTTTATTTTGAGCAATAACTCGCTAATTTTTTAATTATGTATATAAAAATGTGCCTCTCCGGTTTATTTTTGATATTAATTGCTGCTTCTAACATAACATTATATAGATAAGGAGCCCAGCTAATTCGTGTATTTGAAGGAAGTGCAAATGGGCTGGGATTTCTTAGATAATATAAGTGGGCCGCATTGATGCAAAATTATTTGTTCACCCAGCCCGGCAAATGGACTGTACATTATAGAAAACATGGGTTAAATATATGCCACATTTTTGTAGGCTGACATGTGGGCCAATAGGTCGAAGCCTACGCAGGGTGTTGTCAACTTGGTCGGCATGCACCTTCAATCTCTCGTCTTCTTCCTCCAGCGTCGCCGGGACCGCCTGGTCCTACGTCCGGCGGCTAGCGGCTCTGCTTAGCATGCATCGCTGCGAAGTGCTACCCCACCGCCGGCCACGCTATCCCTCCACCCCTCCACACCTCCTGTTATTCTCCACCGACTACAGCCCCACGCCGCACCAAAACCAGTCATAACCCTTCTCCTCCACTCAATCTGCGACTCCACTTCCGCGTCTTCCCATCTTCGAGTCGTTCCCATCCGGGGCCTCGCCGTCGTCCACCACCTCCCTATGCTCGATGCGGCGTGGTCAACAAACGAGAGTCATCGGAAGAGGACTGTACATGGAGAGCCTGACGGCTAGGACCTACGAGGTCCATGGTCGCACGCAAGGAAAGTTCCTCCTTATTAAGCTGAAAAAATGTTTCCTCCACCTGACAGCTGGGACCCACCGGCTGTATCTTCGCACGGAAGGAAGTGCCTCCTTGTTATGCAAAAAAAATTATTCCTCCCGTTGACAGCTCGGACCCGTCAGATTTGGTGGCTGACTTGTGGGCCTACTAAGCAGACGTGTACGCAGGGCTTTGTCAACTTAATCAACAAATGATTCTAGCAGCTGGACCGTTGGATGTTAATCCAGTAGACATGCTCCTTCTTCAACCTCTGTTCTTTCTCCTGTCTCTCGTGGGCGGCACCGCGGCTGTGCTACCACGCAACCGAACCAGTCAAGTTTCCCACTCCTCTCCATCTGCGACTCCACTGCCCCGTCTTCCCCATCTCATGGTCATTCCAGTCTGGGGCCTCGCTGTCGTCCACCAACCTTTGGTGCGCTCGACACGGTGTGGTCAACATGGTCAACAACCGAGAGTCATCGGAACATGACTGTACATAAGAGGCTGACAGTGGGGACGCACCATGCCCATGGACGCATACATGCAACGGAACGCGCGTGGTCAATGTGGTCAAGGAACGACTTCCATCGGAAGTGTACTGTACGT
This sequence comes from Triticum monococcum, assembly GCA_034509565.1. Taxonomy (NCBI): domain Eukaryota; kingdom Viridiplantae; phylum Streptophyta; class Magnoliopsida; order Poales; family Poaceae; genus Triticum; species Triticum monococcum. Next base: position 148,119,735 of record CM067845.1, read on the forward strand.
GGAGAGGCCGACAACTGGGTCCACAGCCGGAGCAAGGAAGTGCCTCCTTATTACGTGGAAGATAATGATTCCTCCACCTAACAGCAGGGACCCACCGGACAGGCCACTGTATTTTGGAAAAAAACGTTTCCCCCCTGACTGTTGGGACCTATCGGACGGGTCACCATATTTCGCGAAAAAAACGTTCCCCCCGCTGTCAGCTCGGACCCACCGGAAGTGCCTCCTTATTACGCACCAAAAAATGAATACTCCCCCTTCTAGTTGGGATCCACCTTGGTGAGTGGCTGACTTGTGGGCCTACTAAGTTCACGGGGACGGAGTGCTTTGTCAACTTAGTCAATATGAACGATTCTAGCTCCAGTGACCGTACGATGTCCATCCAACAGCCGTAGTGCTTCTTCAACCTTTGGTCTTCTTGCTCCAGTCGCCCAAAGCAGCGCCGGTCGTGTCGCATGCTCCTGCCTCCCGTGGCCGGCTGTGCTGCCGCAGAGACCTCACCGCCCCTACTATTCCCACCGCTGGCCAGGCCCTGCGGCGACGGCTGCCTCGCACCGCAGCCGAACCAGTGAACCCTCGTACTCCTCTCCGCGCGGGCTTCCACTATCGCGTCTTCCCCGGATCCGCATCATCCCCTTCCTAGGCCTCGCCGTCGTCCACCGCCTTGGTGCTCTCGGCGCGGTGTGGTCAACATCGTCAAGGAACAACTTCCATTGGAAGAGTACTGTACGCGGAGAGGCTGACAGTTGGGTCCACGGCTGCAGCAAGGAAGTGCCTCCTTATTACGCGCAAAATAATTATTCCTCCACCTGACAGCAGGGACCCACCGGACGGGCCACCGTACTTCGTGAAAAAAACGTTTCCCCCTGACTGCTGGGACCCACCAGCTACATATTCGCACGCAAGGAAGTGCTGCCGAAAAAAAACGATTTGCCCCCCTGACTGCTGGGACCCACGAGCTACATCTTCACACGCAAGGAAGTGCGTCTGGGCAAAAAAAAAGATTCGCCCCCCTGACTGCTGGGACCCACCAGCTACATCTTCGCACACAAGGAAGTGCCTGACAGTTGGGACCCACCTGGTCGAAGCATATGTAGCATTGTCATTCTGGTCGCGACCGTGTACGTACATACTGGTCGATGTAGAGGCGTGCACGTGTCGTAGTAGAGGCACGCATGTAGCATGTACACGTACGTACAGCGGCCAGGGTGCAAGAAAGTAAATACGGCCACGTACGTATGTACATACGAGCGGGGTCTCGAAAGCCTACTCGCGCGTACGTACGACTAGGGCTTGTGTACATGGCTAGGTAGGAACGGAAAAACAGCGTCGTCGTCGTGTTCATGGGCAGCCAACCGGCTGGGTTGGAATGGAATGCGTCGTCATGCTCATCGGGAGGGCTTGGATGGAACAACCGATGGAAACGAGGCCTGGTGTACCGCAGAATAGAGGAAACGGCCTTGTGTTCGACCGGCCACGTTCGAAATGGGATCTTGTTCACCGGGAGGGGTCTGGCATACTGCAAAACAGAGGAAACAGACCTCCTACAGTCGAAACAGGGGTCCTGTTGATTGGGAGGGGTCTGGCGTACCGCAAAACGGAGGAAACGAACTTGTGTTGGAGCACTACGGTCGAAACGGGGGTCCTGTTCATCGGGAGGGGTGTGGCGTACCGCAAAATGGGAGTCCACGGGATACTGTTCATCTCCACCATTGACCCCCTCCAGCCTCCACGGGCTACTGTTCATCCACCGTCGACCTCCTCCAGCCTCCACCTGTGACTATTCATCCACGGGCTCATGTTCATCCAGCCTCCATCGCGCACTACTCCACCGGGTACTGTTCAACCATCCCTCTCCATGGGCTCCTATTCAACCACCCCTCCACGGGCTACTGTTCATCCAGCCCTCCACCGTCTACTATTCAGCCTGCCCTCCACGGGGTGGTCCTGTTCATCCTGCCTTCCACGGGGTCCTGTTCATCCAGCCCCAACTGGCTCGATCGATCGGGGTCCTGTTCATCCAGAGGCAACACTACGGGGTCCTGTTCATCCACCCCACCGGGAACTGTTCATCCACCCCCCCAAGCAATGCTCACTGTTCATCCAGAGGCAACATCGACCGGCTTCAGTTATCAGCAGTAGCGAAGGAATCGCTCTATCGGGTTCAGTTAACAACCATCGATCGATCACTCGGGTTCAGTAACGCATAGCCTGCAGTGCAATCGCCCGGGTTTAGTTAGAGCCCAACGCCTCGCTCGGGTTCAGTTAGAGCCCAACGCCTCGCACCCACGCGTGTGCGTGTACGAGAGAATGCACATCGCTCGGCCCCGACCACCCACTGTAACCGGGAACACCCCAATATTTTCCTCGCCCTCGGTTCTACCATGGTTTTTTCCGTCCTGGACGCCCCAAAGAATGTCATGCAGCTGCGTCTCCGGCCCACCGAGGACAAAAAGCCCATTTTCTGTCATGATTTTTTGTCATAGAAGTAGGACCCCACCACATCTATGATTATACCGGGTTTTGTCACAATTATCGTCATAAAAATGTCATAAGTATGACAGAAAAAATTTCGTTCGGCCCAAAATGTCATGGGTGTGTCTTTTTTTGTAGTGTTAGAGGAATTGAACGGTATGCTGTGCCCACGCCGGAGCCTGGGGCTCGACGGCAAGGACTAAAGGCACTTCCTCTGCCATGGGAGCAGCTGTGTCTACAGCCAGGATTTGACGCCCCGCCGGAGCCGGTTGCCCCATGGCTGGCTCAGTATCCACGGCAACATCCTTGCCGGCGGCTCCTGGGAGCTCGATGGGAAGTACTTGCCGGGGCCTGATTTCCTTCGCTTGTTCTGCTCTGTTGATGGTTCAACAGATGGTTGAGCCAGCCGAAGCACAAAAGTACCTGGTTCCATTGGTAGTTTGAAGGTGGCGCATTTCGACAGGTAGTTGGCGATGTCGTTCTCCACTCGGGGAACATGCTCCGTCTGTATACCATCAAAGTGCTCCTCCAGCTTCCTCGCCTCATCTACCTAGGCCTCCATCAACAGGCTTTGATAATCTTTGTTGACTTGGCTGACAACGAGCTGTGAATCACCCCTAACTATGAGCTTCTTGATCCCGATGTCTGTCGCGGTCCTGAGACCGGCCAGCAATCCCTCGTATTCAGCACTACTGTTCGTGGACATCTCCCTGGGAAAGTGCATCTAGATTACATACTTTACGTGCACTATGGTGGGTGCAACGAGCAACACACCAGCACCGGTGCCTTGCAGCGAGAAAGCCCCGTCAAAGTACATAATCCCGTTGCGACTTGCCTCCTTGCCGGGGAGGGTGGTCTCCTTGATCTCTTCATCGGGCGTTGAGGTCCACTCGGCGATGAACTCTGCCAAAACTCTGCTCTGGATTGTTGAAGTACTTTCAAACTTCAAACCAAAGCTCGACAATTCCACGACCCACTCCACAATCCTCCCGGTTGCGTCTGGGTTATGTAATATCCGTTGCAATGGGAGGCGGGTGACGACGGGATCTCGTGTGCTTGGAAGTAATGACGCACCTTCCTCGAGGCCATAAGGAGGCCGAAGAGCAATTTTTGCACACCGGAGTACCTTGATCTAGCCCCCTGCAAGAGGGAGCTGACAAAGTAAACCAGGTGCCGCATCATTTTCTTCTTCTGCAGCACTTCGTTTGGTTGCGCAGGCCCTGTCCTGCCAGCATCAGACTCTGCCTTGGGCCTTGCCTTGTCGGCACTAGGCCCTGGCGGCGGGAGCTCTGGCTTGCCATCCTCCAGTCCTGCCGTTGCCACTTCCTCTTTGATGACCCTCCCTCCGCGCCACTAGTGCGACACTGACCACTTGATTCGTTGCGACCAGATACAGCAACAATGGCTCTTGTGGTTTGGGTGCAACCAGTATCAGTGCAGAGGAGAGGTATTTCTTTAAATCCTGTAGTGCTGCTTCGGCCTCTGGGATCCATTCCATTGGGCCCACCTTTTTCAAAATTTTGAAAAAGGGAAGGCTGCGCTCAGCAGACTTGGAGATGAACCTGCTCATGGCGGTAACGCAGCCAGTGAGCAGACGCGCATCCTTGATCCGCTTGGGCACCTCAATCTGTTCAATAGCCTTGATCTTGTCTGGGTTTGCCTCGATCCCACGCGTGGCACAAAGAACCTGAGAAGTTTGCCGGACGGAATGCATAAAACACACTTCTCATGGTTCAACTTGAGGTTGATCCTGCACAGATTTGCAAACGTCTCTTCCAAATCTTGTACAAGTGTCACCCTGTCCTTGGTTTTGACCACTATGTCATCCATATAAGCTTCCACATTTCTATGTAGTTGGGGCTCAAAACCAATCTGGACTGCCCTAGCAAACGTTGAGCCAACACTCTTCAACCCGAAAGGCATCCGTAAAAAGCAATACGTGCCACATGGGGTGATGAACGTTGTCTTCTCTTTGTCTTCTCTTGTCATGAAGATCTGGGGGTACCCCGAGTAGGCGTCAAGGAATGCTAACAGATCGCACCCGGCCGTGGAGTCAACAATCTGGTCAATGCACGGCAACGGGAAAGGCTCCTTGGGACAAGCCTTATTGATATCTGTGTAATCAATACACAAACTCCACTTCCCATTTGCCCTGCGCACCACCACTGGATTGGCCAACCACGTCGGATGGAGTACTCCTCTCACCAAGCCTGCTGCTTCCAACCTCCTGATCTCCTTCGTAATGAACTCCTGTCGTTCCAAAGCTTGCTTCCTGACCTTCTGCTTGACGGGTCGCGCATGAGGACAGACAGCAAGATGGTGCTCAATCACCTCCCTGGGAACGTCGTGGATGTCGGATGCTTGCCATGCAAACACGTTGACATTCGCCCACAGGAAGGTGACGAGCGCGCTTTCCAATTTGCTGTCTAGGGTGGAGCTTATGGTGAAAGCCCCTCCCGTGCCATCCTCCTCGATGGACACCCTCATGGTCTCTGGTAGCGCAGCTCAAGATTTCTTGCTCTTGCTGGTGGAGCTCTCTAGCACGTCCTCGACGGGAGCACAACACTCCGAATTGGTGCGCTTGCCGGAGTGGGTGCGAGAGGTCTTGCTGGTCTTCTTTCCTGCCAGGGCTCCAGCGGAAGGAGCGAGTGCCTTGGCGGCAGTTGCTACAACTGCTTCCCGGTAGAGTTGGTCGGCGCAGATCAGCGCATCTTTCTTGTCAGAGGGGACGGTGATGATGGTCATCGGACCCGACATCTTCAGCGTGTTGTAGGCATAATGTGACGCCGCCATGAACTTGGCTCGTGTCGGGCGGCCGAGGATCCTGTTGTAGGGCAAGGGGATCTCGGCTACGTCGAAAACAATCCTCTCCGTCATGTAGTTTAACTCGCCTCCAAACATCACGGGTAGCGTGACCTTACCCTTTGGCTGAGTCCTCCCCGGGTTGACCCCTTGAAACATGCCCGTCTCTTCGAGGTCTCCATCAAGAATCTACATCCTTTTGATGACAACGGGCGAGATGAAGTTCAGACCGGCCCCGCCGTCAACTAACATCTTCGTCACCTTGAGGTTGTGTATCGTTGGCGAGACCAAGAACGACAAACAAATGACCACAGTTGTGCGAGAAGGGTGGTCCTCGGTGTCACAAATGATAGGCGTGTTGGACCACTTCAGTGGCATATGAGCATCGAGTGATGGTTTTGCTGCTGTGATCTCACGCACCCACTACATGAGCTGGCAGTGAGAAGTGTGCAGCGAGGCGCTACAGTCGACGCACATGGCCTCCGTAGCCTTCTAGAACTCGTGCTCGCCAGACTCATCATCTTCGTCATGATCATCATCTCCTTGATTCTTGTCATGGCCCCGAGAGGGCCTCTCTTGCTGGTTATCCTTTCCGCGGCGACCCACTTGGCCGCCACGCTTCTTGCCAGATCCCTTGGCACCATCCTGGCCCTTCTCCTTGTGCCACCTCTCGTACTCAGCTTTTTGCTTCTCAGCAATTAGCTTGACTTGCCGGCAGGTCTGGAGGTCGTGGCCCTTGGTGCGGTGGATCTTGCAATATTGCTTATAGGAGCCTCCTGGCTTGTCGGCAGTCGCCAAGGCCCGGCAAGCGGCGCACCCGACAATTTCCTTGCCAGGGGTGTTTGCCTTGGCCTTCTTGACAGTGCCGGTGTCCTCGGATCCCTCGACGGCAAGCACGGTCTTGCCCTTGCACTTCCTGTTGCAGTGCCGGCCCTTCTTCATCGTGGTGGCTATGTCTTTGTCTATGGAGTCGGTTTGCCGCACCGGCATCCTCGCCGGGGTACTTCCTCCCCTCTTTAGCCCGAGTGCACCTATCGGCAAGAACATAAAGTTCGGCCACATCTTCGACCTTGTTCATCGCCAGCTCTTCACGCATCTTGCGGTTGCGCACAATCTGATATAATGCGCTGATTACGGTGGTGGGATGAACATCTGGGATGTTGTATCTCACCCGGCTGAACCACTGTATGTACTTGTGCAGGGTTTCACCTTCCTTCTGGGGGATGATATGCAAATCGCTTGCCTAGCCATGAGCTTGGTGGCCTCCGGTAAAGGCGCCAACGAACTCATGGCACAAGTCCGACCAAGAAGAAATGGAATCCACCGGAAAGTGCATCAACCATGACATGACATTGGGTTTGAGTGCCAACGGGAAGTAATTGGCAAGCACCTTGTCGTCGCGGGCTCCAGCAGCTTGCATCGCGATGGTGTAGATGCTGAGGAACTCTGACGGGTGGGTCTTGCCATTGTACTTCTCGCCAACGTCGGGCTTGAATGTGCAGTGGGAGGGCCACTGGAACTTCCGTAGCTCATGGGTAAAGGCTGGGCCACCCACCTTGTAAGGTTGGCCGCCAGAGCCTCCCGGTGCAAGGTGGTCCATAGTGGGGCCCACCCGCCGATCTGATTGGTGGCGTGCATCGCGTCGGCGCTCGATGGTGGTTCGAGCGTCTTCGCGGGCTCGCTCCCGAAGAACTTGGCGCTGATCGCGGTGGGTCCGTGGGTCAAACAATGCTATGGATATGTTATCACAAGCGTCGTCACGACAGATCGACACCCGCGGTGGCTGGCATGGAGGAGGAGAGTGCACCGTGGCCGAAGCACCCCCGATCCTTCCACCACTGGCATGCGGCAGCTCGACGGAGCGCCGGCCTGAGGGCCCCGCTAGTCGTGGCTCATCTTTGTTGGCAACACCGACGAGGCTTCGGATGGTGGCTCTCCACTCATTGAGCTTTTCCGCAGCAGGAGGAAAGTCGAGGAGCAACTGCGTGCATGCCAAAGCTTCTGCTGGAGTGGGTGGTGGCCAAAGCTGCGTAGACCGTGACTCGCTCCGACTTCTAACCACGTTAGAAGGAGCTCTATCACGGCCTGGCGGCTATATGCCGTTTTTGCCAGCGCCTCGTCATGCGAGCTGGCCTTGTATGTCTCGCGAATGATGCACAAGACTCTTCCCCACGGCGGTGCCCAGGGGCACCAGTGTGGTGACGCTGCTCGTCACGCACAACCTAGGAAGAGCGTGTTGGGGGCGCCGGTGTAGGCGCCTCGGAAGTCGCCGCGCCGCCCCTGGGTGGCATGACGCCGCCCCTCGAGGGCCCCGCGCCGCCTGCGGGGGGGGGGGGGGGGCTTCATCTTTCGATTTGGTGGCGTGTGGCCCGTCGTCTCGCGCACGAACAACGCCGCTCGCTAGGCTTTGGCTGCCAGAGCGAAATGGGTGTTCACGGGTCGCGCCTCGGCTTCCGTCCGCGATGGCCCCACCACTCGCCCGCACAGGTACAGGCCGTTCGGCCCCCGACGAACCGATCGCTGTGATCGTCTTCTTCTTGGGAGCCATGGTGATGAAGAACTGCCAAACTAACTGCTAGACCGGATTTCCACAACTGCGCACCCCCTACCTGGCGCGTCAGAGATGTCGGTGGGAAACGACACCTATGGGGTCACTGGGATCCCATCTATGGTTGGCGGGCGCGGGGTTGTGCAAAGAGCGGGTCTGGCCGTCAGCACGCAAATTGTTTACCAAGGTTCGGGCCGCGGAGACATGTAAAACCATAGTACTGCTTTGATGTATATTTGAGTGTTCTTGTGTTCTTGAACTAGCTGCGATGTCTGTCTAGTCCAAAAGATCTGAATCCCTCTCCAGTATGCCTCATGCCTCCTTTTACAAACAAAAGGGGTCACCATAGTGGCACACATGAGGTGGAAAGGTGTACAGTGACTGAGTCTATCCTCTGGCATCGTCAAACAAACGCATTTAATGCGCTGCCGACATACCCCTCTTGCTTTATTGGGGACGGCAAAGAAGCTCCTCCCAGCTGTCGTCGCCTCGCCCGGCTCCGACGCGCGTACAAGCTGATGAGGCGTTGTAGCGCCACGTTGGCTGCCTGCTGGGCTGGCGCGGTGGTGGATCCTTCACGAAGATATGCATGCCACCACGCATGTGCTTGCTGAGTTGGTGTGGAGGCCGCGCGCTGCCACGCAGATGCCTGCCCAGTTGGTCGAGCTGGCAGCTGCATGGGAGCAGCGGTGGAGTCTTGGCAGGCTTGGGCCTGGCTGCGGCCCCGCAGGTGTCTTCGGCAAGGGCCTTCCCGGGGGCTGGGAAGGGTCTTGCCACGGCACCGCGGGTGTCCTCGGCAAGGATCTTGCTGGGGGTCTTATGGACTTCCTTGGCAAGGATCTCGCTAAGGATCGTCGTCTTCTGGTTCTCGTCTGATCTTGTGTATTTATGATCTCTACAAAGATCTGCATGCCACCACGGAGGTGCCTCCCAAGCCCTGGTTCCAATGTAGTTGATGGTGTTGGAACCCCTTGGGCTCAAGGGTGGCGCGCTCTGCTGGCGTCAGGCAAGTTGCCCCGGCAAGGATCTTGCTGAGGCTGCGGAAGCCGCCCCGGCAAGGGTCTTGCTGGGGGAGTCTACCTCGCCCTCTTGCTCTCTTTGCGCCCTGGTCTTGACATTGCTCTGGCTGTCTTGCGCTCCGGCATCCCTCCTCTGCCCTGCTTAGTGTGGCCGGGGGCGCGGTTCTGACTGCCCGTGCACAAGTAATGGGGTGTAAAAGGAGAGCCCCTACTTTTGTACACCGACAAGCATGTTTTAATTTTACTTGTTGTTTGAATAAAATCATTGGATCTGAAATCTTCAAGGAAAAAGAATCCTCCCATGGCTAGTTAATTATTTGACTACTCAGTGTTCTTCACTTATATCATTTTGGAGTAGTTTGTCATTTACTCACGTGCTTCACATATATCCTATGAGTTAATGGTTGAATTAATTGAATATCATAAATCTGAATTTATATACGATTCATATGCTTACAACATGGGGAGTAATGACGTCACACATAATAAGTATAGGTAGTAAACTTATTGGAAGTTAGCAAACCCAGAATTGGTCACTTGAACAATTCATGAAAGAATATTGAAGGAAGAGAGATTTCAAATATAAATATACTATCTTGGACATCTTTTTAATTGGGATCACTCATTAAAATATGACATGCTAAAAGGTTGATGTTGGACAAGGAAGACAACTTAATGGATTATGTTTTCCTATGTTTGAAACGTTATATTGTCTTGGATAATCAAACATGTTGAGCTTGCCTTTCCCTCTCATGCTAGCCAAATTCTTTGCACCAAGTAGAAATACTACTTGTGCTTCCAAACATCCCTTAAATCATTTTTGCCATGAGAGTCCACCATACCTACCTATGGATTGAGTGAGTTCCTTCAAGTAAGTTGTCATCGGTGCATGCAATAAAAATTGCTCTCTAAATATGTATGATCTATTAGTGTGAAGAAAATAAGCTTTATACGAACTTGTGATAGGGAGGAAATAAAAGCGACGAACTGCATAATAAAGGTCTTTGTCACAAGCGGTAATATAAAGTGACGTTCTTTTGCATTAAGATTTTGTGCATCCAACCATAAAAGCGCATGACAACCTCTGCTTCCCTCTACAAAGGGCCTATATTTTACTTTTATCTTCTACCCTTATACAAGAGTCATGGTGGTCATCACCTTTCCTTTTTACACTTTTTCCTTTGGCAAGCACTTTGTGTTGGAGCGATCTAGATATATATATCCACTTGGATGTAGGTTTTCATAAATTATTATTGTTGACATTACCCTTGAGGTAAAAGGTTGGGAGGCGAAACTATAAGCCCCTGTCTTTCTCTGTGTCTGATTAAAACTTTGAACCCATAAATATCACATGAGTGTTAGCAATTGTGAAAGATTAAATGATTGTTGAGTATGTGGAGTTTGCTGAATCAAAGCTCTTACATAGACCCTTCCCAAAAATAAGATGAATTGCAATTGTTTGATGACTAAGAGCACGGTTTGTTAGTTTTCAAGAAAGTTTATGATCTATACTTTAACATGTGAATATCTTGTTACTTGATCATGAGAAGTTTCATGAGTTGACCTACTGTTATGATATATAATGATGCTAGAAAAAGTGATTGGAACTATCATTGATCAAACTTATGCACTTGCTAGCATTCACACTTCATAAATTATTTCTTTTATCATTTACCAACTCGAGGATGAGCAGGAATTAAGCTTGGGGATGCTGATATGTCTCCAACGTATCTATAATTTATGAAGTATTCATGCCAAGTTTACAATAGTTTTATATGATTTTGGTATGATTTGATTAGATATAACCCGGACTGACATTGTTTTCAGCAGAACTACCGTGGTGTTGTTTTTGTGTAGAAACAAAAGTTCTTGGAACGCGATGAAAATCTACCGAAGGGGAGTCCCATGGGCCCCACGAGGGTGGGGGGGTGCGCCCCTGTGCCTCGTAGACTTCCCGTGGGGCCCCCTGACTTGTTCTCGATGCCAACCTCAACTATAAATGCCCAAACCTCCAGAAAATAACCTAGATCGGAAGTTCCGCAGCCGCAAGCCTCTGTAGCCATGAGAAGTCAATCTAGGCCCTCTCTGGCACCCTGCCGGAGGGGGCCATCATCACCGGAGGCTATGGATGAGGATCTCAGAGGGGCCATCATCACCATGAAGGCCAAGGACCATAGGGAGAACCTCTCATCATCCAAGGGGAGGCCATGGAGGATGAAGCACAAGGGGGAGAACCTCTCCTCCTCTCTCTCGGTGGCACTGGAGTGCCACCGGGAGGGGAATCATCGCCGCAGTGATCGTCTTATTCAACATCACCATCCTCATCTCTTTTACGCGGTCCACTCTCCCACACCCCGCTGTAATACCTACTTGAACATGGTGCTTTATGCCACATATTATGATCCAATGATGTGTTGCCATCCTATGATGTTTTGAGTAGATATCCTTTGTCTTTGGGTTGATTGATAATCTAGATTGGTATGAGTTGTATGTTTTATTTTGGTGATGTCCTATTGTGTCCTCCGTGTCGCGCAAGCATGAGGGATTCCCGCTGTAGGGTGTTGCAATACGTTCATGATTTGCTTATAGTGGGTTGCTTGAGTGATAAAAGCATAAACCCGGGTAAGGGGTTGTTCGTATGGGATAAACGGGACTTGATGCTTTAATGCTTTGGTTGGGTTTTACCTTAATGATCTTTAGTAGTTGCAGATGCTTGCTAGAGTTCCAATCATAAGTGCATATGATCCAATAAGATAAATTATGTTAGCTTATGCCTCTCCCTCATATGAAACTACAATGTCGACCACCGCTCTTGTTAACAATTGCCTAGGATAATTCCGCACACCAACCCATCATTATTCCACACTCGCTATTAATAATATTTAGTAATATATTCTAACTTTATGATAACAGCACCTACTTTTATATTTTAGCTCTCCGATATCATGCAAAGTTATCCTCTTCATACCCACAACGTAGTTTTATTTCTCGTTTCTAGTTGGAAGCAAACGTTCGGTGTATGTCGAGTCGTATCAGTGGCAGATAGGACTTGAGAGAATATTGTTCTTACCTTTAGCTCTTTGTGGGTTCAACACTCCATACTTATCACTTCCTCCTTTGGGAATTGGTACGGTGATTCCCTGCACTTGGGGATTATCAAGCTCTTTTCTGGCACCGTTGCCAGGGAGCAATAGCGTGGGGTTGATATTCTCGTGTCTGCTTGTTTGCATTCTTCACTAAGTAGATTTTGTTTTTCCTTTTTTGTTTCTGTTTAGTTGTGGGTGAAACATACAATTTTTTTTAAAAGAATGAAAATACAAAAAAAAATTACTTGCCTCTCACACCTAAAAAGTTTTGCAATAAGAGAAGTGATTGGAAGGTTATGCATTGGAGAAGTGAGGGTCGACCTTGAACACTTGTGTTCATGCTCATGGAAACAATGTAAAAAAATTCATCGAAGCTTCTCTGAAAATAATTATCCCCTTGTATATATCCATTGTATTATAAACATATTGTGCCAAGCCTTGGTTTTAGGATGATTAGATTGCTTATTTACTTTGTGTAGTACAAAAACATAAACTTTGGCTGTAGTGCATGAATTTACATTTTTTAGTGGAAAGTCAAATGGGTCTGAAACTTTTTTCACATTACTTATGTACAAAGTTTTTAAAATTTCATATTTTGTTTAGAATTTTTGGAGTTACATAAGTATACTAAATTTCCAGATTACTGCAGACTGTCCTGTTTTTGACAGATTCTATTTTCTATGTGTTGATCGCTTATTTTGATGAATCTATGGGTAGCATCGGGGGGTATGAACCATGGTGAAGTTGGAATACGGTAGATATAGTTTTAATATGAAATTGGAATGAGTTTGCAATAGTACCTAAAGGTAGTGACTTGCTTTATTATACTAACGGATCTCACAAAGTTTTTGTTAAAGTTTTGTGTGGTTGAAGTGTTCGAAGAACGAGGAGTTACTAATGTGAGAAGAATAAAGAGAGGGAAGAGCTCAAGCTTGGGGATGCCCGAGGCACCCCAAGTAAATATTCTAAGGATACTCAAGCATCAAAGCTTGGGGATGCCTCGGTTGGCATCTCATCTTTCTTCTTCAACAATTATTGGTATACCTCGGTTTTTGTATTGTTCACATGATTTGTGTCCTTTGTGTTTTTTGTTTTTCCTTTAAAAACCATGCTAGTATGAGATAGCCCTTCATTGATTTATATAATGCATAATGTGCTTCACTTATATCTTTTAAGTATGATCTTATAGAATTGCTCTTTGTGCTTCACTTAAATCTTTTGAGTATGTTTTATAGAATGCTTCGTCTGCGTCACTTATATATTTTGAGCTTCGATATTGGTTAGTCTATATTAATTGTAGAATGCTCCATGAACTTCACTTATATCTTTTGGACTATGAATAATACTATAACCTAAAGTGGATTTGGAAGAGTGTCACCTTTAGTTAGTAATGATTCCACTATTTCGGAGAAGGTTCCCTTTGATTATGAGAACAAAGTTGTTATCAATGATGATTGTTGTGACGACATGTATGATAGAAAGAATAATGTTAACCATGAAACTTGTCATCATGATTTTTAACTTTCAATGGGATTATGCCTCACATGTCAGTTACTTTGTTGAGTTTGCTCCCACTATTCTGAATGAGAAGAATTTTGCTTATGTGAAGATCAGTAAACTTTCTATGCTTGTAGATCATGAACAGAATGCTTTATGTGCTGGTTATATTGTTGAAATCATTCATGATGCTACTGAAAATTATTATGAGGGAGGAATACATGCTTGTAGGAGTTGCAATAATATCAAGTTTCCTCTCTATGTGCTTAAAGTTTTGAAGTTATACTTGAAAATTATTATGAGGGAGGAATACATGCCTGTAGGAGTTGCAATAATGTCAAGTTTCCTCTCTATGTGCTTAAAGTTTTGAAGTTATACTTGTTTTGCCTTCCTATGCTAATTGATTCTTGTTCCCATAAGTTGTGTGCTCAAAAAATCCATAGGCATAGGAAGTGGGTTAGGTTTAAATGTTCTAGTCATATTCTTCATGATGCTCTCTTTATGTTTCAAATCTTATCTTCTCTGTGAGCATCATTGAAGTCATCATGCCTAGCTAAAAGGCATTAAAGAAAAGCGCTTGTTGGGAGACAACCCAATATTTAACCTTACTATTTTTGTGTGTTCTCATGATTAAGCTACTGTAGTAATCATGTATTATGGCTTTTGTTTCAATAAAGTGCCAAGTAAGACCTTTGGGAAGACTTGGGTGAAAGTTAATGTGATCTTGCTGTAAAAAACAGAAACTTTGCGCTCACGAGATTAGCTGTCATTTGTTACAGAAGAGTGTGATTGAGTTGATTCTTTTTTCAGAAGATTAATAGAAAAATTTACCACGTAAACCAATTTATTTCATAATTTTTGGAGTAGCATAAGTATGGTTTCTGTTCAGATCATTACGGACTATTCTGTTTCTAACAGATTCTGTGTTCATTGCATAGTTTGCTTGTTTCTATTTTCTATGGCTTATATTTCTCAATATAAATTGTAGAAATGATATGGTACAGTAGGCATTGTGTGAGAAAAATTATGAATCTTGTCTTTGACAGTACCAAAGTGAATGGTTCACTCTTTATCATACTAACCTATCTCACGAAGTTTCGTTAAGTTTTGTGTGATTGAAGTTTTCAACCTTTGGGTGACATATCGATATTGGGAGAATAAGGAGTGGAAAGACCCTAAGCTTGGGGATTCCCAAGGTAATATTCAAGGAAGATTCAAGCGCCTAAGCTTGGGGATGCCCCGGAAGGCATCCTGTCAGTGTCAAAACCGGCGGATCTCAGGTAGGGGGTCCCGAACTGTGCGTCTAGGCGGATGGTAATAGGAGGCAGGGGACACGATGTTTTACCCAGGTTCGAGCCCTCTTGATGGAGGTAAAACCCTATGTCCTGCTTGATTAATATTGATGATATGGGTAGTACAAGAGTAGATCTACCACGAGATCAGAGAGGCTAAACCCTAGAAGCTACCCTATGGTATGATTGTTGTTCGTCCTACGGACTAAGACCCTCCGGTTTATATAGACACCGGAGAGGGCTAGGGTTACACAGAGTCGGTTACAATGGTAGGAGATCTACATATCTGTATCGCCAAGCTTGCTTTCCACGCCAAGGAAAGTCCCTACCGGACTCGGGACAAAGTCTTCAATCTTGTATCTTCATAGTCCAGGAGTCCGGCCGAAGGTATAGTCCGGCTATCCGGACACCCCCTAATCCGGGACTCCCTCAGTAGCCCCTGAACCAGGCTTCAATGACGACGAGTTCGGCGCGCGGATTGTCTTCGGCATTGCAAGGCGGGTTCCTCCTCCAAGTACTTCATAGAAGATTTTGAACACAAAGGTAGTGTCCGGCTCTACAAAATAAGTTTCCACATATTGCCATAGGGAGAATAATATTTACACAAATCTAATCTGCTGATGTATTCCGTAGCGTGACATCACACCACGGCCAGGTCTTTATTCGAATCGTTTTACTGTCCCACCTCAGCGCGTTTAGCGAGGCGGTTTCCTTGGCACGTCTTGTCAAAGCAGAGATCATGTCCCCTTATTCCGGGATTCTCATCAATACGGGTGTGGGTAACCCAACCGTACCTGTTGGTATGTTTTCTCGATCAAAGGCAAGTCCCAAACGGTCACGGGGAGGGCCCTTGGTATTCAACCTCTTATAAAGAGACCAAGGCCTTACTCCTTTCTTTCAATCTCAAACGAGTTCGCCCTTCGCCTCGAGTTCCAACACCCAAGGCTCCAGATTTCAGGCGCTTCGGACCTTCGACAATGTCCGGTTCCAACCTTCGAGGCTGATGGATGCCCTCCTCCGTCATGGAGGAGGACGTGCTGAAGTTGAGAGAGGCTAGGTTCCTGACCGGCGAAATCTGGCATAGGCTGCCTGCTCAAGGGCAGGTCATTCCCACTCCCAAGCCTGGTGAGAGTGTGGTGTTCATGTCTCACTTCCTTCGGGGGCTAGGCTTCCTAATGGATCCCTTCGTGAGGGGGCTCATGTATTATTATGGGCTGGAATTTCACGACTTAGCCCCGGAGTCCATCCTCCATATTTCCTCATTCATTGTCATGTGTGAAGCCTTCCTCCGTATTACTCCTCACTTCGGACTATGGCTCAAGACCTTCAAAGTAGAGCCGAAGATGATCGAGGGATGGCACGTGGAGTGCGGAGGTGCTTTTATAAGCAAGAATGCTGGTGCTCCATGGCCCGAGGGCTCTATTCAAGAGGAGTCCAGCTTATGGCAACGAGAGTGGTTTTATATCACTGCTTCCAGGAGCACCAAGTGGGTGGCGCCACCTGCCTTTCGCTCGGGTCCCCCACCACAGCTAGTGTCATGGGTCAATAAAGGACTGGACTGGGTCCGTCCAAGGATGTGCCCTTGTTGCAGGGCCGCATTCGAGATCTCCTAGAAAGAGATATCAGTCTGGTCGCGGTGACACAGGTTATGCTGATTCGCCGAGCTCTGCCCTGCAAACGTCGCCCCCTCCGCCTGTGGGAGTTCAATCCGGAGGGACCACGAGCTCTCCAACATTTTATGGGTGCGACGCCCGTGGAGATGTACAAATTGTTCTTCAGATCACAAGCAATGTGTCCAGACTTGAACGCGGATGCAGGTCTGAGCTGCAACCGCTCGGATACTCAAGTAAGTAGCCCTGTGCCCAGACTCGCAATCTACATATTTATAAAATTGCCCTTAAAAGAGCTGTCCTTTAAACATGAGTGGATAGCGAAAGCAAAGCTAATCATGTGTCCGGCCCCCCTCCCCGAGACCACGACGGGTCCCGTGCTAGTCAGGATGTTGGAGGTTGTGCCTTCGAAGGAAAGCGAGGGAGGGGACAAGGAAGCTACGACCTCCTCGAAGGAGGCTGTTTGGAAGGGAGGAATCGAAAATTCCTCTCCTCAGGGGAAGAAGAGGACCGCCTCAGAAGACCCGGAGACCATGGCCTCAAAGCGGGGGAAGAAATCTTCGCCAGAGGGTCCTGTGCTGGGGGATTCTTCGGCCAAATTATGCCCTCAAGGGGATCAGCCCTCCACCGAGCCGTAAGTAGAGAGGAGTTTTTCTTTGAGAGAACTCCTTGCATTATATCTGAGAAGAGTAATCGAAAATTTACCTTGTAGCTCGGACCTTAGCCATTCTCAGCAGAGCTCGTCTTCGGGGGATCTTCTTCCGGAGATGATGGAGAGCGGAACTCCTCCCCCTGCCGTACGGCCTTGCGAGGCGGGCGATCCTGAGGTATCATCGCGGAGGGTTTCTCCGAATCCGGCAGGGCCGGAAGGAAGTCATATGGCCCCCCAAAGCCCTCCGCGGCCGGCCTTCGAAAAGGGCCATCGGATGAGTCCGGCACCGTCTGGTGCGCGGTCGGAGGAGCTGAAGGATCTACTAGGGCGAGCATCTATCTCAGAGGAGCACCGTGCATTGATGGGTACGGTGATTGAGAGGATTTCATCCGCGGAGAGAGGATTATATGAGGCCGTCACGAGTTTACTGACGGGTTTTGAGGTACGTGAGATAATGTACCCTTTTTGGACAGTTGCGCATAAATAAGATGCGCCCTGTGTAGATAGTAGCCCCTGAGACTCTGTGCGTTGTCAAAAGTGACGGCGCTCAGAGGATCATAATCCCAGGTCTAATATGCCGCCTTCATACATAGTGTTGGAAATATGCCCTAGAGGCAATAATAAATTGGTTATTATTATATTTCCTTGTTCATGATAATCGTTTATTATCCATGCTAGAATTGTATTGATAGGAAACTCAGATACACGTGTGGATACATAGACAACACCATGTCCCTAGTAAGCCTCTAGTTGACTAGCTCGTTGATCAATAGATGGTTACGGTTTCCTGACCATGGACATTGGATGTCGTTGATAACGGGATCACATCATTAGGAGAATGATGTGATGGACAAGACCCAATCCTAAGCCTAGCACAAGATCGTGTAGTTCGCATGCTAAAGCTTTTCTAATGTCAAGTATCATTTCCTTAGACCATGAGATTGTGCAACTCCCGGATACCGTAGGAATACTTTGGGTGTGCCAAACGTCACAACGTAACTGGGTGACTATAAAGGTGCACTACGGGTATCTCCGAAAGTGTCTGTTGGGTTGGCACGAATCGAGACTGGGATTGTCACTCCGTGTGACGGAGAGGTATCTCTGGGCCCACTCGGTAGGACATCATCATAATTTGCACAATGTGGTCAAGGAGTTGATCATGGGATGATGTGTTACGGAACGAGTAAAGAGACTTGCCGGCAACGAGATTGAACAAGGTATCGGGATACCGACGATCGAATCTCGGGCAAGTATCGTACTGATAGACAAAGGGAATTGTATATGGGATTGATTAAGTCCTTGACATCGTGGTTCATCCGATGAAATCATCGTGGAACATGTGGGAGCCAACATGGGTATCCAGATCCCGCTGTTGGTTATTGACCGGAGAGTTGTCTCGGCCATGTCTGCATGACTCCCGAGCCCGTAGGGTCTACACACTTAAGGTTCGATGACGCTATGGTTATAGGGAATAGATGTACGTGGTTACCGAATGTTGTTCGGAGTCCCGGATGAGATCCCGGACGTCACGAGGAGTTCCGGAATGGTCCGGAGGTAAAGATTTATATATGGGAAGTCATCATACGGTCACCAGAATAATTCGGGGGTTACCGGTATTGTACCGGGACCACCGGAGGGGTTCCGGGTATCCACCGGGAGGGTCCACCTGCCCCGGAGGGCCCTATGGGCTGTATGTGGAGAGGGACCAGCCCCTTAGTGGGCTGGGCGCCTCCCCCCTAGGGCCCATGCGCCTAGGGTTTGGGGGAACCCTAAAGGGGGGGGGGGCGCCCCCTTGCCTTGGGGGGCAAGGCAACCCCCCTTGGCCGCCGCCCCCTCCTCAGATTGGATCTGAGGGGGCCGGCCCCCCTCTCCCTTGCCCCTATATATATGTGGGGGGTGGGAGGGCAGCCGCACCCAAGTCTTGGAGCAGCCCTCCCCCTCTCCCAAGTTCTCCTCTTCTCCCGCGGTGCTTGGCGAAGCCCTGCTGGATCACCACGCTCCTCCACCACCACCACGCCGTTGTGCTGCTGCTGGATGGAGTCTTCCTCAACCTATCCTTCACCCCTTGCTGGAACAAGGCGTAGGAGACGTCACCGGGTTGTACGTGTGTTGAACATGGAGGTGCCGTCCGTTCGGCACTAGGATCATCGGTGATTTGGATCACGACGAGTACGACTCCATCAACCCCGTTCACTTGAACGCTTCCGCTTAGCGATCTACAAGGGTATGTAGATGCACTCTCCTTCCCCTCTTTGCTAGATTACTCCATAGATTGATCTTGGTGATGCATAGGAAATTTTGAATTTCTGCTACGTTCCCCAATAGTGGCATCATGAGCTAGGTCTATTGCGTAGATTCTATGCACGAGTAGAACACAAAGTAGTTGTGGGCGTTGATTTTGTTCAATATGCTTACCATTACTAGTCCAATCTTGATTCGGCAGCATTGTGGGATGAAGCGGCCCAGACCGACCTTACACGTACTCTTACGTGAGACTGGTTCCACCGACTGACATGCACTAGTTGCATAAGGTGGCTAGCGGGTGTCTGTCTCTCCCACTTTAGTCGGATCAGATTCGATGAAAAGGGTCCTTATGAAGGGTAAATAGCAATTGGCATATCACGTTGTAGTTTTTGTGTAGGTAAGAAACGTTCTTGCTAGAAACCCATAGCAGCCACGTAAAACATGCAAGCAACAATTAGAGGACGTCTAACTTGTTTTTGCAGGGTATGCTATGTGATGTGATATGGGCAAGAAGAATGTGATGAATTATATGTGATGTATGAGATTGATCATGTTCTTGTAATAGGAATCACGACTTGCACGTCGATGAGTATGACAACCGGCAGGAGCCATAGGAGTTGTCTTTATTTATTGTATGACCTGTGTGTCATTGAACAACACCATGTAATTACTTTACTTTATTGCTAACTGTTAGCTGTAGTAGTAGAAGTAATAGTTGGCGAGACAACTTCATGAAGACACGATGATGGAGATCATGATGATGGAGATCATGGTGTCATGCCGGTGACGATGATGATCATGGAGCCCCGAAGATGGAGATCAAAAGGAGAAAAGTGATGAAGGCCATATCATGTCACTATTTGATTGCATGTGATGTTTATCATGTTTATACATCTTATTTGCTTAGAACGACGGTAGTAAATAAGATGATCCCTCATTAATATTTCAAGAAAGTGTTCCCCCTAACTGTGCACCGTTGCGAAAGTTCGTCGTTTCGAAGCACCACGTGATGATCGGGTGTGATAGATTCTTACGTTCGAATACAACGGGTGTTGACGAGCCTAGCATGTACAGACATGGCCTCGGAACACATGCGAAACACTTAGGTTAACTTGACGAGCCTAGCATGTACAGACATGGCCTCGGAATACAAGAGACCGAAAGGTCAAGCATGAGTCGTATCGTAGATACGATCAACATGAAGATGTTCACCAATGCTGACTAGTCTGTCTCATGTGATGATCGGACACGGCCTAGTTGACTCGGATCATGTAATCACTTAGATGACTAGAGGGACGTCTATCTGAGTGGGAGTTCATAAGATGAACTTGTTTATCCTGAACATAGTCAAAAGGTCTTCGCAAATTATGTCGTAGCTCGCGCTTCAGTTCTACTGTTTGGATATGTTCCTAGAGAAAATTTAGTTGAAAGTTGATACTAGCGATTATGCGGACTAGGTCCGTAAACTGAGGATTGTCCTCATTGCTTCATGGAAGACTTATGTCCTTAATGCACCGCTCAGTGTGCTGAACCTCGAACGTTGTCTGTGGATGTTGCGAACATTTGACATACACATTTTGATAACTACGTGATAGTTCAGTTAAACGGTTTAGAGTTGAGGCACCGAAGACGTTTTGAAACGTCGCGAAACATATGAGATGTTTCGAGGGCTGAAATTGGGATTTCAGGCTCGTGCCCACGTCAAGAGGTATAAGACCTCCGATGATTTTGGTAGCCTGCAAACTAAGGGAGAAAAGCTCAATTGTTGAGCTTGTGCTCAGATTGTCTGAGTACAACAATCATTTGAATCGAGTGGGAGTTGATCTTCCAGATGAGATAGTGATGTTTCTCCGAACTCATTACCACCAAGCTGCTAGAGCTTCGTGATGAACTATAATATATCAGGGACATATATGATGATCCTTGAGATATTCACGATGTTTGACACCACAAAAGTAGTTTCAAGAAGGAGCATCAATTGTTGATGGTTGGTGAAACCACTAGTTTCAAGAAGGGCAAGGGCAAGAAGGGATACTTCATAAAACGGCAATTAAGCTGCTGCTCTAGTGAAGAAACCCAAGGTTGAACCCAAACCCGAGACTAAGTGCTTCTGTAATAAGGGGAACAGCCACTGGAGCAGAATTACCCTAGATACTTGGTAGATGAGAAGGCTGGCAAGGTCGATAGAAGTATATTGGATATACATTGTGTTAATGTGCACTTTACTAGTACTCCTAGTAGCACCATGGTATTAGATACCAGTTCGGTTGCTAAGTGTTAGTAACTCGAAATAAAAGGCTACGGAGTAAACGGAGACTAGCTAAAGGTGAGCTGGCGATATGTGTTGGAAGTTTTTTTCAAGCTTGATGTGATCAAGCATCGCACGCTCCCACTACCATCGAGATTGGTGTTTGCGTTGAGCATAGACAAGATTGGATTATGTCTATCGTAGTACGGTTATTCATTTAAGGAGAATAATGGTTACTCTATTTATTTGAATAATACCTTCAATGGTCTTACACCTAAAATGAATGGTTTATCTCGATCATAGTGATACACATGTTCATGCCAAAAGATATAAGATAGTAATGATAGTACCACCTACTTGTGGCACTGCCACTTAAGTCATATCGGTATAAAACGCATGAAGAAGCTCCATGTTGATGGATCTTTGGACTCACTCATTTTTGAAAGGATTGAGACATGCGAACCATGTTTGTTGGTAGATATGTATGAAGAAACTCTATACAGATGGATCGTTTGGACTCACTTGATTTTGAATCACTTGAGACATGCAAATCATACCACATGGGCAAGATGACTGAAAGCCTCGTTTTCAGTAAAATGGAACTAGAAAGCAACTTGTTGGAAGTAATACATTTTGATGTGTGCAGTCCAATGAGTGCTGAGGCATGTAGTGGATATCATTATGTTCTTAGTTCACAGATGATTTGAGTAGATACTGAGTATATTTACTTGATGAAACATAAGTCTGAATTATTGAAAGGTTCAAGTAATTTCAGAGTGAAGTTGAACATCGTCGTGACAAGAGGATAAAATGTCTATGATATGATCGTAGAAATGAATATCTGAATTACGAGTTTGGCACAGAATTAAGACATTGTGGAAATTGTTTCACAACCAATACAGCCAGGAACACCATGGTGTGATGGTGTGTCCGAACATCATAACTGCACCCTATTGGATACGATGCATACCATGATGTCTCTTATCGAATTACCACGATAGTTTATGGGTTAGGCATTAGAGACAACCACATTCACTTTAAATAGGGCACCACGTAATTCCGATGAGATGACACCGTATGAACTATGGTTTAGAGAAACCTAAGCTGTCATTTCTTAAAAGTTTGGGGCTACGACGCTTATGTGAAAAGTTTTAGGCTGATAAGCTCGAACCCAGAGCGGATAAATGCATCTTCATAGGACACCGAAAATAGTTGGGTATACCTCCTGTCTCAGATCCAAAAGCAATAAGGGATTCTTTCTAGAATCGGGTCCTTTCTCGAGGAAAAGTTTCTCTCGAAAGAATTGAGTGGGAGGGTGGTGGAGACTTGATGAGGTTATTGAACCGTCTCTTCAACTAGTGTGTGGCAGGGCACAGGGAGTTGTTCCTGTGGCACCTACACCAACTGAAGTGGAAGCTTATGATAGTGATCATGAAACTTCAGATCAAGTCACTACCAAACCTCGTGGGATGACAAGGATGCGTACTACTTCAGAGTGGTACGTAATCCTGTCTTGGAAGTCATGTTGCTAGATAATAATGAACCTACGAGCTATGGAGAAGAGATGGTGGGCCTGGATTCCAAAATGGCTCGAGGCCATATAATCCAAGAGAGGGTCCATATATGAAAACAAAGTGTAGACTTTGGAAGAACTACTTGATGGTCGTAAGGCTGTTAGGTACATATGGATTTTTTTAAAAGGAAGACGGACAATGATGGTAAGTATCACCATTAAGAAAGCTCGACTGGTCGTTAAGATGTTTTCCGACAAGTTCAAGGAGTTGACTATGATGAGACTTTCTCACTCGTAGCGATGCTAAGAGTCTGTTGGAATTATATTAGCGATTACTGCATTATTTATGAAATCTTGTAGATAGGATGTCAAAACATTGTTTCCTCAATGATTCTCTTGAGGAAAGGTTGTATGTGATACAACCGGAAGGTTTTGTCAATCCTAAAAGATGCTAATAAGTATGCAAAGCTCCAGCAATCCTTCTAAGGACTGGAGTGAGCATCTCGGAGTTGGAATGTATGCTTTGATGCTGATCAAAGATTTTTCGGTTTATACAAAGTTTATGAGAAACTTGTATTTTCCAAAGAAGTGAGTGGGAGCACTATAGAATTTCTGATGAATATATGTTGTTAACATATTGTTGATCAGAAATGACATAGAATTTCTGGAAAGTATATAGGGTTATTTGGAAAGTGTTTTTCAATGGAAAGCCTGGATTAAGCTACTTGAACATTGAGCATCAAGATCTATAAGGATAGATCAAAACGCTTAATGGTACTTTCAAATGAGCACATACCTTGAAGGTGTTCAAGATGGATCAGTCAAAGAAGGAGTTCTTGCCTGAATTGTAAGGTATGAAGTTAAGACTTAAAGCTCGACCATGGCAGAATAGAGAGAAAGGACGAAGGTCGTCCCCTATGCTTAAGACATAGGCTCTACAGTATGCTATGATGTGTACCGCACCTGAAATGTGTCTTGCCATGAGTCAGTCAAGGGGTACAAGAGTGATCCAAGAATTGATCACAGGACAGCGGTCAAATTTATCCTTAGTAACTAGTGGACTAAGGAATTTTCTCGATTATGGAGGTGGTAAAAGAGTTCGTCGTAAAGGGTTATGCCGATGCAAACTTTGACACTAATCTAGATTATTCTGAGTAGTAAACTAGATTCGTATAGTAGAATAGTTATTTGGAATAGCTCCAAATAGAACGTGGTAGCTGCATCTAGGAGATGACATAGAGATTTGTAAAGCACACACGGATCTAAAAGGTTCAGACCTGTTGACTATAACCTCTCTCACAAGCATAATATGATCAAACCCAGAACTCTTTTGGTGTTAGTCACATGGGGATGTGACCTTGAGTGTTAATCACATATCGATGTGAACTAGATTATTGACTCTAGTGCAAGTGGGAGACTGTTGGAAATATGCCCTAGAGGCAATAATAAATTGGTTATTATTATATTTCCTTGTTCATGATAATCGTTTATTATCCATGCTAGAATTGTATTGATAGGAAACTCAGATACACGTGTGGATACATAGACAACACCATGTCCCTAGTAAGCCTCTAGTTGACTAGCTCGTTGATCAATAGATGGTTATAGTTTCCTGACCATGGACATTGGATGTCGTTGATAACGGGATCACATCATTAGGAGAATGATGTGATGGACAAGACCCAATCCTAAGCCTAGCACAAGATCGTGTAGTTCGCATGCTAAAGCTTTTCTAATGTCAAGTATCATTTCCTTAGACCATGAGATTGTGCAACTCCTGGATACCGTAGGAATACTTTGGGTGTGCCAAACGTCACAACGTAACTGGGTGACTATAAAGGTGCACTACGGGTATCTCCGAAAGTGTCTGTTGGGTTGGCACGAATCGAGACTGGGATTTGTCACTCCGTGTGACGGAGAGGTATCTCTGGGCCCACTCGGTAGGACATCATCATAATGTGCACAATGTGATCAAGGAGTTGATCACGGGATGATGTGTTACGGAACGAGTAAAGAAACTTGCCGGCAATGAGATTGAACAAGGTATCGGGATACCGACGATCGAATCTCGGGCAAGTATCGTACTGATAGACAAAGGGAATTGTATACGGGATTGATTAAGTCCTTGACATCGTGGTTCATCTGATGAAATCATCGTGGAACATGTGGGAGCCAACATGGGTATCCAGATCCCGCTGTTGGTTATTGACCGGAGAGTTGTCTCGGCCATGTCTGCATGACTCCCGAGCCCGTAGGGTCTACACACTTAAGGTTCGATGACGCTATGGTTATAGGGAATAGATGTACGTGGTTACCGAATGTTGTTCGGAGTCTTGGATGAGATCCCGGACGTCACAAGGAGTTCCTGAATGGTCCGGAGGTAAAGATTTATATATGGGAAGTCATCATACGGTCACCGGAATAATTCGGGGGTTACTGGTATTGTACCGGGACCACCGGCGGGGTTCCGGGGGTCCACCGGGAGGGTCCACCTGCCCCGGAGGGCCCTATGGGCTGTATGTGGAGAGGGACCAGCCCCTTAGTGGGTTGGGCGCCTCCCCCCTAGGGCCCATGCGCCTAGGGTTTGGGGGAACCCTAAAGGGGGGGGGGGGGCGCCCCCCTTGCCTTGGGGGGCAAGGCAACCCCCCTTGGCCGCCGCCCCCTCCTCAGATTGGATCTGAGGGAGCCGCCCCCCCCTCTCCCTTGCCCCTATATATATGTGGGGGGTGGGAGGGCAGCCGCACCCAAGTCTTGGAGCAGCCCTCCCCCTCTCCCAAGTTGTCCTCTTCTCCCGCGGTGCTTGGTGAAGCCCTGCTGGATCACCACGCTCCTCCACCACCACCACGCCATTGTGCTGCTGCTGGATGGAGTCTTCCTCAACCTATCCTTCACCCCTTGCTGGAACAAGACGTAGGAGACGTCACCGGGTTGTACGTGTGTTGAACATGGATGTGCCGTCCGTTCGGCACTAGGATCATCGGTGATTTGGATCACGACGAGTACGACTCCATCAACCCCGTTCACTTGAACGCTTCCGCTTAGCGATCTACAAGGGTATGTAGATGCACTCTCCTTCCCCTCGTTGCTAGATTAGTCCATAGATTGATCTTGGTGATGCGTAGAAAATTTTGTATTTCTGCTACGTTCCCCAACACATAGGTGGCGAAGTGTCGGGTGGCCAGCCGGACTGATGAATTTGCCGAGCTAAAGCGGCAACTTGACGTGGCAGATGCCAACATCGCGCTTGTCAACAAGCAGCTTGATGAGGCACAAGGTATGTAATTACTCCGGCGGCACCTGGTAAGAGGAGCTTTATGCCAGTATCTTACAATGTGTGCGCTTGATGCAGATGGTGCTGCTGCCATGGAGAATCTTCGGGCGGAACTTGCCCGAGCCAAGGAGCAAGCCAGAAAAGGTGATGCGGCTGCCGGAAAGGCAATTGAAGAGCTGAAAGCCGAACAGGCTGTTCACTACCGAAGCAAGAAGGAAATGGCCGAGATGGCTGTGAAGCTGAAGAGCGCTACTAACCGTTGCAAGCTTCTTGAAAAAGAAGAGGAACAGATGGACCTAGAGAAGGCCGTTACCGATGCCAAGGATGCTCGCTCTGCGATGAGAGCTATGAAGGAGGAGCTGCGTCAGGCCGGAGAGATCGCAGCTGGAAAGCCCTTTATGCTGCGGAGGAAGTTCTGTGATCCTAAACATGCTCTATTAAACCGGATGTGGAGTACGGCGGACACCTATCTGGATTTGGCAGCGAGTGTCGCAGATGCGGCCGAACACTTCCGAGATCAAGAAGATCGCGAAGTAGAAAAGCTCTTTTGGTCGCAGTTCCACAATCCAGAGCGTCCACTGTCATTAGCCGATCGTTTGGCCGAATGGGCTAAGCTGAATAGGTTGTCCGGACTCGCCATGAAGTATGTCATGAGTCATCTATGGCCAGCGAGGCCAGAGCCAAAAAGTTATTTCAACTTGGTGCAGCAGTTCCTTGGTGCGGTGCCACATATCGATGCGATGAAGAGGTCAGCGTGCATAGAGGGTGCGCGGATGGCCCGTGCCCGTGTCAAGACATACTGGGCGGAAATGGAGGGCACCACTGTTGCATCCCCAGACTCGGATGGAAGCCAACTACCTGTCGAGCACTATTTTCAGGAAGTTCTGCAAGGCGCTCATTTAATAGAGACGCAGTGCTCGAAGGATACTATATTCGAATAGCATATATTATTGTAAAACAATATTATGATAAATTGTAGAAGCTTTTTATACTTGTGCCTGCAAGTATTATTATACCTCATGTGTGGCCGTTTAACATATATATATATATATATATATATAATCTGAAAGATGGCATTCGTTGGCTTTAGCCCTCGCGCACATAATGCGGGGGTGTTCGCAGAAGGCGCATTTTCACACTTGATCCAACGTCTTGGTTCTACAAAGGAGGTGATAGCGCAGCGAACTAGGCAATCGGACTATGATGCTTTATCACTTTCACTTAGCCATAGGAGTTTGACAGTGAGGCTACTTATATAGCCCCTGGTGGCGCCTGCGCTCGCCCGAACTCGGGGCGCGTATGTTCTTGGCCGGGAAACGACCCTTCGTGAATGCGGAGGAATCCTAAAGATTCCGGTAAGTCATCGAGTGGTTGACCAGTCTCACGCTATATCATGACAGTCAGTTTTCGGCTTTCTCTACTAAGGTGCTTGCCTGGCCGAAGCGGGGCACAATCACAGTAGTTCTCCTGGTGCCGCCTTAGCCGATAGAGCGGAACGTAAGGCAGCAAAACACAGGAGCCGGGCAAACCCAACATTTGAGCAAAGACATGATTCGGAGATGATGCATATAAGGCCAAACTCGCGACGCCGAACACTCCCTAAGGTATTCGGTCTTTATGAGGGCGGGCGGGATAACGCCCTTAGTAATAAGCCCCTAGTGTCCAGGTACGCGCAAAACTCTGACGTGGCCACATGCCAAAACGCCAGCCTCCTCCTTGGTTATACCAAGAAACCAAGGGATGTGTATCAACAAGAGACAGTAAAAAAGGTTTACGCAGGGTCTTAATCTGAAAAGAATCCTTGGAACGGGTCCTTGCTACACGTCTGCGCCTGTGTCTTTGTTGTGCCATATCCTGGACGGGCGTAGCACGGTGTTCATCTGTAAAAGAGAGGAACTTAGTTGAAGAAAGATCGTGCCGAACATAAGTTATACTAAATAAACAAAGTATAAATCGAAATGGGTAAACTTGAGATTTATTGTCTCTTGTTTTATATGCGCGAAGCCCCTAGTACAGGGGTATACGGCTTTAAAGCCTTTATCAATTGTATGTTTATGCCGGACTAATCTAGCCGTGTCCGTGGTCTTGACGACCTGTTTAGGTGCTTTGGCTGGTGAAGCCGCTTTATTGTGGGGCTGTCAAGGCAGCCGCACTGTCTTCCGCGCAAGAGGAACACTCAATGTTTTCCCTTTAATGAGATGATGCCTCGTGGACCGGGCATGTTAAGCGTAAGAGATGCATAATGCGGTATTGCGTTAAAGAGGGCGAAAGCTTCGCGTCCTAGCAGTGCTTGATAGCTACTTGAGAATGGGGCGATGTGGAAAGTTAGCTATTTGCGATGGAAGTTATCGGGGGAGCCGAACATAACTTCTAGCGGGAGAGAACCCATACAGCGGGCATCCGGGCCCGGTGTTACCCCTTGAAAGGAGGTTTTGCTATGGAGAATTTTTTTGGGTCTATCCCCATGTTGCGGATTGTGTCCTGGTATAACAGGTTTAGACCACTGTCGCCGTCCATCGGGACATTTGTAAAGTGGAGTTCGCCGATTATTGGATCTAATACCAAGGCAGTCCAGCCTGCGTTCCGGATACTTCTAGAGTAATCCTGATGGTCGAAGGTGATCGGTTTCAACAACCATTAGCGAGACTCCTTTGGGATAGGCCGTATGGCGCGTATCTCTGATGGCGTCGTTCTGTTCGTCACGTGAAGTAAGTTTACTGTTTTGACTTCTTGTGGGAAATCCTTTTGTTTCCTGGTGCTCTGCTTGTGGGGTTCGTCGTCGTCCTCACTTGGTGTGTCGAGCCCCTTGTGTTCGGCGTTGAGTTTGCCGGCTTGCTTGAAAACCCAAGAATCTTTGTGGGTATGGTTCGCAGGCTTCTCGGGAGTACTGTGTATTTGACATATCTTGTCCAAGATTTTGTTTAAGTTGGATAGCTCGTCCCTGTTATCCTTGAGGGGCGGCTTTCTCTGATTCTGCCGCGAGCTTTTGAATCCGGCGTTGACCACCGTGCTCTTTGGGCTGTTTCCCTTATTCCGGCGCTGGTCCTTGCTGCATCGGGGTTTTCCGTTTCCATCCCTAACTTCGGATGTACTTGGGTTGCTGGTGCTACATCTTGCCAACCAGCTGTCCTGTCCCACGCAAAAGCGGGTCATGAGGCTTGTTAATGCGGCCATTGTTCTTGGCTTTTCTTGGCCGGGGTGTCTGGCGAGCCATTCGTCTCGAACATTATGCTTAAAAGCTACTAGGGCTTCGGCGTCTGGACAGTCGACTATCTGATTCTTTTTAGTAACAAATCTACTCCAGAATTTCCGGGCTGACTCTCCGGGCTGTTGAGTTATGTGACTGAGATCGTCTGCATCCTGAGGGCGGACATAGGTCCCTTGAAAATTTGCCCGGAAAGCATCCTCAAGCTCTTCCCAACTTCCAATGGTGTTTTCGGGAAGGATTTTGAGCCAATGCCGGGCTGGCCTTTTAAGCTTGAGGGGTAAGTATTTTATGGCGTGGAGGTCATCTCCTATGGCCATGTGTATGTGGAGGATATAATCCTCGATCCAGACCCCAGGGTCTATTGTTCCGTCGTACGCCTCTATGTTTACGGGCTTGAATCCCGCTGGAAATTCATGGTCTAGCACCTCATCGGTGAAACATAGGGGGTGTGCGGCACCCCTGTATTTGGGTGTGCCATGATGTTCGGATATTTGTTGTGTTGCATTGCTCACTAGAGCTTGCTTTCTTGGCCCATAGATAGATCTGGCTGGGCCGTCTTTTTGATGCTGATCCTTTGGTGGATCGCGTGCCGACTTGTGTGCGGCGCCGCTTGCCGCTCCATGCTGGCCATGCGGTCGTCTATCCGACCGGATGGCTTTCCTATTTTTTGATTGCGGGGGCTCTAAGGCCCCCTCGTCAAATTCAGGCAATAGCTTTCGCTTTGGATAGCTTTTTGTGCGGCAATTGCCGCCATATTTGTCTGCGGTGTTGTGTACTTTGCTCCATCTGATTCTGAGTGCATCTTCTACAGTTTTGAGCTTCCGCTTCTGCTTTTTCAGGCTATGCACAGTGGCGACGAGCCTTTTGTGGAGGTTCTTTTGCTCCATGAGTTTACCCAGCGTAAGGTCGTCCGGACTGTTGTTTTCGCCGGGGACGGGGTGTTCGGTTTGTTTATCCAAGTTACCCAGTTCGGACGCTTGCTCGAAGGCATGTTCGTCGTCCGCCGGCTCGTCCTACTCTATGGCTGGGTCTGTATGGCTGATGTCTCTGTCAAGGCGGAGCTTGGAGCGGCGCTTACGTTGCTGCTTTGATTGCTTTTCGAGTGAACAATCCCTCGTTGCATCTATGTGTTCCTCGTTATCGCTTCCTTTGGGTGTGTCCACCACATATACATCATGAGATGAGGTGGTTGTCCAGTGCCTTATAGGCGTTGGTTCATGTTCATCTCCTACATCATCGTCCATACCGTCGATGTCTTTGGAGTCGAAGTCGAGCACGTTGTTTAAATTATCGACAGTGGCTATGAAGTGGGTGGTGGGTGGGCATCGAATTTCTTCGTCATCCACATCCCAATCCTGCTGGTCATAGTCCGACCAGGGCTCTCCTGACAAAGAGAGAGACCTGAGTAAATTCAGAATGTCGCTGAAGGGCGAGTGCTGAAAGATGTCTGCGGCGGTGAACTCCATGATCGGCGCCCAATCGGATTCGATTGGTAGGGGCACGGAGGGCTCGGAGTCCGAAGAGGAGTCCGACACCTTGGAGTCACGGGCTTCGCAGAGGATAAGGCTGGTGTTCGGCTTGATCGCCGTAGAGATTGCAGCCCCCGAGGCGGTGTCTAACCACCCATCCTCGATTGGTGTGATCGGCTCCGAGCTAGGGGTCGGAGCGGACACAGATGCGGCCTCCAGGGCACTGTTCGGCGGCAGAGCTAGATCATGCCCATCGTGACAGTGCGGCGTGCTCGGCTGTGGCTCGAATCCGTCGAAGATCAAGTCTCCGCGGATGTCGTCCGTGTAGTTCAAACTTCCAAATCTGACCTGATGGCCAGGGGCATAGCTTTCGATCTGCTCCAGATGACCAAGCGAATTGGCCCGCAATGCAAAGCCGCCGAATATGAAGATCTGTCCAGGGAGAAAAGTCTCACCCTGGATCGCATCGCTGTTGATGATCGGAGAAGCCATCGGGCCTAAAAGTGACGACACAGAGGAACTCTCAATGAAAGCACCAATGTCGGTGTCAAAACCGGAGGATCTCGGGTAGGGGGTTCCGAACTGTGCGTCTAGGCGGATGGTAATAGGAGGCAGGGGACACGATGTTTTACCCAGGTTCGGGCCCTCTTGATGGAGGTAAAACCCTACGTCCTGCTTGATTAATATTGATGATATGGGTAGTACAAGAGTAGATCTACCACGAGATCAGAGAGGCTAAACCCTAGAAGCTAGCCTATGGTATGATTGTTGTTCGTCCTACGGACTAAGACCCTCTGGTTTATATAGACACCGGAGAGGGCTAGGGTTACACAGAGTTGGTTACAATGGTAGGAGATCTACATATCCGTATCACCAAGCTTGCCTTCCACGCCAAGGAAAGTACCTTTCGGACACGGGGCGAAGTCTTCAATCTTGTATCTTCATAGTCCAGGATTCCGGCCGAAGGTATAGCCCGGCGATCCGGACACCCCCTAATCCGTGACTCCCTCACATCCCCTCTTTCATCTTCAAAACTATCGGTATACCTTACTCGAAGCTATATTTTTATTCGTCACATGATATGTGTTTTGCTTGGAGCGTTGTCGGTGGGAAACGACACCAATGGGGTCATTGGGATCCCTTCTACGATTGGCGGGCGTGGGGTTGTGCAAAGAGCGGGTCTAGCGGTCAGCACGCAAATCGTTTACCCAGGTTCGGGTCGCGGAGACGCGTAAAACCCTAGTCCTGCTTTGATGTATATTTGAGTGTTCTTGTGTTCTTAAACTAGCTGCGATGTCTGTCTAGTCCAAAAGATTCGAATCCCTCTCCAGTACGCCTCGGGCCTCCTTTTATAGACAAAAGGGGTCGCCACAGTGGCACACGGGAGGTGGAAAGGTGTACAGTGACTGAGTCTATCTTCTGGCATCGTCGGACAAACACATTTAATGCACTGCCGACGTGCCCCTCTTGCTTTATTAGGGACGGCAACGAAGCTCTTCCCAGCTATCGTCGCCTTGCCCGGCTCTGATGCGCATTCAAGATGACGAGGCATTGTAGCGCCACGTTGGCTGGCTACTGGGCTGGCGCAGCGGTGGAGCCTTCATGAAGATCTGCATGCCACCACGCAGGTGCTTTCTGAGTTGGTGTGGAGGCCGCGCGCTACCACACAGATGCCTACTCACTTGGTCGAGCTGGCAGCTGCATGGGAGCGACGGTGGAGTCTTGGCAGGCGTGGGCCTGGCTACGGCCCCGTAGGTGTCTTTGGCAAGGGCCTTGCTGGGGCCCGGAAAGGGTCTTGCCATGGCACCACGGACGTCCTCGGCAAGGATCTTGCCGGGGTTCTTGTGGACTTCCTTGGCAAGGATCTCGCTAAGGATCGCTGTCTTCTGGTTCTCGTCTAATCTTGTGTATTTATGATCTGTACAAAGATCTGCATGTCAGCACGGAGGTGCCTCCCGAGCCTTGGTTCCAATGTGGTTGATGGTGTTGGAACCCCTTGGGATCAAGTGTGGTGGACTCTGCTGGCGTCTGGCAAGTTGCCCCAGCAAGGATCTTGCCGGGGCTACGGAAGCCGCCCCGGCAAGGGTCTTGCCAGGGGAGTCCACCTCACCCTCTTGCTCTCTTTGCGCCCCTGGTCTTGGCGTTGCTCTGGCTGTCTTGCACTCTGGCGTCCCTCCTCTGCCCTGTTCAGTGCGGCCGTGGGCGCGGCTCTGACTGCCCGTGCACAAGTAAAGGGGTGTAAAAGGAGAGCCCCTACTTTTGTACACCGACAGGAGCACCTGGGCCTGGGCCACACATAAGGGCGACGCTTTGTTGGGCTAGCCCCAGAACGGTGCGCGGGTAGGCAGAGCGGATTTTTACTACAATAACTTTTCCGTCCACTGCGCTTCCCCACGACCCGCGTTGAACATGCGACGTGGGGGGTCATGCGTGACGTGGGGATCATGTGTGGGGCGGTTTCCGCACGCATGCGTCACATCATGGTAAAGAGGCGGCTCACGCCTTCCCCATAAAAAGAGGAAAATGCAGAGGCATGGCTCATTTACTGAGTGGGCGCAGGTCGTGGTCTTCAAGGTGCCCGCGCCCTATGACCACGGGGATGAGAACAGTTGCCTCATCCGTCCCCTTGATTTCCGCTCGCCTGCCACGTGTCCCCCATGCTCCGAAGATGGTAGGCGGTGGGTGTGGGCCTTCAATGACGAGGCGGGGAAACGGGCTTCTGTTGATTGGGGCAGCGGGTCGACCCTGATTCTCTGCGCCCCTGATGGTCGGATTGGCTGAGTGGGGCGGCCGAGTCCCAACCCCGCCCCTTTATAATAAGGGGAAGGGGGATGGCACCCCACAATCTTTCATCATCTCTCGCCTTCCACCTCGGCTCTGCTCTTTCATCTGCCATGGCAAGAGGGGGCACCGGTCCTTCGACGGTGGCGGCGAGGGTCTCTGCTTGACAGGGCGTACATCCTTCCCAAGAGCTCACAGCGGTGGAGCTGGCCATAGAGGAAGGGGGCGAGGCCGAGGTCGGTGTGGCCCTCGGGGAAGAGGGGGATGGGGTGGCGCACCGGCCTTGCCTCCGCCGGCGATGCCTCCCCCAATAGAGGGCCACGTCGGGGACCAGCCTTATGAGTTCTTCATCAGGCTGCATCGGCCACCACGCTGTCGCCTCCGTCTCCCTACGCAATTTGCTCGGGAGATGGAGGTCGATCCGCCCCAGACCCCGAGGTTGCATATGAGGGGCTACGGGAATGGTGACATGCGGGTTGACGTTGACTTTCCCGCCCCTCATGTCATGTATCTTTGCCGCAGATGGAAGACTTTTGCTCGTATCCATAGCCTGACGGCTGGGCTCGTTCTCTGTTTCAAATTAATGGAGAACAACCTGCTCTCCGTCAAGGTCTTTGGAGACGCTAGAACTCGCCTGAAGTGCTACGTGGGGAGCTCCTCCGACATTGAAGACTCCTCCTCAAGTGGGAGTGATGAGGAGGACGGCGATAGTGACAGCGACGACGAGGACGTCGAGCAAGGGCACGTCGACCTCGTCTCTGACTGACCACGCCGCCCCTCCCTCCGCCGTGTGCTCTGCCAAGGGCCTTCCTCATCAATCTCTCCATCGGCGTGTTCCCCGTCTCCTCCGTTTTGCCTTCACTTGCTGCACCTGGGAGGAAAAGGGCAAGAACGGGGATCACGGGGCACTTATCTTTTCTAGTTTGTAAGCCTGCGGCCACTTGTTAAATTTTAAAATTTGTAATCCCCTTGCTTGTGTACCCATTCCATATGAATTGTACTTGTTTGCAATGTATGAATGAAAGGAAGGGTGTTTGCTAGGTTTCGTTTGCGCATGGGCTAGAGCCACACCGAGGAACGCGTCCTCGTTATCTTAAGATAAACATGGTATCCCGGCAACAGGACTTGCCGCCCTCCTGCTCTATGGTTCGACTACACTCACGCTCTTGGCGGAGGTAGGGGCCGAGTAGGGTTAGGCCCTTCGCTTGCCCTCTTGCCATCGCACTACAACCAAGTTCCGGTCCAAAGTAGAGCTTTCGGACACGGGACAGAGGGGGCAAGATGGTACGAGAGCGAGGGAAGCCTTATACGTTCAAGGTTCATACGGGGGCACAGAGTGGGGGAGAAAAAATTATCTGATGTCGCAGCTCCCGGCAACCTTGGCTTGCCGCGGTTAGATCCTTGTGTCTGCAGCCCCCGACAACCTTAGCTTGCCAGGGCCGGCGTGCCAGTTTGTTCTTTTTCTTCCCAATAGCTCAGCAGAAAATGTCCATGTACCCTGCGAACCAAAGAGGACGGAAAGGAACAAAGAGACGCACACTCGACCTCTATGCTAGGGGTTAGCCGCTGCTAAGCACTATCAACCCTAACCAAGGGAGAGACTCAACATGGCATGCATGCTAAAACTTAGGGCGCCAGCGCTTCATTTATTTAGGTTCAGGGTCTGCGCCTAGCTTTGTACAAAGGGTTACATGCCTTGCCGGCAAGGCTTCTACAAAAGGTGGTTTGCCGGGGAGCCCGAAAACCGCGTCTTATGGATAAAACTTGCGAAGATGTTCGATGCTCCAGGATTTGCTCACTGGAATGCCATCTTCGGTCTCCAAGCGGACTGCACCAGGCCTGGTGACTCGTATTACCCGATAAGGGCCTTCCCACTTCGGCGTCAACTTGTTGGAATTCTTGGCCGACTGAACGTGCCAAAGAACAAGGTCGCCTTCCTCAAAGCTTCGAGCATGAACCTTGCGGCTATGGCAGCGGCGCAAGGCTTGCTGGTAGCATGCTGCTCGTACAGCCGCCCAAAGACGATCTTCCTCAAGGAGCATTGCGTCATCTTGCCGCAACTGCTCTTGCTCAAGCTCATCATAAGCGAGCACTCGATGTGACCCGTATGTGAGTTCTGTGGGGAGAACTTCTTCTGCCCCGTAATCAAGGGAGAAGGGTGTCTGACCGGTGGCTCGATTTGGCGTCGTTCTGGTTGACCAAAGAACCGCCGGCAATTCATCAATCCAGCATCGTCCGCACCTGCGTAGCCTATCAAAAGTCCTTGTCCGAAGGCCTCGCAACACTTTAGCATTTGCCCTCTCAGCCTGGCCGTTGCTTCATGGATGTGCAACAGAAGCAAAGCAGACCTTACTGCCGAGGTCCTGGATGTACTTCATGAAGGCGTGGCTCGTGAACTGTGTGCCGTTGTCGGTGATGATTCTATTTGGCACACTGAAACGGCAGACTAGCCCCTTGAAGAATTTGACGGCTGATTGTGCTGTCACCTTTATCACTGCCTCCACCTCCGGCCACTTTGTGAACTTGTCGATTGCAACATACAAGTACTCAAAGCCCCTGATAGCACGGGGAAAGGGGCCCAGTATGTCGAGCCCCCTTACCAAGAATGTCCAGGAAAGAGGGATTGTTTGGAGCGCTTGAGCTGGTCGATGAAGCTTCTTCGAATGGAATTGACATGCTTCACACTTGGAGGGCAATGGGCCAGAAGAAACCTTGCCGGAATGCCTTGCCGGCGAGGGCCCTCGACCCTATGTGGGAGCCACATATGCCTCCGTGTATCTCCGCCAACAGCTCCAGTCTTTCCTCCCAAGGAATGCACTTCAATCTCACACCGTTTGGTCTTTTTCTGTACAGGACATCATCGACGAACTGATACATGGCAGACCGACGGGCTAATTTCTCCGCTTCTTCCTGCTCCACGAGGAGTTCCCCTGCTTGGAGGAATCGGACTGTATGTTGTGCCCACGCCGGAGCCTAGGGCTCGACGGCAAGGACTAAAAGCACTTTCTCTGCCATGGGAGCAGCTATCTCTACAGCCAAGACTTGATGCCCTACCGGAGTCGGTCGCCCCATAGCTGGCTCAGTGTCCACGGCAACATCCTTGCCGGCGGCTCTTGGGAGCTCGACAGGAAAGTACTTGCCAGGGCCTGATTTCCTTCGCTTGTTCAGCTCTATTGATGGTTCAACAGATGGTTGAGTCAGCCGAAGCACAAAAGTACCTGGTTCCACAGGTAGTTTGAAGGCGGCGCATTTCGATAGGTAGTCAGCGATTTCGTTCTCCACTCAGGGAACATGCTCCGTCTGTATACTATCAAAGCGCTCCTCCAGCTTCCTCACCTCATCTACGTAGGCCTCCATCAACGGGCTTTGATAATCTTTGTTGACTTGCCTGACAACGAGCTGTGAATCACCCTGACTATGAGCTTCTTGATCCCGAGGTCTGTCACGATCCTGAGACCGGCAAGCAATCCCTCGTATTCAGCACTGTTGTTCGTGGACATCTCCTTGGGAAAGTGCATCTGGATTACATACTTGAGGTGCTCTCGGGTGGGTGCGACGAGCAGCACACCAGCACCGGCGCCTTGCAGTGAGAAAGCCCTGTCAAAGTACATAATCCAGTTGCGACTTGCCTCCTTGCCGGGGAGGGTGGTCTCTTGGATCTCTTCATCGGGCGTTGAGGTCCATTCGGCGATGAACTCTTGCGAAACTCTGCTCTGGGTTGTCGAAGTACTTTCAAACTTCAAACCAAAGCTCGACAATTCCACGGCCCACTCCACAGTCCTCCCGATTGCGTCCGGGTTATGCAATATCAGTTGCAACAGGAGGTGGGTGACGACGGTGATCTCGTGTCCTTGGAAGTAATGACGCTGCTTCCTTGAGGCCATAAGGAGGCTGAAGAGCAATTTCTGCACACCGGAGTACCTTGATCTAGCCCCCTGCAAGACGGAGCTGACAAAGTAAACCAGGTGCTGCATCATTTTCTTCTTCTGCAGCACTTTGTTTGGTTCCGCAGGCCCTGTCCCGCAAGCATCAGACTCTGTCGGGGGCCTTGCCTTTTTGGCACCAGGCCCTGTCGGGGGGAGCTCTGGCTTGCCATCCGCCAGTCCTGCCGTTGCCACTGCCTCTTCGAAGACCTCCCTCTACGCCACTAGTGCGGCACTGACCACTTGATTCGTTGCCGCCAGATACAACATCAACGTCTCAAGTGGTTTGGGCGCAACCGGTATCAGTGTAGAGGAGAGGTATTTCTTTAAATCCTGCAGCGCTGCTTCGGCCTCTGGGGTCCATTCCATTGGGCCCACCTTTTTCAAAATTTTGAAAAAGGGAAGGGCGCGCTCAGCAGACTTGGAGATGAACCTGCTCATGGCGGCAACGCAGCCAGTGAGCCGACGCACATCCTTGATCTGCTTGGGCGCCTCAATCTGTTCAATAGCCTTGATCTTGTCTGGGTTCGCCTTGATCCCACGTTGTGACACAAAGAACCCGAGAAGTTTGCTGGAAAGAACGCCGAAGACACACTTCTCAAGGTTCAAATTGAGGTTGATCTTCCACAAATTTGCAAACATCTCTTCCAAATCTTGTACAAGTGTCGCCATGTCCTTGGTTTTGACCACTATGTAATCTATATAAGCTTCCGTATTTCTATGTAGCTGGGGCTCAAAACCAATCTGGACTGCCCTAGAAACGTCGAGCCAGCACTCTTCAACTCGAAAGGCATCCGTAAAAAGCAATACGTGCCACATGGGGTGATGAACGATGTCTTATCTTCGTCTTCTCTTGTCATGAAGATCTGGTGGTACCCCGGTTAGGCGTCAAGGAATGATAACAGATCACACCCGATCGTGGAGTCAACAATCTGGTCAATGCGCGGCAACGGGAAAGGGTCCTTGGGACAAGCCTTATTGATATCTGTGTAATCAATACACAGCCTCCACTTCCCATTTGCCTTGCGCACCACCACCGGATTGGCCAACCACGTCGGATGGAGTACTCCTCTCACCAAGCCTACTACTTCCAACTTCCTTATCTCCTCCATAATGAACTCCTGTCATCCCAAAGCTTGCTCCCTAACCTTCTGCTTGAGGGGTCGCGCATGAGGACAGATAGCAAGATGGTGCCCAATCACCTCCCTGGGAATGCCGGGGATGTCAGATGCTAGCCATGCAAACACGTCAACATTCGCCCGTAGGAAGGTGACGAGCATGCTTTCCTATTTGGTGTCTAGGGTGGAGCTTATGGTGAAAGCCCCTCCCGTGCCATCCTCCTTGACGAACACCCTCTTGGTCTCTGGTAGCGCAACTCTGGATTTCTTGCTCTTGTCGGTGGAGCTCTCTGGCACGTCCTCGACAGGAGCACAACACTCCGAAGAGGTGCACTTGCCGGAGTGGGTTCGAGAGGTCTTGCTAGTCTTCTTTCCTACCGGGGCTCCAGCGGCAGGAGGGAGTGCCATGGCGGCAGTCGCTACAACTGCTTCTCGGTAGAGTTGGTCGGTGCAGATCGGCGCATCTTTCTTGTCGGAGGGGACGGTGATGATGGTCATTGGCCCAGGCATCTTCAGTGTGTTGTAGGTGTAATGTGATGCCGCCATGAACTTGGCTACTATCGGGCGGCCGAGCATCCCGTTGTAGGGCAAGGGGATCTCGGCTACATCGAAAACAATCCTCTCCGTCCTATAGTTTAACTCGCCTCCAAATGTCCCTGGCAGCGTGACCTTACCCTTCGGCTGACTCTTCCCCGGGTTGACCCCTTGAAACGTGCCCGTTTCTTTGAGGTCTCCATCAGGAATCTGCACCCTTTTGATGACAACAGGCGAGATCATGTTCAGACCGGCCGCAGCGTCAACTAGCATCTTCGTCACCTTGAGGTTGCCTATCGTTGGCGAGACCAACAATGACAAATACCTGACCGCAGTTGTGCGATCAGGGTGGTCCTCGGTGTCAAAAATGATAGGCGTGCTGGACCACTTCAGTGGCTTCTGAGGATCGAGTGATGGTTCCGCTACTGTGATCTCACGTGCCCACTGCTTGAGCTGGCGCTGAGAAGTGTGCAGCGAGGCGCCACCGTCGATGCACATGGCCTCCGTAGCCTTCTAGAACTCGTGCTCACCGGACTCGTCATCTTCGTCATGATCATCATCTCCTTGCTTCTTGTCACGGCTCCAAGCGGTCCTCTCTTGCTGGTTATCCTTTCCGCGGCGACTCCCTTGGCCGCCATGCTTTTTGCCAGATCCCTCGGCACCATCGTGGCCCTTCTCCTTGTCCCGTCTCTCGTACTCAGCTTTTTGCTTCTCAGCAAGCAGCTCGACTTGCCGGCAGGTCTGGACGTCGTGGCCCTTGGTGCGGTGGATCTTGCAATATTGCTTGTCGGAGCCTCCTGGCTTGTCGGCAGCCGCCAAGGCCCGGCAAGCGGCGCACCCGAAAATTTCCTTGCCTGGGTTGTCTACCTTGGCCTTCTTGGCAGCGCCGGTGTCCTCGGATCCCTCGACGGCAAGCCCGGTCTTGCCCTTGCGCTTCCTGTTGTGGCGCCGGCCCTTCTTCGTCGGGGTGGATGTGTCTTCGTCTGTGGAGTACGTTTCTGCGCCGGCGTCCTCGCCGGGGTACTTCCTCCCCTCTTCAGCCCGAGCGCACCTATTGGCCAGAACATAAAGTTCGGCCACATCTTTGACCTTGTTCATCGCCAGCTCTTCACGCATCATGCGGTTGTGCACATTCTGATAGAATGCGCTGACTACGGCGGCGGGATGAACATCTGGGATGTTGTATTGCACCCGGCTGTACCTCTGTATGTACTTGCACAGGGTTTCACCTTCCTTCTAGGGGATGATATGCAAATCGCTTGCCTGGCCATGAGCTTGGTGGCCTCCGGTAAAGGCACCAACGAACTCATGGCACAAGTCCGACCAAGAAGAAAAGGAATTCACTGGGAAATGCATCAACCATGACATGACATTGGGTTTGAGTGCCAAAGGGAAGTAATTGCCAAGCACCTTGTCATCGCGGGCTCCAGCAGCTTGCATCGTGATGGTGTAGATGCTGAGGAACTCTGACGGGTGGGTCTTGCCATTGTACTTCTCGCCAACGTCGGGCTTGAATGTGCGGTGGGAGGGCCACTAGAACTGCCATAGCTCACTGGTAAAGGCTGGGCAACCCACCTCATAGGGTAGGCCGCCGGAGCCTCCCGGTGCTGGGTGGTCCATAGTGGGCCTCGCCCGCCGATCTGATTGGTGGCGTGCATCGCGCCGGCGCTCGATGGTGGTTTGAGCGTCTTTGCGGGCTCGCTCCCGAAGAACTTGGCGCTGATCGCGGTGGGTCTGTGGGTCGGCCGACGCTGTGGATATTTTATCACAAGCATCGTCATGACAGATCGACACCCGTGGTGGCTGGCGTGGAGGAGGAGAGTGCACCGTGGTCGAAGCACCCCCGATCCTTCCACCACTGGCATGCGGCGGCTCGATAGAGCGCCAGCCTGAGGGCCCCGCCGGTCGTGGCTCATCTTTGTTGGCAACACCGACGAGGCTTCGGATGGTGGCTCTCCACTCGTCGAGCTTTTCTGCAGAAGGAGGAAAGTCGAGGAGCAACTGCGCGCGTGCCAAAGCTTCTGCTGGCGTGGGTGGTGGCGAAAGCTGCATGCACCGTGACCCGCTCCGACTTATAACCATGTTAGAAGGAGCTCTATCACGGCCTGACGGCTATACGCCATTTTCTCCAGCGCCTTGGCGCGCGTGCTGGCCTAATACGTCTCGTGAATGATGCACATGACTCTTCCCACGGCGTTGCCCAAGGTCACCAGTGTGGTGACGCTGCTCGTCGTGCACAACCTGGGAAGAGCGCATCGGGGGCACCGACGTAGGCGCCTCAAAAGTCGCCGCGCCGCCCGTGGGTGGCACGACGCCGCCCCTGGAGGGCCCCCCACCGCCTGTAGGGGGCCCGTTCCCGTCTTTGGATTTGGTGGTGTGTGGCCCGTCGTCTCGCGCACGAACGATGCCGCTCGCCGGGCTTTGGCTACCAGAGCGATGCGGGTGTTCGCGGGTCGCACCTCGGCTTCCGTACGCGACCGCCCCACCACTCGCCCGCACTGGTACGGGTCGTTCGGCCCCCGACAAACCGATCGCTGTGATCCTCTTCTTCTTGGGAGCCATGGCGATGAAGAACTGCCAAAGTAACTCTGAGACCGGATTTCCACAACTATGCACCCCCTACCGGGCGTGCCAGAGATGTCGGTGGGAAACGACGCCTATGGGGTCACTAGGATCCCTTCTACGGTTGGCGGGCGCGGGGTTGTGCAAAGAGCGGGTCTAGCAGTCAGCACACAAATCGTTTACCCAGGTTCGGGCGGCGGAGACGCGTAAAACCCTAGTCCTGCTTTGATGTATATTTGAGTGTTCTTGTGTTCTTGAACTAGCTGCGATGTCTGTCTAGTCCAAAAGATCTGAATCCCTCTCCAGTACGCCTCGGGCCTCCTTTTAGAGACAAAATGGGTCGTCACAGTGGCACACGGGAGGCGGAAAGTTGTATAGTGACTGAGTCTATCCTCTGGCATGGTCGGAAAAACACATTTAATGCGCTGCTGACGTGCCCCTATTGCTTTATTGGGGACGGCAAAGAAGCTCGTCCCAGCTGTCGTCGCCTCGCCCGGCTCCGACGCGCGTCCAAGCTCACAAGGTGTTGTAGCGCCATGTTGGCTACCTACTGGGCTAGCGCGGTGGTTGAGCCTTCACGAAGATATGCATGCCACCACGCATGTGCTTGCTGAGTAGGTGTGGAGGCCGCGCGCTGGCATGCAGATGCCTGCCCAGTTGGTCGAGTTGGCAGCTGCATAGGCCCAGCGGTGGAGTCTTGGCAGGCTTGGGCCTGGCTGTGGCCCTGCAGGTGTCTTCGGCAAGGGCCTTGCCGCGGGCCCGGCAAGGGTCTTGCCGCGGCACCGCGGTCATCCTCGGCAAGGATCTTGTCGGGGGTCTTGTCGACTTCCTTGGCAAGGATCTCGCTAAGGATCGTCGTCTTCTGGTTCCCGTATGATCTTGTGTATTTATGATCTCTACAAAGATCTGCATGCCACCATGGAGGTTCCTCCCGAGCCATTGTTCCAATGTGGTTGATTGTGTTGGAACCCCTTGGGCTCAAGGGTGGCGTGCTCTGCTGGCGTCAGGCAAGTTGCCTCGGCAAGGATCTTGCCGAGGCTACGGAAGCCGCCCTGGCAAGGGTCTTCCCAGGGGAGTCCACCACGCCCTCTTGCTCTCTTTGCGCCCATGTTCTTGGCGTTGCTCTGGCTGTCTTGCGCTCCGGCATCCCTCCTCTACCCTACTCAGTGTGGCCATGGGCACGGCTCTGACTGCCCATGCACAAGTAAAGGGGTGTAAAAGGAGAGCCCCTACTTTTGTACACTGACAAGCGTGTTTTCAATTTTACTTGCTATTTGAATAAAATCATTGGATCTGAAATCTTGAATGAAAAAGAATCCTCCCATGGCTAGTTAATTATTTGACTACTCAGTGTTCTTCACTTATATCTTTTTGGAGTAGTTTGTCATTTACTCATGTGCTTCACATATATCCTGTGAGTAAATGGTTGAATGAATTGAATATCATAAATCTGAATTTATATATGTTTCATATGCTTACAACATGGGGAGTAATGACTTCACACATAATAAGTATAGGTATTAAACTTATTGGAAGTTAGCAAACGCAGAATTGGTCACTTGGACGATTCATGAAAGAATATTGAAGGAAGAGAGATTTCACATATAAATATACTATCTTGGATATCTTTTGTAATTGTGAGCACTCATTGAGATATGACATGCTAAGAGGTTGATGTTGGACAAGGAAGACAACCTAACGGGTTATGTTTTCCTATATTAGAAATGTTATATTGTCTTGGATCATCCAACATGTTGGCTTGCCTTTCCCTCTCATGCTAGCCAAATTCTTTGCACCAAGTAGAAATACTACTTGTGCTTCCAAACATCCCTTAAACCAGTTTTGCCATGAGAGTCCACCATACCTACCTATGGATTGAGTAAGATCCTTCAAGTAAATTGTCATCGGTGCATGCAATAAAAATTGCTCTCTAAATATGTATGATCTATTAGTGTGAAGAAAATAAGCTTTATACAAACTTGTGATAGGGAAGAAATAAAATCAACGGACTACATAATAAAGGTCTTTATCACAAGCGGCAATATAAAGTGAC
Source organism: Triticum monococcum (assembly GCA_034509565.1). NCBI lineage: Eukaryota > Viridiplantae > Streptophyta > Magnoliopsida > Poales > Poaceae > Triticum > Triticum monococcum. Next base: position 148,163,637 of record CM067845.1, read on the forward strand.
GTTATTTTGCATTAAGATTTTGCGCATCCAACCGTAAAAGCGCATGACAACCTCTGCTTCCCTCTGCGAAGGGCCTATCTTTTAATTTTATCTTCTACCGTTATACAAGAGTCGTGGGGGTCATCACCTTTCCTTTTTACACTTTTTCCTTTAGCAAGCACTTTGTGTTGAAGCGATCTGGATATATATATCCACTTGGATGTAGGTTTTCATAAATTATTTTTGTTGACATTACCCTTGAGGTAAAAGGTTGGGAGGCGAAACTATAAGCCCCTATCTTTCTCTGTGTCCAATTAAAACTTTGAACCCATAAATATCACATGAGTGTTAGCAATTGTGAAAGATTAAATGATTGTTGAGTATGTGGAGTTTGCTGAATCAAAGCTCTTACATAGACCCTTCCCGAAAATAAGATGAATTGCAATTGTTTGATGATTAAGAGCACATCTTGTTAGTTTTCAAGAAAGTTTATGATCTATACTTTCACATGTGAATAGCTTGTTACTTGATCATGAGAAATTTCATGAGTTGAGCTACTGTCATGATATATAATGATGCTAGAAAAAGTGATTGGAACTATCATTGATCAAACTTATGCACTTGCTAGCATTCACACTTCATAAATTATTTCTTTTATCATTTACCTACTCGAGGATGAGCAGGAATTAAGCTTGGGGATGCTGATATGTCTCCAACGTATCTGTAATTTATGAAGTATTCATGCCAAGTTTACAATAGTTTTATATGATTTTGGTATGATTTGATTAGAACTAACCCGGACTGACGCTGTTTTTAGCAGAACTACCGTGGTGTTGTTTTTGTGCAGAAACAAAAGTTCTCGAAACGCGATGAAAATCAACGGAGAATTTTTCTGGAAAATAAAAAAAATACTGGAACAAAAATCTACTAGAGGGGAGTCCCGTGGGCCCCACGAGGGTGGGGGCGCACCCCTATGCCTCGCAGACTTCCCGTGGGGCCCCCTGACTTGTTCTCGATGCCAACCTCTCCTATAAATGCCCAAACCACCAGAAAATAACCTAGATCGGAAGTCCTACCACCGCAAGCCTCTCTAGCCACGAGAAATCAATCTAGGCCCTCTCTGGCACCCTGCCGGAGGGGGCCAGAATCACCGAAGGCTATGGAGGTTGATCCCGGAGGGGCCATCATCACCATGAAGGCCAAGGACCAGAGGGAGAACCTCTCCCCATCCAGGGGGGAGGCCATGGAGGAGGAAGCACAAGGGGGAGAACTTCTCCTCCTCTCTCTCAGTGCCACCGGAGTGCCATCGGGAGGGGAATTATCGCCGCGGTGATCGTCTTCATCAACATCACCATCATCATCACCATCCTCATCTCTTTTACGTGTTCCACTCTCTTGCACCCTGCTGGAATCCCTACTTGAACATGGTGCTTTATGCCACATATTATGATCCAATGATGCGTTGCCATCCTATGATGTTTTGAGTAGATATCCTTTGTCTTTGGGTTGATTGATGATCTAGATTGGTATGAGTTGTATGTTTTATTTTGGTGTTGTCCTATTGTGCCCTCCGTGTCGCAGAAGCGTGAGGGATTCCCGCTGTAGGGTGTTGCAATACATTCATGATTCGCTTATAGTGGGTTGCTTGAGTGACAGAAGCATAAACCCGACTAAGGGGGTTGTTGCATATGGGATAAAGGTGACTTGATGTTTTAATGCTATGGTTGGGTTTTACCTTAATGATCTTTAGTAGTTGCGGATGCTTGCTAGAGTTCCAATCCTTAGTGCATATGATCCAAGAAGAGAAAGTATGTTAGCTTATGCCTCTCCCTCATATGAAATTGCAATGATGACCACCGGTCTTGTTAATGATTGCCTAGGATAATTCCGCACACCGACCCATCATTATTCCACACTCGCTATTTATAATATTTAGTAATATATTCTAACTTTATGATAACAGCACCTACTTTTATATTTTAGCTCTCTGATATCATGCAAAGTTATCCTCTTCATACCCACAACGTACTTTTATTTCTCGTTTCTAGTTGGAAGGAAACTTTCGGTGTACGTAGAGTCGTATCAATGTCAGATAGGACTTGAGAGAATATTGATCTTACCTTTAGCTCCATGTGGGTTCGACACTCCATACTTATCACTTCCTCCTTTGGGAAAATCAGCGCCCGTGGCCGCGCCTGTTCGCCCGCTCCGCTTCGCACAGGACCCGCTTAGGCCATGGGCCACTGACCATGCGGGCCGACGCCTTGAAAAAATGAAAAGCATATTAATAATTAATTAGATAGTTAATTAACTTAATTAATTTAGCCTAATTAGCTAATTAGTTAGTCAGAGGACTCTATGACAGTGGGGCCCCACCCCTAGTTAGTTTAATTTAAACACCCCCCTTTAAAAATATGTGACACTGACAGATGGGCCCCATTGACCCTGTTGACTGGTCAACATTAACCCAGTCAACGCTGACTATACTGGTGACTAGGCGCTGACCGGCCCCACACGTCAGGGTTGACCATGGTCAACTCAGCTAACTCTGACATCATGATGATGTCATGCTGGTGCAATAACCCTATTTTAGATTAAAAATAATTTTAGAATATTTTTTAAATCTTTGAAAATTCATAGAAAATAATCTGTCACTCGGATGAAAAAGTTTTATACATGAAAGTTTCTCAGAACGACAAAACGGATCTGAATGCATAGTCTGTTCGTCTATCACACCTCCCTAGCATAGTGAACATTGAACCTTTCCCCTCTGATACGTTTGTCCGAAAAAGCCTAACTCCTGGAAAAATTTCCCGGATGTTTTCCCCCTTCACCTATAATGTGTAGCACCACGTTAGGGCACACCTAGCACCTCTCCATGTCATATCATGCATATGTGTTCCATCTGTTTGCTTGTATTTACTATTTCTTCCCCCTCTTCTCTTTGGTAGACCTCGAGACGGATGCTATTGGGGATATTACTATTGGATGTAAACCAGTCAGGAGCAGCCGGGTTAACTCTATGAAGATTAGAAGCCCATGAAGATGTAAGGATGGTGGTGCTTTACAAAGGCCCAAGGCCCAAAGGCGGGTTAAGGTCTGTAGATCTAAACCGACCTTCTCATGTAACTTCTATTGTAAGATAGGAAGGATAGAGACCGAGCCGGACACGTTTATAATCCGGCCTCGGGACTCTATAAACCGGCGGGCGTCAACCTGTGTATATAAAGGGACGACCCGGCAGCGGTTTAGGGACAACACACAACAACTCGAGAGCCAGGCAATACCAACACAACTAGACGTAGGATTTTACCTTCATCGAAGGGGCCGAACTAGTATAAAAACCCTCGTGTCCCTTGTCCGGTTTAACCCCTTTAAGATAACTCGTAGCGATGGCTCCACGACTAAGTCCTTTCACAAGGACATCTGCCATGACAAAACGATGACAGTTGGCGCCCACCGTGGGGCTATCGCACGATGGTTTCGAGGTCTTGAAGGGCAGCTTCGAAGGACTCAAGGTATACGCCGTGGGCCGGATGACTAAGAGTCATCGCGGCAAGCTCTACATCGATGATGCAGGATGGGGTCTCGAGGCCGGTTCAAATGAATACGGATACCGGGTCTCCTTTGGCGGGATTCACGTCTTCATTGGCAAGATCGGCAAACCGGGCCCTGAGCCGGACACCTGCCCCGACATCATCGAGACGGCTCAGCGTGCAAGCCGAGCCCAGGTTCAGCCCGCAGCAAGGCATGTTTTCGTAGGTGTCGTCCATGGAGCGGAATATGAGGATGGACCGGAATCTGATGGGGAAACCGTTATCTGTTCTGATGATGAGTCTTCAACCAGAGAGACCGAGTCGCTGTATCAGTTGTAGGACGGCCAGATTAGTGGAGGTTCCGATGACAACAATATTCCGGACCCCCTATATTTGCCAAGCCGGGTCGCGGTCTTCATGGCCGGTACACAACCAGCGCAACACTCTTCTACCGTCGCGGCAATGCTCTTCGGTTCAGCAACAACAACGCCAGCAGGAGCAGGGGGCTCTGCACCGCCTCCGGCTCAGGTTCTGTCTGATTTATTCGACGCCTTAGCAACGTTGCTGGCAGCTGAAGTGGATGCGGCGACCCGAGATCAGCACAATGCAGAGATTGCAAAGGTGAAAGATCAGATAACTCAGGCTAAAACGGACCTAGTAGCAGAGAACGCCAGGATGGCTACAGAACGGGCCGAGTCGGAAGCTTAGGCCTACCGTCTTAGGCTGGATCAGAGTGCCTCAGATGATTTCATGAGGAGGAGATACCGGTCCCACCTCCCGCCGGGCTATGAACCAAGAAATATTTTCAACACGCCAGGAGCAGGAACCAGTAACTAGCCGGTGGTAAACCGGATTGAGGCACCGGTAACAGGAGCGTCGGTTCAGCCGCGCACGATGAACCCGCCTCGTCAGAAAAACATTGTGCCAAAGTACGTTCCGACGCCCCTAGGGCATTATTCCAACCCGTTGGATAACATTGTGGCCGCTGCTTCACGATTAGCAGCCCTCCCAACTGACGGCGAGTCACCGGTGGCGATTGAGACACGACGGGCCGGAGAGCTCCTTCAAACAGCTTTAAACTAGCAGCAAGCTTATTCGCATAGCCGCGAAAGGATTCATTCCACCCCCCGTCCGAGTCAGAGCTACAGCAGGCACGTTGAGGAGGAACCGGCCATGTCAAGAAGTGCGCGTCACCATAACTCGCCGCGAGGGCATAACCCGGCAGGTGGTGGTGCTAATGCGCAGAATGTCGTGGATCATGGTTGGGCACGTCAAGAAGATGAGTTGGCAGCACAGCATGCGGCGTGTCAGCTTACTCCGGTTCATCCTACCGCTCCAGTGGAGCCAGGCGTGGTCTTCAGTTCTTTAGGGGTGCCGTCTCTCACCCCCGCTTCGCGTAATGTACGACTACCCAAAGATTTTAAAGGCCCTCATAAGGTGCCCAATTACACTGCCGATTTACCCCCTGAGTCATGGGTTGAGAGTTATGAGATGGCGATGGAGATGCTGGATGTGGATGAAGCGGTGTGTGCTAAGTACTTCACCATGATGTTGGAGGGGACAACTCGTACTTGGTTAAAGAGCTTACCGGCTAACTCCGTCGGGTCATGGGCTGAGTTAAAACACCGGTTTATCCAGAATTTTAAAGATACTTGTAAGCAGCCTATGTCGATTGTGGACCTAGCCACTTGTGTTCAAGAGGATGGGGAGTCTACAACCCATTGGGCGAAGCGAGTCTCAGCTATTCTGCATTCGTCGGACCGCATCAATGCGGATACAGCAGTTTTGACGTTGGAGGGCAATTGCCGATTTCTGCCATTAAAACTGAAGTTAGGGAGGGTCAAACGCCACTGCAATGACATGTCAACCCTTATGGTTGCTTTCGTGAAATATGTCGATTTAGATAGTACGAAAGACCCTGAGTCGGAGGATGACAAAACAAGGAAGGGGAAAAAGAACGGCAATGCCAAGGGGCAGCAGTACAATCCGGCAGGTCATGGGAATAATGGTAAGTGCAAAGCAGATAATAGCCTAGACTTTGTGGCTAACACCAACGCTCAGGATAACGGTCAGCATCATTAGGGTAAACCGCCTCAGAGGGGCGGAGGGTCAGGCCCCAACCTGGAGCGCTTGTTAAATCAACCTTGTCCAAAGCACGGATCGAAGGAGAAGCCAACTTCACATCTTTGGAAGGATTGTTTCATCATGTGGGAGTTCAAAAATTCCAATATGTTTCAGTACGACAATGGACCGCCCGGCGGTTCAGGAGGCAGTTTTCATGGGCCAAGTTATGGAGGCGGCAGCTCAGGTTCAGGATCCAAGGCCATCAGACCAGACATGTCAATCAAGGCAATCAGGGCAATTAGGGAGGTTATAACCATCAGGGGAATCAGCAGCAGCAGTCGGGTTATCAGAGCAATCTGAAGTAGTTGAATAGTGGGCAGTATCATGTCTTCACTACTAGCTTGTGTAAGCGGGATCAGAAGCTTCACAAAAGGGCCGTGAACTCTGTTGAACCGGCAGTGCCTCAGTATTTGCGCTGGTCTGAACAACCAATTTTATGGAGTCAAGAGGATCACCCACCTCGGGTTGATAATCCGGGTCATCTGGCCTTAGTGGTGGCACCCCAAGTTGGGGGGTATAAGTTCACCAAGGTGCTTATGGATGGGGGAAGTAGTAGCAATATCCTTTACTATGATACCTTCCGCCGTATGGGATTGACAGATAAGAATCTTAAACCGTCGAACACCGTTTTTCATGGTGTGGTGCTTGGTAAGTCTTTGTATCCAGTGGGCAAGATAGCCCTAGAGGTGGCTTTTGGAGATGATCATGATTCAAGGTCAGAAACGTTGACTTTTGAGGTGGTGAAAATCAAGAGTCCGTATCACGCCCTGTTTGGACGACCGGCTTATGCCAAGTTCATGGCGAGGCCATGTTATGTTTATCTACAGCTTAAGATGCCGGGTCATAAGGGGACCATCACAGTACATGGGAGCAGGAAGATTGCTTTGGAATGTGAAGAGGGTGACGCGGCTTATGCTGAGTCGGTTTGTGCCACAAAGGAGCTGAAGTTTTATAAAGACAATGTTGATCCGGCAGAGATGACTTCCTTGAAAAAACCAACTACGGAGCATGATCCGGCGTTGAAGTTTAAATCGGCTACAGACACTAAGATGGTTGATTTTGTTCCCGGCGAGTCATCCAAGTAGTTCAGCATCAGCGCTAACCTGGATCCCAAATAGGAAGGCGCGCTCATCGAGTTCATCCGTGAGAACCGGAACTCTTCGCATGGAAGCCTTCTGACATGCCAGGTGTACCGAGGGAACTCGCTGAGCACACACTTAATATAGATCCTAAGTTTAAACTGGTCAAGAAGTTTCTCCGCCGTTTCAATGAAGAAAGGCGTAAGGCTATTGGTGAGGAGGTAGCCCGGCTGTTGACTCCAGGGTTTATTGTGGAGGTCTTTCACCCGGAGTGGCTGGCTAATCCGGTGCTGGTTCTTAAGAAAAACGACACTTGGCGTATGTGTGTGGACTACACAGACTTGAACAAGGCTTGTCAAACTGATCGCTTTGCCCTCCCTTGCATTGATCAGATTATTGATGCTACGGCAGGTTGTGACCGTTTGTGTTTTTTGGATGCTTATTCTGGTTATCATCAAATCAAAATGGAAGTTAAGGACCAGGAGAAGACAACTTTTATAACTCCCTTTGGAGCCTTCTTCTATGTCTCTATGCCCTTTGGGCTTAAGAGTGCCCAGGCGACTTATCAGCGATGTGTTCAGAATTGTCTTCGTAAGCAGATTGGGCCCAATGTTCATGCATATGTGGATGATATTGTGGTGAAGTCCAGGAAGGAGGAAACATTGATAGATGACTTGAGAGAGACTTTTGACAACCCTCCGGGTTTATAAGATGATGCTTAATCTGGACAAATGTGTCTTGGTGTTCCGGCAGGCAAGCTCTTGGGTTTTCTGGTGTCTAACAGGGGCATTGACGCTAATCCGGAGAAGATCACACCTATCACCTCTCTAGCTAAACCGGCATGTATCAATGATGTTCAGGGTCTGGCGGGCCAGATTGCGGCTTTGAGCCAGTTTATCAGTCGTCTTGGGGAGAAGGCTATCCCGTTATATCATATGCTAAAGAAAACGATAACTTTGTCTGGAGCGATGCGGCCGATAAAGTGTTTGAGGATTTGAAGAGAAAGTTAGCTGAACCGCCAGTCCTTGCGGCTCCGGTCGATAAAGAGCCCTTATTGCTATATGTGGCTGCTAATGCCCGGGCTGTTAGTGTGGCTATTATTGTGGAGCGCAAGGAGGCTGGAAAGGAGTATCTGGTTCAACGGACGGTTTATTACATGAGTGAGGTGCTGATTGAATCGAAGCAGAGGTACCCGCGTTGGCAGAAGTTGGTGTATGGAGTGTTCATGGCAAGCCAGAAGCTCAAACATTATTTTCAAGGTCATCCTATCAAGTGGTTAGTTCAGCTCCTCTGGGAGATATCATCCAAAACAGAGAGGCGACTAGCCGAATTGCCAAGTGGGCTATTGAGCTTGGACCTCATGGGCTCAAATATACACCTCGCACAGCGATCAAATCTCAAGCACTCGTGGACTTCATCAATGATTGGACCGAGTTGTAGGTGCCCGGGGAAAAGCCAGACAACACTTATTGGACTATTCACTTTGATGGGTCCAGGCAATTGGAGGGCTCGGGGGCTGGAGTCATATTAACTTCCCCACGAGGTGACAAGTTTTGTTATGTTCTCCGCTTAATGTTCCCTTGTACTAACAATGCAGCTGAGTATGAGGCCTGACTCCACGGTCTGCAGATGGCCAAGGAGATGAACTTAAGCCGGGTTAAGTGCTTCGGTGATTTAGACCTGGTGGCTCAGCAGGTATTTGGCACTTGGGATTCCAAGGATCCACTCATGGCTACATATCGACGGGAGATGGACATAGTGGCTGGTCATTTCAAAGGTTATCAAGTTGACCATATAGACCGGCGAAAGAATGAAGCGGCGGACCCTTTAATTCGTCTAGGCTCTCAGCGTAAACCAGTGCCACCTAATGTCTTCCTCGACATACTTCATAATCCGTCGGTCAAGCTACCCACAGAGGAGGAGTTGGCTATTCCTGACCTGGAGGCCCAGTTGGTGGCAGCTTTGCATGTTATACCGGATTGGATAGTCGCGTACCTAGCTTACATGAACCAGGGCGAGTTACCAAAGGATGAAACCTTGGCCCGACAGATAATCCAGCGGTCCAAGCAATGACCATTATCAACAGGGAGTTACATCATTACAATGTGACAGGGGCTATTCAGCGTTGTGTATATCCTCAAGAAGGTTGTGAGATTTTGTGTGTGATCCACAAAGGAGATTGTGGTCAGCATGTCGGTTCAAAGTCCTTGGTGGCTAAGGCTTTTCATCACGGCTTCTACTGGTTGATGGCTCATGTTGACGCTGAGGATTTGGTAAAAAGGTCTGACGGTTGTCAGAAATTTGCATGTCGCGCTCATGTTCCGGCTCAGGAGTTGAGAATGATTCCAAATCACTTGGCCGTTTGCAACTTGGGGGATCGATATGGTTGGACCCTTTAAGAGATCCAAGGACAAAAAGACCCACCTGTTGGTGGCGGTTGACAAGTTAACCAAGTGGGTAGAGGCAGAGCCGGTCAGTAAGTGTGATGCAGCCACGACGGTTCAATTCATTAAAAAGGTGATATTCCGGTTTGGTTTTCCACATAGCATTATAACTGATAATGGTACTAATCTTTCCAAAGGGGATATGGAGGAATTTTGTCAATGTGAGCACATCCGGCTTGATGTAGCATCAGTGGATCACCCCCAGTCTAATGGTCAAGCAGAGAGGGAAAATCAAGAAATTTTGAGAGGTATCAAACCCTGGCTTATGGTTCCTTTGAAGCGGACGCCGGGTTGTTGGGTGGAGGAGTTACCTTCCATTTTATGGAGTATCAACACCACACCAAACAGATCTACGGATTACACGCCTTTCTTCATGGTTTACGGAGCAGAGGCGGTTCTCCCTAGTGACATCCGTCATGACTCACCCCGTGTGGCGGCTTACGTTGAAGCTGAGAATGAGAAAGCACGTCAGGACTCACTAGACTTGTTAGATGAGGAGCATGATTTAGCAGCTGCACGTTTGGCGATTTATCAACAAGATCTCCGATGTTATCATAGCCGCCGGGTTAAGACCAGAACTTTTCAAGAAGGCGATCTGGTGCTCCGGCTCATCCAGGATCAGACTGATATGCACAAGTTATCCCCACCTTGGGAAGGACCCTTTGTGGTTAGCAAAAACCTGCACAACGGGTCATACTACCTCATCGATGTTCGAGAGCACAAAGACTCACGCAAATCGGAGGAGGAGACCCAACGGCCGTGGAATATAGCTCTTCTTCGGCCTTACTATACTTGAGCCACAGGCTCTTCTTATATACATACTTATGACAATGTATATATTATATAATAAACCAGAGCCTTAGCTAAAGCGGGGTCTCTGTTCTTTTTTACATCATGTGTGGTTCCATGGGGGCTTCTACTTATAAAGCGGAGTTCCATTGACCCGGCCTACAAAGTCACACAGATATAAAGGACATCACTAGGGGGCTTGGTCGTATTCGAACCATCACTACACCTCTTGATCGGCTTAAGACCAAAAAGGGAAATCACTAGGGGGCTTGGTTGTATTTACACCATAGCCACACCTTTTGATAGGCTTAAAGAAAAAGGAAATTATGTGGAACCAAAGAGAGTTTGTTGCATAAAGCACAACTCAAACATAGGTAACCACTGAGCATAGCTCAAATATTACTTGGGGGCTCCTTGCTTCTCAAAGAACAAAGAGCTTGCACCCTTGTAATAGGCTATCAAGCCAGGCTTGGAAGCTAGGTGTATTCACCAAAAATTCTGGGTTATCCTGCCTCTTTAAGTAAGCCACTCCGTCCAGGTAAACCTGGTATGACCCATCGAACATTTGACAAGTCAATCTCATAGACCATGAACTTGTCAAAGTTAAAATGGTGATTGGTTAAAGATTGAGGTCCATCTTAAAAGGCTTTGAAAAGTTGTTTAACTCAGCGGCCTGGCAGCCCATGAAAAGCCTCGATTTAGGGCCTGGCAGCCCATGAAAAGCCTTGAATAGTTCTTTTGGATTTGCTGTTTTTACACAAATTTTGATAAGGCATTTATGAATATTTTCTGATAAACCGGTGTTTATTACAACCCGGCATGGCTTTCAACGCTTAGTTGTCAGTACATGATCAGTTCTAAACCAGTAGTAAGTTGTTCTGGTCTGGTTTTGACTCAAGGTCACCAGCATTATTCGAACAAACAGGTGGTTATCATAACCCGGTATGGTTTTTCTATGAACCGCCAAGAGGAAAAGGAGTTATCAATACTCCAGATTGGTGTTTTCACCCTTACTATACCAATAGTTGGTCAGCCAACGAAGGTATATCAAAGGTATCATCTATTTTATATATCTGGTTATTACAATCTTGGTTCTCTATCCAAGTTATGTATATATTTTTTGGGCATCATGACCCGTCCAGTGGTAAACCACTAGGATACTTTCAAGTTTTTATATGCAGGAACAACAGCCATAATGGACTATGCATATAATAGCTCCCAAAGGCATGGCAAAGTTCTCAGTACCAAGCAAAATAAACATGCTCGATGGCATGACAGATAAAGTGTTCACGCTATCCTATTACAAGGCGCTTTAAACAAGCCCAAATTGAATAATTGTTTTCATAGGAATGGCAGACTTCAACTGGTAAACTAGCTACCGGTTTATGATTCCACATCCGGATGGCTTGAAGATTGAGGGTCATCTTGAGCGGTCGCATTCTCCTCCTCCCTACCCAGTCGCTGGAAATCAGTCGTTGACCAGTCGATTCCAGTTAAGGCTTGAAAAACGGCTTCTTCATGAATAAGGTTGGAAGGGTCAATGTCAGGAGCGTAGGTATGCTTACGGATTGGCGGAACAAGCTCTTCTACATTATGAATCAGTGCGGGCTGTCTTTTCCCTTCAGCATCGTAAACCGGTTGAAAATGGGATAGATCTGTGTCATCCGCCAATTTGCTTGCAATAGGCCACATCTCCTTTGTCAGCCATCAGAAATCGTCATTATTGAAATCTGAACCCTCCTCCCTCACGCCAGGATAGCCTTTGATGATATCTGCCAGTTCCAGATCTGGAATCCATGCCTTGGCCCGGATTAGCGCGGTCAGTGCACCTGATCTTGTGGTTGATCTCTTCAGTTCATCTAACCGTGCAGGCATCATGGCCAACTTTTCGAGGGTTTCTTTTATCAGCATTGGAGGAGGCTTGTTATAAGATGCCTTGCAAATCGCCTGCAGGGATCCAGAATACAGCTATTCTATTAAAGTATAGGCCACTTTAAGCTTCATCCACATGTCGGAGCGCAGATGGGTAATGCGGGTCCCTGTCATGGTAAAACATCAGTAAACCGGGCATTGATAAGATATTATGCATTAGACAAACTTCATGAGAGGGTACTCACCAAACACATCAGAAGTCATAGCATTACTCTACCGCTTTAAGCCGGTCAGTTCTTCAACCACCGGCTTCAGGGTTGCTTCTGCGTCTTCGGCCTTCTTTGTTAAACCGGCCTTTTCGTGCTCCCAGTCTGCACGCTCTTTGTTAAAGGTTTCTTTCAGCTTCTCCATGGCTGCTAAGGCATTTGTCAGCTCTTCCTTGGCCTTGGAAGCCTCTGCTTGCTGAGATTTAATATTCTCCTGAAGGTCAGCGGTTTGAGCATCCTTCTTACTCAGTTCGGCCTACAATAGCAAGATAAGTCATCAATGAGATATGCATATTTGAAGTACCAAGCTATAACAAGTTATGCACTTTGTACTTGGGGGCTAATGCCTATTGGTTCTATTATCAGAAATTTTTGCAAGTCTCAAGTACAATGCATGCATTATCCTTGACACTTGGGGGCTAATGTACATCTATTCAAAGTTGAAGCATTGATTCACGATCCGGTTTACCTTGGAAAGATAAACCGGCCCTTGGGGGCTACACCGATGAAAAGTATAGGAATACAACGATAAAGTACCTGTTTGTTTCCAAGGATCACCTGACATATGGATGATAAAGTATGCAAGGATTGAGATATTACAAAGTCCTGATTTATGATTTCCATCATAAACCGGCCCTTGGGGACTACTTGAGTTGATATTTACCAATTGGATTTACGAAAGGAAAAGTGATGAAAATACCTCATAGTACTCCTTCATAAGATTCACCAGACCGGCTTCATAATCACGGTTTGAGTGCAGACGGTTTAGGAAACCAGAGTGGAGTTCTTGAGCACTAAGATGGGCATAGCTGGATAAATCAGTGCTCCATTTGCCTTTCTCCATAGCAGCACGCTCTTCCTTTGTAACATCCCAAATTTTCAATTTGGAATGTTATACATTAGATCACCATGCATATCATATTTTATTTGCTTTTGGGTTTTGATCCTAGAAAATTCTACGCAACTCAAGGACCCACGGAGAGAGTTGGGGATTTCGTTATTTTCATATTTGATTTTTCTCAAATTTTGAGAATAGGATCATTTGATTTTATTTATTTTATCATCAATTATTTCTATTACAAAAATATGAGAGAGGGAATAAAATTGTCGGCGTTCTGGGAACGGGGGGTCCCCAGACTTGCCTGCCTGCGGCCTGCGGCGTGGCTCAAGTGGGGGCCCAGCGCGGCCCATCTTCATCAACACGAGGCTCAAGACCCTCGCGAGGGGCCAAGCCTCGCGAGGCGGATGACACGGCGCATCCTCAGGCACAGCCTCGTCAGGCTGGCTCGCGAGGAGGCGGAGAGTTCAAGGCGGGGTACCTCGCAAGGTGCCCATGACGCAAGCCATGACGACACGGGGCACCAGGCGGGTGCCAGCGCGCACAGTGTCCCTCTTTCCTCTTTGGTGCAAAGGGGGCAAGCGTATCCGCGGAGTACCGAGGCATCAGGCAAAGGTTACCACTTCGGTGCAATGAGACCAAGGCCAGGAGGACTACGAGACGGAGGTCACCATGGAGCCCAGCGCGGCGTCATCACCAGAGCCTTTGGCAGGCGAAGACTGCTTTTGTCAGGATAGATGTACTCGTTGTCCCCCTTCAAATTAGCCTGCCATTGTTGGATCCCTTCCCGCTCAATATTTGGGGAGAGGACCAGGGCCTCTATAAATAGGACTAGCCACCCACATAGCAAGGGGTTCGATTCCTGGTTGTTCGGCCCGAGATCTGAGAGAGAAAGAGATAGAAAGGTGACTGAACTCTTCATAGCAGTTCACCACCACAACCAAGAATAGACCCTCGCGAGGCTGTTCTTCCTTGTATTGTTCATCCACACCAGCCCAAGGAGGCAATCCATCCACCACACACTGGAGTAGGGTATTACACCACACCGGTGGCCCGAACCAGTATAAATCTAGTGTCTTTCGTGCAGCTCTTTTAGTAGTTTAGATCCCATCGAGACGGAGAGGTTGAAGGCGAGATTTCCGCGCACACCCCAGTGTTCGAACCTTAAGGGTCTGTCGGAACCCGAAATCCGACATTTGGCGCGCCGGGTAGGGGTGCGCCAAAATTCGTCTTCCATCGCTCCGCTCTCCTCCGACCGTCGCATCCATGTCTGACGCTCATCGGGCCCGCGCCGAGCGCCGGGCCGCCATCGCTTCCCGCATCGCCCAGACGGCCCCGGTCGGTGGGCGTCCTCGTCGTTCCCCATCGCCCGCCATCAACGCCGCCACCGGCCCGGTGGGGGGCGAGCAGCAGGCATCGTCTCAGCACCCGTCCGTGCGGCAAGACGGCCGCACCGCCACTCCGTCACTCGCACCAGCTGGCTCTTCGTCCCGCGCGCTCCGCGCACCCTTGGAGGCTCGAGCTGCACTCCTCGCGGCAAACGAGCTCCTGCGCTACCATCTCGCCGATGACGTCTACGAAGAATGGCTCGGCTGCGTTGTCGAGCTTGTCCGCGCCGCAGGGGGCTCTTCCGCGCCGTCCGTCCCTCTGCGCCGCACTCCGCCCCGCGCGGGCAACGAAGCTCCAGAGGTGCACTAGCCGCCTCCCCTCCAAGAAGATGGCATGGCTCCAAGGCGCTTGGTCCCTGGGCGGAACCCGCTCCGCCAGGCGCCTTCGCAACAAGAGCGAAGTTGCCAAGAAATCCCTTGCCCGCAGGGGGCTGCCAGGGCGCTCCCTGCTCCGGCACGCCGTGACCCTGCTCCCGCTCCGGTGCGTCAAGACCCCTCCCTGCTCCTAGCTACAGCGCGTGGGGACCCTCAAGACCAAGCTCTCCACCAACCGAGGCCTTTCCTGGCCACCGCGGGCTGCCACGCCTACACCACTGAGCTACGTAGCATCACATGGCCCGGCAAGTTCAAGCCCGACCTGCCTCCTCGCTACGACGGCACAACCGACCCCGCGGAATTCCTCCAGCTCTATGAGCTGGGTATCGAGGCTGCCAGCGGGGACGTAAAGCTCATGGCGAACTGGTTCCCCATGGCGCTCAAGGAAGGAGCTCGAACCTGGCTCCTGAATCTGGCTCCAGGCACGATCTCCTCCTGGGACCAGTGGCGCGCCCGCTTCATTGCCAACTTCCAAGGTACTCGCGACCGGCCGCCCGCCGTGAGCAACATGCGCCGCATCAAGCAACAACCCGGAGAGACCCTGCAAAAGTACATCCAGTGCTTCAACAGCGCGTGCCTCAAGATCCCCAGGGTGTCAGAGGAGGCCATCATCTCCGCCTTCTCTGACGGCGTGCGTGAGGTCAAGATGAAGGAGGAGCTGGCGATGCACGAAGACCTCTGCACCTCCCTGGAGCTGTTCAACTTGGCGAACAAGTGCGCCAGGGCTGAGGAGGGACGTCTCTCCCTCCTCGAGCTGCCTACCGTGGACCTAGAAGAGAAGAAGCCCAAAGCCAAGGACGCGAAGCGCAAGGGGGCTACCGTGCGCGCAGCCGAACCAGACACCAAGCGGGGCAAGGATCTGCCCGAACCCTCCAGAGGCAGCCGGTACTGTGTGTACCATGACCTCCACACCCACAACACCAACGAATGTCAAGAGCTCCGCGCCGTGCGAGAAGGAAGGATCGGCCGTCGCCCTGACCGTGTTGACCGGGGCTACGACCGGGGAGGAGGAAGAAACCCAGGACACTGGGAAGACCGCGGCCCGCGCCAGGGGTGGCGCGACCAGCCTCGCGAGGACCGCTGGCGTGACCTGCCTCGCGAGGGGGACTGGAGAGACCAGCCTCGTGAGGACCGCCCTCATGGCAACGCAGGCCTACCTCCGCTGCCGCCTCCACCAAGAAGGAACGAAGACCGCCATCAAGACGAGGGGGCTGGGGGCTTCCAGGAGCCGCGCGCGATCGCCTGCATCCTGGGCGGAGCTCAAGCCCCAGCCTCCCAACGCATCTTCAAGCAGTTTGCCCGTAAAGTGAATGCAGTTCTCCCCAAGCTCGAAGCAACGCGCCCCCTCAGGTGGTCGGCGTGCCCCATCACGTTCAGCTCGGCAGACTAGCTCAAGTGCGCGGCCACTGCAGGAGTCCTCCCGATGCTCTGCTCCCCAGTCATCAGCAACGTGCTGGTCACCAAGACCCTCATCGATGGCGAGGCAGGGCTCAGCGTCCTGTCCATGGAAACATTCAACAACCTCCAAGTGCCCTACGACCAGCTTCAGCCAACCAGGCCTTTCTCCGGGATCACCGACGGTTCCACAGTCCCGATCGGGCAGGTCCGCCTCCCTGTCACCTTCAGAGCCCGCAGCAACTACCGCACCGAGCTCATCGACTTTGACGTCGCCCACATCCGCCTGCCGTACAACGCCATCCACGGGTACCCAGCACTGGCCAAGTTCATGGCCATGACACACCACGGCTACAACGTCCTCAAGATGCCAGGAAGTGGCGGCGTCATCACGGTGCCCTATGAAGAGAGAGATGCAGTGTGTTCCCTGGAGCGAGCCTTTCAGGCCGCGTCGCTAGAAGACCCAGATCGCGGAAGCAGGAGGCTTCCTGAGACCACCCCCAGGAAGAAGAAGACGTCGCCAGGCTCAGCCCCTCAGGAGGCAGGCCCCTCAGGGCCCGTGCCCCCTCAGGGGGGCCCTCCATCCATCGCATAGGAAAGCGCGCCCGACGCCCTCCTCAGGCAGGGCTCAGGGCCTCTCACCTGGAGGGCCATCGACCTAGCCAGGGTCACGAGGGAGGCGCTTGGGCACCATGTGGAGGCGTTCTTCGCAACACGTTTCCCTCGAGAGGGAGCCAGGCGAGGAAGATCAGACCAGCAAGAGTTCGTTGACGAGGCCATTCAAGAGCTACAGGAGACAAGGATCATGAGAGGTTGTCGCCGCTTGCCAGCCGTGGCCCCACATCCAGGGGAGGATGGTGGGCTGCGCGTCTGCGTCGACGTACCAGGGCTCAATCAGATCGCCACAAGGGAGCGCCTCTGGCCCTCGCAAGTAGGGCGCTGCGGAGGTCCACCCCACAGCTATGTTCGCATGCCTTACGGCCTACCGAGCATGGCTGCGGCATACCAGCGCCTCATGAGGGGCATCATGGAGGCTCAGGAAGACAGGCGTTCCGCGGCCTTGGCGGAGATGGAGGCAGCTCGCGAGGAGTCACCAGCGCCTCCGAAGCCTCCTGAGGCCCCGGGGCTTGGGGGCTCGTGAGGATCGGCTTCTGCAGCTCATCAAGTCTGCTGCACCAACGCCACTACGCCGACGACATCCTCAGGTGACATCTTTCAAGTTCCGCTCTCAGCTAGGAGCACCCTCCCAGGGTTGCATCACTCCCAGGCCGCGTGGGCCCGTCCCCGCGGCATGTATCTGCATTTACCTTTCTGTCGTTAGTTTGCCTTGTTGGGGCCGCCCCTCGGGCTGCATCATCCCCACGCCGTTCGGGCCAGACCCAGCGGCGTGTATCCCCTAGGCGTTTATTTCCAACTATGCATTGCCTATCACGCTTAGCTGCATGGTGCCCGTCCGCGGGATCTTCCCTTCCCATGTTGGCCACTTGCACGTTAAAGGGGGGGTGCCTGAGCATCGCGACTAAGGGCTCTTACTGGCTCTCCAGCCCTCACCCTCTGGCCTTGTCCATGGCATCGCAACCTGGCATACCAGCGACGGCTGAGACAAGCTCGAGGGCCAGGACCCGAGGACGTAGAGTACCGGCATCTAACCAAATTTTGCAGGGACACATCTCAAGATATGGCCCAGTGCCGGGCGCAACCCGCCCAGAGGTAGGGCCTCGTGAGTCCCGCGCTGGCTCACGGGTGCCTAGATACACCTCACCCAGCTCTACCGTGCCGGTCACGTGTCAGGGCGGGGTTGTATACGCCCCGGGGGCTCCTCCCGGAGGGGAGCCCCCTCCCACGTACCAGTGGAAGCACCATGCTCCGCGCTGGCTGACGACACAGCCGAGGAGCGGCTATGCCCGTACACATACGGAAGCGCTATGCTCCGCGCTGGTGATAAACAACTGAGGGTGGCCTCCGGGCCGCGTTAACCTCAGGGAGCCCAGAGCTCAGTGGCTGGCCTCATCGCAACGCCTCCCCTCGGGAGCGCCACGCGAGGGGGCTGGGCACGGGGGCTACGGCTGGGTCACGCCCAGACGTACGCCGCCCAGCTAGGCCCCTCGGGCCTGGTTCGCCACGCGTCTCTCCCCGAGCGGAGCCAAGGTATGAAGGCCGTTTGCGCGTCAAGGGGGACCCCTGGGCATCGCGACCCAGGGGCCTAACTGGTCCCATAGCCCCTCACTCCTTAGTCGGGCTCTGCAGACGTAGAACGGAAGACACGCCTACATCACGCTTCCCTACTTGTTGTTCGAGCGCCAAAGGGGACTCCTGAGCATCGCGACTCAGGAGCCTAACTTGTCTCGTGGCCCCTTACTCCTTTGGTCCCGTCCTGGTTTCCGGTCAGGGCTGATGCTGGGTGAGGCATGCGCGGGGCCGGGCCCTGCCGGCGTAGAACACAAGCAAGTAGGGAAGAAAAGCATAAAATCCAAGGAACTTAAAAGCAAATATTACAGTCCATACTGTCAATCTCAATGCCAAACGCAGGTTTAAATGCCTCCCCGAGGCGTGATGCATGTGCAGGAACCTAAAGAAGAGCAGGGATGGGACCGAGTCACTCATCGGCGCTAGTTTCGCCTTGCGGAATGGCAGGGTCGGCAGCGCCTTGCTTCGGCCTGGTGCTGAAGGCCCGGAACTTCTCCAGCAGTGCCTCCGCGCGCCCCTTCACGGCTTCGACAGCGGCAGCAGCACCCTCGCCGCTCACCGGTTCCAGCAGGGCGTCGAGGTCGGTGTTGGGATCGAGGAGGTAGACATGGGCGAAGACCCGTGTCAGCGCAGCAGAAGACAGGACGTGCGCCTCGGCCTCGGCCGTGGGGCCGATGCCAAGGATGACGTCCCCAAGAGCCTTGACCAGGAAGGGAAGCAGCTTGGCGGGGCCATCCTCGTCACCAGCTGGCGGGCTGTCCAAGCCGCTCTCGTAAAGCATCTTCAGCGAAGCGCGGGCGTCCTTCTCCATGTCCGCGAAGGCCACGCGATCTTCGGCGAGGACCTGAGCCTTGGCGTCCAGCTCGGTCTTCGTCGCCTCCAGCTCTGTCTTCCACACGCCTAGACGCTCGCGGCGCTTCTTGAGCTTGGCCTCCGCGTCCTCGAGCGCCGCCTCACGCGCCTTCGCCCCCTTCTCCTGCTCTTGGTGAAGGCGAACCTCCTCCGCAAGTTGGCCCCGCAGTCCTTGCAGCTCGTCCTCCAGCGCCTTGCAGCGGTCGCGGGCCTTGACCGCTTCCCCCAGGGCCGCGTCACGAGCAATCTTCGCCTCAAGGACGACCCGCTTCTCCTCGTCGCAGGCCGTCGAGGCCTGAACCAACGCCGCCCGGATCGAAGCATCAGAGCGAATCCACCCCGAAGCCAGTTCCAGACGCCCGGCCACCAGGCGAGGGTCGGCGCCGAGGTCCTGACACAGCCGGTCCAGTTCAGCAGCAGCATGCTCCAAGACGGAGGAAGAAGATGGAGGAGCCTCGGCATGCTCCAGGACGACAGGAGGAGCCGGGGGAGCAGTGGCCAGCAAAACGGGAGGAGAAGGTGGCGGCAGCAAGGCCGCCGAATCGCGAGCCAGCGTTCGCTGCGTCTCCCCAGCCGTGGCAGTGGCGCCAGACGAGGACACTTCAGGAGTCACCTGGGCCATGGGGGCTGAGCTCGCCCCCGCCAGCATGGCCAGACCTCATGAGGGCGACCGACCAGGAGAAGCCCGCGCACTGTGATCGCCCCCTTTCACAGGCGGGGGCGCTACCGCGGATGGAGCCTCAGGAGCCCGCTTTGGTTTCTTCGCCGTGGGCACCCGCCTACTCAAGAGAAGCAATCATCAAGCCTCGTCAGCAGAATGAGAAATAAGAGAACAAGGATCAAGCTCTTACGGGTGATCACCGATGAGCTCGGGCAGCTTTCGGCCCAACTTCAAGCCAAACAGCCGGCTGGAAGGCTCGACCTTGGTAGCAGAAGGCGCGGCAGCGGACCGCCCCGAGGTAGGGGCAGGCCCGCGGGGGACCAGCCCAGTCCTGTCCTTCGGGATCGGGGGCGAGCTCCCGCTACCCAGCACATCGTCATCGTCATCATCGTCATCATCATCGCTCGGCGATAGGCGGAGAGTACGGGGCGAGTGCCGAGGGAAGGGAGCCCTCGACTCTCCGTGAGTCGCCCCGGAGTTGGGCCCCTCTCCCCGCTCCTCTTCGTCCTCCTCCTCGCTGGAGTCACCGGAGGGCACGTCCACCAGTCCTTCGGAAGGCGCCGCGGGCACGAGCCCAACCCCGTTGAAAACGGGCATGGACTTCACCACCTGCTCCCAGTCACTGCGAAGAAACAAGGGCTCGGGAGCGCCCTCCAAGTTTGCCACCGTGCCCCCAACCAGAGATTGAAGAATCGCGTCCATGTCCTCTTCGTCCACAGGCCCGGGGCTCAGATGAGGCCTCCACATCGGAGAAGAGTACTACCAGAGTGGAACCAGCTGCTGCCCCAAGAACTCCCTCAACAGTGACGCGCCAGTCAACTTCGTCGTCGCCATGTTGGCTGGCCTCAAGTCCGCATCCATCTTCTCCAACACCGGCTTCGCGCGGGGATCCGCGAGCTCCGCCCGGCACCAGTTACTGGCGCTCACGGCCTTCTCCGTGGGCGGGATCAGCCGAGGGTGGACGCGCCCGGTGTCAACCAAGACACACTTGCTCCGGAAGCCATCAGCCCTCTTCTCGGGACTCGAGATGGTAATGGTGCTGCCATGCGCGACGAAGCTCGCGCACGCGGAAGGAGAACTGCCAATAGTCCGGAGGTAGAAGTAGTGGCGCAGCAAGGCCACCGAGGGCTGCACCCCTACGTGGGCCTCGCAGTAGTAAGCGAAGATCGCCAGGAGAAGGACAGAGTTGGGGTGGAGATGCAGAGCCAGCAAGTTGTAATGGCGGAGGACAGAGAAGAAGAACTCGGAGAAGGGAGGCACCAAGCCCGCTGAGATGGCCCTCACAAAGAAAGGGTAATAGGTGCTCCCTCATCCTTCAGGGGAGGCGGAGCCGACCTTGAACACCTCCGTCCCGATGACGCCCTGCGCCGCCGCCATCCGGCACAACCGGGCAAAGGTGGCCTTGGACACAGTCGGCGGGTCCAGAGCGGGGGAATACCAAGCTTCGGCCAGAGGCTTGCGAGGCGCCATGGCTTCCTAGGTTGCGCAACCGGAGTAGATCTGGAAGTTTGGAGGAAGAAAGGGGAGGCGCAAGAAAGGGGATCTGAGCAGCAACCGGAGAAAGCAAGGGCGAAGTCTGGGAAGATGCCTCTCCCTTGTCCACCCGCGCGGTTGCTAAGGCACCCACGTCTAATCAACCGCCACGCGGCGTCCAAGGCCGCAGGCTGTTGGGGCCCGCGGCGCTTCGCCCTTGCCCTTTCGCCTCTCGGCACGGCCAAGTCCATGCGCGCCTTGGGCCCGGGGGCTACTATCGGCGTACTAGGAACGGGGGTCCCCAGACTTGCCTGCCTGCGGCCTGCGGCGTGGCTCAAGTGGGGGCCCAGCGCGACCCATCTTCATCAACACGAGGCTCAAGACCCTCGCGAGGGGCCAAGCCTCGCGAGGCGGACGACACGGTGCATCCTCAGGCACAGCCTCGTCAGGCTGGCTTGCGAGGAGGCGGAGAGTTCAAGGCGGGGTACCTCGCGAGGTGCCCAGGACGCAAGCCATGACAACACGGGGCACCAGGCGGGTGCCAGCGCGCGCAGCGTCCCTCTTTCCTCTTTGGTGCAAAGGGGGCAAGAGTATCCGCGGAGTACCGAGGCATCAGTCAAAGGTTGCCACTTCGGTGCAACGAGACCAAGGCCAGGATGACTACGAGACGGAGGTCACCATGGAGCCCAGCGCGGCGTCATCACCAGAGCCTTTGGCAGGCAAAGACTGCTTTTGTCAGGATAGATGTACTCGCTGTCCCCATTCGAATTAGCCCGCCATTATTGGGTCCCTTCCCGCTCAATATTTGGGGAGAGGACCAGGGCCTCTATAAATAGGACTAGCCACCCACATAGCAAGGGGTTCGATTCCTGGTTGTTCAGCCCGGGATCTGAGAGAGAAAGAGAGAGAAAGGTGACTGAACTCTTCATAGCAGTTCACCACCACAGCCAAGAACAGACCCTCGCGAGGCTGTTCTTCCTTGTATTGTTCATCCACACCAGCCCCAGGAGGCAATCCATCCACCACACACTAGAGTAGGGTATTACACCACATCGGTGGCCCGAACCAGTATAAATCTTGTGTCTTTCCTGCAGCTCTTTTAGTAGTTTAGATCCCATCGAGACGGAGAGGTTGAAGGCGAGATTTCCGCGCGCACCCCAGTGTTCGAACCTTAAGGGTCTGCCGGAACCCGAAATCCGACAAAAATGACTTTCCCAAAATATAGAAATATTGAGGATTTAATAATAAAATCAAATAAGATTTATTTCGGAGTTTTCCGATATTTTATTTGAATTTAGGAAAAATACGCGTTTTTGAAAATTGCAGTTAGGGCCCAAATAAATGTTCACTTTGTCGGGCTTGATTTTAGAAGCCCAGGAAAATTTATTTAGGGATTTTTGGAGTCCGTTTAGTATTTCTTTTTATTTTTCTTCCGAGCATAATTAAAAAAACGAAACCGACCTTGGGCCGTGCCCGAGCGGGACTCCGCCCGGGGGACGCCTTTAAATAGTGCAACACCCGAGCCCCCAGCCCATAACCGCCGCCGCCAGCCCACCCGCCTGCCGGAGCCGCCGCCGCCGCGACGCGCGTCGCCCGAGGTTCGTCGTCGCCTTGAAATCCGTGCCGGTTTTTTAAAAAGAAAAAATCGATTGGTTTTCGTCGGTTGTATTTTCGGTTTTTTTATTATTTTATTATTTTAATTATTTTTTATTTTTGGATTAGGTTAATTAACGAATTAATCCGTTCATCGTTTTTCTTTTTCGTCGGATTTTCCGCGGTTATTTTCTGATCGCGATTTTCGTTTTAGTATAACTTTTTGCTCGTTTATCGGAATCAGGCGATTCAAGCGCCTAGAGTTTCGTCTCGAAACCCTCTATCTAAATAATCAACTTAAACAAGTTTTTGCTACTGTAAAATTTGACTTAGATCCAGATTACTAGAACAAAGTTGTTTTCTTTCGCCATTTGACTTTCTTTGCTTCGTTCGATTTGATTCTTTTTGCCAACCGGAGTTCTTAAGTTGAACCTTCTGGTTAGATCTCTTATTTGAGCTTTACCTGTGCATTAGATGATTACTTATTGTATGCTTGTTTGTTTGTCCGCGATAGAGTACCCGGAGTGCGCCGCCTGTTACTTCGAATCGTTAGGTTTCTCGGATCATCAGCAAGGCAAGTAACACTTTGATCATACCTTTTCTACTACCCAGTTTTATTGCATTAGATCAATCCTCACACATTGCATAATTAGGATCTAATTAAATTGTGGGATGGGAAGTGGACGAGGTAGTACCTATTACATGTTTATTATCAAACCTTTGGGAGTTACTTCTACGTTTCCTTATTACGCCATGCTATGGTAGTAGACGTAGATTGGGTGAGTGAAATCCATGACATATGTGAGTTTGTTAATTAATGGTTTATCTAAGGTGGCAACTTAAACACACATCTGGGTGGATTGAGGCATCTGGGTATTCCAGGACTTGCTTGTTTTCTTTTGGACCGCCACCCAGGCTCAAAGGGATCATGAGACTATTCATACTAGAAACTTCCGTGTGCAGCCACAAGCTATTATGGGCTCTAGCATAGTTGACTAAGTTGTGCGAACTCTTACAGTGGTAGACTAGCAGATGTAGGGGATGTAGGTGGTACGGTCTACCCGATCGTAAGGTGCTAGCGCTTCTGAAAGACTATGTCTCGGTCATCCGTCTTCTCAAACACCATTGTAGTGCGAGAAAACAAACGGAGGCGATCGAGTCTTGTGCGGAAAAGTGCGCAAACCTCTGCAGACTGTAATAAACTAATCATGGTTAGCCGTGTCCCCGGTTATGGACATCTTGAGTATCTAGTACCTGGATTATCATGTGAATCTCAACATGTTACTCTGAATTAATTTTGTTGGGTTTTGTTTAATGATGATGCTTAATTGGGATTGAGAATGCTGTCAACCATTCTCAATGTTTAACAACCACCATGATAGTAAATAAAATTTATTCCTTTGCAGTAGGGAAAAATTGGCTTTACGCAAAACTGTAACCATAGAGCTTTCCACCAGCCAAATATGCATATAGTATAGTGAAAGCACAAGTGCTCCCTAGGTCATTTTGATAATTGATGACAACATATCTCTTGTTGGACTAACGTTTTCATCTAGTATGTTTCAGATAAGTTCAATAATGGAGTGGCATGGACTAAAGGTTGTGGGAAGGTCTCCAAGATACTAAGGACAAAGGATTGGCTAAAGCTTGAAGTTCAAGACTCTTCATTTTACATTTCAGTGATCCAAGATCACATTGAGTCCATAGGAAAAGACAATACTATCAAGGAGGGATGAGGTGTTGCTTAATGAGCCTCTTGCTCAAGTGCTTAATGATATGCTCCAAAATCCTCAGCTACTCTCCCATATCCACAAATGACCTAAACCCTAAGCCAAACTCGGACCTACCAATTATTCCTATCCGGCGCCACCGAGTTTCACCTGTCATAGCCACTGCCAGAAACCCTAATCGATGCGGTCTCACCGATGGGATCTCGGTCTCACTGAGATGGGCTTGCAAACTCTCTGTTACCTATTGCATTATTCTAGGTCCCACCAAGATATGCAATCGGTCCCACCGAGTTTGCTTGGCCAGCTCTCTGTTTTGCTTATTACCCAAATCGGTCCCACCGAGTTTGAATAATCGGTCAAACCGAGTTTTGGATTTACCCTAACCCTAGCACATCGGTCCCACCGAGTTGATTCAGTCGGTCCCACCGAAATCTCTAACGGTCACTAGGTTTACCTTTTCGGTCTGACTGAGTTTATTGATTCGGTCCCACCGAGATTGGTAGATTGTGTGAAACGGTTGGATTTTGTGTGGAGGGTATATATATACCCCTCCACCCCCTCTTCATTCGAGAGAGAGCGATCAGACTAAGCCTACACTTCTAGCATCCTATTTCTGAGACAGAACTACCTACTCATGTGTTGAGGCCAAGATATTCCATTCCTAATATATGAATCTTGATCTCTAGCCTTCCCAAGTTGCTTTCTACTCAAATCTTCTTTTCATTAGATCCAAATCCTATGAGAGAGTTGAGTGTTGGGGAGACTATCATTTGAAGCACAAGAGCAAGGAGTTCATCATCAACACACCGTTTGTTACTTCTTGGAGAGTGGTGTCTCCTAGATTGGCTAGGTGTCACTTGGGAGCCTCCGACAAGATTGTGGAGTTGAACCAAGGAGTTTGTAAGGGCAAGGAGATCGCCTACTTCGTGAAGATCTACCGCTAGTGAGGCAAGTCCTTCGTGGGCGATGGCCATGGTGGGATAGACAAGGTTGCTACTTCGTGGACCCTTCGTGGGTGGAGCCCTCCGTGGACTCGCGCAACCGTTACCCTTCGTGGGTTGAAGTCTCCATCAACGTGGATGTAGGATAGCACCACCTATCAGAACCATGGGAAAAACATCCATGTCTCCGATTGCGTTTGAATTCTCCAAACCCTCCCCTTTACATTCTTGCAAGTCGCATGCTTTACTTTCCGCTGCCTATATACACTTTGCATACTTGCTTGATATGTATTGTGATTGTTGAAATTATGGTTAAACTCCACTCAAACCGAAAATGCTTAAAAAATGCAACTTTTGCATAAAGTGTCTAATCACCCCCTCTAGACACATCTACTTCAAGGTCCTACAAGTGGTATCAGAGCTTTGGTCTCCATTGCCTTGGTTTAATCACCATTGGAGGAAGATGGATGTGTCTACTTTAGGGAGTCTTAGACATAGAGTGCCTATTCTTGATGGAGAGTATTTTCATGAGTGGAAAAATGAGATGCTTGTAATTTTCAATCAATATCATTTAAACAAGTATATTGCTAGCCCTTGTGCACCTCACATTGATCCTTTGCATCCTACCCTAGATGAAGATATTGACATGATTCGCAATCTTAGAACTATTGAGCTCATCATTAGAGGATTGCCCAAAAACTTGATTGCTAGTTTGCCTACTCTTAATTGTGCCTATACTGTATGGAAATTTCTTGAGGAACGATTGCCCGACCATTCCTTGAAAAATTTGGATAAAATTCTCCATAAATCTATTGCCTTGAGTAAGATGAACTCTAGTGATCCTAGCTTTGCTGATTGTCTACTTGAGCTTGCCAATCTCAAGCGAGCTAAAGGAGATGTTGGAATCATTAGTGATATTGTATTCGAAGCTATAAGAATTCATAAAAGTGACCATTTTTATGATCATTTATCTAATGAATTACCCTCTCTAGGAAATGATGAGTCACACGATCATGGTGGACATGGATATTATGATGATGATGATGATGATGATGATAGTGACTTCAATCTTGATGATGCAATGAGACACTTTGGTCTTACGGCAAATCTTCGGGGATATGAATCAGGAGGAAAGGAATGGGTTCTTGATAGTGGATGTACTGATCATATGACCGGAGATGAAGAGATGTTCCGTGAGCTTGCTGAAAATGACGGCCCTCGAAAATATGTCACCTTTGGTGATAATTCAAAGGGTAAAGTGGTTGGCCTTGGTAAGGTGGCCATCTCACATGATAGTTCCATTCAAAATATCATGCTCGTTGAATCACTCGTCTACAACTTACTTTCAGTATCTAGACTTGCTGATTTCGGTTTGTCCTATTTACTGAGATAGATTGCCAAGTCTTTTGTCGAGACAATCATAAAATGGTCTTTACTGGTATGCGTAGAGGTGATCTGTACATTGTCGATTTCTCTAAAAAGGCACAACCTAAAACTTGCTTTATTGCTAAATCATCAAAAGGTTGGTTGTGGCATAGACGACTAGGTCACGTTGGCATGAGAAACCTTGACAAGCTTATTAAAGGAAATCATATTCTTGGAGTTAACGATGTCATATTTTATAAGGACGGACTTTGCAGTGCTTATCAAGCAGGTAAACAGGTCGGAGGAAGGCATCCCGTGAAGAATATCATGACTACAAGGAGGCCACTCGAGCTACTTCATATGGATCTTTTTGGTCCCAACGCCTACAAGAGTCTCGGTGGAAATTCTTTTGGTCTAGTTATAGTTGATGATTTTTCAAGATTTACGTGGGTGTTATTTCTTAATGACAAGTCGCAGGTTCAGAAGATCTTCAAAAATTTTGCTAGGAAGGCCCAAAATCAGTTTGACGTGAAGATCAAGAAGGTTCGGAGTGACAACGGAACAGAGTTCAAGAACGCAAATGTGGACACCTTTCTTGACGAAGAAGGGATTTCACACGAGTTCTCGGCTACGTACACACCTCAACAAAATGGAGTTGTTGAGAGGAAGAACCGGACGCTCATCGAAATGGCAAGAACAATGCTTGATGAATACAAGACGCCGAAGCACTTTTGGGCAGAAGCGGTTGAGACAGCTTGTCACGCAACAAATCGCTTGTATCTTCACAAGCTACTCGGCAAGACGACATACGAGCTCCTCACCGGTAACAAACCCCAAGTTGGATACTTTCGAGTATTCGGCTCAAAGTGCCACATTCTTGATAAGCATCATCGTTCAAAGTTTGCTCCTAAATCTCATGAAGGTTTCCTACTTGTTTATGGCTCAAACTCTCACACTTACCGTGTCTACAACAATTTCACCCGAAATGTTGAAGAGACGGTAGATGTGAAGTTTGATGAATCTAATGGCTCGCAAGTAGAGCAATTGCCAATTGATGTAGGAGACAAAGACCCTTCAGAAGCAATCCAAGACTTGTCCATAGGCAAAGTTCGTCCAACGGAGGTGAAGGAGAGTACTTCATCTGTCCAAGTGGAGGCTTCTACTTCACAACAAGGTGAACCAAGAATTTATATGGAAGCATCCACAAGTGGGACACACCAAGATGAAGAAGACAAGGAAATGCATCAAGACGAACATCAACAACCTCCTTCACCACCACGACAAGACAATGACAACGTCAACAATGAAGAAGGCCAAGAAGAAGATCAAGATGAAGAAAATGTTCAACGAAGACCCAAGAAAAAGCTCTCACGAGTTCAAGCAAGAATCGCCAAAGATCATCCCGCCGAGCAAATCTTCAATGATATACAAACTGGGAGAATCACTCGCTCAAAAACTCATTTAGCTAACTTTTGTGAAAACTATTCATTCATCTCTAGGATTGAACCTATGAAGGTTGAAGAAGCATTGGAAGATCCGGATTGGATAAACGCCATGCATGAAGAGCTACACAACTTTGAGAGAAACCAAGTTTGGACATTGGTTGAGAAGCCCGACGACAACCACAACATCATTGGTACCAAATGGGTGTTTCGCAACAAGCAAGATGAAGATGGACAAGTGGTTCGCAACAAAGCACGTCTCGGTGCCCAAGGGTACACACAAGTTGAAGGTATGGACTATGGTGAGACATATGCTCCTGTTGCTAGACTTGAGTCCATTCGCATCTTACTTGCCTATGCTAATCACCATAACATCACCTTGTACCAAATGGACATTAAAAGTGCTTTTCTAAATGGTGAAATAGAGGAGGAAGTTTATGTCAAACAACCTCCCGGCTTTGTCAATCCTAAGAAACCTAATCATGTTTACAAACTTCACAAAGCTCTTTATGGTCTTAAACAAGCTCCTAAAGCATGGTATAAATGCTTGACCAAATTCCTTATTGCAAGCGGTTTTGAAATTGGTACAATTGATTCTACTCTTTTTACTAAAAGGGTTAATGGAGAACTATTTGTATGCCAAATTTATGTTGACGATATCATATTTGGTTCAACTAACCCTCTCTTTAGTGAAAAGTTTGGAAAGATAATGTCAGAGAAGTTTGAGATGTCTATGATGAGTGAACTCAAATTCTTTCTCGGTTTGCAAATCAAGCAAACTAAGGAAGGTACATTTGTCTCTCAAACGAAGTACACCAAGGACTTATTCAAGAAGTTCAATATGCAAGAATGCAAAGGTATGTCTACACCCATGCCTACTAGTGGACATAATGATTTGACCAAAGATGGTGAACCGGTTGATCAAAAGGTTTATCGCTGTATGATTGGTTCATTGTTATACCTATGTGCTTCACGTCCCGACATTATGCTAAGTGTGTGCATGTGTGCAAGATATCAAGCTGCCCCTAAAGAATGTCATCTTAAGGCCGTGAAAAGGATAGTTAGATACTTAATTCATACACCAAATTTTGGCATTTGGTATCCTAAGAGGTCTTCTTTTGATCTTGTTGGCTATTCCGACTCGGATTATGCCGGAGACAAGGTTGATAGAAAGTCAACTTCGGGTACTTGTCAATTTCTTGGTAGATCTCTTGTGTCTTGGTCTTCCAAGAAACAAAACTCCGTATCCTTATCCACAGCCGAGGCGGAATACATTGCCGCTGGTTCGTGTTGTGCTCAATTACTTTGGATGACCCAAACTCTTAAAGATTATGGGATCTATGTGAAACATGTTCCATTGCTTTGTGACAATGAAAGTGCTATTAAAATAGGTCATAATCCTATACAACATTCTCGAACTAAGCACATTGAAGTTCGCCATCATTTCATTCGAGATCATGTTGCTAAGGGTGACATTGATCTTAAGCATGTTCGCACCGATAAGAAATTAGCGGATATATTCACTAAACCACTTGATGAGAAAGTGTTTTGCAGGTTGAGAGGATAATTGAACATCATTGATGCTTCGAACTTGGAGTAGAAACTCCATTGGATACATGCAAGACATGAGCTTATGACTAATCCATGATATATCTCTTATGATGACTATCTTATGTCTTGGATATATTTGTACCTTGCATGTTGTCTAACCCATGTAGGTGCTTGGTTGAATCTAATTCCATGAGATTGCGACTCACTCACATCTTGAGCAATCTCTAAATCACCAAGTCTCTACACGATGGTGGTTGAAGACAAGGACGCACAAAATCATTCAAACATATCCTTTGACAAATCCTATGTTGAGCTTCATGAATGTCATTTTTGATACACAAGTGCTTTTCCTTGCAAGAACTAATCCATGTAGGTAGGTGAACTCACACTCCAAGTGGTGCTCCCAACTCTTGATGAGCTACATCAACCTTGAGCACCCACACAAGTTCAACTACATGAGCAAGAACCACACCACCACCCAAGGTATGTTATTCCATCTTAGAGAAGCTTTACTCCAAGACATGAGTCAAAGCAACTCAACAAGATGTGAATACATCAAGATGCTTAAACGAAAAATGGTAACCCCATTTTGAGCTTAAACGATGAGTATGACCTATGATCAAGTGTTCTCACTTGACTCCTAAGTCAATATACTCTAACATAGGTGACTGTGTCACCGCCCAACTCTAGATGAAGTTCTCTTGTGTTCCTTCTTTGTGTTATTGCATTTGTCTCATGCATGTCTATTTTTTTCTTTTCTTTCTTTTTTTTAAAAAAAACTTCATCTAGATCTTTCAGTTTCTTCTTTTCTCTTTGCTTTTGTTCTGCATTTTCTATATTTAATTCCTTGCAAACCCTTCAGGTAATTCATTGCAAATCTTTGTGAGATCCTACATGTCTAGTGAGCTGAGGTGACAAGTGTTTTTCTCTGTGTAAACTCGGTTTCACCGACTTGCCATTTTCGGTCCAACCGAATCTTTTCGGTACCACCGAAATATGCCACTTGATGCCACCGACTTTGCAATCAGAAAAACAGTTTGCCACTTGTTCTACATTTCTTCTCATCCAGCTCCACTCAATGAATCTTGTCCTCTACAAGCATCACAATTTTGTCCATTTCTTTGTGCTGAGTCTCAAGGACCAAACCTATATGACGGATTCCAGAAAGCCCTTCTTGGAATTTGATGTCAAAGGGGGAGAGAGAGATCACATCAAAGCTTGTAGGAGAGAGAGATCACATCAAGGGAGAGAAAAAGTCTCAAGGACCAAACCCACAAGAGAGAAAGTATTAAGGGGGAGAAAGAGACTTCCAGGGGGAGAGAAAATACTCAAGGATCCCAGATGCTTGATGTTCAAGAGGAGAGATGTCACATGTCTTTCTAGGGGGAAAGACATGTTCATATGTATCTGTCAGCCCTGATCTTCGGTTTCATATCTTCTCCCAATATCCCATGTAAGATTCAGGGGGAGCAAGACACCTAAGGGAAAGAAATCAGTCAAATTCATTGCATATTTTTACTCTTGGGGACATGTCGACTTCAATCTAGTACCTAGTACTTACTCTCTACATGTCATCCCAGTCTTGGTATTCTTGTGGTTTCTTTTGTTTGCTCTGGCTAGTGGATGTACCTATGTTATCTAACTTTGTTTGTGCAGGTTCATTCTATCCTAAGCCAACTCAAAAACTACAAGGTAAGTGTATGCATCAAAATCATGAGTCTGAGGAGTTCTTGCTTATGTACATACTGTTTGCAAGAAGGACTCATGAGCATGAAGGTATTTTCCTTGATAATCTTTTACCCTGATGCATATGGCCAAGATACATGTAACACATTGCCTACTCTATCATGATTATGCTCTCACATGCTGCTATATTTTATATTCATATGATTGCATACATGTGGGGGAGCCTATGCTGTTACATGTCCTTCCAAAGCTTTACTTGCTATTCTTTATATCTTTATCTAAAGCTTTGATGTATGTTGCCATCAATTACCAAAAAGGGGGAGATTGAAAGCACAAGTGCTCCCTAGGTGGTTTTGATAATTGATGACAACATATCTCTTGTTGGACTAACGTTTTCATCTAGTATGTTTCAGATAAGTTCAACAATGGAGTGGCATGGACTAAAGGTTGTGGGAAGGTCTCCAAGATACTAAGGACAAAGGATTGGCTAAAGCTTGAAGTTCAAGACTCTTCATTTTACATTTCAGTGATCCAAGATCACATTGAGTCCATAGGAAAAGCCAATACTATCAAGGAGGGATGAGGTGTTGCTTAATGAGCCTCTTGCTCAAGTGCTTAATGATATGCTCCAAAATCCTCAGCTACTCTCCCATATCCACAAATGACCTAAACCCTAAGCCAAACTTGGACCTACCGATTATTCCTATCCGGCGCCACTGAGTTTCACCTGTCATAGCCATTGCCATAAACCCTAATCGATTCGGTCTCACCGATGGGATCTCGGTCTCACCAAGATGGGCTTGCAAACTCTCTGTTACCTATTGCATTATTCTCGGTCCCACCAAGATATGCAATCAGTCCCACTGAGTTTTCTTGGCCAGCTCTCTGTTTCGCTTATTACCCAAATCGGTCCCACCGAGTTTGAATAATCAGTCAAACTGAGTTTTGGATTTACCCTAACCCTAGCACATCGGTGCCACCGAGTTGATTCAGTCGGTCCCACCGAAATCTCTAACGGTCACTAGGTTTACCTTTTCGGTCTGACCGAGTTTATTGATTCGGTCCCACCGAGATTGGTAGATTGTGTGTAACGGTTGGATTTTGTGTGGAGGCTATATATACCCCTCCACCTCCTCTTCATTCGAGAGAGAGCGATCAGACTAAGCCTACACTTCTAGCATCCTATTTCTGAGAGAGAACTACCTACTCATGTGTTGAGGCCAAGATATTCCATTCCTACTATATGAATCTTGATCTCTAGCCATCCCAAGTTGCTTTCCACTCAAATCTTCTTTCCATTAGATCCAAATCCTATGAGAGAGTTGAGTGTTGGGGAGACTATCATTTGAAGCACAAGAGCAAGGAGTTCATCATCAACACACCGTTTGTTACTTCTTGGAGAGTGGTGTCTCCTAGATTGGCTAGGTGTCACTTGGGAGCCTCCGACAAGATTGTGGAGTTGAACCAAGGAGTTTGTAAGGGCAAGGAGATCGCCTACTTCGTGAAGATCTACCGCTAGTGAGGCAAGTCCTTCGTGGGTGATGGCCATGGTGGGATAGACAAGGTTGCTACTTCGTGGACCCTTCGTGGGTGGAGCCCTCCATGGAATCGCGCAACCGTTACCCTTCGTGGGTTGAAGTCTCCATCAACGTGGATGTAGGATAGCACCACCTATCCGAACCACGGGAAAAACATCCGTGTCTCCGATTGCGTTTGAATTCTCCAAACCCTTCCCTTTACATTCTTGCAAGTCGCATGCTTTACTTTCCGCTGCCTATATACACTTTGCATACTTGCTTGATATGTATTGTGATTGTTGAAATTATGGTTAAACTCCACTCAAACCGAAAAAGCTTAAAAATTGCAACTTTGGCATAAAGTGTCTAATCACCCCCCTCTAGACACATCTACTTCAAGGTCCTACATATAGTTGTTTCATTCCATTACCCTCTATGTGTTACATTGCCAGCATATTCCATGTGCTGACCCGTTTTCGGGCTGCAACGTTTCATGTTGCAGACTTTTCAGACGACGATTAAAGAGTTTTAGGTCGTGGTTCTATACTCAGTGATGCCGTTAGAGTTGATGGACTCACTTATCTTCCAAGCCTTCCGCTGTTATCGTTATTAGATGGCCTTAAGCCATATTTATTGTAATAAGTTCTCTTTTGAGACACTCGATGTAAAGTGTGTGATTGCTACTCTGCTATAAATCCTCCGAGTATTGTGTGCTGTCAGCATTACTGATCCAGGGATGACACCGGAGCACAGAGATCAGACTGTTTGAGGTCTGGTCGCTACAGAGATGGTATCAGAGCACACGCTGACTGTAGGACACAACCACTAAGCTAAAGACCTAGATCACTCTCTTCTCTTCTGACTTCTCATCTTTTCTACTCTTTAGGATGGCGGATGCACGTAATAAGTTAACGCAACTAGATGAAGATACACCCTTTGGACGCCACTTGAAGGAAATCACTAGATACCTGAACATAGGAGTACCAAGCTTCACGGGAACCTACAACACCACCTTACCTGAAGAAGAGCGCTGGATGATTCAAGTTCAAGTTCCGGGAAGGACGTTCATGCCAGTCACTGAGCCCATAGAGTTTTCTTTTGATGCACCAACTTGGAGTCTAGGAAAGAGCATGGCAGCTCACATCGCCATGGGACGCATTGGAGAAGTATACCGCAAGGATCTTAAGGATACTATCTACCAGATTTGTGGGCGCCGAGATGAACACTGGGAGATGATCAGCACCAGGAAGGATAGATCAATCGTAGCTTTTATCCAAGAGTTAAACCAGCACATTCGACGATAGGAGAATCAGATGTGCGCCGACATGATAGATCTGAAGAAGGCTAAGACTAGAATCAAGGAACTAGAGGAAGAACTCAAGGTGACACGTGAAGATTATGAAGAAGAAATTGAAGTATTGGTAGATAAGAATGCCGACCTAACAATGAAGATCGGAATATTTATGGGAGACCCTACGGCAGTAGATGAAGACGAAGAACCCAAGGAAATTAGCCCGGAAGACTACATCATCATCGGCGGCACCGAATCGGAAGCAGATAGTAGCGATGATGACTATGTTGATGAAGCTGGAGCAGATATTATGGAGTCAACAACCGTAGAATATTTCTAGTAGACCACCACATCAGTAGTAGTAGTCCACCATGTAAATATAGTAGTCCGAGCACTTTGCGATAGTTAGATCGATTGTATGCCTTTGTTTGTTTGAATGAAGTGAATTGTTTGCTTTTGCCTCATGTGCATATGGGTAGTGTTTTCTCTTTAGACCCCCTCTATTCTTATATCTCATCTTTTCTAAACCCTCAGATGCCTCTGAGACGTGACCCCGGATTTGCCTTTCCGCCGGAGCTCACCCAGTTGATCCAGCAGCAGAACACATTGATGCAGTTGCTAGTTCAGAATCAGAATCAGGGGAACAACAACAACAACCCACCACCACCACCACCTGTTGACCACTTAGCCTGTTTTCTTAGGCTGAATCCGCCGGTGTTTTCCAGTAGCACCGAGCCGATAGTAGCAGATGATTGGCTCCGCAAGACAGCTAGGGGGTTGACCATAGCAGGATGCACAGATGCGGAGAAGGTGAAGTTTGCTGCACATCAGTTAGAAGGACCCGCAGCATCATGGTGGGAGAATTTCACAGCCACTTTCCCTGTCGACACTGTCACATGGGACCAATTTCAGCAGGCTTTTCGCACTGCCC
This sequence comes from Triticum monococcum, assembly GCA_034509565.1. NCBI lineage: Eukaryota > Viridiplantae > Streptophyta > Magnoliopsida > Poales > Poaceae > Triticum > Triticum monococcum. The sequence continues at coordinate 148,198,942 of CM067845.1, forward strand.
ATGTTTCAGCAGGAGCCATGGCCATGAAGAAGCGAGAGTTTCGTAACTTGCGCCAAGGAGGACAGACAGTTGGCCAGTATGTGGAGGAGTTTAGTAAGTTAGCATGTTATGCCCTAGATGACGTTGCTACGGATGCAGCTAAGCAGGAGAAGTTTCTGGAAGGACTGAATGATGAGTTGAGCATGCAGTTGATGGTAGCAACCTTCAACAACTACCAGGAGTTGGTAGATCATGCTCTTATGATTGAAGGCAAGCAGCAGCAAATTGAGAACCGCAAGAGGAAGTATGGACAAGGAAAGTATAATTCAAGAGCTCAGCAGAAGCCACGTTTTACCCCTAGACCGGGAGGACATTTTCAGCATACCCATGGAGGAGGTAGCTCGCACAATCACAATGGCACCAAGAATGGTAATGGCAATGGAGGAAGAAACAGCCAGAACCGCACCAACCCCTCAACCCCAGCCAAGAAGGACTTGAGCCAAGTCACTTGCTATAAGTATTCGAAGCCAGGACATTATGCCAATGAATGTCCCGAAGGCCAAAATGGCAATGGAAGTTCTGGGAAGAAGCCGAACCCTTTCAACAGGGGACAGGTGAACCACGTTAGCGTGGAGGAGGTTGAAGCTCAGCCCGATGCAGTAATAGGTAAGTTTTTGGTTAAGTCATTTACTGCACTCATTCTTTTTTATACTGGTGCATTGCATTCATACATCTCAAGGGGATTTGTGGATAAGTATAACCTACCAACCCAAGCCCTAAGGTCACCCATGTTAGTAACCTCGCCTGGAGCAGAGTATGTGTCTAGTCTATGGTGTGATCGGTTACCATTAAGGATTGGTAACTATGTTTTTCCCTCAGACCTAATAGTATTGGAATCTCAAGGATTGGATGTGATATTAGGCATGGATTGGTTATCAAAGTATGAAGGGAATATTGAGTGTGCTAGTAAGTCAATTTTGCTTACCACACTAGAAGGGAGAAGGATCAAGTATGTATCCCGGCATGTGCCAAAGAGGACCCAAGTAAATTGCCTAACAGGAGTCGTGCAGGAGGAAGTACCTGTGGTAAGGGATTTCCCTGATGTATTTCCAGAGGAGTTGCCAGGCATGCCACCGGATAGAGATCAAAAAGACCATATAGGATGCCAGCAAAGGATTTGGTGGAAATTAAGAAACAGATTAAAGAATTACTGGATAAGGGATATATTCGCCCAAGTTCTTCACCTTGGGGATCACCAGTACTACTAGTGGAGAAGAAGGATGGATCGTTAAGGATGGTTGTTGATTATCGAGGATTGAATGAAGTAACGATCAAGAACAAGTACCCACTACCAATGATCAACGATATGTTTGATCGATTGCAAGGAGCTAAGGTATTTTCCAAGATCGATCTACGATCAGGATACCACCAGTTGAAGATTCGAGAACAGGATATTCCGAAGACAGCTTTTACCACTAGGTATGGGCTGTATGAGTATACCGTTATGTCATTTGGTCTGACTAACGCGCCTGCCTATTTTATGAACATGATGAACAAAGTGTTTATGGAGTTTTTGGATAAGTTCGTCCTAGTGTTCATTGATGATATCCTGGTTTATTCGAAGAATGAAAAGGAGCATAAGGAGCATTTGCGTTTGGTACTTGGAAAGCTCAGAGAACATCAATTATATGCCAAGTTCAGCAAATGTGAGTTTTCGTTGAAGGAAGTAGGATTCCTCGGACACGTTATATCAGGAGAAGGTATAGCAGTAGATCCCGCTAAAGTTGAAACCGTGACCAAGTGGGAAGCCCCAACAACAGTTGGAGAGATCCGGAGTTTTCTTGGACTCGCAGGATACTACTAGAGGTTTATTGAGAATTTCTCAAGCCTATGACGGAGTTGTTGAAGAAAGATACCAAGTTCATATGGACGAAGCAGTGTGAGGCTAGTTTTCAGGAGTTGAAGAAATGCTTAGTTACCTCACCAGTGTTGATTTTGCCAGACCAGACCAAAGATTATGAGGTGTATTGCGACGCTTCACGTCGAGGACTTGGAGCAGTGCTTATGCAGGAAGGGAGAGTTGTTTCATATGCCTCAAGACAACTGAAGCCCCATGAGTTGAATTACGCTACGCATGATTTGGAGTTAGCAGCAGTAGTGCATGCTTTGAAAACATGGAGACATTTCCTCATTGGAAATCATTGTGAGGTGTACACGGATCATAAGAGTTTGAAGTACATTTTCACACAAAAGGAGTTGAATCTCAGACAAAGGAGATGGTTGGAGCTTATCAAGGATTATGATATGAAATTGCATTATCACCCCGGAAAGGCTAATGTAGTAGCTGACGCATTAAGCCGCAAGAGCCATGTCAATACGTTAATGACGGGAGAAATACCCAAGGAGTTAGCAGAAAATCTTCATGAACTATGTTTGGAAATAGTTCCGAGAGGCTATGTAGCAGCACTAGAGATTCAGTCAACTTTGATGGATAGAATCAGAGATGCTCAGAAGACTGACAAAGAGATTGCCGCTATAAAGGAGAAACTAAGCAAAGGAAAAGCTAAAGGATTTCGTGAGGATGAGCACGACACCCTATGGTTTGAAGACCGTGTTTATGTGCCCAATGACCCGGAGATCAGGAAGTTGATAATGCAAGAGGCACACTACTCACCATATTCAATTCACCCAGGAAATACCAAGATGTATTTGGATTTGAAAGATATTTTCTGGTGGACCGGAATGAAGAAGGATATTGCGGAGTATGTAGCAGTTTCTGATGTATGTCAGAGAGTAAAGGCAGAGCATCAGAAGCCAGCAGGATTGTTACAACCATTGCCGATACCCGAATGGAAGTGGGATAAGCTAGGCATGGATTTTATCACGGGATTGCCCAAGACTCGTTCAGGCTATGACTCGATTTGGGTTGTAGTTGATCGATTGACGAAAGTAGCTCATTTCATCCTAGTAAAGACCACTTACACCAGTGCTAAGTTGGCAAAGATATACATGACCAGAATAGTATGTCTGCATGGAGTTCCGAGAAGTATCGTATTAGATAGAGGAACCCAGTTTACCTCAAAGTTCTGGAAGCATTTGCATGAAACTTTGGGAACCAAGCTAGAATTTAGTACAACTTTTCATCCACAGACAGATGGACAGACCGAGAGAGTTAATCATATTTTGGAGGATATGCTGATAGCTTGTGCGCTAGATTATGGATCTAGTTGGGACGATAATTTGCCATATGCAGAGTTCTCTTACAACAACAGTTACCAAACCAGTTTAAAGATGGCCCCTTTTGAAGCCTTGTATGGAAGGAGGTGCAGGACACCGTTTTCGTGGGACGAAGTTGGAGACCGCCAGTTGTTTTGTCCTGACTTGATTAAGGAGTCTGAACAGAAGGTGAAATTGATTCGCGATAGGCTCAAGGTAGCCCAGTCCAGACAAAAGAGTTATGCAGATTCTAAACGCAAGGAGACAGTTTATGAAGTTGGAGACAGAGCTTATCTTCGAGTATCTCCACTTCGGGGAACAAAGCGTTTTGGAGTTAAAGGGAAGTTAGCGCCACGATTTGTAGGACCATATCAAATTTTGGAGCGTATGGGAGAAGTGGCCTACAAGTTAGAATTGCCCGAAGGATTGTCAGGAGTTTATGATGTGTTCCATGTTTCTCAGTTAAAGAAGTGTCACGCGGAGATAGCTGACATACCATTGAGAGACACAGTGCCTTTGGAAACTATTCAGTTGGATAACGATTTGACCTACGAGAGAAACCAGTTAAGATACTCGAGTTTGCCAGCCGAGTTACCCGCAGCAAAGTTATCAAGTTTTGCAAGGTTCAGTGGAGCCACCACACGGAGGATGAAGCCACCTCGGAGCGAGAGGAAGATTTGCTCAAGGACCACCCTCACCTATTTTCTAGCCAACCCGACTCTCGAGGGCGAGAATCATCTTAAGGGGGGTAGGTTTGTAACATCCCAAATTTTCAATTTGGAATGTTATACATTAGATCATCATGCATATCATATTTTATTTGCTTTTGGGTTTTGATCCTAGAAAATTCTACGCAACTCAAGGACCCATGGAGAGAGTTGGGGATTTCGTTATTTTCATATTTGAGTTTTCTCAAATTTTCATAATAGGATCATTTGATTTTATTTATTTAATCATCAATTATTTCTATTACAAAAATATGAGAGAGGGAATAAAATGACTTTCCCAAAATATAGAAATATTGAGGATTTAATAATAAAATCAAATAAGATTTATTTTGGAGTTTTTCGATATTTTATTTGAATTTAGGAAAAATACGCGTTTTTTAAAATTACATTTAGGGCCCAAATAAATGTTCACTTTGTCGGGCTTGATTTTAGAAGCCCGGGGAAATTTATTTCAGGATTTTTGGAGTCCGTTTAGTATTTCTTTTTATTTTTCTTCCGAGCGTAATTAAAAAAAAAGAAACCGACCTTGGGCCGTGCCCGAGCGGGACTCCGCCCGGGGGATGCCTTTAAATAACGCCGCACCCGAGCCCCCAGCCCATAACCGCTGTCGCCAGCCCACCCGCCCGCCAGAGCCGTCGCCTCCCGCCGGAGCCGCCGCCTCCCGCCGCGACGCGCGTCGCCCGAGGTTCGCCGCCGCCTCGAAATCCGTGCCGGTTTTTTTAAAAAAATCGATTGGTTTTCGTTGGTTTTATTTTTGGTTTTTTTAAAATTATTTTATTATTTTAATTATTTTTTATTTTCGGGTTAGGTTAATTAATGAATTAATCCGTTCATCGTTTTTCTTTTTCGTCGGATTTTCCGCGGTTATTTTCTGCTCGTGATTTCTGATCCGATTTTCGTTTTAGTATAACTTTTCGCTTGTTTATCGGAATCAGGCGATTCAAGCGCTAGAGTTTCGTCTCGAAACCCTCTATCCGAATAATCAACTTAAACAAGTTTTTGCTACTATAAAATTTGACTTAGATCCAGATTACTAGAACGAAGTTGTTTTCTTTCGCCGTTTGACTTTCTTTGCTTCGTTCGATTTGATTCTTTTTGCCAACCGGAGTTCTTAAGTTGAACCTTCTGGTTAGATCTCTTATTTGAGTTTTACCTGTGCATTAGATGACTACTTATTGTATGCTTGTTTGTTTGTCCGCGATAGAGTACCCGGAGTGCGCCGCCTGTTACTTCGAATCGTTAGGTTTCTCGGATCATCAGCAAGGCAAGTAACACTTTGATCATACCTTTTCTACTACCCAGTTTTATTGCATTAGATCAATCCTCACACATTGCATGATTAGGATCTAATTAAATTGTGGGATGGGAAGTAGATGAGGTAGTACCTATTACCTGTTTATTATCAAACATTTGGGTGTTACTTCTACGTTTGCTTATTACGCCATGCTATGCTAGTAGACGTGGATTGGGTGAGTGAAATCCATGACAGATGTGAGTTTGTTAATTAATGGTTTATCTAAGGTGGCAACTTAAACACACATCTGGGTGGATTGAGGCACCTGGGTATTTCAGGACTTTCCTATTTTCTTTTGGACCGCCACCCAGGCTCAAAGGGATCATGAGACTATTCATACTAGAAACTTCCGTGTGCAGCCACAAGCTATTATGGGCTCTAGCATAGTTGACTAAGTTATGCGAACTCTTATAGTGGTAGACTAGCAGATGTAGGGGATGTAGGTGGTACGGTCTACCCGATCGTAAGGTGCTAGCGCTTTTGAAAGACTATGTCTCGGTCATCCGTCTTCTCAAACACCACTGTAATGCGAGAAAACAAACGGAGGCGATCGAGTCTTGTGGGGAAAAGTGCGCAAACCTCTGTAGAGTGTAATAAACTAATCATGGTTAGCCGTGTCCCCGGTTATGGACATCTTGAGTATCTAGTACCTGGATTATCATGTGAATCTCAATATGTTACTCTAAATTAATTTTGTTGGGTTTTGTTTAATGATGATGCTTAATTGGGATTGAGAATGCTGTCAACCATTCTCAATGTTTAACAACCACCATGATAGTAAATAAAATTTATTCCTTTGCAGCAGGGAAAAATTGGCTTTACGCAAAACTGTAACCATAGAGCTTTCCACCAGCCAAATATGCATATAGTATAGCTATTTCATTCCATTACCCTCTATGTGTTACATTGACAGCATATTCCATGTGCTGACCCGTTTTCGGGCTGCAACGTTTCATGTTGCAGACTTTTCAGACGACGATTAAAGAGTTTTAGGTCGTGGTTCTATACTCAGTGATGCCGTTGGAGTTGATGGACTCACTTATCTTCCAAGCCTTCCGCTGTTATCGTTATTAGATGGCCTTAAGCCATATTTATTGTAATAAGTTCTCTTTTGAGACACTTGATGTAAAGTGTGTGATTACTACTCTGCTATAAATCCTCCAAGTACTGTGTGGTGTCAGCATTACTGATCCAGGGATGACACCGGAGCACGGAGATCAGACTGTTTGAGGTCTGATCGCTACATCCTTGGCACTATGTTTTGCCAAAGTAACAGGATGGCCAGGAGAGGTGTGACCAATACCAGTAATGATAACCTCGCCTTCTTTGTCTCCAGCAGCCTTTTCTGGAGTTGATGGAGTGTCAGCGGTTCTCACTGGATTAGAAGGTCTGTCATCAGTCTGGATTGGATTGGCCGGTTCATCATCTAGCATAGCAGTATCAGCCTCTGCTTGTTCATCAGTGTTATGATCTTGAGGGGGTGGTTCATCAAATGTGGCTTCAGTATTTGGACCCTTCGGTTCAGCAGTTTGCTCCGGTTCAATAACCACCTGGTCTTCGGGTGGATTATTCACCCGAGCCTTTTTACTGGGTCTGGCTTTGGCTCTAAACAGAACAAGATGCAAAGGTTAGCATAGCATATAAAGTATGAAACATCAAAAGAAGGGGGTGAAGTACTTACCCAGCTATGGTTTTGAGAGGAGGGAGTTGGGCCGTTGTTGACTCGCCAGAGGATGAAGGAGGTGTCACCTGATAATTCGAATCGGACGGATTAAGAGGTTCTCGGAAATAGCCTGCCTTGGGATAAGAAGTGTCAGAAGTGGGTGAGATTTTGATCAGCGTTTTCAAACTGGGGTGTCCGGTAAACCGGTCGAAGTGACCTTTTGGCCGCTATGCCGGGTTGTGCGGCAAGCCTCGTGCTACTGTTTCTTCAAAATAAATGTTGGATCCAAGTGAGCAAGACGATGAGAAAAGCTTACTTTCTGGACTGCTTGACGGATTTTTGTGTTGGCAGAGAGTCTGAACCGGAGGAAAGGATAATTATCTCTGCATCGTCAGCTTGGCTGCCCTCAACGTCCTCCTGATAAGTATCATTGTCAATGAGATGCATGAAAAGTGAACCAAGTGAATAAAGTTCTACCTCAACTTCTGGTTTATCCGGGTCATCATCTAGTTCCATGCTGATGCATTCAGGTGCTTTCCTCTTTGTGGTTTTCTTGACGGCTTTTGTTTTAGGATGGGAAGGCTTTGGTGCTTTTTCTTGAGGTTTCTTCTTCCAGAACGGATCATCGCCCTGTTTAAAAATAAGCAGAGGGTATTCAAAGATTGTAAACTATAAAGATATCAAATGTAAAGCGGAAGAACAATACTTACAGCAAGCGGTTTGTTTTGCATGTAAAAGGGGTTTAATCCTGTTTGGCGATAGACAGCTTCCGATTCATTCAATATTTTCTTGACAGCCTCAGTGACTTCTTCATCTGTTAGTTGAATATTGATATGACGTTGGGAGTCTTCTACTTCACCAGTATACTCGTAAGCCGGAGCGGCGACTTAACCGCAAGATACTCTAGGATATCCAGCAACGCACGAAGTCTACACCTGTTAAACCGTTGGCCAAGAAGGCTCTCAGCTTGGCGAGTTGAGGTGTGTATGGAGCCCGTTCCTGGGCACTTAATCGTTGTGGAAGTGGATGAGTATTGGCAAGCCGGTCGGCACGGTAACTCGGCAGAGGGTTCTCATCTTCAGGGGAGGTGTCTCTACAGTAGAACCAAGTTTGATTCCATTCTTTGGGGTGACTGTGCAGCTTGGCATGAGGGAATTCAACCTCTTTTCTTTTCTGAATCGAGACGCTGCCAAGTTCAGTATTGGGTCCATCTACAAACTCAGTGCGACGGTTCAGATGAAAGAAATCTCGGAACAACTCAACAGTTGGCTCTTCTTTTAGGTACACTTCACAGAACACTTGAAAGTTGCATATATTGGATACCTAGTTGGGTCCAATATCTTGAGGGTGGAGTTGAAAGCTGGCAAGCACATCCCGGAAAAACTTTGATCCGAGCGGTTTGAAACCACGGCCTATGTGATCAACAAACACCACTACCTCACCCTGCTTAGGGGTGGGAGGATTTTCCGGCCCAGGAACTCGCCACCGGATCTCATTCTTCTTTGGTAAAGTGCCGATCTTGACCATTCCATTCAGTTGCTCTTCTGTAACCCGGGAGGGAGCCCAGTTGCAGGAATAAAACTGCTTGGCCATTGCAAGTGAAAAGCGGGAAAGAAATGTTGGTTTACAATTCATTCATAGTTATGCATAAGGCGCAATAGGACAAATGAATCCAAGTATGTGAAATTGGTAAACCGGAGGATGATTCAATTTTGAATGAAAAAACGATAAGTGGAAAAAGAGATATATACATATTATTAAACCAGAGTATGATAACGGAGATAAAGGGATTGCTGGTTTACAAGGGGACTAATGGTATGTGATAGATTACTTTTACAAAGGTAAACCTCCTATGTGATAAAGAAGGTACAGATCTAAGGCAAGAACGACTAAGTAAGGTAAAACAAGTTTCACAAGATCGCGGTGAAATTTTGGATCTACCATAAGTCGGAAAAGGGAAAAATATTGAGACTTAAAAGTTTAGTCCCGAAACAGTTCACAAAAGGTCCAGATCAAGTTACTATGTATTTAAGGTTTGGATCAAATGGCTGAGATAAGGAGTTATGTAGCTACTATGCGGAACACATCAAGATCAAGCTCGGCTATTTATGGGTTGATGAAGAACACAAGGAAAGCAACATGAACCCGCATGAACCCTAACGGATCTACAGAGGAAAGAGGAGAGGCTTACAGCAGTGGTTGAGGTCACGGAGATGCGCTGCGTCTTTCTGATGCAACTAGGTTGATGCAGCGGCCAACGGACATGCAGAGGCAAAGCTCGACGACGGCGGCGGCGCTCGGGTGCAGGGGCGTCGCAAGGAGGAAGAAGAAGTGAGGAGACGAAGGGGGAAAAAGAAAATGACCCTTCGTTCTATTTATAAGGTAAAGGGACACGTGACAAGCACGAGAATCGAGGAGCCAGAATATTGGATACCTAACACGAGCGGTCGCCTCGATTGTCGGTGGCTCATTAACTGAAAGGGAGATGTATCATTTTTAAATAACAAAGTGACGTCATGGAGATTTATCATGATCCTGGAGTATGATGTCACGGTAGTTACAAGATCAACGTGAAGATGCAAAGGAGGAATTTTTCTAAGTGTTGAAGATTGACATGAACAAGTTCAAATCAATCTCGGGCCTAATGTTGGGGATATTACTACTGGATGTAAACCGGCCAGGAGTAGCCGGGTTAACTCTATGAAGATTATAAGCCCATGAAGACGTAAGGATGGTGGCGCTTTACAAAGGCCCAAGGCCGAAAGGCGGGTTAAGGTCTGTAGATGTAAACCGACCTTCTCATGTAACTTGTACTGTAAGATAGGAAGGATAGAGACCGAGCCGGACACGTTTATAATCCAGCCTCGGGACTCTGTAAACCGGCGGGCGTCAAACTGTGTATATAAAGGGACGACCCTGCAGCAGTTTATGGACAACACACAACAACTCAAGAGCCAGGCAAAGCGGACTCGCTCCCTGGTCATCGAAACCCTAGCAATACCAACACAACTAGACGTAGGCTTTTACCTTCATCGAAGGGGCCGAACTAGTATAAAAACCCTCGTGTCCCTTGTCCGGTTTAACCCCTTTAAGCTAACCCGTAGCGATGGATCCATGACTAAGTCCTTTCACGAGGACATCTGCTGTGACAAAACCACGACAGATGCCGATGCCCCTGTGATTGACTACGTCATCGACGACCCCTCCTTCTCGTCTAAGCAACCAGGCAAGCCCCCCTTTGATCATCCCGATATCGCCCATTCCATTCTCTCATGCTTGCATTAGATTTTGCTACTATAATTGATTGCTCCTATCTGATGCATAGCCTGCTTTTCTACTTGCTTATTGTTACCTTACTTGCTTATCCTAAACTTCTTAGTATAGGTTGGTTAATGATCCATCAGAGACCCCCACCTTGTCCTTGTTGCCCTGCTTCATCATCGACGACTCGATCAACATGATCGACGACCAGAGCCCGACACCTCACATCACGTCACGCCCCTTTTGTTGCTCGACTCTGCAGAATTACCATCGAGTGTCGAGGGTGGAACCTCATACATCACACCTGATGAGATCTCTGTAGTGTAGCTATTCGGTCGTGGTCAACGAGGGTGGTTCCTCCTTCACCATTCCTGATACGACTTTGTCGTGCAACCCATCAAGTGTGAACCTCGAGGGTGGTTCCTCCTACATTCACCTTGATGATTACATCGAGTGGAATCCTCCGAGGGTGGTTCCTCGGGTTTTCCCCTTGATGTTTGGACACATGGTTACCTTGACTTTACTTGAGACCATTGTTGAAGTTGGGCGGGCCTTGAGGGGTAGCCGCAAGTTGATGTGAAAGTCGGGCGGGCCCGTTGAGCACCCGCGAGTTTTCCACGAGGCACGACCGGGCATTCTGGGCCCTTGCCGTAAGTCCACGAGACGGGGCGACGGGGTCACATTATCGTGAGTCTCTACTCGTCTCCACAGGTTTAGGTATTTGTTCTGAGTTGGCCTTTGGCCTTTATGCACTAACCACCACTAGAGACTAGTTATGGGCCTCGACGTCGCAGTATGTCGGGTGGTAGGTGCGACATATGCCAACGGGTGGCTTATCATTGTGGGAGGCAATAAGACGTCGCCGGTGCCTGGAAACGGGATGAGGCGAAGACAAGCTCGCCGGCGTACTTTACCCAGCTTCAGGGCTCTCCGTGGAGATAACACCCCTACTGCTGCTCTGCGGGGTCTCCGCATGATTACTAGATGAACAAGTAGCTACACGATGCTCCTTGAGCTGTTTGTGGTGGAAGGAGGAAGAAGGGCAAGGCTAGCCTGCTTCCTCTCCTTGTATGGTGTCTAAGACTAGCTTGAGAGTCCAACCCTTTGCATGGGTGCACCGGGGGGTTTATATAGGCCTACCCCCCGGGGGTACAATGGTAATCCGGCTAGGCGCGGGGCCCAGCCATCTGTGACTATGCGCGCCGGCCTCTCCGCCGACTGCTCGGGCCCGCCGACTGGTGGGTCCCGCCGGCTGCCGGCACCCTGGTCGACAGGCAGGCCCCACTGTCCAGGGCCTGGTCGGTGGCTGGTTACTGTTGTTCTGTGCTGATGACGCAGGCTTGGTCGGGGTAAGCGTGGCTACAGTACCGCCGTCCTAGCGGGCGATTACTGTAGCCCCGCCGTATCTTGTCTCCTTAATGGGCGCCTCCTTCGAGGAGGGTGGCAGGCCGGCTATGGGGGGCCGACTCTCCATCGGGCCGACTTGGGAGGAGGTGCGGCCGCCCTCGGTATCTCTCTGTCCGAAGGGGCCCACCGCCTCGAGGGCCACGCTGGTGGCCCGTTGTGGACGGCGTCGAGGCCGCCGTGGCAACAGTGCCACGCCGGACGGGTCGTGGCCACCCGTACGGCGCACTGTGCTGGGCGTGCTACGGGTTTCGGGGGTGGCAGGCTTTACTGTAGCCACGCCCTGCTTCATCATGGCTGGGTGGACGCGGACTTCGCGTGTACGATCTTGACTACTTTATGGGGGCCAGCTTCTGGGAGTCAGCCTACTTGTTGCCAACTTCTCAAAGTGGGCCCTCCTACAACTTCCTTCGTGAGGGCTAAAGGTGGGTCGCCCCCCAAAGCCGGCCTAGAAGATAGCCGGCAGGGGGAAGGCGGCCCCAGGTCTTGAATTCTTTGGAGAGCCGGACGGGCTCGTAATTTTTTCAGAAGGGCCAGGGGAAGCCGGCTAGGCTACCCATGGCTATTTACTCCGACAGTAGTCCCCGAAGCTGGGCGAGCTTCGAGGTGGACAGAGGGACGAGAAGCTTGATCAGCTTCTTACCCCAAGGAACCGGCTTCGCTGTCTTAGGTCGTCTTCACAAAGTTTTCGTATCTTGCGGCCAGGATGGTGGACGACTTGCATGCTGATGGTGGCCCCCCCGTGGGCCACGTGGCGGCGAATCCTGCCCACGCACGCGCACGACGGGACGCCGCCGCAGGCCCGGGCCCGCCACTCCCTGGCCTCGGCCCAAGCGCTGATCTTCTGCGGCCCAGGGAGACGTCTCGTCTTCCTGTGGCACCTTGAATTCGCCATTAGGGCGCAATAAACGCGGGTCATAGGGGAAGTGGGCACGATCGATCCCATGTTTCCCCACGCCACGCCTCCTCGGCTCCGCCGCTCGAGCCTACAAGTAGGGGGAGGAGGGGGAGAGACAGAGGTTTGCTCGCTCTCCCACGCTCCATCCCTCCTCGTCTTCTTGCCTCTTCTTCTTCTTCCTCTCGCTGCCGTCGTAGCTTCTCACCGCAGCACGCTCACCGCGCTCCGCCCCATGGTGTTATCGAGCTCATGGGACGGATCCAACGTCGACAACGAGCAAGTGGAGTTCCTCCGCCAGACGCGGCGCCTGCCCGGCGCTAATCTCGTGCAAGTCCGTCCGGCGCCCGCGACGGAGGTCTCGTCGGAGCCGGAGGAAGGCGAGCGGGCCGTCTTCCGCTCGCATTTCCTCCGGGGCTTCGGCCTGCCGGCGAGCGGGTTTCTGTGCTCCTTTCTGGAGTTCTATAATCTGCAGCCGCATCACCTCACGCCCAACGCGGTGATGCTCGTGTCGGCCTTCGTCTCCCTCTGCGAAGGCTTCTTGGGCGCGCTCCCCACGCTGGAACTCTGGGGGGAGCTCTTCCAGAGCAAGCTCGGCACCGTCACCGCCGGCGTGCCGGCTCCCTGCGGAGCCTACATCGCCATGAGGAGGTCAGGTGACAATAACCCGTTCCCCTCCATCCCTCTAATCCAGTCGGTGAAGATCTGGCAGAAGTCATATTTTTACGTGAAGAACGCCGGCTCGCCCCCGAGAGGAGACTACATCAATCTGCCGGCCTACGTAGCCGGCCCGCCGGCTGGGAGGCAGCCGTCATGGAGTTATCGGTCCAGGTCCCTGTCGCCGGCTGGGAACACCGCCATCTCCCAACTTCGAGTAATGGTATAGTCGGAGGGTCTGTGCTGAGCCGACTTGGTGGCTGCCTTCGTGGAGCGCCGGATCCTTCCGCTCCAAAGCCGGCCCCACATGATGTGCCAGATGAGCGGCCGCTTCGACCCAAGCCGGCTTAGCACGTGGGAAATGCCGCACGCGGAAGTGGCGCTCATGGTTAACTACATCGCCAACTGCAAGCTCGCCCGGGACTGGCGATACGGCAAGGCGCCGTACTCTCGCGCCAACCCACCACCTTTGGTAAGCTTCTCTCTTCTCTCTTCTTTTCGTCGTCAGCCGACTCCATGATGGCAGGCCTCTGATTAGCCGGCTCTTGTTTGCATAATCCCCTTCTGCCGCCGCCAGCTGGGGCGGCAGGGATTGAGCGTCAGTATGCCCCCGATCGCACGGTGGACGATGTTGACGATCCGGACTTGGGGGCAGCCGCCATGGAGGAGGCCGTCGTAGGCGACAACATTGAACCCGGAGGCACCGGGCTCTCCGCCAGCTTCAAGGACTGGCCGGACGACGCCGACGCCGAAGAAGTCCCATGTCGCTAGTCGGCGCCCGACTAACACAACGCGGGCCCGTCTGCCACGCCGGCCGCAGGCGGCGGCGCTCCGAAGCGCCGGTCCGCGTCAGCTCTCTTCGGCAATCGGTCGAAGAAGCCAAAGACCTCTGCCGCAGCGACGAAGCGAGACGAGGCGGCAGCGAAGGCGGCCCGCTTCCGGAAAGCGGTGAAGCAGCCCCAGGCGGTCTCGGTGTAAGCATCCAGTCGCTTGTATGCTTGTTTTGCTGTGTTCTTCCATTTGGATCGTTCTTCCTAACTTTTCTCTGTTTTCTGAGCAGGGCGCCGCTTTCTCTGGAGCGGAGCCCAGGCGGCTCCGTCGTCGGGCCGGCTGGAGGGTCCTCGGGCTCCCGCCGCATGGATCCCCGTGCCGACCTCATGGAAGCCACAAAGCGGAATGCTCGTGAGGCACGGGAGGAGAGGGAGGCGGCGGATCGGGAGGCAGCCCAGGCGGCGAAGGAGCGAGCGGAGGAGGCGGCCAGGACTTAGGCGGAGCGGGCGACTGCGGAGGCAGAGGCGGAGGGCTCGCGCGACCAACCCCCACGGCTCGCTATCCCACTCCGATCCGTAGACCCGGACATCCCATTGCCCCTGGCAGAGGAGATCATCCAGGACCCGCCGTCGGTGCAAAGGGAGGAGCTCTTCGAGGTCTTCGCGGGGAGGACGCCGCCAGCCAGTCGAAGGCGCTCAGTCGTCAATGGAGCCAGTGGAGCTGGCCAGGGACGCGCCTGAAGTCGGAGCCGGCCTTGAAATTCAGCCGGTGACGCACCGGCGCGCAGGGGGAAGTGCCGCCCCGCCGGAGTCGCGCCGAGCCGCAGGCGCTGGCCAGTCGGCGGAGGCCTTGGAGGCGGCCAGCTCCGGTACGTCCGGGTGGAGTCCCAGCGCGGGGACCGGCGAACTGAATGTGGCGGCCCAAGAGGTCCGGAATCGGCTGCGAGCTCAGGCCGGCCTCCTGCAGCAATACACGCAGGAGTTCCTGTCGACGCGAGCCGCCATCCGGGTAAGTTTTTTTGCTCTTGACCGCTCTAGTTCCTTGATTTCTTCCGTGGGGGCGCGTCAGCGCACCCACTGGGTGTAGTCCCCGAGATTCGGGTCGACTGCTGCGCAGTCGGGTCGGATCTTTCTTGGCGACCATCTCATGCTTGCTTTCTATCTTAACTTCCAGGAATATCATAATTCCCGTGCTGCCGCCTTCAACTCCGAGGCTCAGGAGTTGGGTCGGAAATCGAAGACCTAGCCAACAGCCGAAGTAAGTGTTTGTTTTTATCTGTTTCCTGTGGGGGCGCGTCAGCACACCCACTGGGTGTAGTCCCCGAGATTCGGGCCGACTGCTGAGCAGTCGGGTCGGATCTTCCTTGACGGCCTTTCCCTTATTGGTTTTTTCTTTTGTTCTTTGCAGGAGCCAATGCCGACTTGCGGAGAGAGCTTGGCGAGGCGCAGACCGCCCTTTGTACCAGGGACGCCGAGTACGCCACCTTGGCCTAGGAGCGTGACCGCCTGGCCAAGAAGCTGGCTGATCAGGAAGAAAGCCACAAGGCGGCCCTGCAGAAGGCGCAGGAGAGCCAGTCCGCCCTAAAGGCGGAGTTTGAGAACGAGGCGGCAAGCTGGGCTGAGACTCGTCGAGCATTGGATGCGGGCTTCGGTCGCATCAAAGACTTGATCGATGGTAAGCTGCTTTTTTCGCCCTTCTTCTGCCTGCTGGCCGCCTGGGGTCGTGGGCTGACTTGTGCTGCCGCCCCTTTTCTTGTGCAGATTACTTTCCGGGCTACTCCACCCTTGCCGCCCAAGCGATCGAGGCTTATCGCGAGGGGCGCCGTCAGGCGGGCGTCAACGTCGCGCCGGACGCCAATCGGACGCTGGCGGAGCAGCTCGTGGCCATCGAAGCACGGCTGCAGCCGGCTCACCGGATGCTTCGCTGGCTTCAACGTGACGGGGCGCAGGTGCTGGCCGCCCTCTGGCCTGGCCAGACGATCCCCCGCACACCAAGCCGGACCGCCGACTGGCTGGAGGTCACAGTCAGCCGTTTCGAAGCATGGAAGGCGTCGGCGGCCCGCCTCGGAGCCGGGCGGGCATTGGAGTTCGTCCGCGCCTGGTACCCAGGGCTAAGCCTGGACCAGCTGCATACTTGGAGGCTGGAAGCCGACGCGGAGCTGGAGGAGGTGCGGCCGGCGATCGCCCAGCGCGCCTCGACGATCGCCGAGTGCACTGACATCGGTGTCTTCGCGCCCGAGCTCAATGACGACGGCGTTGCACAGCCGGAGGACTGGTTCAACCTGGACCCGGCGGCGGGCGAGGACTCAGCCGAGGAGATCTCCTCCAGTGATGAGGGCGAGGATGATGAAGACGAAGACGGCGAAGACGTTGAGCCGGCTAGCGGAACAACCGGCCAGCCTCCAGCTGATCGTGCCTCCAGCAACGAGGCGCGTGGAACCGCTCCCTCAGCAGGAGGCGGTGATCGAGCCGAAGTTCACCAGCCGGCCGCTCCCTCAGCCGACGCAACCGTCTCCACCGACCAGTCCAGCTCGTCAACCGCTCTGCCAGCCTGACTTGCCATCTTTGTTGTTCCTGCTTGTCGTCTTTTTGAACAATCTTTTAAGCTTTTGCAATTCCACCCGCTGGGGGTGTATCAAACTATGCTGGATGTCGGCCTCTTAGAGGTCTTTTTATGTAAACATTATGGTATGCATGTTTGGTTTCCACGCACGTACGCTTTTTATCCTTAGGCTTTTTCCTTTGCCGCCTTCCCGCTTTGGGGAGGCAAGTACTCAAGCTTTCTTAGATTGAAGTGAAGTGAATGGAAACCGGCCGGCCGGCTACTCTGGTAGCCGGTCGGCGGTAGGCGGCAAACCGGCTCCTATTATATTAGTCCACTGGTCCCTAGCCATTTTTCGTGTGCGCACCCTTTCCTGCTTTTGACTCTTGCCAGCCGAACAGCCGGCTCTTCGAACTGCTGCCTTGGCAAGAGCTAAGCTTGGGTGCGGGCACACTACTTGCCTAACTACGGGTAAGACTTCTAATATAACTTTAGTCGGTCAGTCCCCGGGCCGACTGGTCGAACCCGGTGCCGGACAGAATAAGTAAATGAAATGACAAGGTCATAAGCATGATATTGTTCATTCACAAATAAAAGATGGCAGTCCCCGAGTCCTTCTCGGGGAGCCTATTGTCTCGTACTTAATACAAAAGTTAACGTGATATATACTGCATTTCAACTGTAAAATCTTCGAAGGAGATTGGCGCTCCATGGTCGTTCCGACTCCTTGCCCAAGTCGTCTCTCTTGCGTGCCTTGGGTTTCTGCGCGTCGATCAAGTAGTAGGAGTCGTTGCCTAGAGCTCTGCTGATGACGAAGGGGCCTTCCCAGGGGGCCGAGAGCTTGTGCTGGCCGGCTGTTCGCTGGATCAGCCGGAGCACAGGGTCGCCTTCCTAGAAGGATCTTGGCCTGACCTTCCGGCTATGGTAGCGGCACAACCCCTGCTAGTAGATGGCAGACCGGCTGAGGGCTAACAGCCGGCCTTCTTCCAGCAGGTCGACACCGTCTTCTCGTGCTTCCTTGGCCTCCGCCTCCGTGTACATGGTCACCCGAGGTGAGTCGAACTCGATATCGGTTGGGATGATTGCTTCGGCACCGTACACAAGGAAGAAAGGAGTGAAGCCGGTTGACTTGTTTGGGGTGGTGCGCAGACTCCAGAGGACAGCCGGCAGCTCGTTGAGCCAACAGCCGGCTGAACGCTCCAGAGGTACGACCAGTCGGGGCTTGATGCCGGAGAGGATGAGGCCATTGGCTCGCTCGACCTGGCCGTTTGACTGCGGGTGGGCGACGGACGCTAAGTCCAGTCGGATACCTTGCGCAGCGCAGAAACGTGCCAAGGCTCCTTTGGCAAAATTTGTGCCATTGTCGGTGATGATGCTGTGTGGCACGCCGTACCGAGTTGTTATGTCTGCGATGAATGTCACGGCAGTCGGCCCATTCAGCTTCTTGATCAGCTTTGCTTCGATCAACTTGGTAAATTTATCTACGGCGACGAGAAAATGTGTCATGCCGCCGCGCGCCGTCTTGAATGGGCCCACCATGTCTAATCCCCAAACGGCGAAGGGCCAAGTGATGGGGATGGTCTTGAGTGCCGAAGCCGGCATGTGTTGCTTGGAGCTGAAAAGTTGGCAGCCTTTGCAGAGCTTAACTAATTCTTTGGCGTCATCCAATGCAGTCGTCCAGAAAAAGCTGTGGCGGAAAGCTTTGGCGACAAGTGATCTTGAGGCGGCATGGTGGCCGCATTCTCCTTGGTGTATATCTCTGAGGATTGCGATGCCCTTCTCTTGCTCGACGCACCGTTGGAGGACTCCAGTGACACTGTGCTTGACCAGCTCTCTGTTGACGATCGTGTATGCTCCGACTCGATGCTAGACTTGTCTCGCTTCTGTTTCGTCAGCCGGCAGATCTTGGTCTACTAGGAAGTTGAGGATGGATTGGGCGCATGACGGGGCTGCGACTTCCCCTACCGCCAATGTGGCTACTGCCACCAGGGTGGGCGGGTTGGGTGCTGAAGTGCCGGAGTCGGCCGCCGACTGCTGCGTTGACGTAGTCCCCGGGCCGGCTACTGCAGTCCCCGGGCCGGCCTCCGCAGCCCCCGGGCCGGGTGCGGCAGTCCCCGGGCCGAGTACTGAAGTCCCTGGGTGGTCTGCTTGGTTCTTCGAGCCGGACCCGGCCTCGTCGGGGTTGGGCGGCACGAAGATGGAGTCGGATTCTGGAGACGGCTTGATGGACGGCTTGAGGAGGCGCTGTAGAGCGACGCCGGTTGGTATTGCTTGCCGAGTGGAGCCTATTCGGGTCAGGGCATCGGCAGGCTCGTTGTCGGCTCGCGGCACGTGGAGGAACTCGCATCCTTCAAAGTATCCACTGATTTGCTGCACCAGGAAGCGGTAGCTTGCCATGTTTGCGTCCTTGGCGTCCCAGTCGCCGGATGATTGTTGAACCACCAAATCCGAGTCGCCATAACATAGGATCCGGCGGATGCCCAGTTCCTTGGCAAGCCGGAGCCCATGTATGAGCGCCTCGTATTCGGCTACATTGTTGGAGGCGGTGAAGTGGATCTGCAGCGTATATCTAAGCTTGTCGCCCTTGGGAGAGGTAAGGACGATGCCGGCTCCCAAGCCGGTACGCATCTTGGACCCGTCGAAGTGCATGCGCCAATGGGTGGAGTCAGGAGCCGGCGGCAGGTACTGGGTCTCGGCCCAGTCGACGAGGAAGTCGGCCAATGCTTGGGACTTGATGGTGGTGCGGGGCTGGTACAAGATTGTGTAGGGGGCTAGCTCAATGGCCCACTTCGCCACCCGACCGGATGCATCCCGGCTGCCTATGATCTCGGCCAGCGGGGCGGTGCATACGACCGTGATGGGATGCTCTTGAAAGTAGGGCTTCAGCTTCTTGGCGGTGAAGTACACGCCGTAGCACATCTTCTGGTAGTGCGGGTAGTTCTGTTTCGAGGCGGACATCACCTCCCTCAAGTAATACACCGGCCTCTGGACCGGCTGGGCTCGGCCTTCCTCTAGGCATTGGACCATGATGACGGTGCTGACCACCCGGCTGGTTGCGGCAATGTAAAGGAGCATGGGCTCTTTCTCAGTCGGCGCCGCCAGGACAGGCGGTGTGGCCAGCATCTTCTTCAGCTCGTGAAAGGCTTGATCGGCCTGGTCGTTCCACTCGAAGTGAGTGCTCTTCTTCATGAGGCGATAGAGAGGGAGGGCTTTCTCTCCGAGCCGGCTGATGAAGCGGTTTAAGGAGGCCAAGCACCCGGTGAACTTCTGGATTTCTCGAAGCTTGGTGGGGATCGCCATTCTCTCGATTGCCTTGATCTTCACCGGGTTGCACTCAATGCCGCGTTCGGAGACCAGGAAGCCTAGGAGCTGGCCGGCTGGCACTCCGAACACGCATTTCTCGGGGTTGAGCTTGATTCGGAACCGGCGCAGGTTCTGGAACGTTTCTTTCAGGTCTTCCAGCAAGGTGCCGCGCTTCTCCGTCTTTACCATGATATCGTCCATGTAGACGTGAGCGTTTTTACCGAGTTGCGTGAGGAGGCACTTCTGCATGCAACGCTGAAAAGTGGCACCGGCATTCCTCTAGCCGAATGTCATAGTCAGGTAGCAGAAGGCTCCAAATGGCGTGATGAAGGCGGTCTTCAGGCGGTCATCCGGGTTCAGTTTTATCTGGTGGTATCCTGAATAAGCATCCAAAAAACTCAACAGCTCGCATCCGGCTGTGGAGTCTATCACTTGGTCAATTCTTGGTAGGGTGATGGGATCTTTGGGGCAGGCTTTGTTGAGGCTTGTGTAGTCTATACACATGCGCCACTTGTTATTCTTTTTCAGCATGAGAACCAGGTTGGCAAGCCACTCCGGGAAGGAAACTTCCATGATGAAGCCGGCTGCAAGAAGCTGGGCTATCTCCTCCCCTACGATCCTTCTCGTCTCCTCTGACAGTCGGCGGAGAGGCTGCCTGACTGGTTTTGCGTCTTCTCGCATGTGTAGCTTGTGCTTGGCGAAATCCTTCGGAATACCCGGCATGTCCTTGGGGGACCATGCAAAGATATCTCGATTCTCACGGAGGAAATCGGCGAGCTTGCCTTCCTATTTGCTGTTCAGGCTTGCCCCAATGACGGCAAACCTCTCGGGGTGCTCTGGGTCAAGAGGTATCTTCTTGGTCTCCTTGGCCGGCTGGAAAGATCCTTGGAATCATGCTCCTTGGAGTCGGTGGGCTGGCTCGGCTACTTGCTAGCCAGGGCCACGACCCAGTCCAGCGTCTTTTTTTCTTCGGCAATCACAAGGGACTCGGCCAGTCGGCTGCTGGCTGCAGCGCACTCGACAGACTTCTTGTAATCGCCAGCTATGGTGATGATGCCCTTGGAGCTTGGTATCTTCATCTTGAGGTATGCATAGTGGGGGACCGCCATGAACTTGGCCAAGGCGGGTCGGCCAACTAATGCATGGTAGGGGCTCTCTAGGTCCACCACTTCAAACCAGATCGCTTCCCGGCGGAAATGCTCCTTGTCCCCAAAGAGTACGTCGATCTTGATCTTGCCAATGGGGGCGCAGGACAAACCGAGCACGATGCCGTGAAACACCGTCCGAGTCGGCACAAGTTGCTTCGTCTTGACACTTAACTTCTCCAGGGTGTCGCGGTACAGGATGTTGATGCTGCTTCCGCCATCTATCAGCACGCGGGAGAAGCGGGTGGCGCGTCTGTCCGTCGCGAGGGTGGCCTCCAGGACCAAAGCATAGGAGCCGGGAGACGGCATCACCTCTGGGTGATCGGCCTGGCTCCAGCTAATGGGTTTCTCTGACCAATGCATGTGTCTGGCTGGGTTATCGGCGACCACACTGACTTCCTGGTGCTCTCGGCGCTTGCTGCGCCGGTCATCGGGCTGGCTCGTAAAAATGGCGTAGGATGCTTGCTCGTCGGGGAACTCGTCCTGCACGGCACTGACCGCGGGCCGGGCGGCCTGAGGCGGCGGAGTCGGAGGCGGCGGACCGGCAGGAGGAGTCGGCGTGAGCCCTTCGCCCTTGGAGATTCGGGCGAGCCAGTTGCACTTCTGGGTTGTGTGGTTGGACGGCTTCGCGCCGCTATGGAACTTGCACGGGGCATCAAGAGCTTGCTCGTAGGAGAAAGCCGGCTGCCAAGCCGGCCGACCGCCCTTGGGCTTCTTGGGAGCAGGCCGCCCTTCAGGCGGCGTGTCTTCGACCGTGGCCACCTGCCGGTTAACGGGAGGCGGCGCAGGGCCTTTACGCTTCTGGTCGTTCGGGTGCTGGCGCCGGCCGGAATCCCCTACCGACGTCTTGGGCGCCGGGTTAAGAACTTTCCCGGACGCATCCACCTAGAGCTCGGTCTTCATTGATGAATCGGCGGTGGTGTATCTGTCGGCGATGTTCAGAAGCTCGTCAAGGGTAGTCGGCTCGTCGCAGAGAAGCTTGTGCTTGAGGAGGGTGCCTTCTCGGCACCCAGCAGTGAAGTATTCGATGGCCTGCACCTCGTGCACCCCTTCACAAGAGTTGCGAAGCTCGGCCCAATGCGTGAGGTAGTCACGAGTGGACTCGGCTGGGCCCTGTACGCACAGGGAGAGCTGCCTGGGCTTGGGAGCCCGCTTGTAGGTGCTGGTGAAGTTGCGAACGAAGGCTTTGGTGAAATCTACCCAGCTGTGGATGCTGAGAGGCTTGAGGCTGTTAAGCCAAGTCCGTGCCGTGCCTTGCAGCATGAGGGGCACGTACTTTACGGCAACCCGCCGGTAGCCGTTGGCTATGCTGACTGCCGTGGAGTAGTCGATCAGCCAGTCTTCCGGCTTCACGGAGCCGTTGTACTTGGGCGTGTCTCTTGGGAGCGAGAACCCTTTGGGGAAGGGTTCGTCGCGGATGCGGGGGGGCGAAGCAGGGCGGGCCGACATCGTCTTCTTCTTCCAGCGCCAGGGATCTGGCCAAGCGGTCGATCCGATGGCGGGCGTCGTTCTCGCCGACTCCTTCATGGTGACCTAGTCGGCCGCTGAGAGTCGGGTGCGCCACTGGCGGTGGGTGGGGTATCTTTCTCCACGAGCCCGAGGCGGAGGCATGCTGCCCCGCCATTCCCTGGCTCGGGGATGGCCGTCCGCGTCGCGCTCGATGGAGATTCGAGTTCGGCTTCGGCTGGAAGCCGACTCTTTCTCGCGCCGCGCGCGGGTGTTACTCTTAGTCGGCGTCCGGGACGTCGCGCCGTGATCCCGACGTGGGGGTGGGCTTCCCGCGCGGGCGTCGGCCTCGTGCTGCTGAGCGGCCGCGTCAATCAGTTGCTGTATGTGCCGGGTCATGTGGGGGAGGTTTTCGGCCTCCAAGCCGTCCAACTCGTCCACAGCCGCCTGGGCGGCGCGCAGATTCTCGAGCGGAGTGGCATAGACCGGGCGGTCGACCCCCAGCACATCAGCGATGACGGCGCCGCGTTGCCTGACAGCACCAGCCCGGCTTGGGCCAGCCGGGGCCGGCGTGCCGAAGGCGGCGCGGTCAGCTTCGCACTGGTAAGCCTCAGTGAGGCGTCTTACGCAAGCCAGCCTCCGGCCCTCCGCGAGGAGGGCGAGGCGGCGTGCCTCCAGTGCTTCATCTTCGGCGTCAGCCGGGAGGGGGACAGACAAGTCGTGGGCCGGTGCGCGCGGGGCGTCGTGGGCGCTCTCGTCGGCCGGATCGCCATGGCCGATAACCATCACCTTAGTGGTGACAGTATCGCGATCGTCCGCCGAAGGGAGCGGGTCATTGTAGATCGTGACGTTGGTGGGGAAGGTGTCGTAGGAGGCCGTGTCGGAGTCGACAGAGTCGACAGGCATCGGGTCGATGGAGCCAACCGACTCCAGATCCGCAGCAGGCTCGCTGGAGACATGGAGTTGGCTAAGGAGGTTGGCGAGGTGGTCGGTGCCCGCATTGGAGGCGAGCTCGTCGGAGATGCGGGCCTCGTCGAGGAGATCAGCGAGGCTGCTTGCCGCGCAGATGCTGGCGACGCCTTGTAGCGCGTCGTGGCAAGCGCCATCGGGCGTGCCGGGCTGGCTACGCTCGCTAGGGAGGAAGAGGGTTCCTGTCCAGAAAAGGTCTCCGGACGACGGTGCACCTGGCCCCACGGTGGGCGCCAAATGTCGGGTGGTAGGTGCGACATATGCCAACTGGTGGCTTATCATTGTGGGAGCCAATAAGACGTCGCCGGTGCCTGGAAACGGGATGAGGCGAAGACAAGCTCGCCGGCGTACTTTACCCAGCTTCAGGGCTCTCCGTGGAGATAACACCCCTACTGCTGCTCTGCGGGGTCTCCGCATGATTACTAGATGAACAAGTAGCTACACGATGCTCCTTGAGCTGTTTGTGGTGGAAGCAGGAAGAAGGGCAAGGCTAGCCTGCTTCCTCTCCTTGTATGGTGTCTAAGACTAGCTTGAGAGTCCAACCCTTTGCATGGGTGCACCGGGGGGTTTATATAGGCCTACCCCCCGGGGGTACCATGGTAATCCGGCTGGGCGCGGGGCCCAGCCATCTGTGAATATGCGCGCCGGCCTCTCCGCCGGCTGCTGGGGCCCGCCGACTGGTGGGTCCCACCGGCTGCCGGCACCCTGGTCGACAGGCAGGCCCCACTGTCCAGGGCCTGGTCGGTGGCTGGTTACTGTTGCTCTGTGCTGATGACGCAGGCTTGGTCGGGGTAAGCGTGGCTACAGTACCGCCGTCCTGGCGGGCGATTACTGTAGCCCCGCCGTATCTTGTCTCCTTAATGGGCGCCTCCTTCGAGGAGGGTGGCAGGCCGGCTATGGGGGGCCGACTCTCCATCGGGCCGACTTGGGAGGAGGTGCGGCCGCCCTCGGTATCTCTCTGTCCGAAGGGGCCCACCGCCTCGGGGGCCACGCTGGTGGCCCGTCGTGGACGGCGTCGAGGCCGCCGAGGCAACAGTGCCGCGCAGGACGGGTCGTGGCCACCCTTACGGCGCACTGTGCTGGGCGTGCTCCGGGTTTTGGGGGTGGCAGGCTTTACTGTAGCCACGCCCTGCTTCATCATGGCTGGGTGGACGCGGACTTCGCGGGTACGATCTTGACTGCTTTATGGGGGCCGGCTTATGGGAGTCGGCCTACTTGTTGCCGACTTCTCAAAGTCAGCCCTCCCACAGCTTCCTTCATGAGGGCTAAAGGCGGGTCGCCCCCCGAAGCCGGCCTAGAAGATAGCCGGCAGGGGGAAGGCGGCCCCAGGTCTTGAATTCTTTGGAGAGCCGGATGGGGTCGTAATTTTTTAGAAGGGCCAGGGAAAGCCGGCTAGGCTACCCATGGCTATTTACTCCGACACAGTATCAGCCGAAGCTTTGTCAGACGTCCATTTCAGCATGGCGGCATAGTCGGATCGTGCTGGCCATCCGAGGCAGTGCTGGTATTCACCCTGTGCGCAACGACCTAGAGTGCAACAGGCGATGGGCCCAAGACCCTGGAGCGCTTAGGATGTAGACCGGCGGGGACTTCTCTGCTGAGCCTAGGTAGGGCTGCAACGTGTTGATCTTCTGAGGCCAGGCATTGACCCAGAAAAGTATGTCCGGCCAGAGTGATCGAGCGTGTTGGGTAACGTGGTGCACCCCTGCCATGTTTAACTTGTTTTGCTCGTATCTTCTAGGCCGTAGCTCCAAATTAAATGAACTTTATATGTAACTTGACTAGAAACCATGTAGATCATCTTGGTGAACTTTAACTTGATGTTTAACAACTTCAACATTGTGTTCTAATCAGATCTGAACCAATTTCGAAATTTGCATATGGGGACTTACCAGAAATTGTTATATGTTGTTTACGGCCTCATTTAAACTTGCTTTGGTGTTTTGTTCTTGTATGCATCATCTCTTGCCATGAGTAGCATCATGTAGCCTTGTCATGCATCATAATTTGTTGAGCTTCATGTCTTGTTTTGTGTTGTGTGTTTACCATGTTGTTTGCTCCTTTCCGGTTGTGCTCCTTCTCGATAGTTCCTGTTTCGTTGAGATTGTGAGGATTCATTCGACTATGTGGCTTCATCTTCTTCATGGACTCGTTCTTCTTCCTAGCGGGATTTCAGGCAAGATGACTGTCACCTTGGATCTCGCTACCATCTTTGCTATGCTAGTTGTCTTGATGCTATCGCTATGTCACGCTACCTACCACTTGTTTATCAAGCCTCCCAAATTGCCATGATAGCCTCTAACCTTTTCACCCTTCCTAGCAAACCGTTGTTTGGCTATGTTACCGCTTTGCTCAGCCCCTCTTATAGCATTGCTAGTTGCAGGTTGTTCCATGTTGGGACATGGATAACATGGGATATCACAATATCTCTTATTTAATGAATGCATCTATATAATTGGTAAAGGGTGGAAGGCTCGGCCTTATGCCTGGTGTTTTGTTCCACTCTTGCCGCCCTAGTTTCCGTCATACCGGTGTTATGTTCCTTGATTTCGCGTCCCTAACACCATGAGGGGTATGGGACCCTCTTGACGTTTCGCTTTGAATAAAACTCTTCTAGCAAGGCCCAACATTGGTTTTACCATTTGACTAATAACAACTAAAGCTTGCATAGGGACTTGCCGACCCCCGTGGATTTTTAATCAACCCCCCCCCCCCCGGGCTAGTGCTCCTCTGAGTGTTAGTCCGAACTGAGTAGACTGCGGGGCCACCTCGGGGAAACTCGAGGGTTGGTTTTACTCGTAGGATGTCTCATACAGTGTGCCCTAAGAACGAGATATGTGCTGCTCCTATTGGGATTTGTTGGCACATTCGGGCGGTCTTGCCGGGTTTTTTTACCATTGTTCAAATGTCTTGTGCACCGGGATTCCGAGTCTGATCGGGTGTCCCACGATGGAGGATTGTCTCCGCGGATCGTGAGCTTGTCATGGGCTGAGTTGGGACACCCCTACAGGGTTTAAACTTTCGAGAGCCGTGCCCGCGGTTATGTGGAAGATGGGAATTTGTTAATATTCGGTTGTAGAAGATTTGAAGTAAACTCAATTAAAGTACACCAACTGTGTTGCGTACCCGCGTTGCGTAACCGTGATTGTCTCTTTTCGGGGAAGTTCGAGAGGAGAACATGGTTGGGTTATGTTTGAACGTAAGTAGTTCAGAATCACTTAGTGATCATTATTAGTTGCGACCATTTGCGTAGTTTCTCATCTTACTCCTGTACTCGTGAGTTAGCCACCATACATTGCTTAGTCGCTGCTACAACCTCACCACTTACCTTTTCCTACCCTTTAAGCTTTGCTAGTCTTGATACCCATGGTAATGGGATTGCTAAGTCCTCGTGGCTCACAGATTACTACACCAATAGTTGCAGGTACAGGTAATGCGATGATCATGATGTGAGAGCAATGTTTGCATGTTTTGGAGTCCTTCTTCTTCATCGATCTTGGGTTAGGTTCCTGGTTGGCAGCCTGGGCTAGCTAGGTGGATGTCGTTTGAGTTTATGTTCGTGATTCATCCGTAGTCGGATGTTATTCTATGTATAATGTATTGATGTATTCTTGTGGCGTTTCTATTGCCTTGTATGTATCCCAACTATTATGTAATGGTTTGATGTAATGATATCCACCTTGCAAAATTGTGTCAATATGCAGCTCTATCCTTGGTGGGACCTTTGAGTCTCTTTAGGATAGAGTCGCATATTGGGCGTGACACTTGCCTCCCTCATATGGCCCATATCTTCCCCCGGGGGGGTTCCGGTAACCCCCCCCCCCCCCCCCCCGATACTCTGATACGTACTTGATACATTCTGAAACACTTCCGGTGTCCGAATACTATAGTCCAATATATCAATCTTTACCTCTCAACCATTTCGAGACTCCTCGTCATGTCTGTGATCTCATCTGGGACTCTGAACAATCTTCAGTCACCAAAACACATAACTCATAATACGAATCGTCATCGAACGTTAAGCTGCAGACCCTACCGGTTGGAGAACTATGTAGACATGACCGAGACACCTCTCCAGTCAATAACCAATAGCGGAACATGGATGCTCATATTGGTTCCCACATATTCTACGAAGATCTTTGTCGGTCAAATCATAATGACAACATACACCATTCCCTTTGTCATCGGTATGCTACTTGCCCGAGATTCGATCGTCGGTATCTTCATACCTAGTTCAATCTCGTTAATGGCAAGTCTCTTTACTCATTCCATAATGCATCATCCCGCAACAAAATCATTAGTCACATTGCTTGCAAGGCTTATCATGATGTGCAGTACCAGAGGGCCCAGAGATACCTCTCCAATACTCAGAGTGACAAATCCTAATGTCGATCTATGCCAACCCAACAAACACCTTCGGAGATACCTGTAGAGCATATTTATAATCACCTAGTTACGTTGTGATGTTTCATAGCACACAAGGTATTCCTCTGATATTCGGGAATTGCATAATCTCATAGTCAAAGGAATATATATATAAGTCATGAAGAAATCAATAGTAATAAAACTTAATGATCATTATGCTAAGCTAACGGATAGGTCTTGTCCATCAAATCATTCTCCTAATGATATGATCCCATTCATCAAAATACAACACATGTCTATGGTTAGGAAACTTAACCATCTTTGATTAACGAGCTAGTCTAGTAGAGGCATACTAGGGACATTGTGTTTTGTCTATGTATTCACACATGTATCTAGTTTCCGGTTAATACATTTCTAGCATGAATAATAAACATTTATCATGATATAAGTAAACATAAATAACAACTTTATTATTGCCTCTAGGGCATATTTCCTTCATATGAAGGTCACACTAGATAACTGTGACGCGGCCAGAGGGTGGATCTTTTGAAGAAGTTTATTGATACACGATATAACCTCGTATATATTTTGATCATGTTACATGGTAGATACATGGATAGATGATTGGTACCATCAGCCTAATCAGGCCAAGTGTCTACATGATTTCGAATCTAGTTAGTTAGAATGCCATCGAGAGAGCACTTAGGTCCTCATTTGTTCTTTTGGTGATTAATGATGTCTCAATTAAGATGAGTAATGTTTTCTAAAGTTTATTTTAGGGACATGCTCAATATTAATGAGTGGAAACATCAAATGCTAAAGAACGCTATCCCTACAGAATCATATAGCCTTGTCATGCTCGGTCTTCCTAACACAAAGTACTAATCATGCACAACCCCGATGACAAGCTGAGAAATTGATTCATACTTTTTAACGCTCTTTAGCTTTTTCAACTCCCACACAATACATGAGCGTGAGCCATGGATATAGCACTGTGGGTGGAATAGAATGCGGTGATAAAGATCAATAAGGGAAAGTCAAAAAGGAAGATGGTCTCTGATACGTCTCCAACGTATCTATAATTTATGAAGTATTCGTGCCATGTTTACAATAACTTTATATGGTTTTGGTATGATTTGCATGGAACTAACCTGGACTGACGCTGTTTTCAGCAGAATAACCATGGTGTTGTTTTTTGTGCAGAAATGAAAGTTCTTCAAATGAGCTGAAACTTTTTGACGATTTTTTTGGAACAAAAAAGACCCCCGAAGATTCATGGATGGACCAGAAGGTGAAGGAGTAGGGCAGAAGACAGCGGGGTGCGCCTGGTGGGCCTGGCTTACCCTAGTGGCTTGTGCTCACCTCGAGGCCCATCTTAGCGTGAAACCAATGCCAAAAAAATCCTATAAATAGAGAAACCATCAGCAATAAGCCTATATCAGAAGTTCCGCCACCGCAAGCCTCTGTAGCCATGAAAAACCAATCTAGACCCCATTCCGGTACTCCGCCGGAGGGGGAATCATCTCCGGTGGCCATCTTCATCATCCCGGCAGCCACCACGATGAGGAGGGAGTAGTCCACCCTCGGGGCTGAGGGTTTGTACTAGTAGCTATGTGTTTAATCTCTCTCTCTCTCTCATGTTCTTGAGATGTCACGATCTTGATGTATCGCGGGCTTTCTTAATATAGTCGGATCATATGGTGTTTTCCCCTCTCTATCTTGTTGTGAATTGAGTTTTCCCTTTGAGATTTTGTTTTATCAGATTGAATACTTTTATGGATTTGAGAACACTCAATGTATGTCTTGCTATGAATACCCATGGTGACAATGGGGTATCATATTGATTCACTTGATATGTGTGTTGGCACTCAACCCGTGGATTCCCGAGGTGACATTAGGGTAATCTATGCATAGGGGTTGATGCACATTCTCATCTTTGCTTCTCCAGTAGAAATCTTGGGGCACTCTTTGAGGTTCTTTGTGTTCGATTGAGTATTATGAATCTGAATTTGCTTTGGTGTTATTTTAGTATGAACTCTTGATAGATTGATCGGAAAGAATAACTTTGTGTTATTTTAGTACGAACTCTTGATAGATCGATCAGAAAGAATAACTTGGTGTTATTTTAGTACTAACTCTTGGATAGATCGATCGGAAAGAATAGCTACAAACAATTTCTTCTTATGTTCTCCGGTAGATGAGAACTTTGGAGTGATTCTTCATCGCACGTCTCTTCTGTGCTCACTTTTGTTACTTGCTACCTTGCTGTTTTTTATTGTTCCTATTACAAAAATCAATATCTACTATCATTACTAAAATTGTATCACCATCTTTTCGCCGAACTAGTCCACCTATACAATTTTCCATTGTATTTGGTGTGTTGGGGACACAAGAGACTCTTTGTTATTTGGTTGCAGGGTTGTTTGAGAGAGACCATCTTCATCCTACGCCTCCAACGGATTGATAAACCTTAGGTCATCCACTTGGGGGAAAATTGCTACTGTCATACAAAACTCTTCGCATGGAGGCCCAACACGAGTCTAGAAGAATAAAGTTGCGTAGTAGACATCAAGCTCTTTTTTGGCGCCGTTGCCGGGGAGGTGAGTGCTTGAAGGTATATCTTTAGATCTTGCAACTGAATCTTTTAGTTTCTTGTTTTATCACTAATTTGGTTTATAAAAAGAAAACTACCAAAAAAGGAATTGAGGTTGCATCATATTATTCATCTTTATATTGTCTTTCGTGAAAATGATGGAAAGGAAAATTGTGCTCAGTTGATAGAAGAATAATTCAATAAAATGTTCGGCATAAATGATGAGCATGATTGCAATGTAGTTAGTATGAATTATTTGAATATCCGAAATGCTAATGATGATTGCACTAGTCATGAGAAAATGTTTCTTATAAGCATGTCAAATTTTGTGGACTGGAAAGGCTTTGTGAAGACGTGCCTCATAGGGAAGATAGATTTTGTAAGAAGCATAAGCATGATAGGACCAATTTTTTTTCTCAAATTGATAGATGAATTTGCTACAAAATTATGTTCTCTTTGTCCTATTACTTGTGAACTTTGCAATAAGGATGGTCATCTTAATTTCCAATGCATGCTTTTTCATGATAGAATTGTGTCCAGATATTGCAATAACTTGATCACCCTAGAACTTTATAATGAACTTTGTTTATTTTTGAGGAGTGAAGAATTGACACATAAAAATAGTTGGTTTGAAGTATTCATTCTCACGGACGACATTGAAACTAATCTAAAAAATATCTATATGTTTTGCATGGTAAATTGCAATGAGAATGCTTATATTGCCAACTATAGAAAGACGGGAAAACCAATAGAATATAAAAGGAATACTAATGAGAGGGTAAAGATTTCCACTTTCCCTCCTATTGTCTCTCATGATGAAATAGGTGACGAGGAGGAGCTCCCTATTCAACCAATCTCATCAATAAGAAGCTTGAAAAAATTAATTCAACCCGCACATGATGTGATGAAGAAGAAGAAAAGAAGAAAGAATAGAGGTAAAAAGGTATCTCTCCCAAATAATGTTGCTCCTATTATTGTTTTGCCTCATGAAAATGAATCAAAAATAATTGTGGAAGATGATGCACTTGATGATGATATTGCTTCTGTGTCTTATGGCACAATGTCTGAGAGCACTATTGATGATGATTTTGTTATGCCTATTGCTTTTTGTGATAATTATGATTGGGAAGATAATGATACTTCTTATAATCTTGGAAATCTTTTCGGCACCAACTTGGGAAATTATGATGATAGCTATTGTTATACCGTTGGTGCTATTCATAATATTAATGATGAGAGTGATTATGCTTATGATATGCCAAGCCACAAGCTTGGGGATGCTATGTTTGATGAGAATGACATGTTTGAGAATTGATTTGTTGCAATTAATGTTTGTCCCAAGCTTGAGGATGCTATGTTAAATGAAGATGATCTTTTTAGTCCCCCTACTTTGAATGATCAAATTTGCTATGATGATTGCATGCCTCCTAGATGAGAATAAAGTTTCTACTTACGATGATTATTGTGATGATACTAATGTTACAAAAAGTAGTGATGATTATATTTATAAACTTGTCATAGTTATGATTACCCTTTTCCTAAACATTAATCTTTTAATGTGGAAATAATTTATAGTATTCAAGTTTCATATGATACTCCCACCATTGTGAATGAGAAGAAACTTTCTTATGTGGAGAGAAATAAAATTTCTATGCTTGTGGATCATGAAAAGAATGCTTTATGTGATGGTTATATTGATGGATATATTCATGATGCTACTGAAAACTATTATGAGAGGAACTTATGATTCATGATGATCTCTTTATGTTTCAACTCTTATCTTTTATGGGAGCATCATTGAAATCATCATGCCTAGCTAAAAGGCATTAAAGAAAATCGCTTGATCAGAGACAACCCAACATATACCCCTACTGTTTTTGTGTGTTCACGTGATTAAGCTACTATATTAATCATGTTTTATAGATTTCATTTCAATAAAGTGCCAAGTAAGACCTTTGGGATGGTCTATGGTGATAGTTAATTTGATCTTGCTGAAAAAAGGAAACTTTTGCACCCAGTAAAATAATTTTATTTTTTCACATAAGCGTGATAAAATCGTGATTCCTTTTGAAAAATATTGGTATACAAATTTCCCAGGTTTTCCTAATTTTGCAGAATTTTTGAAGTAGCAGAAGTATGGTTGGAGTACACATTACTAGAGACTGTTTTGTTTTTGATAGATTCTATTTTCAATGCATAGTTTGCTTGTTTTCTAGTTTCTATGGCTTATATTTCTCAGTATAAATTATAGAAATGATAGGGTACAATAGTCATTGTGTGATAAAAATTATGAATCTTTTCTTTGATAGTACCAAAGTGAATGGTTTGCTCTTTATCACACTAACCTATCTCACGAAGTTCCTTATGTTTTGTGCGATTGAAGTTTTCAAGTTTTGGGTGAGACATCGATATGAGGAGAATAAGGAGTGACAAGACCATAAGCTTGGGGATGCCCAAGGCACCCCAAGTTAATATCCAAGGAAGGTCCAAGAAACTAATCTTGGGGATACCCCGGAAGGCATCCCCTTTTTCGTCTCGAACATTATCGGTAACCTCACTTAGAGCTATATTTTCATTCGTCACATGATATGGGTTTTTCTTGGAGCATCATTTTATTTTTTAGGATTTTCTTGCTGTTATTTATAATAATAATTTGCATTTTTTATTTCAATAAAAATGTCAAGTATAGCCTTTGCCATGCTTATTTTGCAAGTCTACATGTTGCTGTTTCAAAACAGAAAGTTTATCGTTGTTGCAAAAAATCCCTAGAAAAGTCAGAATGTGATAAAATGTGGAAGCTTTTTGAAAAATAAGTTGTGATAAATTTTATAAAGTGTGATAAATTTTTAGAATTTTCGGAGTTACAGAAGTATGATAATTCTTGCATTCTTTACAGACTGTACTATTTTGGCAGATTGCTGTTATGGTTGCATTGTTTGCATATGTTTTCTTGTTTAATGCTTCTATTTGAGGATATGACTATTAAATATGAAGAGGCATTTAGTATGCAATGTTAAATAATAATTTTAGTGATTTGCTATAGTAAAGAATGGTAAGGTTATTGCATTGATTTATACTAACTTATCTCACGAGTTCTTGTTGAGTTTTTTGTGA
Organism: Triticum monococcum; assembly: GCA_034509565.1. Classification (NCBI taxonomy): domain Eukaryota; kingdom Viridiplantae; phylum Streptophyta; class Magnoliopsida; order Poales; family Poaceae; genus Triticum; species Triticum monococcum. Next base: position 148,232,286 of record CM067845.1, read on the forward strand.
ATGAAGTTTTAAGATTTAGGGAAACCGTGATATAAAAGGAATTAAGGAGACACAAAAGATCAAGCTCGAGGATGCCCAAGGCATCCCAAGATAATACTTCAAGCGGTAAGCATCCCACCTTTCTTCATAAACAATTATCGTTTAGTATCGGTTGAGCCTAAGTTTTTGCTTATTCATATGAGATGTGCTATGCTTGGAATGTCATTTTATCTTGTTTTGTTTTCTGTTTGAATAAAATACTTATATCTGAATTTTTTAAATAAGATAGAGTCCTCAAATAGCCACCCATTTTCTTCACTTATATATTTTTGGAGTAGTTTGTCGAAATCTCTCACGCTTCACTTAGATTATTTTGAGAGTTGAAAATTTTGAAGAAATACTTATGCTCTCATGTTCTTCACTTAAATTTGTTTGAGCTTATCAAAAGCAACATGTAAAAACTTTCATGAAGATCAATGGAAAAAATAAACTTGATTCTTTGTAATAGTTTTGAGATATGACGATAGTGATATGTGAGTCATGTTGGTGAGTAATTATGGTTTAGTAGGAATATTGACGTTAAAGTCTATGATTCCCTATGGAAGCATGAAAGTCAATAGTTATTCAATGAAATTACATCCTACTTGTGGTGCATTATTCGGTGTATGCCTAATGCATGCTTATGAGATTTTTCTTTTCTTGGTTGGATGCTTCTCAATCTTTTGATATCCTTCATTTGCACTAAGTATGATCACTACTTGTGCATACAAAATCCTTAAACCAAGTTTTGCCACATAAGTCCACTATACCTACCTATATGCGGTATTCTTTTGCTGTTCTAAGCAAATTTGTATGTGCCATCTCTAATCTTCAAAATAAATTTCCTTTTTGTGTGCTCGTACCGCTCATGAAACGGTAGGAGGTGGCTGATATTTTTCCATGCTAGATGTGTTATTCTCAAGATGAGTGTTTATTCACTTGTCATTGCATGAGAGTACGTCAAAGGTAATAGGGATGCCCAGTCCTGAAATGAAAAATGAATTTACTTTATGTTGTCAAATAATAAATTCCTTGGAAAGTGTTAGTATGACGGTACCCGTGGATATGGCTAGCCGTGGAATGTGAAAGAATGGTGGAAAAGGAATAAAATTTATTTTCTATTTGGGAACCGCCTATGATATATCCGGCATGGAAAGTATTGGGAACTACTCGATCATTTTCGTTGATGGGAAAAGTATGCCTCCCAAAATATTTTTACCTCTCCATTTAAGCTTCGAGCTCTAGCACCTCTACAAATCCCTAATTCCCTCTGTGAAGGGCCTATCTATTTACTTTATGCAATTTTTATTTTTATTTGAGTCTCCATCTTCTCTTATAAAGAACCAACTAAGGGGCACTATGATCGTACTTGAGCATTGGATGTAGCTAATATGCGAGTGTGTTTCATGAATGGATCAATGATTGAGCATGATGGGCTAGGGATAACTTTTTTTAGTGTTGATATTTTGAAATACATGGTTGCTTATTGATATGCTTGAGTATTGAAATCTTCATGTCAAAACTAGACTATTGCTTTGAACCAGATAAAATTCCGAATGTCCATACTACAAAAGAAAAGAATATGTGATGAATACGATAGGTAGCTTTCCACAACAAATATTACATTTTCAATTTCTACTTTATCATGAGAATTTTAGAAGAAAGAGTTGTTGTTATGATGCTAGGAAAAGTGATTGAAATTATCGTTGATCAAACTTGTGCACTTTGCTAGCATTCACACTTCATAAATTATTTCTTTTATCATTTACCTACTCAAGGACGAGTACGAATTAAGCTTGGGGATGCTGATACGTCTCCAACGTATCTATAATTTAAGAAGTATTCATGCCATGTTTACAATAATTTTATATGGTTTTGGTATGATTTGCATGGAACTAACCCGGACTGACGCTATTTTCAGAAGAACTACCGTGGTGTTGCTTTTTGTGCAGAAATGAAAGTTCTCCAAATGAGCTGAAACTTTTTGACAATTTTTTTGGAACAAAAGAGACCCCCAAAGCTTCATGGAAGGACCGGAAGGTGAAGGAGTGGGGCACAAGACATTGGGGCATACCTGGTGGGCCCGGCTTGCCCTAGTGGGTTGTGCTCACCTCGAGGCCCATCTTAGCGTGAAATCAATGCCAAAAAATCCTATAAATAGAGAAACCATCAAAAATAACCCTAGATCAAAAGTTCCACCACTGCAAGCCTCTGTAGCCACGAAAAACCAATCTAGAGCCTGTTCGGGCACTTTGTCGGAGGGCGAAATCATCACCGGTGGCCATCTTCATCATCCCAACGGCCACCATGATGAGGAGGGAGTAGTCCACCCTCAGGACCGAGGGTTTGAACTAGTAGCTATGTGTTTAATATCTCTCTCTCTCTCTCTCGTGTTCTTGAGATGTCACGATCTTGATGTATCATGGGCTTTGTTAATATAGTCAGATCATATGGTGTTTTCCCCTCTCTATCTTGTTGTGAATTGAGTTTTCCCTTTGAGATTTTGTTTTATCGGATTGAATACTTTTATGGATTTGAGAACACTTGATGTTTGTCTTGCTATGAATACCCGTGCTGACAATGGGGTATCATATTGATTCACTTGATATGTGTGTTGGCACTTAACTCATGAATTCCCGAGGTGACATTGGGGTAATCTATGAAAAGGGGTTGATGCACGTTCTCGTCTTTGTTTCTCTAGTAGAAATCTTGGGGCACTCTTTGAGGTTCCTTATGTTGGATTGAGTATTATGAATCTGAATTTTCTTTGGTGTTATTTTGGTACAAACTCTTGATAGATTGATCGGAAAGAATAACTTAGTGTTATTTTAGTGCGAACTCTTGATAGATCGATCAGAAAGAATAACTTGGTGTTATTTTAGTACGAACTCTTGGATAGACCGATCAGAAAGAATAGCTACAAACAATTTCTTCTTATGTTCTCCGTTAGATAAGAACTTTGGAGTGATTCTTCATCGCACGTTGAGGGATGGTTATGTGATCCAATTATATTAGCATTGTCGAGAGATTGCACTAGTGATAGTACAGACCCTAGGCCTCATTTTCAAGCATCGCAATATCATTTGAGCTCACTTGTGTTACTTGCTACCTTGTTGTTTTTATTGTTCCTATTACAAAAATCAATATCTACTATCATTACTACAATTGTATCACCATCCCTTCACCGAACTAGTGCACCTATACAATTTTCCATTGTATTTGGTGTGTTGGGGACACAAGAGACTCTTTGTTATTTGGTTGCAGGGTTGCTTGAGAGAGACCATCTTCATCGTACGACTCCCACGGATTGATAAACCTTAGGTCATCCACTTGAGATAAAATTGCTACTGTCCTACAAAACTCTACACTTGGAGGCCCAACGCGAGTCTACAAGAATAAAGTTCCGTAGTAGACATCAGTCTTGCATCGACGCGGCAAATCAATGGGCTATGGAGGTTCCCATCAATTGATATCAGTGCGAGGAGTAGGGATTGCCATGCAACAGATGCACTAAGAGCTATAAGTGTATGAAAGCTCAAACTGAAAACTAAGTGGGTGTGCATCCAACTTGCTTGCTCATGAAGACCGAGGGAGTCCAGGATTAGGGGGTCCTCGGACATCCGGACTATATACCTTGGCCAGACTGTTGGACTATGAAGATACAAGATTGAAGACGTTGTCCCGTGTTCGGGTCGGACTCTCATTTGCGTGGAAAGAAAGCTTGGCAATTCGGATATGTAGATCTCCTCCCTTGTAACCGACTCTGTGTAACCCTAGTACCCTCCGGTGTCTATATAAATCGGAGGGTTTAGTCCATAGGACAAGAACAATCATAATCATAGGCTAGCTTCTAGGGTTTAGCCTCTACGATCTCGTGGTAGATCAACTCTTGTAATACTCATATCATCAAGATCAATCAAGCAGGAAGTATGGTATTACCTCCATCGAGAGGGCCCAAACCTGGGTAAACATTGTGTCCCCTGCCTCCTGTTACCATCCGCCTTAGACGCACAGTTCGGGACCCCTACCCGAGATCCGCCGGTTTTAACACCTACATTGGTGCTTTCATTGAGAGTTCCACTGTCTCGTCACCATAAGGCTTGATGGCTCCTTCGATCATCGACAACGATGCGATTCAGGGTGAGGTTTTTCTCCCTCGACAGATCTCATTATTCGGTGGCTTCGTACTGCAGGCCAACTCGCTTGGCCATCCGGAGCAGATCGAGAGCTACGCCCCTGTCCGTCAGGTCAGGTTCGGAAACATAAACTATACTGCCGACATCCACGGAGACTTGATCTTCGACGGATTTGAGCCCGTGTCAGGTGCGCCACACAGTCACGACGAGCATGACTTAGCTCTGCCGCCGGACGGTGTTCGGGAGATCACACCTGTGGCTACTCCGGCCCTTAATCCGGAGCAGATCGTGCTGTCCGAGAACAGGTGGATGGACCCTGCCATGGAGGCCGCACACTCAGCGGCGATAGAGCTGAATACTGACTTCACCTCCTATGAGACATGTGTTGCCGGCCCCTTGGATTCGTCCCCGGCCATGGGCTCTGAACTTCCTGCGTCAATGCCTATCGAATTTGATTGGGCACCGATCATGGAGTTTACCTCCATGGATATTTTTTTAGCACTCGCCCTTGGGTGACGCGCTAAATTCATTGAGGTCTCTCTCCTTGTCAGGAGACCCTTGGCCGAACTATGTCCGGCTTGACTGGGAAGCGGACGACGAAGAAATTCGTTCCCCACCCACCACCCACTTAATAGCCACTGTTGACGATTTAACCGACATGCTTAATTTCGACTCCGAAGACATCGACGGTTTGGACGATGATGCAGGAGAGGAACAGGAACCACCGCCCACAGGTCGCTGGACAGCGAATTCATCACATGATATATATACATGGTGGATACACCTAAAGAAAACAATGACGAGGAACGGAAGGATGCAGCAGAGGGTAATCCCCTCGAGAAGCAACCAAAGCGACGACGTAGGCGCCGCTCCAAATCCCACCTCGGCAAGAACAGCGATAACAGCGCAAGAAAGAATAATACCCCGATCGACTCCAAAGAAAACGACGACCACATGGACCCAGCGATAGAGCAGGATGAACATAGTACGGAGCCATTATCCGATCACGGCGATGTAGAGGGTAAAGCTCACCAACCTGTCTTTGGAGAGGAGAACAGTCCGGACGACGATGCACACATCATCCCGGAAAGGCACTTGGAGCAAGAGAACCTCCATAGAAGGCTTGTTGCCACCGCGAGGAGTCTAAAGAAGCAAAAGCAAAGGCTTAAAGCCGCACAAAATACACTCAACGGTAGATGGAACAAAGTGCTCGACACTGAAGAAAAGTACGGTGGCAGTTGCCACACAAAGAGCTACCCAAAGCGCAAGCTGCTGCCTGAATTCGATGATGAGGCTTTAGAGCCTACACAGCCGAAAAATAAAACGGCCGATCAGCCGGATCGACCACCCCGTGGCCGCGATAAGGCAACAAATGATGTCGAACATAAGTCAGTACACGATTTATGTGAGGACTTGCACCAAAAAGCCGGTCTGACCAGGTCCATCTATGGATCTAGGAAGTGCGCTCCGGCACAGAATCAAACACTACAATCGTCAGAACACCATGACATATCCAAATACAGGGGTGCCGCGCACCCCCCCCCCCCATGCTTCACCGATGAGGTGCTGGATCACGAATTTCCCAAGGGATTCAAACCCGTGAACATAGAGCCATACGACGGACCGACAGACCCTGGGGTCTGGATCGAGGACTTTATCCTCCATATCTACATGGCTCGCGGAAATGATCTCCACTCCATCAAAGACTTGCCCCTCAAGTTAAAAGGACCAGCTCGGCACTGGCTGAAGAGCATCCTTGAAAACTCAATTGGAAGTTGGGAAGATCTTGAGGATACTTTTAGGGCCAATTTTCAAGGGACCTATGTCCGACCTTCGGATGCAGACGATTTAAGTCACATAATTCAATAGCCCGGAGAGTCAGCCCGAAAGCTTTGGAACAGATTCCTCACTAAGAAGAATCAAATTGTCGACTTCCCGGACGCCGAAGCCTTAGCGGCTTTCAAACACAGTGTCCGGGACGAATGGCTCGCCAGATACCTTGGCCAGGAAAAACTGAGGACAATGGCAGCCCTAACAAGCCTGATGACCCGCTTTTGCACGGGCGAAGATAGTTGGATGGCCCGTAGAGGCACCAACGACCCAGGCACATCCGAAGTCAAGGATGGCAATGGAAAACCACGATGCAATAAAAGCAAGCGTCAAAACAATGAAGACAACCCAGACTACACGGCGGTAAACGCCGGATTCAGGGGCTCTCGACCCGGTCAACGGAAAAAGGCATTCAAAGGCAGCAGAGATGGACCGTCCAGCCTTAACAAGATTTTAGACAGATTATATCAGATTCATGGCACCTCTGACAAACCTGCAAATCACACCAACAGAGAATGCTGGGTCTTCAAGCAGTCCGCCAAGCTAAACGCCGAACACAAGGGGGGGAGACACCAAGTGAAGACGAGGATGAGCCTCGCCAGCAAAACACTGGGGGACAGAAAAAATTCCCACCAGAGGTCAAAATGGTGAACATGATTCATGTAACGAAGAGGAGGAGCAAATGCGCACTCTGAGACATATGTGCTGTGGAGCCCGTCACCCCCAAGTTCAACCCCTGGTCGGCCTGCCCGATCACTTTTGATCGCAGGGATCACCCGACTAGTGTCCGGCATGGAGGATTGGCTGCCTTGGTACTAGACCCAATAATTGATGGATACCATCTCACTCGAGTCCTCATGGACGGCGGCAGTAGTGTTAATCTGATATATCAGGACACAGTCCACAAAATGGGGATAGACCCGACAAGAATCAGCCAAAGCAAAACTACCTTTAAAGGAGTAATACCAGGCCTAGAGGCCCGCTGCACGGGCTCTCAAGTACTAGAGGTTGTATTCGATTCTCCCGACAACTTTCGAAGTGAAAAGTTAACCTTCGACATCGCTCCAATCCGAAGCGGGTATCAAGCACTACTCGGAAGAACATCCTTCGTTCGTTTTAATGGAATACCGCATTACGCTTATCTTAAGCTTAAGATGCCCTGTCCACGTGGCATCATCATAGTTAGCAGAAACAGAGAGCGTTCCTTACGTGCGGAAGAATGTGCGGCGGCTTTAGTAGCCGAACACTGAATGGCCTCTACAACCAGAATAAATGATCAGCCATCAAGACCGCGGACACGGCTAGACGAGTTCGGCGGACCCCTAGTTGTAACAGCTCAGATAAACCTGAGATCGGGTCGATAGATATACCCCCATAGGTGGCGCTAGGGGCTTCTGGCATGTAAAAAGGCCTACAGTTTGGCTTGATCTTATTTAAATTGAATTTTAATGGTTTATTAAGAATAACCAATTTTTTCGCACGAAAACGTTCACCCGGGTTTTTCTCTCTTACAGACTTTATAATGAACATTGTTTATTTTTGAGGAGTGAAGAATTGACACATAAAAATAGTTGGTTTGAAGTATTCATTCTCACGGACGACATTGAAACTAATCTAAAAAATATCTATATGTTTTGCATGGTAAATTGCAATGAGAATGCTTATATTGCCAACTATAGAAAGATGGGAAACCAATAGAATATAAAAGGAATACTAATGAGAGGGTAAATATTTCCACTTTCCCTCCTATTGTCTCTCATGATGAAATAGGTAACGAGGAGGGGCTCCCTATTCAACCAATCTCATCAATAAGAAGCTTGAAAAAATTAATTGAACCCGCACATGATGTGATGAAGAAGAAGAAAAGAAGAAAGAATAGAGGTAAAAAGGTATCTCTCCCAAATAATGTTGCTCCTATTATTGTTGTGCCTCACGAAAATGAATCAAAAATAATTGTGGAAGATGATGCACTTGATGATGATATTGCTTCTATGTCTTATGGAACAATGTTCGAGAGCACTATTGATGATGATTTTTTTATGCCTATTCCTTTTTGTGATAATTATGATTGGGAAGATAATGATACTTCTTATAATCTTGGAAATCTTTTCGGCACCAACTTGGGAAATTATGATGATAGCTATTGTTATACCATTGGTGCTATTCATAATATTGATGATGAGAGTGATCATGCTTATGATATGCCAAGCCACAAGCTTGGGGATGCTATGTTTGATGAGAATGACATGTTTGAGAATTGATTTGTTGCAATTAATGTTTGTCCCAAGCTTGAGGATGCTATGTTTAATGAAGATGATCTTTTTAGTCCCCCTACTTTGAATGATCAAATTTGCTATGATGATTGCATGCCTCCTAGATGAGAATAAAGTTTCTACTTATAATGATTATTGTGATGATACTAATGTTACAAAAAGTAGTGATGATTATATTTATAAAACTTGTCATAGTTATGATTACCCTTTTCCTGAACATTAATCTTTTAATGTGGAAATAATTTATAGTATTCAAGTTTCATATGATAGTCCCACCATTGTGAATGAGAAGAAATTTTCTTATGTGGAGAGGAATAAAATTTCTATGCTTGTGGATCATGAAAAGAATGCTTTATGTGATGGTTATATTGATGAATATATTCATGATGCTACTGAAAACTATTATGAGAGAGGAACTTATGATTCATGATGATCTCTTTATGTTTCAACTCTTATCTTTTATGGGAGCATCATTGAAATCATCATGCCTAGATAAAGGCATTAAAGAAAATCGCTTGTTCAGAGACAACCCAACATATACCCCTACTGTTTTTGTGTGTTCACGTGATTAAGCTACTGTAGTAATCATGTTTTATATCTTTCATTTCAATAAAGTGCCAAGTAAGACCTTTGGGATGGTCTATGGTGATAGTTGATTTGATCTTGCTGAAAAAAGGAAACTTTTGCACCCAGTAAAATAATTTTCTTTTTTCACATATGCGTGATAAAATCGTGATTCCTTTTGAAAAAGATTGGTATACAAATATCCCAGGTTGTCCTAATTTTGCAGAATTTTTGGAGTAGCAGAAGTATGGTTGGAGTACAGATTACTAGAGACTATTCTGTTTTTGATAGATTCTATTTTCAATGCATAGTTTGCTTGTTTTCTAGTTTCTATGGCTTATATTGCTCAATATAAATTGTAGAAATGATAGGGTACAGTAGTCATTGTGTGATAACAATTATGAATCTTTTCTTTGATAGTACCTGTCGGAGTAAATAGCCATGGGTAGCCTAGCCGGCTTCCCCTGGCCCATCAGAAAAAATTACGAGCCCGTCCGGCTCTCAAGAAGACTCAAGACCTGGGCCGCCTCCCCCCTTGCCGACTATCTTCCCGGCCGGCTTCGGGGGCGGCCCTCTCTTTACCCTCATGAAGAAAGCTATGGAGGGCCGACTACGAGAAGCCGGCTACAGCAAGGCCGACTCCAAGAAGCCGGCTCCCATAAAGCAGTCAAAGCCGTACCCGCAATGTACGCGTCCACCCTGCGATGATGAAGCGGGGCGTGGCTACAGTGGAGCCTGCCACCCCCAAAACCTGGAGCACGCCTGGTACAGTGCGCCATGCGGGCAGCCACGGCCCGCCCGGCGCGGCACTGTAGCCACAGCGGCTCTGACGCCGTCCACGATGGGCCACCAGCGTGGCCCCCGAGGCGGTGGGCCCCTTCGGGCAGAGAGATACCGAAGGCGGCCGCACCTCCTCCCAAGTCGGCCTGATGGAGAGTCGGCCCCCCATAGCCGGCTCGCCATCATCCTCGAAGGAGACGCCCATTAAGTAGACAAGATACGACGGGGCTACAGTAATCGCCCGCCAGGGCGGCGGTACTGTAGCCACGCTTACCCCAACCAAGCCTGCGTCAACAGCACGGAGCAACAGTAACCAGCCACCGACCAGGCCCTGGCCTGTGGGGCCTGCCTGTCGACCAAGGAGCAGGCAGCCGGCGGGACCCACCAGCCGGCCGGCCCCAGTAGCCGTCGCAGAAGCCGGCAAGCATAGTCACAGACAGCTGGGCCCCGCGCCCAGCTGGATTACCATTGTACCCCCGGGGGGTAGGCCTATATAAACCCCCCGGTGCACCCATGCAAAGGGTTGGACTCTCAAGTTAGACCTAGACACCATACAAGGAGAGGAAGCAAGCTAGCTGAGCCCTTCTTCCTCCTTCCACCCAAAACAGCTCGAGGAGCATTGTGTAGCTACTTGTTCATTTAGTAACCATGCGGAGACCCCGCGGAGCAGCAGTAGGGGTGTTATCTCCCCGGAGAGCCCTGAAGCTGGGTAAGATTCGCCGGCGTGCATGTCTTCGCCTTATCCCGTTTCCAGGCACCGGCGACGTTTTATTGGCTCCCACAATGATAAGCCACCCGTTGGCATATGTCGCACCTACCACCCGACATTTGGCGCCCACCGTGGGGCCAGGTGCACCGTCGTCCGGAGACCTGCTCTGGACGGGAACCCTTTTCCTTCCCCGCGAGCGTAGCCAGCCTGGCTCGCCCGATGGCGCTTGCCATGACGCGCTGCATGGCGTCACCAACATCTGCGCGGCGAGCAGCCTCGCCGACCTCTTCGACAAGGCCCGCATATCCGACGAGCTTGCCTCCGATGCGGGCACCGACCACCTCGCCAACCTCCTCGGCCAGCTCCACGTCTCCAGCGAGCCCGCTGCGGATTTGGAGTCGGTTGGCTCCACCGACCTGATGCCTGTCGACTCCGACACGGCATCCTACGACACCTTCCCCACCAACGTCACGATCTACAACGACCCGCTCCCTCCGGCTGGCGATCGCGATACTGTCACCACTGAGGTGATGGTTATCGGCCACGACGGCCCGACTGACGAGGGCGCCCGCGACACCCCGCGCGCGGCGGCCCACGACTTGTCCGCCCCCCTCCCGGCTGATGCCAACGACGAAGTACTGGAGGCGCGTCGCCTCGCCCTCCTCGTGGAGGGCCGGCGGCTGGCCTCCGTAAGATGCCTCACCAAGGCCTACCAGCGCGAAGCTGACCGCGCCGCCTTCGGCACGCCGGCTCCGGCTGGCCCAAGCCGGGATGGTGCTGTCAGGCAACGCGGCGCCGTCATCGCCGACATGCTTGGAGTCGATCGCCCGGTCTACGCCACTCCGCTCGAGAACCTGCGCGCCGCCCAGGCGGCCGTAGACAAGCTAGACGGCTTGGAAGCCGAAGACCTCCCCCACATGACGCGGCGTATACAGCAACTAATTGACGCGGCCGCTCGGCGGCACGAAGCCGACGCCTGCGCGGAGAGCCCTCCCCCGCACCGCGACCACGGCGCGACTTCCTGGTCACCGACTACGAGCAACACCCGCGCGCGGCGCGAGAAAGAGCCGGCTTCCAGCTGAAGCCGGACCCAAATCTCCATCGAGCGAGACGCGAATGTCCGCCCCCGAGCCATGGAATGGCGGGGCACCCCGCCTCCGCCTCGAGCTCGTGGAGAGAGATACCCCACCCCGCCTCCAGTGGCGCATCCGACTCTCAGCGGCCGGCTTGGTCGCCGCGAGGGAGTCGGTGAAAACGACGCCCGCCACCGAATCGACCGCCTGGCCAGATCCCTGGCGATAGAAGAAGAAGACGATGTCGGCCCGCCTTGCTTTGGCCCCCGCATCCGCGACGAGCCCTTCCCTAAAGGGTTCTCGCTCCCAAGAGACACGCCCAAGTACAACAGCTCGGTGAAGCCGGAAGACTGGCTGACCGACTACTCTATAGCCGTCAGCATCGCCAATGGCAACCAGCGCGTTGCCGTGAAGTACGTGCCCCTCATGCTGCAAGGCATGGCACGGACTTGGCTTAACAGCCTCAAGCCTCTCAGCATCAACAGCTGGGTAGATTTCACTGAAGCCTTTGTTCGCAACTTCACCAGCACCTACAAGCGGGCTCCCAAGCCCAGACAGCTCTCCCTGTGCATACAGGGCCCAGCCGAGTCCACTCGCGACTACCTCACGCGTTGGGCCGAGCTCCGCAACTCCTGCGAAGGGGTGCATGAGGCGCAAGCCATCGAATACTTCACTGCCGGGTGCCGAGAGGGCACCCTCCTCAAGCACAAGCTTCTTTGCGACGAGCCGACTACCCTCAACGAGCTCCTGAACATCGCCGACAAGTACGCCACCGCCGACTCCTCGATGAAGACCGAGCTCCGGGTGGATGCGACCGGGAAAGTGCTCAATCCGGTGCCCCAAGCACCGGCTGGAGATGCCGGCCGACGCCAACACCAGAATGATCAGAAGCACAAAGGCCCTGCACCGCCTCCCGCTAGCCGGCAGGTGGCCACGGTTGAAGACGCGCTGCCTGAGGGGCGGCCCGCGCCCAAGAAGCCCAAGGGCGGCCGGCCGGCTTGGCAGCCGGCCTTCTCCTACGAACAAACCCTTGACACCCCGTGCAAGTTCCATAGCGGCGCGAAGCCGTCCAACCATACGACCCGAAAGTGTAACTGGCTCGCCCGAATCTCCAAGGGCGAAGGGCTCACGCCGACTCCGCCTGCCGGCCCGCCGCCTCCGGCTCTGCCGCCCAAGGCCGCTCGGCCCGCGGTCGACGCCGTGCAGGACAAGTTCCCCGATGAGCAAGCATCTTACGTTGTCTTTACGAGCCAGCCCGAAGACCGGCGCAGCAAGCGCCGAGAGCAACAAGGAGTCAATGTGGCCGCCGCCAACCCAGCAGGCCACATGCATTGGTCAGAGAAATCCATCAACTGGAGCCGGGCCGACCACCCGGAGGTGATGCCGTCCCCTGGCTCCTATGCTTTGGTCCTGGAGGCCACCCTTGCGACGAACACGCGTGCCGCCCGCTTCTCCCGCGTGCTGATCGATGGTGGAAGCAGCATCAACATCCTGTACCGCGACACCATGGAGAAGTTGGGTGTCAGGGCAAAACAGCTTGTGCCGACTCGAACGGTGTTTCATGGCATCGTACCCGGTTTGCCCTGCGCCCCCATCGGCAAGATCAAGATCGATGTACTCTTTGGGGGCAAGGATCATTTCCGCCAGGAAGCAATCTGGTTCGAGGTGGTGGACCTGGAGAGCCCTTACCACGCCTTGCTTGGCCGACCCGCCTTGGCCAAGTTCATGGCGGTCCCCCACTACGCATACCTCAAGATGAAGATACCAAGCTCCAAGGGCATCATCACCATCGCCGGTGACTACAAGAAGTCCGCCGACTGCGCCGTAGCCAGCAGCCGGCTGGCCGAATCCCTCGTGATTGCCGAAGAAAAGAAGACGCTGAACAGGGTCGTGGCCCTGGCCAGCAAGCAGCTAAACCAACCCGCCGACTCCAAGGAGTATGATGCCCAAGGATCTTTCCAGCCGGCCAAGGAGACCAAGAAAATACAGCTCGACCCCGAGCGCCCCAAGAGGTTTGCCGTCATTGGGGCGAGCCTAGACAGCAAATAGGAAGGCGAGCTCGTCGATTTCCTCCGTGAGAATCGGGATATCTTTGCATGGTCCCCCAAGGACATGCCGGGTGTTCCGAAGGATTTCGCCGAGCACAAATTACATGTGCGGGAGGACGCCATACCAGTCAAGCAGCCTCTCCGCCGACTGTCAGAGGAGAAGAGAAGGATCGTAGGGGAGGAGATAGCCCGGCTTCTTGCAGCCGGCTTCATCATGGAAGTTTTCTTCCCCGAGTGTCTCGCGAACCCGGTTCTCGTGCTGAAAAAGAATAACAAGTGGCGCATGTGTATAGATTACACAAGCCTCAACAAAGCCTGCCCAAAAGATCCCTTCGCCCTGCCCAGAATTGACCAAGTGATAGACTCCACAGCCGGATGCGAGCTGTTGAGCTTTTTGGATGCTTATTCGGGATACCACCAGATAAAACTGAACCCGGATGACCGACTGAAGACCGCCTTCATCACGCCGTTTGGAGCCTTCTGCTACCTGACTATGATGTTCGGCTTGAGGAATGCCGGCGCCACTTTTCAGCGTTGCATGCAGAAGTGCCTCCTCATGCAGCTCGGCAAAAACGCCCACGTCTACGTGGATGATATCGTGGTGAAGACGGAGAAGCGTGGCACTCTGCTGGAAGACCTGAAGGAGACATTCGAGAACCTGCGTCGGTTCCGAATCAAGCTCAACCCCGAGAAATGCGTGTTCGGAGTGCCAGCCGGCCAGCTCCTAGGCTTTCTGGTCTCCGAACGCGGCATCGAGTGCAACCCTGTGAAGATCAAGGCCATCGAGAGGATGGCGGTCCCAACCAAGCTTCGAGAGATTCAGGAGTTCACCGGGTGCCTGGCCTCTCTAAACCGCTTCATCAGCCGGCTTGGAGAGAAAGCTCTCCCTCTCTACCGCCTCATGAAGAAGAGTACCCACTTTGAGTGGAATGACCAGGCCGACCAAGCTTTCCATGAGCTGAAGAAAATGCTGGCCACGCCGCCTGTCTTGGCGGCGCCGACTGAGAAAGAGCCCATGCTCCTTTATATTGCCGCCACTAGCCGGGTGGTCAGCACCGTCATTGTAGTCCAACGCCCCGAAGAAGGCCGAGCCCAGCTGGTCCAGAGGCCGGTTTATTACCTGAGCGAGGTGCTGTCCGCCTCGAAACAGAACTACCCGCACTACCAGAAGGTGTGCTACGGCATGTACTTCACCGCCAAGAAGCTGAAGCCGTACTTTCAAGAACATCCTATCACGGTCGTATGCACTGCCCCGCTGGCTGAGATCATAGGCAGCCGGGATGCATCCGGCCGGGTAGCTAAGTGGGCCATCGAGCTGGCCCCTTACACGATCTTCTACCAACCCCGCACCGCCATCAAGTCGCAAGCACTGGCCGACTTCCTCGTCGACTGGGCCGAGACCCAGTACTTACCGCCAGCTCCCGACTCCACCCATTGGCGCATGCACTTTGACGGATCCAAGATGCGCACCGGCTTGGGAGCCAGCGTCGTCCTTACCTCTCCTAAGGGCGACAAGCTCAGATACATGCTACAGATCCACTTCGCCGCCTCCAACAATGTAGCCGAGTACGAAGCGCTCATACACGGGCTCCGGCTTGCCAAGGAACTCGGCATCCGCCGGATCCTGTGCTATGGCGACTCGGATTTGGTGGTTCAGCAATCATCTGGCGACTGGGACGCCAAGGACGCAAACATGGCAAGCTACCGCTTCCTAGTGCAGCAAATCAGTAGATACTTCGATGGATGTGAATTCCTCCATGTGCCGCGAGCCGACAACGAGCCAGCGGATGCCCTGGCCCGAATAGGCTCCACGCGGCAAGCAATACCAACCGGCGTCGCCCTACAGCGCCTCCTCAAGCCATCCATCAAGCCGTCTCCAGAATGCAACTCCATCTTCGTGCCGCCTAACCCCGATGGGGCCGGATCTGGCTCAAAGAATCAAGCAGTCGGCCCGGGGACTTCAATACTCGGCTCGGGGACTGCAGTAGCCGGCTCGGGGACTGCCGCACCCGGCTCGGGGACGGCGGTACCCGGCTCGGGGACTGTGGTAGCCGGCCCGGGGACTTCTTCAGCGCAGCAAGCGGCGGCCGATTCCAGCACTTCATTACCCAGCCCGCCCACCCTGGTGGCTGTGGCCACATTGGCGGCAGGGGAAGTCGCAGCTCCATCATGGGCCCAAACCATCCTCAACTTTTTGGTGAACCAAGATCTGCCGGCTGACGAAACCGAAGCGAGACAAGTCCAGCGCCGAGCCGGAGCATACACAATCGTCAACAGAGAGCTTGTCAAGCGCAGCGTCACCGGAGTCTTACAGCGATGCGTCGAGCAGGAGAAAGGCATTGCAATCCTCCGGGATATACACCAAGGAGAGTGCGGCCACCACGCCGCATCAAGATCACTTGTCGCCAAAGCCTTCCGCCACGGTTTCTTCTGGCCGACTGCTTTGGACGACGCCAAAGAGCCAGTCAAACACTACAAAGGCTGCCAGCTTTTCAGCTCCAAGCAACACATGCCGGCTTCGGCACTCAAGACCATTCCCCTCAGCTGGCCCTTTGCTGTCTGGGGACTGGATATGGTGGGCCCATTCAAGATAGCGCGCGGCGGCATGACACATTTGCTCGTCGCCATCGACAAATTCACCAAGTGGATCGAGGCAAAGCCGATCAAGAAGCTGAATGGGCCGACTGCGGTGACTTTCATTGCAGATATAACAACCCGGTACGGCGTACCGCATAGCATCATCACCGACAACGGCACGAATTTTGCCAAAGGTGCCTTGGCACGGTTCTGCGCTGCACAAGGTATCCGGCTGGACCTTGCGTCCGTCGCTCACCCGCAGTCAAACGGCCAAGTGGAGCGAGCAAATGGCCTCATCCTGTCCGGCATCAAGCCCCGACTAGTCGTACCTCTAGAGCGTTCAGCCGGCTATGGGCTCGACGAGCTGCCGGCTGTCCTATGGAGTCTGCGTACTACCCCAAACAGATCAACCGGCTTCACTCCTTTCTTCCTTGTATATGGTGCCGAGGCAGTCATCCCAATAGACATCGAGTTCGACGCGCCTCGGGTAACCATGTACACGGAAGCGGAAGCCAAAGAAGCAAGAGAAGACGGCGTGGACCTGCTGGAAGAAGGCCGGCTGTTAGCCCTCAGCCGGTCTGCCATCTACCAGCAGGGTTTGCGCCGCTACCACAGCCGGAAGGTCAGACCAAGATCCTTCCAGGAGGGCGACCTTGTACTCCGGCTGATCCAGCGAACAGCCGGCCAGCACAAGCTCGCAGCCCCCTGGGAGGGTCCCTTCGTCGTCAGCAGAGCTCTAGGCAATGATGCCTACTACCTCATCGACGCGCAGAAGCCGAAGGCACGCAAGAGAGACGACTCCGGCAAGGATTCGAAATGACCATGGAATGCCAATCTTCTTTGGAAATTTTACAGTTAAAATGCAGTATGTATCACGTCCACTTTTGTATTAAGTACGAAACAATAGGCTCCCCGAGGAGGACTCGAGGACTGCCATCTTTTATTTTATGAATGAAAGTTATCAAGCGTATGGTTTCGCCTGTTCATTTATTTTTGTCCGGCACCGGGTTCGACGAGTCAGCCCGGGGACTAGCCGACTGGAGTTATATTAGGAGCCCTACCCGCGGTCAGACAAGTAATGTGCTAACACCCAGGCTTGGCTCTTGCCAAAATCGCAGTTCGAAGAACCGACTACCCGGCTGGCAAGAGTCATAAGCCGGAAAGGGTGCGCACATGAAAAACGGCTAGGGACTAACGGGCTTATATAACAAAAGCCGGCTTGCCGCCTCCCGCCAACCGACTACCAGAGTAGCCTGCCGGTCGGCTTACATTCAGTCCGCTTCAAATCCAAGAAAGCTCGAGTACTTGCCTTCCCAAAGAGGGAAGGCGGCAAAGGAAAAAGCCTAAGGATAAAAAAGTGCACTTCAATGGAAGCCATCACATGCATACAATAATATTTACACAAAGGACCTCCAGAGAGGTCAGCATCCAACATTGTTCGATACACCCCCAGTGGGTGGAATTGTGGAGAATTAAAAATTGTTCAAAAAGACAACAGCAGGAACAACAGGGACGGCAGATCAAGCCGGCGGGGCCGCTGACGAGCCGGGCTGGGTGGTGGAGACGGTCGTGCCGGCTGAAGGAGCGGCCGGCTGGCCAACTTTGGCCTGATCACCACCTCCGACAGAGGGCGCGCTCCCGCGCGGCTCGTTGCTGGAGGCACGGTCGGCTTGAGGGCGGTCGGTCGTCTCACCAGTCGGCTCGGCGTCTCCGCCGTCTTCTTCCTCGTCATCCTTGCCCTCGTCGCTGGAGGCGATCTCCTCGACCGAGCCCTCGCCTTCTGCCGGGTTCAGCCCGAACCACTCCTCTGGCTGGGCGATGCCGTCATCACTGAGTTCCGGCGCGAAGACGCTAGTGTCGGTGCACTCGGCGATCGTCGAGGCGTGCTGCGCGATCGCCGGCCGCACCTCCTCCAGCACCGCGTCGGCCTCCAACCGCCAAGTCCGCAGCTGGTCCAGGCTCAGCCCTGGGTACCATGCGCAGACGAACTCCAACGCACGCCCGGCTCCGAGACGGGCTGCTGACGCCTTCCAAGCCTCGAAGCGGCCGACTGCGACTTCTAGCCAGTCGGCGGTCCGACTTGGGTGCGGGGAATCACCTGGCCGGGCCAGAGCGCGGCCAGCACCTGCGCCCCGGCACGTTGGAGCCGGCGGAGCATCCGATGGGCCGGCTGCAGTCGCGCTTGGATGGCGATGAGCTGCTCCGACAGCGTTCGATTTGCATCCGGCGGAATGACAACTCCAGCCTGACGACGCGCCTCGCGATGGGCCTCGATGGCTTGGGTGGCGAGGACGGAGTGGCCGGGAAAGTAATCTGCGCAAAGTAACAAGCACAAGTCAGAATAAAAACCTCAGGCGGCCGGCAGATGGAGGAAGGGTAAGAAAGGCGGCTTACCATTGATCAGATCTTCGATTCGGCCGAAACCTTCCTCCAGCGCCTGGCGCGTCTCGGCCCAACTCGCCGCCTTGGTCTTGAGCTCCGCCTTCAGGGCAGCCTCGCCGTCCTGCGCCTTCTCCAGGGCCGCCTTATGGCTTTCCTCCTGGTCGGCCAGTCTCTTGACCAGGCGGTCGCGCTCCTAAACCAAGTCGGCATACTCGGCGTCCCTAGCACGAAGAGCGGTCTGCACTTCGCCGAGCTCCTTCCGCAAGTCGGCATTGGCCCCTACACGAGCAAGAGACAAAGAGAAAGGGTCAATAAGGGAAAGGTCACCAAGAAAGATCCGACCCTACTGCGCTGCAGTCGGCCCGGATCTCGGGGAATACACCCAGTGGGTGCGCTGTCGCGCCCCCACGAGAGACAGATAAGAGCAATATACTTACGTCGGCTGCTGGCCAGGTCTTCGGTCCTCCGGCTCAACTCCTGAGCCTGGGATTTGAAGGCGGTGGCACGAGAATTGTGATAATCCTAAAGATCAGACAGAAAACAGAGTTAAGATAGTCGTCGGGAAAGATCCGACCCGACTGCGCTGCAGTCGGCCCGGATCTCGGGGACTACACCCAGTGGGTGCGCTAGCACGCACCCACGGAAAAAATCAGAGGACCAGCGCGGTCGACAAGTAAAAAACTTACCCGGATTGCGGACCGCGTCGACAGAAACTCCTGAGTAAGTTGCTGCAGGAGGGCGGCCTGAGCCTGCAGCCGGCTCCGAACCCCTTGGGCCGCCACGTTCAGCTCGCCACTTCCTCCGCTGGGAGTCCACCTGGACGTCGCGGAACTGGCTGCCTCCAAGGCTTCTACCGTCTGGTCGGCACCCGCGGCTTGGCGCGTGTCCGGCGGGGCCGTGCTCCCTCCGGCGCGCTGGCTCGCCGCCAGCTGAATTTCAAGACCGGCTCCGACCTCGGGTGCGGCCCGGGCCGGCTCCTCCGGCACCGCCGACGACTGGCCGCCTTCGCCCGCTCCGGCTGGCGCTGCCGGCGGCGTCCTCTCCGCGATGACCTCGAAGAGCTCATCCCTCTGCACCGGCGGCTGATCGGGGGTGATCTCCTCCGCCGTGGGCAGCGGGATGTCCGGGTCCAAGGTGTGGAGGGGGATGGTGAGCAGCGGAGACCGGCTATGCATGCCCCCCGCCTCCGTCTCCGTGGTCGCCCGCTCCGATGGAGTCTCGGCTACCGCGTCCGCTTGCTCCGTCACCGCCCGGGCGGCCTCCCGCTCCGCCGCCTCCCTTTCTTGTCGCGCCTCGCGGGCGTTTCGCTCCGTGGCTTCGGCAAGATCGACGCGGGGGTCCACGCGGCGGGGCCCTGAAGATCCAGCACCCGGCCCGACCACAGAGCCGCCTGGGCCTCGCTCAAGGGAAAGCGGCGCCCTGCTCAGAAATCGGAGAGGAGTTAGAACAAAAGAAGACAACAACAAAAACAAGCACGCAAGCGGCCAAAGGGCTTATGAGGAAACCGCTGGAGGTTGCTTCACCGCCTTCCGGAAACGGGCCGCCTTCGCCGCTGCTTCGTCTCGCTTCGTGGCCGCGGCGGAGGCCCTCGTCTTTTTCGGCCGGCTGCCGAAGAGAGGAAGCGCGGCCCGGCGCTTCGACGTTCCACCACCGGCAGCCGGCGCGGCGGATGAGCCCGCGCTGTGACGATCTGTTGCCGGCTGGTGGCGCGGGATTTCTTCGGCGTCGGTGTCATCCGGCCAGTCGTCAAAACTGACCGAGAGCCCCGTGCCTCCGGGCTCGGTGACGTCCCCCATGGCGGCGTCCTCCATGGCGGCCGTAGCCAAATCCGGGTCGTCGATATCGTCTACCGTACGGTCCGGGGCATACTAGCGTTCGACTCCTGCCGCCCCGGCTGGCGGCGGAAGAAGAGGGTTCTGATAAAAAAAGAGAGAAAGGAGAAGAGCCGGCCGGTCAGAAGCCGGCCGGCACAAGCCGGCTGATGACAGAAAGAAGGACTTACCATGGGCAGAGGATGGGCGCGGGAGTACGGCGCCTTGCCGAATTGCCAGTCGTCGGTGAGCTTGAGGTTGGCGATGTAGTTCACCATAAGCGCTACCTCGGCATGGGGCATCTCCCATGTGCTCAGTCGGCAGGGGTCGAAGTGGCCGCTCATCTGGCATAACATGTGGGGCCGGCTCTTAAGGGGAAGAATCCGGCGCTCGACGAAGGCGGCCACCAAGTCGGCTCCACGCAGGCCTTCCGACTGGATCATTACCCGAAGCCGGGCGAGGGTGGCGTTCCCGGCCGGAGACAAGGACTTGGACCGGAAGCCCCAAGACGGCTGCCTCCCAGTCGGCGGGCCGGCTATGTAAGCCGGCAGGTTAACGTAGTCTCCTTGCGGGGCGACGTTCTTGACGTAGAAATATGATTTCTGCCAGAGTTTGACCGATAGGATTAAAGGGATGTGCGGGAAGGGGTTGTTCTCGCTTGACCTCTTCATCGCGATGAAGGCCCCGCAGGGGGCGGGCACGCCGGCGGTGACGGTGCCGAGCTTGTTTTGGAAGAGCTCCGCCCAAAGCTCCAGCGTGGGCAGCACTCCCAAGAAGCCTTCGCAGAGAGAGACGAAGGATGACAGCAGCATCACCGCGTTGGGCGTGAGGTGATGCGGCTGGAGACGGTAGAAGTTGAGGAAGGAGCGCATGAACCCACTCGCCGGGAAGCCGAAGCCACGCAAGAAATGCGTGCGGAAGACGATGCGCTCGCCTTCCTCTGGCGCCGGCGAGATTTCCGCCTCCGGCGCCAGACGAGCCTGCACGAGGTTGGCGGCGGGCAGGCGCCGGGTCCGGCGAAGAAACTCTATGTGGTCTTCGTGGACGTTGGACCCATCCCACGAGCTCGACAGCGCCATGGACATGGCGGCGTGGGCGGGCTGCGACGGGAGGCTGCATCGGGCGTGAAGGAAGAAGAAAGGAAAGAAGAGCAAGGAGGGACGGGGAGCGGGGGAGCAAGCAAGCCCTTGTCTTTCCCCCTCCCCCTCCTAGTTGTAGGCTCGTGCGCCGGAGCCGAGGAGGCGCGGCGTGGGGGATCGTGGGGATCAATCGTGCCCATCTCCCCCACGCCCCGCGTTAATTGCGCGCCTTGAAGACACGAAGAAACGGCCGCGGGGAGGCGAGCAGTCCCCTCGGGCCACAGAAGATCTGTGCCCGGGCCGAGGCCAAGGAGTGGCGGGCCCGGGCCTGCGGCAACGTCCCGTCACGCGCGTGCGACGGCAGGACTTCTCCGCCACGTGGCCCGTCGTGGGGCCCGCGGCCAGCCCGCGGGTCAACCACGGTCATATTAATAAACAAGAAAGTTCTCCGAAGTCGGCCCACGACGGCGAGGTCGGCTCCTCAGGGTATGAAGCTGACCAAGCTTCCCGTCCCTCTGTCCGCCGTGAAGCTCGCCCAGCTTCGGGGACTACTGTCGGAGTAAATAGCCATGGGTAGCCTAGCCGGCTTCCCCTGGCCCATCAGAAACAATTACGAGCCCGTCCGGCTCTCAAGAAGACTCAAGACCTGGGCCGCCTACCCCCTTGCCGACTATCTTCCCGGCCGGCTTCGGGGGCGGCCCGCCCTTTACCCTCATGAAGAAAGCTATGGAGGGCCGACTACGAGAAGCCGGCTACAGCAAGGCCGACTCCAAGAAGCCGGCTCCCATAAAGTAGTCAAAGTCGTACCCGCAATGTACGCGTCCACCCTGCGATGATGAAGCGGGGCGTGGCTACAGTGGAGCCTGCCACCCCCAAAACCCGGAGCACGCCTGGTACAGTGCGCCGTGCGGGCAGCCACGGCCCGCCCGGCGCGGCACTGTAGCCACGGCGGCTCTGACGCCGTCCACAACGGGCCACCAGCGTGGCCCCCGAGGCTGTGGGCCCCTTCGGGCAGAGAGATACCGAAGGCGGCCACACCTCCTCCCAAGTCGGCCTGATGGAGAGTCGACCCCCCATAGCCGGCTCGCCATCATCCTCGAAGGAGACGCCCATTAAGGAGACAAGATACGGCGGGGCTACAGTAATCGCCCGCTAGGGCGGCGGTACTGTAGCCACGCTTACCCCGACCAAGCCTGCGTCAACAGCACGGAGCAACAGTAACCAGCCACCGACCAGGCCCTGGACTGTGGGGCCTGCCTGTCGACCAAGGAGCCGGCAGCTGGCGGGACCCACCAGCCAGCGGGCCCTAGTAGCCGGCGCAGAAGCCGGCAAGCATAGTCACAGACAGCTGGGCCCCGCGCCCAGCTGGATTACCATTGTACCCCCCGGGGGGTAGGCCTATATAAACCCCCCGGTGCACCCATGCAAAGGGTTGGACTCTCAAGTTAGACCTAGACACCATACAAGGAGAGGAAGCAAGCTAGCTGAGCCCTTCTTCCTCCTTCCACCCAAAACAGCTCGAGGAGCATTGTGTAGCTACTTGTTCATTTAGTAACCATGCGGAGACCCCACAGAGCAGCAGTAGGGGTGTTATCTCCCCGGAGAGCCCTGAAGCTGGGTAAGATTCGCCGGCGTGCATGTCTTCGCCTTATCCCGTTTCCAGGCACCGGCGACGTTTTATTGGCTCCCACAATGATAAGCCACCCGTTGGCATATATCGCACCTACCACCCGACAGTACCAAAGTGAATGGTTTGCTCTTTATCATACTAACCTATCTCACGAAGTTCCTTATGTTTTGTGCGATTGAAGTTTTCAAGTTTTGGGTGAGCATCGATATGAGGAGAATAAGGAGTGACAAGACCATAAGCTTGGGGATGCCCAAGGCTCCCCAAGTTAATATCCAAGGAAGATCCAAGCAACTAATCTTGGGGATACCCCGGAAGGCATCCCCTTTTTCGTCTCGAACATTATCGGTAACCTCACTTAGAGCTATATTTTCATTCGTCACATGATATGGGTTTTTCTTGGAGCATCATTTTATTTTTTAGGATTTTCTTGCTGTTATTTATAATAATATTTTGCATTTTTTATTTCAATAAAAATGTCAAGTATAGCCTTTGCCATGCTTATTTTGCAAGTCTACATGTTGCTGTTTCAAAACAGAAAGTTTATCGTTGTTGCAAAAAATCCCTAGAAAAGTCAGAATGTGATAAAATGTGGAAGCTTTTTGAAAAATAAGTTGTGATAAATTTTATAAAGTGTGATAAATTTTTAGAATTTTCGGAGTTACAGAAGTATGATAATTCTTGCATTCTTTACAGACTGTACTATTTTGGCAGATTGCTGTTATGGTTGCATTGTTTGCATATGTTTTCTTGTTTAATGCTTCTATTTGAGGATATGACTATTAAATATGAAGAGGCATTTAGTATGCAATGTTAAATAATAATTTTAGTGATTTGCTATAGTAAAGAATGGTAAGGTTATTGCATTGATTTATACGAACTTATCTCACGAGTTCTTGTTGAGTTTTTTGTGAATGAAGTTTTAAGATTTAGGGAAACTGTGATATAAAAGGAATTAAGGACACACAAAAGATCAAGCTCGAGGATGCCCAAGGCATCCCAAGATAATATTTCAAGAAGTCTCAAGCATCTAAGCTTGGGGATGCCCCGGTAAGCATCCCACCTTTCTTCATAAACAATTATCGGTTAGTATCAGTTGAGCCTAAGTTTTTGCTTATTCATATGAGATGTGCTATGCTTGGAATGTAATTTTATCTTGTTTTGTTTTCTGTTTGAATAAAATACTTATATCTGAATTTTTAAATAAGATAGAGTCCTCAAATAGCCACCCATTTTCTTCACTTATATATTTTTGGAGTAGTTTGTCGAAATCTCTCACGCTTCACTTAGATTATTTTGAGAGTTGAAAATTTTGAAGAAATACTTATGCTCTCATGTTCTTCACTTAAATTTGTTTGAGCTTATCAAAAGCAACATGTAAAACTTTCATGAAGATCAATGGAAAAAATAAACTTGATTCTTTGTAATAGTTTTGAGATATGACGATAGTGATATGTTGGTGAGTAATTATGGTTTAGTAAGAATATTGACGTTAAAGTCTATGATTCCCTATGGAAGCACGAAAGTCAATAGTTATTCAATGAAATTACATCCTACTTGTGGTGCATTATTCGTGTATGCTTAATGCATGCTTATGAGATTTTTCTTTTCTTGGTTGGATGCTTCTCAATCTTTTGATATCCTTCATTTGTACTAAGTATGATCACTACTTGTGCATACAAAATCCTTAAACCAAGTTTTGCCACATAAGTCCACTATACCTACCTATATGCGGTATTCTTTTGCTGTTCTAAGCAAATTTGTATGTGCCATCTCTAATCTTCAAAATAAATTTC
This sequence comes from Triticum monococcum, assembly GCA_034509565.1. Classification (NCBI taxonomy): domain Eukaryota; kingdom Viridiplantae; phylum Streptophyta; class Magnoliopsida; order Poales; family Poaceae; genus Triticum; species Triticum monococcum. The sequence goes on from CM067845.1 coordinate 148,256,989, forward strand.
CTTTTTGTGTGCTCGTACCGCTCATGAAATGATAGGAGGTGGCTGATATTTTTCCATGCTAGATGTGTTATTCTCAAGATGAGTGTTTATTCACTTATCATTGCATGAGAGTACGTCAAAGGTAATAGGGATGCCCAGTCCTAAAATGAAAAATGAATTTACTTTATGTTGTCAAATAATAAATTCCTTGGAAAGTGTTGGTATGGACGGTACCCGTGGATATGGCTAGCCGTGGAATGTGAAAGAATGGTGGAAAAGGAATAAAATTTATTTTCTATTTGGGAACCGCCTATGATATATCCAGCATGGAAAGTATTGGGAACTACTCGATCGTTTTCGTTGATGGGAAAAGTATGCCTCCCAAAATATTTTTACCTCTCAATTTAAGCTTCGAGCTCTAGCACCTCTACAAATCCCTACTTCCCTCTGTGAAGGGCCTATCTATTTACTTTATGCAATTTTTATTTTTATTTGAGTCTCCATCTTCTCTTATAAAGCACCAACTAAGGGGCACTATGATCGTACTTGAGCATTGGATGTAGCTAATATGCGAGTGTGTTTCATGAATGGATCAATGATTGAGCATGATGGGCTAGGGATAACTTTTTTTAGTGTTGATATTTTGAAATACATGGTTGCTTATTGATATGCTTGAGTATTGAAATCTTCATGTCAAAACTAAACTATTGCTTTGAACTAGATAAAATTCCAAATGTCCATACTACAAAAGAAAAGAATATGTGATGAATAAGATAGGTAGCTTTCCACAACAAATATTACATTTTCAATTGCTACTTTATCATGAGAATTTTTACGAGAAAGAGTTGTTGTTATGATGCGAGGAAAAGTGATTGAAGTTACCGTTGATCAAACTTGTGCACTTTGCTAGCATTCACACTTCATAAATTATTTCTTTTATCATTTACCTACTCGAGGACGAGTACGAATTAAGCTTGGGGATGCTGATATGTCTCCAACGTATCTATAATTTATGAAGTATTCATGCCATGTTTACAATAATTTCATATGGTTTTGGTATGATTTGCATGGAACTAACCCAGACTGATGCTATTTTCAATAGAACTACCGTGGTGTTGCTTTTTGTGCAGAAATGAAAGTTCTCCAAATGAGCTGAAACTTTTTGACAATTTTTTTGGAACAAAAGAGACCCCCAAAGCTTCGTGGAAGGACCGGAAGGTCAAGGAGTGGGGCACAAGACATTGGGGCACGCCTGGTGGGCCTGACTTGCCCTGGTGGGTTGTGCTCACCTCGAGGCCCATCTTAGCGTGAAATCAACGCCAAAAAATCCTATAAATAGAGAAACCATCAAAAATAACCCTAGATCAGAAGTTCCACCACTGCAAGCCTGTGTAGCCACGAAAAACCAATCTAGACCCTGTTCCGGCACTCTGCCGGAGGGCGAAATCATCACCGGTGGCCATCTTCATCATCCCAACGGCCACCATGATGAGGAGGGAGTAGTCCACCCTCAGGACCGAGGGTTTGAACTAGTAGCTATGTGTTTAATATCTCTCTCTCTCTCGTGTTCTTGAGATGTCCAATCTTGATGTATCATGGGCTTTGTTAATATGGTCGGATCATATGGTGTTTTCCCCTCTCTATCTTGTTGTGAATTGAGTTTTCCCTTTGAGATTTCGTTTTATCGGATTGAATACTTTTATGGATTTGAGAACACTTGATGTTTGTCTTGCTATGAATACCCGTGCTGACAATGGGGTATCATATTTATTCACTTGATATGTGTGTTGGCACTTAACTCGCGAATTCCCGAGGTTACATTGGGGTAATCTATGCAAAGGGGTTGATGCACGTTCTCGTCTTTGTTTCTCTAGTAGAAATCTTGGGGCACTCTTTGAGGTTCTTTATGTTGGATTGAGTATTATGAATCTGAATTTTCTTTGGTGTTATTTTGGTATGAACTCTTGATAGATTGATGGGAAAGAATAACTTAGTGTTATTTTAGTGCGAACTCTTGATAGATCGATCAGAAAGAATAACTTGGTGTTATTTTAGTACAAACTCTTGGATAGACTGATCAGAAAGAATAGCTACCAACAATTTCTTCTTATGTTCTCCGCTAGATAAGAACTTTGGAGTGATTCTTCATCACACGTTGAGGGATGGTTATGTGATCCAATTATATTAACATTGTCGAGAGATTGCACTAGTGAAAGTACGGACCCTAGGCCTCATTTTCAAGCATTGCAATATCATTTGTGCTCACTTGTGTTACTTGCTACCTTGTTGTTTTTATTGTTCCTATTACAAAAATCAATATATACTATCATTACTACAATTGTATCACCATCTCTTCGCCGAACTAGTGCACCTATACAATTTTCCATTGTATTTGGTGTGTTGGGGACACAAGAGACTCTTTGTTATTTGGTTGCAAGGTTGCTTGAGAGAGACCATCTTCATCGTACGACTCCCACGGATTGATAAACCTTAGGTCATCCACTTGAGATAAAATTGCTACTGTCCTACAAAACTCTACACTTGGAGGCCCAACGCGAGTCTACAAGAATGAAGTTCCGTAGTAGACATCAGTCTTGCATCGACGCGGCAAATCAATGGGCTATGGAGATTCCCATCAATTGATATCAATGCGAGGAGTAGGGATTGCCATGCAACAGATGCACTAAGAGCTATAAGTGTATGAAAGCTCAAACTGAAAACTAAGTGGGTGTCCATCCAACTTGCTTGGTCATGAAGACCGAGGGAGTCCAGGATTAGGGGGTCCTCGGACATCCGGACTATATACTTTGGCCAGACTGTTGGACTATGAAGATACAAGATTGAAGACGTCGTCCCGTGTTCGGGTCGGACTCTCCTTTGCGTGGAAGGAAAGCTTGGCAATTCGGATATGTAGATCTCCTCCCTTGTATCGACTCTGTGTAACCCTAGTACCCTCCGGTGTCTATATAAATCGGAGGGTTTAGTCCATAGGACAAGAACAATCATAATCATAGGCTAGCTTCTAGGGTTTAGCCTCTACGATCTCGTGGTAGATCAACTCTTCTAATACGCATATCATCAAGATCAATCAAGCAGGAAGTAGGGTATTACCTCCATCGAGAGGGCCCAAACCTAGGTAAACATTGTGTCCCCCGCCTCCTGTTACCATCCGCCTTAGACGCACAGTTCGGGACCCCCTACCTGAGATCCGCCGGTTTTGACACCTACATTGGTCCTTTCATTGAGAGTTCCACTGTCTCGTCACCATAAGGCTTGATGGCTCCTTCGATCATCGACAACGATGCGATCCAGGGTGAGGTTTTTCTCCCCGGACAGATCTCATTATTCGGCGGCTTCGTACGGCGGGCCAACTCGCTTGGCCATCCGGAGCAGATCGAGAGCTACGCCCTTGTCCGTCAGGTCAGGTTCGGAAACATAAACTATACTACCGACATCCGCGGAGACTTGATCTTTGACAGATTTGAGCCCGTGTCAGGTGCGCCACACATTCACGACGAGCATGACTTAGCTCTGCCGCCGGACGGTGTTCGAGAGATCACACCTGTGGCTACTCTGGCCCTTAATCCGGAGCAGATCGTGCCGTCCGAGGATGGGTGGATGGACCCTCCCATGGAGGCCGCACACTTAGCGGCGATAGAGCTGAATACTGACTTCCCCTCCTATGAGACCTGTGTTGCCAGCCCCTTGGATTCGTCCCCGACCATGGGCTCTGAACTTCCTGCGTCAATGCCTATCGAATCTAATTGGGCACCGATCATGGAGTTTACCTCCATGGATATTTTTTAGCACTCGCCCTTGGGCGACGCGCTAAATTCATTGAGGTCTCTCTCCTTGTCAGGAGACCCTTAGCCGAACTATGTCCAACTTGAGTGGGAAGCGGACGACGAAGAAATTCGTTCCCCACCCACCACCCACTTAATAGCCACTGTCGACGATTTAACCGACATGCTTAATTTCGACTCCGAAGACATCGACGGTATGGATGATAATGCAGGAGAGGAACAGGAACCACCGCCCACAGGTCCCTGGACAACGAATTCATCACATGATATATACGTGGTGGATACACCCAAAGAAAACAATGACGAGGAACGGAAGGATACAGCGAAGGGTAATCCCCTCGAGAAGCAACAAAAGCAATGACGTAGGCGCTGCTCCAAATCCCACCTCGGCAAGAACAGCGATAATAGTGCAAGAAAGAATAATACCCCGGTCGACTCCAAAGAAAACAACGACCACATGGACCCAGCGATAGAGCGGGATGAACATAGTACGGAGCCATTGTCCAATCACGGCGACGTAGAGGGTAAAGCTCACCAACCTATCTCCGGAGAGGAGAACAGTCCGGACGACGGTGCACACATCATCCTGGAAAGGCGCTTGGAGCAAGAGAACCTCCATAGAAGGCTTGTTGCCACCACGAGGAGTCTAAAGAAGCAAAAGCAAAGGCTTAAAGCCGCGCAAAATACACTCGACGGTAGATGGAACAAAGTGCTTGACACTGAAGAAAAGTACGGTGGCAGTTGCCACACAAACAGCTACCCAAAGTGCAAGTTGCTGCCTGAATTCGATGATGAGGCTTTAGAGCCTACACAGCCGAAAAATAAAATGGCCGATCAGCCGGATCGACCACCTCGTGGCCGCGATAAGGCAGCTAACAATGTCGAACATAAGTCAGTACACGATTTATGTGAGGACTTGCACGAAAAAGCCGGTCTGACCAGGTCCATCTACGGATCTAGGAAGCGCGCTCCGGCACAGAATCAAACACTACACCCGTCAGAACGCCATGGCATATCCAAATACAGGGGTGCCACGCACCCCCCATGCTTCACCGATGAGGTGCTGGATCACGAATTTCCCAAGGGATTCAAACCCATGAACATAGAGGCATACGACGGACCGACAGACCCTGGGGTCTGGATCGAGGACTTTATCCTCCATATCCACATGGCTCGCGGAAATGATCTCCACTCCATCAAAGACTTGCCCCTCAAGTTAAAAGGACCAGCTCGGCACTGGCTGAAGAGCCTCCCTGAAAACTCAATTGGAAGTTGGGAAGATCTTAAGGATACTTTTAGGGCTAATTTTCAAGGGACCTATGTCCGACCTTCGGATGCAGACGATTTAAGTCACATAATTCAACAACCCGGAGAGTCAGCCCGAAAGCTTTGGAACAGATTCCTCAGTAAGAAGAATCAAATTGTCGACTTCCCTGACGTCGAAGCCTTAGCGGCTTTCAAACACAGTGTCCGGGACGAATGGCTCGCCAGACACCTCGGCCAGGAAAAAACCGAGGACAATGGCAGCCCTAACAAGCCTGATGACCCGCTTTTGCACGGGCGAAGATAGTTGGATGGCCCGTAGAGGCACCAACGACCCAGGCACATCCGAAGTCAAGGATGGCAATGGAAAACCACGATGCAATAAAAGCAAGCGTCGAAACAATGAAGACAACCCAGACTACACGGCGGTAAACGCCGGATTCAGGGGCTCTCGACCCGGTCAACGGAAAAAGGCATTCAAAGGCAGCAGAGATGGACCGTCCAGCCTAAACAAGATTCTAGACAGATTATGTCAGATTCATGGCACCTCTGACAAACCTGCAAATCACACCAACAGAGAATGCTGGGTCTTCAAGCAGGCCGGCAAGCTAAACACCGAACACAAGGGGGGGAGACACCAAGTGAAGACGAGGATGAGCCTCGCCAGCAAAACACTGGGGGACAGAAAAAATTCCCACCAGAGGTCAAAATGGTGAACATGATTCATGTAACGAAGAGGAGGAGCAAACGCGCACTCTGAGACGTATGTGCTGTGGAGCCCGTCACCCCCAAGTTCAACCCCTGGTCGGCCTGCCCGATCACTTTTGATCGCAGGGATCACCCGACTAGTGTCCGACATGGAGGATTGGCTGCCTTGGTACTAGACCCAATAATTGATGGATGCCATCTCACTCGAGTCCTCATGGACGGTGGCAGTAGTGTTAATCTGATATATCAGGACACAATCCAAAAAATGGGGATAGACCCGACAAGAATCAGCCAAAGCAAAACTACCTTTAAAGGAGTAATACTAGGCCTAGAGGCCCGCTGCACGGGCTCTCTAGTACTAGAGGTTGTATTCGAATCTCCCGACAACTTTCGAAGTGAAAAGTTAACCTTCGACATCGCTCCATTCCGAAGCGGCTATCAAGCACTACTCGAAAGAATGGCCTTCGCTCGTTTTAATGCAATACCGCATTACGCTTATCTTAAGCTTAAGATGCCCGGTCCACGTGGCATCATCATAGTTAGCGGAAACACAGAGCGTTCCTTATGTGCGGAAGAATGTGCGGTGGCTTTAGTAGCCAAACACTGAATGGCCTCTACAACCAGAATAAATGATCAGCCGTCAAGACTGCGGACATGGCTAGACGAGTCCGGCGCACTCCTAGCTGTAACAGCTCAGATAAACCTGAGATCGGGTTGATAGATATACCCCCATAGGTAGCGCTAGGGGCTTCCGACATGTAAAAAGGCCTACAGTTTGGCTTGACCTTATTTAGATTGAATTTTAATGGTTTATTAAGAATAACCAATTTTTTCGCACGAAACGTTCACCCGGGTTTTTCTCTCTTACAGATGATCATCGTGCTACACCCTTCCAGGATACGACACAATGGAGACACAGGCGCAGACGTGCAGCAGGGCCCCGTTCAAAGTTTTTTTTATATTAAGACCCTGTGTAAACCTTTTTTACTATCTCTTGTTGCTTCACACCCTCTGGATACTCAACATAACCAAGAGGGATGCTGGCGTTTTTGACATTTCGTCACGTCAGACTAATGCACGTACCTGGAAATTCAGGGCTTATTATCGAGGGCGTTACTCAGCCCAATATATGTTGTAAAGACCGAATACCTTAGCGAGTGTTCGGCGTTGCGAGTTTGGCCTTATATACATCAGCTTCGAATCATGTCTTTGGTCAATAGTTGGGTTTGCCCGGCTCCTGTGTTTTGCTACCTTACGTTCCGCTCTATCGGCTAAGGTGGCACCGGGAGAACTATTGTGATTGTGCCCTGGTTCATCTGGATGAGCACCTCAGTAGAGAAAGCCGAAAACTGACTGTCATGATAAAGCGCGAGACTGGTCAACCACTCGAGGACTCAGCGGAATCTTCATGATTCCTCTGCATTAACGAAGGACCGGTTTCCCAGTCACGTATGTACACGTACCATATTAGGATAAGCGCGGAAGTACCAGGGGCTATATAGTAGCCCCAATGTCAAACTCCTATGGCTAAGTGAAAGTGTTAAAGCAATATAGTCCGATTGCCTTGTTCGCCGCGCTAACACCTCCTTAATGGACCAAGATGTTGGATCAAGTGTGAATACACGCTTTTACGAACACCCCCGCATTATATGCGTGGGGGCTGAAGCCGACGACTGCAAACTTTCAGGTTATATACATACACAAACGGCCGCACAGGAGGCATCATAATAGTTTCAGGCAAAAGTATAAACACAACCTTTATAATACAAATAGCATTGTTTTTACAATTGGGATACATGTCACTCGAACATGATACTCTTCTAGCACTGAGCCTCTATTAAACGAGCGCCTTCTAGAACTTCTTCAAAATAGTGCTTGGTCGAGACCTGGTGAACGGTCGGACCCCGGGTTGCAATAGCGGTGGCATCCATCTCTGCCCAGTATGTCTTGACACGGGCAAAAGCCATACACGCACCCTCTATGCATGCCGACCTCTTTACAACGTCGATATGCGGCACAACACCAAGGAATCGTTGCACCAAACTAAAATAACTATTCGGCCTTGGTCCTCCCAGCCAAAGATGATCCACGACAGACCTCATGGCAAGCCCGGACAACCTATGGAGCTCAACCCACTCGGCCATTTGCTCATTTAACAGCAGTGGACGCGTTGGAGCACTGAACTGCGACCAGAACAACTTCTCCACTTCGTGATCTTTTTGATCTTTGAAAAACTCAGTCGCATCAGCAGCACTCGTTGCCAAGTCCACGTGTGCATCTACAACACTCCATAATTGATCCAGAGGGGCATACTTCGGATCTCCAAACTTGGTCTGCAACAAAAAGGGCTTCCCAGCCGTGATATCTCCGGCTTGACGAAGCTCCTCCTTCGCTGCTCTGATTTTAGAGCGGGTTTCCTTGGCTGATGCCATGGCTTTCTTCAGGTCCGCCATTTTTGCTTGGCTTTCCTTTTCAAGAAGCTCATACCGGGCGGCGACATCCTTCAGCTCAACAGCCATCTTGACTATTTTATCTTTGCTCTTGCGATGAGCAGCCTGTTCGGCTCTTAAGTCTTCGGCCGCCTTTAGGGCGGCCGCATCACTCCTCCTGGCTTGTTCCTTGGCTCGGGCAAGTTCCGCCTGAAGGGTCTCCACGACAGAAACTCCATCTGCAGTCACAACATATTATAGATACTAGCATCATGCTCCTCTTAATATTTGTTTACCACCCGAAAATACATACCCTGTGCCTCGTCAAGCCGCTTGTTCATAAGCGCAATGTCGGCATCTACCGCATCAAGTTGCTCGCTCAATCTGGCAAACTCAGCAGTCCAGCCAGCCACCGGACCGTCAGCCGCATGCACATGAAAGCAACGCGATTATTACCTAGGACTATGATCCTTTGTTTGCTGCCTCTGGACAGCAACCAGAGTCTCAGGGGCTACTATCTGTATAGAGCCCACCTAGCGTGTGCGGTACCGTCTAAAAAATTATATATTACTTTGCGTACCTCAAAGCCTCTTAGCAGGATCGTAAAAGCTTCATGCAACCCACTTGTGGCGGATGAGATCCTCTCAACCACCGTACTCATTAAAGTACAATGCTCCTCTGAGATAGCCGCTTGCTCCAAAAGACCCATTAGTACGTCCAGTTGCGCACCGGACAGTCTCGGACTCTTTCTGTTGCTCCCCTTAGGAGCCGAATACTCCGGACTCCGGGTGGCCAAAGGGTTACCTTCTGGCCTTGGCGGATCTGGAGAAATCCTCCGTGATGGCACCTAGGGTCGCCCGCCTAGGAGGCGGGGAGTCAGGGGAGGCGTTTCGCTCTCCATCATCTCCGTAAGAAGATCCCCCGAAGGCGAACTCTGTTGAGAAGGGCTATGATCCGGCCTGCAAGATGTATGTCTCGATTATTGTCCCCGGAGATAAAGCAGGATATATTTACCAAAAGTACTCTTGATTCACTTACAGCTCAGTGGAGGGCTGGCCCCCTCGCGGGCACTGTGTAGTAAGGATGCCCCCCGGGGCAGGGTCCCCTGGCGAAAGTTTTTTCCCTCGTTTGGAAACCTTCGCTTCCAAGTCTTCAGATGCGGTCCTTTTCCTTCCTTGGGGAGAGGGGATTCTAGATTCTTCTCCTCGATTATCCTCCTTCGCGGAGACATTAATTCCCCGATTTGGATGAGTGATGCGTGAGGCCCGCTTTGAGCTTCTTTATTCCTCCCTTTATCTTCCCCTAATGGCACTTGATAAAGTGCGTGCTCAAGCATCCTGGCTAGTACAGGATCCGGTGAGCCTTCGGGGAGGGGGGGTGATACAACCGGTTGTAAGTGTACCGATTACAATGACGACACACAAGCTAATGGTCGAGATCAAGTTGTTGCTGCACCATTATAAATCATAGTGGGCGATGTACATGTTTCAACCTGTCTACGGCAGAAATACGAAGACGTCGATGAGCTAGTCGCCGTTACGTCCAGGCATGCAACATCATGCAATGATCAGAACAAGTTGAGACAAACAACGATTACATTGGTCAATCAGAAATGTACACATGAGCAAACTAGAGGAGCAAGCCTGGAGCTGACCAGATGCATCATTGGCTTCATGCTAAAACAAACTAGTACTTGCACGTATAGTATAAAGGGAGTTTGTTTTTATCTTTTGGAGGAAAGAGACCAGCCAAGGATTGATAGATATGCATGCAGGTTACGTACGTTGGTCAGAGATAAAACAACAAATATATTTGTTGATTTCTTTGCATGATTCTCCAGAACAAGGGTTTGAATTATTTTCTTATTTCGTCCACGCAAGGAGAAGGGTCTACCCTTTGACAAACCAATCATGAAGATACGTGACTCTTTAAACTTATGTGATATTGGATGGGGTCCACCAATAGAGAAGCTAGATGTCTACGCACAAGTTCAAAAGAGTCCAGGTCAATCTCTTGTAAGGATTATATTGCTAGAATATAAAGCATATAATCTTTTAGTATTATTTAAATATGGCGTCCGATCCAGGTTTCCTTTCTTTGTTTTCCTTGAGTTTTAGTCAGGGGGCTTGCTTTCCAAGTCAGGTTAGATGGTCCGGCTGCTATATAAAGCCATAGTGTGTTGCTGTAAAAGTTAGGTTATATTTTATGAATAAACATGATGTGTTTTTAGGGTAAATACCTGTATCGAGTTTTGGGGGAAGTTGTCTAAAAATCCCTAAGTTTTGAGGAAGCTTTAGAAAACCTCTTTGTTGTGATTTCTGTGAGGAAATTGTTTTGTGCGTGAGTATCATCATCAAGATTGGTTTTCTCGTGCTGGACCATAAGGTTCAATCCCTCTACTTTACGCACATCGCGTGCACGGACGAGAGGTTACTACCGCTGAAGGAGGAGTGTCGTGAAAGGTCGGGCCGCAACAACGGATCGGATCTCGCCACGAGGTTCGGTCCTTATCAGGTGGTATCAGAGCAACAGGTTGTTCACGACACTATGGAGAAGATGGCGAGGGCATCTTCATTCAGTAAGTTAAGCTATGAATTTCAGTTGGAGGAGTGTCGTGAAAGGTCGGGCCACAACAACGGATCGGATCTCGCCACGAGGAGGAAGGCCACTGGGTCAGGCTTTTTCACACTCGGGTGGTGGTGAGAGAGAGAGATCATGTGCCATGACGATCGATCACATGAATTTGATCAACGCTACAAGCATCGAGATGGTGGAGAAGCTCAAGCTATCAATGACACCACATCCACAACCATACTGTTTTCATTGGGGTCATGAAGAGCTCACTGTCACACACCAAACCAAGGTACCGTTTTGTTGGGAATTTTTTTTGTGAGGTTTTGCGCGACGTGATTCCGGTCTCCTTGGTGTCATGTCATCTATTGTTGGGAGAGCCGTGGTACAAGGAGCACCATGCTACATATGACCATGCTGCAAATATGTATCACATCAAGCGGGATAAGAAGTTCGACCTTGTGTCCATGGACGAGGATTGTTTTATTGCTTGGAGGAAACACCATCTTGAGAAGATAAAAGAGCAGGAAGATGCAAAAAATAAGGACAACGATACTAAGATTTCTATGAACGTAGTAGTTCAATCAGTGGATGAAAATATTGGAGAAAAAGATGACCCAAAATTGAGGACAGTTTTGTTTCAAGGGGAAGAGGATGATACAACCGGTTGTAAGTGTACCGATTACAATGACGACACACAAGCTAATGGTCGGGATCAAGTTGTTGCTGCACCATTAGAAATCACAGTGGGCGATGTACATGTTTCAACCTGTCTATGGCAAAAATACGAAGACGTCGATGAGCTAGTCGCCGTTACGTCCAGGCATGCAACATCATGCAATGATCAGAACAAGTTGAGACAAACAACGATTACATTGGTCAATCAGAAAAGTACACATGAGCAAACTAGAGGAGCAAGCCTGGAGCTGACCAGATACATCATTGGCTTCATGCTAAAACAAACTAGTACTTGCACGTATAATACAAAGGGAGTTTATTTTTAACTTTTGGAGGAAAGAGACCAGCCAAGGATTGATAGATATGCATGCAGGTTACGTACGTTGGTCAGAGATAAAACAACAAATATATTTGTTGATTTCTTTGCACGATTCTCCAGAACAAGGTTTCGAATTATTTTCTTATTTCGTCCACGCAAGGAGAAGGGTCTACCCTTTGACAAACCAATCATGAAGATACATGACTGTTTAAACTTATGTGATATTGGATGGGGTCCACCAACAGAGCAGTTAGATGTCTACGCAGAAGTTCAAAAGAGTCCAGGTCAATCTTTTGTACGGATTATATTGCTAGAATATAAAGCATATAATCTTTTAGTATTATTTAAAAATGGCGTCCGATCCAGGTTTCCTTTCTTTGTTTTCCTTGAGTTTTAGTCAGGGGGCTTGCTTTCCAAGTCAGGTTAGATGGTCCGGCTGCTATATAAAGCCATAGTGTGTTGCTGTAAAAATTAGGTTATATTGTATGAATAAACACGATGTGTTTTTAGGGTAAATACCCGTATCGAGTTTTGGGGGAAGCTGTCTAAAAATCCCTAAGTTTTGAGGAAGCTTTAGAAAACCTCTTTGTTGCGATTTCTGCGAGGAAATTGTTTTGTGCGTGAGTACCATCATCAAGATTGGTTTTCTCGTGCTAGACCATAAGGTTCAATCCCTCTACTTCACACACATTGCGTGCATGGGTGAGAGGTTACTATCGCTGAAGGAGGAGTGTCGTGAAAGGTCGGGCCGCAACAACGGGTCGGATCTTGCCACGAGGTTCGGTCCTTTTTAGGGGGCCGAACACCTGATCATCTTCGCCTTTCGTATCCAATCCTAGCCTAGATTGATTTTTTAATGATGTTGTAACAAATAAAAAATAGCATGTTCGGCCGTAGAATTACACACCTGGGTATCTGGACGGTTGCAGTTGAGACCCGCATCCTCGGTGGTGTCCGGACACTTTATTTGTGATCCAAGAACAATCCATACATCTCTTCGAGCATCATGCCGAAGAACTGCTGAATAGTTCGTGGTCCTTCAGGGTTGAACTCCCACATACGGAGAGATCGACGTTGGCATGGACGGACCCGACAAACTAGCATGACTTGCATTACCTTGACAAGGCTGACATCTCTCTTGAGAAGATCTCGGATACGACTCTGCAATCTCGGCACATCATTAACTGGCCCCCAGCCCAACCCCTTGTTGACCCATGACGCTAGTTGCGGTGGGGGGCCCGAACGGAATGCGGGGACAACTACCCACTTAGTACTTTGGGGAGCTGTGATGTAAAACCACTCCCGCTGCCATAAGTTGGACACCTCCGGGAAGGAACCCTTTGGCCATGGGGCATTGGCGCCTTTTCTTATTATGGCACCTCCGCATTCTGCTTATGGGTATCTAGAGGAGCCATGTGCCGATGCGAAGGAGCCAGGTACCTGGTTATCTGGACGTGTCGCCCATCGATCATCTTCGGCTTCACATTGAAGGTCTTGAGCCACAAGCCGAAGTGTGGGGTGATGCGGAGGAAGGCCTCACACACGACGATAAACAACGAGATGTGAAGGATAGAATCTAGGGCTAGATCGTGGAAATCGAGCCCGTAATAGAACATAAGCCCTCTAACAAAGGGATCAAGACTAAATCCTAGCCCTCGGAGGAAGTGGGAAACAAATATGACACTCTCATTGGGTTCGGGAGTGGGGATGACCTGCCCTTGAGCAGGCAGCCTGTGCGAGATTTCGGCAGTCAGATACCTGGCTTCCCTTAGCTTCTTGATGTCCTCCTCTGTGACAGAGGAAGCCATCCACTGGCCTTGAAGGTTGGATCCGGACATGGCTGAAGGTCCGAAGCGCTTAGCCTGAGCCTTAGGTGTTGGAACTCGGGGTGGGGGAAGGGAAGGATTGAGCGCGAGAAGAAAAGGACAGGCCTTGGCCCCTTTATAAAGAGGGCGAATATCAAGCATCCTCCGCGTGGCCATTTGCAACTTGCCTAAAATCGAGGAGTCATACTAACAAGCACGATTGGGTTACCCACACCCGTATTGATGAGAATCCCGTGATAAAGGGAACACGATCTCTGCTTCGGCAAAGACATGTCGATAAAACCTCCTCGCAACACGTGCAATGGCAGGTAGGGAAAAATGGTTCGTAATGACCGCGCCACGGCAGTACGTCACGTTATAAAAAGTTATCAACAGATTGGATTTGTGGAATAGTATACTCTCTACGGTGGTATGTGGAATTTGTTTTGCAGAGCAGGACACGATCTGTGTGTTCAAAATCTTCTATGGAGTATTCAGAGAAGGAACCCGCCTTGCAATGCCGAAGACAATCTGCGCGCCGGACTCATCGTCATTGAAGCCTGGTTCAGGGGCTACTGAGGGAGTCCAGGATTAGGGGGTCCTCGGATAGCCGGACTATATACATTGTCCGGACTGTTGGACTATGAAGATACAAGATTGAAGACTTCGTCCCGTGTCCGGGTGGGACTCTCCTTTGCGTGGAAGGCAAGCTTGGCAATTCGGATATGTATATCTCCTCCCTTGTAACCGACTCTATGTAACCCTAGTCCCCCTCCGGTGTCTATATAAACCGGAGGGTTTAGTCCGTAGGACAAGAACAATCATAATCATAGGCTAGCTTCTAGGGTTTAGCCTCTACGATCTCATGGTAGGTCAACTCTTGTAATACTCATATCATCATGATCAATCAAGCAGGAAGTAGGGTATTACCTCCATCGAGAGGTCCCGAACCTGGGTAAACATTGTGTCCCCCGCCTCCTGTTACCATCCGCCTTAGACGCACAATTCGGGACCCCCTACCCGGGATCCGCCGGTATTGACACCGACAAAGACCTCGGGCATTTGAGGAAGCCCATCATCAGACTATACAAGCCAAGTTCTAAAATTAAAAATCCCCACTAGTATATGAAAGTGACAACCCAGGAGACTCTCTATATGAGAAACATGGTGCTACTTTGAAGCACAAGTGTGGAAAAGGGTAGTAGCATTGCCGCTTCTCTTTTTTTATCTTTTTTGTGGGCTCTTTGGCCTCTCTTTTTTGTCTGGTTTCTCATCCTGACTTGTGGGGGAATCATAGTCTCCATCATCATTTCCTCACTAGGACAATGCTCTAATAATGACGATCATCATACTTTATTTACTTACAACTCGATAAGTAGAACAATATGACTCTATATGAATGCCTATGTTAGTTTACCAGGATGTGCAATGATCTAGCATAACATTGATGACCCACAAGTATAGGGGATCTATCGTAGTCCTTTCAATAAGTAAGAGTGATGAACCCAACGAGGAGCAGAAGGAAATGACAAGCGGTTTTTAGTAAGGTATTCTTTGCAAGCACTGAAATTATCGGTAACAGATAGTTTTGTGATAAGGTAATTTGTAACGGGTAACAAGTAACAAAAGTAAACAAGGTGCAGCAAGGGGGCCCAATCCTTTTTGTAGCAAAGGACAAGCCTGGACAAACTCTTATATAAAGGAAAATGCTCCCGAGGACAAATCGGAATTATCGTCAAGCTAGTTTTCATCACGCTCATATGATTCGCGTTCGTTACTTTGATAATTTGATATGTGGGTGGACCGGTGCTTGGGTACTGCCCTTCCTTGGACAATCATCCCACTTATGATTAACCCCTCTTGCAAGCATCTGCAACTACAAAATAAGTATTAAGGTAAACCTAACCATAGCATGAAACATATGGATCCAAATCAGCCCCTTACGAAGCAATGCATAAGCTAGAGTTTAAGCTTCTGTCACTCTAGCAACCCATCATACTTATTACTTCCCAATGCCTTCCCCTAGGCCCAAACAATGGTTAAGTTTCATTTAGTCGACGTCCACATAACACCACTAGAGGAAAGACAACGTACATCTCATCAAAATATCGAACGAATACCAAATTCACATGACTACTTATAGCAAGACTTCTCCCATGTCCTTGGGAACAAACGTAACTACTCACAAATCATATTCATGTTCATAATCATAGGGGTATTAATATGCATAAAGGATCTGAACATATGATCTTCAACCAAATAAAACAACTAGCATCAACTACAAGGAGTAATCAACACTACTAGCAACCCACAGGTACCAGTCTAAGGTTTTGAGACAAAGATTGGATCCAAGAGATGAGCTAGGTTTTGAGATGAGATGGTGCTGGCGAAGATGTTAATGGATATTGACCCCCTCCCGATGAGAGGATCGATGGTGATGATGATGGTGATGATTTCCCCCTCCCGGAGGGATGTTTCCCCGGCAGAACAGCTCCGTCGGAGCCCTAGATTGGTTCCGCGAAGGTTCCGCCTCGAGACGGCGGTGCTTCATCCTGAAAGCTTCTTTCTGATTTTTTTTCTAGGGTAAAAGACTTCATATAGCCAAAGATGGACACTGGAGGCCTGCCAGGGGGCCCACGAGGCAGGGGGCGCGCCCAGGGGGTAGGGTGCGCCCCCACCCTAGTGGACAGGGTGTGGCCCCCCTCTGGTGCTTTCTTTGCCCAATATTTTTTATATATTACAAAACTGACTTTCACAGAGTTTCAAGACTTTTGGAGTTGTGCGGAATAGGTCTCTAATATTTGCTCCTTTTCCAACCCAGAATTCCAGCTGCCGGCATTCTCCCTCTTCATGTAAACCTTGTAAAATAAGAGAGAGTAGGCATAAGTATTGTGACATAATGTGTAATAACGGGCCATATGTAATAAAATCGATATAAAAGCATGATGAAAAATGGGCATATCAAACATGTATAAAAAATGATGAATGGTGGTTGAGCCATAAATACTATGTTAGTTATGTGATCATGCAAAGCAATATGACAATGATGATGTATGTCATATAAACGGAACGGTGGAAGTTGCATGGCTATACATCTAGGAATGGCTATGGAAATGCCATGATAGGTAGGTACGGTGGCTGTTTTTAGGAAGCTATAAGGAGGCTTATGTGTGATAGAGTGTATCATACCACGGGGTTTGGATGCACCGCCAAAGTTTGCGCCAACTCTCCAGGTGAGAAAGGGCAATGCCGGTACCGGAGAGGCTAGCAAATTGCGAAAAGGTAAAAGTGTGTATAATCCATGGACTCACATTAGTCACAAAGAACTCACATACTTATATGATACCAGTGAATGATTGTGGTTTAGTAAGAATATACCAATGGTTTGTAGACGAAAGAGGGGATGCCTTCCTGGGCGTATATGGGAGGTACCAGTGAATGATTGTAGACGAAAGAGGGGATGCCTTCCTGGGCATCCCCAAGCTTAGACGCTTGGGTCTTCCTTGAATATTACCTTGGGGTGCCTTGGTAATCCCCAATCTTATGGTATTGCCTCCCCTTATTCCTTCATCCATCGTCATCTCACCCAAACTTGAAAACTTCACCACACAAAACTCAATAGAAACCTCGTGAGCTCCATTAGTATAGGAAGCAAATCATAAACTTTAGGTACTATTATGAACCTATTCATATTTTATTATTGTATAACACCTACATTGTTCCAACTTCTCCATGACTTATACCCCCAATATAATCCATAGAATCATCAAAACAAGTAAACTATGCAACAAAAATAGAATATGTCTGAAACAGAGCAGTTTGTAAAGATCTGAATAATGATCATACTTATTGAACTATAAAAATTATGAAAAATTAGGACAATGTGGGAAATTTTTATATCAAACATGTGTAAAAAATTAGATCAAAAGCATGTTCCAGTGATTTTCAAGAATTCCTGGACTAAGCGCACAAGTTTCTGCTTTCACAGAATCAAATCAACTATCAACCAAATCATCCCAAAGACTTTACTTGGCACAAACACTAATTAAACATAAAAACACAATCATAATGGTAGCATAATTGTGTCAACACTCAAAAATAGAAAAGAAAAGAAATAACTATTGGGTTTCCTCCCAACAAGTGCTACTATTTTATGCCCCTAGCTAGGGTAAGGCATCGCTTCAAGTATTGTCATCTTTCATGTTAATTCCATAGGTCACCCTCATAATAGATTCATATGGTGGATTAATTCTCTTGCTAGGGAAGTGTTTCATCCCTTTATTTAATGGAAATTGGAACCTTATATTACCTTCTTTCATATCAATAATAGCACATATGGTTCATAGGAAAGGCCTACCAAGTATTATAGGACAAGGCAGATTGCAACCAATAACAAGCACAATGAAATCAATGGGAACATAATTTCTATTGGTAGAATAAGCACATCATTTATTCTACCCAATGGTTTCTTAATAGTGAAATCCGCTACATGCAAATTAAGGGAACATTCATCCATATCGGTAAGGCCTAGCACATCACATAAAGATTTTGGTATATTTGAAACGCTAGCATCCAAATGACATATAGCATTACATTCATAATCTTTAATCTTTACTTCAATAGTAGGTTCCCATTCATCATGCAATCTATAATACCTAAATAGTCGATCCTCACTAAACTAATTCTCTTGACATGCAAGCCATCCACATCATCAGCATAGCCACATTAGTGTTTTGTTACAGACTTACAAGAGGTACCCACCAGAATAAAGAACTGACACATTGGCATTCAGTTACCAGCCAAAGGACCCACCACATGCCAACCATGCCGGTATGGTGGAACGCTCGCTGCCTTCCTAGATGGTCTTCTTACTTTCCCCATCACGTTTTGCACTTGGGTTGTTCTAGACAAGCTTTGGTCGTGGGCTGCAGTTGGCTCCCTTTTGTTTTGGCATGACCTTTGCTTCTTTGCACAACCCATGGAGTACATTTCTTCATTGAATAGTTCAGCCTGAATTCCCAAGCGAACTCTAACCCTATGGCAGCCACGCACGATTGATGCTCTCACGGGCAGCCGCCGCCACAAGCCATTTCACCTCCAAGAGAACACTAAACTCACATATTGGTTCATATTCCCTACAACGGCCCTTATTTTTTTTGAAGGGAATGCGACTTGGCGGTTTTATTTCGACTTTAAGAGACTACGGCGGCCCTTATTGTTTCCACTCCCGTCTGTTCCTATACAACAGATGCTCCTCAGGTTACAAATGCATGTGAAGTGGCACCGCAACATTCATCGCCTCTGAGTAGCCCGCCCTCAGTTACCTGCAAATGTGGAACTCAGTCCATCATGTTTGCATTTAACTACACTACATATATGCACTGCCATCTTCACCTTGCACGCACGCATGCATGTTTGCCTCTGATTTGCACCTTCCCTGTCTTTGTGCTTCCCCCTCCTAATTTTATAGCTCTGCATCCCTTGAACTACTTATGTCGCAACAATTCATTTTGATATGTCCAGTTCATTTTATTGGGAAATTTTTTGGTATGTACTTCCTTTAGAAATTCAATTATCTTTGTCTTTTGGTTTCCAACAAGTACCACAATGTCTTATGCTGCCCAACTCAAATTTAAACCCTATGCTTCCAATTTATTGATGTTCTTTTGAATCTTTGCAGACAAGGCATTTGATCAAAATCTAGGCTGGTTCCAGGTCCGTTTGTCTGTGCAGATTATCTTTTATGTAGATTGACAAGATGTTTGTCTATTTGTTCACTGGCCATCTCATGTACCGCTTTTAAAGACCCCCCCACATGTCACTATTTGTCCTTGAAAATGATCCATGGAGGATGCGTCATAAACTCACAACAAGATATGTTTTGGCACTGATAGTAAGATCTGAAGAGGGTAAAGTTTGAGTGTGGTGCCCGGTATGGTAATCTGTTGTCTAAGAGACTAGTGTTTCTGTTATGAAGTTGTATGTTTTTGCATGATAATGGGACATTCTGTTTGGTGATTTGTGAATTATATGTCTGCCAATGTTGATGCAGTTGTCAATCAAATTGTATTTGTAACCTTTATCTTATATCAGTATATTAATATCAATTTTTTGAATGAATTGATGTTGCCTGCGTGTGTGTTTCTCTATAGACAACAATTAGTTTTGATGCTTCCCATAAAATTGCCAACTAATACACTTTTCTGTGTTCTGTAGTATCAACTCAAGTGCCATCATGAAATTTGGATCCGAACTAAATTTATCCAATGTGAATAGTAGTATTAACTGAGTTTTCACTTCTCTCATTCGCTCAGTTTTACCTTTCACTGCATTTGAGAACCATCAAACATGATATTGAATCCACCTCTTTTTTCTTCTACCAGGCCCTCGACCTCAAGCATAGCTGACAAGAGCGATACACCATACAGTTACACCTTCCGATTTGTGTGTGCTATATTTGATCCAGATTCTACTATAGAGGTGCAAGCCAACGAAGAACAAGAGAGATACACACTGCAATCTGCATGCAGCATTTTCTTTTACTATCGAGCATACCTTCTTAAGTTTCTATTACCGAACAGTTATATTCTAGACACAAGAATTTCTTATATGTCCGTATATGTAATAAATTGTATAACTAACTGATATAGTGTTGTCTACTATCATTACAATTGTAACTGTTTGTTCCCAATATATCATCGCCTCTATGGTTTAACTTTATAGTTTTACATCGTGTCTATATGAAGTCCCGCAGCAACGCGCGGGGTATCATCTAGTTTTCTCGGTATTGAAACCTCCAACTCTAGCTTTTCTTCATGAGCTTTTATCATAGCTTCTACAATATGTTTAGTGAGGACTTTATTTTGTTCATAAGCATTGGGTGAATTTATTATGGATTGCAACAAGGAAATACATTCAACTAAAGAACAATTATCATAATTAAAGTCCGTGTAACCCAAAGTAGTGGGCAC
Source organism: Triticum monococcum (assembly GCA_034509565.1). Lineage (NCBI taxonomy): Eukaryota > Viridiplantae > Streptophyta > Magnoliopsida > Poales > Poaceae > Triticum > Triticum monococcum. The sequence continues at coordinate 148,277,515 of CM067845.1, forward strand.
ATCACTATTTGAACTCTTGACCTCTCCAAACCCACTTTTATCAATTTTATCACTAAGATCATCACCCTCCGAACAATTGGGACACCTTCTAGCTAAAGTTGACTCATCTCTAGTCACTTTTTCATCAAGTTTTATATTACTAAATAAAGGTTCAATTGGTGAGACACCAATCATTTTAATATCTTCATCGTGATTACGATAAAAACCGGGTGGAATAGCCTTTTCTAGGAATTCTCGCTTAGCTCTCAACCTAGCGGTTCTCCCCATACTTTCATTCATAGAGATTTGGATACATTTAATAGACTTATTAGTATCATGCTTGGGTGGAATTTTTTTAATTTAAGAGTATGCACATCATGAGCAATTATATCCATGTTTCTAGCCATATCATCAACTTTATTCAAAGTTTCTTCTACCATGGCACTAAAAATCTTCTGAGAACTAATGATTTATTTAATATTGTTCTCAAGATCAGTAGGTATCCTATTATTATTGTATGAATTACCATAGGAATTACAATAATTATTATAGGAATTTCTAAGGAACGGTCTAGAATTAAAATTACGTCTATAAGCATTGTTGTTCAAATTATTTCTAAAGACAAAATACACATCAATAGCATAATGATACGTCTCCATCGTATCTACTTCTCCAAACTCTTTTTCCTTTGTTTTGGACTCTAATTTGAATGGAACTAACCCAGATTGACGTTGTTTTCAGCAGAATTGCCATGGTCTTATTTCTGTGCAGAAATAAAAGTTCTTGGATTGACCTAAAAATTTACGGAGAATATTTTTGAAATATATAAAAATATTGGTGCAAAAATTATCCAGAGAGGGCCACCCGGAGGCCACAAGCCCTGGGGGCGCGCCCACCCCCTAGGGCGCACCCTGCAGGCTTATGGGGGCCCCTGGAGCCCCTCCGGCCTCAACTCCAACTCCATATAACCCTATTCGAGGAGGAAAAAATCAAGGAGAAGGATTCATCACGTTTTACGATATGGAGCCGCCTCCACCTCCTGTTCTTCATCGGGAGGGCAAATCTGGAGTCTGTTCGGAGCTCCGGAGAGGGGGATTCGTCGCCATCATCATCACCAACCTTCCTCCATCACCAATTTCATGATGCTCACTGCCGGGAGTTAGTAACTCCATCGTAGACTTTCTGGAAGGTGATGGGTTGGATGAGATTTATCATGTAATCGAGTTAGTTTTGTTAGGGTTTGATCCCTAGTATCCACTATGTTCTGAGATTGATGTTGCTATGACTTTGCTATGCTTAATGCTTGTCACTAGGGCCCGAGTGCCATGATTTCAGATATGAACCTATTATGTTTTCATGAATATATTTGTGTTCTTGATCCTATCTTGCAAGTTGTAGACACCTATTACGATTTATGATCCGCATACCCCAAGGTGACAATAGTTGGGATTCTTTCTAGTGATTACCATAGTTTGAGAAGTTCATATATTCACTAAGTGCTAATGCTTTGTTCCGGTTCTCTGTTAAAAGGAGGCCTTAATATCCCTTAGTTTCCATTAGGACCCCGCTGGCACGGGAGGGTAGGATAAAAGATGTCATGCAAGTTCTTTTCCATAAGCACGTATGACTATATACGGAATACATGCCTACATTATATTAATGAATTGGAGCTAGTTCTGTGTCACCCTAGGTTATAACTGTTACATGATGAATGACATCCGACATAATTATCCATCACTGGTCCATTGCCTACGAGTTTTCCACATATTGATCTTTGCTAAGTTACTTTCTTGTTGCCACTATTACAATTTCTACAAGCTGCTAATGTTACTTTTGCTACCGTTATCGTTCCTTCCATACTACTTTGCTACTAAAAACTTTGTTGCAGATATTAAGTCTTTCAAGTGTGGTTGAATTGACAACTCAACTTCTAATACTTGAGAATATTCTTTGGCCCCCTTGTGTCGAATCAATAAATTTGGGTTGAATACTCTACCCTCGAAAACTGTTGTGATCCCCTATACTTGTGGGTTATCACATAATTATTTTGCTCAATCAAAGTAGATAGTGTCACATCATTAGGATCAACATGAGCATTTTTACTAGCAACCATTTTTGTAAGAGCATCCATTTTATCACTCAAAGTATTAATTTCTTCGACATAATTTACCTTCTTACCAGTTGGAGTTCTTTCGGCGTGCCATTGAGAATAATTTTTCATAATATTATCAAGGAGTTTTGTAGCTTCTCCCAATGTAATTTTCATAAAGGTACCACCTGCAGCAAAGTCTAGAAGATTTCTACAAACAAAGTGTAGTCCCACATAAAAAATTGTATGATCATCCATAAGCTTAAACCATGAGTGGGACAATTTTTAATAATTAATTTCATTCTCTCCCAAGATTTTGCGACATGTTCATGCTCAAGTTGCTTAAAATTCATAATTTGATTTCTAAGAGAAATAATCTTAGCGGGAGGAAAATACTTGGCAATAAAAGCATCCTTACACTTATCCAAGAATTAATACTATTTCGAGGGAAGGATGAAAACCAAGTTTTAGCACGATATCTTAGTGAGAACAGAAATAATTTCAACTTAACAATATCATTATCCACACATTTCTTTTCTTTTACATATTACATAATTCAATGAAAGTATTAAGATGGACGCAACATCTTCATTAGGACGACCAGAGAATTGTTCTTTCATAACAAGATTTAGCAAAGCGGCATGAATATCACATGAATCCACAGTAGTGGTGGGAGGATAAATTGGAGTACTTATAAAACCATTATTATTAGTATTGGAAAAGTCACACGGCTTGGTGTTTTCTTGAGACATAGCGACAAAGCAAGCAAACAAGCAAACAGATTTTTTTGTGTGTTTTTGTAAAATTATTTCGGAAGTGGGGGAGATGAAAACGAGATGTAAAGGCAAATAAAAATAAGAGCAGCTAGATGATAGTTTGTGTCAAAGTACTTGATATGTTTTGATGATGTCTCCCCGGCAACGGCGTCGGAAATTCTTCCCGCTACTTGTGAGTTGCGTTGGGATTTTCCTCAAAGAGGTGAGGAGATGCAGTACCATTGATAGGAGTTAGGTTCCTACCAGGTCTAGCCCTCAGGTTGTAGGGGTGGAAGGGAGGCTGCCGGAGCAAGGGATGCGAGCGGCGGCGTTGTGGCACCGTGGTCACGCGGGAGAGAGAGGGAGGCACAGGGGTGCGGCTAGGTGAAAGTGCAACCAATCCCCGGGTGGTTTTGGTAATTCATAACAACATATAGCTCATTGAACTAATATCCATTCGAGTTAAATATTTTAGAAAGTTCAATGATTGGCATGGCATGTACTAGAGATGTGCACCCCTCAAAATGCTAAGGACAAAGATTGGCAAAAGCTCAAGACTCTTCATTTTCATTTTAATGATCCAAGATCACATTGAGTCCATAGGAAAGCCAATACTATTAAAAGGGGATGAGGTGTTGTTTAATGGTATACTTTCTCAAAGTGCTTAGTGATATTGCTTCAAAACCCTCAGCCACTTTCTCATTTCCACATATGTCCAAAACCCAAAGTCAAACTTGGCCCCACTGATTTGATCTATCCGGGGCCACTGGGTTCTTTTGACATAGCCACTGCCAGAAACCCTTACAATTCGGTCTCATCGAGATGGCATTGCAAACTCTCTGTTGCTTGTTGTAATTATTTTGGTCTCACTGAAATGTGCAATCGGACCCACCAAGTTTGCTTGACCAACTCTCTGTTTGATCTTTGCTGAAATCGGTCTCACCGAGTTCATGCAATCGGTCTCACTGAGATGAGGTTTTCCCTAGCCCTAGCACATCGGTCTCACCGAGTTGATCATGTCGGTCCCACCGATATTCCTAACATCCACATTTTGAACTGAATCGGTCTCACCAAGTTCTTCTATTCGGTCTGACCGAGTTGGCTCAAACGTGTGTAATGGTTGGGTTTTTTGTGTGGAGGATATATATACCCCTCCACCCCCATCTCCATTTTAGAGAGAGCCATCAGAACATGCCTACACTTCCACTACTCATTTTCCAAGAGAGAACCACCTACTCATGTGTTGAGACAAAGACATTCCAACCCAACCACAAGAATCTTGATCTCTAGCCCTCCCCAAGTTGCTTTCCACTCAAATCCTTTTTTCCATCATAGCCAAATATATGAGAGAGAGTTGAGTGTTGGGGAGTGTTGGTGTCAAAACCGGCGGATCTCAGGTAGGGGGTCCCGAACTATGCATCTAAGGCGGATGGTAACAGGAGGCAGGGGACACGATGTTTTACCTAGGTTCGGGCCCTCTTGATGGAGGTAAAACCCTACGTCCTGCTTGATTAATATTGATGGTATGGGTAGTACAAGAGTAGGTCTACCATGAGATCAGAGAGGCTAAACCCTATAAGCTAGCCTATGGTATGATTGTATGTTGTCCTACGGACTAAAACCCTCCGGTTTATATAGACACCGAAGGGGCTAGGGTTACACAAGGTCGGTTACAAAGGAGGAGATATACATATCTGTATTGCCTAGCTTGCCGCCACGCCAAGTAGAATCCCATCCGGACACGAGACGAAGTCTTCAATCTTGTATCTTCATAGTCCAATAGTCCGGCCAAAGGATATAGTCCGGCTGTCCGGAGACCCCCTAATCCATGACTCCCTCAGTAGCCCCCGAACCAGGCTTCAATGATGATGAGTCCGGTGCGCAGTATTGTCTTCGGCATTGCAAGGCGGGTTCTTCTCCAATTTCCAAGTGTTTGTAAGTAGTATCCGGCCCCATAAATGTTGATCCTCTTGGCTTCTGTGCCCAATAAGGGCTATCTCGCATGCGTCGAATGAATAAGAGGCGCCAGGGCATTTTTACATTTGCCCCCCTAGCCAAATAAATAAATTGTCTATTAAAGGGATAGGGATTCTTAGATCTGATTTACACCATCCTCCCCTCAGCGAGAATCCATCAGAGCGCGTTTCGAAAAGATCCATTCCAGCATGGCCGACCTCCGCAGCTCCTCCTCGCGCCCCCGTAGCCCTAAGCTTGGTGATTGGGAGAGGTGTTCAGTCCCACACAGTCGATTGGTCGAACTGCAGACCAAGGGATTTTGTAGGATCGAAAGTATGTCTAGAGGGGGGTGATTAGACTACTTGACCAAATAAAAACTTAACCTTTTCCCAATTTTAGTTCTTGGCAGATTTTAACTATCTTAGGACAAGTCAAGCAATCATCACACAATTCAAGCAAGCATGCAAAGAGTATATTGGCAGCGGAAAGTAAAGCATGCAACTTGCAAGAATATAAAGGGAAGGGTTTTGAGGATTCAAACGCAATTGGAGACACGGATGTTTTTCCCGTGGTTCGGATAGGTGGTGCTATCCTACATCCACGTTGATGGAGACTTCAACCCACGAAGGGTAACGGTTGCGCGAGTCCACGGAGGGCTCCACCCACGAAGGGTCCACGAAGAAGCAACCTTGTCTATCCCACCATGGCCATCGCCCTCGAAGGACTTGCCTCACTAGCAGTAGATCTTCATGAAGTAGGCGATCTCCTTGCCCTTACAAACTCCTTGGTTCAACTCCACAATCTTGTCGGAGGCTCCCAAGTGACACCTGGCCAATCTAGGAGACACCACTCTCCAAGAAGTAACAAATGATGTGTTGATGATGAACTCCTTGCCCTTGTGCTTCAAATGATAGTCTCCCCAACACTCAACTCTCTCTCATAGGATTTGGATCTGGTGGAAAGAAGATTTGAGTGGAAAGTGACTTGGGGAAGGCTAGAGATCAAGATTCATATGGTTGGAATGGAATATCTTGGTCTCAACACATGAGTAGGTGGTTCTCTCTCAGAACATATGAGTTGGAATGGTGTATGTGTTCTGATGGCTCTCTCCACGAGTGAAGAGGAGGTGGAGGGGTATATATAGCCTCCACACAAAATCCAACCATTACACATAATTTACCAATCTCGGTGGGACCGAATAAACAAACTCGGTCGGACCGAAATAGTAAACCTAGTGACCGTTAGAGATTTTGGTGGGACTGACACGCAACTCGGAAGGACCGATTCGGTTAGGGTTTGGGCATAACGTAATCTCGGTGAGACCGATTGCACAAACTCGGTGAGACCGAGTTTGGCAATAAGCTAACCAGAGAGTTGGTCAGGCAAACTCGGTGGGACCGACTCGCTCTTTCGATGAGACCGAAAAGTTACAAGAAGGAAACAGAGAGTTCACATTGCAATCTCGGTGGAACCGATTCGCTCTTTCGGTGAGACCGAAAAGTTACGAAAGGGAAACAGAGAGTTTGCAATCCCATCTCGGTGAGACCGAGATCCTTATCGGTAGGACCGAATTGCTAGGGTTTGGCAGTGGCAAATGACAAGTGAAACTCGGTGGCGCCGGATTGAAAGAATCGGTATGACCGAGTTTGGCTTCGTGTTTAGGTCATTTGTGGCTATGGAAAAGTGGTTGAGGATTTTGGAGCATATCACCAAGCACATAAAGCAAGAGGCTCATTAAGCAACACCTCATCCCTCCTTGATAGTATTGGCTTAACCTAAAGACTCAATGTGATCTTGGATCACTAAAATATAGAATGAAGAGTCTTGAACTTTTGAGCTTGAGCCAATTCTTTGTCCTTAGCATTTTGAGGGTTCCACTTTCACATCCATGCCATGCCAATCATTGAGCTTTCCTGAAATAATCATCTTGAAATAGCATTAGCTCAATGAGCTATATGTTGTTATGAATTACCAAAACCACCTAGGAATAGTTGCACTTTCAATCTCCCCCTTTTTGGTAATTGATGACAACATATAGATCAAAGCTTCGACAAATTATAATAATCATGAAATACATCGTCGCTTTGAGAAGTATGTGACAAGTAAGAGCTCCCCCTAAATTTGTGCAGATTTAGAATTTGCTTTGGACTGCAAATGCACAAGGAATTAGAGTCATGGGTTACTCTTTCGTGTCACATACATCTTGATGGAGCGCTCAAAAATGATAAGAAAGAAGTACATGCACTCATCACCAAGAATAGTGAGTGATCACATAAGATAGATAGAATGATAATATTAAGCAAACATTAAGTGTAGCTTATGGTCAAACACATGATCATCAATGTCTCACAGGCATAAGGACGTAGTATCTCACACACAAGCAAATAAAGTTCGAAAAACCACCAAATAAAACAAGAGAGAATAAAAGCAACACTCTCTCTCGAAGCCTATGATCTATACATTTTCTCCCCCTTTGGCAACAAGTTACCAAAAAGTTCCTAGAAAATGCATAGTGCTAAGTCGACGCTCAAGCTTGATCTTCAGGTGGTGGTGGAGTCCAGAGCACTCCAAGGACGAAGCCTTCGGTAGACGTGGTCGGAGTTGAGGCTGAAGTGGACGCTGGACCTGGTGGAACTGAGGTTGTGGCTGGCGCAGACGTGGTAGCCCTGGTGTCAGCAACTGGCATTGCAGATGACCTCGGACCTCGTGGCACCCTGGCAAAAGCATCAATCGTAGTCCTACCTCTCCTCTCATTCATGTCATCCTGGAGCTGCTCCACGGCAGTCTGTATCTCTGTCACCTTGATGTCCAAATCATAGAACCTCTGTTCCATGATCCTCTCTAAGCTTGCCTGGTTCTGAGTTAGGGTGGCTAGTCCTTGCTCAATCTGCAGGGTGGACGCAATCAGGTAACCAAGCTGCTCTTGTTTGGTTTTCAGAAAATATTCAGATGCCTCCTCTTGAGTAGGCATCCTGGCAGCTTTCTCCTTCTTCGCCTTCTCCTTCTTGGCTTGTGCTTGGGCAGATGATGGCTCATTCTCAGTCATGATCACTTGATTATCTTCGAAGTCTGGACGGATGGGCAGGTGTTCCTTATCCAACAAGTATGTGCCCGTGCCCATCTTTGAGTTGATGAGCTCCTGAATCTATGGGGCATACCCACAACTCCTCTTCTGGTCGGCTGCTGTCCTCTTGACTGTTTCCACTATGAGGCTCATGACTTTGAATTTCTGAGGTACATCAAAGATATGTAGCAAGTTAATGGCATGACCTCTGATCATCATGTGATCTCCAGACTTGGGCAAAAGAGTGTGCCTAAGGATCCAGTTGATCGTAGGCAATCCTGATAGCAAGTGTTTCACAGACCCAAACTGGTGAGTGTCAAGATCATCTGTTGGAATCTCCTTGTACATATTTGCCATAGAGTTGTGATCCATCTTCTTCTTGGAGTAGACATCTAAGTCATCTTCATTTTCCTTGGGGGCATTGATAAGTTGTGCCCATTCAGCAACTGTGGACTAGTACCTCGTACCTTCTGACATCCAAGTGATCCTCCCATCTGGGTAGAAGTGTGTTGTGGAGTAGAATTGCATGATTAGCTCCTCGTTCCACTTTGTGAGCTTCTGCCCAACAAAGTCTGCAACTCCACATGCACTAAAGCTGTCATACACTCCAGGATAGTGTTCCTCATTTTCCTTCATGTAGGTCCAGTCGACCCATCTCATGTCACATACTATTGGCTTCTTGTCAAGCAAAACTGTCTCATAGAAATCCTGCTGCTCCTTGGTGTGAAACCTGTAGTCCACTGCAGTCCTCCTTCTGGTAGCATAGGGATCTATCTCTCTCCACTTCCTCAGCCCTGAGTCTTTCCTGAGCTTCATATTCTCAGCCACAGGATGAGCATCGTTGTGGTCTGGGATCTTGGGCTTGAGCTTCCTAAGGACATGCTCTTCCTCTTCCTCTGCAGCTTCAGGCACTGGGGCCTTGTTCTTTTCAGTGGCTAGAATGCTTCTTGTGTTTCTCTTTGGTGCACTCTTTGGCTTAGATGCAGCCTTGGGTGCTTCCTTGGGCTTGGATGCGGTTGCCCCTGACCTTATGGCATCTCCCATAAGTTTGGGTGCCTTGGGTGCTGGTGCAGCAACCTCTTCTTCTTCCTCCTCATCTTCCATGATGGAGGCCTTGCCAAGCACTCTGGCTACAGTCTTCTTGACCCTTTCCTTCCTCTTTTTGCCCTCAGCAGCAACTGGCTCTGTGGGTGCAGGCTTCTCAGTTGAAGCTCTAACCTTAGACATGGGCTACCTGCCTGCTGGCCTTTTGATTTTCAGCCCTGGCTTCGTGCCTTGAGCTGGCTCAACTCTCCTTGATGTGGCCTCTTCCTCTGCCACATAATCTTCATCTTCAGAATCAGAAGTTCTCTTCTTCCTTTGTCTAGTGGCAGCTTTAGGCAGATTGCTGGGGGTGCTCCTGCTGCCATCATCTGAAGAGCTGGAGGGACTTGTGCCCTCACTCATCACCACTTGCTGCTCTGAGAGGTTCTGGCTGTCACTTTGGTCTGACATGATGCAAACTCTGACTGCAGACCCTGTGAATAGATTATAGATGAGATAGAGTGGATGAGCATCACAAAGTGCAGAGATCTTGCAAAAGAGTAATTCAAAAACTTAGTTTTAGTTTCCCACTGAAATCATCTCGGATCTACCGATTTTCAAACTCGGTGACACTGAAGCAGTTTTGGCACCAGAACTAGTGAACTCGGTCAGACCGAGTCACAGTTCAGTGGCACCGAGACTGCTAGGGTTTCACAGAGTTCCAAAATCGGTCACACCGATAAGTAATTCTCGGTCAGACCGAGTTTTACTTATGCAATGGCATAAGCCAAATCGGTGGGACTGAGTTTTTCAACTCGGTGGTCCGAGATGGTTTCGGCGGAAACCTAACCCTAAAATTTTCGAATTAAACCTAATCTACGAGTTCATTGACTGGATAGGAGTTTATCAAATGTGGCAAGAATCATGATGATCACAATGTGCTAGGAATCGGATTGGAGAATAGCACAAAGATCGAGTCCATACCCTAGTTCGGCGGAGACTCGCTACGGCGGCAACGGCGGGGCAGAATTCCCGTTGACGGCGACGGAGACCAGCGACTGGAGGCGGCTGGCGGCGAGGAGGACGATCCGGAGACCCAGGAGGCAGAGCGAGCTATGCGCGGGCGAAGAGGTTTGGGAGAAATTTCCAAAATTTTGCCCGTCACTATATATAGCCCGACCCTGTCGGTGTGACCGAGTGGAACAACTCGGTGGCACCGAGGTGCAAAACTGTATACAGTTATTGCAACTCGGTGTGACCGAGTGGTTCAAATTGGTTGCACCGAGATCGAAAACCTAGATCAACTTAATGATCTCGGTAGGACCGAAAGTATGGTATCAGTCTGACCGAGAATCACAAAGAGGTTTTGGAAGTTTAAGTCTATGACAAATCGGGGACTCCGAGCGCTCCTCACACAGAGTGGTTCGAATCTGACTTGATCAAATTTTGTGATGCAACATGAATAGAGTTTGAGACGAGAAAAGCATAGATAGCTAGAGGAGGTTCTTAGGCATTCTTGTCCATCCACTTGGCAAAAGAAGATAAAGCCAAACAATCAAAACAACAAGTGGATGTCCTCGAATGAGTAAAATATGCAACCAACATGCTCACACAATAAGATGGCAAATGAAATATGTGGCAAAGCATGCACAACCAATTCTAGCATCTATCAAGCAATTTGCGATGACTAGGTCATCTATGTATGAGTATATTGACTTAGGAGTCAAGTGAGAACACTTGATCGTAGTTCATACTCATCGTTTAAGCTCAAGTGGGGTTACCACTTTTACATAAAGGATTGTTGTATTCACATCTTTAGAGTTGCTTTAGCTCAAGTTTTAGAGTAAAGCTCCCCCTAGATGTGATATCTCCCCTAAGAGGGATGAACTAACCTTGGGTTTTGTCGATGATGACTTTATGTAGATGTTGAAGATGTGGATGCTCAATGTTGATGTAGATCACTTGGAGCTATCCATTTGAGTGAATTGCACTTTCAATACCTACATGGGTTAGTCCCACAAGGAACAAACAAGGATATCCATAGACATAGAGTGATGCATACACAAGATGATGTCCATGAAAACTTTAGGTTACCTTGTCCCTTGTCTTACCAACAAGAGGGTTTGTGACTCCTTGAACTAGTGCATGATGTGGAAGTTGATTGCACTTGTTCTTGCCAAAATGATGAGAGTGAAATATGTTGGCGGAGTCACCCTCAAGAACTCTCTAGTTCTTCTTCTTTTGGATCCACACCATCTTGATGGGAATCCTTGGAGTTGTAGTCGTACTTGATGAAGTGGAACTTGAAGTGGTCTTGGGAATCCACTTGACTAAGGTCTTAGGAGCTTCTTCAAATGCATCAATCTCCTCTTGAAGCTTGTCCTTGCCTTTTTGCTTGTAGTCTTGTGGTGGAAGATCATCTTGAGCTTGTGTCCCCTTGAAAGAAGTATCAGACTTCTCTTGTTGAGGAACAAACTTTGTCTTGGGGTATTGATCTTCTTCCCACTCAACTCCATTGGCATTGAACTTTCGTTCAAAACCAACACCTTGATTCTTCCGGTGCATTCCTTGCTTGCGCACAATTTCCTCGAATTGCTTACTCCCGGCAAGGCTTTTGTACACTCCTTTCTCTATAATCCCCTTCAATAAGCTATTTTCTTGCTCAAGTGTAACTTGGCTAAGAGAATCATTAGTGGAATCAAGATAACTACTAGAAGCAACAATATTGGATTTAGCATGATCATTGTTACTACTAGAGGAAGAATCTTTCTTGTTCTTGTTACTAGACTTGACTTGAGGCATGTAAGTGGATAATAGTAAATGCTTGGCAATGTAAGAAGAACTTTTCTTGCGGAGATCATCATTGATTGCTTTTAAGAACTCATGCTCTTGCTCAAGATTGAGCTTTTCAAAGCGTAATTTCTCATGAGCTCTTAAAAGTTCTCGATGATCTTCGAAGATAGTTTCATGAGCTAACTTAAGAGTGTTTAGTTCTTTAGTTAGAGCCTCAATCTTCTCCTTATCATTGTCATTCGTTTTATCTTGATTAGCATGATTAATTGATGTTTCATCATAGTACTCATCACTAGAGTTGTCAACAAGCAAGTCATCATCACCTAACAAGTCATCTTCATCACTATTAAAATCAACATACTCGGGGTGTGTTACCTTAGGACCTTTGGCCATGAAGCATCTTCCAATTCCTTCATTTGGTGAGTCAAATATGTCGTAGGAGTTGGTTGACACAAGTGCTAGACCGGCAACACCTTCATCTTGAGTATCTTCGGAGTCGGGGTGATAACTTCTCTCGGAGTGGCTGTCGGAGTCGGAGCCAGATACCCATTCACCAACATGAGCTTGATGTCTTTGTTTTGTGTAGCTCCTTGATGATTTTTCCTTCCTTTCCGAATCCTTGCTTCTCCGTGAGTATCTCCGTTCATAACGATCATCTCTACTCCTTCTCTCTCTTGGTGGTGATTCTTTTCTTCTTCCTTTTGGAGAATCTTCTCTTCTCTTGTAGGGAGCCGTACACTCATTGGAATAGTGTCCGGGTTTTCCACAATTATAGCAGTTTCGCTCTCGACTAGAAGATCTTTTGTCATTGTAGGACCTTGACTTGAAGCTTCTATCCTTGCTTCTACTCTTGTAGAACTTGTTGAAGTTCTTCACCATTAAGCTCAATTCTTCATTGAAGTTTTGTTTCTCACTTGATGATGTGGGGACTTCACATGAGGCTTTGTAGGCACCACTTGATTTGTTGTGAAGTTCCTCTTTATCCTTGAGTGACATCTCATGAGCAACAATCCTTCCAATCACTTCCGTTGGTTTGAGATCTTTGTAATTGGGCATCATTTGAATCAATGTGCACACGGTATCATATTTCCCATCCAAGGCTCTTAGGATCTTCTTGATGATGAATCTATCGGTCATCTCTTCACTTCCTAAGCCGGCAATCTCATTTGTGATGAGAGCAAGCCTAGAGTACATTTCGGCGACACCTTCACCATCCTTCATCTTGAACTTGTCAAGTTGACTTTGGAGCACATCCAACTTGGATTCCTTGACGGAGTCGGTACCTTCGTGCATATCAATCAAAGTGTCCCAAATTTCCTTTGCATTCTCAAGACGGCTGATTTTGTTGAATTCTTCGGGGCACAATCCGTTGAAGAGAATATCACAAGCTTGAGCATTGTATTGCAACATCTTCAACTCATCCGCGGTAGCTTCACGGTTTGGTTCTCTCCCATCAAAGAACTCACCTTGCAAACCAACACAAGCAATAGCCCATACGGCGGGGTTATGTCCAAGAATATGCATTTTCATTTTATGCTTCCAACTAGCAAAATTAGTGCCATCAAAGTAAGGACCTCTACGGTGATAATTTCTCTCGCTAGACGTCATACTCTCCTAGGTTGTGAAACCAAGGCTATGACCACCAAAAGCTATGGAGATCAAGGCAAATGGAGACCAAAGCTCTGATACCACTTGTAGGATCGAAAGTATGTCTAGAGGGGGGTGATTAGACTACTTGACCAAATAAAAACTTAACCTTTTCCCAATTTTAGTTCTTGGCAGATTTTAACTGCCTTAGGACAAGTCAAGCAATCATCACACAATTCAAAGAGTATATTGGCAGCGGAAAGTAAAGCATGCAACTTGCAAGAATATAAAGGGAAGGGTTTTGAGGATTCAAACACAATTGGAGACACGGATGTTTTTCCCATGGTTCGGATAGGTGGTGCTATCCTACATCCACGTTGATGGATACTTCAACCCACGAAGGGTAACGGTTGTGCGAGTCCATGAAGGGCTCCACCCACGAAGGGTCCACAAAGAAGCAACCTTGTCTATCCCACCATGGCCATCGCCCATGAAGGACTTGCCTCACTAGCGGTAGATCTTCACGAAGTAGGCGACCTCGTTGCCCTTACAAACTCCTTGGTTCAACTCCACAATCTTGTCAGAGGCTCCCAAGTGACACCTAGCCAATCTAGGAGACACCACTCTCCAAGAAGTAACAAATTATGTGTTGATGATGAACTCCTTGCTCTTGTGCTTCAAATGATAGTCTCCCCAACACTTAACCCTCTCTCATAGGATTTGGATCTGGTGGAAAGAAGATTTGAGTGGAAAGCGACTTGGGGAAGGCTAGAGATCAAGATTCATATGGTTGGAATGGAATATCTTGGTCTCAACACATGAGTAGGTGGTTCTCTCTCAGAACATATGAGTTGGAATGGTGTATGTGTTCTGATGGCTCTCTCCACGAGTGAAGAGGAGGTGGAGGGGTATATATAGCCTCCACACAAAATCCAACCATTACACATAATTTACCAATCTCGGTGGGACCGAATAAACAAACTCAGTCGGACCAAAATAGTAAACCTAGTGACCGTTAGAGATTTCGGTGGGGCTGACACGCAACTCGGTAGGACCGATTCGGTTAGGGTTTGGGCATAACGTAATCTCGGTGAGACCGATTGCACAAACTCGGTGAGACCGAGTTTAGCAATAAGCTAACCAGAGAGTTGGTCAGGCAAACTCGGTGGGACCGACTCGCTCTTTCGGTGAGACCGAAAAGTTACAAGAAGGAAACAGAGAGTTCACATTGCAATCTCAGTGGGACCGATTCGCTCTTTCGGTGAGACCGAAAAGTTACGAAAGGGAAACAGAGAGTTTGCAATCCCATCTCGGTGAGACCGAGATCCTTATCGGTAGGACCGGATTGCTAGGGTTTGGCAGTGGAAAATGACAAGTGAAACTCGGTGGCGCCGGATTGAAAGAATCGGTATGACCGAGTTTGGCTTAGTGTTTAGGTCATTTGTGGCTATGGAAAAGTGGTTGAGGATTTTGGAGCATATCACCAAGCACATAAAGCAAGAGGCTCATTAAGCAACACCTCATCCCTCCTTGATAGTATTGGCTTTTCCTAAAGACTCAATGTGATCTTGGATCACTAAAATATAAAATGAAGAGTCTTGAACTTTTGAGCTTGAGCCAATTCTTTGTCCTTAGCATTTTGAGGGTTCCACTTTCACATCCATGCCATGCCAATCATTGAGCTTTCCTGAAATAATCAGCTTGAACTGGCATTAGCTCAATGAGCTATATGTTGTTATGAATTACCAAAACCACCTAGGGATAGTTGCACTTTCAGATTTCTCCCTCCGGCATATATGGTGCCCATTCGAGCCGGGCTTGCCACCTACAATGGCAGGGAGCAAGCGGAGAACTTTCCCTGTCCCTCCATGGGGGAACCGGTCTGCCTTGTTCCTTACTTACTAAGGAGACTCGGATTTCCAATTCATCCGTTCCTCCACGGGCTCCTGGAGTTCTACGGCCTCCAATTACACAATTTCACCCCTGCCTCCATTCTACATATCGCCAGCTACGTTGCTCTCTGCGAGTTGTTCCTGGGCTGCGAGGCTCACTTCGAGCTGTGGAAAAGGCTATTTTGCCTCGTCCCTCGCACACAGAGGGAATCACTTTGTCAAGTGGGTGGAGCCGAAGTATGGCGCATCGCCGATACCGGATACCTGTCCGGTACCCCGAAGAAGTCGTCCGAAGACTGGCCTTCAGAATGGTTTTATATGGAGGACGTTCCCCTTCCGGACCTTGTTCGGCGGGGTCTTCCTGAGTTCAACAATGCTCCTCTGAAGAAGCGCCGAAGTTGGCGCCCACGCATCCCCCAGGTGGAAGACGACAGAGAAGTCCTCTATCTGATGAACCGGATTAAGGCACTGGCTCAGTCAAGATTGACAATAACCGAAGTTATGTCTATTTGCATAATGCGGGGAGTGCAACCACTTCAATACCGTGGGCACCCCTTGTGGTGTTTCAACGGGGCGGATGACGCCACCCGCTACGGGCGTAAGGGTCCGGGCGATGCTGCCGCATTAGCCAAAATTATGTCTGAATTGTTCAAAGGAGAGGAGGAGGAGTTCACCCGCATCAAGCCACGGGATGGATTCTCCATGTACAATCCTCCAAGCTGGGTAAGCTATATCCCCTTACTTCCATTTTCCCGCATTTTTCGTTGTAAGTATTCACCTTGCCAATTTGCAGCAGGAACCGCGAAAAGCCATAAAGGAGGTCAGCAGCCCTTCTCCACAATCGGAGGACACTGACCAGGCCCTCGAATCCGGACTTGAAGAAGATCCGGTTATCTCCGTGGAGCTGATAGACCGGCAGTTCTATTAGTTAAGCTGCGACGATGCCATGGTGGCCATTACGGCCGACTATCCCGGACTGCTCCCTGCATCGCATGTAAGAAAAACCAAAAAGTCCCAACTCCAAAAAGTAGGATCCCCTTTTAGACACTTCACCCACCATATTCACATGGCATTTTTTTACGGGGAAGGCATTCGGGACGCCCTGTCGAACCTGCAGCAACGCACCAACAGGAGGCATCGAGGCCGGGTAGGCCAAAAATGAAGGCGGTCAGGACGGAGACGCCGACGCAAAGGTATAACAAACCCCACTCCGTGGTTGTCATCTTTCTCGAAATGTAATGACGCCCATGTTTCTTTAACAGAAAAAACGCTCACCGGAATATGTCCGGCGATGTTGCCGATCACGCTTCCACCAGGCGGGCACCAGGACCGGACATGGAGGCAGAAGCCGATATGGGGAAGGCGCCGGATAATCCCCCTACAGAGGATGCGGATAGATTATCCGCTACAAACTCAGAAGTGGAAAGCGCCATGAATCATAGGCGCCGCCGGGCCGTATTCCGTGACGCTTGTTTCTCACTAGAGGCGTTTGATGCCTTCAATTCTGGAGAGGCGTACCTTCGTGCCGCTCAAGATGGTCTAGCCAGAGCCACGGATCAGTATGTAAAGGATGTATAGGTGAGTGAATCTGACGATTTATATGTATCAGTAGCCCCTGAGACTTGAAACAGTTAGCAGAACTGATTTAAGGATCATCTTTATTGTGCAGGTTCTTACAGAGAAGAATACTAGGCTGTCCCAGGAGCTGGAGGAATGCAAGACCCAACTGTGGGCCGCTGTTACCGCATTGTAGGGACAGAAAAAGCCTCCCGCTAGTAACATTTTAAAGAATGATGGTTACCATATAGTGTGCGGCGTGGCTGCAGATCTAACAATAGATTGTGCAGATGAATCCAGAGAAAATCCAGGGGACTAGCATGTTATGCGGCAGCTAGAGGCTGGCAAACGCGTGCTGACTGAGGTTAGGCGGGAGAAAAACAATCTCCAAGATGCTAATATAAAGCTGAACGTGGAACTAAAAGACGTTCGGGGCCAGCTTGTAGACTCCGAGAAGGAGAATAAGAGGCTTCGGCGCGTCATTTTCAGTAAGTGCTTGAACTAATCCTTTTAAAGGTATTCGGCGAAGAAGCCGACTAACAGCGTTATGTCTGTAGGTATGCTGACGGGTTGTCCCGCGGAGGAAATGCCCGGGTCTGCGGGTGATCTTCTGTCCGAGCTGTCACATCTGCACGAACAAGTTCGGCAGGTGATGCAGGGTGTTGCCCAGGCCTTGTGGTCGTCCGTCTCCCTGCCAGAGGGCTTTGCAGAGCTTGCGGAGAGGCTCAAAGGAGCACGGTGGCGCATTTGATTATGGAAGATATCAGCCTGCCAACAGGGTGCCAGAGAAGCCTGGGCCATGGTGAAGACACGGTATACCAAAGCAGACCCAAATCACATGGCCGAGGTCGGACCTGTGGGGCCCGACGGAAAAGAGATCCCCATTAGCTTAGTTTATGGGTAAATAGAATTAGCCGCAAAGTATTCCCAACAGGATTGTAAGCTAGACCGCCTGTTGGATGGTATAGAAGAAGAATTTAGTCAGTCGGCATGACTATGTAATTAAAGTGACATGTATAATGCCTTCTAGCCGGAGTGTAGATCATTTGTCGTTGCGGACCTTTTCGCTTCAGCCTCCGGGCCCAATAGTACGGAGTGTATCTAAATACCCGCTCAGTTATATAAGAACCTGGGTATGCGTGGAGACCAGGCGTAGGGGTCATTAGTGCTTTATCATACAAGTGCCCAACTAGTTATGTTATATTACATGGGTAGTAAGAAACATCTTCCAGGGAGAATAGTTCCGTTAAGGGTTCCTTTCCCTGGGTAAGCATGTCCTAAAGTGCATGTCCGGACTGTGATAGGAAACACAGGAAAAACATCTGGGGGCAGATATGAAAAATAAAAATCATCTTTTGTTCACCGACCGAATATTCCCTGAAGAACGCTAGCTTTCGGCTTCACCCAGTCTGAGGTACACATCCGGCTAACCCGGCAGTAACAATCGTAGAGGTGCTCCCCTTATGCCCTAGCCGAATTAACGGGAACATAGGGCATAAATACAAGAGCCAGGCAACCCAGCTTGGCCAAAACTTAAGTCATATCGATGCATATAATGGTGAAAAAAGGTACATGCGGAAGTATAACACATGTGTTGGGCATGAAGCCCGGATAAATAATTTAAGCTTCTGCGAAAGAAGCCCCCAGGTATGAAGAGTGCGGCTAGCGCATCTGTAATGTGCAAGCGAGGCACAAGGTGACCCTTGAAGGCCTAGAGGAATAAGAAAAAGAAAGAAAGAAAGGAAAACAAGACAGATAATGTATATGCGAAAAATGGACAAAGGGAGGGGACTAACATAAAGTCTGGTGCTAGGCGTAGAATCTTCGGAGCCTGGCCGCATTCCATGGGTTCGGCTCGAGTCAACTAGTCGATGCATCCCGCAGTTGGTACGCTCCACCGGTCAGAACTTGGTCAATAATGAAGGGACCTTCCCATTTGGGCTCGAGCTTGTTCTTTTTCTTATCCGGCAGGCGTAGAACTAGTTCGCCAATGTTATAAGTTTTGGCCCGTACTTCTCTGCTTTGGTATCTGCGAGCCTGTTGCTGATAAAATGCGGAACAGGCTTTGGCTACGTCATGCTCCTCCTCCAAGGTGTCCAGACTGTCCTGCTGATCGAGCTCGGCTTCGCTTTCTTCGTACATGCGCACTCTAGGTGAGTCATGAATTATGTCACAGGGCAAGACTGCCTCTGCGCCGTACACCATAAAGAAGGGTGTATATCCGATACTATGATTCGGCGTGGTCCGCAGCCCCCAGAGTACGGAGTCGAGCTCCTCTACCCAGTGCGTGTTAGACTCCGTTAAGGAACGCACTAATCTGGGTTTAATGCCGCTCATTATAAGACTGTTTGCTCGCTCGACTTGACCGTTGGTTTGTGGGTGATAGACTGAGGCATAATCGAGCTTGATGCCCATTTTGATGCACCAGAGTTTTACCTCGTCGGCCGTGAAGTTCGTGTCGTTATTAGTGATGATGTTGTGGGGGACGCCATAACGGTGTACAACCCCGGATATGAAATCTATCACTGGTCCGGATTCGGCTGTTTTAACCGGTTTGGCCTCTATCCATTTGGTGAATTTATCCACCATGACCAATAAGTATTTTTTTTCTTGTGGGTTCCCCCTTTAAGGGGTCCAACCATGTCAAGCCCCCAGACCGCAAAGGGCCATGTAATGGGGATTGTTGGAGGGCAGTGGGTGGCATGTGGCTTTGATTTGCAAAGAGCTGGCAACCGGCGCAATGTTGGACCAAGTCCTGTTCATCTGCCCGAGCCGTTGGCCAATAGAATCCTGTACGGAAGGCCTTGCTTACAAGAGCCCGGGCTGTGGCGTGATGACCGCCGAGTCCGACGTGAATTTCTGCCAAAAGATTTCGCCCTTCCTCTTCGGAGATGCACCTTTGAAGGACTCCGGTAGTGCTTTTTTTGTACAATTCTCCCTCATGGACCCTGTAGGCCTTGGATCGCTGCACTATGCAGCATGCCTCATTTTGGTCCTCCGGAAGTTCCTGTCTAGTTAGGTAGGCCAGGAATGGTTCTGTCCATGGGGCAATAATGGCCATTATTTTGTGGGCTGAAGGTGTTATTTCGGTGGCGGAGCCTTTGATTGTGTCAGAGAGTTCGGTATCGGGTATTTTGGCCGGGTCCGGACTGTTGTTACCGGTGTCCCCTTCCCATAGTACGGATGGCTTGAACAGCCTTTCCAAAAATATGTTGGGGGGACCACATCACGTTTTGCGCTGATGCGGGCG
Source organism: Triticum monococcum (assembly GCA_034509565.1). Taxonomy (NCBI): domain Eukaryota; kingdom Viridiplantae; phylum Streptophyta; class Magnoliopsida; order Poales; family Poaceae; genus Triticum; species Triticum monococcum. The sequence goes on from CM067845.1 coordinate 148,297,460, forward strand.
AGGATATCCGCCGCCTGATTGTTTTCCCGAGCCACATGGTGAAATTCGAGCCCCTCAAACCAAGCTGACATTTTTAGGATGGTGTTTCGATATGTCGCCATTTTCGGATCCTTGGCGTTAAAGTCTCCGTTTATTTGCGATATTGCGAGGTTTGAATCCCCACGCACCTCCAGGCATTGAATGCCCATGGAGACTGCCATCCGAAGACCATGCAATAGAGCTTCATATTTGGCTGCATTGTTGGAGTCTGTATACAATATTTGCAGTATGTACCAAACGGTATCTCCGGTTGGGGACGTCAGGATGACGCCAGCCCCTAGACCGGCCAGCATTTTAGAACCGTCGAAGTGCATGATCCAATTGGAGTATGCACCGTACTCTTTAGGGAGTTTGGCCTCCGTCCATTCGGCGACAAAGTCGGCCAATACTTGCGATTTAATGGCTCGTCGAGGTTTGTATGTTATGTCGAATGGGAGGAGCTCAATGGCCCATTTGGCAATCCGGCCCGTAGTGTCACACCCTGATTTTTATGCCACAACACTTAAGCTATTTAATCATGATAAAATGAGGTTTTACAAAAACTTTTGAGTGTTTTGGACCTTACCTTGTTTGGATTTTGTCTGTTGTTTGCAAGTGCTCTAAAAATCAAACAAATCCTCCAACTTGTATACTCCTTCTGCTTGATCCAAAACCTTTTCCCAATGATCATACCATGTGTATAGAGAAATATAATATTTCCTTACAAAAATAATTTGGCCAAAAAGTACTTTCTAAAATTAGTTTTCCAAAACCCCTTGAATTGAGATTTGCACTGCAAGTACTTGATTTGAGGTGTGAAAAATCTTTCCAAAAGTATATTTGAAACCTATTAGATATAGGACTCCCATAAACCACAAAAGTATAATTTTAAAAGCTAATTTTCTTATTTTATTTAAAAGCTCTTTCCTAAGGCCAGAAATGGTCTTTAATAGGGAAAAATTATTTCAATGTTTCAAAAATATTTGAGAAAATTTAGGGAAACTCAATGGACATATATTGTCCATATATAAGAGTTTCAACACATGGTCATAATTCAAAATACTGGACAAAACCTCCCAAAACCATTTATGCACATTTCAAGGATTTGAAATATTTCTACAGGAAATATTTTCATAAAAATCCAAGAAAGTTCTAACATGTCACATATGACATTTTTGATGATCTTGCCAAGCCTCATGTCATGGAGAATAGTATAACCCCATGAAATCTCCTCAAAACCATTTCTGTCCATTTTGAAGTTTGAGCAACTTTACATTGTCAAACATGTCCAAATTCTCTCAAACTTGGTGCACATGCTCAAATGGTCTAATTATTCATCTCTACCAAATGGCACAAGTTGGAGAGAATGTTATCTTGACCAAAGTGCCCCAAAACCCTCTCTGACCAGAATCAAATTTGAACAACTCTACATTGGCAACTTTCTCCTTTTCATCTCAATTTTTGTGGTCATGTTCAAATCCTCAAATGATGAAACTACAGCAAGTGGTGCATCAAGGAGAATTGATTTGCATGACTAAATCTTGGTAAAGCCATTTCTACTAATTTCTAGGGTTTGCCAAAGTTACATTGGCAACTTTTCCCAAATGAGCTCAAATTTGGTGGCACACCCTATTTCTAAGTGTCTTTCCATCCTGTTAAGTATCATGGCAATTGGAGTTCATTAGCTTGCCCAAACCATTATCAAACACCTTCTGACATTTTGCAAAAGCCACTGTTTTGACCCCTTCCACTATTCTTGGTAAGCTCCACTTTTTACCACATCCCCTCCTAGTCCCCTTAAACTCCTGTAGCAATGGCAAACCCATAGCTCAATTATTGGAGGGGTAAAACCCCATTTTCTCTCTCTGGACAACACCATTTCCCTCTATCTCAACCTCCCTCCTCACTCCAGTGGATCCCCAGGGCATCCAAGGCCACCACCCCTTTGTTTACTCCTCCCCAGACCCCCTGGACACTAGTGGCCACGCCCTGGGCGCCAAAAATATGCCAATGCCAGCCATATGCGTGCTCTGGAGCGCGCTACAGTGCACCAGGGCACTATAGCCGCGTCCTACCCGAGGCTTCTGACCACCTAGGGCCCTCCCCTGGTGTCCCCCGAGGCCGCCTCGGCATCCGGGACACAAAAGACGGTCAGCCCCTCCTCCTTCTCCCTCCTATGGCCTCCCTCGCATGCGCGCCGGCCGCCTGCAAGCTCCAATGGCCGGCCTCGTACGCGCGAGCACCAGGGCCTCGCCCCGCTCCCTCTCTCTCTTCCTAGCACCCTACGCGACTCCCATGAACGCCGAAGACAGCTCCTCTCCCTCCCTCCTGGCCTCCCGAGCCGTCGCCACGGCCACCCGTGCGCTGCGTCTATGGTGAGCTACGGGTCGGCTATTTAAGGCCACCCCAGAGCCCTCTCCGGCCTTCGTTCGCCCTCTCTCCCTCCCCTGGACCCCCCGGACCGCGCCATTCTTCCTCCCGCGCCCTCCAACCTCGTCCATGGCCGGAGCCTAGCCGCCGGACTCCGCCTAAATTCGCGCCCACCTCTCCTCCTCCTTCCCTCTGGACCGCACTAGAGCCTCACCACCATCACCGCGAGCCCCTCCCATGCTTCTCCCTCTCCTCCCGGTGGCCGTAGCGTCGTAACCACCACCGCCGCCGACCTCCTCCGCCGCGGCCAACGCCGTGCTCGACCCGGAACTCCTCCGAGGTCGTGCCACCCATGGATGGGTGTGGCATCACCTCCTGAGCACGCTGGTGGGCAGAGCATCGCCGGAGACGCCCTGTAGCGCCGGCGACCGGCGTCGAGTGCCTCCTCTGTCACCTGTCGCACCGCGCGGGAGGTTGAGGACAAACCTGCAGGCGGGGCCCGTCCGTCAGTGGCCCAACCACCGGGCCACGCTGGCAAGTGGAGGCGGGTTCGGCGCCTCCCGCGTCCCCGCAGCGAAGGCGCACTCCGCGTGGGCGCCTTCGACGTCGCCCTGCCACCCGCGCAGCTGGGCCGGCCCATGATCTATCCGCCGCCCTGAGCGCAGGATAAGGTTAAGACCTTTTTTCCTTTTTCCTTTTTCAGTCAACTTCAAAAATCCATAGATTATTTATTCTAAGTCCAAATTTGATGATTCAAATTTCTAGTAGCTCATAAAATCATGATCTATCTCATGATGCAACTTGCACAGTTTTCCAGAAGCATTTCCTTCACAAATATTTATCAAATCCTATTTTTCCTATTTCTGTGATGAACTTTAGAAAATCACGGAGAGCCCATCTTTGATCCAAATGCCATGATTCAAATTCCTAGATGTTTCTAAGTTCAAAACTTAGTTTTTGAACATTTTTACTAATACTTTCTATATCACCTCAAATAATGGTCTATTTCTTCATATTTGTCAACTTTGTAAATTCTTAGGAAAATCATTTCAACTCCAAATCCAGTGAAACCAATTCCTAGATGCTTCAAAAATTATCCCTTGTTAGATGGGTGCCTTTGCTCATATTTCAAAAATATGTTCTGTACACTTCTTGCAATTCCATAAACCCCTTGATTCCATCATATCAAAATGATTAGAAATATCCACTGACCCAATTCCCATGAAACCACTCTGGTTGTTTTTCCTATAACCAGAGGTGTCCTAGAAAAGTCAAATCAATATTTTTGGAGCACTTTTATTTCTGCCTTGTTGTGTTGCTTATTGTGGTTGCTTTCAACGATAGTTGACGAAGTAGATGAAATGCTCGGAGTTGGACCAGAGATATTTGAAGACCTCGAAGACTTTGTTAAAACAGGCAAGGAGCCCTTTGACCATGTCTATGAAACCCTTTTTATGCATTCCATATGGCACTTTATTATTGTTGCATCGGAATCGTGATGAGAGGGGAGCCACTTTGGTGGGTTGCCCTCATCTCCTCCTTATTGATACTTGCATTGTGCATGACCCTACCTCCTTATGAGGGTTATGCCGGTGGAAGTAGATAGGATGCTAAGTAGTGCTACGCTAAAGGGACGGGAAAATGCATGGTGATGGAGACAAGTACTTTCAAAGGACTTTTCGAAAACCCCGTCAGGTGCCACTTATGCCCGAGGGAGGCAATGAAATGGGTAACCACTTGATGACGAAGTGGTGTACTGAGGCAAGTGTGTGTGTTGTTTTCGAAAACGGATTAGATTTAAGATTTGTCGACTGTCCCAACCATCCATGCGCAACCACTCTACCTTTATATGGGAAAGGGCATTATTGATTACCTAGACCGATACTAGCTTGGAGCCTGCGTTAGTAGTGACAGGGGAGAGTTGGTGCTCTCTCTCGGGACGGGGCCATGCCAGGTAGGGCGGCCAAGAACATTTTTATGGGGCACCGGACACACCGTTGGTACCCCGTGCCAGTGGTAGGTGATGAATATAGGAGCGAGGCTCCACAATTTCAAGTTGTGAAATGTTGGGCACGGGGGTTACTACCAATCGAGTGGACTCCATGTTAGTGTCGTCTAGGGAAAGATAGTGATCGGGTGCTTACCCCGGGTACTTGAGGTACCGCGGGTCGTGGATGACACGGAAGTTCCCCGGATCTTGTGGGTAAAGTGTGCAACCTCTGCAGAGTGTAAAACTATTCGAATAGCCGTGCCCACGGACAAGGACAGTTGGGCGGTGCTGCTTAAACTACGTCCACATGTTTTCGAACCAGCATGAGTGATTGGATAAGTGGGAGGAACCACTCGGATCAAGTCATGACAGAGTTGGGTTGGTGCCCACTCTTTTTATGTTGATACCACTACTTGGGTCAAGTCAAAGGACTTGACATGATTGAGTTGGGTTGGTGCCCACTCTATTTATGTTGATATATGTAACCTGTCCTTATGGTTACTTGAATTCTCCTGATGCAAGTCCTACAAGTCGTTGAACATGTCATTGCACTCAAAAACTAGCTTTCCACAAAAATTTACCTATATCATGCATTGTTGTACCTTGAACCAAAACATGGGTTGCTTGCGAGTACATTCAAAGTACTCATTGGCTTGCCACTGGTTATTTTATTGGCCAGGCATGAAAGAACAGGATATGATGAAGAATACTTTGGTGACGAACATGCGAGCTAGGACGCTTCCCAGTCAGAATGCCTGTAGGGTTAAGGCAGATGGCATGGGTCCCAGTTGTCGACGAAGATTTCCGCTGCGATGTTATACTCAAGACTTGACCATAATGGTCCTACTTGTGTAAGACGGTATGTATGGATGTAAGACTCTTGTTATTCAGCTTCTGTGTGTTCAGTGAGCATTGATCTCTGGGATCATTGTACACTTACATTTGGTGATCACGACCTATGAGTCGGGGTCCCCACAGAGCTGGTATCAGAGCCATCCTGACTGTAGGAAGCCTTAGTTAGCATGGTCGTTAGTTAGGGTAAAACTATTTCCAAAACTACTACTAATTTTCAAAACTATCTATGCTTCTCTTCCCTTCTCAGTTTTTCGAAAACTAAGGTATACTTTCCTTATTGATCTCTTCCCCTTCAAAACCTTTGGTCGCTAGAACCCTTATGCCTCTAACCACTGGATTCTTTGTAATCCTCATGGATAATCTAGAAGGAAGATGCCTTTCCAGACATTCACCCACATCTCCTGAACACAAGATTGGCGACATCACAACAAGACGATACCAACAGAAGATACACCTTGAAGAATGAGGACCTGAAGACCCAAGAGATGGTGACACTTTTGAATTTGCCCCAGGATGATGCAATGTTAGCCTATGATGATCATGGCATAGGATATGCAAGATCATGGTATACATCGCTAATAGAGCAATCATGTCCTTACCGTTGTTGTATCGGCAACCACCGGTGGATGAGAACCTCGCCATCTGGCCCGCCTCACTATAGTGAGCAGGAAAACGGTTCTCTTCATCCCCCGCTCTTGGTGTCGATGTTTTCATCAACATAACCGACGTGTTGGACCTCTATTATGCCTTGTTAATACCATTGCATAAGGGATTACCTACTTGGTACCATCGACGCCTTAGAAGACAAAAAGGGGTTGTCATGATTAAGAAGACAATAGAAGGCCGAGTCAATGTCTGCTATGAGGGGCCGCCTTCACCCCATCACTTCAAAAGGCGAGAAGTTGTTGAAGACTCTTCAGGATCAACCCAGATCGTTTCGTCGAACAACTACAAGAGACGTGGCAACACCTGAGGAAAACTCAGAAGACTGCATGAGGCACAAGGCGCGACTACTGAATCCGAGAACCCCTAGGGTAGGATGAGTCGTGTACCCCCTATGCGCAGTCGAGTCCGTATGATGGTTCGAATAGAACCATGATTGTGTGTTGTTTGTTTTTACTTGGTTGTGTTTTGATATCAGTCGCCCTTTTTGCCCTAGGCAACAAGTACGCAACTATATCACCTGCCTTATTTTGTTGTTTGTGTTTGGTCCTTTTGGCACCCGTCTGGTTGCACTTGCACTATAGAACCCCCCTTTAGGCATTCCCCTCCTCTATGCTACTTTTCCCCTCTCATTTCTCTCCTCAACTAAAGACCGGCAAGACAAGATACACCAAGGATTCTACTTTGGCAACCAGCTAGCACTGAAGACTTTTACTACAGCCTCCTCGACCAAGTGTAACCCCGTAGAATTATGTTTACCCCCCAAGACTGTGAACCCATCCCTTGACCCTTCGAGACTTCACGAGATACCCCAGCTTGAGTCCTTAACCATGTGCTTAACCCATAGAATTGCAAGAGAACCAATTAAGCCTCTGTAACCTTGCTTATCACTGGGTTCATTATGGAACTAGTGGACATAGTGAACGAGCGCATTGTCATCCTAATATAGCACAAGAGTTGATGCTTTCGGTGGTATAAGGTTATGTGTTTAAAGGACTGGATAGAACAGTTGGCATCTCAGGAACCGTGCTTAAGGATATGGTGACAAACGTCCGCTCGCACACTAGAATCCTTGAAACCCTTAAGCCCCACCAAGCCACGATATGGTCGGAATCACAACCATGGGCTTTGGCTCTAGGACAAGGAAACCTTGGCCAATACCCAACCATGACCACCACTGATACCCCAACCTATACCCTATGTACCCCGTGGGCAAGTCTTCACGGAGTACTCGGACAAGTAGTTGTCATCCTCCCTTGATGACATACTTGTCTACCCGACGACGGAAGAAGAATCACTGGGCTGGTGAAGAAAACATTTGAAGACCGCCATGCCAAGGAGGAAGAACTGTACCAACCACCATCGCCAAGAAATAAACGTCCGCGTTGAAGACCAGGTGCATCTGCAAGCCCCTTCACTCAATGGAACCAAGCATTTCTATGTCAAAGGGTCAAAGCTAAATATCAGCGACCTGCTGGATTGCTCCAACCACTCAAGGTTCCCGAGTGGAAATGGGATCAAGTCAGAATGGATTTCATCACTGGACTACCTAGGTCAAACAAGGGACATGACTCCATCTGGGTCATAGTCGATCACCTGACTAAAGTAGCCCATTTCATTCCTGTGAAGACCACTTATGAGGGAAATCAGCTAGCCAGCCTCTACATCAACAGAATTGTAAGCCTTCATGGTGTTCCCAAGGAGATTGTGTCAGACCGGAGGCCAGACAGAACAAGTGAATCAGATACTCGAAGACACGCTCCGAGCCTGTGTCTTAGCATATGGAGCTAAGAGGGAAGATTGCCTCCCTTTCGCCGAGTTCTCCTACAACAACAGTTATCAGTCAAGCCTTCGGATGGCACCATTTGAGGTGTTGTACGGGCGCAAGTGCCACACACCCCTCAATTGGTCAGAAACCGGAGAAGGACTAATATTTGGGCCTGAGATCCTCCGTGAAGCAGAAGAGCAAGTTCAACTAGTCAGAGAACAACTGAAGGCCGCTAAGTCCAGACAGAAGAGATATGCTGACAGTCTTCGCCGACAAGTGGCCTTCCAAGTCGGAGACCATGTATACCTGCAAGTAACTCCTCTTAAGGGGACCAAGCGTTTCCACGTTAAGGGAAAACTCGCACCAAGATTTATCGGCCCCTTCGAGATCACTGCACGACGAGGAGAAGTGGCTTGCCAGCTGGAACTACCACCTGAACTACCCGATGTGCACAACGTATTCCACGTGTCACAACTTCGGAAGTGTCTCCAAGTCCCAGGCAAGCCTAATCTCTGCAAGGACATCAAACACCGAACCATTGACCCCCAGCCCATTATGACCTACACGAGAGACCCCAATTGCAATCTGGATCAAGCAGGACGACAAACACGAAGCCACGCCATTGAGTACTTCAAGGTTCAATGGAGCACCAAACGGAAGCAGAAGCAGTATGAGGACGTGAAGACTACCCCAAGTCCAAGTTTTCATAATCCTTTCCGCGCTAGTCTGGGAATCTCGGGGACGAGATTCTTGTAAGGGGGGTAGGTCTGTCACACCCTGATTTTTATGCCACAACACTTAAGCTATTTAATCATGATAAAATGAGGTTTTACAAAAACTTTTGAGTGTTTTGGACCTTGCCTTGTTTGGATTTTGTCTGTTGTTTGCAAGTGCTCTAAAAATCAAACAAATCCTCCAACTTGTATACTCCTTCTGCTTGATCCAAAAACTTTTCCCAATGATCATACCATGTGTATAGAGAAATAAAATATTTCCTTACAAAAATAATTTGGCCAAAAAGTACTTTCTAAAATTAGTTTTCCAAAACCCCTTGAATTGAGATTTGCACTGCAAGTACTTGATTTGAGGTGTGAAAAATCTTTCGAAAAGTATATTTGAAACCTATTAGATATAGGACTCCCATAAACCACAAAAGTATAATTTTAAAAGCTAATTTTCTTATTTTATTTAAAAGCTTTTTCCTAAGGCCAGAAATGGTCTTTAATAGGGAAAAATTATTTCAATGTTTCAAAAATATTTGAGAAAATTTAGGGAAACTCAATGGACATATATTGTCCATATATAAGAGTTTCAACACATGGTCATGATTCAAAATACTGGACAAAACCTCCCAAAACCAGTTCTGCACATTTCAAGGATTTGAAATATTTCTACAGGAAATATTTTCATAAAAATCCAAGAAAGTTCTAACATGTCACATATGACATTTTTGATGATCTTGCCAAGCCTCATGTCATGGAGAATAGTATAACCCCATGAAATCTCCTCAAAACCATTTCTGTCCATTTTGAAGTTTGAGCAACTTTACATTGTCAAACATGTCCAAATGCTCTCAAACTTGGTGAACATGCTCAAATGGTCTAATTATTCATCTCTACCAAATGGCACAAGTTGGAGAGAATGTTATCTTGACCAAAGTGCCCCAAAACCCTCTCTGACCAGAATCAAATTTGAACAACTCTACATTGGCAACTTTCTCCTTTTCATCACAATTTTTGTGGTCATGTTCAAATCCTCAAATGATGACACTACACCAAGTGGTGCATCAAGGAGAATTGATTTGCATGACTAAATCTTGGTAAAGCCATTTCTGCTAATTTCTAGGGTTTGCCAAAGTTACATTGGCAACTTTTCCCAAATGAGCTCAAATTTGGTGGCACATCCTATTTCTAAGTGTCTTTCCATCCTGTTAAGTATCATGGCAATTGGAGTTCATTAGCTTTCCCAAACCATTATCAAACACCTTCTGACATTTTGCAAAAGCCACTGTTTTGACCCCTTCCACTATTCTTGGTAAGCTCCAGTTTTTACCACAGCCCCTCCTAGTCCCGTTGCACCTCTTGTAGCAATGGAAAACCCATAGCTCAATTATTGCAGGGGTAAAACCCCATTTTCTCTCTCTGGACAGCACCATTTCCCTCTCTCTCAACCTCCCTCCTCACTCCAGTGGATCCCCAGGGCATCCAAGGCCACCACCCCTTTGTTTACTCCTCCCCTGACCCCCTGGACACTAGTGGCCACGCCCTGGGCGCCAAAAATATGCCAATGACAGCCATATGCGTGCTCTGGAGCGCGCTACAGTGCTCCAGGGCACTGTAGCCGCGTCCTACCCGAGGCTTCTGACCACCTAGGGCCCTCCCCTGGTGTCCCCCGAGGCCGCCTCGGAGTCCGGGCCACACAAGACGGTCAGCCCCCTCCTCCTTCTCCCTCCTATGGCCTCCCTCGCACGCGCGCCGGCCGCCTGCAAGCTCCAATGCCCGGCCTCGCACGCGCGAGCACCAGGGCCTCGCCCCGCTCCCTCTCTCTCTTCCTGGCACCCTACGCGACTCCCATGAACGCCGAAGACAGCTCCTCTCCCTCCCTCCTAGCCTCCCGAGCCATTGCCATGGCCACCCGTGTGCCGCGTCCACGGTGAGCTACGGGTCGGCTATTTAAGGCCACCCCCGAGCCCTCTCCGGCCTCCGTTCGCCCTCTCTCCCTCCCCTGGACCCCCCGGACCGCGCCATTCTTCCTCCCGCGCCCTCCAACCTCGTCCATGGCCGGAGCCGAGCCGCCGGACTCCGCCTAAATTCGCGCCCACCTCTCCTCCTCCTTCCCTCTGGACCGCACTAGAGCCTCACCACCATCACTGCGAGCCCCTCCCGTGCTTCTCCCTCTCCTCCCGGTGGCCGTAGCATCATAACCACCACCGCCGCCGACCTCCTCCGCAGCGGCCAACGCCATGCTCGACCCAGAACTCCTCCGCAGTCATGCCACCCATGGATGGGCGCGGCATCACCTCCTGAGCACACCGGTGGGCAGAGCATCGCCGGAGACGCCCTGTAGCGCCGGCGACCAGCGTCGAGTGCCTCCTCTGTCGTCTGTCGCACTGCGCGGGAGGTTGAGGACAAACCTGCAGGCGGGGCCCGCCTGTCAGTGGCCCAACCACCGGGCCACGCTGGCAAGTGGAGGCGGGTTCGGCACCTCCCGCGTCCCCGCAGCGAAGGTGCACTCCGCGTGGGCGCCTTCGACGTCGCCCTGCCACCCGCGCAGCTGGGCCGGCCCACGATCTATCCGCCGCCCTGAGCGCAGGATAAGGTTAAGACCTTTTTCCTTTTTCCTTTTTCAGTCAACTTCAAAAATCCATAGATTATTTATTCTAAGTCCAAATTTGATGATTCAAATTTCCAGTAGCTCATAAAATCATGATCTATCTCATGATGCAACTTGCACATTTTTCCAGAAGCATTTCCTTCACAAATATTTATCAAATCCTATTTTTCCTATTTCTGTGATGAACTTTAGAAAATCACAAAGAGCCCATCTTTGATCCAAATGCCATGATTCGAATTCCTAGATGTTTCTAAGTTCAAAACTTAGTTTTTGAACATTTTTACTAATACTTTCTGTATCACCTCAAATAATGGTCTATTTCTTCATATTTGTCAACTTTGTAAATTCTTAGGAAAATCATTTCAACTCCAAATCCAGTGAAACCAATTCCTAGATGCTTCAAAAATCATCCCAGGTTAGATGGGTGCCTTTGCTCATTTTTCAAAAATATGTTCTGTACACTTCTTGCAATTCCATAAACCCCTTGATTCCATCATATCAAAATGATTAGAAATATCCACTGGCCCAATTCCCATGAAACCACTCTGGTTGTTTTTCCTATAACCAGAGGTGTCCTAGAAAAGTCAAATCAATATTTTTGGAGCACTTTTATTTCTGCCTTGTTGTGTTGCTTATTATGGTTGCTTTCGACGATAGTTGATGAAGTAGACGAACTGCTCGGAGTTGGACCAGAGATATTTGAAGACCTCCAAGACTTTGTTAAAATAGGCAAGCAGCCCTTTGACCATGTCTATGAAACCCTTTTTATGCATTCCATATGGCACTTTATTATTGTTGCATCGGAATCGTGATGAGAGGGGAGCCACTTTGGTGGGTTGCCCTCATCTCCTCCTTATTGATACTTGCATTGTGCATGACCCTACCTCCTTATGAGAGTTATGCCGGTGGGAGTAGATAGGATGCTAAGTAGTGCTATGCTAAACGGACGGGAAAATGCATGGTGATGGAGACAAGTACTTTCAAAGGACTTTTCGAAAACCCCGTCGGGTGCCACTTATGCCCGAGGGAGGCAATGAAATGGGTAACCACTTGATGACGAAGTGGTGTACCGAGGCAAGTGTGTGTGTTGTTTTCGAAAACGGATTAGATTTAAGATTTGTCGATTGTCCCAACCATACATGCGCAACTACTCTACCCTTATATGGGAAAGGGCATTATTGATTACCTAGACCGATACTAGCTTGGAGCCCGCATTACTAGTGACAGGGGAGAGTTGGTGCTCTCTCTCGGGACGGGGCCGTGCCAGGTAGGGCGGCCAAGAACATTTTTATGGGGCACCGAACACACCGTTGGTACCCCGTGCCAGTGGTAGGTGATGAATATAGGAGCGAGGCTCCACAATTTCAGGTTGTGAAATGTTGGGCACGGGGGTTACTACCAATCGAGTGGACTCCATGTTAGTGTCGTCTAGGGAAAGATAGTGATTGGGTGCTTACCCCGGGTACTTGAGGTACCGCGGGTCGTGGATGACACGGAAGTTCCCCGGATCTTGTGGGTAAAGTGTGCAACCTCTGCAGAGTGTAAAACTATTCGAATAGCCGTGTCCACGGACAAGGACAGTTGGGCGGTGCTGCTTAAACTACTTCCACATGTTTTCGAACCAGCATGAGTGATTGGATAAGTGGGAGGAACCACTCGGGTCAAGTCATGATAGAGTTGGGTTGGTGCCCACTCTTTTTATGTTGATACCACTACTTGGGTCAAGTCAAAGGACTTGACGTGATTGAGTTGGGTTGGTGCCCACTCTATTTATGTTGATATCTGTAACTTGTCCTTATGGTTACTTGAATTCTCCTGATGCATGTCCTACGAGTCGTTGAACATGTCATTGCACTCAAAAACTAGCTTTTCGCAAAAATGTACCTATATCATGCATTGTTGTACCTTGAACCAAAACATGGGTTGCTTGCGAGTACATTCAAAGTACTCATTGGCTTGCCACTGGTTATTTTATTAGCCAGGCATGAAAGAACAGGATATGATGAAGAATACTTCGGTGACGAACATGCGAGCTAGGACGCTTCCCAGTCAGAATGCCTGTAGGGTTAGGGCAGATGGCATGGGTCCTAGTTGTCGACGAAGATTTCCGCTGCGATGTTATACTCAAGACTTGACCATAATGGTCCTACTTGTGTAAGACGGTATGTATGGATGTAAGACTGTTGTTATTCAGCTTCTGTGTGTTCAGTGAGCATTGATCTCTGGGATCACTGTACACTTACATTTGGTGATCACGACCTATGAGTCGGGGTCCCCACACCTAGCGTCGCGGTTTTTTATAATATCAATAAGTGGCACTTCCAAGGCTACTGTAATCGAACACTCTTGAAAGTAGTGTCGCAGTTTCCGCGATGCCATGAATACCGCATATGCTATCTTTTGGTAATGCGGGTACCATGATTTGCATGGAGTGAGGACAGTGTATACATAGTATACCGGCTTTTGAAGAGGGAATTTGTGTCCGTCCGCTTCCCGTTCGACAACAAGCACCGCGCTTACAACTTGATTAGTTGCCGCAATGCACAACTGTTGGGGAACGTAGTAATTTCAAAAAATTTCCTACGCACACGCAAGATCATGGTGATGCACAGCAACGAGAGGGGAGAGTGTTGTCTACGTACCAACGCAGACCGACTGCGGAAGCGATCACACAACGTAGAGGAAGTAGTCGTACGTCTTCTTCCCGATCCGACCGATCCAAGCACCGTTACTCCGGCACCTCCGAGTTCTTAGCACACGTTCAGCTCGATGACGTTCCTCGGGCTCCGATCCAGCAAAGCGTCGAGGAAGAGTTCCGTCAGCACGACGGCGTGGTGATGATCTTGATGTACTACCGACGCAGGGCTTCGCCTAAGCACTGTAACGGTATGATCGAGGTGGAATTTGGTGGCAGGGGGCACCGCACACGGCTAAGGAACGATCTCAAGGATCAAGTTGTGTCTTGGGGTGTCCCCTGCCCCCGTATATAAAGGCTGGAGGGAGGGGGGCTGGCCGGCCAAAGAGGGGGAGGCGCAGGAGGAGTCCTACTCCCACCGGGAGTAGGACTCCCCCCTCCAATCCTATTCCAACTAGGACTCCTTGGGAAAAAGGGAGAGGGAAAGAGAGAGAGGTGGCCGGCCACCTCTCCTAGTCCTAATAGGACTAGGGGAGGGGGGGAGGTGCGCAGCCCTCCTTGGCAGCCCCTTTCACCTTTCCACAATGGCCCATGTAGGCCCATTTGGCTCCCGGGGGGTTCCGGTAACCCTCCCGGTAATCCGGTAAAATCCCGATTTCACCCGGAACACTTCCGGTGTCCAAACATAGGCTTCCAATATATCAATCTTTACGTCTCGACCATTTCGAGACTCCTCGTCATGTCCGTGATCTCATCCGGGACTCCGAACAACCTTCGGTACATCGAAATGCATAAACTCATAATAACTGTCATCGTAACGTTAAGCGTGCGGACCCTACGGTTCGAGAACAATGTAGACATGACCGAGACACGTCTCCGGTCAATAACCAATAGCGGGACCTGGATGCCCATATTGGCTCCTACATATTCTACGAAGATCTTTATCGGTCAGACCGCATAACAACATACGTTGTTCCCTTTGTCATCGGTATGTTACTTGCCCGAGATTCGATCGTCGGTATCCAATACCTAGTTCAATCTCGTTACTGGCAAGTCTCTTTACTCGTTCCGTAATACATCATCTCATAACTAACATCTTTAGTTATTATGCTTTCAAGGCTTATGTGATGTGTACTACCGAGAGGGCCCAGAGATACCTCTCCGACAATCGGAGTGACAAACCCTAATCTCGAAATACGCCAACCCAACATCTACCATTGGAGACACCTGTAGTACTCCTTTATAATCACCCAGTTACGTTGTGACGTTTGGTAGTACCCAAAGTGTTCCTCCGGTAAACGGGAGTTGCATAATCTCATAGTTATAGGAACATGTATAAGTCATGAAGAAAGCAATAGCAGCATACTAAACGATCGGGTGCTAAGCTAATGGAATGGGTCATGTCAATCAGATCATTCAACTAATGATGTGACCTCGTTAATCAAATAACAACTCTTTGTTCATGGTTAGGAAACATAACCATCTTTGATTAACGAGCTAGTCAAGTAGAGGCATACTAGTGACACTCTGTTGGTCTATGTATTCACACATGTATTATGTTTCCGGTTAATACAATTCTAGCATGAATAATAAACATTTATCATGATATAAGGAAATAAATAATAACTTTATTATTGCCTCTAGGGCATATTTCCTTCAGTCTCCCACTTGCACTAGAGACAATAATCTAGTTCACATCGCCATGTGATTTAGCAGCAATGGTTCACATCACCATGTGATTAACACCCATAGTTCACATCGTCATGTGACCAACACTCAAAGGGATTACTAGAGTCAGCAATCTAGTTCACATATCTATGTGATTAACACCCAAAGAGTACTAAGGTGTGATCATGTTTTGCTTGTGAGATAATTTTAGTCAACGGGTCTGTCACATTCAGATCCGTAAGTATTTTGCAAGTTCTATGTCTACAATGCTCTACACGGAGCTACTCTAGCTAATTGCTCCCACTTTCAATATGTATCCAGATTTAGAATCATCTGGATCAGTGTCAAAAACTTGCATCGACGTAACCCTTTACGACGAACCTTTTTGTCACGTCCAGAATCGAGAAACATTTCCTTATTTCACTAAGGATAATTCTGACCGCTGTCCAGTGATCTACTCCTAGATCACTATTGTACTCCCTTGCCAAATCAGTGCAGGGTATACAATAGATCCGGTACACAGCATGGCATACTTTATAGAACCTATGAATGAGGCATAGGGAATGACTTTCATTCTCTTTCTATCTTCTGTCGTGGTCGGGCTTTGAGTCTTTACTCAACTTCATACCTTGTAACACAGGCAAGAAACTTTTTTTCTTTGACTGTTCCATTTTGAACTACTTCAAAATCTTGTCAAGGTATGTACTTATTGAAAAACTTATCAAGCGTCTTGATCTATCTCTATAGATCTTGAAGCTCAATATGTAAGCAGCTTTACCGAAGTCTTTCTTTGAAAAACTCCTTTCAAACACTCCTTTTATGCTTTACAGAATAATTCTACATTATTTCCGATCAACAATATGTCATTCACATATACTTATCAGAAATGCTGTAGTGCTCCCACTCACTTTCTCGTAAATACAGGCTTCAAAGCAAGTCTGTATAAAACTATATGCTTTGATCAACTCATCAAAGCATGTATTCCAACTCTGAGATGCTTGTACCAGTCCATAGATGAATCGCTGGAGCTTGCATATTTTGTTAGCACCTTTAGGATTGACAAAACCTACTGGTTGCATCATATACAACTCTTCTTTAAGAAATCCATTAAGGAATGCAGTTTTGTTTATCCATTTGCCAGATTTCATAAAATGCGGCAATTGCTAACATGATTCGGACAGACTTAAGCATAGATACGAGTGAGAGAATCGCATCGTAGTCAACACCTTGAACTTGTCGAAAACCATTTGCGACAATTCTAGCTTTGTAGATAGTAACACTACTATCAGCGTCCGTCTTCGTCTTGAAGATCCATTTATTTTCTATGGCTTGCCGATCATCAGGCAAATCCATCAAAGTCCATACTTTGTTCTCATACATGGATCATATCTCAGATTTCATGGCCTCAAACCATTTCGCGGAATCTGGGCTCATCATCGCTTCCTCATAGTTCGTAGGTTCATCATGATCTAGTAGCATGACTTCCAGAGAAGGATTACCGTACCACTCTGGCGTGGATCTTACTCTGGTTTACCTACAAGGTTCGGTAGTAACTTGATCTGAAGTTACATGATCATCATCATTAGCTTCCTCACTAATTGGTGTAGGCGTCACAGAAACAGTTTTCTGTGATGTACTACTTTCCAATAAGGGAGCAGGTACAGTTACCTCATCAAGTTCTACTTTCCTCCCACTCACTTCTTTCGAGAGAAACTCCTTCTCCAGAAAGTTTCCGAATTTTAGCAACAAAAGTCTTGCCTTCGGATCTGTGATAGAAGGTGTATCCAATAGTTTCCTTTGGATATCCTATGAAGACGCACTTCTCCGATTTGAGTTTGAGCTTATCAGGACGAAACTTTTTTCATATAAGCATCGCAACCCCAAATTTTTAAGAAACGACAGCTTAGGTTTCTTGCCAAACCATAGTTCACACGGTGTCATCTCAACGGATTTAGATGGTGCCCTATTTAACGTGAATGCAGCTGTCTCTAATGCATAACCCCAAAACGATAATGGTAGATCGGTAAGATACATCATAGATTGCACTATATCCAATAAAGTACGGTTATGACGTTAGGACACACCATTATGCTGTGGTGTTCCATGTGGCATGATTTTGTGAAACTATTCCACATTGTTTTAATTGAAGACCAAACTCGTAACTCAAATATTTTACCTCTGCGATCATATCGTAGAAACTTTTATTTTCTTGTCACGATGATTTTCAACTTCACTCTGAAATTCTTTGAACTTTTCAAATGTTTCAGACTTATGTTTCATCAAGTAGATATACTCATATCTGCTCAAATCATCTGTGAAGATCAGAAAATAATGATACCTGTCGCGAGCCTCAATATTCATCGGACCACATACATCAGTATGTATGATTTCCAACAAATCTGTTGCTCGCTCCATTGTTCCGAAGAACGTAGTTTTAGTCATCTTGCCCAAAAGGCATGGTTCGCAAGCATCAAGTGATTCATAATCAAGTGATTTCGAAAGCCCATCAACATGGAGTTTCTTCATGCTCTTTATACCAATATGACCTAAACAGCAGTGCCACAAATAAGTTGCACTATCATTATTAACTTTGAATCTTTTTGGTTTCAATATTATAAATATGTGTATCACTATGATCGAGATCCAACGAACTTGTTTCATTGGGTGTATGACCATCGAAGGTTTTATTCATGTAAACAGAACAACAATTATTCTCTGATTTTAATGAATAACCGTATTGCAATAAACATGATCAAATCATATTCACGCTCAACGCAAAAACCAAATAACACTTATTTAAGTTCAACACTAATCCCGAAAGTATAGGGGAGTGTGCGATGATGATCATATCAATCTTGGAACTACTTCCAACACACATTGTCACTTCACCCTTAACTAGTCTCTGTTTATTCTGCAACTCCCGTTTCGAGTTACTAATCTTAGCAACTGAACTAGCATCAAATATTGAGGGGTTGCTATAAACACTAGTATAGTACACATCAATAACATGTATATCAAATATACTTATGTTCACTTTGCCATCCTACTTATCCGCCAATCACTTGGGGTAGTTCCGCTTCCAGTGACCAGTCCCTTTGCAGTAGAATCACTTAGTCTCAGGCTTAGGATCAGACTTGGGCTTCTTCACTTGAGCAGCAACTTGCTTGCCGTTCTTCTTGAAGTTCCCCTTCTTCCCTTTGCCCTTTTCTTGAAACTAGTGGTCTTGTCAACCATCAACACTTGATGTTTTTCTTGATTTCTACCTTCGTTGATTTCAGCATCACGAAGAGCTTGGGAGTTGTTTCCGTTATCCCTTGCATATTATAGTTCATCACGAAGTTCTACTAACTTAGTGATGATGACTAGAGAATTCTGTCAATCACTATCTTATCTGGAAGATTAACTCCCACTTGATTCAAGCGATTGTAGTACCCAGACAATCTGAGCACATGCTCACTAGTTGAGCGATTCTCCTCCATCTTTTAGTTATAGAACTTGCTGGAGACTTCATGTCTCTCAACTCGGGTATTTGCTTGAAATATTAACTTCAACTCCTGGAACATCTCATATGGTCCATGACGTTCAAAACGTCTTTGAAGTCCCGATTCTAAGCCGTTAAGCATGGTGCACTAAACTATCAAGTAGTCATCATATTGAGCTAGCCAAACGTTCATAACGTCTGCATCTGCTCCTGCAATAGGTCTGTCACCTAGCGGTGCATCAAGGACATAATCTTCTGTGCAGCAATGAGGATAAACCTCAGATCACGGATCCAATCCGCATCATTGCTACTAACATCTTTCAACACAATTTTCTCTAGGAACATATCAAAATAAACACAGGGAAGCAACAACGCGAGCTATTGATCTACAACATGATTTGCAAAATACTACCAGGACTAAGTTCATGATAAATTTAAGTTCAATTTAATCATATTACTTAAGAACTCCCACTTAGATAGATATCCCTCTAATCCTCTAAGTGATCACGTGATCCAAATCAACTAAACCATAACCGATCATCACGTGAGATGGAGTAGTTTTCAGTGGTGAACATCAATATGTTGATCATATCTACTATATGATTCACGCTCGACCTTTCGGTCTCCGTGTTCTGAGGCCATATCTGTATATGCTTGGCTCGTCAAGTATAACCTGAGTATTCCGCGTGTGCAACTGTTTTGCACCCGTTGTATTTGAACGTAGAGCCTATCACACCCGATCATCACGTGGTGTCTCAGCACGAAGAACTTTTGCAACGGTGCATACTCAGGGAGAACACTTCTTGATAATTTAGTGAGAGATCATCTTATAATGCTACCGTCAATCAAAGCAAGATAAGATGCATAAAAGGATAAACATCACATGCAATCAATATAAGTGATATGATATGGCCATCATCATCTTGTGCTTTGTGATCTCCATCTCCGAAGCACCGTCATGATCACCATCGTCACCGGCGCGACACCTTGATCTCCATCGTAGCATCGTTGTCGTCTCGCCAATCTTATGCTTCCACGACTATCACTACCGCTTAGCAATAAAGTAAAGCATTACATCGCGATTGCATTGCATACAATAAAGCGACAACCATATGGCTCCTGCCAGTTGCCGATAACTCGGTTACAAAACATGATCATCTCATACAATAAAATCAGCATCATGCCTTGACCATATCACATCACAACATGCCCTGCAAAAACAAGTTAGACGTCCTCTACTTTGTTGTTGCAAGTTTTACATGGCTGCTACGGGCTTAAGTAAGAACTCATCTCACCTACGCATCAAAACCACAACGATAGTTCGTCAAATAGACTCCGTTTTAACCTTCTCAAGGACCGGGCGTAGTCACACTTGGTTCAACTAAAGTTGGAGAGACAGTCTTCCGCAAGCCATCTATGTGCAAAGCACGTCGAGGGAACCGGTCTCGCGTAAGAGTACGCGTAAGGTTGGTCCGGATCGTCTCGTCCAACAATACCGCCGAACCAAAGTATGACATGCTGGTAGGCAGTATGACTTGTATCGCCCACAACTCACTTGTGTTCTACTCGTGCAAATAACATCAAACCATAAAACCTAGGCTCTGATACCACTGTTGGGGAACGCAGTAATTTCAAAAAAAATCCTACGCACATGCAAGATCATGGTGATGCACAGCAATGAGAGGGGAGAGTGTTGTCTACGTACCAACGCAGACCGACTGCGGAAGCGATCACACAACATGGAGGAAGTAGTCGTACGTCTTCTTCCCGATCCGACCGATCCAAGCACCGTTACTCCGGCACCTCCGAGTTCTTAGCACACGTTCAGCTCGATGACGTTCCTCGGGCTCCGATCCAGCAAAGCGTCGAGGAAGAGTTCCGTCAGCACGACGGCGTGGTGACGATCTTGATGTACTACCGACGCAGGGCTTCGCCTAAGCACTGTAACGGTATGATCGAGGTGGAATTTGGTGGCAGGGGGCACCGCACACGGCTAAGGAACGATCTCAAGGATCAAGTTGTGTCTTGGGGTGTCCCCTGCCCCCGTATATAAAGGTTGGAGGGAGGGGGGCTGGCCGGCCAAAGAGGGGGAGGCGCAGGAGGAGTCCTACTCCCACCGGGAGTAGGACTCCCCCCTCCAATCCTATTCCAACTAGGACTCCTTGGGAAAAAGGGAGAGGGAAAGAGAGAGAGGTGGCCGGCCACCTCTCCTAGTCCTAATAGGACTAGGGGAGGGGGGAGGTGCGCAGCCCTCCTTGGCAGCCCCTTTCACCTTTCCACAATGGCCCATGTAGGCCCATTTGGCTCCCGGGGGGTTCCGGTAACCCTCCCGGTAATCCGGTAAAATCCCGATTTCACCCGGAACACTTCCGGTGTCCAAACATAGGCTTCCAATATATCAATCTTTACGTCTCGACCATTTCGAGACTCCTCGTCATGTCCGTGATCTCATCTGGGACTCCGAACAACCTTCGGTACATCGAAATGCATAAACTCATAATAACTGTCATCGTAACGTTAAGCGTGCGGACCCTACGGTTCGAGAACAATGTAGACATGACCGAGACACGTCTCCGGTTAATAACCAATAGCGGGACCTGGATGCCCATATTGGCTCCTACATATTCTACGAAGATCTTTATCGGTCAGACCGCATAACAACATACGTTGTTCCCTTTGTCATCGGTATGTTACTTGCCCGAGATTCGATCGTCGGTATCCAATACCTAGTTCAATCTTGTTACTGGCAAGTCTCTTTACTCGTTCCGTAATACATCATCTCATAACTAACATCTTTAGTTATTATGCTTGCAAGGCTTATGTGATGTGTACTACCGAGAGGGCCCAGAGATACCTCTCCAAC
The DNA here is from genome assembly GCA_034509565.1 of Triticum monococcum. Lineage (NCBI taxonomy): Eukaryota > Viridiplantae > Streptophyta > Magnoliopsida > Poales > Poaceae > Triticum > Triticum monococcum. The sequence continues at coordinate 148,319,104 of CM067845.1, forward strand.
AATCGGAGTGACAAACCCTAATCTCGAAATATGCCAACCCAACATCTACCATTGGAGACACCTGTAGTACTCCTTTATAATCACCCAGTTACGTTGTGACGTTTGGTAGTACCCAAAGTGTTCCTCCGGTAAACGGGAGTTGCATAATCTCATAGTTATAGGAACATGTATAAGTCATGAAGAAAGCAATAGCAGCATACTAAACGATCGGGTGCTAAGCTAATGGAATGGGTCATGTCAATCAGATCATTCAACTAATGATGTGACCTCGTTAATCAAATAACAACTCTTTGTTCATGGTTAGGAAACATAACCATCTTTGATTAACGAGCTAGTCAAGTAGAGGCATACTAGTGACACTCTGTTGGTCTATGTATTCACACATGTATTATGTTTCTGGTTAATACAATTCTAGCATGAATAATAAACATTTATCATGATATAAGGAAATAAATAATAACTTTATTATTGCCTCTAGGGCATATTTCCTTCAACAACAACATTGGTTCGCCGATGTTTGGCGGCGCCAGGATTGGGTTGGTTGCCAAAATGGCCTATATTTCTTCCAATCCGGCTATGGCCGCGTCCGTCCACTCGAAGTGTTTGGTGCGCCGAAGGAGGCGATAAAGGGGTAAAGCCTTTTCTCCTAAGCGGGAGATAAAGCGGCTTAGAGCCGCCACGCATCCAGTTAACTTCTGGATTTGTTTGAGGTCTGTTGGGGTAGCCAACTATGACAAAGCTCGGATTTTGGCCGGATTAGCTTCAATACCTCTACTGGAGACAATGAATCCCAGGAGCTTTCCGGCTGGTACACCGAAAACGCATTTTTCCAGATTGAGCTTGATGTCATATGTTCGGAGGTTGTCGAATGTGAGCCTCAAGTCGTCTATCAAAGAGTTGACGTGTTTGGTTTTGACGACCACATCGTCTACGTATGCCTCTACTATTTTGCCGATTTGTTTCTCCAGACATGTCTGAATCATGCGATGATATGTTGCGCCGGCATTTTTGAGCCCAAAAGGCATTGTGTTGAAACAGAAGGGGCCGTATGGTGTGATGAATGCCATTGCGGCTTGGCTGGACTCCGCCATCTTGCTTTGGTGGTAACCGGAGTATGCGTCGAGGAAACACAATGACTCGTGTCCTGCGGTACCATCAATGATTTGATCGATGCGTGGGAGGGGGAAGGGATCCTTTGGGCAAGCTTTATTGAGGTCTTTGAAATCGACACAAAGGCGCCAGGATTTGTCCTTCTTTGGTACCATCACCAGGTTTGCTAGCCAGTCCGGATGTTTTATTTCTCTGATGAATCCGGCGTCCAATAACTTGGCTAGTTCTTCTCCCATGGCCTGTCTCTTAGGTTCGGAGAAACACCGAAGAGCTTGCTTGACTGGCTTGAATCCCTTTAGGATATTGAGGCTATGCTCGGCCAGCCTGTGTGGGATTCCTGGCATGTCTAAGGGATGCCAGGCGAATATGTCCCAATTCTCGCGCAGGAACTCTCGTAGTGCGGCATCCACAGCAGGGTTTAACTGTGCCCGGATGGAGGTTGTTTTTGTAGGGTCCGTTGGGTGGACTTGGAATTTGACTATTTCATCCGCTGGTTTAAAAGAGGTGGACTTGGATCTCTTGTCGAGTATCACGTCGTCCCTGTCCACTGTGGAGTGTAGCGTGGTTAATTCCTTGGCCGAGAGGGCTTCGGATAATGCCTCAAGGGCCAATGCGGCTGTTTTGTTTCGGCGCGGAGTGTTGTGTCCGAATCACTGGCGAGAGTGATGATTCCGTTGGGCCTGGGCACTTTAAGCTTCATGTACCCGTAATGGGGTACGGCTTGGAAGATTGTAAATGCCTCCCGTCCTAAAAGAGCGTGATAGCCACTGCTGAACGAGGCCACATGGAATGTAATTTCTTCGGACCTGTAATTGTCCGCGTGCCGAATACCACATCTAGCGTGATTTTCCCAGCACAGCGTGCTTCCCGACTGGGGATAATTCCTCTAAAGGTTGTGCTACTTTGCTCGATGCGGTTCCAGTCTATTTCTATCTTTTGAAGAGTTTCCTCATAGATGAGGTTTACTCCGATGCCGCCGTCCATGAGTACTTTGGTGAGTCGAAAGCCGTCCACGATTGGACTGAGGACCAGTGCGGCTAGTGCTCGAGCTGTTCGGAATTTAGGTTCATCACTGGCATTGAAGGTAATAGCCGTGTCACTCCATGGATTTGTTGCTGCTACGTGGCAGATTTCGGCCATGCTGCGGAGTGTTCGCTTGCGCCTATTATTTGACGCAAAGGTCTCGAACACTGTTAACACCGTATTGTTATCCACTGGATGGTGCTTTGTGGTATTTGGGATAAGAAGATCCTTACCACTTTTGGCCACCTGCCGGAGTATCCAACATGCTCTAAGGCTGTGCGTTGGTATTTTATCCGCTGTGCTATGAATTTTGCAGGGTCCGTTGAGCCATCCCTCCAGTACGGTTCCATGCCATGTAGAGGGTTTTTGCTTTTTGGTACTTGACCCGGGTGTATTGTGATAATGCACCCTTTTATTTTGGACTGGGTTTGTATTTAGGGCCGGATTATCCCAAAAGTTTGTTTCGGTTTTCCAGGCACTTTCCATCGCACAGTACTTTTGTACTATGGACGCCAAGTCAGCGAAGCGTGTTATCTCACGGCGATTTATGGCGTTAAGGATTCCCTTGTCCGTGCAATTATTGCAGAAAAATAAGATTGCGTCTTCCTCGCGACAGTCCTTAACCTTGTTCATCGCAAGGAGTAATCTGGCCCAATAGTGATGTACTGTTTCCTGGGGCTCTTGCCTGATATGGGAAAGATCGCTTATGTTTGGGTGGGAGGGTGGAATTGAATCCGAACCCTTACTTGATCTGGGATCCAGGGGCCGAGGAGTTTCCAATTTTGGAAGTTCCGTTTCTGGGCCCGCTAATCCTGGTCCGCTGCATGACTCTAAGTTCAGGGATTGGATGTTGTCCTCCCGCGAACGGGCGTCCGGCTCGGAGAGCTCGGGAATCCGGACATAGTTGGTCCTCGAGATAGAGGAAAGGTCGCCACATTGTTCCTCCACCACTGCAATATGATGGGTGACTGGAGGAGAGTTAATCTCCCTTTGATCGGGTTTAAGCCCAATCCGATCATAGTCCATAGCGACTCCCAAGGCGGCGATGCGATCCAAGAGCTCGTTTTAAGGAGGCGAGCTCCATTGGATCCATCTGTTCGGCGAGTGCCGATTTGACGTGGAGGCTGTTTTCGATGACCCGAGAAGTCATCGTCGGCGCGGCGGCCGAACAGGCGGTCATGATGAACCCGCCTAGCAGAGAGTTTGGCCGACAGCCAAAGCTCCCCCAACAGTAGTACCATCTTTAAAGACGAGACGAGACATCCTTCCTTCTGGCGACGGCACAGAGGAACTCTCAATGAAAGCACCAATGTCGGTGTCAAAACCGGCGGATCTCGGGTAGGGGGTCCCGAACTGTGCGTCTAAGGCGGATGGTAATAGGAGGCAGGGGACACGATGTTTTACCCAGGTTCGGGCCCTCTTGATGGAGGTAAAACCCTACGTCTTGCTTGATTAATATTGATGATATGGGTAGTACAAGAGTAGATCTACCACGAGATCAGAGAGGCTAAACCCTAGAAGCTAGCCTATGGTATGATTGTATGTTGTCCTACAGACTAAAACCCTCCGGCTTATATAGACACCGGAGGGGCTAGGGTTACACAAGGTTGGTTACAAAGGTGGAGATATACATATCCGTATTGCCTAGCTTGCCTTCCACACCAAGTAGAGTCCCATCCGGACATGAGACGAAGTCTTCAATCTTGTATCTTCATAGTCCAACAGTCTGGCCAAAGGATATAGTCCGGCTGTCCGGAGACCCCCTAATCCAGGACTCCCGCAGGGAGACTATCATTTGAAGCACAAGAGCAAGGAGTTCATCATCAACACACCATCTATTACCTTTTGGAGAGTGGTGTCTCCTAGATTGGCTAGGTGTCACTTGGGAGCCTCTGACAAGATTGTGGAGTTGAACCAAGGAGTTTGTAAGGGAAAGGAGATCACCTACTTCGTGAAGATCTACCCGAGTGAGGCAAGTCCTTCATGGGCGATGGACATGGTGGGATAGACAAAGTTGCTTCTTCATGGGTGGATCCCTCCATGGACTCGCGCAACTGTTACCCTTCGTGGGTTGAAGTCTCCATCAACGTGGACGTACGATAGCACCACCTATCGGAACCACGCCAAAAATCTCCATGTCTACATTGCGTTTGCCTTCTCCAAACCCTTCCCTTTACCTTCATATGCAATGTTTTACTTCCTATTGCTACACTCTTAGAATTGCATGTGTAGGTTCATTGCCTGACTTGTGATAATTGCAAAAATCTACCAACAACTAAAATTGGGAAAAGGTTAGATTTTTATTTGGTCAAGTAGTCTAATCCCCCCTCTAGACCTACTTTCGATCCTACAAGTGGTATCAGAGCTTTGGTCTCCATTTTCCTTGATTTCCATAGCTTTGGTGATCATAGCCTTGGTTTCACAACATAGGAGAGTATGACGTCAAGCGAGGGAAACTACCACCGTAGAGGTCCTTACTTTGAAGGTACAAATTTTGCTAGTTGGAAGCATAAGATGAAAATGCATATTCTTGGTCGTAACCCCGTCGTTTAGGCTATTGTGGTATTGGATTGCAAGGTGAATACTCCAAGGATGGAAGAGAACCAGGTCGTGAAGCGTCCGCGGAAGAATTCAAGATGTTGCAATACAATGCTCAAGCTTGCGATATTCTCTTCAACGGATTGTGCCCCAAAGAATTCAACAAAATCAGCCACCTTGAGAATGCAAAGGAAATTTGGGATACTTTGGTTGATATGTACGAAGGTACCGAGTCCGTCAAGGAATCCAAATTGGATGTGCTTGAAAGTCAACTTGACAAGTTCAAAATGAAGGATGGTGAAGGAGTCACCAAAATGTACTGTAGGCTTGGTCTCATCACAAATGAGATTGTCGGCTTAGGAAGCAAAGAGATGACTGACAAATTCATCATCAAGAAGATCCTAAGAGCTTTGGATGGAAAATATGAAACTGTGTGCACCTTGATCCAAATGATGCGCATGTACAAAGATCTCAAGCCAACGGAATTCATTGGTAGAATTGTTGCTCATGAGATGTCACTCAAGGATAAGGAAGAGCTCCACAACAAGTCAAGTGATGCTTACAAAGCTTCATGTGATGCTCATATGACATCAAGTGAGAAATAAGTCTTCAATGAAGAATTGAGCTTAATGGTGAATAACTTCAACAAGTTCTACAAGAGTAGGAACAAAGAGAGAAGTTCCAAGTCAAGGTCCTACAATGATAAAAGATCTTCTAGTCGTGATCGCAACTGCTACAATTGTGGAAGACCCAGACACTACTCCAATGAGTGTACGGCTCCCTACAAGAGAAGAGAAGATTCACCTAAAAGGAGAAGTAAAAGAGATGAATCAGCACCAAGAGAGAGAAGGAGTAGAGATGATCGTTATGAACGAAGACCCTCTCGTAGAAGTAAGGATTCGAAAAGGAAGGACAAGTCATCAAAGTACTACACAAGACGAATAAATCAAGCTCATGTTGGTGAATGGGTATCCGGCTCCGACTCCGACAACTACTCCGAGAGAAGTTATCACTCCGACTCCGAATATACTCAAGATGAAGGTGTTGCCGGTCTTGCACTTGTGTCATCCAACTCCTACGACATATTTGACTCACCAAATGAAGGAATTGGAAGATGCTTCATGGCTAAAGGACCTAAGGTATCACACCCCGATTATGTTGATTTCAATAGTGACGAAGATGATTTGCTAGGTGATGATGATTTACTTGTTCACTACACTAGTGATGAAAACTATGATGAAATTACTATTAATCATGATAATCAAGATGAAACGAATGACAACGGTAAGAAGGAGATTGAGCATCTAACTAAAGAACTAAACACTCTTAAGTTATATCATGAAACTACTTTAGATGATCATCGAGAGCTTTTAAAAGACTCATGAGAAGCTACGCTTTGAGAAGCTCAATTTAGAGCAAGAGCATGGGTTCTTAAAAGCAATCAATGATGGTCTTCGTAAGAAAAGTTCTTCTTACATTGCCAAGCATTTACTCTTGTATACTTACATGCCACAAGTAAAATCTTGCAACAAGAGCAAGAAAGATTCTTCTTCTAGTAGTAACAATAATCATGCTAAATCCAATATTGTTGCTTCTAGTAGTTCTCTTGATTTCACTAATGATTCTCTTAGCCAAGTTACACATGAGCCAGAACATAGCTTATTGAAGGGAATTATAGAGAAAGGTATTTACAAGAGCCTTGCCGGAAGTAAGCAATTTGAGGAAATTGTACGCAAGCAAGGGAGGCAACAGAAGAATCAAGGTGTTGGTTTTGAATGAAAGTTCAATGCCAATGGAGTTGAGTGGGAAGAAGATCAATACCCCAAGACAAAGTTTGTTCCTCAACAAGAGAAGTATGACCCCACTTCTTTCAAGAGAACACAAGCTCAAGATGATCTTCCACCACAAGACCACAAGCTAAAAGGCAAGGACAAGCTTCAAGAAGAGATTGATTCATTTGAAGAAGCTCCTAAGGCCTTGGTCAAGTGGGTTCCTGATGTCGGCTAGGACTACGTTGGTATTTCCCCAAAGAGGAAGGGATTATGCAGCGCAGCGACGGTAGGTATTTCCCTCAGTGATGAAACCAAGGTTATCAAACCATTAGGAGAACCAAGCAACACAACATAAACAGCCCCTGCACACAAATAACAACCACTCGCAACCCATCGTGTTAAAGGGGTTGTCAATCCCTTTCGGGTAATGGTGCTAGAAATTGGTGTGTGGACGGAAGAAAGTTGCAATAGATTGAATAAATAGATCGCAAATAAAATAAAGTGTAGCAAAGTATTTTTGTATTTTTGGTTTAATATATCTGAAAATAAATGCAAAGGAAAAGTAGATCGCAAAGGCAAATATATGAGAAAGAGACCCGGGGGCCGTAGGTTTCACTAGTGGCTTCTCTCGAGAAAAATAGTCAAACGGTGGGTGAACAAATTACTGTTGGGCAATTGATAGAATTTCAAATAATCATGACGATATCTAGGAAATGATCATTATATAGGCATCACGTCCAAGATTAGTAGACCGACTCCTGCCTGCATCTACTACTATTACTCCACACATCGACTGCTATCCAGCATGCATCTAGTGTATTAAGTCCATGGAGAAATAGAGTAATGCAATAAGAACATGACATGATGTAGACAAGATCTATCTATGTAGAGATAGACCCCCATCGTTTTATCCTTAGTAGCAACGATACATACGTGTTGGTTCCCCTTCTGTCACTGGGATCAAGCACCGTAAGATCAAACCCACTACAAAGCACCTCTTCCCATTGCAAGATAAATAGATCAAGCTAGCAAAAAAACCCAAATATCGGAGAAGAAATACAAGGCTATAAGAGATCATGCATAAAAGAGATCAACGAAAATCAAATACTTTCATCGATATAAAAAGGTAGATCTGATCATAAACTCAAAGTTCATCGGATCCCAACAAACACACCGCAAAAAGAGTTACATCATATGGATCTCCAAGAGACCATTGTATTGAGAATTCAGCGAGAGAGAGAGAGAGAGAGACATCTAGCTACTAACTACGGACCTGAAGGTCTACAAAGAACTACGCACGCATCATCGGAGAGGCACCAATGGAGGTGGTGAACCCCATCCAAGATGGTGTCTAGATTGGATCTGGTGGTTCTAGACACTACGGCGGCTGGATCAATATTTCATCGACTCCCCTAGAGTTTTGGGAATATTGGGGTATTTATAGAGTAAAGAGGCAGTCCGGGGGGCACTCGAGGTGGGCACAACCCACCAGGGCATGCCTGGGCCTCCTGGCGCACCCTGGTGGGTTGTTGTAGCGACCAGACCTCAAACGGTCCAATCTCTGTGCTCCGGTGTCATCCCTGGATCAGTAATGCTGACACCACATAGTACTTGAAGGATTTATAACAGAGTAGCAATCACACACTTATTACATCGAGTGTCTCAAAAGAGAACTTATTACAATAAATATGGCTTAAGGCCATCTAAATACGATAACAGCGGAAGGCTTGGAAGATAAGTGAGCCCATCAACTCCAATGGCATCACTGAGTATAGAACCACGACCTAAAAGCACCTTAATCGTTGTCTGAAAAGTCTGCAACATTAACGTTGCAGCCCGAAACGGGTCAGCACATGGAATATGCTGGCAATGTAACACATAGAGATGCAATGAAAGAACAAGGCTATACTACGTGCATATTTGGCTGGTGGAAAGCTCTATGGTTACAGTTTTGCGTAAAGCCAATTTTTCCCTACTGCAAAGGAATAAATTTTATTTAACTATCAAGGTAGTTGTTAAACATTGAGAATGGTTGACAGCATTCTCAATCCCAATTAAACATCATCATTAAACAAAACCCAACAAAATTTATTTTAGAGTAACATGACGAGATTCACATGATAATCTAGGAACTAGATACTCAAGATGTCCATAACCGGGGACGCGACTAACCATGATTAGTTTATACACTCTGCAGAGGTTTGCGCACTTTTCCCCACAAGACTCGATCTCCTCCGTTGAATTTCTCGCACTACATGGTGTTTGAGAAACGGATGACCGAGACATAGTCTTTCAGAAGCGCTAGCACCTTACGATCATGTAGATCGTTACACCTACTTTCCCCTACATCTGCTAGTCTACCACTTTAAGAGTTCGCACGACTTAATCAACTATGCTAGAGCCCATAATAGCTTGTGGATACACACGGAAGTTTCGAGCATGAATAATCTCATGATCCCTTTGAGCCTGGGTGGCGGTCCAAAAGAAAACAGGCAATCGCTGGAATACCCAGGTGCCTCAATCCACCCAGATGTGTATTTAAGTTGCCACCTTAGATAAACCTTTACTTTAGCTTGTGGCGACGGGGCTAGGGTTAGGATTTGGGTGAGGCGCGGCTTGGGCTGTTCCCGGGCCTCGGGCGGCGCTACTTAAAGCCCCGGCCAGGCGGAGTCCTGGCCGGTTACGGCCAAGAGTCGGTTCGGACCCCTTTTTTAAATAATTACGCTCATAAAAAAACAAAAGGAATACTAAACAGACTCCAAAAATCCCGAAATAAATTTTCCTCGGCTTCTAAAATCAATCCGCACAGGATGAACATTTATTTGGGGCCTAAATGCAATTTTGAAAAACGCGCATTCGTCCTAAAATCAAATAAAATAGCAAATAAAACCAAAATAAAATCTTATTTGATTTTACTATTAAATCCTCAATATTTCCTTATTTTGGGAAAATCATTTTATTCCCTCTCTCATATTTTGATAATAGAAATAATTGAAGATAAAATAAATAAAATCAAATGATCCTATTTTCAAAATTTGAGAAAACTCAAATATGAAAATAACGAAATCCCCAACTCTCTCCAAGGGTCCTTGAGTTGCGTAGAATTTCTTGGATCAACCAAAATGCAATAAAATATGATATGCAATGATGATCTAGTTTATAACATTCCAAATTGAAAATTTGGGATGTTACAAACCTACCCCCCTTAAGATGAATCTCGCCCTCGAGATTCGGGTTGGCTAGAAAATAGGTGAGGGTGGTCCTTCAGCAAATCTTCCTCTCGCTCTCAGGTGGCTTCATCCTCCATGTGGTGGCTCCACTGAACTTTGCAAAACTTTATAACCTTGCTGCGGGTGACTCGACTGGCATACTCAAGAATCCTGACTCGTTTCTCCTCATAAGTCAAATCACTATCCAACTGAATCGCTTCCAGTGGCACTATATCTCTCAGCGGTATATCAGCCATCTCTGCGTGGCACTTCTTCAACTGGGAAATGTGGAACACGTCGTGAACTCCTGACAATCCTTCGGGCAATTCCAACTTATAAGCTACTTCTCCCATACGCTCCAAAACTTTGTATGGGCCTACAAAACGTGGCGCTAACTTTCCCTTAACTCCAAAGTGCTTAACTCCTCGAAGTGGAGATACTCGAAGATAAACTCGGTCTCCGACTGCGTAAACTGTCTCCTTGTGTTTAGAATGTGCGTAGCTCTTCTGCCTGGATTGAGCTACCTTGAGCCTATCGCAAATCAATTTCACTTTCTGCTCAGACTCCTTAATCAGATCCGGTCCAAACAACTCGCGGTCTCCAACTTCATCCCACGACAATGGGGTGCTGCACCTCCTTCCGTACAAGGCTTCGAAAGGGGACATCTTCAAACTGGATTGATAGTTGTTGTTGTAAGAGAACTCTGCATATGGCAAACTCCCATCCCAACTAGATCCGTAATCTAGCGCACAAGCTCTTAGCATATCCTCCAAAATCTGATTGCTCTCTCGGTCTGTCCATCTGTCTGCGGATGGAAAGCTGTACTGAATTCTAGACTGGTTCCCAAAGTTTCATGCAACTGATTCTAGAACTTTGAGGTAAATTGGGTTCCTCTATCTGATAAAATGCTCCTTGGAACTCCATGCAGACATACAATTCTGGTCATGTATATCTTTGCTAACTTTGCACTGGTATAGGTAGTCTTCACTGGGATGAAATGAGCTACCTTTGTCAAACGATCGACTACAACCCATATTGAGTCATAGCCTGAACGAGTTCTGGGTAAACCTGTAATAAAATCCATGCCTAACTTATCCCACCTCCATTCGGGTATCGGCAATGGCTGTAGCAATCCTGCTGGCTTCTGATGCTCTGCCTTTACTCTCTGACGTACATCACAAACTGCTACATACTCCGCAATATGCTTCTTCATTCCGGTCCACCAGAAAGTATCCTTCAAATCCAAATACATCTTGGTATTTCCTGGGTGAATCGAATATGGTGAATCATGGGCTTCCTGCAGAATTAACTTCCCGATCTCTGGGTCATTAGGCACATAAACACAGTCTTCAAACCATAAGGTATCGTGCTCATCTTCACGAAATCCCTTAGCTTTTCCTTTGCTCATTTTCTTCTTAATAGAAGCAATCTCCTTGTCAGTCTTCTGGGCGTCTCTGATCTTATCCATCAAAGTAGACTGAATCTCCAATGCTGCTACATAGCCTCTTGGTACTATTTCCAAACATAGCTCACGAAGGTTTTCGGCTAACTCCCTTGGTAAATCTCCCGTCATTAAGGTGTTGACATGACTTTTACTGCTCAACGCGTCAGCTACTACGTTAGCCTTCCCGGGGTGATAATGCAATCTCATATCATAATCCTTGATGAGCTCCAACCATCTCCTTTGGCTGAGATTCAACTCCTTCTGCGTGAAAATATACTTCAAACTCTTGTGATCCATGTACACCTCACAATGGTTTCCAATGAGAAAGAGTCTCCAGGTTTTCAATGCATGCACTACGGCTGCTAACTCCAAATCATGTGTGGCATAATTCAATTCATGAGGCTTAAGCTGTTGTGAGGCATAGGAAACAACTCTTCCTTCCTGCATGAGAACTGCTCCAAGTCCTCGACGTGAATCGTCACAATACACCTCATAATCCTTGGTCTGATCTGGCAAAATCAACACGGGTGATGTAACGAAATGTTTCATCAACTCCTGGAAACTGGCCTCACGTTCCTCAGTCCATATGAACTTGGTATCCTTCTTCAACAATTCTGTCATAGGCTTCGCAATCTTTGAGAAATTTTCAATAAATCTCCGGTAGTATCCTGCAAGTCCAAGAAAACTCTGGATCTCTCCAACTGTTGTTGGGGCTTCCCAATTTGTCACAGTATCAACCTTAGTGGGATCTACTGCTATACCTTCTCCGGATATAACGTGTCCGAGAAATCCAACTTCCTTCAACCAAAACTCGCATTTGCTAAATTTGGCATATAATTGGTGTTCTCTGAGCTTACCGAGTACCAAACACAAATGCTCCTTATGCTCCTCTTCGTTCTTCGAGTATACCAGGATATCATCAACAAACACCACGATGAACTTATCCAAAAACTCCATGAATACTTTGTTCATCATGTTCATAAAATATGCAGGTGCGTTAGTTAGACCAAATGACATAACGGTATACTCGTACAGCCCATACCTGGTGGTAAAAGCTGTCTTAGGTATATCCTGTTCTCGAATCTTCAACTGATGGTATCCTGATCGCAGATCGATCTTGGAAAATACCTTAGCTCCTTGCAATGGATCAAACAGATAATTGATCATTGGTAGTGGGTACTTGTTCTTAATGGTTACTTCATTCAATCCTCGATAATCAAGAACCATCCTTAATGATCCATCCTTCTTTTCCACTAGAAGTACTGGTGATCCCCAAGGCGAAGAACTTGGGCAAATATATCCTTTATCCAGTAACTCCTTAATCTGCTTCTTAATCTCCACCAAATCCTTTGCGGGCATCCTATATGGTCTCTTTGATATTGGCCCTGTGCCTGGCAAAAGCTCAATCAAAAACTCAATATCTCTATCCGGTGGCATGCCTGGCAACTCCTCTAGAAATACATCAGGGAAATCCTTCACCACTGGTACTTCCTCCTGCACAACTCCTGTTAAACAATTTACTTGAGTCCCTTTTGGCACATGTCGGGATACATACTTGATCCTTCTCCCTTCTGAGGTGGTAAGCAAGATCGACTTACTGGCGCAATCGATGTTTCCTCCATACATCGACAGCCAATCCATACCCAGAATTACATCCAATCCTTGTGATTCCAAAATGATTAAATCCGAGGGAAACACATGCCTACCTATACTCAATGGCACTTGAAAACATCCTTGGCTAGCCATATACTCTGCTCCTGGTGAGCTTACTAACATAGGTGTTCTAAGAACTTTGGTGGGCAGATTATACTTATCCACAAATCCCCTTGATATGTATGAATGCGATGCACCAGTATCAAAAAGAACTAGTGTAGTAAATGACTTAACCAAAAACTTACCGATTACTGCATCCGGCTGCTCTTCAACCTCCTCCACGTTAATGTGGTTCACCTGTCCCCTATTGAAAGGGTTCGTCTTCTTCCCAGAGCTTCCATTTCCATTTCCATTCTGGGATTCAGGACATTCATTAGCATAATGTCCGATCTTATGGCACTTAAAGCAAGTGACTTGGCTCAGGTCTCTCTTGGCTGGGGTTGATGGGTTGGTGCGGTTCTGGCCATTGCTTCCTCCATTCCCATTACCATTTTTGGTGCCATTATGATTGTGTGAGCTACCTCCTCCATGGGTATGCTGAAAATATCCTCCTGGTCTAGGGGTAAAACGTGGCTTCTGTTGAGCTCCTGAATTGTACTTCCCTTGTCCATACTTCCTCTTGCGGGTCTCAATCTGCTGCTGCTTCCCTTCAATCATAAGAGCACGATCTACCAACTCCTTGTAGTTGTTGAAGGTTGCTACCATCAACTGCATGCTCAACTCATCATTCAGTCCTTCCAGAAACTTCTCCTGCTTAGCTGCATCTGTAGCAACGTCATCTGGGGCATAACGTGCTAACTTACTAAAGGCCTCCACATACTGGCCAACTGTCCTTCCTCCTTGGCGCAAGTTGTGAAACTCCCGCTTCTTCATGGCCATAGCTCCTGCTGAAACATGGGTAGTACGGAAAGCCTGTTGAAACTGGTCCCATGTGACAGTGTCGACAGGGAAAGTAGCTGTGAAATTCTCCCACCATGATGCTGCGGGTCCTTCAAGCTGATGTGTGGCAAACTTCACCTTTTCCGCATTTTTGCATCCTGTCGTGGTCAACTCCCTTGCTGTCTTGAGGAGCCAATCATCTGCTACTATCGGCTCGGTGCTATTGGAGAACACCGGCGGATTCAGCCTAAGAAAACAGGCTAAGTGATCAACAGGTGGTGGTGGTGGTGGTGGTGGTGGTGGGTTGTTGTTGTTGTTCCCCTAATTCTAATTCTAGACTAGCAACTGCATCAATGTGTTCTGCTGCTGGATCAACTGGGTGAGCTCCGGTGGGAAGGTAAATCCGGGGTCACGTCTCGGAGGCATCTGAGGGTTTAGAAAAGATGAGATTTAAGAATAGAGAGGGGTCTAGAGAGAAAATACTACTCATATGCACATGAGGCAAAAGCAAACAATTCACTTCATTCAATCAAACAAGGGCATACAATCGATCTAACTATCGCAAAAGTGCTCAGACTACTATATTTACATGGTGGACTACTACTACTGATGGGGTGGTCTACTAGAAATATTCTTCGGTTGCAGACTCCATGATATCTGCTCCAGCTTCATCAACATAGTCATCATTGCTATCATCTAGATCCGAGTCGGTGTCGTCGATGATGATGTAGTCTTCCGGGCGAATCTCCTTGGGTTCTTCATCTTCTTCTACTGGTGTAGGGTCTCCCATGAATATTCCAGTCTTCTTGATCAGATCGTCATTCTTCTCCACTAATACTTCAATTTCCTCTTCAAAATCTTCAGGCGTAGCCTTGAGTTCTTCCTCCAGTTCCTTGATTCTTGTCCTCGCCTTCTTCAGATCTATCATGTCGGTGCACATCTGGTTCTCCTGACGTCGAATGTGCTGGTTTAACTCCTGGATAAAAGTTGCAATTGATCTATCCTTCCTGGTGCTGATCATCTCCCAGTGCTCATCTCGGCGCCCACAAATCTGGTAGATAGTATCCTTGAGATCATTGCGGTAAACTTCTCCAATGTGTCCCATGGCGATGTGAGCTACCATGCTCTTTCCTAGATTCCAAGTTGGTGCATCAAAAGAAAACTCTATGGGCTCAGTGACTGGCATGAACGTCCTTCCTAGAACTTGAACTTGAATCATCCAGCACTCCTCTTTCAGTAAAGTGGCGTTGTAGGTTCCGGTGAAACTTGGTACTCCTATGTTCAGATATCTAGTGACTTCCTTCAAGTGACGTCCAAAGAGTGTATCTTCATCCGGTTGCGTGAGCTTGTTCCTTGCATCCGCCATCCTAAAAGAGTAGAAAAGATGAGGAGTCAGAATGAGAAGAGAGTGAGTAGTGATCTAGGTCTTTTAGCTTAGTGGTCGTGTCCTACAGTCAGCGTGTGCTCTGATACCATCTTGTAGTGACCAGACCTCAAACGGTCCAATCTCTATGCTCCGGTGTCATCCCTGGATCAGTAATGCTGACACCACACAGTACTTGAAGGATTTATAACAGAGCAGCAATCACACACTTATTACATCGAGTGTCTCAAAAGAGAACTTATTACAATAAATATGGCTTAAGGCCATCTAAATAAGATAACAGCAGAAGGCTTGGAAGATAAGTGAGTCCATCAACTCCGACAGCATCACTGAGTATAGAACCACGTCCTAAAAGCACCTTAATCAGCATCTGAAAAGTCTGCAACATTAACGTTGCAGCCCGAAATGGGTCAGCACATGGAATATGCTAGCAATGTAACACATAGAGATGCAATGAAAGAACAAGGCTATACTACATGCATATTTGACTGGTGGAAAGCTCTATGGTTACAGTTTTGCGTAAAGCCAATTTTTCCCTACTGCAAAGGAATAAATTTTATTTAACTATCATGGTAGTTGTTGAACATTGAGAATGGTTGATAGCATTCTCAATCCCAATTAAACATCATCATTAAACAAAACCCAACAAAATTTATTTTAGAGTAACATGACGAGATTCACATGATAATCCAGGTACTAGATACTCAAGATGTCCATAACCGGGGACACGGCTAACCATGATTAGTTTATACACTCTGCAGAGGTTTGCGCACTTTTCCCTACAAGACTCGATCTCCTTCATTGAATTTCTCGCACTACATGGTGTTTGAGAAACGGATGACTGAGACATAGTCTTTCAGAAGCGCTAGCACCTTACGATCGGGTAGACCGTTACACCTACTTTCCCCTACATCTGCTAGTCTACCACTATAAGAGTTCGCATGACTTAATCAACTATGCTAGAGCCCATAATAGCTTGTGGATGCACACGGAAATTTCTAGCATGAATAATCTCATGATCCCTTTGAGCCTGGGTGGCGGTCCAAAAGAAAACAGGCAATCGCTAGAATACCCAGGTGCCTCAATCCACCCAGATGCGTATTTAAGTTGCCATCTTAGATAAACCTTTACTTTAACAATCTCACATCTGTCATGGATTTCACTCACCCAATCCACGTCTACTAGCATAGCATGGTATAATAAGCAAACGTAGAAGTAACTCCCAAAGGTTTGAATATAACAGGTAATAGGTACTACCTCAACTACTTCCCAAACCCACAATTTAATTAGATCCTAATCATGCAATGTGTGAGGATTGATCTAATGCAATAAAAGTGGGTAATTGGAAGTATGATCAAAGTGTTACTTGCCTTGCTGATGATCCGTGAAACCTAGCGATTCGAAGTAGCAAGCGGCGCACTCCAGGTACTCTATCGCAAACAAACAAGCATACAATAAGTACTCAACTAATGCACAGGTAAAACTCGAATAAGAGATCTAACCAGAAAGTTCAACTTAAGAACTCCGGTTGGCAAAAAAAATCAAATCGAACGAAGCAACGAAAGAAAAACGGCAAAAGAAATAAGCTTCGTTTACTATTCTGGATCTAGGGCCATTTTTACAGTGGCAAAAACTTGTTTGAGTTGATTAAATGGAAAGAGGGTTTCGAGACGAAACTCCAGGCACTTGAATCGCCTGATTTCGATAAACGAGCGAAAAGTTATACTACAACAAAAAATGGATCAGGAATCGCGATCTGAAAAATCGCGGATTTAATTCGAGAAAAAGAAAACGACGAACAGATTAACAAACGGACGTTCGTTAACTGGATCTAAACGATGAACGCATTCGTTAAAACGAACGAACGAGCGAACGCTCGCTAATTAAATAAACCAGAAAAACCGATCTATTAAAAAAACAAACTAAAAAACCGAACAAAAAACTGACGGAAAAACCGAACAGTTTTTTGAGAAAAAAAACCGGCGGCGGCGAGGTCTACCTCCAGCGACTCCGGCGAACGGCGGCGGCGGCGGTGCGGGCGATCGTCGGCGGCGGCGGCGGGGCAGCGGGGCGGCGGGTGGCGGCGCGGGTGGCGCGGCGGCAGCGCGGGGCGGCGGCGGCGGGGCTAGGGTTAGGGTTTGGGCGGGGCACGGCTTGGGCTGGTCCCGGGCCTCGGGCGGTGCTACTTAGAGCCCCGGCCAGGCGGAGTCCTGGCCGGTTACGGCTCAGAGTCTGTTCGGATATTTTTTTTAAATAATTACGCTCAGGAAAAAACAAAAGGAATACTAAACGGACTCCAAAAATCCCGAAATAAATTTTCCCCAGCTTCTAAAATCAAGCCGCACAGGATGAACATTTATTTGGGGCCTAAATTCAATTTGTAAAACGCGCATTTTTCCTAAAATCAAATAAAATAGCAAATAAAACCAAAATAAAATCTTATTTGATTTTACTAGTAAATCATCAATATTTCCTTATTTTGGGAAAGTCATTTTATTCCCTCTCTCATATTTTGATAATAGAAATAATTGAAGATAAAATAAATAAAATCAAATGATCCTATTTTCAAAATTTGAGAAAACTCAAATATGAAAATAACGAAATCCCTAACTCTCTCCAAGGGCCCTTGAGTTGGCGTAGAATTTCTAGGATCAACCAAAATGCAATAAAATATGATATGCAATGATGATCTAGTGAATAACATTCCAAATTGAAAATTTGGGATTTTACAGTTGTGCTCTCCTCGGAGCCCCCCGGGCGCAACCAGGGCCCATTAGTACCAAAAAATGATATAAAATGACTATGAAATGATTATAAAACATCCAAGATTGATAATATAATAGCATGGAACAATCAAAAATTATAGAAACATTGGAGACGTATCAGCATCCCCAAGCTTAACTCCTACTCGCCCTCGAGTAGGTAAGTGATAAAAACAGAATTTTCGATGTGGAATGCTACCTATCATGTCATATCATATTCTTTTCTTTATAACATGGAAATTTGGACTTTTATATTGTTCAAAGCAATAGTCTAGTTTTGACATGATAACTTAAATACTCAAGCATATCAACAACCAACAATGTCTTTCAAAATATCAATGCTAAAATAAGTTATCCCTAGCCCATTATGCTCTATCATTGATCCATTCATAGAACACACTCGCATATTAACTACACTCAATACTCAAGTACGATCATATTGCCTCCTAGTTGGTGCTTTTATAAGAGAAGATGGAGACTCAAATTCAAATATAAAATTGCATAAAGTAAAAGAAAGGCCCTTCGTAGAGGGAAGTAGGGATTTGTAGAGGTGCCAGAGCTCAAAGCGAAAAACTTAGAGATAAAAACATTTTGGGAGGTGTATCCATCCCACCAACGAAACCGACTTAGAGTTCCCAACACTTTCCATGCTAAATATATTGTAGGTGGTTCCCAAACAGAAAATAAAGTTTATTCCTTTTTCAACCATACTTTAACCTTCCATGGCTAGCCATATCCACGGTTGCCCTCCATACCAACACTTTCCAAGGAATTTATTATTTGAAAACATAAAGTAAATTCATTTTTCATTTCGGGACTAGGCATCCCTAATACCTTTGCCTTACTCTCGTTCAATGACAAGTGAATAAACACTCATCATGAGAATAACACAACTAGCATGGAAAATATTAGCCACCCCTCACCGCTCCGTGAGCGAAACGAACACACAAAAGAGAAGTTTATCTTGAAAATTAGATATGGCACATACAAATTTGCTTAGAACGACAAAACAATACCGCGTATAGGTAGATATAGTGGACTCATGTGGCAAAACTGGTTTAACGGTTTTTGGATGCACAAGTAGAGATCATACTTAGTGCAAAATGAAGGCTAGAAAAAGATTGAGAAGCAACCAACCAAGAAACGAATAATCTCATAAGCGAGCACTAAGCATAATTAACACCGAATAATGCACCACAAGTAGGATATAATTTCATTGCATAATTATTGACTTTCGTGCTTTCATAGGGAATCACAAACCTTAACACCAATATTCTTACTAAAGCATAATTACTCATCAACATAACTCACATATCACATCATCATATCTCAAAACTATTACTAAGAATCAAGTTTATTTTGTCTAGTGATCTTCATGAAAGTTTTTATTATATCCTTCTTGGATATGTATCACTTTGGAACTAATTTTTATATGTTGCTTTTGACAAGCTCAAACAAATATAAGTGAAGATCATGACCATATTTTTTTTTTCTTTCTCTGAAATTAATTTAAGTGAAGCAAGAGATAATTTCTTGAAAATTTTACTAATTCTCAAACAAATATAAGTGAAGAAAGAGAGAATTTCTTCAAAAATACTAAAGCACACCATGCTCAAAAAGATATAAGTGAAGCACGAGAGCAAGTCCATAGCTCATAAAAATTTATGTGAAGCATACAGAGCAATTCTAACAAGTCATGACATAATTTTGGCTCTCTCAAATAGGTGTGTCCAGCAAGGAATCAAGACTTAAAACACAAAATAAAACAAGCAAAGACTCATATCATACAAGACGCTCCAAGCAAAACACATAGTATGTGACGAATAAAAATATAGGTTCGAGTAAAATACCGATGGTCGTTAGAAGAAAGAGGGGATGCCACTCGGGGGCATCCCCAAGCTTAGTTGCTTGCTCTCTTTTGGATAGTAGTGGGGGATGCCGGGGCATCCCCAAGCTTAGTCTCTTCTTACTCCTTATTCCTTCATCCATCATAAGATAACCCAAAACTTGAAAACTTCAATCACACAAAACTCAACAAAACCTTCGTGAGATCCGTTAGTATAAGAAAATAAATCACTACTATAAGTGTTTTATCAAACCAATTCATATTTTGTTCTTGCATTATATCTGCTGTATTCCAACTTTTCTATGGCAAAAACTCATCAAAGAAAACCATAGAGCCATCAAAATAAGCACACAACGCAATGAAAACAGAATCTGTCAAAACATAACATTCTATAGTAATCTGGGTGTTCCGAATACTTCTGTAATTCCAAAAATTCTGAAAAATTAGGAAGACCTGAGAAATTTATATATTGATCTACTTCAAAAGGAATGGGGATTTTATCGTTCTCTGGTTAAAAACTAGAATTATTTTCGCGAGCATAAAAGTTTCTATTTTTTCAGCAAGATCAAACAACTATCACCCAAGAAGATCCTAAAGGCTTTACTTGGCACAAACACTAATTAAAACATAAAAAACACAATCATAATAGTAGCATAATTGTGCAAACACTCAAGAACAGAAATCAGAAAAGCAAAAATAAATTTTATTTTTTGGGTTGCCTCCCAACAAGCGCTATGGTTTTACGCCCTTAGCTAGGCATAAAGCAAGGATCTAAGTTTTGTCATCTTTGTTTCAAGATCCATAAGATTCCCTCATGATTGATTCATATGGTGGCCTAATTCTTGTTTTAGGGAAGTGTTTCATACCCTTCCTCAAAGGAAATTGGAACTTAATATTGCCTTCTTTCATATCAATCACAGCACCGATAGTGTGTAAAAACGGTCTACCAAGAATAATTGGACAAGATGGATTGCAATCAATATCAAGAACAATAAAATCTATGTGAACATAATTCCTATTTGCAAGGATAAGAACATCACTAATTCTTCCCATAGGCTTTTTAATAGTACGTATAATCCACCAAGTGCAAATTTAAAGAGCATTCTTCAAAATCGATAAGACCAAGCACATCACATAAAGATTTCGGCATTGTAGAAACACTAGCACCCAAGTCACACAAAGCAAAACACTCATAATTTTTCATTTTGACTTCGATAGTAGGTTCCCATTCATCATGCAATTTTCTAGAAATTGATACTTCTAATTCCAATTTTTCTTCAAAAGCTTTCATCATAGCATCAACAATATGTTTAGTAAAAGCTTTATTTTGTTCATAGGCATGGGGTGAATTTATCATGGATTGCAACAAAGAAATACAATCAATCAAAGAGTAACTATCATAATTAAAGTCTTTGTAATTGATAACCCACAAGTATAGGGGATCAATTGTAGCCTCTTTCGATAAGTAAGAGTGTCGAACCCAACGAGGAGCTAAAGGTAGAACAAATATTCCCTCAAGTTCTATCGACCACCGATACAACCATACGCACGCTTGACGTTCGCTTTACCTAGAACAAGTATGAAACTAGAAGTACTTTGTAGGTGTTGTTGGATAGGTTTGCAAGATAATAAAGAGCACGTAAATAAAAAGTACGGGCTGTTTAGATAAAGACACAACTAAGTTAGGTTTAGTAGAGAGCTTTTTGTCACAAGAAAGTTATTTGTCCCTAGGCAATTGATAACTAGACCGATAATCATTATTGCAAGTTTATTTGAGGGAGAGGCATAAGCTAACATACTTTCTATTCTTGGATCATATGCACTTATGATTGGAACTCTAGCAAGCATCCGCAACTACTAAAGATCATAAGGTAAAACCCAACCATAGCATTATAAGTCATCAAGTCCTCTTTATTCCCATACACAAACAACCTACTTACTCGGGTCTGCGTTTCTATCACTCACGCCACCCACCATAAGAAAATCATGAACATATTGCAAACCCTACAGCGGGGATCCCTCACGCTTGCGCGACATAGAGAGCACCATAGGACAACACCAATAATAAAACATGCAACTCAAACCAATCACGATCATCAATTAACCCATAGAACAAAACGAATCTACTCAAACATCATAGGATAGCCATACATCATTGGGAAACAATATATAGCGTTGAGCACCATGTTTAAGTAGAGATTACAGCGGGTAAAAGAGGGGTTACACCGCTGCATAGAGGGGGGAGAGTTGGTGATGATGGCGGTGAAGTTGTTGGTGTAGATTACGGTGATGATGATGGCCCCGGCGGCGTTCCGGCGCCACCGGAAGAGAGGGGGAGAGAGCCCCCCTTCTTCTTCTTCCTTGACCTTCTCCCTAGATGGGAGAAGGGTTTCCCCTCTGGTCCATGGCCTCCATGGCATGGGAGGGGCGAGAGCCCCTCCGAGATTGGATCTGTCTCTCTGTCTCTCTCTGTTTCTGCGTTCCCGATTCTGCCCTTTCACCGTTTCTTATATTTCCGAAGATCCGTAACTCCGATTGGGCTGAATTTTGGACACGATTTTTATCCAGATATTAGCTTTCTTGCAGTGTAAGAAGGGCACCAACTGCCTTACGGGGTGGCCACGAGGGCCCAGGGCGCGCCTGGCCCCCTGGGGCATGCTCCCTTGCCTCCTGGCCCCCTCGGGCATCGTCTCGCGTTGATTCTTCTTCTCAAAAATCACATATATTCCAAAAAAAATCTTCGTCAGTTTTTATCCCGTTTGGACTCCGTTTGATATGGATTTTCTGCGAAACAAAAAACATGCAACAAACATGAACTGGCACTGGGCACTGGATCAATATGTTAGTCCCAAAAATAGTATAAAAAGTTGCCAAAAGTAAATGAAAGTTGTATAATATTAGCATGTAACAATCAAAAATTATAGATATGATGGAGATGTATCAGCATCCCCAAGCTTAATTCATGCTCGTCCTCGAATAGGTAAATGATAAAAAAGATAATTTTTGATGTGGAATGCTACCTAGCATAATCTTAATCATGTAATCTAATCATGGCATGAATATTAAGACACGAGTGATCCAAAGGAATAGTCTATCATTTGACATTAATACAATAATACTTCAAGCATACTAATAAAGCAATCATGTCCTCTCAAAATATCATAGCCAAAGAAAGCTCATCCCTACAAAATCATATAGTTTGGCCATGCTTTATTTTTGTCACACAGAATGCTCCCATCATGCACAACCCTGATGACAAGCTGAGCAATTAGTTCATACTTTTTAACGCGCTTCAGCATTTTCAACCGTCACGCAATACATGAGTGTGAGCCATGGACATAGCACTATTGGTGGAATAGAATATGGTGGTAGAGTTTGTGTGGAGAAGACAAAAAAGAAGAAAGTCTCACATCGACGCGGCTAATCAACGGGCTATGGAGATGCCCATCAATTGATGTCAATGTGAGGAGTAGGGATTGCCATGCAACGGATGCACTAGAGCTATAAGTATATGAAAGCTCAAACTGAAACTAAGTGAGTGTGCATCCAACTTGCTTGCTCATGAAGACCTCGGGCATTTGAGGAAGCCCATCATTGGAATATACAAGCCAAGTTCTATAATGAAAATTCCCACTAGTATATGAAAGTGATAACTCAATGAGACTCTCTATATGAAGAACATGGTGCTACTTTGAAGCACAAGTGTGGTAAAAGGATAGTAACATTGTCCCTTCTCTCTTTTTCTCTCATTTTTTTCTTTTTTTTTCTCTTTTTGGTGGGCTTCTTTGGCCTCTTTTTTTTTATTTGGGCTTTTTGGCATCTTTTATTTTGATAACCTTACATGGGACAATGTTCTAATAATGATGATCATCACACTTTTATTTACTTACAATTCAATATTATAACTCGATACTAGAACAAAGATATGACTCACTACACCATGAAGCCCTCTATAGCAACGCATATCTTCCAACAAAATAGCCATGTATTGCTGGGATTGCAGCTCCCACTTCCCACGACTATTAATAACTCCCTACGATAATTAAGGAAATATCATTTTTCAAAAATAAAAAGTAAAGGAAACAACCCACTTCCTCCCGATAGGTAGGCACACCGCACACGTCGCTGCTGTCTACTTTCGTTCTATCGTGTGATCCCTGATCCAGATTCCAACAGATCGTCTCCGTCCTCCACACTCGGCCGCCTCAACTGCGCCCGTGATCCCGATGTGATCCCCAACCCCCACCCCCAAAATGCCAACCCTGCGGCATCGGAGGAGCGTGACGATGTCGACCACTAGCGGCGGTGCAAGCCGGCGACTTGCCGAACCAGATGGTGAGGACCTTCTGGAGCAGGAGAGTCTTCATCGGAGGCAAGACCACCTGCAGCTCCTTCATCTACATCCTCATAGCCGTCGTCCGCTTGTTCGTGCTTGTCCACCGATTCCGCCAGTAGCACATCCTCGCCAAGGACTTCTCCAACCTCAACGCCATGGTAATTTTGTATTTTCTCCCCTCTCTCTTTGCTTCCTGGCGGTTCACTCGATCGGCCCAGGTTGTTGCTATTTGCGAGATAGGCAGAAACTCATGATGGCTATTAGAATGGAGACTTCCAATTCTGGGTGTTTTTGTAGGTATGCGGTACTACTTTCTGATATGTGGCTGGTTGATGGAACCTGTATATTCTACTTGTGCTTAGTAATGGATTTCATCTTATACCTTGGAAGGTGACAACGGAAGATAAGGTCTGGGACTTGTATCTGCTAATGACTGACTTTCAGTAAAGATTAAGGTGTCTGCCTTGTAGAAAAAATTACCAATCATCTAGCAATTTCCTTTAAGTATTATAGTTTCCTTGATCACCGTTGTGGTTGTTGGCTTGCACCTCTGTGTATGTACACGCTAACGGCCGGCCGGCCGCAGCTAATTACTCATTAGCCAATATGTTAATGAACTATCACGAAATTAGAGAATCCCAAAGCTAGCAGGCAATAGCCCATGTACGATCGTGGCTGGCTTATTTTGATGGATGAATCGATCAAATCGTGACCTGTGTATGTGCATGTTCTTCACTTTCACCGGCTGGATATAGTAACTTCGGTTCATATCTGATTGTCGCCGTCATACTAGAGCATAGCAGCAGCTACTGCTAGCAGCCTAACGCATGAGCACTTGGTGCAGTGCCACAGCATTGGTCTTCACAACAGTGTGTTTTTGCTGCGTGCCATCTTCCATGACGCATTGATCATCAGAGTCGTTGAACTTGGCGTCACAACTCATGTGAGTCAACCTTAAACTTAAGTATATCATTACAACTTAATATTGTTGTTAGAAATTTTGAAGATTGCTGGTCAGTGTTTTTGTTCGATCTACATAAATGTGCTTGCAAGTGCTTATGAAATGAATCCATCATTGTTTACAGGACAAAAAATTTTACGTATTCATCTTTGGGAGAAAGTTCAGGGCATATATAGCAGGTTACTTATGTAGGAGGTACGACTGCATGAATAATGTTGGCTTGTAAAGCTGTAGTTTATTTAAGTGACATCATCTGCAGTGTAACTCAAAAAAATCATGTTGAAAAAGATTTTGTATTCACTCAGATATATTACTATTGTTGTATATATATATATATATAGGACAGAGCTATTTTGTTACTAGTAACAGAATAACTCCCCGGCCCTATATAGGATGCGATGCATTTTCCCAAATGTCCCGAGCCTCCCTCCCAGCGCGCCGGCCGCCTCCCCGCCACGTTGGTCGCCTCCCTCCACCCCGCGCCGGCCGCCTTCCTCCATGCCGCCTCCCTCCACCCCAGCGCCGCCGTCCGTCCTTCCTCCACCCCAGCGCCGCCGTCCGTCCTCCCTCCACCCCAGCGCTGGCCGCCTCCCTCCACCCCAGCGCCGCCGTCCTCCCTCCACCCCAGCGCCGCCCGCCTCCCTCCACCGCCCACTGGCCAACGGAGGTGCGAACTCTGCCTCGGCCACCTGCTCCCACCCCATGCCAACACACCACACCGCTGGATCCCGTCCATCGAGCGCCGAATCTCGCCGGCCCTGGAGCCGCGATCCGCCGGACCACCGCAGCTCCCTTCTTGTCCCCGGTAACCATCCACCGCCCCCGAGCTCCACTCTGGGATCCCGCCGTTTACCCATCAAGCTCCACCGCAGGTATCCCGCCGTTGATAAGCTCCATGTCCAACTCCTGTGTTCGATGGTACGTGCATTGGTTGATGTGGAAATCGTGCCTTCCATGGTGTTGTTAAGTTAACTGACCTGAAGGATCTTCAATATATGAACCAAAAGAGAGGTGCATCCTGTACATCAGCTCATGACCGTTCATGTTAATTATCCTTCAGTAAAAATATATGAACCACAAAGGGAGTTCCTCTTTCTTTTTGCTGATGCTCATGCAAATCTCATGCTACTTATGTGCTAAATTTGATGCTCTATAGTTGCTAGTCAAAATGCCTATGGGAACCAAACTATTTTGATAAAATTTGATGTTGTTGTTCCTATATTCTAGATGAATTTTGACCATACAAATTTGCTATAGCGGGCATGTACTTGCTCTGTTTGACAAAATGCTTCTCTTGCAGTTTTCCTACGTGCTGTAATTTTCCTCTGTCAATCCAAAAAAACCAGTAGTTCTCTTCTCAACACACAACACAAATTGGTGTCAGGTCAGCGAAAAAATATATTTGCATCAGTTCAGACTTGAGAGGGTGTAAGTGCAGAAGAAAAATTGGCAGCAGTAAAAGATTCACGATTGAAAAAAGTTGTAAGTTCAACACGACGTCCTAGATAAGTTCTTGAAAAAGATCAAACAAAAAAGAAACCCCAATAGGAATTCGAATGATAGAATTTCCAAGTCACAAATCCTACTTGGCCTGGATAGCTCATATACACTTCAATCTTGTAATTTAGAAGTAAAAGTCACAAGTTCGGAGATGATTTTTTCCAAATAGTTTACTTTGGTGATTCTATAATTGCATCAGGCCATTACAAAAAACGGCTCTGGCAGTTCAATATTTATTTCAATTCATGAAAATAATTACAGTGCACTGCCCCGCCCCCAACGTCGCTGCTGCTTGCTAGCTGCCGGTGGTGCATGCACGCTGTTCGTTGCTGCTGTTTGTTGCTGCTTTAGGGTAAGGTGAGTGAGAAAGAGATTACTAAGAGGGATTTGCTGCTGCTGTTGTTCCTTGTATTGATAGAGGATTGTCAAGTCTAAAGCCAGCTGCACCTATGCATCCTATGCACTGTCGAGCTCGTGCTCCTGTAGTGTTCTAATTAGCAAAAGAACAATGAGAAGGGAAAGAACAATGGTGGTTAAATATTAAATAAATCGGTGTGTGGCTGCAAGAATTTACATATTTTGGTGCAAAAAGTTTGTTGCTTTTCTCTAGTACTGTAGTTCAATTTAGTACAACTGTTCTACTTGTAATGCCATCTCCTGCATGAAGTTCCACATGGGGAACACTCGTTTCAAATGCTAATCTCCCATACGCGATGTCGCCACCAAGGAAAACCTCTGGGAAGCTCTGCTGGTAATGCCGTCTCCTATCCATCGCCAGCTCCAACTTACTGCAACCTTGTTTGAATTAAAAATATTGATCAGTACAAATAAAAAACAATGATCAGTTTGTAGTGCTCTCTCATGCCTATTTTGGTTGATGTCCATGAATGGAGAAAAAATTGTATGTGTATGTTTGATTATTACTAGCATATAAGCTCAAAAAATAAAAAGCAGTCGGTTCGTCTATGGAATTTGAGAAAGTTCATCTGTTGACCCGAGGAATATATGCTCAAAGAAAAGAACACAACACATTTATTCGGGTAAAAGTTTATTTTAGTTCAGCTACACAAACCGTGTAGGTTCGATGATGATGATACCATAAGTTCGGACAAGAAAACAAATATGAATTAAAACCAAAAACGTTCACTCCTATAAGTTCAAGTGCTTATCCATACACGGTAATTCAAGATGGTTAACGTCCAAGTCGCAAAACAAGAGAAGTCCAGAACGTCGTGGAACTCCTCTCCTTCTCACCTGAAACATTTTGTGCTCTGGCTCTCTCCACCCCCTGTCAAGCTTCCCAAGCTTGTTTCAAAAACCCACTGTATTACTGTACCTAGTGCTCTCTCCACTCTCCTGCAGCTAATGCTATCTCCACTCTACTATATGTTTTGCTTGATGAACAAGTATGGACAAAAAATATGTTGAATAGGGAGAGTTCATGTATTACTGCCATGTAAGTTTAAAAAATAACTTGTAACAAGTACAAAAATGAAAGGTGGGCAAAACAAAAAGCGAGCTTGGAAGTAGGAAGTTTGATGCATCTGCTACTACTCCTTTTGTGCTTCTGGTTTACTCCAAACAATTTATTTTTTTGCATTAGATGCTAGACGAAATGAGACGTTTTTAATTCCACAAGTATGGACATTGTGAATGTCCACTTCTTAAAACAAAAGTGTACATGCCAGTTCGATTTGTGTGCAACAATGAAAAAATGGTTTGATTTAAAAACATTGATCAGTACAGAGTAAAAACAATGATTAGTTCTAAATAAAAGAAATGATCCATTTGTGGAGTTATAATAAAAGAAATTATATGTGCACTCTATGTCTTTTTCTTATGTTTCCAAGAATTCTGCACTCATACTGTTATGCATAAGTTCAGGTCGCTTGTGGAGTTTTAGATATATGCAATTGAATTAGAGCACCATGGTCTCACCCAAAAGTTTGAAAAACCATTACTTTCAGTTCTGGTAACATATATTTTTGTTTCAGTTTTGCTAAATTCTTTCTCCAATGGCCTTTATATATTATCTTTCATATGTCGTACTATATGAAAAAATGTGGCCTTCAGCAAGCCTTTATTGCATCCTTCATCACTGATCTTGAGGAGGAGATTCATTTGTGCATTTCTATATTCGTTGTGTAAATCTGTTGATTTTTAATGTTTTAGGGATTTCGGGAGAGTGGAGACCTGGAAGAGCACTTTCAGGCGTTATTGACCATGAAAATAAATGACCAAGAAGAGCACTTTCAATAGTCAAGGAAGACAACAACAACAACAACAACAACAACGAAAAAATGCAACGATGCATCATGCTAACATTGATGAAAAGCTATGATTTTGCGCTCCTGTTTGTTATTATGTCAATGAGAAACCAATACTTCTTTTTTTCAGGTTTTGTGTTTTAATTGGTGAGGGATAAACAAATTTTCCTATTCAAGTGGAAGCTCCCAGTATATGATGGATGTGGGAGTTATTTTTACATTCACTGTTCGGTGCTTCTTTTTATGTAATGTTTTATGTTTTCAAGTGCTCGATGAAAATTTATGTTCCTAGTAGTTCATGTATTATTGCCTGAGGAGTTCATGTGTTACTGGCCAGTACGTAAACCTATTAATCACTCTCTCAAGTGTGATGAAAAAATGGGCAGTAAATTGATGAAAAAATATCATCGAGTTCAAAACACGCTGAGACACGCGACAGCCACCCCAGTTCGGGCGTAGTAAGTACCTCGGTACGAGTTAAAAACGGTGGTCTGTTCGGAATAAAAGAAATGGCAGAAATTCAAATTGTAAAGTTCAAGCAAAAAAAGAAACCCCATGAAAATCCTGCTTAGTAAGTACCTCAGTACAAGTCGTAAAATGAGAGAAGTTCAGAACAACGTTGTCAAAAAATGTTGAGTTAAAAAAAACAAAACAAACACATTTTCTTTTTGAATAAAATATTATTCAGTTCGATGATACAAACCATACAAGTACAGCGGCGACGATACAGTAAACCGTTGAAAACTTACGAGAAAAATATTACCAAAAAAACAGAGCAAAGTCTACTTAGTGAAAACACGCTTAGTACAAACCCATGCAAGCATCAGTACAAGTACCCTTTTTCAGAACCATTCAAAATTACTCTACAAAAATAGCTCAATACAAACATACATATATATTAGTACGACTACTCTGTTTTTCACACGAGAAAACAGCAGGATCCATCACGCCGTATTCAAAATTACTCTTAAACGGTTGCGATGTAGAGAAAACGTTCAACATGACTAAGTTTTGCATTTTCGATAGCTATCCAACGGTATATTATTTGCCATATTTCGACAAACTTTAAAAAAACGCGTTCAAAATCAAATTTGATCGTATTTGAATTCGTTTTTAAACCTTAAGGAATTAGAAAAACACTTCTATACGAAAAAGTTGCGCATTTTACATAGCTTTCCAACGCCGTACCATTTGCGTCAATCCGACAAACCGTTTACAAAAAATCGCGAAAATACGTTTCGCCCAGAATTTCACCGTTTTTCAAATAACTTTTAAATCATATAGAATTAGAAAAGACAATACATATATGGAAGATGCGAATTTTCACCAGCTTTCCAACGCCATCTTATTTGCTCAATTCCGACAAACTGTTTGAAAATTGAGTCCAAAATACGATTCACGTTTTTGGTTTTGACAAAAATGGTTTTTTAAAAACTGCTCTTAAACCATAATGATTTTGCAAAAACGTTCAATATACTTGAAATATGGTTGTCAAGAGCTTTCCAACGATATATTACACGCCATGTTCCGACAAAAAAATTACAAAAAAGTTTTTGAACTAAAGAAGACGATCTGTTAAACACAACTGAAAGCATGAGTTCAGCCGCTTCGAAAACATCAGTACAACCACCTGAAACCATCAGTTCAAAAAGGGTAATAGAATAATATTCTGTTACTAGTAACAGAATAGCCCAGATGTATATCACTAGAAAACACACTTGTTAACATTTAATACAGCCACCTGATATAGCTTTGTGTGAATTATTTTCCATCAACTTCAAGTATTTGTGGTATTTTTTCAATCTCTGCATTTATATACGCATAGTTTTGGTAACTACAGATCTGTGTTTGCAATGAAGCATGCTATATTTGTCGGCGCACATATTTTCTGGGCATTTACCTCACTGTATCTTCATTATATTCTTTGTAAGGTGTTTATTAATTTAATTAACATATGAATGGTCTGTTCATAAGGCTCTCTTTCCTCTGTATACAGAGTTGAGTGCTATGGCCAGGACTGTAAAAAAGTGGTCAAATTATGATATATCAAAGCCCTTCACATGTGATGACGTATCTTGGATGATGGAACGATTATTCTTGTCACAGCCCTAGAATTGGCTTGTAGCTATTTACCTGAGTGAGCATCATGCATCATGTCTAAATTCTGAAAGTTGAATTGAGGTTAGTTGAAACCCTCATAAATCACCTAAAAAATAATCAACATTAAAATCTTTTCAAAGAAGTCCAAGAAAATGTTCCTCTTAGTCTCTGAAAATATTGGCAAGAGGTAAAACTTAAAACAATATTTTTGGAATCTCAGAGATATTTATTTTGGGCCTTTGAATTAATTCAATAACTATTTGCATTGGATATATATTCTTTATATAATTAATATATGTCCAATAATTCTGGAACATTTATGTGGTTTGGGATATTTTAGTTCTAGTCACATATTTATTTTCAGGATTTTATAAAATGATTTAGTATTTTTATTAAATAAAAACAAATGTCAGAAAATAGAAAACAGAAAGCAGAGAGGAGAGAAACCTTACCTGGGCTTACCTCACCTGCGCAGCCACCTGGCGGCCCAAGTGGCCGGCCCAGCCCACCTGGCCCCTCTCCTGTCGCCTTCCTCCTCGTGCCAGTAGGCAGAGGGCATGTGCCTGCGGCGCGCCGGCACGCGCGCGCCACCTCCACCCTGCCCTGGCCACCTCCTGCTTCCCCGACCCCTTCTAGAGACGCCACGACACCCCCTCGACCCTCTGTACCTCTTCCCTCCTCGTAGCTCTCTCCCCTCCCCTCGCTTTCCCGAAGCCGAGCGGAGCTCGTCGCCGCCGTACGCCGTAGATGCGGCCTCCGTGCTCCCCTCGCCTCCCCGACATGTCCACGAGCATCACCACGCCTCCCTCGTCCTCTCCGTTCAGCCACGCCTCGCCGGAGGCCTTGCATCGATGACATCTTCCTCGTCTTTGTCGCCGGCCACCGGAGATGCCTCTCGCCGTCCTGCTCACTCCGGTGCTTCCCCGAGCACGCCGAGGCCACCTCCGAACTCGTGGTGAGCCCCTCTACCGATCCCCCCGACTCCGGTGCTCATCGTAGCCCTCGTTTCCGTCGAGACCGAGACCTCACCGGCGCCGGAACTGTCGCCGCCGTCATTTTGGTACGCCTCCGTCCAAACCGAGCGCGTCACTGCACTCAGTGCACCCCCAGGAGCATGTTTCACCCACCGGCTCCTCCTCCCGTGCACCACAACGCCAAACCCGCAGGTGCCCGAACTCCGGCGGCCGCAACCGAGCTCGCCGCCGTTGACTCCAGCCGCCGCAGGCCCAGCCACGGCCACCAACGGATGCGCCGTTGCGCTAGCTACCCGTAGAGCCCAATGGCGCCTCGAATGGTGCCTGTAAGGCATTTCCGAGCTGCCCCACTGTCTCTCTCATCGCCGGCGGCTAAACGCCGGCGACCACTGACCCGTTGACCGGCGTGGGTTGACCCCACTGCCCGGTTTGACCTCCCCCTCTCTCTCACTGACTCACGGGCCCCGCCCGACTAATTACTCTAGTTAGCGCTAATTAGCTAGTTAGGTTAGTTGGGTTAGTCGCTGACCAGTGGGCCCAGCCCAGTTAGTTAGGGCCCACATGTCAGGTTTGACCTGGACCGAGCCGTTGACCTGCTGACGTCACTGTGAGGTCATGCTGATGCAATAATTCCTTTCTGGAATTTAAATAAATCTTAAATGATTTATTTATTTTCAGAAAATGCCCAAAACTTCTAAAAATCATAGAAAATCAACCGTAACTCCAAATGAAATAAATTATATATGAAAAATTATCAGAAAAATTCAAGGAATCTGTTTATGGCATTTTCATGCATGTTAGAACAACTTATGGCTGCTGTTTAGGCAAATTCATATAAATGGAATTTAAACTCTCACATATGGAGTTTGAATTTGAACCTAGGGTTCAAACCAACTCCATTTAACATGTTGCTAGTTGCATTAGCTCAAACCACAGCATATTGACATGTCATGATCATGCACCATATTGTGCATTGCATTGATTGTGTTTCTTCTCTGTTGCCGGTATTTGTCCCCTTTCGATAGACGTGGTTTCGACGATGGGATCGATGACACCGATGAAGAGTTATATTATCTTAAGAAGTGCCAGGCAAGCACAACCCCCTTGTTCATTCCGATACAAGCCCACTCTCTCGCTCCTGCTCTCTTTTATTGCATTAGGACAACAACGATTCAACTGTTACATGCTGCGGTAGTTGAACCCCTTTCCTTTGCATGACCTGTCATTGCCACAGTAAATAGATGAAACCCACAAGCATGAGTGGGAGTTGTTTGAGCCCTGATGTGCCTACTCATTCATGTTTGCTTGTCATGCCTGCTATTGCTTAGAGTTGTGTCAGGCCTGATTCATCGGGAATGAATTGGAAAGTTGTGAACATGTCCTACTGTGTGTGAGCTAAGTGTGTGAACACGATTTGGTAAAGGTAGCGGTGAGAGGCCATGTAGGAGTACATGGTGGGTTGTCTCATTGCAGCCGTCCTCAGGAACTGAGTTCTGTGTCTGTGATCCATGAACAGCTACTACCACTCATTGGGATCCTTAATTGACCCTCTCGGCTTCTTAATCACCCTGGTACTCTGTCCAGGAGTTGCAACTAGTTTCTAGTGTTTGTAGGTTATGTGTTGGCGGCCGTGTGTAGCGCTGACCCTAGGGGTGGGCTATGTTGCGGTAGATACACCGTGGCACGGTGTACCGGGCGCCCGTTTGGTGTCTCGGGAACCCTGTTCACATCGTTCGGGGCCGTATGTGGAAACCTCGGCCGGACTCCCTGCGGATGGAACCTGGATAGGCGATAAACCTGGACTAGAGACTTAAGTGTTTAGGTAGGCCGTGGCCGACACCCTCGCCAGGCATCCGCTTGAAGGTTGCCGAGATACATGACGTGTATATGGTGGTAAGTGGTGGGAGCGTGTGTGAAGAAGTACACCCCTGCAGGGTTATCATTATCTA
Organism: Triticum monococcum; assembly: GCA_034509565.1. Classification (NCBI taxonomy): domain Eukaryota; kingdom Viridiplantae; phylum Streptophyta; class Magnoliopsida; order Poales; family Poaceae; genus Triticum; species Triticum monococcum. The sequence goes on from CM067845.1 coordinate 148,352,811, forward strand.
TTCGAATAACCGGATTCCTCGGATATGGAAACTTGGACCCCTTGCATAGTTCATAGACAAGTGAAAGTGGATACTCTAAAACTCGCAAGATAAGTGTGAGTGCTATGGATGGCCTTCTCATAGGGAGATGAGAGCGGATCCATAGTGGTGTATTGAATGGTGAATATGTGGACTCGTGTGCGCCACCTCAAAAGAGTTGCTTGCAGTCGTAGTTCAGATAGCCACCGAGTCAAAGCTGGCTTGCTGCAGTTAAACTCCACCACCCCCCTTTTTGTTGATACCGATGCATATGTAGCTAGTTCTGATGTAAGTCTTGCTAAGTACCTTTGTACTCACGTTTGCTTAATTTATGTTTTGCAGAGAGACTTCAGTCTCGCTAGTAGTTCCGTGTGGACTTCGACGTTTAGCTTGATACCTCAGCTACGATCTTGTGCCCTCGGCAGGATCTGGTAGATAGTCAGGCTTCTTAGCCTTTTTCCATTTGTAGATGTCTGTACTCAGACATGTTAAGCTTCCGCATGTGCTTGATTTGTATGCTATGATTGTTGGGTCATGAGACCCATGTTTGTAATATCTCGCTCCTCGGAGCCTAATGAATAAATACTTGAGTTGTAGAGTTATGTTGTGATGCCATGTTGTATTTACACATATCGAGCATATTGTGTGTATGATTGAAATGCTTGGTATGTGTGGGATCCGACAATCTAGTTGTTTATCCTTAGCAGCCTCTCTTATGGGGAAATGTAGTCTAGTGCTTCCATGAGCCATAGTAGTCCGCTACAGCCCGGTTCACCGGAGTCCTGCTAGCCCAGCACTACTGCTCAGGACACTTGACTGGCCGGCATGTTTTTCACTTCATTCCTATGTCTGTCCCTTCGGGGAAATGTCACGCTGTGATATCCGAAGTCCTGCCTAGCCTGCTACAGCCCGGGTTCCCCGGAGTCCTGTTAGCCCAGTGTTATAGCCCGGAATCACTCGCTGATGACCGACATGCTCGATGTGGTTCATGTATGCCTGTCTCCATAGGTCTGTGCCGCTTTGGGTTCACTACTAGCCATGTCGGCCCGGGTTCTCTATCATATGGATGCTAGCGACACTATCATATACGTGAGCCAAAAGGCGCAAACGGTCCCGGGCCATGGTAAGGCGACACCCGTGGGATACCGTGCGTGAGGCCACAAAGTGATATGAGGTGTTACCGGCTAGATCGATGTGGCTTGGAATCGGGGTCCTGACAGCCTTGGTATCAGAGCCTGACTGCCTGTAGGATTACCAAGCCAAACTGGTCGAAGTTGTGTCTAGAAATGCTTTAGTTATGTAGGGGAATTGATTGTGGAAGGGAACGTAAGGCTCTTTTTACTCCTTTACCTTATGCCCTTTTGATCTGAGTCACCCTCTTCTCTTCTACGGGGATTAAGAACTAGGCTTCTCATCTTTCTATCAGGATCATGTGCTACTAATCCATAGACTTGTAGGATTGTTGGATTCAAGTCTCAGTTCAGTTTCTATTACTTCTGTATGTTCATAGTTGGTCTCGAAACCTTGATATTATGATGTTGAGTGGTTATGCCACCTTTTTGCAGGATGTCTCAAATCATTTTGAGCATTTACGGCCGTTATGCTGTCCGAGTCATCCCAGGTTTCTAGATAATCTGATGCATTTGCAAGTTCCTTCTTCCCGTTTCTGATGTCCTTTTGGGCCAGATTAAGCACACTAAACGGTCTATTGAGGTACTCCATTGCCTTGACATATATGTTGGAGCTAGTATTATGACCCTAGGCATTTTAGAGAACCACCCAGTAATATGGCCATGTTTTGTGTTCCCAGTGTGATGATTCTGGCCATCATTCTCGAAAGCATCCCGTGATGCCATGTAGTAGTAGGTACTCTACTAATGGGTTCTTGAACCCGAGATTCACCCTACTTACCTCATGTTGATAGTGTTGCTAGTTCCTTTAGGATATTAGTAACCTTTGCGATAGTCCTCGAGGTTCGTGGTACCTCCTTCTTCCAATTATCATGAACCATTCTTGGTAGGAGTTCTTTTGAACCAAAAGGTCACGGCAGAGTGCTCCTGATGAGTTCTCCATTCTATGTTGTGACTCTGCCAACCCTACCTTTCTGCATGGGTTATCCGGAAGAAATATGTTGAACTCGTTCGACATACTAATCTATGCATCTACAACTCGGAAAGTTATATGTACCTTTGAGTTGTCCCCCCTTCCGTTATATTACGATCTTCGTCTATCAATTGATAGTGAGGAGTATGTATGCATTCGTGTTCATCGATGCCTAGTATTCTTGTGGTTCGTCAAGCCGTTCTATTTCAGAATGACTAGGAGAAACAAACTCCAGTACCTCATCCATATCCAGGATTGGGTCAAAGCAGTTGTATTCCGCAAATCAAAATGCAACCCAGCTTTTGGTTCTGTTCTACCCTGAAGTATTACCCACTTTATGTCAAGAGCGTCGTGAGAATTGCACCTTCACCTATGAATTTTTGACGCAGTGATACTTCCCGCCATCATTATTCATTCCTCGGTTCCGTGTTTTTATAACTGGAATATCGACAAGTGAATCGTGATGTGTGAAATCAATACTCCTAGCAACCATGTTGCTTGGTAGTAAATGGACGAAATTCTCATTCTTAGCGTGTTGATTATCAAATCATCATCCTAAGATTGACCGTGCTACCTAGTCCTTATTTCTGGTGCACTCTTCGATCAATGAGTTAGGATTGTGTCAATCCCTCACTCTGCTGATCATATCATCTTGCCCTGAAAAGCAAGATTGTTCTCGAGCTTAGTAACATATCGGTGGTTCGTGATTTTCCGAATATCTTCTCGGAAGTATTACCTGGTTGACACCTGACTGCTATGTTGAGTTCGTGATCAAGTTGGTTTTCTTATAAATCACCCCTTCTCCAAGAATCTGTGTTGGATATCCCTGAGCTAGTTGGTTAAGCTAGACAGCAACTTGGAGAGTTGGAAGGTAAAAGCTTTGCTTAACTTAGTTCATCTCTGAGGGATATCTTCTGTGTGTGTGTTGAAGAAAGATGATATCTTCATCAACTGGTCCTCGTGATCAGTTGTTGGACCTATTGTCTTACCCAATCTTTGATTTGAGTATGGGCTATCGTCAAATCAAATCAGAACCAACGATGTTCGTAATGTTGTCTTACCCGTGGTTGATCCCTCAAGCATACACCATTACCTCTTTTGGTCTGACCAATACTATCATCGTGTTCACATGATGGTGGAAGTCTAGTGATATGGAAATTCCGATGAGTTGTTGTTGAGCCCATCAACAGCATTTTGTCTCCCCCAATGATTCATGTTGAACATCAACCTAGTGTTGGAAAACTTTGGTAAGCATTGTCTTCGTGCCCCACTCATGAAGAATATGTTTGGATGAAAGAAGTGACTTCCTCTAGTTCATGTGCATTGAAGCAAGTTGCCACCGTGAATTCGAGAAAGATTGTTTTTGCTTTCTCCGGGATCATCCCAAGTCAAGTCATGCATGTGCGAAGTATTCCATGGTTTGATAGGCTTGCTACCTCCACTCCATATGTGTTCCTAGCACACCAAGCCACTGACTGATTTGTTCTAGGAAAAGGAGTTGTTGCGCAAATCCTAGGTCATGCACAAGACTCCATTACCCTAGATGATGGTTCCCCACCTGAACTTGGTAGTGTTTTATTATAAGACTACTACGTGGTCATGCTTGTCTTGGACAGCATGTTCACAGGTTTGTAGCAGAAGTAGCTCATGTTTTGGAGCTTGCTATCATAGTTCATTTTCCGAGAATCTCGCAACGTCATCTTGTTGGTTCGTGTTGCAAACTTCCTTTTTCCGGACATGCTGTCTGAAATATCTTGTTACCAGCCAGATCTGAATCTCAGGTAGATATGATGGTTGGAACGTTTCTCAAGAGCTATAATATTGGTCTCTCGATAACCGGTAAAGTGGATGTCGTGGCCAACACATCCAGCCGGAAGACCTATTATTGTAGTGTCTCGAATGAAGAAAGTTAGCCACCTTCCCATGAGGATTTTGTAGGATTTACCTCCATAGTTAATCCTTACGGATTCTTGAGCTTCTGAAGTCCGGCCTTTACTTGATGTCCTAGATACCAAACCGTATCAATAAATGGGTTATCCTAGCACATCAAGGAGAACATTAGAAGCGGAGTGCTAAATGTCTCTCGGTCGATCATCCAGATTTTGTTCCCTTGACCTCGCTAAGGTGAAATCTGAGAAAGTGTTATCTTCCTTTGCATCTGCATTATCCATCACCATTCATCATGGTGGTATGTTGTGTTGCCAGGATCCTTGACACGGATATTGGTAAAACCTTGATGAATATGGAGATGCTCAATTCTTGAGAGCATGCCCTAGCACCAGGTTTTACCGTTGGCGCTAACTGGTATTTGCTTCCAGTTTCCTCGGTTATGTTATAACCTTTTCAAACAGTGGACTCACTCTCGACTGTTGAGTTCTTCCCCAGTTACCAGAATCATTCCCAACATTTGCATTTTGTTCCCAGCTTGCGCCTCAGTAGTTGTTGTTCATGATCATCTTCAAAAGTGGCCCTACCACAGGTTCCATCCATCTCCGATGATAAGCAAAAATCATCCATTGCGTTGTCTTCAACAAGGTAGTCCACATCATCCATTCTAGTCCGGGTATGTCATTCTTTCAAACTCCTTCAAAAGATCGATTGTGATTGCCTTAGGCTGGTATAAAGAGTTTCAATGATCTATGGGTCAAAAGTAATACTTTTTGCCACTTAAGGGAATAGCTCTACGAGTCACCATCACTAAGGTGCCTCGTATGGTATTATGGGCAACATAACTTCTCGCTACTTTGAAACCCCCTCACCATCTATTTAGGCGTGGAATTGTTGCCCACCAAATCAAACCCCGTCGTTGTTCTTCCATCCCTCTCGATGTGTTTTGTGTCTCAACTTGAGATGTTTCAACATCTCATTCCGCGAGTTGATATTGTTTAGCCCGATCTTTGAGAAGATCAATCCTAGTTGAGTTTCTTTCCGTCGTCATCGCGTGGATAAAGACCTCAAAAGCAAGGATGTCAAGATCGACATGATGCAATGAATCAACATCTTCGAGAAGGGCAATCGGATCGTGAAGATTCTTTATTGGTGTTCCCTCTGTCTTCTTACCTCACATCTTGAATCTTGGGACGCGATTCTTGTTTAGTGGGGGTGAGTTGTCGCAGCCCTAGAATTGGCTTGTAGCTATTTACCTAAGTGAGCATCATGCATCATGTCTAAATTCTGAAAGTTGAATTGAGGTTAGTTGAAACCCTCATAAATCACCTCAAAAATAATCAACATTAAAATCTTTTCAAAGAAGTCCAAGAAAATGTTCCTCTTAGTCTCTGAAAATATTGGCAAGAGGTAAAACTTAAAACAATATTTTTGGAATCTCAGAGATATTTATTTTGGGCCTTTGAATTAATTCAATAACTATTTGCATTGGATATATATTCTTTATATAATTAATATATGTCCAATAATTCTGGAACATTTTATGTGGTTTGGGATATTTTAGTTCTAGTCACATATTTATTTTCAGGATTTTATAAAATGATTTAGTATTTTTATTAAATCAAAACAAATGTCAGAAAATAGAAAACAGAAAGCAAAGAGGAGAGAAACCTTACCTGGGCTTACCTCACCTGCGCAGCCACCTGGCGGCCCAAGTGGCCGGCCCAGCCCACCTGGCCCCTCTCCTGTCGCCTTCCTCCTCGCGCCAGTAGGCAGAGGGCGTGTGCCCGCGTCGCGCTGGCACGTGCGTGCCACCTCCACCCTGCCCTGGCCACCTCCTGCTTCCCCAACCCCTTCTAGAGACGCCACGACACCCCCTCGACCCTCTGCACCTCTTCCCTCCTTGTAGCTCTCTCCCCTCCCCTCGCTTTCCCGAAGCCGAGCAGAGCTTGTCGCCGCCGTACGCCGTAGATGCGGCCTCCGTGCTCCCCTCGCCTCCCCGACGTGTCCACGAGCATCACCACGCCTCCCTCGTCCTCTCCATTCAGCCACGCCTCACCGGAGGCCTTGCATTGACGCCATCTTCCTCGTCTTTGTCGCCGGCCACCGGAGATGCCTCTCGCTGCCCCGCTCGCTCCGGTGCTTCCCCGAGCACGCCGAGGCCACCTCCGAACTCGCGGTGAGCCCCTCTACTGATCCTCCCTACTCCCATGCCCACTAGCTCAACGTAGCCCTCGTTTTCGTCGAGACCGAGACCTCACCGGCGCCGGAACTGTCGCCGCCGTCGTTTTGGTACGCCTCCGTCCAAACCGAGCAACTCACTGCACTCAGTGCACCCCCGAGGAGCACGTTTCACCCACCGGCTCCTCCTCCCGTGCACCACAACGCCAAACCGCCAGGTGCCCGAACTCCGGCGGCCGCAACCAAGCTCGCCGCCGTTGACTCTGGCCACCCCAGGCCCAACCACGGCCACCAACGGATGCGCCGTTGTGCCAGCTACCCGTAGAGCCCAACGGCGCCTCGAATGGTGCCCTGTAAGGCATTTCCGAGCTGCCCCTCCGTCTCTGTCGTTGCCGGCGGCTAAACGCCAGCGACCGCTGACCCGTTGACCGGCGTGGGTTGACCCCACTGCCCGGTTTGACCTCCCCCTCTCTCTCACTGACTCACGGGCCCCGCCCGACTAATTACTCTAGTTAGCGCTAATTAGCTAGTTAGGTTAGTTGGGTTAGTCGCTGACCAGTGGGCCCAGCCCAGTTAGTTAGGGCTAACTAACTTAGTTAGTTGACTGTGTCACTGACGTGTGGACCCCACACGTCAGGTTTGACCTGGACCGAGCCGTTGACCTGCTGACGTCACTGTGAGGTCATGCTGGCATAATAATTCCTTTCTGGAATTTAAATAAATCTTAAATGATTTATTTATTTTCAGAAAATGCCCAAAACTTCTAAAAATCATAGAAAATCAACCGTAACTCCAAATGAAATAAATTTTGTATGAAAAATTATCAGAAAAATTCAAGGAATCTGTTTATGGCATTTTCATGCATGTTAGAACAACTTATGGCTGCTGTTTAGGCCAATTCATATAAATGGAATTTAAACTCTCACATATGGAGTTTGAATTTGAACCTAGGGTTCAAACCAACTCCATTTAACATGTTGCTAGTTGCATTAGCTCAAACCACAGCATATTGACATGTCATGATCATGCATCATATTGTGCATTGCATTGATTGTGTTTCTTCTCTGTTGCCAGTATTTGTCCCCTTTCGATAGACATGGTTTCTACAATGGGATCGATGACACCGATGAAGAGTTATATTATTTTCAAAAGTGCTAGGCAAGCACAACCCCCTTGTTCATTCCGATACAAGCCCACTCTCTCGCTCCTGCTCTCTTTTACTGCATTAGGACAACAATGATTCAACTGTTACATGCTGCGGTAGTTGAACCCCTTTCCTTTGCATGACCTGTCATTGCCACAGTAAATAGATGAAACCCACTAGCATGAGTAGGAGTTGTTTGAGCCCTGATGTGCCTACTCATTCATGTTTGCTTGTCATGCCTGCTATTTCTTAGAGTTGTGTCAGGCCTAATTCATCGGGGATGAATTTGAAAGTTGTGAACATGTCCTACTGTGTGTGAGCTAAGTGTGTGAACATGATTTGGTAAAGGTAGTGGTGAGAGGCCATGTAGGAGTACATGGTGGGTTGTCTCATTGCAGCCGTCCTCAGGAACTGAGTTCTGTGTCTGTGATCCATGAACAGCTACTACCACTCATTGGGATCCTTAATTGACCCTCTCGGCTTCTTAATCACCCTAGTTCTCTGTCCAGGAGTTGCAACTAGTTTCTGGTGTTTGTAGGTTATGTGTTGGCGGCCGTGCGTAGCGCTGACCCTAGGGGTGGGCTATGTTGCGGTAGATACACCGTGGCACGGTGTATCGGGCGCCCGTTTGGTGTCTCGGGAACCCTGTTCACATCGTTCGGGGCCGTATGTGGAAACCTCGGCCGGACTCCCTGCGGATGGAACCTGGATAGGCGATAAACCTGGACTAGAGACTTAAGTGTTTAGGTAGGCCGTGGCCGACACCCTCGCCAGGCATCCGCTTGAAGGTTGCCGAGATACATGACGTGTATATGGTGGTAAGTGGTGGGAGCGTGTGTGAAGAAGTACACCCCTGCAGGGTTATCATTATCTATTCGAATAACCGGATTCCTCGGATATGGAAACTTGGACCCCTTGCATAGTTCATAGACAAGTGAAAGTGGATACTCTAAAACTCGCAAGATAAGTGTGAGTGCTATGGATGGCCTTCTCATAGGGAGATGAGAGCGGATCCATAGTGGTGTATTGAATGGTGAATATGTGGACTCGTGTGCGCCACCTCAAAAGAGTTGCTTGCAGTCGTAGTTCAGATAGCCACCGAGTCAAAGCTGGCTTGCTGCAGTTAAACTCCACCACCCCCCTTTTTGTTGATACCGATGCATATGTAGCTAGTTCTGATGTAAGTCTTGCTAAGTACCTTTGTACTCACGTTTGCTTAATTTATGTTTTGCAGAGAGACTTCAGTCTCGCTAGTAGTTCCGTGTGGACTTCGACGTTTAGCTTGATACCTCAGCTACGATCTTGTGCCCTCGGCAGGATCTGGTAGATAGTCAGGCTTCTTAGCCTTTTTCCATTTGTAGATGTCTGTACTCAGACATGTTAAGCTTCCGCATGTGCTTGATTTGTATGCTATGATTGTTGGGTCATGAGACCCATGTTTGTAATATCTCGCTCCTCGGAGCCTAATGAATAAATACTTGAGTTGTAGAGTTATGTTGTGATGCCATGTTGTATTTACACATATCGAGCATATTGTGTGTATGATTGAAATGCTTGGTATGTGTGGGATCCGACAATCTAGTTGTTTATCCTTGGCAGCCTCTCTTATGGGGAAATGTAGTCTAGTGCTTCCATGAGCCATAGTAGTCCGCTACAGCCCGGTTCACCGCAGTCCTGCTAGCCCAGCACTACTGCTCAGGACACTTGACTGGGCGGCATGTGTTTCACTTCGTTCCTATGTCTGTCCCTTCGGGGAAATGTCACGCTGTGATATCCGGAGTCCTGCCTATCCTGCTACAGCCCGGGTTCCCCGGAGTCCTGTTAGCCCAGTGCTACAGCCCGGAATCACTCGTTGATGACCGACATGCTCGATGTGGTTCATGTATGCCTGTCTCCATAGGTCTGTGCCGCTTTGGGTTCACTACTAGCCATGTCGGCCCGGGTTCTCTGTCATATGGATGCTAGCGACAATATCATATACGTGAGCCAAAAGGCGCAAACGGTCCCGGGCCATGGTAAGGCGACACCCGTGGGATACCGTGCGTGAGGCCGCAAAGTGATATGAGGTGTTACCGGCTAGATCGATGTGGCTTGGAATCGGGGTCCTGACAATTCTGTTCGGTGCTTGCTTTGACTTTGGTGTTCAGAGAAGTAAAACTTCAAGTATCATGTGTCAGATTTCGGGTTCCGGCAGGGCGCGGAGATCTCTCCCCTACCGATCTACGTCCGATCCTCTCGTGCAAACTAAGATGAAAATGATGAACAACACAAGATACACGAGGTTTATACTGGTTCGGGCCACCGTTGTGGTGTAATACCCTACTCCAGTGTGTGGTGTGGTGGATTGCCTCAGGGGCTGATGATGAATAGTACAAGGGAAGAACAGCCTCGCGAGAGGTGTTCTTGAGCTGGTGCGACAAACTGCTAGGGTGAGTTCCGTCGCCTCTCTTTCTTCTGGGTGTCCCCCTTTCCTTTGTGGAGGCTAGCTCTATTTATAGAGGCCCTGGGCTTCTCCCCGAATAATTGAGCAGGAAGGGCGCCAACAATTGGCCATTTTGAAGGGGAACATCTAGTACAAGTTATCCTGACCAAAGGTGGTCTTCGGCTGCCAAAAGCACTGGTGATGACGCCGTCTTGGGCTCCACGGTGACCTTCGTCCTGCCGTCCGGCCAGTCTTGGTCTCGTTGCACCGGAATGGCAACCTTTTCCTGATGCCTTGGCATGTGCTTTCCCCCTTTGCACCAAAGGGGAAACAAGGACCCTGTGCAGGCCGGCGCCCGCCTGGCCTTAATCTTCATGGCTTGCGTCATGGGATCCTTGTGAGGTACCCCTGTGTTGATCTCTCCGCCTCCTCGCGAGCCTGCCTGATGAGGCTGCCTCTAAGGAAGCTTCCTGTCGTCTGCCCCGCGAGGCTTGGTCCCTCGTGAGGGTCTTGAGCTTGCGTTGATGAAGATGGGCCGTGCTGGGCCCCCACTTGAGCCACGCTGCAGGCCGCAGGCAGGCAAGTCTGGGGACCCCCGTTTCCAGAACGCCGACAGTAGCCCCCGGGCCCAAGGCACACGCGTGCTTGGATTAGGAGAGATGTAAGTGCATCTAGTGCCACCCCTAGTTGGTTTTGGAATATTGATGACAAACCTAGTTGAGGGACTAATGTGTTTGTGAGAATTGCAGGATAACACAGGTAGAAGTCCCTCATTGATTCGGTTTAGCTACCAGAGATGACCCCTAAAAATGTACGAAGACATTGAAGACAATGGTGGTTTATGAAGACATTCATATTGAAGACAATGACATGTGAAGACTCCCATGAAGCCTATGGAACTCGAAGACTTAGATCCTTCGTAGTTTTACTTCATTCATGTTGTGTCATAGGAACCACCGTACTGTTAAGTGGGGTCCAAGAGAACCAGTCAGGATGACTGAAGTGATGCCTAATTCAAATCCTATGTCTTCGAGTGAAGACAATGAGAGAAAATCTTGTCCAGAGTCAGACAAGTCAGCTTTACTTGTAGCCCAAGTAAAGTTGCCGTGTGAGTTCGAAATTCGACCGTTGGTACACGTGTCAGTTCCTTAGTGACCCAGGGTCATTTCAGACAAATCAGGTCGGGTTGCCAAGTGGCTATAAATAGTCCACCCATACAACCATAAACGGTGGGCTGCTCAGATTTCAGTGCACGGCTTTTGTCGTTTGAGAGCAACCCACCTCGAAGCCTTTGAGAGAAAATCCCTAGCGAGGAGAAAAGCCCTAACCACCCAGAGCCAGAGTAATTGGGCATCACTTAAGTCTTCTTGTCTGAGTGATCTGAAGACTTATTACACTTGAGGATTGTGCATCCTCCAGACGGTTAGGCGTCGCGTTCTGAGCATCCAAGAGAAATTGTGGATTGCCGGTGAACGAAGTCTGTGAAGGTTTGGGAGTCTACCTTGAAGACTTACCAGAGTGATTGGGCGAGGTCTGTGTGACCTTAGCTCAAGGAGAAAACGGCGAGGACTGGGTGTCCTGAGCTGCGTGTTCAGGACTGGGTGTCTGGGACTGTGTGTCCTTTGGTTTAAATACCTAGCCGCTCCAACCAGACGTACAGTTGTCACAGCAACTGGAACTGGTCCAACATATCATTGTCTTCAGCGTGTCACTGGTTTCATCTTCACCTCCCTTTACTTACCAGTACACATTGTGAAGCCATTGCATGCTTGCTTTATCTTCTGTCTTCACAACTTGACTGTATGATCTGTTTGGCTTCATAACTTCTTCCTACCTGATCCGCATTACACTGAAGCTATTTGTCACTGTGCTTTCACTATATTGTATACTTGACCATGGCTTGCCTTGTGTAATCTAACTTCCGTTGCATAGTGATAGGCTTGTCTACTCTATTTGTCTTCATAACTTCCACGTTTTGAAGACTTTCATAAAAATCGCCTATTCACCCCCCCTCTAGTCGATATAACGCACTTTCAATTGGTATCAGAGCAAGGTGCTCCCTTGTTCTGTGTGATTCGGTTTAACCACCTGGAGTTTTAGCTATGTCGACTGCAGGGATAATTAAAGTCTCCGCTGCATGCCCCGTCTTCGATGGAACTGAATATCCCTACTGGAAGAATAAGATGCGCATGCATCTTGAAGCCATTGACGTCGACCTATGGTATGTCGTCGAAAACAGCGTTCCCAAGGCTGGAGAAGGTGTCACTGCTGCTGATGTCAAGAAGTTCACTCAACTGGACTCTACTGCCAAGAATATTATCTGTGGTCATCTGACCAAGGGACAGTACGGCCGTGTGAGTGCCTTGAAGACATCCAAGTTGCTTTGGGACTGGCTCTCTAAGGTCAATGAAGGCATCTCAACCCAGAGAGATCAGAGAATCAGTGTTCTTCGCAACCTCTTCAACCGCTTCAAGCGAAATGACAATGAGAATGTCCAGCACACATTTGACCGGCTCACTGACATCACAAATGAGCTTCAAGCCCTCGGCGCCACTGAGATCACCAAACATGAAATCGTCAAGACGCTGCTGAGATCACTTGACAGTTCGTTTGACATCCTAGCCCTGATGATTCAAGAATGTCCAGACTTCAAGACACTCGATCCGAATGACATACTTGAGAGGCTCAACACACATGAGTTTCAGCTTTCTGAGAAAAGAGATATCTACGGTCCAAACTATGGGCGAACTCGTGCCTTGAAGGCAAAAGCTGTGTCCTCATCTGAAGAAGAATCTGACAGCAGTTCTGATGATCCTGAAGACATTGGAAGGGAACTTGCAATGCTAGTGAAGAAGTTCCAGAAATTCACCAAGAAGAAAGGCTTCAGAAAGTCTTCACGATCAAGCTCAAGGAATGATGAAGCTTCTGCCCATGACTACAAGAAGAAAACATGTCACAAGTGCAAGAAAACTGGACACTTCATCTCTGAGTGTCCATAGTGGGACAATGAGAGCAGAAAGAAGAAGAAGAGCAAGGAATATGACTCTGACGATAAGAAGACGAAGAAATACTCAAAGTCTTCGTCCAAGTCTTCCTCAAAGTCTTCATCACACAAGAAGAGTTCATCTGGCAAGGCTCGTGCGTTTGTTGGCAAGGAAATGGACTCAGAGGAGGAGTTCGCTTCTGAGGAGGCAGAGGTGGAGTCTGAGGAGGAGTCTGATTTAGGCATTGCGAGTCTGGCTACAGCTTATGTCGCCAAGTCCATCTTAAACACTGAAGGCAATGACTTCATCACCAACACCGATGCAAATGACAAGGACGACTCTACTCCTACCTACTGCTTCATGGCACACGGTGCCAAGGTAAACACACGCACTACTCACTATCAAACATCCAGTGACGATGACTCTGATTCTGATCCAAAACCCAGCTACAAAACACTTGCTAAAATTGCAACTGAACAACAAAAGGCCATGGAACATATTCAAAAACTGTTAGACAGAAGCGATGATCTGTTGGGTGCTGAAATGACTCGTTCTGAATCCTTAATTGAAGACATAAAAAATCTTCATGTTAAGTATCAGGAACTCGAAGATCGTCTTGAGACTCTCTCAACTACTCATGAAAAGCTTTCCTATGATTATCTTCAAAAGAAGCAAGATCTTGAGAAGTTGAGAGCGGATCATGATGATCTTCAAAAGGAAAACGAGTCACTTCGAGCCGAACAGATCAGTTCTGCTCAGGAAGGATTTGAACCACCATGCCTTAAATGCATTGAGCGTGATAATGCTACTTCTGTTGCTGAATGTTCCACTGCTACTGCTGTTGCTATATCTTCAACTGTTGAAGTGGTAACTAACCCCTCTGCTGAGGATACCACTGCTATTGCTGATGAGAATGCTAGGTTGAAGACATTGCTTGAAACAGGGATGTACAAAATTTTCAAAGGACATCAGACATTATGTGATGTCCTCAAGAAGCAGATTCTGAACCGAAACCCTAGGAAAGAGGGTGTTGGGTTCGTGAGGAAAATTAATGCAGATGGATCCTACTGGAAACCTGAGCAGTACCCCAAAACCACATGGGTTGCTGCAAAGGAATCCACAGCAGATCCATCCAATCTATCTGGCTTCACTTGTGCTGATCCTATTATCATTGATGAATCCTTTGATGCAAACTATAAACTGTTTAAAAATCAAAATGGTGAAGTATTTGCCAGGTACATTGGTACTAACTGCAGGAATGGACCGCCTATGAAGAAGATCTGGGTTCCAAAAACGTGTCTGGAGAATCTTCCTGTGAATGTCCTCATGACACCTCACATGAAGAAGACAAACCTCAGACCAAAGGCTTCATATGGTCCAAAGGCTTCATACAGGCAGAGGACTCACCTGAGTCGCACTAACGCAAATGTTTTGCAGGGAAACCATGCTCAGGCATATGAGAGCGGTTCCTCAAACCGTCATGCTCATATGACCAAGAACTATTCTGCTTATTCTTATGAGTACTATTGCCCACCTGCTAGACTGTTTGCCAGGGCTCCAAAGCCAAAATTCTCAGATGCTGCACTTAGACTTATTGCTTCGAAGCCACCCTTGAAGAAGTGGGTGGTTAAGAAAGCTTAACTCTCTTTTGCAGGGAAAGGTCTCCAGCAGAAAACCAAAATCTTCTGACGCTATTGCTGGGGACCTTAAAAATCTTGTGGGGCGCAAGATCAAATGCCCGAATGGCATCACTATGTATTTCATATCTGAATCGCATGCTACTCTCCCTACTTGCCCTAACCTGGATTTAAGTTTTCATAACCCACTGGTTCGTCAAATGTTTTTGCTTCACAATACTCTTGGTGAAGCCTATCCCCCTAACTGCACTGTAGGGTACGACACCAGCGACTTCAGAGTCTTCAGAATGGATTATTGACAGTGGGTGTACAAATCACATGACTGGCAAAAGAAGTCTCTTTATGGACTCAACCTTACGTCCATCTGACAAGAGCCACATCACATTTGCTGACACTGGTAAAAGTAAGGTATTGGGTCTAGGTAGAGTTGGAATCTCAAAGGATCAACACATGGATAAAGTCATGTTTGTTGAATCCCTTGGCTTCAACTTAATGTCTGTCTCAATGCTTTGCGATTTGAACATGATTGTAATCTTTGGAAAATTTCGTTGCCTGGTACTAATGGAATCTGACAAGTCTCTAGTGTTTGAAGGGTATCAGAAAGATGATTTGTACGTGGTAGATTTCTCAGCAGGGCCACAGCTTGCAGTATGTCTTCTCGCAAAGGCTTCAGAATGCTGGCTTTGGCATCGGAGGCTCGGGCATGCTGGCATGAGGAACCTCCACACCCTTGCGAAGAAGAAGCATGTCATAGGCATCGAGGGCGTCAAGTTCAAGAAAGATCACTTATGCGGTGCCTGTGAAGCAGGGAAGATGACAAGGGCAAAACATCCTTCGAAGACAGTCATGACCACTACTCAACCCTCGAACTGCTTCACATGGATCTCTTTGGTCCCACTCACTACTCAACTTTTTCCACTACTGCTTGCCTCTATGGCTTCGTCATTGTTGATGATTACTCTAGATATACTTGGGTACACATAATTCTTTACAAGACTGAAGTGCAGGATGTCTTCAGACGCTTCGCAAATCGAGCCATGAACAATTATGGCGCCAAGATAAAGCACATCAGAAGTGACAATGGCACTGAATTCAAGAACACTGGCCTTGACACATATCTTGATACATTGGGCATCACTCATGAATTCTCAGCTCCGTACACGCCACAACAGAATGGCATCGTCGAACGCAAGAACAGAACACTCATTGAGATGGCCAGAACAATGCTAGATGAGTACAAGACTCCAAGAAAATTCTGGAATGAAGCCACTGACACTGCATGCCATACTATCAACCGTGTGTATCTTCACAAGCTTCTTAACAAGACATCTTATGAACTTCTAACTGACAAGAAGCCAAATGTCAGTTACTTCAGAGTATTTGGATCAAGATGCTGGATCAAGGACCCTCACCACACCTCAAAATTTGCTCCAAAAGCACATGAGGGCTTTATGCTTGGATATGGAAAGGATTCGCACTCCTACAGAGTCTTCAATCTCTTTCACTATAAAGTGGTTGAAACAGTGGATGTGCGGTTCGATGAGACCAATGGGTCACAAAGAGAGCAACTGCCAAGTGTGCTAGATGAAGTTCCAGCCAGTGAATCAATCAAGCTAATGGGAACTGGAGAAATTATACCTTCTGAAGCTCATCCTGAAGAAGAACTTATCATCTCAGCACCTGATCCACACGAAGACAATGCTCAGCCTGAAGACATTCCACCCCATGACAACGTAGATCAGCAAGAGCAAAGTCTTCGACCCCTACATCCTCGTGTTGCCAATGAAGTGCAGATTGACAGAATAATTGATAGCATCAATGCACCTGGTCCACTGACTCGTTCAAGGGCAACTCAACTGGCAAATTTCTGCGGACACTTCGCATTCGTTTCAATCACAGAACCCAAGAAAATTGATGAAGCTTTTATGGAACCAGAATGGATTCAAGCTATGCAAGAAGAGCTTCAACAGTTTGAGTTGAACAATGTATGGGAGTTGGTTAAGCGTCCTGATCCACGGAAGCATAACATAATAGGCACCAAATGGATATACCGCAACAAGCAAGATGAGCATGGTCAAATCGTCAGAAACAAGGCTCGTCTCGTTGCTCAAGGATACACTCAAGTGGAAGGCATTGACTTCGATGAAACATTTGCTCCTATGGCCAGACTTGAAGCCATCCGTATACTACTGGCCTATGCAAATCATCACAACATAATTCTGTATCAAATGGATGTGAAGAGTGCCTTTCTCAATGGCAAAATTGAAGAAGAAGTGTATGTTGCACAACCACCTGGGTTTGAAGATCCAAAACATCCTGACATGGTTTACAAGCTCAATAAGGCACTATATGGCCTCAAACAAGCCCCTCGGGCCTGGTATGATACACTCAAATACTTCCTGAAGAGCAAAGGCTTCATACCTGGTTCCCTAGATCCCACTCTCTTCACGAAGACATATGATGGTGAACTGTTTGTGTGCCAAATATATGTGGATGACATTATCTTCGGCTGCACCAATCAGAAGTACAGTGAGGAGTTCGGATATATGATGCAAGAGCAATATCATATGTCTATGATGGGGGATCTGAAATTCTTCCTCGGTCTTCAGATACGGCAACAACGCAATGGCATCTTCATATCTCAAGAGAAATATCTCAAAGATTGCCTGAAGAAGTTCGGTATGCAAGACTGCAAAGGCTTCACAACACCAATGCCAGCCAAACATCATCTGGGTCCTGACAACAATGGTAAAGAGTTCGATCAAAAGGTATACTGCTCCATGATTGGTTCTTTGCTTTATTTATGTGCATCTAGGCCAGATATTATGCTTAGTGTTTGCATGTGTGCTCGATTCCAAGTAGCACCAAAGGAGTCGCATCAATTAGCTGTGAAGCGAATTCTTCGATATTTGGCTCACACCCCAACTCTAGGGTTATGGTATCCAAAGGGCTCAGAGTTTGATCTGGTTGGATTTTCGGATGCTGATTACGCTGGTGACAAGGTTGATCGGAAGTCCACATCAGGCACATGTCACTTTCTGGGCCGATCACTTGTATGTTGGTCTTCAAAGAAGCAGAACTGTGTATCTCTCTCCACTGCTGAATCTGAATACATTGCTGCTGGATCCTGCTGCGCTCAGCTTCTATGGATGAAGCAAACCCTCAAGGATTATGGCATTCATCTGAAGCAAGTGCCACTCTACTGCGACAACGAAAGCGCCATCAAGATCGCCAACAACCCAGTTCAGCACTCGAAGACAAAGCACATTGAAATTCGTCATCATTTTCTCAGAGATCATGTTGCAAAGGAAGACATTGATATCATACACGTCAACACTGAAGAGCAATTGACAGATATCTTCACCAAGCCCTTGGATGAGAAGAGATTTTGCAAGTTACGGTGTGAGCTAAATATCTTGGAATCCTCAAATGTCCTGTGATCAGGCACACATCCTAACACTTATGCATGTTGATGACTTAGATGTGCAACACACGAAGTAACGTATATCTTCAATCAATGAAGACATACATTCTAAGTGTGAATACATTAACATGGAATTTGACTTCGGAGCGCCACGATAATTGTGCGCCGTGTCTGGGTCTAATACTTCCTATACGGTGGGTAACTCCACCACCAAATTTTCTGCTTGAAGTGTTTCACTCACGGCGTTACATTTGCTATGTCTTCACATTTAGTTTGGCTTCAATCTCAACATGTCTTCATGATTATCTTCACTGTGTTGATTATATATATGTACTGGTGTTCTGTCCTCTATCGCATTCACTTATAGCTATGTCTTCTTGTTTGAATCTTTTGAACTAAGTGAATGTGATCGGACCCTAACCTCTCCATGCTTCCTACCTCAAACTCTATCTCTCCAAGTCGTATGCATTCTATTGAAACTGTCGAATGTCTTCACTGCATCCTTGTCAGCAGAAGACACAGAGACAAACTTTAAAACCATTTTCAATGTTATTACATCAACAAGAAATCCGGAGAAGTAGGAACGACCCCCGACAAACAAGGCGTGCGTGGGGTGTGGAACTGCCCCCACAATACTGCATGCTGGCCACGTACTGATCAGATGCGAATCGCCAGGGGCACCTGAGTAATAGCGCAGTGCCGCCCCTATCCCTATAAATACACGATTCACTGCGGTCATTATCCCTTCTTCCACCCTCGCACGAACCCTAGCGCCACCGCTAACTCTCAACGACGCCGGCGACGAAGTGCTTCACTGCCGCAACCTCTCCGACGCCGTTCTCACGCCGACTGCGGACATCTATCTCTCCGCCGTCGCCGTAGGTGTCTTCCGTCGCCAAGTTAGGGCACGGAGGATCGAACTGCTCGGCCTCAACTCTCTCTTCGTCTAGCAGTTCCAAGTCTGGTAAATAAAACGTCTTTTTACAGCCTCTTTTGATCCTATAGCTCCATCACTTTCTGCCATAAGAAGTTTCTATTCACACAAGTTTCATCTCTCTCATCTGCATCTCATAACTTGCCTAGTATATTCACTTGTTCTTCTTGAAGTAGTTAGATTCCTCACTTGTACTGATCTATGGGTTCATACAAATCTGGAACCAACTTCTTTTCTATAAAGTGAATGTCTTCGCATGATGAGGTTAATATCTTCTAAACTGATTTGTCTTCAAAATCTTCTGAGAATGCATATGACCTCTTCCCCTTCCCTCGCACCTTAATGCTGTCACAGGTACATGTCCGTGGGAGAATCTTTTGGTTCTCATAGTCTGCATTCATTTGCAGAGTTCTTACAGCGTCACATCAATTCTCCCGAAGCGAGTTCCTATTGGTCAAGCAAAAGGAAGCCTTTGAAGACTTTGAATCTCTTGAAGCCTTCCAAGTTAAGCTTCATGGCAGCAGAAAAACCAGCAAGGAAGGGAGGCAGACAGAGACGTGGTGAAACGTCTAAAGATCTACCTGAGGACTTGGCAGAAATGTACCAAACTGATCCTGAAGAGAGCTATGGTCAGCGCAAGACACGAATCCAATGGATTCGAAGATATTGGGCAGAGCAGTGGTTCCAATACCGCTTCGTCACTAAGGAGTATGCAGAAAAGTGCGCCATCAAGAGACCATGGGGAGACGTACTGTACAAAAACCTCGTACCCCGGTCCAGAGACGAAGCCATTGCTCAAGGCTTCTTTCCATGCATGGTCAGAGGACCACAGCCAGCTGACGCACATCCGCCATCACTTCTTTGGTGTCGCGATGACACACTGTTCAAACACAACTTCCAATTTGCTCAGAACTCTGCGAAGCAAAACAAGAAGGAGTGGGGGTTGGACTTCAACCCTGGTCCCTCTAAACCAAGGGCAGATGGCACACGCGACGCAAATCCCAATATCATTGGGCCGTATGCCAATCTCGAAGGCCTCATCACTCGCATTCTAGTCCAAGGGGCTGCTGTGAACGACCCTCCAACAGACACTGAGTCTGATGACGCTCCTGCTGCACCGGAGCCAAAGCCGACGAAGAAGAAGCCAAAAGCTTCAAAACCAGCCGCCTCTCCCAAAATCTCCCGAGCAAAGCCATTGGCCACTGCACCTCCTGAAGCAAGTGTGCAGTCTGAAGACTTATCACGAGTCTCCAAGCCCCAAGAAGCCAAGAAGCCTCAGCCACACACTGGCAAAGAGCTCACTGCCGCTGCCATTCTGCGCTGCGAGGCCATTGATCTTTCAAGTGACGAAGATCTTGCCGATGACGCTCTTGAGCAGCTAATCAAGAGCAAGGAGGAGGCTGAAATCTTCAACAATCTGCCTCTGTTTGATGCAGCAATCATCCACAACTTCATTGATGAGTGGTTTGATACACCCAACATCAGCTTCGATGATCTGCAGCTTCCCATTGGCCTCAGCGTAGCCTTCCAAGGCGCTATTGCTTCAGAACTCACAATTGCCCAGCGCATAGTTGAACTGAAGCAGAAGATAGATTTTGAAAAGGCTCAGTTCAAGCAGAATATGGCCAAGCTCAGCATCCAAGAAGTCAAGGACTTCAAAGTCATGCTGCACGAGTTGAAGGAAAACTTTATGAAGAAACGTGCAGAAGCTCAGGGTTCGCGTGAGCGCATGAAGAATTTGGCTGATCTCTGTGTGCAGGCCTACAATGAGGCCGAGAAGCGCAAGGCACTTGGGCGTCCCGGCATCGACCCCAGGATGGCCGCGAAGAAAAAGAAGAAGCCCGCTGTGGCTGAACAAGAGGCACCCAGGCAAGAGGCTGCTCTGATTGTCTTCCCCACTGCTAAGACTGGCTCGAAGCCAAAGCAC
The DNA here is from genome assembly GCA_034509565.1 of Triticum monococcum. Taxonomy (NCBI): domain Eukaryota; kingdom Viridiplantae; phylum Streptophyta; class Magnoliopsida; order Poales; family Poaceae; genus Triticum; species Triticum monococcum. Next base: position 148,373,472 of record CM067845.1, read on the forward strand.
CACTCAACCGCTTCAGGGCTTAAGAAGACAAGGACAGCCGAAGCTGAAGCCAGGAAGAGGAAACACCCTGAAGCCTCTCCTTCTGACCCCACCATCAAGAAGCGCAAGACCAAGAAATCTCAGGCTGCTCCCACAGAGCCCCTGATAGTCGAACCCCTCTCCGTCCGCTATCCTGACGAAGATCGTCAGCTGACCGTGCATGAGCCTGCTTTCACAGAGGCTCCGCACGCTGAAGACATTCCAGCAGCCGACCCCAACGCTGCTGAAGACATTGGTCTCCAAGACAATGTGCAAGGTGATGCAGTCCTTCCTCAGCTTGAAACAAGCGAAATGATCAGCATTGGTCGTCCCTTGACGCCAATCACCCAAGATGCATCGTGGGCAGATCGCCCGCAGGAGGAAGAGGATGAGCCCCAGCCCACTGCAACTCCACCGGCGTTGCCTACATTCCGTAGGCTTCGCAAAGGGCCAAGGGCTCAGGCTGCTGACGACATTCCGGCTGCATCAGCCGAAGAACATGAAGAAGAGCATGAAGAACCTCAAGCTCCATCTCCCCCGCACCAACAAGAAGAAGTTCTCAAGGAGAACGTACCTGAATCCGTCCCTCTCACTACACGTGATGAGGCTGACACCATTGCGGCTGCCACACCCAACACTGCAGCATTTGTGGAGCCCGACCAACCAACAGCTTCAAGAGACACTGAAGCTACTGCATCTGAACCTTCTGTGCCTGAGACTGCTGCCGGTCCACAGTACAACTATCATGTTGCGCACAGGCCCCAGGTCCAGAAGCCAATCCCACGACTGCCAAGGTTCCCAGGTCCTGCATCAGCTCCTGGCTCCTTTAATGTCAATAGCTTTAGGGCAGACAACACTTTCTTCAACAGCTCCAAGAACCCTTATTCACAGGAACGGATTGTATCAGATAGGTTCTGGAGCTACCCACAGTGCAGCTACTACTCCCGCGTCCTATACAACCAAGGCCGTATCTTTCCACACCAGCGCCTTGAGGTTGAAGCTATTGCTGGTCTGCCTGGTCTGGAAGAAGCACTGGACTGCTTCAAGCAAGTTGGCCTGCTGCCGTTTATCACAGATGAAGAGCACTGGAATGAAGAGCTTCTGCTCCAGTTCTATGCCACACTGCACATCAAAGGCTACAACAAAGATCCGAAGACTTGGGTCCTGGAGTGGATGACCGGCAATGTCCATCATGAAGCCAATGCATTCGATATCATTGAGCTTATCGGCCTACCCACTCCTGGCGAACTCTTCGAAGAAGGCTGCCAACTCCATGCTGAAGCAATTGAGAGCATATTTCAGCGACCTGAGCCAAATATGAGTCAGATGCTCTCAATGATGAAGCCATTGCTTCCTAATGCACCTTACCCAACTGAGTTCTTCGTTGAAGACTTAGAGTACCTGCCCAGAACTATATATCACATCGTCAGGCGGACTCTATGGCCCATTCAGGGGCACTCTCGATATGCCAAGGTTGAAGGTGCCATGAAGACTCTCATCTTCTGTATCCTGCATGGCAAATGCTTCAACGCCCAGGATCTCTTTATACGCCAACTTGCAGCGTCTGGCTTAGATCTCTTTGGTCTGAAGATTTATGCTCCATGGTTTATGAGGCTAATCAAGCTCCACTCTGCTATCTCCTATCAGCCCTCTGCCCGCAACCACAGAATCTTCTTACCTGATGTGGACACCTCTGCTGAAGCCATATATCCTGAGCCTGCCAAGCAGCTATTAAGTCTTCAGAATGCAAAACACCAGAGCTTCACTCAGCAAGATGAAGGTGTTGAAGCCATTTCCAGAGTATATCCAATGGCTGGCACCACACGTGCCCCTGCATCAACTGAAGCCACTGATAGCACAGCTGCACAGAGACCCAAGAAATGCGCTCGAACACTCAGTGACCGTGAACTTCTTGTGGCTCTTCACCAAAAGCAAGATATGCATCACGACTGGCTCAAATGGCAGATGCACAGTATCATGCAAGATGTCAATCGCATCAGAAATCTGGCCACCAAGAATGCTTTTGTCGCACATGAAATCTGTCGCCGCACTTGGAAGGGCCTCACCATGATGTGCACTGAAGCTGAACTTCAAGAGGATGGCTTCAGAGAGAGATTCAAGTTTGACTCCACACCCCCAAGAAGAGCTGTGCTGCGCGGAACTCCGTCGCTTGAAGATTCAGAGTTCTCTTCCTCTGCTGCCACCGTGACTGGCAGAATCATTGAGGAAGAAAACGACGCTACATCACCACCGCCTTCTTCAGCACGCGTCGACCCTGAACCAAGCTCGTCAGCACCACCAAACGCCTCCACCGACCCTGCTGCGCCTGGGAACGCGTAGAAAACTCTATGTCTTCAAACCTTTTTGGTCATCACTGACAAAAGGGGGAGAAGCATATGATGTTCATAGTCTTCAAGCGGGTCAATAATAAGGGCGGGTGCTTTATTATATTTTGCATTTTGCTTCGTGCTTACAACTCTCGTTGTGCTACATTTGGTTCTTTGAGTTGTAACACTTAAACTTGATGGTTGTCTGCTACTATGTTTGCCACTGTGTTTTTGCGAAGATAAATTCCGCATGTACGACGATAATTTCCGCACTTATATCATTTCGCAGACGTCCATTTTTCATTATGCATGTCATTATCTTCATATATCTTTACATGCATGATGGATTGTCATCATAAGTTGAAGTGGATTCCCACAAATACAACCTGCTATGTGCATTTGCGTTCCAGAAGCAAATCACTTATATGCACATCTTCAGGGGGAGCCCTTGCAGCTTATGAAGACAATTCCTTTACAATTTCACAAATTATATTCCCCGTTGAAAACTTCAACTAGTTTGTCATCAATCACCAAAAAGGGGGAGATTGTAAGTGCATCTAGTGCCACCCCTAGTTGGTTTTGGAGTATTGACGACAAACCTAGTTGAGGGACTAATGTGTTTGTGAGAATTGCAGGATAACACAGGTAGAAGTCCCTCATTGATTCGGTTTAGCTACCAGAGATGACCCCTAAAAATGTACGAAGACATTGAAGACAATGGTGGTTTATGAAGACATTCATATTGAAGACAATGACATGTGAAGACTCCCATGAAGCCTATGGAACTCGAAGACTTGGATCCTTCGTAGTTTTACTTCATTCATGTTGTGTCATAGGAACCACCGTACTGTTAAGTGGGGTCCAAGAGAAACAGTCAGGATGACTGAAGTGATGCCTAATTCAAATCCTATGTCTTCGAGTGAAGACAATGAGAGAAAATCTTGTCCAGAGTCAGACAAGTCAGCTTTACTTGTAGCCCAATTAAAGTTGCCGTGTGAGTTCGAAATTCGACCATTGGTACACGTGTCAGTTCCCTAGTGACCCAGGGTCATTTCGGACAAATCAGGTCGGGTTGCCAAGTGGCTATAAATAGTCCACCCATACAACCATAAACGGTGGGCTGCTCAGATTTCAGTGCACGGCTTTTGTCGTTTGAGAGCAACCCACCTCGAAGCCTTTGAGAGAAAATCCCTAGCAAGGAGAAAAGCCCTAACCACCCAGAGCCAGAGTAATTGGGCATCACTTAAGTCTTCTTGTCTGAGTGATCTGAAGACTTATTACACTTGAGGACTGTGCATCCTCCAGACGGTTAGGCGTCGCGTTCTGAGCATCCAAGAGAAATTGTGGATTGCCGGTGAACGAAGTCTGTGAAGGTTTGGGAGTCTACCTTGAAGACTTACCAGAGTGATTGGGCGAGGTCTGTGTGACCTTAGCTCAAGGAGAAAACGGTGAGGACTGGGTGTCCTGAGCTGCGTGTTCACGACTGGGTGTCTGGGACTGTGTGTCCTTTGGTTTAAATACCTAGCTGCTCCAACCAGACGTATAGTTGTCACAGCAACTGGAACTGGTCCAACATATCATTGTCTTCAGCGTGTCACTGGTTTCATCTTCACCTCCCTTTACTTACCAGTACACATTGTGAAGCCATTGCATGCTTGCTTTATCTTCTGTCTTCACAACTTGACTGTATGATCTGTTTGGCTTCATAACTTCTTCCTACCTGATCTGCATTACACGGAAGCTATTTGTCACTGTGCTTTCACTATATTGTATACTTGACCATGGCTTGCCTTGTGTAATCTAACTTCCGCTGCATAGTGATAGGCTTGTCTACTCTGTTTGTCTTCATAACTTCCACGTTTTGAAGACTTTCATAAAAATCGCCTATTCACCCCCCTCTAGTCGATATAACGCACTTTCAAGAGAAGCGAAGGGGCAAGCACGAAGCGCCGCGGGCCCTAACAGCCTGCGGCCTTGGGCGCTGCGTGGCGGTTGACTAAACGTTGGCGTATGCGCTTCCCACGACGCCTTGGCAACTGTACGACTTGACAAGTCCCTGCAGGCAGAGAAACCAGTCATGATTACCTCGATCGTGGTGCTCAGTGGTTGGCCTCCTCCGGCTATAAGTACGGGGCCGGGCGAGCCCCTTCAGTTCACCCATTTCCATTACTCCTCCTCTTCTTCTTCCTCATCCTTGCTTCCTCTTGCACCAATGGCACCGATCCTTCCCCCTCCCGCCGAAGAAGCGGCCAATCCCCTATCACCGGGATGAAGGCGCCTGGCAGGTGGTGTCGAGGCCGTGGTACGAGCGGCCGCCGCCTGTGTTTCCGCTGCCCTTGTATGCCCGCGTCGTAGGCCCCAGGGGGAGGGCGCTGAGCAACACCGATAGTGTCGCCGTCGACACCGGCGAGTCACCGTGGTGCGCGCCGTTCCCCCTGGAGTCCATGCGGAGCGCTCCTCTCGTGAGCTTGTGCTCCATGCCGCCATGCCTCCAACTTCATGGATCCGCCCTCCTCCCTCCTTCGCCTTCGAGATGCTGCCGTGTGGGGCCCTGGAGCTCTCGCTGCAGCACACCGATTGTGGCACCGCTGCAACCGGAGCGGAGGTCGCGGTCGTCGCTCCGGGCAAGGTCTTCATGACCCGGGGCTGGGGTGAGATTGCCCGGGTCTATCGCGCGGACGGCGCCTTGGTGATGTTCTTCAAGGTCTTTGATGCAGAAGGACGCCGGCTGGAATGCTTCCCTAAGGGAAGCGGCAGTGGTGATGAACTGGCGAGGACCAGCCCCGCCCGTTGGTCCTCCTGCAGCTCCTCAGGCAGCAGCGGAGGGACTGAGGGCTTCCGTGGCTCCCCCGAACTCCTCGCGACCCCGAAGACGAGCGACGCTAGCTACAAGCCTCCGAGCTCGCGCCGCGCTCGGAGTGGGGCAGCGGCATCGGGCCGTCGACGCCACTGATCTAGATGGGATTGGCGCCGTCACCGGGCAGCCTACTGTTGATGATGGCGTTGCTTGGGGAGGTGCTAGCAAGTAGCGTTCCTTAGGGTTAGCACCTTTTGTTCCCTGTGATGAATTAAAGCAACACCCCGCGGGGGTATGTAAGACGTCTGCCGTGCCTTCTGTAAATACTATATCCTTAATATGAATTGGCGTGAGGTATCCGTTCTGTCCCGGCTAAGCTCCCCCTTTCTATCCTCACGAGGACTTGGCGCTCTACGCTGACAGGTCCCAGTCCCCAGGCAAGCTTCAGCCGTCGCTGGTATGCCAGGTCGTGATGCCGTGGTCAAGGCTAGGAGGTGAGCGGACCGAGGTCCGGTAAGAGCCCCCGAGTCGCGATGCTCGAGAGGTCCCCTTTAGCACTCAAGCAATCCTTGATGGGCGAGAAAGGATGGTAGCGTCACCGTGACAGAGTTGCACTAGGCGGGGATTTAGCGCTACATTGGTCTAGCTCTTACGAGAGCGCGACTTATCTTGTGCTTCTGATGTAGTTCCTCGAAAAGGCGCCCGGCCCGAGAGGCGGTGGCCGTGGTACTGCTGGGTGAGGCCCTCAGGAGCTTCCTCCCACTCCCTCACACTTTCCTTAACGGTCTACGTCCTCAGGTCCCGGCCCTTGAGCGAGCTCAGCCGCCGCTGGTATGACGGGTCGCGATGCCGTGGGTCAAGGCCAGGGGTGAGGGCTGGAGAGACAGTAAGAGCCCATGAGTTGCGATGCTCAGGCGCCCCCCTTTTAACGTGCAAGCGGTCCGTGCCGAAGAGTGGGAGAGAGAGCTCACGATGCCCCCAACATTGCTCCTGGAGTAGGTCCTGCACACCAATCATGAGGAAAAACAAGGCCTGCCGTTACGGTCGCCGGCCAACCTATGGTCACTCCGAGGGAGCGGCCAGGGCACTGAGGGCCTGGTGAGGTGGCGCCGTGCGGGGCTGCCACGGCCAGAGCTCGACCACTCAGGTTTATCAATGCTGCAGGGACGGACCCGTGCGCACGCGCCGTGCCAGAGCGAGCGGCTCTTCAGATAGGCGTCGATCGAGCAGGTGGTTAGGTCAGGTATGTTAAGCACATAGGAAATCCAATTTCAAGCAAGCGTAGGTAAAAGCAACCGCCGCTGGGTCGAGCCCGAGCGGCGTGGGGATGATGCAGCTCGACGGGCGCCCCCAACAAGGTAAGTAAACAGCATAACCAAAATGGATACATGCCGCGGGGACGGACCCACGCGGCCTTGGAATGGTGCAGCCCTGTGGGTGCTCCCAGCTAAAAGTAGAACTCTGAAAGATGTCACCTGGTGCTGTTGAAGATGAAGTGATGCTGAGGAAGTGAGCGATGCGCGGTGAAGACGTCGGCCCTCATGAGCCCCCAGGCCCAGGGGCCTCGGGAGGCTCCGGTGGCACGTGCAGGTCTTCGGGACCATCGCCACCTCCGCCAGGACCGCGCGATGCCTGCCCTCCTGAGCCTCCAGAATGCTCCTCAACAGGCGCTGATGTGCGGCGACCGTGCTCGGCAGACCGAAGGTCATGCAAACGTAGCTATGAGGTGGTCCCTCGCAGCGCCCTATGGCCGAAGGCCATAGGCGCTCTTGGGACACAGCTCGGTTGAGCCCTGGTACGTCGACGCAGACGCACAATCCTCCATCCTCGCCTGGGTGTGGGGCCACGGCAGGTAAGCGGCGGCTGCCGCGCATGAATCTGGACTCTTGTAGCTCATGGGTGTTCCTTGCGATGAACTCCTGGGGGTTTGGTCTCCTTTGACTTGTACCTTCCTGAGGGAAGCGTGCTTGAAAGCACCCCTCCAAGTGGTGCTCAAGTGCCTCCCCCGCGACATTGGCAAGGTCGGCGGCTCTCTAAGAGAGTGCCCCCGAGCCCTGCCCGAGGAGGGCGCCGGGCGCGCCTTCCTATGCATGAGGGGGTGGCACTCCTTGATTGGGTGCGAATCCTGACGAGATACCTCCGGAGGTGCCTGCCTCCTTGTGGCTCGGGCCAGGTGAGGTCTTCTTCTTCTTGAGGGTTGCCTCGGGAGGCCTCCCACTCCCGTGATCTGGGTCTTCGATTGCTGCAGCTTGGAACGCACGCTCAAGCGAGCGCACCGCGTCCCTTTCTTCACAAGGTACGGTGATGACTCCACCGCTTCCTGGCATCTTGAGGACATTGTAACCATGGTGAGTCACTGCCATAAACTTGGCTAGGGCTGGGTACCCAAGGATGGCGTTGTATGGCAGGCGGATGTGAGCGACGTCGAAGTCGATGAGCTCGGTGCGGTAGTTGTTGTGTTGCCCGAAGGTGACCGGAAGGTGAACTTGCCCAATTGGAACAGTGGAACCATCGGTGACTCCTGAGAAAGGCTTGGTCGGCTAAGCTGGTCGTACGGCACTTGGAGATTGTCGAACTTCTCGATGGACAGGACGTTGAGTCCTGCTCCGCCATCAATGACTGTCCTGGTAACCTGCACGTTGCTGATGGCTGGGGAGCAAAGCATCGGGAGGACTCCGGCCGTTGCCGCACACTTGAGCTGGTCCACAGAACTGAATGTGATCGCGCACGAAGACCACCTGAGAGGGCGCGTTGCCTCAAGCTTGGGAAGGACTGCATTCACCTCGCGAGCAAACTGCTTGAAAATGCGCTGTGAGGCTTGGGCCTGGGCGCCACCCAAGATGCAAGCAATTGCACACGGCTCTTGGAAGCCCCCAGCCCCATCGTCTTGGTGTTCATCTTCGTTCCTCCTTGGTGGAGGCGGCAGAGGAGGGAGGCCTGCGTTGCCGTGCGGGTGGCCCTCACAAGGCTAGTCCCTCCAGCCTCCCTCGCGAGGATGGTCCTGCCGGTGGTCCTCGCGAGGGCGGTCACGGCATCCCTGGCGAAGGCCACGGTCTTCCCATTGTCCGCCACCTCTTCCTCCTCCTCGGCCATAGCCCCTGTCGTTGCGCTCTGGGCGTCGGCCTATTCGCCCATCTCGCACAGCTCTGAGCTCTTGACATTCGTTGGTGTTGTGGGTGTGGAGGTCATGGTACACGCAGTACCATCCGCCCTTGGATGACTCGGGCTGGTCCCTGCCTCGCTTGGTGTCAGTTCCGCTGCTAGCACGGCAGCCCCCTTACGCTTCACGTCTTTGGCCTTGGGCTTCTTTTCTTCCGGGTCGGCTGCCGGGAGCTCGAGGAGGGAGAAATGCCCTTCCTCAGCCCTGGCGCACTTGGTCGCCAAGTTGAACAGCTCCAAGGATGTGCACAGGTCTTCATGGATTGCTACCTCTTCCTTCATCTTCACGTCGTGTACACCGTCAGAGAAGGCTGAGATGATAGCTTCTTCAGTCACCTTAGGGATCTTGAGGCAAGCGTAGTTGAAGCGCTGGATGTACTTCTGCAGGGTTTCTCCTGGCTGTTGCTTGATGCGGCGCAGGTCGCTCATGGACGGGGTCGGTCGCGTGTGCCCTGGAAGTTGGCGATGAAGCGGGTGCGCATCTCGCTCCAGGAGGAGATCGTGCCGGGAGCCAGGTTCAGGAGCCAGGTGCGGGTGCCGTCCTTGAGCGCCCTGGGGAACCAATTCGCCATGACCTTTTCATCTCCGTTGGCGGCTACGATGCCCAGCTCATAGAGCTGCAGAAACTCCACGGGGTCCGCTGTGCCATCCTAGCAGGAGGGGGGGAGGTCAGGCTTGAACTTGCCTGGCCATGTGACGCCGCGCAGCTCGGGGGTGAAGGCGAGGCAGCCCACCGTGGCCACCGGCGCCCTTTGCTGGTGCTGGACTTGTTCTTGTGGGTCGCCACACGCCGCCAGTAGGAGCAGCGCGGGGTCTCATCGTGGAGGCGCTGGGGCGTGATCTTGGCGTGCCGGCGCTGGGAGCGCGCGAGCACCTTCCCGGGGATGTGGGATCTCTTGGCAGCTCCCTTCTTGCTGCGCAGGCGCCAGACGTGGAGGGTCCTGCCCTAGGGCTGTGCACCTTGGAGCCAAGGCACCTTCTTGGGGAGGAGGCGGCGGAGGCGCCTCCTGATCCTCGCCCCCTGCACGGGATGGAGGGCGAAGCAGCGAGAGGGACCGCAAGGGGGAGCCCCCTGCAGCACCGACGAGCTTGGTGATGCGGACGAGCCAGTCCTCGTAGAGGTCGTCGACGGGGCGATAGTGCAGGAGCTCCTGCGCCAAGAGCAATGAGGCATGCACATCCATGGGTGCGCGACGGGCGTGGGACGACGAGCCAGCTGGAGTCAGCGACGGGGTGGCGGTGCGGCTATCCCGCCGCACCAAGGGATGCTGGGACGAGGCCTGCTGCTCGTTCCCCACCGGGACGGTGGCGGCGTTGGTGGCGGGCGACGGGGAACGACGTGGGAGGCCGCCGACGGGTGCCGTCTGAGCGACGCGAGTGGCGCGAGCAGCCCGGCGCTCGGCGCGAGCCCGACGAGCGTCAGCCATGGACACGACGGAAGATCACACGCGAACAGCGGAAGAAAGATTCCGGCGCACCCCTACCTGGCGCGCCAAATGTCGGATTTCGGGTTCTGGCAGACCCTTGAGGTTCGAACACTGGGGTGCGCGCGGAGATCTCTCCCCTACCGATCTACGTCCGATCCTCTCGTGCAAACTAAGATCAAATGATGAGCAACACAAGAGACACGAGGTTTATACTAGTTCGGGCCACCGTTGTAGTGTAATACCCTACTCCAGTGTGTGGTGTGGTGGATTGCAGGGGCTGATGATGAATAGTACAAGGGAAGAACAGCCTCGCGAGAGGTGTTCTTGAGCTGGTGCGATGAACTGCTAGGGTGAGTTCCGTCACCTGTCTTTCTTCTGGGTGTCCCCCTTTCCTTTGTGGAGGCTAGCTCTATTTATAGAGGCCCTGGGCCTCTCGCCGAATAATTGAGCGGGAAGGGCGCCAACAATTGGCCATTTTGAAGGGGAACATCTAGTACAAGTTATCCCGACCAAAGGTGGTCTTCGGCTGCCAAAAGCACTGGTGATGACGCCGTCTTGGGCTCCACGGTGACCTCCGTCTGGTCTTGGTCTCGTTGCACCGGAATGGCAACCTTTGACTGATGCCTTGGCCTGTGCTTGCCTCCTTTGCACCAAAGGGGAAACAAGGACCCTGTGCAGGCCGGCGCCCGCCTGGCGCCTGCCTGGCCTTGATCGTCATGGCTTGCGTCATGGGATCCTCGCGAGGTACCCCTGCCTTGCTCTCTCCGCCTCCTTGCGAGCCTGCCTGATGAGGCTGCCTCTGAGGAAGCTTCCTATCATCCGCCCCGCGAGGCTTGGCCCCTCATGAGGGTCTTGAGCTTGCGTTGATGAAGATGGGCCACGCTGGGCCCCCACTTGAGCCACGCCGCAGGCCGTAGGCAGGCAAGTCTGGGGACCCCCGTTCCCAGAACGCCGACATCATGTTTAGTGAAGCAACATATTGTATCTGAAGTGAAACTTTCTGTTTGATACGGAGATATGAGCATCAAACTAACATCCATCTAAAGATAAGGTATGCTCATTTCTCTACTATTTGGAATTCAACATGGTTGAGCAACAATTTGATCATTCCTTTTGCAATATGAATGCTCATTTTAGTTTCTGCTTAGATTAGGAAATCTAAACAAGAGTGTTGCTCTTGCTACACTCCAAATTACCGATCTAGAATATAAAACAAAAAATGTGGGTGTTGAACTTGGTAATTTATTCTTGGTTGATACAACCACTAAAACAAAACTATTGGTCATATAGCAAGATGAACTATCACATGGCCTTCAAGCTTCACATGTTGCTCTTTGTTTGAATTTTACTACCTTAGTAACCTGATTTTATTTGATGGCACCTTATTTTCTCATTTCTTTGTTGTTGTAGATTGCCAAGATAAATTGATGATCCATGGCTTAGAAGTTGATTGCAAGATCGAGAAGGTGGCTACTACTAGATAGTTTTAGATTAGGTTATTAGAATGTCATTCAAGTCAATGTTTCAAACATTATATTTTAGATGGCTGACATGTTGATTGCAAGGTTGAGAATCAGACTACTACTAGGTAGGTTCACATACTGTAATCTTTGTATCATGTTCTTTGTAAAGCAACCAAGTTGATTAATATATGTGACCTTTCTAATTATTATGTTTGTCTCTCCTATACACCATCATCATTGATATAATAATTTAGAATTTTGATATACAAAAGGCATTAATTGTCCAAGCTATGCGACGATGCTTCTAGGAATTGTAAGGATCTTTTCCGGGCAGCCACCAACGCATACGGAGTGTTGTTACACTCTAGCTCTATACGTTGCTGCCTTACAACACATATTCATGCTGGTTACCAACGAATTTATATATGTTGTTGTAGACATTTGCAACGCCACCAACGGCAACACATATAAATCCGTTGGTGTAGACCTTAGCAACGCTTAAATGGACATTCGACAACACATCGATGCGTTGCTGAAGGGGGATTCTTGTTGTAGTGACTCTATATGAATGCCTCCGGCAGTGTACCGGGATGTGCCATGAAAACATCATGCTAGCTATCTTACGATCATGTAAAGCAATATGACAATAAATGCTCAAGTCATGTATATGATGATGATGGAAGTTGCATGGCAATATATCTCGGAATGGCTATGGAAATGCCATGATAGGTAGGTATGGTGGCTGTTTTGAGGAAGATATAAGGAGGTTTATGTGTGACAGAGCGTATCGTATCACGGGGTTTGGATGCACCGGCGAAGTTTGCACCAACTCTCGAGATGAGAAAGGGCAATGCACGGTACAGAAGAGGCTAGCAATGATGGAAGGTGAGAGTGCGTATAATCCATGGACTCAACATTAATCATAAAGAACTCATATACTTATTGCAAAATTTTATTGGCCCTCGAAGCAAAGTACTACTACGCATGCCCCTAGGGGGATAGATTGGTAGGAAAAGACCATCGCTCGTCCCCGACCGCCACCCATAAGGTAAGCAATCAAAGAACACCCCATGCTTCAAATTTTGCACACAACGTTTACCATACGTGCATGCTATGGGAATTGCAAACCTCAACACAAGTATTTATCAATTTCACAACTAACCACTAGCACGATTCTAATATCACCACCTTTATATCGCCAAACTATTGCAAGGAACCAAACATATCATATTCAGTGATCTAGAAGTTTTATGTAGGATTTTATGACTAACCATGTGAATGACCAATTCCTGTCATCTCTCTAAATAGATATAAGTAAAGCAAGAGAGTTTAATTCTTTCTACAAAAGATATGCCCACGCTCGAACAAATATAAGTGAAGCAAAAGAGCATTTTATAAATGGCGGTTTTCTATGTGAAGAGAAACAGGCAATCCAAACTTCAAATGATATAAGTGAAGCACATGAAGCATTCCATAAAGCCATACTCAAAAGATATAAGTGAAGTGCAATGATGATTCTATAAATCAACCAAAGAATATCTCATACCAGCATGGTTCATAAAAGAAAAGTGAAAACTAAATCCAAACTACGCTCCAAGATTTGCACATATCACATGAACGAAACGAATCCAAAAACATGCCGATACTTGTTGAAGAAAGATGGGATGCCTTCCGGGGCATCCCCAAGCTTAGAAGCTTGAGTCTCCTTGAATATTTACTTGGGGTGCATTTGGCATACCCAATCTTGAGCTCTTGCCTCTCCTCCTTCTCCTCACATCGAGACCTCCTCGATCTTCGAACACTTCATCCACACAAAACTCAACAGAAAACTCGGTAAGATCCGTTAGTATAATAAAGCAAATCACTACTTTAATACTATTGCAAACCAATTCATATTCTGTTTTTGCACTGTAGCTGCTGTAATATAACTTTTCCATGGCTTAATCCACTAATAGAAATCGATAGTTTCATCAAAACAAGCAAACAATGCATCAAAAACAGAATCTGTCTTAAACAGGACAGTCTGTAGTAATCTAAACATTAATCATACCTATGTTACTCAAAAAATTCTGCCAAAATTAGGAAAAATAAACAATTTGTATAGAAAGAGAGTGCAAAAAGTTTCAGAACCGTTTTACATTCCAGTAAAATATGTAAAATCATGCACTATAGCCAAAGTTTCTGTTCTGCACCGCAGAAACCAACAAGCAATGTAAACATCCTAAAGGCAAATCTTGGCACATTATTTTTATATTACAAAGTAATTGTACAAGGGGATAATTATTTTTGTTGAAAAGTTTCTGTAATCAAGGGTCACAAAGTTTCCATGGGCATGAACAAAGTTCAAGGCTAGCTCCCATTTTAACAATGCTCGTCTTTCTCACTTTCGCTTTTCTTTTTGAAAAAGTTTTAGGTTCCCCTCTTTAATTTTTTTTGTTTTAAAACTTTATAAAAGCACTCAAAAGAAATAAATGACTCTCTAAAACTTCCGGGTTGTCTCCTTGGCAGCGCTTTCTTTAAAGTCATTAAGCTAGGCATATGGTGCTCAAGTAATGGATCCACCCGGATCCCAAGGTATATCAAAGCCAATTTGAATTAGCAATGATTTGTCATTTAGTAGTGAGCACAAAGCAACATATATCAAGCAATGACGAAGTCTAACTCTCTTCCTATGCATTTGCATGTCATAAAAGAACAATTCATGCACACATAGTAAAGGCGAATGCATAGTATAAACAGATTCTTGCAATTTTATTGTGTTGGAAACATATAGAGGTGCAGATGTAGTTCCTCTCTCATAATAATTGCAAGTAGGAGCAGCAAGCACATGCATATTGTATCTATCAAAATCATCATTTGTAGTAGTAAAACGCAACCCATCAATATAATCCCTAATAAGGGCAAACTTCTCTGATATAGTGTAGTCGGGAGAATTCAAAAAGATAATAGGACTATCATGCGTGGGTGCAATAGCAACAATTTCATGTTTAACATAAGGAACAATAGCAAGTTGATCTCCATAAGCATAATTCATATTGGCATCTTGGCCACAAGAATAGCAAGCATCAAGTTCATAAAAAAGGGATATTTCAAACGAATCAACGGGATCATAGCAATCATCCTTCGGTAAGCATGAAGGGAAATTAAACAATGTATGAGTTGAAGAGTTAATCTCATTATAAGGTGGGAACGGGTAGCTAATCCGCTCTTCCTCCTTTTGTTCTTCGCTCTCCTCATCATCTTTTTCATCCAGTGAGCCCACAGTTTCATCAATTCCTTCTTCCATAGAATCCTGCTAAATATTAGTCTCTTCTTGAACAGTGAAGGAGTCCTCAATATATGGTTTAACATAGGCATTAGAAGCATAATTATCATAACAATATTTAAGTCTGGCAAAATTTTCAGATTTGTAAAGAGTAGCATCATACTTTCCAATCAAAGAAGCAATTTCATAAGCACCCTTAAAAGCAACAAATTCTTCAATTTGTTGAACATCATAGTAATTATAAACACCCTTAGCATACGAAGATGCGATTCCATTATCGCTAAACTCACATTGGTAGGGAAGGTGTTTCTTAGGGTCTTCAGAACAACAAGTAAAATCATATATTTCACATAAATTCCAAGCATAGCATTGCAAACGATGAATTTGATCCAGTAAAAGTTTTCCTTTTTGAGATAAGCGGTGTCGCACATAACAAGCATGCTCATCTAAAGATTTGCCCTCTACTATGCTAGTTGGGGTTTCAGCACGAGCACATAGGGATCGAAGATGCCAAGTAAGGTTCAGTAGGTACCACTAATGTTTTTGGTATTTTGTGTTTCCTACCCATATCTAAAGATAGAAAACAAGAGCACAAAATAAAAGCTACTTAGTGATAAAGCAAACAAGCACACACGAGAATATTCACCCCATGCTATAACTCCCCGGCAACGGCACCAGAAAAAGGTCTTGATAACCCACAAGTATAGGAGATCAATTGTAGCCTCTTTCAATAAGTAAGAGTGTCGAACCCCACGAGGAGCTAAAGGTAGAACAAATATTCCCTCAAGTTCTATCGACCACCGATACAACTCTACGCATGCTTGAGGTTCGCTTTACCTAGAACAAGTATGCAACTAGAAGTACTTTGTAGGTGTTTTTGGATAGGTTTGCAAGATAATAAAGAGCACGTAAATAAAAAGTAGGGGCTGTTTAGATAAAGACACACCTAAGTTAGGTTTAGTAGAGAGCGTTTTGTCACAAGAAAGTTATTTGTCCCTAGGCAATCGATAACTAGACCGGTAATCATTATTGCAATTTTATTTGAGGGAGAGGCATAAGCTAACATACTTTATCTTCTTGGATCATATGCACTTATGATTGGAACTCTAGAAAGCATCCGCAACTACTAAAGATCATTAAGGTAAAACCCAACCATAGCATTATAAGGCATCAAGTCCTCTTTATTCCCATACGCAAACAACCTACTTACTCGGGTATGTGTTTCTATCACTCACACCACCCACCATAAGCAAATCATGAACATATTGCAAACGCTACAGCGGGGATCCCTCATGCTTGCGTGACACGGAGAACACCATAGGACAATACCAATAATAAAACATGCAACTCAACCAATCACGATCATCAATTAACCCATAGGACAAAACGGATCTACTCAAACATCATAGGATAGCCATACATCATTGGGAAACAATATATAGTGTTGATCACCATGTTTAAGTATAGATTATAGAGGGTAAAAGAGGGGTTACACCACTGCATAGAGGGGCGAAGAGCTGGTGATGATGGCGGTGAAGTTGTTGGTGTAGATTGCGGTGATGATGATGGCCTCGGTGGCGTTCCGGCGCCACCGGAAGAGAGGGGGAGGGGGCCCCCTTCTTCTTCTTCCTT
This sequence comes from Triticum monococcum, assembly GCA_034509565.1. Taxonomy (NCBI): domain Eukaryota; kingdom Viridiplantae; phylum Streptophyta; class Magnoliopsida; order Poales; family Poaceae; genus Triticum; species Triticum monococcum. The sequence goes on from CM067845.1 coordinate 148,389,560, forward strand.
GACCTTCTCCCTAGATGGGATAAGGGTTTCCCCTCTGGTCCATGGCGTCCAAGGCATGGGAGGGGCGAGAGCTCCTCCGAGATTGGATCTGTCTCTCTGTCTCTCTCTATTTCTGCGTTCCCGACTCTGCCCTTTCACCATTTCTTATATTCCCGGAGATCCGTAACTCTGATTGGGCTGAATTTTGGATACAATTTTTATTTGGATATTAGCTTTCTGTCAGGACCCCGATTCTAAGTCACACCGATCTAGCATGTAACACCTCATATCACTTTGCGGCCTCACGCACGGTATTCCCACGGGTGTCGCCCTACCATGGCCCAGGACCGTTTGCGCCTTTTGGCTCATGTATATGATAGTGTCGCTAGCATCCATATGATAGAGAACCCGGGCTGACATGACTAGTCGTGAACCCAAAGTGGCACTAACTTATGGGGATAGGCATACATGAATCAACATCGAGCATGTCGGTCAGCAGCGTGTGAATCCGGGCTGTAGCACTAGGCTAACAGGACTCCGGGAACCCAGGCTGTAGCAGGCTAGGCAGGACTCCGGATATCACCGGATGACATTTCCCCGAAGGGACAGACACAGGAACAAAGTGAATCACATGCCGGCCAGTCAAGTGCTCCGGAGCAGTAGTGTTGGGCTAGCAGGACTCCGGTGAACCGGGCTGTAGCGGACTACTATGGCTCATGGAAGCACAAGACTACATTTACCCATAAGAGAGGCTACCAAGGATAAACAACTAGGTTGTCGGATCGCACACATACCAAGCATTTCAGTCATACACACAATATGCTCAATATGTGCAATACAACATGGCATCACAACAAGACTCTACGACTCAAAGTATTTAATCATTAGGCTCCAAGGAGCGAGATATTACAAACATGGGTCTCATGACCCAACATTCAGAGCATACAAGCAACAAGCACATGCGGAAGCTTAAATTGTCTGAGTACAGACAACTACAAATGAAGAAGGCTTAGAAGCCTGACTATCTACAAGACCCTCCCAAGGGTACAAGATCGTAGCTGAGGTAACAAGCTAAACGTCGAAGTCCATGTGGAACTACTAGCGAGACTGAAGTCTCTCTGCAAAACATAAAATAAGCAAACGTGTGTACAAATGTACCCAGCAAGACTTACATCAGAACTAACTACATATGCATCGGTATCAACAAAGGGGGTGGTGGAGTTTAACTGCAGCAAGCCAGCTTTGACTCAGTGGCTAACTTGAACTACGACTACAAGTAACTCTTTTGAGGTGGCGCACACGAGTCCACAAATTCACCATACCAATACACCACTATGGATCCGCTCCCGTCTCCCTGCGAGAACGCCATCCATAGCACTCACGCTTATCTTGCGAGTTTTAGAGTATCCACTTTCACTTGTCTATGAACTATGCAAGGGGTCCAAGTTTCCATATCCGAGGAATCCAACTATTCAAATATATGATGATAACCCTGCAGGGGTGTACTTCTTCACACATGCTCTCGCCACTTACCGCCCTGTACACGTCATGTACCTCGGCAACCTTCAAGCGGAAGCCAGGCAAGGGAGTCGGCCACGACCTGACTAACCAACAAGTCTCTAGTCCAGGTTTATCGCCTATTCGGGTTCCATCCGCAAGGAGATCCGGCCGGGGTGTCGCTCACGGCCCCAAACGATGTGTGCAGGGTTCCCAAGCCCACCATCCGGGTGCCACTTGGTACACCGTGCCACTATGCCTAGTCTGTCCCAAGCCCACCTGTACCGGGTGCCACTTGGTAGACTACTAACACTACCTACAAACACCAGAAACTAGTTGCAACTCCTGGAATGAGATCGAGTTGATTAATAAGCCGAGAGGGGCCGAGTTACCGGAACCCAATGTGTGGTAGTAACTGTTCATGGATCACAAACACAGAACTCAGTTCCTAAGGACGGCTGCAATGAGACAACCCACCATGTACTCCTACATGGCCTCTCACCAGTACCTTTACCAAAACGTGTTCACACACTTAGCTCTCAATAGTAGGACGTGTTCACCACATTCCAATTCATCCCCGATGAATCAGACCTGACTCAACTCTAAGCAGTAGCAGGCATGACAACAAGCATGAATGAGTAGGCACATCAGGGCTCAAACAATTCCTAATCATGCTAGTGGGTTTCATCTATTTACTATGGCAATGATAGGTCATGCAGAGGAAAGGGGTTCAACTACCGCAGCATGTAACAGTTGAATCGTTGTTGTCCTAATGCAGTAAAAGAGAGCAGGAGCGAGAGAGTAGGATTGTATTGGAATGAACAAGGGGGTTTTGCTTGCCTGGCACTTCTGAAGATAATATAGTTCTTCATCGGTGTCATCGATCACATCGTCGGAACCACGTCTATCGGGGGGGACAATCACCGGCAAACACAAAAGGAACACAATCATTGCAATGCACAACATGATGCATGATAATGACATGGCAATATGTTCTTAATGGAGCTAATGCAACTAGCAACACAATTAGATGAAGTTGGTTTGAACCCAAAGTTCAAATTCAAACTCCACATGTGGTTATTTAAATACCATTCATTTGATTTGTCCTAAACAGTGGCCTTAAGTTGTTCTAACATGCATGAAAATGGTACAGATGGATAGATTGGATTTTTTGATAATTTTTCATATATAATTTATTTCATTTGGAGTTACGGTTTATTTACTATGAATTTTTGAAGTTTTGGCTATTTTCTGGAATTTCTGATTTATTTTAAATCCAGAAAATCATTTATTGTGTTAGCATTGCGTCATGCTGACCTCGGCAGGTCAACAGACCCGGTCCAGGTCAAACCAAACGCGTGGGTCCTGCATGTCCGTGACTCACACTGGTTAGTCCCACAGATAGGTGGGTCCAATCAACGCTGACAAGGTCAAAGTCAACGCCGACACGTGGGCCACATGGTTATCACTAATCTAAACAGAAAATTGATCTAACCTAAACATGCACTGGGGCCCACATGGCAGTGGCCCTGGGGGTGTTTAGCGGGGTTGTTAGTGCTAAATAAACCGGTGCCACGTCAGCAGGTGACGCCAGCGACCACAGCAGCAGCGGGATCTCGCCGGAGTTGGTCGGGGCGGCACTATAGGCCGCGACTGGCCGCACTGACGGCACCAGGAGGGAGCCCGTGCTCCCGCGCATCTAGGGGCGCACGCAGCTGGGCAGAGGGAGGCCGGGGTCGACGGCGGCGACCACTTGGGCGGCGACCGGAGATACGGGTTTGGGCAGAGCGAGGCTACGGAGCGCTAGGGGCTGGCTAAGGGACTATGCGGACTCCTGGGCCAGCTAGGAGCTCGCTAGGCTCATCGGACTGAGCGCAGCAACACGGCAGCACCATGCCCGGCGTCCATGGCGGACGGCGGCACTCGGTACAGTGGCTAGCAAGGCTACAGCGCGGGAAAACCACGGGGAGAGAGGGGAAACGTAGGAGAGCTCACGGGGGGGGGGGGGGGGGGGCTAGCGGGGAAGACGGCGAAGTCGGGGAAGCTTTGGACTCGCCGAATCGGAGCCGGCCATCTTCGGTGCCCGTCGGTGAAGACAACGATGGTGGTGACGAAGCAGGGCCTCCGGGCATCACGTATCTCGGTGGAGAGGGCAAGGCAGACGCGGCGGAGCTTCTAGGCTCAGCGGCAGGGCGAGGGGTGGTCGGTGGCCTTGGGTACGGCGAACGGCGGCGACGGTGGCGTTCGGTGGTGAGAGGGAGAGAGAGCAGAGGAGGGGGACGAGCTCGAGAGAGAGTGAGAGGGGGTCAGCGGGATCGTGACGACACGGGGAGAATCGTCCACGCGTCCAGGGCTCGTCAGCAAGCAGGAGGTGGCGCGCACGGCGGCCACACGCCCTCCTGCCCACTGGCAGGAGGTTGAAGACGGTGGAGGGCCTGGTGGGCTGGGCCAGCAGTGCCAGGCCTGGTGGGCTGCAGGTAAGCCAGGTAAGGCCCTTTCCTTTGTCTGTTTTATTTCTTCTGTTTTGTTTTCTTTTATTTAAACTTGCCACTATTTAAAATTTAGAACAAATCAAAACAGTGCCAAATATCCTCTAAGTATAACTTATGTTGCTCATTGGACATTTCCATATGCACATAAATTATCACAGAGCATTTAAAAACATATCCATATATATTTGAATACATTTTCAAATTCAAATAGAATATTGTTTTAAATTCAAAGACCAAATAATTCCTCAAAAATGTTCCAAAATTTTGGTTTGGTATATAACCCTTGCCAAAATTCTCAAAACTATTTTAGGGAATTTTGGATTCACCGAATGCAATTTAAAGGGTTCTTGCCCGTCTTTTAAAAGATTTTGAGGCTTTCAAATTCCCTCAATTCAAGTTTAAAATAAATTTAGACATGATGCAACAACCAAGCTAGTCCAAGTGCATAGCAAGGCTAGGGATGTTACACTTTCTTCCGGCGAAAGAAGAGCACCAACCGCCTTACGGGGTGGCCACGAGGGCCCAGGGCGCGCCCCCTGCCTCGTGGCCGCCTCGGGCATCGTCTCGCGTTGATTCTTCTTCCCAAAAATCACATATATTCCAAAACAAATCTCAGTTTTTATCCCGTTTGGACTCCGTTTGATATGGATTTTCTGCGAAACAAAAAACATGCAACAAACAGGAAGTGGCACTGGGCAATCGATCAATATGTTAGTCCCAAAAATAGTATAAAAAGTTGCCAAAAGTATATGAAAGTTGTATAATAATGGTATGGAACAATCAAAAATTATAGATATGACGGAGACGTATCAGTAATCCAAAAGAGTGGGCACATCACTAGCTAAAGTCTTGACCTCTTCAAACCCAGTTTTATCAATTTTCTCAACAAGATTTTCACCCTCCACTACAACAGGATGTTGCTAACACGACACTACGATCAGAGACCCTTTGAGAAACTGTGTGCAATGCAATAATCACAAATGGTGGTGTATGAAAACCGTCAAAAAAGGTGAAAACGTTTGCGATGGAGGATGCATCAAATACGGTTCAGATTTTAGTTGCATGTGTGATCAAGGGCATACGGTTCAGTTCAATTAACCGTTTGCGATGAGGAGGAACAAAAGAAACAGGCATCTAGATGAAGGCGTGTGCGATACACATCATACAGTTCACTCAGATGAACTGTTTGTGATTAGGCAACACAAAAGAAATGGGTAGCCATATGAAGGTGTGTGCGATATACAGCATACGTTTCACTCGGATGAACTGTTTGTGATTAGGCAACTGTCGGATTTCGGGTTCCGGCAGACCCTTAAGGTTCGAACAATGGGGTGCGTGCGGAAGTCATGCCTTCTACCTCCCCGTCTCGCAAAGATCTAAACTACTAAAGGAACTGCATGAGAGACACAAGATTTATACTGGTTTGGGCCACCATTGTGGTGTAATACCCTACTCCAGTGTGTGGTGGATGGATTGCCTCCTGGGGTTGATGATGATGAACAATACAAGGAAGAACAACCTCGCGAGGGACTGTTCTTGGCTGGGGTGATGAACTACTGGTGGGAGTTTAGTCACCTTCTCTCTCTTTCTCCCTCTCTCTCTCTTAAACTCTCTACTTGCTAGCCGGATCCACCAGCTCTGCGAACCGAACCTAACCGAACCCTCTACTCTGTGAACCTCCCCCTTGCTACATGGGTGGCCGTCCCTATTTATAGGGGCCCTGGTCCTCTTCCCAAATATCGAGCGGGAAGGGAGCCAACAATGGCGGGCTAATTTGAAGGGGGATAGCAAGTACTCTTATCCTGACTAAAGGTGGTCTTCGCTTGCGAAAGACTCTGCGGTGACGCCGTGCTGGGCTCCATGGTGACCTCCGTCTCGTAGTCCGCTTGGTCCTGGTCTCGTTGCACCGAAATGGCAACCTTTGCCTGATGCCTCGGTACTTCGCGGCTGCGCTTGCCCCCTTTGCACCAAAGAGGAAAGAAGGACGCTGCGCGCGCTGGCGCCCGCCTGGCACCCTCGATCGTCATGGCTTGCGTCACGGGCACCTCACGAGGTACCCCGCCTTGATATCTCCGTCTCCTCATGAGCCAGCCTGAGGAGGCTGCACCTGAGGATGCGCCGTGTCGTCCGCCTCGCGAGGATTGGCCCCTCGCGAGGGTCTTGAGTCTTGTGCTGGTGAAGATGGGCCATGCTGGGCCTTCTTTGAGCCACGCCGCAGGCCGCGGGCAGGCAAGTCTGGGGACCCCCGTTCCCAGAACACCGACAGTAGCCCCCGAGCCCGAGGCGTGCATGGGCTTGGCCGTGCCGAGAGGCGAAAGGGCACGGGCGAAGCGCCGTGGGCCCTAACAGCCTGTGGCCTTGGGCGCCGCGTGGTAGTTGATTGGACGTGGGCGACTCCACTTCCCCATGATGCCTCGGTGATTGCGTGAGCTGGACAAGTCCCTGCATGCAAATCGTGTCATGATTACCTGTGATCGTGGAGGCCGGCGGTTGGCCTTCGCCGGCTATAAGTACGGTACGGCGCGTGCCCTTCCAGTCCATCTCTCTTTGCTTTCTCCTCTGCCCCCTGTTCTTGCTTTGTCTTGGTGTGATGGCTCCATCAAGGAGGTACTCGGCTGCGGAGAAGGGGAAGGCCCTTCAGGGCGGTCCTGCCTCTCCCCCGCCCAAGCGCGGTCGTGGGCGCCCTCGAAAGCACCCAGTGCCCGCCCCAGTAGCATTTGGCGGTCATGGGGACGGCTCCCAGCGCGGCGGCGGGTGAGCCGCCATGGTCGAGGGACGTGCCTGGGTTGCGCGCTCCCCCAGGCCGTGCTTCCGCGCTGTGCAGGCGCTGCCGGAGTTCGTCGTCTGGTTGGCGGAGCCGACTAGCGCCCGACTCCCACTCCCTCGCTTCCTCCTTGGTGAACTCCCGGCCGGTGCTCCTGGCGGCCTCTGGCTCCAGGCGGAGGGCTGCTACAGCAGGTCCTCATGGGTCGCGCTGGAGGTCTCCGCCAGTGGGGGCTTGGCCTTAACTCGTGGCTGGCAGGCGTTCGCCCGCGCTCGTGGCCTGGAGCGCCGGTGTACTCTGCACTTCAGGTTCGACGGTGACGCCACCCTCTATGTGAGGGTGTTTGGGGAAGATGGTCACCGCGCGGGGTGCTGCCCTGAGGACGACGACTGCGTCCGGGGGCCCCGTTCTGATGGCGATGGAGGAGATAGCACCCGCGCGGATGGCGGTGTCCGCGACTCCCCAAGCTTCGTCAACTCTTCCTCAAGCGACTCCTCCAGCGGTGGCAGCAGCCCACCCCCGCGCCGTCGAGCTTGCTTGGGAGGTGGTGGTTCGTCCGCCCGCCGCCGTGCCCTAGTGAAGCACGAGAGGGAGTCCGCCTGAGGCCCGGAGGCAGCCCGTGTTGCCTCCGCGGGCCGGTGTAAGGAGGGCCGTGCCGAGCTCGTCCTTTCCTTTTCCTTTTGTTTCCTGTGTAAGACAAAATAGCTGCATGGAGCCCCGCTGGGGCGTGTTGGGAATTATCGCCGTTTTAGCCATTACCTTGATCTTATTTTTGCGCCTCTTAACCACACGCCTGTGCGTAGATAGTTTTTGGCCCTTGCCGGGGGGGGGCGACCGACCCAGGCCCTGTGTGCGCGTCGCGGTGCTCGAGGGGCACGGACTAGAGGGGTGCTCCTGTAACATGCCCGGGTCATGAAACCTTCCAGCGGCTAGAGCAGAAACGCTCGCGTGGGCGTTTGAGTACCACCCCTCGCGAGGTCGTTTGCGAGAGAAACCAAAGCAAGGAGCAAAAATCGACGAACCACAAATCAGCAACAGCGATAACTTCAATAAGACTTCAAATGCAAGTAAACACGTCAACTGCGGAAAGCAAATGAAAAAGCCGCGTCCGGCACCTAATCTAGTCTTCGACGTCTTCTCACCAGCGCGGAGCTAAGTGCTGCCACTGCGCGTGGGAGGGAGCCCCAGGGCCTGAGGCCGGTGCTCCTGAGACTCCGGGGCGTGTACAGCCCCACTCATTATTACGTGAGAGTGTCACGGGGCGGCGAGCTTCACAGGCATTGGCCTTGCTTCACAGGCTCCGGGCCTTTCCAAAACGCGATAGCTTCACAGGCACTCGCCTTGCTTCACAGGCTCTGGGCCTTTCCAAAACGCGATAGCTTCACAGGCACTCGCCTTGCTTCACCTGCTCTGGGCCTTTCCAAAACGCGATAGCTTCACAGGCACTCGCCTTGCTTCACAGGCTCTGGGCCTTTCCAAAACGCGATAGCTTCACAGGCACTCGCCTTGCTTCACAGGCTCCGGGCCTTTCCAAAACGCGATAGCTTCACAGGCACTCGCCTTGCTTCACAGGCTCCGGGCCTTTCCAAAACGCGATAGCTTCACAGGCACTCGCCTTGCTTCACAGGCTCTGGGCCTTTCCAAAACGCGATAGCTTCACAGGCACTCGCCTTGCTTCACAGGCTCTGGGCCTTTTCAGGGGTAGAACCTCCGGAGGTGCTGGATGTTCCATGCATTCTAGACTGGCACTCCCTCCCGAGTCTCCAAGCACGCGGAACCGGGCCTGGAAACATGAACAACCTTGAACGGGCCCTCCCACATGGGAGAGAGCTTGTGCAACCCCTCCCTGGAGAGAACCCGCCTGAGCACGAGGTCTCCTACCTCAAGAGTCCTGGGGCGGATGTTGCGGCAGTGATATCGCCGCGGCGCCTGCTGATACCTCGCCGCTCGCAGCGCGGCCTCCCGGCGACGTTCCTCCCCCAGCACGAGGTCCATCCCCCGCATGGCGTCCTGCTACGCCTCGTCGAACGCCAGGACCCGCGCGGAGCGACGTCTGACCTCGTGAGGGAGGACTGCTTCTGCTCCGTAGACTAGGAAGAATGGGGTCTCCCCAGTTGGTTTGGTCACGGTGGTGCGGATGGACCACAGCACGGACTGCAGCTCATCGTACCATCCTCTGCCACAGGCCTCCAGCTTCTTCTTGAACGTCCTGGTCTTGAGGCCCCTCATGACCTCCGCGTTGGCTCGCTCGGCCTGGCCATTGCTTCGGGGGTGCGCCACTGAGGCGTAGCATATCTGCGTTCCAAGGTTAGCACAGTATGTTTTGAAGAGATTACTGGTGAACTGCGAACCGTTGTCCGTGATGATACGATTCGGCACCCCGAACCGGCTTACGATGCCCTTGATGAACTTGACCGCAGAGCCCGCAGGGATGGCGCGGACAGCCTCCACTTCAGCCCACTTGGTGAATTTGTCCACGGCAACGTAGAGGTAGCGATAGCCCCCTGGCGCCTGAGGAAACGGGCCCAAAATGTCCAGCCCCCAGACCGCGAATGGCCATGAAAGGGGGATAGTCTGCAAGCCTCCTGCTGGCTGATGGATCTGCTTGGCATGGAATTGGCAGGCTTCGCAAGCCTTTACCAATTCGATTGCGTCGATGAGCGCGGTGGGCCAATAGAAACCGCTACGGAATGCCTTGCCGACGAGGGTCCGTGATGATGAGTGGTGCCCGCAGTCACCACCGTGTATGTCCTCTAGTAGTTCCTTCCCTTGTTCCTTGGAGATGCAACGCAGAAGTACATCGTTTGGTCGCTTTCGGTAGAGTTCTCCATCTCTGATGCAATATGCCGTGGCCTGCCGCGCCACTCGCTCCGCTTCCTCCTCCCTCTCAGGCAAGGTCCCTTGTGTCAGGTAGCTCCGGAGCTCTGTGATCCAACAACCCTCCTAAAGTTCCATCGCCAGGAGCAGGCGCGCTCCTGAGGCCGGGCCATAGGTCGGAGCTCCCGAGGCAGGTGGCTGGGGGAGCTCCTCCAAGGGATGAGCCGTGTTTGTCAGTGAAGGCAGAGCTGAGGGCTTGAAGAGCCGCTCCTCGAAAACGCCAGGCTCCTGGGGTAACTGCCTGGACGCGCGTTTGGCGATATCGTCGGCCTCCGGATTGGTGCCACGAGGCACATGCTGCAGTTCCAGCCCCCAGAACTGCTTTTCCATCCTGCGGACCTCCGCTAGGTAGGCCTCCATATGCTCGTCCTTCGGCTCATACACCTTGTTGGAGAAGTTGACTAGGAGCTACGAGTCGCCCTTGACGGTGAGGCGTTTTATTCCCAGGGCTACTGCGGCCTTCAACCCGGATATCAGTCCCTCATATTCTGCTATGTTGTTGGAGACCTTTTCACCCTGCTGGAAACAGAGCTGCACGGCATAGTAGAGCTTATCCAGAGTGGGTGATACCAGCACCACACCAGCCCCCGCGCCGTGCCTGGAGAACGCCCCATCGAAGTACATGACCCAGCCTGCCGGCGCCTCACTCCTCGGAGAGAGGGACCGATCCTCATTGTCCCTGAGACCTGGCGCCTCCGCCCATTCCGCCACGAAATCCGCTAATGCTGCCCCTTTGATGACCCTGGTTGTGCTGAACTCGAACTGAAATGCCTGCAGCTCTATGTTCCACTCGGCGACCCTTCCGGCTGAGTTAGGGCTCCTGAGCACTCTCTCCAGGGGGTACGATGAGACGACTTTGATGGGATGAGCCTGGAAGTAGTGACGCAGCTTGCGCGAGGCTGCCAGTAGCACGAGGAGGAGCTTCTGAGGCATTGGGTACCGTGCCCTTGCGTCCCGCAACAACGTGCTAACAAAGTAGACCGGGTGCTCAACAAGGCTGAGAGCATCTGCGGCCGCGTCGCCCTCGGGAGGTGAGGGCGCCTCACGAGATGAAGTGACCTCGGGAGGCGATCCATTCGGGCGTGTGGCCTCTCCCGCCTCCGGTACATTCTTCGGCAGCTGCCCCTCCTCCACTGCGGTCGTGGCTTCCGCAGGCTCTCCTTGTTCCCGTTTTGCCTTGCCTCGGGCTGCCGCTGCGGTCTTGACCTGACGCTCCTCCCTAACCGCCACCAAGGCTGCGCTGGCGGAGTAAGGAGTAGCGGCGAGGTAAAGCAGCAGGGGCTCCCGAGGGCGCGGAGCCACCACGACTGGGGGACTGGTCAGGTACCTCTTGAGATCTTGAAACGCCTTATCTGCCTCTTCAGTCCATTCAAAGGGCCCCTTCTTCTTCATCAGCTGAAAGAAAGGCAGCGCTCGCTCTCTCAATTTGGAGATGAAGCGCCCTAGCGCGGTCACGCGCCCAGTAAGCTTCTGCATCTCTCTGAGGGTCTTCGGTGGGCTCATGTCCTCGACCGCCTTGACCTTCTCGGGGTTGGCCTTGATGCCACGATGGGACACGAGGAACCCCAAAAGCTTGCCCGAGGGGACGCCAAACACACATTTCTCCGGGTTGAGCCGCAGGTTTACTGCGTTGAGGCTCGCGAAGGTCTCCTCCAGGTCCTGTATCAGGGTCTTGGCCTCCCGAGACTTTACTACAATGTCATCTACGTAGGCCTCGACATTCTTTCCGAGTTGCGGGCCCAAGGCGATGTGCATCAGCCGTTGAAAGGTTGCTCCCGCGTTGGGCAGCCCGAACGGCATGCATGTATAACAGTATACCCCGCACGGGGTCAAGAAGGAGGTCTTCTCGACGTCTTCTACCGCCATCTTGATCTGGTGATACCCGGAGAAGGCGTCTAGGAAGCATAGCAGGTCGCACTCCGCAGTGGAATCGACGATCTGGTCGATGCAGGGGAGCGGAAACGGATCTTGTGGGCATGCCTTGTTAAAGGTTCGTGAAGTCGACACACATGCGCTCCTTCCCCCCTTTCTTGGGCACAACAACAGGGTTGGCCAACCAATCCGGGTATCGGACCTCGCGAATGACCCCAGTGGCTTCTAGCTTGCGGGTCTCTTGAACAATGAAGGCCTGCTTCTCCACGGACTGCCCCCTGGCCTTCTGCTTCACGGGGCGCACATTTGGGCACACATTGAGGTGATGCTCGATGACACTTCGGGGGATCCCCGCCAGCTGATCGGGCTCCCAAGAAAATACCTTCTTATGTGCGCGCAAGAACTTGACCAAGGCCCCCTCCTGCTCAGGCTCAAGGTTGGCGCCTATGGTGAAAGTGGCACTGGAGGACCCATCCTCGTCGACGGGTATCTGCTTGGTCTCTGCCTTGCCATGGGTGAACAACTGCTTCTTCTTGGCGGGCGCAGCCCCCTTGGGCTCAGGGGTCTCCGCATTGACGGGCCTTGCTGACGCTGCCGTCTTGAAGGCGAGCTCGAGTACTCGCAGGGCGTCCCCGGTGTCCCCGCGCACGGTGAGGGTACTGTTGCTCCCGGGCATCTTCATGAGGTTGTACGCCGGGTGCGATGCGGCCATGAACTGGGCCAGTGCCGTGTAGCCGAGGATGGCGTTGTAAGGGAGGCCGACGGGGGCGATGTCGAAGTCGACTGTCTCGGTGCGGAAGTTGTCGTAGGTGCCGAAGGTTACCAGGAGCCGGATCTGTCCCAGGGAGTCGGATGATCTGCCTCCGACGCCCGAGAAAGATCAGCTGGGTCGCAGCCGCTCCTGGGGTATGCAGAAGAGGTTGAAAGTCTCGACCGAAAGCATGCTGAGGCCCGCGCCGTCGTTGATGAGGGTTCTGGTGATGGCCACCTGGCAGATGGTGGGGGTGCACAACAAGGGGAGCGCGCCTGAGCCGACCGGGTTGGCGGGGTGGTCCTCTGAGCTGAAGGTCAGATCGACCTCGCGCGCCGCCCGGTCCGGGGGAGCCCCCTGCCGTGCGGAAGCGGTGCTAACCCGTCGGGCAAAAGGCTTCACGTGGCGACTTGTGGGCGGTGCCTGCGAGCCGCCCAGGAGGGCCGCAACGAACGGGGGTGTCGGTGTCGCGGTGCAGTTACTCTGTCGCGTAGGCGAATGCTGAGGTGGTGCTTGCAGCTCGTTTCTCGCCGAGCCGGTGGTGGTGTTGACGGCGGGCGACGGGGAAAGACGGGGACGCCCACCGACGGGGGCCGTCTGGGCGACGCGAGAAGCAATGGCGGCCCGACGCACGGCGCGGGCCCGACGAGCGTCGGACATGGATGCGACGGTCGGAAGAGAACGGAGTGGTGGAAGACGGATTCCGGCGCACCCCTACATGGCGCGCCAAATGTCGGATTTCGGGTTCCGGCAGACCCTTAAGGTTCGAACACTGGGGTGCGCGCGGAAATCACGCCTTCTACCTCCCCGTCTCGCAAAGATCTAAACTACTAAAGGAACTGCATGAGAGACACAAGATTTATACTGGTTCGGGCCACCATTGTGGTGTAATACCCTACTCTAGTGTGTGGTGGATGGATTGCCTCCTGGGGCTGATGATGATGAACAATACAAGGAAGAACAGCCTCGTGAGGGTCTGTTCTTGGCTGGGGTGATGAACTACTGGGGGAGTTTAGTCACCTTCTCTCTCTCTCTCCCTCTGTCTCTCTCTTACACTCTCCGCTTGCTAGCCGGATCCACCAGCTCTGCGAACCGAACCTAACCGAACCCTCTACTCTGTGAACCTCCCCCTTGCTACATGGGTGGCCGTCCCTATTTATAGGGGCCCTAGTCATCTTCCCGAATATCGAGCGGGAAGGGAGCCAACAATGGCGGGCTAATTTGAAGGGGGGCCGCAAGTACTCTTATCCTGACTAAAGGTGGTCTTCGCCTGCGAAAGACTCCGCGATGACGCCGTGCTGGGCTCCATGGTGACCTCCGTCTCGTAGTCCGCTTGGTCCTGGTCTCGTTGCACCAAAATGGCAACCTTTGCCTGATGCCTCGGTACTCCGCGGCTGCGCTTGCCCCCTTTGCACCAAAGAGGAAAGAAGGACGCTGCGCGCGCTGGCGCCCGCCTGGCACCCTCGATCGTCATGGCTTGCGTCACGGGCACCTCGCGAGGTACCCCGCCTTGATATCTCCGTCTCCTCGCGAGCCAGCCTGAGGAGGCTGCGCCTGAGGATGCGCCATGTCATCCGCCTCACGAGGATTGGCCCCTCGCGAGGGTCTTGAGTCTTGTGCTGGTGAAGATGGGCCATGTTGGGCCTTCTTTGAGGCACGCCGCAGGCCGCAGGCAGGCAAGTCTGGGGACCCCCGTTCCCAGAATTCCGACAGCAACACAAAAGAAACGGTCAGCCAGATCAAGGTGTGTGTGATATACGGCATGCGGATCACTCGGATGAACTGTTTGCATTAACACAAGAGAACAGAAACGGTTCAACTTAACAAGACATGTGTGATGTGCGTTGGGATTGCATGCGGTTCACCCGGCCCTTGTCGTCAGTGTGTGACCTCTGTGGCAACCGTTCACTCCCCAGGCACCTCTTCGTGTACCGTGGCAACCGTCCATCGACTCTTCGCCTTTCCCTCTCGATTTGGACCTCTTTTCGCACGCTAGCTCTTCCTCCCTCCTCCATTTGCCTTCACCCTTCCTTCTACCATTGTTTGATTGTCTTCCCCATGGAGGGAACAAGCCGGAAACGACCCTGTTATTCTTGCCCCGATCTAAATGATGATGCAGTGGAGGAACTCATTGATTGGTGCGACGTCATCACCTCGGCTAGCATGGCAGGTTCGTTCAAGACCATTCTTGACTCAACTAATAACATCATTACAAGGAACCCAAGGTTCCAGGAGCGGTTTGATCTCCCCTATCTTCTTCGCCGTGACCCTGCTGATTGGCGCGGGGACGAGGGAAGCCTCGCCTTGTGTAAGTTGATGCCGCTTGATAATGATAGGTATGATGTTAAGATGCCATCGCTTGAGGGCAACACTTGGGAAGGCGCAAATGGAGATTGGGTGGTTTATATTGGGTACAACTACGAGTGGGAACTTGTGAATGTGTACACTCGTCAAAGGGTTCCACTTCGAAAAATCTCAGACGACTGCCCAGAGGTTGAGTACACCAGTATTCTACGTGAGTTCGAATACAATCATGATGACTGTCATCTATGGAAGATAGCAATTTGTCGAGTTCCCAACCGCTCTTGGGGTTATAGGAATGCTTGTGTTGTCGCTATCTTCGACAATCTTGTTGCCGTCCTTCATGGTTCGACTCGATGGATATTGCTCAAAAATCAGTTTCTATACGCGGATGAGTACTGTGATGCAATTCAATACGAGGGTCTTGTGTTTGCTGCCACCACTCGCGGCACTATTTTTGCATGGAATCCTCATGATTCCGGTACGTTTGTCTTCCACCATAATTATAATTGTTTCATCCACATGCATGCGGGTTAGCTAGTTTCCCTTTACTAATTAACCTTCTTGTGTTTCCATGGTCCTATGAACATTACACGACCTATACTTGGAAATTTTATTCACGAGCATGAGGACGAGCAGGACCCATATACTCAGTGGCACCTAGCAACTTATTCTGATGGATCACCTCTTCTTGTATGTATACGGGGCACTGCTGATGTTACTAAGGAAGCAGGTGTTGTCTCGTATGGTCGCACTCTCCGGACCTATTCCAACATTCGTTGCAGGGCATTCGGGATGGATACTAGTGTACTAGCGCCAACACCTTCTCCCTGATTTAGTATTGAAAGTTTTGGAGGAAACTCGCTCTTCCTTGGACAAAACTATCCAATGATGGTGGAAGGCGATCCAGCTGCTGTTGACACAACATTAATACCATTTATGAGAAGCAACTGTATCTATACCTCGGACATTACTATGCTTCCCTACCGTCCCAATATGGGTCCTCACATAGGCCGCTTCAGCCTCGATGATCAGTCCTGCGTTGGTCTCGAGATTGACAGTAGTTGGCCCTTCCCTAAGAATAACTTCTGGTTCAAAGCAAGTGTTTCCAACGCCAATGAGTGGTTGAGCTGAAGTTCATTTCATCGCTTTGTTATTTGTTGTGTGAGAAAAACTTTACTAGAATGTTATGTTGGAAATGATCTATAATCCAACGTGTATCCTCGTTGGTTGATGACTTGTTGTATGTAATCAATGGTACATTTGCATATGCGTCCATGAACACACGCCTGCTAGTGGTGTCCATATGAACAGTGCTAGTGATTTAAGTTGCAAAAATTAGATAGTGCTAGTGATTTGTAGCTGCATATTTTGACAAATCGCAGTGTTACAAGGTTGACAAATGGCAATGTTACTAGATAAACAAATGTCAATTTTTCCAGTTTGAGAAATGGCAACATACCCAAAATGACAGATATGCAAATCTTACCCAATTGTTTGTATGTGGTTGCACACGGGTCATGCAAAACAACCATTTGCATTGAAGGGATGCAGAAATCCTACTCGATACATTTTCCCTTGGCTTCCTGGGAAAGCTGTCGGTTTGCATATGGGTGTTCTAACTAAAATCGTTTGATAAGTCTGTACATTAAGAGAGAAAAACGCAAGTTCATTCAAACCATATCGTTCATTCATTCACATTGCGAATTTATATTCATATGATCGAGAATTCGAGATACAGTATCAAACCCCCAAAAAACTATTTTCGGCAGCTGCGGAGGCGGCGTGCCGCGCCGTCGTTGTCGTTTTCGTCCTCCAGGACGCCGTTGTTGAAGTCTTCAAGGCAGCACAAAATGTTCTTCGCTTGTAAATCAAACATCATGCCGTCGCATGATCGACGGGCGGGGCGCGGGAGGACGGCGACTGGCGCCGCTGAGAGGGGGCGGTCGACGGTAGCGTCCCATGCCGCTGTGGGGGGGGCACGCATGGGCATGGGCACGGGCACGGTGGCTGTAGCCAAACGCATGGGAACCGGTAGCGCGGTGGGTGGAGGGGCGCGCACGGGCACGGCGGGTGCAGCCAAACGCACGAGGGCTGGCGCCATGGTGGGTAGAGGGGCGCGCACGGGCGCTGGAGCTGGCATGTACACGAGATCGTGGGTCCGTGGAGACCTCGCTGACGCCCGCGGCTTCCAGCTCTGCGATAGTGCTCGGCGACCAGCCCGTCAATGCTACGGGGATGGTCACTGGCGCGGGCACGGGGATGGGAGCTGGGACAAGAGCGTGGGCAGCAACCGCCACGACCAGCTCGTTCTGGTCCATGTCCATGAGGCCCCATTCCTCCTTATTTTCTATCTCCTCCGGCTCGGAGTCGACTTCACCAAACTTGAAGACAAGTGGCAGATGATCATTTTGCGCCATGGCGGTGGAGGTCTGGAGGGGAGGGGAATGGGAGGCGAACAATAAGGCCGCCCGTATTAAACAGCGGCTTGGGCGCCATTAATGGAAAGGAAGGTGGGTGGCCATGGAAGTCAAAGGGCTCGCTTCCCAGTGAGCCTGCGCAGCGTATAGCTCGCACGCTTCCTGGTGAGCTTGCGCATTGGAGGACAGCTTGCATGCCTCTCGGTCAGCCTACGCACCGGACTGCGCTCACACGCCTCACGTTCAGTCAAGGTCAAGCAGCTGTCCGCACAGCACCTCCTACATCCATTAAAACCAAGACACGTGGCGTCACATGAATGGTTAACAGAACTGTCGGCGTTCTAAGAACGGGGGTTCCCAGACTTGCCTCCCTGCGGCCTGCGGCGTGGCTCAAAGGGGGGCCCAGCACGGCCCATCTTCACCAACACAAGCCCAAGACCCTCGTGAGGGGCCAAGCCTCGCGGGGCGGACGACGCGGAGCTTCCTCAGGCACGGCCTCGTCAGGCTGGCTCACGAGGAGGCGGAGAGATCAAGGCGGGGTACCTCACGAGGTGTCTGTGACACAAGCCATGACGACTCGGGGTGCCAGGCGGGTGCCAGCCCGCGCAGCGTCCTCCTTTCCTCTTTGGTGCAAAGGGGGCAAGCGCAGCCGCGGAATACCGAGGCATCAGGCAAAGGTTGCCATTTCAGTGCAATGAGATCAAGACCAGGAGGACTACGAGACGGAGGTCACCGTGGAGCCCAAGACGGCGTCATCACCAGAGCTTTGCGCAGACGAAGACTACTTTTGTCAGGATAGCTAATACTTGCTGTCCCCCTTCAAATTAGCCTGCCATTGTTGGCTCCCTTCCCGCTCGATATTTGGGAAGAGGACCAGGGCCTCTATAAATAGGACCGGCCACCCGCATAGCAAGGGGTTCGGTTCGGTCGCTTTCAAGCTCTCGACAAGTCGGTGAGTTGGAAGCAGAGAGAGGGATAGAAAGGTGGCTGAGCTCCTCCCAGCAGTTCATCGCCCCATCCAAGAACAGACCCTCGCGAGGCTGTTCTTCCTTGTATTGTTCATCATCATCAGCCTAAGAGGCAATCCACCACACCACACACTATAGTAGGGTATTACACCAAAACGGTGGCCCGAACCAGTATAATCCCTGTGTCCCTTGTGTTGTTCTTTTCGTAGTTTAGATCCTATCATGGCGGGGGAGAGCAGGTAGGTAGGAGGCGAAGTCTCCGCGTGCACCCCAGTGTTCGAACCTCAAGGGTCTGCCGGAACCCGAAATCCGACATTTGGCGCGCCAGGTAGGGGGTGCGCCGGAATTCGTCTTCCACCACCCCGTTCTCCTCCGACCATCACGCTCATGTCTGGCGCTCGTCGGGCCCGCACGGAGTGCCGGGCTGCCCTCGCTTCCTGAGTCACCCAGACGGCCCCTGTCGGCGGGCGTCCTCGCCATTCCCCATCACCTGCCGTCAACGCCGCCACCGGCCCGATGGGGGACGAGCAGCAAGCATCGTCTCAGCATCCGTCCGTGCGGCAAGACGGCCGCACCGCAACTCCCTCACTCGCCCCGGCTCGATCTTCGTCCCGCGCGCTTCACGCGCCTATGGAGGCTCGGGCTGCACTCATCGTGGCAAATGAGCTCCTGCGCTACCATCCCGTCGACGATGTCTACGAAGAATGGCTTGACCGCGTCGTCGAGCTCGTCCGCACCGCAGGGGGCTCTTCCGCGCCGTCCGTTCCGCTGCACCGCACCCCGCCCCGTGCGGGCGACGAGGCTCCGGCGGTGCCCCGGCCGTCTCCTCCTCAAGAAGACACCATGGCTCCAAGGCGTGTGGCCCCTGGGCGGAACCCGCTCCGTCAGGTGCCAGCGCGGCAAGAACAGAGCTGCCAAGAAGTCCCTCGCCCGCCAGAAGCTGCCCGGGCGCTCCCTGTTCCAGCACGTCGCGACCATCCTCCTGCCCCAGCGCGTGGGGACATGCAAGACTAGGCTCTCCATCACCCAAGGCCTCCTGTGGCCACAGCAGGCTGCCGCGCCTTCACCACCGAACTACGCAACGTCGCGTGGCCAGGCAAGTTCAAGCTGGATCTGCCTCCTCGCTACGACGGCACGGCCGACCCTGCTGAGTTCCTCCAGCTCTACGAGCTGGGCATCGATGCTGCCAACGGAGACGAGAGGGTCATGGTGAATTGGTTTCCCATGGCGCTCAAGGATGGGGCCCGCACCTGGCTCCTGAACCTGGCTCCAGGCACAATCTCCTCCTATGAAGAGATGCGCACCCGCTTCATCGCCAACTTCCAAGGCACTCGCGACCGGCCACCTGCCGTGAGCGACATGCGCCGCATCAAGCAACAACCCGAGGAGACCCTACAGAAGTACATCCAGCGCTTCAACAACGCACGCCTCAAGATTCCCAAGGTGACTGAAGAGGCCATCATCTCAGCCTTCTCCGACGGCGTGCGCGATGTCAAGATGAAGGAGGAGCTGGCGATGCATGAAGACCTGTGCACTTCCTTGGAGCTGTTCAACTTGGCGAACAAGTGCGCCAGGGCTGAGAAAGGGCATCTCTCCCTCCTCGAGCTGCCTGCCGCAGACCCAGAAGAGAAGAAGCTCAAGGCCAAGGAAGTGAAGCACAAGGGGGCTGCCATGCTCGTGGCAGAACCAGACACCAAGCAGGGTAGAGATCAGCCCGAACCTTCCAAGGGCAGCCGGTACTGTGTGTACCACGACCTCCACACCCACAACACCAACGAATGTCAAGAACTCTGAGCCGTGCGTGAAGGAAGGACCGGCCGTCGCCCTGACCGCGGTGACCGGGGCTACGGCCGAGGAGGAGGAAGGAACGCAGGATGCTGGGAAGACCGTGGCCCACGCTAGGGGTGGCGCGATCAACCTCGCGAGGATCGCTGGCAAGACCCGCCTTGCAAGGGAGGCTGGAGGGCTCAGCCTCGCGAGGATCGCCCGCAAGGCAACGCAGGCCTCCCACCGCTACCGCCACAGCCAAGGAGAAACGAGGACCGCCACCAGGACGAGGAGGCTGGGGGCTTCCAGGAGCCGCGCGCAATCGCCTGCATCCTGGGCGGAGCACAAGCCCCAGCCTCTCAATGCATCTTCAAGCAGTTTGCCCGCGAAGTAAATGCAGCCCTCCCCAGGCTCGAAGCCACGCGCCCTCTCAGGTGGTCGGCGTGCGCCATCACATTCAGCTCAGCAGATCAACTCGAGTGTGCGGCTACAGCCGGAGTCCTCCCGATGCTTTGTTCCCCAATCATCAGCAACGTGGTGGTCACCAAGACCCTCATCGATGGCGGGGCAGGGCTCAACGTCCTGTCCGTAGAGACATTCAACAACCTCCAAGTGCCCTACAGCCAACTCTAGCCAACCAAGCCTTTCTCCGGTATCACCGACGGCTCCACGGTCCTGATTGGGCAGGTCTGCCTCCCTGTCACCTTCAGGGCACGCGACAACTACCGCACCGAGCTCATCGACTTCGACGTTGCTCACATCCGCCTGCCGTACAACGCCATCCTTGGGTACCCAGCGCTGGCCAAGTTCATGGCCGTGACTCACCACGGTTACAACGTCCTCAAGATGCCAGGAAGCGGCGGAGTCATCACGGTGCCCTGTGAAGAGAAGGACGCGGTGTGTTCCCTGGAACGAGCCTTTCAGGCCGCATCACTGGAAGACCCGGATCGCGGAAGCAGGAGGCTTCCCATGGCCGCCCCCAAGAAGAAGAAGACATCGTCTTCCCTGGCCCCTCAGGAGGCAGGCCCCTCTGGGCCCGTGCCTGCCCAAGGGGAACCTCCTTCCATCGCATAGGAAAGCGCGCCCGGCGCCCTCCTCAGGCAGGGCTCGGGGGCTCTTCCCTAGAGGGCCACCGACCTAGCCAGGGTCACGAGGGAGGCGCTTGGGCACCACCTGGAGGCGGGTTTCGAAGCACGTTTCCCTCAAGAAGGAGCAAGGCAAGGAGATCCAGACCCTCGGGAGTTCGTTAGCAAGGCCATTCAGGAGCTATAGGAGTCAAGAGTCATGAAAGGCGGCCGCCGCCTACCAGCGGTGGCTCCCCATCCAGGCGAGGATGGCGGGCTGCACGTCTGCATCGACATACCAGGGCTCAACCAAGTCGCCTCCCTGGAGCGCCTCTGGCCCTCACGAGTGGGGCGCTGTGGAGGTCCACCCCACAGCTACGTTCGCATGCCTTACGGCTTGCCGAGCGCGGCTGACACGCACCAGCGCCTCATGAGGGGCATCACGGAGGCACGAGAGGCCAGGCGTTCCGCAGCCCTGGCGGAGATGGAAATGGTTCGCGAGGAGCCGCCAGCGCCTCCGGAGCCTCCCAAGGCCCCTGGGCCTGGGGGCTCATGAGGATCGGCTTCCGCAGCCCACCGAGTCTGCTACACCGACACCCCTTCGTCTTCAACATCATCAGGTGACATCTTTTGAGCTTTACTTCCAGCTGGGAGCGCCCCCAGGGCTGCATTATTCCCAGGCCGCGTGGGTCCATCCATGCGGCGTGTATCCCTTTCTTTTATTCCATGTTGTTAGCTTACCTTGCTGGGGGCGCCACTCGGGCTGCATCACCCCCAAGTCGCTCGGGCCTGACCCAGTGATCTCCGCATTCCCAGCATCAATTTGAACGAATCCACTCCTTCACGGCTAATGTGTTTTACCTAGTTGCGTGCTCAGCTGACACCAACTAACGAAGCTGCTCCCAAACGGCACGACGCTTGCGCATGGGTCCGTCCCTGCAACACCGACAAACCTGGATGGCTGAGCTCTGGCCGCGGCAGCCCCGCATAGCGTCACCTCGTCAAGCCTTCAGTGCCCCGCTACCCCTCGGAAGCAACCAACGGATGACCGTCAATTGTTATGGCAACCCCTTGATTTTCCTATGATGGACCTGCAGGACCTCCTGAAGGAGCTGCGTTAGGCGAGGCTCTTGTTGTGTCTCCTTCGCTCTCGTCTGCGCGAACCGCTTGCACGTTAAAGGGGGGTGCCTGAGCATCACGACTCAGGGCTCCTACTGGCTCTCCAGCCCTCACCCTCTGGCCTTGACCACGGCATCGCGACCTGGCATACCAGCGACGGCTGAGACTCGTTCGAGGGTCGGGACCCGAGGACGTAGAGCAGAAAGGGGAGCAAAGGCGAGAGGGGAGAGACACACAAGTACCTCGCCGAGCAACCTCGCGCCTGCCGAAGCATGGACCCGGCGACACACCAGAGAGCGGCCCCTGACCCTAATGCTATCATGGCACAATCCCCGCACCTAATGCTATCCTTTGTTGGCGACGCCGCTCTCCTTTCTCACCAAACGACGGCTGCTTGGGCGCCAAAGGGGACCTCCTGAGCATCGCGACTCAGGGGCTCTTACCGGACTCCGGGTCGCTCACCTCCTGGCCTTTACCACGGCATCGTGACCTGGCATACCAGCAATGGCTGAGGCCGCCTTGGGACTGGGACCTGTTGGCGCAGAGCACCAAGCCATCGTGAGGTTCGAAAGGGAGGACCGAGCTAAGACGGGATGAGCAACTCGCGCAAATCTATGACAAGGGTTATATTAACAAAACAGAATCACAGGCACCTTACAAGCCCCCACGGGGCGCGCTTTTGGTTCCTCGCAGGGAACAGATCCTAAAGAGACGCAAACTACGCGCATCCCTACAAAAGACGCCATCATCAACAGTGGGCCTTCAAGCATCGACGCCAACCCCATCCAGATCAGCGCCGCCCTACTCCAGGAGCGGCGCCGGCTCGGGGGCTCGTAGCTGTCATTGCTCGTCTTCGGAGTCGCGAAGGGCTCACCGGAGTCGCTAGAACCTCCGACATCTCCACCTCCTGAGGAGCCGCCAAGGGAGCGGTTGGCAAGCCCAGTCCTCGTCGCAGCAGGGCCCTGGCCGCCTTCACCGGGGCAGCACTCCAGCCGGCGCCCGTTCGCGTCGAAGACCTTGAAGAGCATCACCGAAGTACCGTCGTAGTCCAGGTGGATCGCGAAGACGCCCCTTGTCCTGCAAACCCGGGCGATCTCTCTCCAGCCCCGAGTCATGTAGACCTCGCCTGGGGCGACGACCGCGACCTCTGCCTTGGTCGCGAGGGTGCTGCAGCCGGCGTGCTGCAGCCAGAGCTCCAGGGGCTCCCCCTGCGGGGTGACGGAGGCGAAGAAGGGAGGAAGGCAGATCCAAGACTAAAGAGGAATGGCGACATGGAGCACGAACTCTTGGGAGGAGCCCTCGGTGTGGACCCCAGGGGGGACGACCCACACCTTCGTGACCCGTCGGCGCCGACGGCGGCGCCGCCCGTGGCTGTCAGCACCAGCTCCTTCAGGGCCCTCGATGTGGGCATACAATGGAAGAGGGAACCCCGGCGGCGCCCGCTCGCCCCAAGGCCTCGACACCACTTGGAGAGCCCCCTCGTCCGGGCCACGGGGGGTGAGACGTTTCTTCGACGGAAGTGGGTCTGGTCCCTCTCGGGGGGCCTTTCCCTTCTCTGTCATCGAGAACCGGCGGATCGGAGCCATCGCGGCAAGACGGAGCAAGAATCGGGAAGAAGGAGGAGCAAGGAGGGATGGACTGGAAGGGCGCGCGCCATTCCGTACTTATAGCCGGCGAAGGCCAACCGCCGACCTCCATGATCGCAGGTAATCATGACCCGTTTTGCATGCAGGGACTTGTCCAATCCGCGCAGTTGCCGAGGCGCCATGGGGAAGTGGAGACGCCCACGTCCAATCAACCGCCACGCGGCGCCCAAGGCCGCAGGCTGTTAGGGCCCGCGGCGCTTCGCTCTTGCCCTTCCGCTTCCCTGCACGGCCAAGTCCGGGCGCGCCTTGGGCCCGTGGGCTACTGTCGGCGTTCTGGGAACGGGGGTCCCCAGACTTGCCTGCCTGTGTCCTGCGGCGTGGCTCAAAGGGGGGCCCAGCACGGCCCATCTTCACCAACACAAGCCCAAGACCCTCGCAAGGGGCCAAGCCTCGCGGGGTGGACGACGCGGAGCTTCCTCAGGCACGGCCTCGTTAGGCTAGCTCACGAGGAGGTGGAGGTATCAAGGCGGGTACCTCACGAGGTGTCCGTGACGCAAGCCATGACGACTCGGGGCGCCAGGCAGGTGCCAGCCCGCGCAGCGTCCTCCTTTCCTCTTTGGTGCAAAGGGGGCAAGCGCAGCCGCGGAGTACCGAGGCATCAGGCAAAGGTTGCCATTTCGGTGCAATGAGACCAAGACCAGGAGGACTACGAGACGGAGGTCACCGTGGAGCCCAAGACGGCATCATCACCAGAGCTTTGCATAGACGAAGACTACTTTTGTCAGGATAGCTGATACTTGCTGTCCCCCTTCAAATTAGCCCGCCATTATTGGCTCCCTTCCCGCTCGATATTTGGGAAGAGGACCAGGGCCTCTATAAATAGGACCGGCCACCCACATAGCAAGGGGTTCGGTTCGGTCGCTTCCAAGCTCTTGACAAGTCGGTGAGTTGGAAGCAGAGAGAGAGGTAGAAAGGTGGCTGAGCTCCTCCCAGCAGTTCATCGCCCCAGCCAAGAACAGACCCTTGCGAGGCTGTTCTTCCTTTTATTGTTCATCATCATCAGCCCAAGAGGCAATCCACCACACCACACACTGGAGTATGGTATTACACCACAACGGTGGCCCGAACCAGTATAATCCATGTGTCCCTTGTGTTGTTCTTTTCATAGTTTAGATCCTAGCATGGCGGGGGGAGCAGGTAGGTAGGTGGCGAACTCTCCGCGTGCACCCCAGTGTTCGAACCTCAAGGGTCTACGGGAACCCGAAATCCGACAAGAACGCACACGGTTTGAATTATACAAATGTTGGAGATATTAAAGTGGCAGCTATTTTTTCAAAATGCCTTTGTTCGCTGTCAGTATTTGAGTCTGCCTTCTCTCAAAATGGACACGAAAAATACCACATCATGTCGGGTGCCATTCCATGATAGCATGCCAAGTTTCATGAATTTCAGACGAGTTTTGGATTTACAAGAATTTAAAAACCAGGCATCTCAATGTTTTGTCGGCAATAAATGGTGCCCTGGTGTTTGAAATTCATTCCCATTTCTTGCATGGGACCTAAGCATGCACCCAAGGACATAGATTTGATTTTTCAGCAATTTATATGCACTGGAGCATGTGCATGTAGTTCAAATTTGAATTATGCAGATAAATGCATTGAAAACTCAGTTAATGCATAAAATGTCCGAAAGAACCCCGAAAAATCCCAAAAATTGACACAACACTCCTATTGTTCTATGTTGACACGAGAAAATTTTTGAAAGCAATAAGAGGCAATGGATACCGTTTCGTCCCCAAAGGTGGGACATTCCCTACCGAAAGCATCATGCTTGTTGTGAGAAGCTCTGGTTTGTGAGAAGCATATACCCGAACCTGCCCCAAATGGGACAAATTTTTTAACATGGCATGTTGATGCCGCTCCATGATAGCATGCCAAGTTTCATGAATTTTAGACGAGTTTTGGATTTACTAGAATTTAAAAACCAGGTATCTCAATGTTTTGCCGGCAATCAACAGTGCCCTGGTGTTTGAATTTCATTCACGTCTCTTGCATGGGACCTAGAAATTCACCCAAGGACACAGATTAGATTTTTCAACCAACCTTAGTGCATTGGAGCATGTGCTTGTAGTTCAAATTTGAATTATGCACATAAAATGCCTAGAAAACCCAGTTAATGCTAAAAAAGGCCAAACGAACCCCAAAAAATTCCAAGATTGAACATAACACTCCTGTTGTTCTATGTTGACACTAGAAAATTTTTGAAAGCAATAAGAGGCAATGGATATCGTCCCGTCCCCAAAGGTGGTATGTTCCGTATTGAAACCATCATGCTTGTTGTGAGAAGCTCTGGTTTGTGAGAAGCTTATACCCGAACCTACCCCGAATGGGACAAAATTTTCACCACGACATGTTGATGCCGCTCCATGATAGCATGCCACGTTTCATGAATTTCATACGAGTTTTGGAATTACTAGAATTTAAAAACCAGGCATCTCAATGTTTTGCCGGAAATCAATAGTGCCCTGGTGTTTGAATTTCATTCCCATCTCTTGCATGGGACCTAGAAACTCACCCAAGGACACACATGTGATTTTTCAACCAACTTTGGTGCATTGAAGCATGTGCTTGTAGTTCAAATTTGAATTATGCACATAAAATGCCTAGAAAACCCATTTAATGTATAAAAAGGCAAAACGAACCCCGAAAAATTCCAAGATTGAACACAACACTCTTGTTGTTCTATGTTGACACTAGAAATTTTTTTGAAAGCAATAAGAGGCAACGGATATCGTCATGTCACCAAAGGTGGTACGTTCCCTATCGAAACCATCATGCTTGTTGTGAGAAGCTCTGGTTTGTGAGAAGCTTATACACGAACATGCCCCAAATGGGACAAAATTTTCACCATGGCATGTTGATGCTGCTCCATGATAGCATGCCAATTTTCATGAATTTCAGACGAGTTTTGGATTTACTAGAATTTAAAAACCAGGCATCTCAACATTTTGCCGGCAATCAACAGTGCCATGGTGTTTAAATTTCATTCCCATCTCTTGCATGGGACTTAGAAATTCACCCAAGGACACACATGTGATTTTTCAACCAAATTTGGTGCATTGGAGCATGTGCTTGTAGTTCAAATTTGAATTTTGCACATAAAATGCCTAGAAAACCCAGTTAATGTGTAAAAAGGCCAAACGAACCCCGGAAAATTCATTCCCATTTCTTCCATGGGACCTAAGCAAGCACTGAAGGACACGGATTTGATTTTTCAACCAATTTGTATGCACCGGAGCATGTGCATGTAGTTTAATTTTGAATTGTGCACCTGAAATGGATAGAAAACCAGTTTAATGTATGAAATGTCCAAACGAACCCTGAATAATTCCAATTCTTTTACGACACACATACAGTTGCATGTTCACTACAGATAAAAGGTCCAGCAATTCAAACACCGTCCATTGCCGTTGTGACCCCATTTTGTAATCCAAATCAAGTAGATCCCACACAGTGTATTCTCACCAACTATGTGAGATGTAGTACAAAATATCTTGGAGCACCGTAGGTGTATAGTACGCCTATGGCTTACGCGAGAAGGTGTGTCGGCTACAGTCCACAGCCGGCATGTCAAGCACACTAGCTCGCTCCCCCAAAACTCCCGCCTCTACATCCCTCGCAATCTCGAAAATAACTACCGCCTGGAAGGTTTTAATGTTTGATAGCACACGATTAGTATGTGCAGACAGTGTGCGATGTCTGTTACTCCCGCTCTGCTTCAGTCCCTTGATTCAAATTTTCAGTAGCCCCGGCATTTTACTCTTGCCTCTGCATCCCTCGAAATCTCAAAAATATCTGCTCGCCCTTGATCCAAATTTTCAGTAGCCCCGTGTAACGCCCCGGATGTAATTTCCCATATTTGTACTCCGACTCTTGCCATTTTCGGCTCTAAGTTATGAGATTTCCCCGTGGTTGGGTTTTGTCTTTGTTTTTCATTTTGTCCATGTCATGCATTTCATATCGTGTCATCATGTGCATCACATTTGCATACGTGGTCGTCTCATGCATCCGAGCATTTTCCCCGTTGTCCGTTTTGCAATCCGACACTCCTATGTCCTTCGGCGCCCCCTTTTGAGCTCTACATGTGTTTTGGGCTATGCCATGCCATCTTTACAGGGGTGTATGCCATGTATTTTTGTGATCAATGTGGTGACTAGCACAAGCATGAAAAGTAGCTCTCGTGATATTGCTAATTTCAGGGACTTCGAATTTCAGGAACATGTCAATGTGGTGACTAGCACAAGCATGCAAAGTCATGTCCCTGCTGTTATTTTTATGCCATGTATTCATGTTGCTACAGTGAGATCCATGCTTCTTTTGAGTATGTTCAGTAAGGATGATTTGGACATATGGTCATGCTCTCGCCATCCATGTCCCTGTTTGCATTTATGGAGTGCCCTAGCATGACTCAATCTTGCTCTACTTTTGCTATAAAAAGTTCCTGGCAGATTGTTTATGTGTTAATCAATTTTGCCAAGGTTGTTGTAGTTGATACATGCATGCTATGAGCTTGTTCTTGCTTTGGTTAGCTTCATGAACATGTCTTCTTACTATTTCTATGCTTATCTTGTAATGCAATGCCTTGTGTTGAGTGAATCGAGCTCGCAAAGATGCCTTCGTAACTCTATTTTTGCCATGTCCAATTTTCTGCTAAGTCTGAATCTGTTAACGAAACTTGCTATGTTTACATGGGTGCCATCATATCTTCTGATCCTTTTTGTCTTATGGTCAGTAAGGGACTTTTGTTCTATGCTTTGAGTAGATGCATGCCATGCCTTGGTTTGCTATGTCCTGTTCCTGTAGCATGTTCTTATCTTGCTCTAAACATTGCTTCTTGATGTTAATTCCTGACATGTTAATATTTTCACTAAGTCTGTGAAGCTGATATCTTTTGCACTTTTGCCAAGCTTGTTTGAACCTGCTATTGTGTGATTTAGCCGTAGCTCAGTGTTCATCTTCTTTCAAGCATCTTGAGTAGACAACTGCCATGTGCTTTGTTGCTATGTTGGAGTGCAGTAGCTTAGTTTCTTATTGCATTCTAGATGGCATCGTGCTGTTAATCGCGGAATTGTGCCATTATTGTTTTGCTTGCCATTTGCAAACCGTGCATCCGATTCCGGTGATCTTTATATCGATTTCGACTAAAATCAACTCATATTTCCAGTGGCACACTTGGTTTGCCAAGATAAGGCCAGGTTAAATCTTTCCCTTCCGAAGCATGCATATGCATTGCATATCACATCCCGCATGTCATCTCATGTTTTGCATCATGTTGCTTGCGCATTGCACCGTGGTTGATTGTGGTTTCCTTTGCTTGTGTTCTTGCCTTGGGTAGAGCCGGGAGACAAGTTCGTGATCGAGGAACCCGTTGAGTACGCTTACGAGGATCAAGTTTTCATCAACTCGGAGAACCTTGCAGGCAAGATGACCAAACCCTCGAAATCACTTCTATCTTTGCTTGCTAGTTGCTCGCTCTATTGCTATGTCGCGATACCTACCACTTGCTATATAATGCCTCCCATATTGCCATGTCAAACCTCTAACCCACCTTGTCCTAGAAAACTGTTGTTTGGCTATGTTACCGCTTTGCTCAGCCCCTCTTATAGCGTTGCTAGATGCAGGTGAAGTTTGACGTTTGTTCCTTGTTGGAACATGATTATTGTTGGGATATCATTATTTTATCTTGTTTACTTTAATGCATCTATATACTTGGTAAAGGGTGGAAGGCTCGGCCTTATGCCTGGTGTTGTGTTCCACTCTTGCCGCCCTAGTTTCCATCATACCGGTGTTATGTTCCTTGATTTTACATTCCTTACGCGGTTGGGTGTTATGGGAACCCCTTGACAGTTCGCTTTGAATAAAAATCCTCCAGTAAGGCCCAACCTTGGTTTTACCATTTGCCTACCTACCACCATATACCTTCCCTTGGGTTCTGCAAACTCAAGGGTCATCTTATTTGAACCCCCCCCCCCCCGGGGGGGGGGGGCTAGTGCTCCTCTGAGTGTTGGTCCGAACCGAGCTGCCTGCGGGGCCACCTCGGGGAAACTTGAGGTTTAGTTTTACTCATAGCTAGTCTCATCCGGTGTTTCCCTGAGAACGAGATACGTGTGACTCCTATCGGGATTTGTCGGCACATCGGGTGGCTTTGCTGGTCTTGTTTTACCATTGTCGAAATGTCTTGTAATCGGGATTCCGGGACTGATCGGGTCTTCACGCTAGAAGGAATATCTTTCGTTGACCGTGAGAGCTTGTGATGGGCTAAGTTGGGACACCCCTGCAGGGTTTTGAACTTTAGAAAGTCGTGCCTGCGGTTATGGTCAGATGGGAATTTGTTAATATCCGGTTGTAGAAAACTTGACACTTAACTTAATTAAAATGAATCAACAGCGTGTGTAGCCGTGATGGTCTCTTTTCGGCGGAGTCCGGGAAGAGAACACGGTCTCGTGTTATGCCTGAACGTAAGTAGTTTCAGGATCACTTCTTGATCTTTATAGCGTCTCGACCGAGATTTGCTTCTCTTCTCGCTCTCATTTGCGTAAGTTAGCCACCATATATGCTAGTGCTTGCTGCAGCTCCACCTCACTACCTTCTTCCTACCTTAAGCTTAAATAGTCTTGATCACGAGGGTGTGAGATTGTTGAGTCCCCGTGGCTCACAGATTACTTCCAAAACCAGATGCAGGTGCCGATGATCCCAGTGCAGGGGACGCGACCGAACTCAAGTGGGAGTTCGACGAGGATTCGGGGCGTTACTATGTTTCCTTTCCAGACGATCAGTAGAGGAGCCTAGTTGGGGCGATCGGGGATCTATGCATTTGGGGTTGTCTTTATTTATGTTGGTTCCGTAGTCGGACCTTGATTGTATTCGGGATGATGTAATGCTATATTTATGTATTGTGTGAAGTGGCGATTGTAAGCCAACTCTTTATCCCTTCCTTATTCAGTACATGGGATGTGTAAAGATTGCCCCCCTTGCGACATGCCTACTATGCGGTTATGCCTCTAAGTCATGCTCCGACACGTGGGAGATATAGCCGCATCATGGGTGTTACAAGTTGGTAATCAGAGCCTTCCCCGGCTTAGGATCCCCTTGCTTGATGGAATTGCTGATGTTGTTGAGTCTAGAAAAATGTTTTGAGTCTTATAGGATTATATATATCGGAGAGTAGGATTCTTTTTACTCCTCAGTCCCTTCGGCGCTCTGGTGAGGCCTCCTGACGTAGAGTTTTGACTCTTCTCTTCTCAAATTTCACTAAAAAAAATTAGGATCACACGGGTATCTTGGAATCGTTTCGATGGTTTTGTGACGAGAACATTGTTCTTGGTGCCTCCTGACATTTAGGGGTTGTGGTAGTGTCCCGGGGAGTTGAGCTCCGAGGTGTTGTCGTCACAATTTTATCATTGCAATTCTGGAATACCTGAGTTCGCTGACATTGAAAATCTCCTTTATGCAGTTGTTGGTGAGATAACCTCGACGCCACCCAGTACTGGGGCGGGAGTTCGGGAGTATTGCCATAACTCGTATAACGGATGCTTTTCGAAGGTTGAGGTAAATGATTTCCAAAGGTTTCTTGGTTATGTGTTGAAGGATGAATACAGCTGGATGTAGGATTTGCTAGTTTTGGGTGAGATATTATGCTTCCCCTGTATCCCCAACACCTGATTGCATAACCAGAAAGTTTCGGGAGTTTCATAGGTGGGAATTCATGTAGCTCTAGTATTTCTTCCCGCAGATATTTGGTTTGTGATTGGGTAATCCTTACCAATTATTTGTTCATATCTGTACCTTGTTGCTTTATTCATCTATCTCTATCTAAGTGGCTTCTCAATTTATGGAAGTGTGATGATTGACTTTGGAATTCATTCGTTCATTCTTGTTCAAATGTTAAGGCTATATGTTGTAATTTCGATCCATTGATTCAGCTTGAATATATGTCTTTCAAGATGCTAACGGATGCCAACCTCTTCAGGATGGCTCCTCCAACGCGTCAGAATCTGGAACCTCCGCCACCACCTCCACCTCCGGAGGCATGGCAAGCTGTCATGGCCGCCACCAACGCTAACACGCAGATGCTTTTGCAACTCGTGCAAGAGCGCAACTAAGGAAATCAAGGCCAAGCCAACAACCAAGCTCAGTTTGCTACCCTCAACCAGTTCCTCGCAAACCAGCCGAAGTCCTTCAGTAACTGTGTCGAGTCCACAGACGTTGACGACTGGCTCATGGATATCTACAAACATTTTGAGTGTAGTAATGTCAGGCTTGAGGAATTTGTCGAGTTTGCTTCGTTCCAACTCAAAGACCAAGCTGCTGAGTGGTATCAACAATACAAAGATTCTAGAGGAGGTCATGTGATTACCTGGGATGATTTCCGCTGAGACTTCAAAGCTCACCACATTCCACAAAGTGTTGCTGAGAGTAAGCGCGAGGAGTTCCGCAATCTCAAGCAAGGCAGCATGTCTGTTCACCAATACAACATCCTGTTTCAGAGGCTCGCTCGCTTCGCCAAACAAGACATCCCTGATGAGAAGAGCATGATTTATCAATTCAGAGGTGGCCTCAGAGAAGATCTGCAACTAGCTCTCATGCTTTTTGAGCCGGCCGAGTATGATGAATTGTACAACATGGCACTAAAGCAAGAGGCTGCTCAGCTCAAGTGCGATGCTTCTTAGAAGAGAGTCAGGGATGCAACTCAATCGTCTTCTTCATCTCAAGTGGCAGCTAAGCAGCAAAAGTTTTGGTTGCCTCCCCCTCCTCCGTTCCTTTAGCCTTATCAGCAGAAGAGTAAAGGTGGCAATGGATCTTCCCACCCACCCAACCCAGGCTATCAGAACAAAGCTCCGTCTCATGCTCCAAGGTCAAGTGCTCCGTATCACCGCCCGCTCTTAGAGGTTACTTGCAACAAGTGTAAGCAGAAGGGGCACTATGCAAACAAATGCTTCAAAAAGAGGTGCCTTCCGCCTCCTCCTCCTGTGAGATCTGCCAGCAACACAGTGGTCAAGCATACTCCCAAGCATGCCAAGGTCAACATGATGAACGCAGCTCAGGCAGAGGACTCTTTAGAATGATCATGGGTAACCTTCCAGTTAACTCCATTCCTGCTAAAGTCCTATTTGATACTGGTGCATCGCATTCTTTCATGTCATTCCCATTTGCATCGGAGCACAACTTTGACACTAAGGCATTACCTAAAGCATTGCAAGTTGTTTCTCCGGCTAAGCGTTTGAGTTCTAGCATGATGGTTCCGAATGTCGGTATCGAAATGGGCGACTACAAATTTCTGGCTTCTCCAATTGTTCTTGGTGACTCGGATATTGATCTAATTCTTGGCATGGACTGGCTTTATAAGCACAAGGCTATGCTTGATTGTGCTACGAGAGAAATTTAATTGACACACTCTTCTGAGGAAGTGATCATCTATGCCGCTCGTGATGAAACCATTCAGCTGTTTTCTCTCAATGAGAAGGGCGAGTTGAATGCCATATCTCAGATTCCAGTCGTTTGTGAATACCAAGACGTCTTTCCAGAAGAGCTTCTAGGAATTCCTCCTCACCGGCCAGTTGAATTCGTCATCGATCTTGAGCCTGACACAAAACCTATTTGCAAACGTCCTTATAAGCTTGGACCAAAGGAATTGAAGGAATTGAAGAAACATCTCGATGAACAAGAGCGTCTAGGTCTGATCAGATCGAGTTCATCTCCATGGGGTTGTGGTGTTCTTTTTGTCCAGAAGAAGGATGGCACGGACCGACTTTTTGTCGACTACCACCCATTGGACAAGAA
Source organism: Triticum monococcum (assembly GCA_034509565.1). NCBI lineage: Eukaryota > Viridiplantae > Streptophyta > Magnoliopsida > Poales > Poaceae > Triticum > Triticum monococcum. The sequence goes on from CM067845.1 coordinate 148,422,856, forward strand.
AACAATAAAGAACAAGTACCCACTTCCCAACATCAATGAGCTTTTCGAGCAACTCAAAGGTGCCCAAGTTTTCTCCAAGCTTGACCACCATATGGGTTATCATCAGATTCGCATTCGTGAACAAGATATCCACAAGACAGCATTCAGAACAAGCTATGGTTCTTATGAATATACTGGCATGTATTTCGGCCTTGTCAAGGCTCCTCCAACGTTCTCTCGCATGATGAACTTCATCTTCAACCCTTACACAAATGATTTCGTCTTGGTGTATCTCGATGATATTTTTGTCTTTTCCAAGAACAAGGAGGATCATGCCAAGCATTTGAGATTGGTGCTGGACAAACTCAGAGAACATCAATTCTATGCGGAGTTTTCAAAGTGTGAGTTTTGGCTCGATGGGGTTCTCTACCTTGGGCATATCATCTCCGCCAAGGGCATTGCTGTTAATCCTGAGAAGGTGTCTGCAATTATGAATTGGGAACCGCCTCAGAATGTGAAGAAGCTCCGTAATTTCCTTGAGCTTGCAAGCTATTGTCGAAGATTCATTGAGAATTTCTCCAAGATTGCAAAGCCTCTTTCCAACCTCCTCCAGAAGCATGTGAAGTATGTCTGGACGCCTGAGTGTGACGTCGCTTTCAACACCCTGAAAGAGAAGATAGTCACATCTCCACTTCTGACTCCTCCTGATGAATCCAAACCATTCAAAGTTTTCTGTGATGCTTCCCTGCAAGGTCTCGGTGCTGTGTTAATGCAAGAGAAGAAAGTTGTGGCCTATACCTCTCGCCAGTTGAAGCCCAACGAAAAGAACTACCCCACTCATGACCTCGAGTTGGCGGCAGTTGTCCGTGCTCTTTTAACATGGAGACATCTCTTGTTGGGAAGGAAAGTGGACATCTTCACTGATCATAAGAGCCTCAAGTACATCTTCACTCAACCCAACCTCAACCTCAGGCAGACTCGTTGGGTCGAAATGATTCAAGAGTATAATCCAAGTACTGAATATACTCCAGGCAAGGCCAATGTAATTGCAGACGCTTTGAGCAGAAAGGCTTACTGCAACAGCTTAATTCCCCAGCCCTTCCAACCAGACCTTTGTGAAGCTTTCCGCAAACTTAATCTCCAAGTTGTTCCTGAAGGATTTCTTGCCAACCTTCAAGTCTCTCCTACTTTGGAAGATCAAATTCGCGAGGCACAACTTCTTGATGCCATGGTGAAGAAGGTGAGAAATGGGATTGCCAAGAGCCAACCCAAGTACAAGTGCTATCGCCTTGATGACAAAGATACTCTATTCTTCGAGGATCGAATTGTGGTTCCTAAGGGTAATCTACATAAAGTCATTATGAATGAGGCTCACAATTCACTCCTATCCATTCATCCTGGAAGTACAAAGATGTACCATGACCTCAAGCAGTCGTATTGGTGGACTCGAATGAAGCGGGAGATTGCTCAGGTCATGAATGAATGTGATGTCTGCAGGAGAGTGAAAGCAGAACACCAACGGCCAGCTGGTCTCCTCCAACCTCTCGCCATTCCAGAATGGAAGTTTGACCATATTGAGATGGACTTCGTGACTGGATTCCCCAAGTTCAAACATGGAAATGATGCTATCTTTGTTGTCATCGACAAGCTTACCAAAGTGGCTCATTTTCTTCCTATCAAAGAATCTATCACAGCAGCTCAGTTGGCAGAGCTATATACCTCCAGGATTGTCTCCTTGCACGGTATTCCGCAGTTGATATCTTCAGATCATGGAAGCATCTTTAGTTCTAAGTTCTGGGACTCCTTTTAGAAGGCCATGGGCACCAACATTTGCTTCAACACAGCCTTCCATCCTCAAACTAGTGGACAAGTCGAGCGAGTCAATCAAATTCTTGAAGATATGCTTAGGGCTTGTGTCATTTCCTTCGGTATGAAGTGGGAAGATTGTCTTCCATATGCCGAGTTCTCCTACAACAACAGCTTCCAAGCAAGTTCGGGCAAGGCCCCATTCGAGATTCTCTATGGCAGAAAGTGTCATACTCCTCTTATTTGGTCAGAGACTGGTGAACGCCAACTTCTTGGCAATGAATTAATCACAGAAGCTGAAGAAATGTGTAAAGTCATCCGTGAAAATCTCAAAGCCGCGCAATCGCGTCAGAAGAGTTACTATGATAGCAAGCATCGTGACTTGGCTTTCGAGATAGGAGACCATGTCTACCTCCGCGTCTCTCCAATGAAAGGTACTCGTCGCTTCGATATCAAAGGGAAGCTTGCCCCTAGATACGTGAGTCCTTTCAAGATCATTGGCAAAAGAGGCGACCTGGCCAATCAACTTGAGCTTCCATCCAACTTTGCAAATGTGCACGACGTGTTTCACGTGTCACAGCTTCGCAAGTGTTTCAATACTCCTGACCACACCATCAACTTCGAAGAGATTGATCTCCAAGAAGACATGTCTTATCATGAGCATCCCGTTGCTATTCTTGAAGAAACTGAGCGCAAGACTCACAACAAGTCTATCAAATTCCTGAAAGTGAAGTGGTCACATCATTCCGACCGAGAAGCCACCTGGGAACGCGAGGACCACCTCAGTTCCAAATATCTGGAGTTCTTTCCGTCCTAGATCTCGGGACGAGATCCTTTCGTAGTGGTGGAGTGTTGTAACGCCCCGGATGTAATTTGCCATATTTGTACTCTGACTCTTGCCATTTTTGGCTCTAAGTTATGAGATTTCCCCGTGGTTGGGTTTTGTCTTCGTTTTGCATTTTGTCCATGTCATGCATTTCATATCATGTCATCATGTGCATCACATTTGCATACGTGGTCATCTCATGCATCCGAGCATTTTCCCCGTTGTCCATTTTGCAATCCGACACTCCTATGTCCTCCGGCGCCCCCTTTTGACTCTTTTCATGTGCGGGTGTTAAACTTTCTCGGAATGGACCAAGATTTGCCAAGCGGCCTTGGTACACCACCGGTAGACCGCCTGTCAAGTTTCGTGCCATTTGGAGTCCGTTTGATACTCCAACGGTTAACCGAGGAACCGTAAAGGCCTCGTGTGTGTTGCAGCCCAACACCCTGCCAAAGTGGCCCAATAACCCATCCAAAACCCCTCCATCCTCTCGGCCGTTCGATCACGATCGCGTGGCCGAAAACCGCTCTCCATTTGGACACTCCTACCTCCCCATACCTATAAAAAGGTGCTCCCCTCCGAAATCCTCGCGCAGATAAACCCTAGCCCCGCTCCTCCGCACCGGCCGGACGCGTCCGCCACCCCCCTCAACCAACCAGAGGGTGCCACGTGGCAGCGCCACCGCCCCCGCGCCGCCGGCTCGCCAGGCCCGCGGCCAGCCCCCGGAGCCCGGCTCCGCCCGCGCGCCCCGCTGCCCTTCCTCCGCCTGGCTCGCGCCCGCGCGCGCCGCCCTTCGCCGCGCCGGCCGCCGCCTCCTCGCCGGCTCCGCCGCGCGCCGCCCGAGCCTCTCCGCACACCGCCATCGCACGTCACCGGGCGCCTCCCGCCACCGTTGCCGCCCAGATCCGGCAAAGCCGCGTCCGGATCCGGCCATCTCCCTCCACTCCGGCCATCTCCCTCCACTCCGGCAAGTTCCCCCGCGAAGATCCGGCGAACATCGGTTCGCGTGCCACTGAAACTCTAGATCTGGAGGTTGAAATTTTGTCTAAGTCCTTTTCTGCTATATTTTTTGGACCTGTTCATCGCATCATAACTTCTCATCCGTAGCTCCGTTTTGTGCGTGCAATATATCAAAATGTTCATCATGAGGTGCTCTTCATTTTTTTCCATAGTGACCTGCTTGTTTGAGTCCATCTTGATGCCCAAATCGCTAATGCAAGAGTGTTATAAAATGTTAGTTCCTGTTACTTAGCAGATTATGAGCATTTGTCATTTTTGCTACATTTATTGTGTGCTGCATATGGACTTGAGCTCTACATGTGTTTTGGGCTATGCCATGCCATCTTTACAGGGGTGTATGCCATGTATTTTTGTGATCAAAGTAGCACAATCATTTCCCTGCTGTTATTTTTATGACATGTATTCATGTTGCTACAATGCGATCCATGCTTCTTTTGAGTATGTTCAGTAAGGATGATTTGGACATATGGTCATGCTCTATCCATCCATAGCCCTGTTTCCATTTATGGAGTGCCCTAGCATGACTCAATCTTGCTCTACTTTTGCTATAAAATGTTCCTGGCAGATTGTTTATGTGTTAATCAATTTTGCCAAGGTTGTTGTAGTTGATACATGCATGATATGAGCCTGTTCTTGCTTTGGTTAGCTTCATGAACATGTCTTCTTACTATTGCTATGCTTATCTTGTAATGGAATGCCTTGTGTTGAGTGAATCGAGCTCGCAAAGATGCCTTCGTAACTCTGTTTTTGCCATGTCCAGTTTTCTGCTAAGTCTGAATCTGTTAAAGAAACTTGCTAGTTTTACATGGGTGCCATCATATCTTCTGATCCTTTGTCTTATGGTCAGTACGGTACTTTTGTTATATGCTTTGAGTAGATGCATGCCATGCCTTGGTTTGCTATGTCCTGTTCCTGTAGCATGTTGTTATCTTGCTCTAAACATTGCTTCCTGATGTTAATTCCTGACATGTTAATATTTTCACTAAGTCTGTGAAGCTGATATCTTTTGCACTTTTGCCATGCTTGTTTGAACCTACTATTGTGTGATTTAGCCGTAGCTCAGTGTTCATCTTTTGTCAAGCATCTTGAGTAGATGACTGCCATGTGCTTTGTTGCTATGTTGGAGTGTAGTAGCTTAGGTTCTTGTTGCATTCTAGATGGCATTATGCTGTTAATCGCAGAATTGTGCCATTATTGCTTTGCTTGCCATTTGCAAACCGTGCATCCGATTCCGGTGATCTTTATATCGATTTCGATCGAAATCAACTCATCTTTCCAGCGGCACACTTGGTTTGCCAAGATAAGGCCTGGTTCAATCTTTCCCTTCCGAAGCATGCATATGCATTGCATATCACATCCCGCATGTCATGTCATGTTTGTCATCATGTTGCTTGCGCATTGCACCATGGTTGACTGTGGTTTCCTTTGCTTGTGTTCTTGCCTTGGGTAGAGCCGGGAGACGAGTTCGTGATTGAGGAACCCGCTGAGTACGCTTATGAGGATCAAGTTTTCGTTAACTCGGAGAACCTTGCAGGCAAGATGACCATACCCTCGAAATCACTTCTATCTTTGCTTGCTAGTTGCTCGCTCTATTGATATGCCGCGATACCTACCACTTGCTATATCATGCCTCCCATATTTCCGTGTCAAACCTCTAACCCGCCTTGTCCTAGCAAACCGTTGTTTGGCTATGTTACCGCTTTGCTCAGCCCCTCTTATAGCGTTGCTAGTTGCAGGTAAAGTTGAAGTTTGTTCCTTGTTGGAACATGATTATTGTTGGGATATCATTATTATATCTTGTTTACTTTAATGCATCTATATACTTGGTAAACGGTGGAAGGCTCGGCCTTATGCCTGGTGTTTTGTTCCACTCTTGCCGCCCTAGTTTCCGTCATACCGGTGTTATGTTCCTTGATTTTGTGTTCCTTACACAGTTGGGTGTTATGGGAACCCCTTGACAGTTCGCTTTGAATAAAACTCCTCCAGCAAGGCCCAACCTTGGTTTTACCATTTGCCTACCTACCACCATATACCTTCCCTTGGGTTCTGCAGACTCAAGGGTCATCTTATTTTAACCCCCCCCCCCCCCCGGGGGGGGGGAGGGGGCAGTGCTCCTCTGAGTGTTGGTCCGAACCGAGCTGCCTGCGGGGCCACCTCGGGGAAACTTGAGGTTTAGTTTTACTCATAGCTAGTCTCATCCGGTGTTCCCCTGAGAACGAGATACGTACAACTCTTATCGGGATTTGTCGGCACATCGGGTGGCTTTGCTGGTCTTGTTTTATCATTGTCGAAATGTCTTGTAACCGGGATTCTGAAACTGATCGGGTCTTCCCGCTAAGTTGGGACACCCTTGCAGGGTTTTGAACTTTCGAAAGCCGTGCCCGTTGTCGGTGTCAAAACCGGCGGATCTCAAGTAGGGGGTCCCGAACTGTGCGTCTAAGGCGGATGGTAACAGGAGGCAGGGGACATGATGTTTTACCCAGGTTCGGGCCCTCTTGATGGAGGTAAAATCCTACGTCCTACTTGATAAATATTGATGATATGGGTAGTACAAGAGTAGATCTACCACGAGATCAGAGAGGCTAAACCCTAGAAGCTAGCCAATGGTATGATTGTATGTTGTCCTACGGACTAAAACCCTCCGGTTTATATAGACACTAGAGGGGGCTAGGTGTAACGCCCTCGATGCGGCTATATCTCCCACGTGTCGAGGCATGACTTAGAGGCATAATCGCATTGAAAGCAATGTCGCAAATTAGGCAATCTTCACAACATCCCATGTAATATAGATAATAAAAGGGGGAAACATAGTTGGCTTACACTCACCACGTCAATCAAAGTACATAAACAGCATTACATCATCCAATCACTCATGGCCCGACTACGGCGCCAAAATAAAAGAACAACCCAACATGCGACACGGTCCCGATCGCCCCAACTGGGCACCACTACTGATCATCAGGGAAAGAAACATAGTAACGGCGTGAGTCCTCGTGGAACTCCCACTTGAGCTCAAGCACGTCATCTGGAACGGAGTCATCGGGCCCTGCATATGGTTTAATAGTAATCTATGAGCCATCTGTGAGCCATATGGTTTAAGAGAGTGTCCTTCCTGCTCAATGCGTCAGCAATCACATTGTCCTTTCCTGGAGTATACTTGATACTCGGATTATACTCTTGAATCATTTCGACCCATCGAGTCTGCCTGAGGTTGAGATTAGGCTGAGTGAAGATGTACTTGAGACTCTTGTGGTTAGTGAAGATGTCCACTTTTCTTCCCAATAAGAGATGTCTCCAAGTCAAAAGAGCATGCACAACTGCCGCCAACTCGAGGTCATGAGTGGGGTAGTTCTTCTCATTGGGCTTCAACTGGTGAGAGGTATAAGCCACAACTTTCTTCTCTTGCATCAACACTGCGCCGAGACCTTGGAGAGAGGCATCGCAAAAGACCTCGTACGGTTTGGATTCATCAGGCGGAGTCAGAACTGGAGCAGTGACCAATTTATCTTTCAAAGTGTTGAAAGCGATGTCACATTCCGGAGACCAAACGTACTTGACGTGCTTCTGGAGAAGATTTGAGAGAGGCTTCGCGATCTTAGAAAAGTTTTCAACAAATCTTTGACAGTAGCTTGCGAGACCGAGGAAGCTACGGAGTTGCTTCCTGTTCTGAGGTGGTTCCCAATTTACAATTGCAGACACCTTCTCAGGATTCACCGCAATGCCCTTGGCAGAGATGATATGACCAAGATAAAGATCCTCATCGAGCCAAAATTCGCACTTGGAAAACTTGGCGTAGAACTGGTGTTCCCTGAGCTTATCGAGCACCAAACGCAAGTGCTTGGCATGATCTTCCTTGTTCTTCGAAAAGACCAGAATGTCGTCGAGATAGACCAAAACAAAGTCATTGGTGTAGGCGTTGAAGATGAAGTTCATCATGCCAGAGAACGTCGGAGGAGCGTTGACGAGACCAAAAGACATGACAGTGTATTCATATGAACCATAGCTTGTCCTGAAAGCCGTCTTGGGAATATCTTGCTCACGGATTCGAATCTGATGATAACCCATGCGGAGATCAAGCTTGGGGAATACTTGGGCGCCTTTGAGTTGTTCGAACAGCTCGTTGATGTTGGGAAGTGGGTATTTGTTCTTGATAGTTTTCTTGTTCAATGGACGGTAATCAACACAAAGTCGGTCCGTTCCATCCTTCTTCTTCACAAAAAGAACACCACAACCCCACGGAGAAGAACTAGGTCGGATGAGACCCATTCGCTCTTGAATATCGAGTTGCTTCTTCAGCTCCTTCAACTCTTCAGGTCCGAGCTTGTAAGGACACTTGCACACCGGTTCCGTGCCAGGCTCAAGATCGATGACGAATTCAACTGGCCGGTGTGGAGGCATTCCTGGAAGCTCTTCTGGAAAGACGTCTTGATATTCGCAAACGACTGGAATCTGCGAGATAGCATCCAGTTCACCCTTCTCATTGAGAGAAAATAGATGGATGGTATCATCACAAGCGGCAAAGACAATTACATCCTCAGACGAATGAGTCAATTGAATCTGCCTGGCAGCACAATCAAGATGCGCCTTGTGCTTAGAAAGCCAATCCATTCCGAGAATAAGATCAATATCTGAGTTGCCAAGAACCACCGGAGAAGAAAGAAACTTGTAGTCGCCCAACATGATAGAGATATCGGGAGCAACCAAACTAGAAGTCAAAAGCTTGCCGGGAGAAACAACTTGCATGACTTTGGGCATGACCTCAGTATCAACATTGTGCTTCGATGCAAAAGGGCATGACAAGAAAGAATGCGATGCACCAGTATCAAAAAGTACGTTTGCAGGAACATCGTTAACAGGAAGGTTACCCATGATGACATCTGACGAGTCCTCTGCCTAAGCTGCATTCATCAAGTTGACCTTGGCATGCTTGGGGTTATGCTTGACCACAGCTGTACTTGCCGATCTCACAGGAGGAGGAGGAGGAGGAGGAGGAAGACGCCTCTGATTGAAGCACTTGTTGGCATAGTGACCCTTCTGTTGGCACTTGTTGCACGTGACCTCTGAAAGCGGACGGTGATACGGAGCACTCGATATTGGAGCTTGAGATGAAGTCTTGTTCTAAAAGCCAGGGTTGGGTCGGTGGGAAGATCCACTGCCACCTTTGCTCTTCTGATACGGCTGATGGAACGGAGGAGGAGGAAGCCAATACTTCTGCTGCTTGGCCACTTGAGTAGAGGAAGAAGGAGTAGCATCTCTGACTCGCTTCTTGGAAGCATCACACCTCAGTTGGGCGGCCTCTTGCTTCAATGCCATGTTGTAGAACTCATCGTACCTCAAGGGCTCAAAGAGAACAAGAGCTAGCTGGATTTCTTCTCTGAGACCACCCCTGAACTGATATATCATGCTCTTATCATCAGGAACGTCCTGCTTAGCAAAGCAGGCGAGCTTCTGAAACAACTTGTTGTAGTCATAGACAGACAAAGAGCCTTGCTTCAGGTTGCAGAATTCCTCACGCTTGCTTTCAACCACGCTCTGAGGAATATGATGAGCTTTGAAATCTTGACGGAATTCATCCCAGGTAATCACACGGCCTCCTCTGGAATCTTTGTACTGCTGGAACCACTCTGCAGCTTGGTCTTTGAGTTGGAAGGATGCGAACTTGAAAAAGTCCTCAGGCCTGATGTTACTGCACTCGAAATGCTTGCACAAGTCCACTAGCCAATCGTCAGCATCAGTTGCCTCAACACAATTGCTGAAAGTCTTTGGCTGATTTGCAAGGAACTGGTTGAGTGTAGCAAAGTGATTCTGATTGTTGCCTTGGTTCGCTTGATTGCGCTCTTGAAGAATTTGCATGATCAACTGCGTGTTTGCATTGGTTGCGGCCATCACAGCTTGCCATGCCTCCGGAGGAGGTGGAGGTGGTGGCGGATCAGGATTCGTAGTCGTGCGCGTTGGAGGAGCCATCCTGAAGAGGTTGACATCCATTAGCACATTGATAGACAAATATTGAAGCTGAATCCAACGGAATGAAAATTGCAACATATAGTCTTCACATCCGAACAAAATGAACGAATGCATTCCACTTGAAATGGTCACATATCCATAAATTGAGAAGCCACTTAGAATTTAGGTAGCGGAATAAATCAACAAGGTACGGATCAAGAACGAATACTCGGTAAGAAATCCCAATCTCAAACCAAATATCCGTGGAAGAAGAACTAGAGCGACAAGAATTCCCACCTATGAAACTCCCAAACCTTTCCGGTTATGCAATCAGGTGTTGGGGATACAGGGGAAGCATAATATCTCACCCAAGTCTAGCAAATCCTACATCCAGCTGTATCCATCCTTCAACACATAACCGAGAAAAACTTCGGAAACCATCTACCTCAACCTTCGAAAAGCATCCGTTATACAAGTTATGGCGATACTCCCGAACTCCCGCCCCAGTACTGGGTGGCGTCGAGGTTATCTCACCAACGAACTGCATAAAAGAGATTTTCTATGTCGGCATACTAAACTCAGGTATTCCAGAACTGCAACGATAAAATTGTGACGACAACACCTCGGAGCTCAACTCCTCGGGACACTGCCACAACCCCTAAAGACAGGAGGCACCAAGAACAATGTTCTCGTCACAAAACCATCGGAACGATACCAAGATACCCGCGTGATCCTAATTTTTTTTTGTGAAATTTGAGAAGAGAAGAGTCAAAACTCTACGTCAGGATGCCTTACCAGAGCGATGAGGAGACTGGGGAGTAAAAAGAATTCCTAAACTCTCTGATATATAATTCCTAAATGACTCAAAACATTTTTCTAGACTCAATAACGGCTGCTAAAAACGATCAATCAGTGGGGGCTCCTAAGGTCGGGGAAGTCTCTGATAACCAAATTGTAACGCCCTCGATGCGGCTATATCTCCCACATGTCAAGGCACGACTTAGAGGCATAACCGCATTGAAAGCAATGTCGCAAGTTAGGCAATCTTCACAACATCCCATGTAATATAGATAATAAAAGGGGGAAACATAGTTGGCTTACACTCGCCATGTCAATCAAAGTACATAAATAGCATTACATCATCCAATCACTCATGGCCTGACTACGGAGCCAAAATAAAAGAACAACCCAACATGCAACACGGTCCCGGTCGCCCCAACTAGGCACCACTACTGATCATCAAGGAAAGAAACATAGTAACAGCGTGAGTCCTCGTCGAACTCCCACTTGAGCTCAAGCGCGTCATCTGGAATGGAGTCATCAGGCCATGCATCTGGTTTAATAGTAATCTGTGAGCCACAGGGACTCAGCAATCTCGCACCCTCGCGATCAAGACTATTTAAGCTTATAGGTAAGGCAAGGTAATTATGTGGAGCTGCAGCAAGCGACTAGCATATATGGTGGCTAACCTGTTCGCAAAAGAGAGCGGGAAGAGAGGGAAAAGCGCGAACGAATAACTAGAGAGCAACCTGCGGCAAGCATTACTCCAACACCGTGTTCACTTCCCGGACTCTGCCGAGAAGAGACCATCACGGTAACTCACACAGTTGATTCATTTTAATTAAGTTAAGGTTCAAGTTATCTACAACCGGACATTAACAAATTCCCATCTGCCCATAATCGCGGGCACGGCTTTCGAAAGTTCAAATCCCTGCAGGGGAGTCTCAACTTAGCCCATGATAAGCTCTCACGGTCAACGAAGGAATAGACCTCCTCCCGAGACATTCCGATCAGACTCGGTATCCCGGTTCTATAAGAAACTTCGACAAGTTAAAACAAATCCAGCAACACCGCCCGAATGTGCCGACAAATCCCGATAGGAGCTGCACATATCTCGTTCTTAGGGCACACTCAGATGAGACATCCGATGAGTAAAACCAACCCTCAAATTGCCCCGAGGTGGCCCCGCAGTCTACTCGGTCGGACCAACACTCAGAGGAGCACTGGCCCGGGGGGGTTAAAATAAGATGACCCTCCGGCTCCGGAAACCCAAGGGAAAAAGAGGCCAGGTGGAAAATGGTAAAAACCAAGGTTGGGCATTGCTGGAAAAGCTTTATTCAAGGCAAACTACCAAGGGGTTCCCATTATAACCCAACCGCGTAAGGAACGCAAAATCCGGGAAGATAACACCGATATGACGGAAACTAGGGCGGCAAGAGTGGAACAAAACACTAGCCGAGAGGCCGAGCCTTCCACCCTTTACCAATTATATAGATGCATTAAGATAACATGGCAATATAATGATATCCCAACAAGTAAATAATGTTCCAACAAGGAACGGGCTCCAATCTTCACCTGCAACTAGCAACACTATAAGAGGGGCTGAGCAAAGCGGTAACATAGCCAATCAATGGTTTGCTAGGACATGGTGGGTTAGAGGTTTGACATGGCAATTTGGGAGGCATGATAAGCAAGTGGTAGCCATCGTAGCATAGGCATGGCAAAAGAGCGAGCATCTAGCAAAGCAAAGATAGTAGTGATTTCGAGGGTATGATCATCTTGCCTGCAAAGTTGTCAGAGTTGACTGGATCCTCGAAAGCAAACTCAATGGGCTCCTCGTTAGCGAACTCGTCTCCCGGCTCTACCCAAACAAGACAAACAAGCAAACGGAACACAATCAACCACGGGCAAAGCTCAAACAATATGATGCAAACATGGTATGCTATGTGGGATGCGATATGTGATGCATATGCAAGATTTGACAAGGAATGAAAGAACCTGGCCTCAACTTGGAAAACCAAGTGTTCCACTGGAAATATGAGATGAAATCGCTTGAAATGATATAAAGATCACCGGAATCGGAGTTACGGTTTGGAAATGGCATGCGATTCAAATATGACACCGGTCTGCGATTTACAGCAAGTAGCCATCTAAATGCACCAAGATGAACATGCTACAGCACTCAAAAATGACAAAAAAATACATAGCAGGGATCCATTCATGATGCTTAACAAAAGATGAACACTGAGCTACAGCCAATTCATCCATTAACAAGTTCAAACAAGCATGGCAAAAATGCATTTGGTAAAGGGATTTCAGACTTAGTGAAATTAACACTTGTCTGGAATTTTAGATCAGATAGCACACTTTGGAGCATGAAAACTATAAGCTACAGGACCTGAACATGGCAAAGTAAAGCATGGCATGGAGCTACTCAAAGAGCTTAACAAAAGTCCCTTAGTGACCTTGAGACAAAAGGGATCAGAAAATACATTTGCAAGCATGTGAACATGGCAAAAACATAATCAGTTCTCAGACTTAGTGAAAACTGGAGCATGCAAAATTAGATATCAAGTAGGCATGTTAACGAGCTCGATGCACTCACTACAGAGCAAGTCATGACAAGCTAAGCATACTCCCATCAAGAATACACATTATACAAGGTAGAAATGGCAAGAACAATAACATAGCATGCACGGATCAACTACAACATCCTCAGCAAAATTGCTAATAAGTAGACAATCTGCCTAGATTCACGAAATAGCAAAAGTAGAGCTGGATTGACTCAAGCTAGGGTGCTCCATAATTGCAAACAAAGAAATGGATGGATAGAGCACGACAAGATTAACAAAACATCCTTACTGATCATCCTCAAAAGAGGCACGTATCACTAGGAAACAACATGAACATATGGCATATTGAGATAAACAGATCAAGGACTTAGTGGAATTGCTAAGTCCCTGAAATCAGCATTAACGAATGCTCCACTTTGCAAGCTTGTGCTATTCACCACACACATCACAAAAATACATGGGTTTCACCTCTGGATAGATGGCAAAACATATAACAAAACTCATGTAGAGCTCAGGGGCATATCATGCACACAATAATCATGGCAAAAATGACAAATATCTAATTGGAGCGGCAGATCTGACAATTATCTCAAATAGCACTCTTCCAACAACATTTCGGGCATCAAGATGAACTCAAATGAAAATGATGCAATGATATGAAATGATGTACTCTCTGAGGTGAACATTTTGATATGCTATATGCCCAAAACGGAGCTACGGATGCAAAGTTACGGCACGACGAACATAGCAAAATAATTAGGGTTTCAGGCAAAAAGTCAACCGAGACGTATTAAACCATATGGCTCACAGATTACTATTAAACCATATGCAGGGCCCGATGACTCCGTTCCAGATGACGTGCTTGAGCTCAAGTGGGAGTTCCACGAGGACTCACGCCGTTACTATGTTTCTTTCCCTGATGATCAGTAGTGGTGCCCAGTTGGGGCGATCGGGACCGTGTCGCATGTTGGGTTGTTCTTTTATTTTGGCGCCGTAGTCGGGCCATGAGTGATTGGATGATGTAATGCTGTTTATGTACTTTGATTGACGTGGCGAGTGTAAGCCAACTATGTTTCCCCCTTTTATTATCTATATTACATGGGATGTTGTGAAGATTGCCTAACTTGCGACATTGCTTTCAATGCGATTATGCCTCTAAGTCATGCCTCGACACGTGGGAGATATAGCCACATCGAGGGCATTACACCTAGCCCCCTCTAGTGTCTATATAAACCGGAGGGTTTTAGTCCGTAGGACAACATACAATCATACCATTGGCTAGCTTCTAGGGTTTAGCCTCTCTGATCTCGTGGTAGATCTACTCTTGTACTACCCATATCATCAATATTAATCAAGTAGGACGTAGGATTTTACCTCCATCAAGAGGGCCCGAACCTGGGTAAAACATCATGTCCCCTGCCTCTTGTTACCATCCGCCTTAGACGCACAGTTCGGGACCCCCTACTTGAGATCCGCCGGTTTTGACACCGACAGCGGGCACGGCTTTTGAAAGTTCAAAACCCTGCAGGGGTGTCCCAACTTAGCGGGAAGACCCGATCAGTCTCAGAATCCCGGTTACAAGACATTTCGACAATGATAAAACAAGACCAGCAAAGCCACCCGATGTGCCGACAAATCCCGATAAGAGTTGTACGTATCTTGTTCTCAGGGGAACACCGGATGAGACTAGCTATGAGTAAAACTAAACCTCAAGTTTCCCCGAGGTGGCCCCGCAGGCAGCTCAGTTCGGACCAACACTCAGAGGAGCACTACCCCCTCCCCCCCCCCCCCCCGGGGGGGGGGGGTTAAAATAAGATGACCCTTGAGTCTGCAGAACCCAAGGGAAGGTATATGGTGGTAGGTAGGCAAATGGTAAAACCAAGGTTGGGCCTTGCTGGAGGAGTTTTATTCAAAGCGAACTGTCAAGGGGTTCCCATAACCCCCAACATGTCCGGCTCCATAACTGGAACGGAGTCATCGGGCCCTGGATATGGTTTAATAGTAATCTGTGAGCCACAGGGACTATTTGGTAAAGGGATTTCAGACTTAGTGAAATTAACACTTGTCTGGAATTTCAGATCAGATAACACACTTTGGAGCATGAAAACTATAAGCTACAAGACCTGAACATGGCAAAGTAAAGCATGGCATGGAGCTGCTCAAAGATCTTAACAAAAGTTCCTTAGTGACCTTGAGCCAAAAGGGATCATAAAATACATTTGCAAGCATGTGAACATGGCAAAAACATAATCAGTTCTCAGACTTGGTGAAAACTGGAGCATGCAAAATCAGATATCAAGTAGGCATGTTAACGAGCTCGATGCACTCACTACAGAGCAAGTCATGACAAGCTAAGCATACTCCCATCAAGAATATACATTATACAAGGTAGAAATGGCAAGAACAATAACATAGCATGCACGGATCAACTACAACATCCTCGGCAAAATTGCTAATAAGTAGACAATCTGCCCAGATTCACGAAATAGCAAAAGTAGAGCTCGATTTACTCAAGCTAGGGTGCTCCATAATTGCAAACAAAGACATGGATGGATAGAGCACTACAAGATTAACAAAACATCCTTACTGATCATCCTCAAAAGAGGCACGTATCACTAGGAAACAACATGAACATATGGCATATTGAGATAAACAGATCAAGGACTTAGTGGAATTGCTAAGTCCCTGAAATCAGCATTAACGAATGCTCCACTTTGCAAGCTTGTGCTAGTCACCACACACATCACA
The DNA here is from genome assembly GCA_034509565.1 of Triticum monococcum. Classification (NCBI taxonomy): domain Eukaryota; kingdom Viridiplantae; phylum Streptophyta; class Magnoliopsida; order Poales; family Poaceae; genus Triticum; species Triticum monococcum. The sequence continues at coordinate 148,438,531 of CM067845.1, forward strand.
AAAATACATGGGTTGCACCTCTGGATAGATGGCAAAACATATAACAAAACTCATGTAGAGCTCAAGGGCATATCATGCACACAATAATCATGGCAAAAATGACAAATATCTAATTGGAGCGGCAGATCTGACAATTATCTCAAATAGCACTCTTCCAACAGCATTTAGGGCATCAAGATGAACTCAAATGAAAATGATGCAATGAGATGAAATGATGTACTCTCTGAGATGAACATTTTGATATGCTATATGCCCAAAACAGTGCTACGGATGCAAAGTTACGGCACGACGAACATAGCAAAATAATTAGGGTTTCAGGCAAAAAGTCAACCGAGACGTTTTGATCTGAGATTTGCACGCTTACCGAGGATCGTCCTCGAGCTCGCCGAAGATGAAGTCGGCCGCCGGAGTGGATGGAGTCGGACTTGCCGCGAGGAGGAGCCGGCGGGGTTGGAGGAGAGGTCACCGGCGGGGGTTCCGGGCGGCGCGGCACCGGTCGGGAGGCGGTGGGGTCGGTCCGGCGAGCTCGCGGCCCGCCGGCATCGATGGCGGGCGGCGGCGCCGGTCGCCTCGGGCGGCCGGACACGAGGAGGGCGGCGGTGGCTCGCGGGCGTGAGGAGGCGGGGGAAAGCGGGCCGCGAGGGCCCCGAGCGGGCCGAACGGGCCGGCGGCACGGGAGGCAGCGATGTGGTCACGGGGGCGCCACATGGCGACTGCTCGTTGGACGGCGGCGGCGGGCGGACGTGTCCGGTGGCGGCGGAGACGAATTTTTAGGGTTTGAAGGAGGGGATCCGGGATTTGGAGGAGGGGGTCTATATATAGAGGTAGAGGGAGCTAGGAGTGTCCAAATGAGGTGCGGTTTTCGTCCACGCGATCGTGATCGAACGCTCTAGATGATGGAGAGGGTTTTGGTGGGTTTTGGGCCAAGTTGGAGGGGTGTTGGGCTGCAACACACACGAGGTCTTCTCGGTCCCTTGGTTAACCGTTGGAGCATCAAACGAAGTCCAAATGGTACGAAACTTGACAGGCGGTCTACCGGTAGTAAACCAAGGCCGCTTGGCAAGTCTCGGTCCAATCCGGAAATGTTTAATCCCCACACACGAAAGAAAGGTAGAAACGATCACCGGAGGAGAACGAAGCGCCGGAATGCAAAACGGACAACGGGGAAAATGCTCGGATGCATGAGATGAACACGTATGCAAATGCAATGCACATGATGGCATGATATGAGATGCGTGACAATGATAACAACACATGGAGACAAAGACCCGAACCCAAGGAAATAAAATAACTTAACGCCGGAAACGGCAAGAGTTGGATTACATATTAGGTAAATCATATCCGGGGTGTTACACTAGGGTTACACAAGGTCAGTTACGAAGGAGGAGATATACATATCTGTATTGCCTAAGCTTGCCTTCCACGCCAAGTAGAGTCCCATCCGGACACGAGACGAAGTCTTTAATCTTGTATCTTCATAGTCCAACAGTCCGGCCAAAGGATATAATCCGGCTGTCCGGAGACCCCCTAATCCAGGACTCCCTCAGTAGCCCCCGAACCAGGCTTCAATGATGATGAGTCCGGCGCGCAGTGTTGTATTCGGCATTGCAAGGCGGGTTCTTCTCCAATCTTCAAGTGTTCATAAGCGGTGTCCGGCTCCATAAATGTTGGACCTCTTGGCTTCTGTGCCCAATAAGGGCTATCTCCCACGCGTCGAATGAATACGAGGCGCCAGGGCGTTTTTACATTCGCCCCCCCTAGCCAGATAAATAAATTGTCTATTAAAGGGATGGGGATTCTTAGATCCGATCCATACCATCCTCCCCCCAGCGAGAATCCATCAGAGCGCATTTCGGAAAGTTCCATTCCACCATGGCCGACCTTCGCAGCTCCTCCTCGCGCCCCCGTAGCCCTAAGCCCGGTGATTGGGAGAGGTGTTCAGTACCACACAGTCGATTAGTCAAACTGCAGACTAAGGGATTTCTCCCTCCGGCGTATATGGTGCCCGTTCGAGCCGGGCTTGCCACCTACAATGGCGGGGAGCAAGCGGAGAGCTTTCCCTGTCCCTCCATGGGGGAACGGGTCTGCCTTGTTCCTTATCTACTAAGGGGACTCGGATTTCCAATTCATCTGTTCCTCCGCGGGCTCTTGGAGTTCTACGGCCTCCAATTACACAATCTCACCCCTGCCTCCATTCTACATATCGCCGGCTATGTTGCTCTCTGCGAGTTGTTCCTGGGCTGCGAGGCTCACTTCGAGTTGTGGAAAAGGCTATTTTGCCTCGTCCCTCGCACACAGAGGGAATTGCTTTATCAAGTGGGCGGAGCCGAAATATGGCGCATCGCCGATACCGGATACCTGTCCGGTACCCCGAAGAAGTCGTTCGAAGACTGGCCTTCAGAATGGTTTTATATGGAGGACGTTCCCCTTCCGGATCCTGTTCGGCGGGGTCTTCCTGAGTTCAATAATGCTCCTCTGAAGAAGCGCCGAAGTTGGCGCCCACGGAGCCCCCAGGTGGAAGACAACAGAGAAGTCCTCTATCTGATGAACCGGATCAAAGCACTGGCTCAATCAGGATTGACAATAACCGAAGTTATGTTGATTTGCATATTGCGGGGAGTGCAACCACTTCAATACCGTGGGCACCCCTTGTGGTGTTTCAACGGGGCGGATGACGCCACCCGCTATGGGCGTAAGGGTCCGAGCGATGCTGCCGCCTTAGCCAAAATTCTGTCCGAATTGTTCAAGGGAGAGGAGGAGGAGCTCACCCGCGGAGGAGAATAAGAGGCTTCGGCGCGGCATTTTCAGTAAGTGCTTGAACGAATCATTTTAAAGGTATTCGGCAAAGAAGCCGGCTAACAGTTTTATGTCTGTAGGTATGCTGACGGGTCGTCCCGTGGAGGAAATGGTCGGGTCTGCGGGTGATCTTCTGTCCGAGTTGTCACATCTGCACGAACAAGTTTGGCAGGTGATGCAGGGTGTTGCCCAGGCCTTGTGGCCGTCCGTCTCCCTGCCAGAGGGCGTTGCAGAGCTTGCGGAGAAGCTCAAAGGAGCACGGAGGCGCTTCCGATTATGGAAGATATCAGCCTGCCGACAGGGTGCCAGAGAAGCCTGGGCCATGGTGAAGACGAGGTATACCAAAGCAGACCCAAATGACATGGCCGAAGTCGGACCTATGGGGCCCGACGGAAAAGAGATCCCCGTTAGCTTAGTTTATGGGCAAGTAGAATTAGCCGCAAAGTATTCCAAACAGGATTGTAAGCTAGACCGCCTGTTGGATGGTATAGAAGAAGAATTTAGTCAGCCTGCATGACTATGTAATTAAAGTGACATGTATAATGCCTTCTAGCCGGATTGTAGATCATTTGTCATTGCAGACCTTTTCGCTTCAGCCTCCGGGCCCAATAGTCCAGAGTGTATCTGAATACCCGCTCAGTTATATAAGAACCGGGGTATGCGTGGAGACCAGGCGTAGGGGTCATTAGTGCTTTATCAGACAAGTGCCCAACTAGTTATGTTATATTACATGGGTAGGAAGAAACATCTTTCAGGGAGAATAGTTCCGTTAAGGGTTCCTTTCCCTGGGTAAGCATGCCCTAAAGTGCATGTCCGGACTGCGATAGGAAACGCAGGAAAAACATCTGGGGGCAGATATGAAAAATAAAAACCATCTTTTGTTCACCGACCGAATATTCCCTTAAGAACGCTAGCTTTCGGCTTCACCCAGTCTGAGGTACACATCCGGCTGACCCGGCAGTAACAATCGCAGAGGTGCTCCCCTTATGCCCTAGCCGAATTAACGGGAACGTAGGGCATAAATACAAGAGCCCGGCAACCCAGCTTGGCCAAAACTTAAGTCATATCGATGCATATAATGGTGAAAAAAGGTACATTCGGAAGTATAACACATGTGTTGGGCATGAAGCCCGGATAAATAATTTAAGCTTCTGTGAAAGAAGCCCCCAGGTATGAAGAGTGCAGCTAGCACATCTGTAATGTGCAAGCGAGGCACAAGGTGACCCTTGAAGGCCTAGAGGAATAAGAAAAGAAAGAAAGAAAAGAAACCAAGACAGATAATGTATATGCGAAAAATGGACAAAGGGAGGGGACTAACATAGAGTCCAGTGCTAGGCGTAGAATCTTTGGAGCCTGGCCGCGTTCCATGGGTTTGGCTCGAGTCAACTAGTCGATGCATCTCGCAGTCGGTACGCTCCACCGGTCAGAACTTGGTCAATAATGAAGGGACCTTCCCATTTGGGCTCGAGCTTGTTCTTTTTCTTATCCGGCAGGCGTAGAACTAGTTTGCCAATGTTATAAGTTTTGGCCCGTACTTCTCTGCTTTGGTATCTGCGAGCCTGTTGCTGATAAAATGCGGAACGGGCTTTGGCTACATCGCGCTCCTCCTCCAAGGTGTCCAGACTGTGCTGCCGATCAAGCTCGGCTTCTCTTTCTTCATACATGCGCACTCTAGGTGAGTCATGAATTATGTCACAAGGCAAGACTGCCTCTGCGCCGTACACCATAAAGAAGGGTGTATATCCAGTACTACGATTCGGCGTGGTCCGTAGCCCCCAGAGTACGGAGTCGAGCTCCTCTACCTAGTGCGTGTTAGACTCTGTTAAGGAACGCACTAATCTGGGTTTAATGCCACTCATTATAAGACTGTTTGCTCGCTCGACTTGACCGTTGGTTTGTGGGTGATAGACTGAGGCATAATCGAGCTTGATGCCCATTTTTCTGCACCAGAGTTTTACCTCGTCGGCCGTGAAGTTCGTGCCATTATCAGTGATGATGCTGTGGGGGACGCCATAACGGTGTACAATGCCGGATATGAAATCTATCACCGGTCCGGATTCGGTTGTTTTAACTGGTTTGGCCTCTATCCATTTGGTGAATTTATCCACCATGACCAATAAGTATTTTTTCTTGTGGGTTCCCCCTTTAAGGGGTCCAACCATGTCAAGCCCCCAGACCGCAAAGGGCCATGTAATGGGGATTGTTTGGAGGGCGGTGGGTGGCATGTGGCTTTGATTTGCAAAGAGCTAGCAACCGGCGCAACGTTGGACCAAGTCCTGTGCATCTGCCCGGGCCGTTGGCCAATAGAATCATGTACGGAAGGCCTTGCTTACAAGAGCCCGGGCTGCGGCGTGATGACCGCCGAGTCCGACATGAATTTCTGCCAAAAGATTCTGCCCTTCCTCTTCGGAGATGCACCTGTGAAGGACTCCGGTAGTGCTTTTTTTGTACAATTCTCCCTCATGGACCCTATAAGCCTTGGATCGCCGCACTATGCAGCGTGCCTCATTTTGGTCCTCTGGAAGTTCCTGTCTAGTTAGGTAGGCTAGGAATGGTTCTGTCCACGGGGCGATAATGGCCATTATTTCGTGGGCTGAAGGTGTTATTTCGGTGGCGGAGCCTCCGATTGTGTCAGAGAGTTCGGTATCGGGTATTTTGGCCGGGGCCGGACTGTTGTTACCGGTGTCCCCTTCCCATACTACGGATGGCTTGAACAGCCTTTCCAAAAATATGTTGGGGGGACCGCATCGCGTTTTGCGTCGATGCGGGCGAGGGTATCCGCTGCCTGATTGTTTTCCCGAGCCACATGGTGAAATTCGAGCCCCTCAAACCGAGCTGACATTTTTAGGACGGCATTTCGATAGGCCACCATTTTCGGATCCTTGGCGTCAAAGTCTCTGTTTATTTGGGATATTGCAAGGTTTGAATCCCCACGCACCTCCAGGTGTTGAATGCCCATGGAGACTGCCATCCGAAGACCATGCAACAGAGCTTCGTATTCGGTTGCATTGTTGGAGTCTGTATACTATATTTGCAGTACGTACCAAACGGTATCTCCGGTTGGGGACGTCAGAATGACGCCAGCCCCTAGACCGGCCAGCATTTTAGAACCGTCAAAGTGCATGATCCAATTGGAGTATGCGCCGTACTCTTTAGGGAGTTCAGCCTCCGTCCATTCAGCGACGAAGTCGGCCAATACTTGCGATTTAATGGCTCGTCGAGGTTTGTATGTTATGTCGAATGGGAGGAGCTCAATGGCTCATTTGGCAATCCAGCCCGTAGCATCGCGGTTGTTTATAATATCATTAAGTGGCACTTCCGAGGCTACTGTAATCGAACACTCTTGAAAGTAGTGTCGCAGTTTCCGCGATGCCATGAATACCGCATATGCTATCTTTTGGTAATGCGGGTACCGTGATTTGCATGGAGTGAGGACAGTGGATACATAGTATACCGGCTTTTGAAGAGGGAATTTGTGTTCGTCCGCTTCCCGTTCGACAACGAGCACTGCGCTGACAACTTGATGAGTTGCCGCAATGTACAACAGCATCGGTTCGCCGATGTTTGGCGCGGCCAGGATTGGGTTGGTTGCCAAAATGGCCTTTATTTCTTCCAATCCGGCTGTGGCCACGTCCGTCCACTCGAAGTGTTCGGTGCGCCGAAGGAGGCGATAAAGGGGTAAAGCCTTTTCCCCTAAGCGGGAGATAAAGCGGCTTAGAGACGCCACGCATCCAGTTAACTTTTGGATTTGTTTGAGGTCTGTTGGGGTAGCCAACTGTGACAAAGCTCGGATTTTGGCCGGATTAGCTTCAATACCTCTACTGGAGACAATGAATCCCAAGAGCTTTCTGGCTGGTACACCGAAAACGCATTTTTCTGGATTGAGCTTGATGTCATATGTTTGGAGGTTGTCGAATGTGAGCCTCAAGTCGTCTATCAAAGAGTCTACGTGTTTGATTTTGACGACCACATCGTCTACGTATGCCTCTACTATTTTGCCGATTTGTTTTTCCAGACATGTCTGAATCATGCGCTGATATGTTGCGCCAGCGTTTTTGAGCCCAAAAGACATTGTGTTGAAATAGAAGGGGCCGTATGGTGTGATGAATGCTGTTGCGGCTTGGTCAGACTCCGCCATCTTGATTTGGTGGTAACCGGAGTATGTGTCGAGGAAACACAATGACTCGTGTCCTGCGGTAGCATCAATGATTTGATCGATGTGTGGGAGGGGGAAGGGATCCTTTGGGAAAGCTTTATTGAGGTCTTTGAAATCGACACAAAGGCGCCAGGATTTGTCCTTCTTTGGTACTATCACCAGGTTTGCTAGCTAGTCCGGATGTTTTATTTCTCTGATGAATCCGGCCTCCAATAACTTGGCTAGTTCTTCTCCCATGGCCTGTCTCTTAGGTTCGGAGAAATGCCGAAGAGCTTGCTTGACCGGCTTGAATCCCTTTAGGATATTGAGGCTATGCTCGGCCAACCTGCGTGGGATTCCTGGCATGTCTGAGGGATGCCAGGAGAATATGTCCCAATTCTTGCGCAGGAACTCTCGTAGTGCGGCGTCCACAGCGGGCTTTAACTGTGCCCCGATGGAGGCTGTTTTTGTAGGGTCCGTTGGGTGGACTTGGAATTTGACTATTTCATCCGCTGGTTTAAAAGAGGTGGACTTGGATCTCTTGTCGAGTATCGCGTCGTCCCTGTCCACTGTGGAGCGTAGCATGGTTAATTCCTCGGCCGAGAGGGCTTCGGATAATGCCTCGAGGGCCAATGTGGCTATTTTGTTTTCGGTGCGGAGTGCTGTGTCCGGATCACTGGCGAGAATGATGATTCCGTTGGGCCTGGGCATTTTAAGCTTCATGTACCCGTAATGGGGTACGGCTTGGAAGATTGTAAACGCCTCCCGTCCTAAAAGAGCGTGATAGCCACTGTTGAACAAGGCCACTCGGAATGTAATTTCTTCGGACCTGTAATTGTTCGGCGTGCCAAATACCACATCTAGTTTGATTTTCCCAGCACAGCGTGCTTCTCGACTAGGGATAATTCCTCTGAAGGCTGTGCTACTTTGCTCAATGCGGTTCTAGTCTATTTCCATCTTTTGAAGAGTTTCCTCATAGGTGAGGTTTAGTCCGTTGCCGCCGTCCATGAGTACTTTGGTGAGTCGAAAGCCGTCCACAATTGGACTGAGGACCAGTGCGGCCGGTGCTCGGGCTGTTCGGAATTTAGGTTCATCACTGGCATTGAAGGTAATAGCCGTGTCACTCCATGGATTTATTGCTGCTACGTGGCAAATTTCGGCCATGCTGTAGAGTGTTCGCTTGCGCCTATTATTTGACGCAAAGGTCTTGAACACTGTTAACACCGTATTGTTATCCACGGGGTGGTGCTCTGTGGTATTTGAGATAAGAAGATCATCACCACTTTTGGCCACCTGCCGGAGTATCCAGCATGCTCTAAGGCTGTGCGTTGGTATTATATCCGCTGTGTTATGAATTTTGCAGGGTCCGTTGAGCCATCCCTCCAGTACAGTTCCATGCCATGTAGAGGGTTTTTGCTTTTTGGTAGTTGACCCGGGTGTATTGTGATAATGCACCCTTTTATTTTGGACTGGGTTTGCATTCAGGGCCGGATTATCCCAAAAGTTTGTTTTGGTTTTCCAGGCACTTTCCATCGCACAGTACTTTCGTACTATGGACGCCAAGTCAGCGAAGCGTGTTATCTCACGGCGATTTATGGCGTTAAGGATTCCCTTGTCCGTGCAATTATTGCAGAAAAATGAGATTGTGTCTTCCTCGTGACAGTCCTCAACCTTGTTCATCGCAAGGAGGAATCTGGCCCAATAGTGATGTACTGTTTCCTGGGGCTCTTGCCTGATGTGGGAAAGATCGCTTATGTTTGGGTGGGTGGGTGGAATTGAATCCGAACCCTTACCCGATCTGGGATCCAGGGGCCAAGTAGTTTCCAATTTTGGAAGTTCCGGTTCCGGTTCCTGGTCCGCTGCCTGATTCTAAGTTCAGGGATTGGATGTCGTCCTCCCGCGAATGGGCGTCCGGCTCGGAGAGCTCGGGAATCTGGACATAGTTGGTCCTCAAGATAGAGGAAGCTCGCCGCATTGTTCCTCCACCATTGCAATATGATGGGTGACCGGTGGAGAGTTAATCTCCCTTTGGTCGGGTTTAAGCCCAATCCGGTCATAGTCTATAGCGACTCCTAAGGCGGCGATGCGATCCAAGAGCTCGTTTAAGGAGGCGAGCTCCATTGGATCCATCTGTTTTGCCAGTGCCAATTTGACGTGGAGGCTGTTTTCGATGACCCGAGAAGTCATCATCAGCGTGGCGGCCGAACAGGCGGCCATGATGAACCCGCCTAGCCGGAGAGTTTGGCCGACAGCCAAAGCTCCCCCGATAGTAGTACCGTCTTTAAAGACGAGATGAGACATCCTTCCTTCTGGCAACGGCACAGAGGAACTCTCAATGAAAGCACCAATGTCGGTGTCAAAACCGGCGGATCTCGGGTAGGGGGTCTCGGACTGTGTGTCTAAGGCAGATGGTAACAGGAGGCAGGGGACAGGATGTCTTACCCAGGTTCGGGCCCTCTTGATGGAGGTAAAACCCCACGTCCTGCTTGATTAATATTAATGATATGGGTAGTACAAGAGTAGATCTACCATGAGATCAGAGAGGCTAAACCCTAGAAGCTAACCTATGGTATGATTGTATGTTGTCCTACGGACTAAAACCCTCCGGTTTATATAGACACCAGAGGGGGCTAGGGTTACACAAGGTCGGTTACAAAGGAGGAGATATACATATCTGTATTGCCTAAGCTTGCCTTCCACGCCAAGTAGAGTCCCATCCGGACACGAGACGAAGTCTTCCATCTTGTATCTTCATAGTCCAACAGTCCGGCCAAAGGATATAATTCAGCTGTCTGGAGACCCCCTAATCCAGGACTCCCTCACCCGCGGGTATGGGCAGATAGGAATTTGTTAATATCTGGTTGTAGAAAACTTGACACTTAACTTAATTAAAATGAATCAAGAGCGTGTGTAGCCGTGATGGTCTCTTTTCGGCAGAGTCCGGGAAGAGAACACGGTCTCGTGTTATGCTTGAACGTAAGTAGTTTCAGGATCACTTCTTGATCTTTATATCTTCTCGACCGAGCTTTGCTTCTCTTCTCTCTCTCATTTGCGTAAGTTAGCCACCATATATGCTAGTGCTTGCTGCAGCTCCACCTCACTACCTTCTTCCTACCTTAAGCTTAAATAGTCTTGATCGCGAGGGTGTGAGATTGCTGAGTCCCCATGACTCACAGATTACTTCCAAAACCAGATGCAGGTGTCGATGATGCCAGTGCAGGGGACGCGACCGAACTCAAGTGGGAGTTCGACGAGGATTCGGGATGTTACTATGTTTCCTTTCCGGACGATTAGTAGAGGAGCCCAGTTGGGGCGACCGGGGATCTAAGCATTTGGGGTTGTCTTTATTTATGTTGGTTCCGTAGTCGGACCTTGATTGTATTCGGGATGATGTAATGCTATATTTATGTATTGTGTGAAGTGGCGATTGTAAGCCAACTCTTTATCCCTTCCATATTCAGTACATGGGATGTGTAAAGATTACACCCCTTGCGACATGCCTACTATGCGGTTATGCCTCTAAGTCATGCTCCGACACATGGGAGATATAGCCGCATCGTGGGTGTTACACCCCGCCTTGTTACTCCCGCCTAGTAAACTTTTCAGTTGCCACAGTATTTCCTCAAACACAACCTCCGCTCACACAGACACACACAACCCTCGAAACCATTGGTAGGTCGCCGCCACCGCCGGTGCCTCCATCCTGAACTTCTGCCTGTGTGCCGGGGAGCTCGAGTAGCCAATGGCCAAAAAGAGGTTTATCGCGGCCTTTTTGCCCGACGTCGGTGAGGTGGCCACCGAGGTGTCCCCGTCGTCCTCCGCAGGCCCGATCTGCCGTCACCGGTCCCCTGATCCGCCTGCTGCCGCGCCCCTACGCCGTTTCAAGGACTTTCCTCCCCCGGACCCGGCAGCCGACGAAGTCCTACCTCGGGGTCCGGCAGCAGTGGTGGGGGATGTGGGTCACCGAGATTACAGATCGAGATACCCACACCAGCCGGTGGCTCGGTAGCTTCCACACGGCGAACTCCCAGCCATGGAGTACGACCACTGGCAGGTCCGCTACCACGGCGCGGCGGCAAGGCTCAATTTCCCGTTCTGCACACGTTCGGTCCACCTCGTTCTGCCGGAGCCAGGGGTGGTGAGCTCGGCTATGGCGCGGGAGGACCATGAGGCGTGGGAGCGTCTCGAGGCCGAGGCCGCCGACGAGGCCTACATGCAAGAGCTCCGCCGACAGCACCCGGAGCTCATGGAGGCGGAGCGAGCGATATTTGCCGGTGCGAAGGGCAGCAAGGTTATCGCTCTCTCCTCTGATGACGAGGTCGAAGGCGGCGAGGACGGCAACACGGAGGGCGGCGAGGTTATCGTGCTCTCCTTTGATGACGAGGTCGAAGGCGGCGGCGACGGCGACGTGGAGGGCATCATGGTGGGCCCCGAGGACGAGGAGATCGACATCGACGAGTGGAGGAGTGCATTCCCCAATGACCCCGACGACAGTACTGGCCCGGACCCGGCTCGCAGCACACCGTACATGACGAGGAAGGATTGGCTCGACCTCTACTTTGACCGAAAGTAGTTTAGCTTAGTTTAAATTTATGTTTTATGTTCGGTTATGCAAAACTATCTATGTTTATGTTTGAATGCATGCTACTTTCAGTTGAACCTGCTTTGAACTTGATCAAATTCAAGTTTACAACCTTAAGTTTAGGGGATCGACTAGAAAAGGCTAAAAATTAAGGGTTTTAGTCCTTTAACTTTTTAAGGATCGCCTAGAGATGTCCTTATGACTTGTTTATTTCAGTTCTTCACAATGTGATGCTCTATATGTGCAAATATTTGATGTGCAATTCAATTTCATCAATAACAGTTTCAACAATACCACTATGAATTACGATATTTGGTTGTTGTTAAGGATATTGCAGTTAACATGCCTTTTTGTTTTTCAATTGTTATTTAGCAACATGCATTGTACTGAATAACTAAATATGCAATCCCATGCTACATAGCAACAAGGAAGAGTGTTACCTTAATGTTCTGATGATGTCTAGATATACATGTAATAAAATCTTATATAATGGGATGGATGGAGTGTTGTACTACATCATTTTTCTAATATTAACTTGGTGCTTTTAGGTACATATATCATTGCCAAAGATCCACACTTCGACCCTTTCTGCGTATGGGGCAATGAGATATTCATGAACCAGCATCAAGTGAGGAAACTAATAAAGATTGTTACTAAAATGGTTCAAAAGATGTCAGTTGAACTATTTTTTTACACTTTATGCAAGACAATAGTGAACTGCGGGATGGTAAGTAAGAACCCTGTAGCCTTCTTTTTACTGCCTGTAATGAGTTGTGTTAGATGACAATATCCGAATCTTTTTTCTTTTGCAGTGGATCCTGAAGCAGTTTACTCAAGATTACCACTCAAATTACTTGATTGGCGGGCGGCCATCACAAGGGGTTGGACTAGAGTCCTCCATGCCTTCTGCATCCAGGAGAGCACAATAGGGCCATTCCGCTTCACCGTGTTCAGCAACTGGAATGTTTGTCGCCTCTTTCTTTACCATCTGTAATAGTACAAGTATAGAACCCTCGTACATCATTCTTTATTTGGTGCTTCTGTAATTCTTAAACATATGTACCTGTGAATCGAATAATGCATTGGTTGTTTGAACCTGATGGATATGAATAAAGCTATAGCCTACTTTCAAGTTTAAATTAGGCACAATTCTAAATATCAGCAATTAAATTAGGGCGAAATTACGTTGTGCAGGTCATTACGGCACACACACGGTTGGTAAAACACAAACGTTTGCGATATACACCATAATCTGAGATGGTTCACAGAGAGGAAACGTGTGCAAGCATGCACATAGTTGTCATTCGCAAAGTGTGTGTGATGTCAGACACTATCACATATGGTGCCGGAAAACTAAATGTGTCCGATTCTCTACCTATCGTGCATGGTTTATAATCATGAACTGTTTGTGATGTGCCAGGCACCGTAAATCTCCCGTGCCTAGAATCTGCCTAGAAAACTGTCGTCCTGGAATCTGCCTGGTTTTAGGCAGAAGTACAAAACTCCGACTGCGATGGCAATGCAAGCACAAACGAGTGGCAAGGATGAAGCGTTTGGGATATTCAAGATATCAGAAATGGATATACAGGGACAACTGTATGCATCAAGGCTCCCTATCCCCGACGGTTTCTGGGTCGTGTGGGAAGGACCCCCCTATCGCCCACACTCACTTGGAGACGGTTCCATATGCCGTCGCGGAAAGGGGTTAAAACCCGTTTCTTTAGGACCGACGCGCACCAATGCTTCGAAATATCGGGACGCCTTCTAGCTAAAGTGGACTCTTCTCCAGTCCCTTTTTCATCAATCTTAATATTACTAAACAAGGAATCAATAGAAGAAACACCAATCATTTTAAGATCTTCATCACTTTTTGCTACCTCTTGAGCACTGCGTTGGTTTTCCCTTGAAGAGGAAAGGGTGATGCAGTAAAGCAGCGTAAATATTTCCCTCCGTTTTTGAGAACCAAGGTATCAATCCAGTACGAGACCATGCGCGAGTCACCTCGTACCTACACAAACAAACAAGAACCTCGCAACCAACGCTATAAAGGGGTTGTCAATCCCTTCACGGCCACTTGCAAGAGTGAGATCTGATAGAGATAATAATAAGATAAATATTTTTGGTACTTTTATGATATAGATTGAAAGTAAAGATTACAAAATAAAATACATTGGAAACTTATATGATGGAGAATAGACCTGGGGGCCATAGGTTTCACTAGTGGCTTCTCTCAAGATAGCATAAGTATAACGATGGGTGAACAAATTACTGTCGAGCAATTGGTAGAAAAGCGAATAATTATGAGAATATCTAGGTATGATCATGTATATAGGCATCACGTCCATGAAAAGTAGACCAAAACGATTCTGCATCTACTATTATTACTCCACACATTGACCGCTATCCAGCGTGCATCTAGAGTATTAAGTTCATAAGAACAAAGTAACGCCTTAAGCAAGATGACATGATGTAGAGGGATAAACTCATGCAATATAATATAGACACCATCTTTTTATCCTCGATGGCAACAATACAATACGTGTCATTTCCCTTTCTGTCACTGGGATCGAGCACCGCAAGACTGAACCCAAAGCTAAGCACTTCTCCCATTGCAAGAAAGATCAATCTAGTAGGCCAAACCAAACTGATAATTCGAAGATACTTGCAAAGATAAACCAATCATACATAAAAGAATTCAGAGAAGATTCAAATATTATTCATAGATAGACTTGATCATAAACCCACAATTCATCAGATCTCGACAAACACACCGCAAAAGAAGATTACATCGAATAGATCTCCAAGAGAATCGAGGAGAACTTTGTATTGAGGTCCAAAGAGAGAGAAGAAGCCATCTAGCTACTAGCTATGGACCCGAAGGTCTGAAGTAAACTACTCACACATCATTCGAGGGGCCATGGAGTTGATGTAGAGGCCCTCCGTGATCAATGCCCCCTCCGACGGAGCTCCGGAAAAGGCCCCAAGATGGGATCTCTTGGGTACAGAAGGTTGCGGCGATGGAAATAGGGTTTCGTGGTGCTCCTGGATGTTCTCGGGGTATATGAATATATATAGGAGGAAGAAGTAGGTCGATGGAGCAACGAGGGGCCCACAAGGGTGGAGGGCGCACCCAGGGGGGTAGGCGCGCCCCCTGCCTCGTGGACTCCTCGATTGTTTCTTGACGTCCACTCCAAGTCCCCTGGATCATGTTTGTTCCAAAAATAGCGCTCCTAAAGGTTTCATTCTGTTTGGACTCCGTTTGATATTCCTTTTCTACGAAACACTAAAATAGGCAAAAAACTGCAATTTGGGTTGGGCCTCTGGTTAATAGGTTAGTCCCAAAAATAATATAAAAGTGTAAAATAAATCCCATTAACATCCAAAATAGATAATATAATAGCATGGAACAATCAAAAATTATAGATACGTTGGAGACTGTAGCGACCCGACCCGAATGGATCAAGTCTCTGTGCTTAAGTGTCATCCCTGGATCGGTATGCTGACACACACAGTACTCGAGGATTTATAACAGAGGTAAATCACATGTATAAGTAATGTAAGATACTATTACCTCAATCCAAAATAGCGGAAGTAACAAAGTTGTGGATTCCCATCAACACCAACGGCAAAGTTGAGTGTAGAAATCGTAACCCTAACGTATCACTTACCTGTCGTAAGATAATCCTGCAACATGAGACGTTGCAGCCACAGAGGGTCGGTACATTGAATGTACTCGCAAATTCACACCATAGAGAATGATGAACAATGGCTATCACTACATGCAAATTTGGCTAGTGGAAAAGCTCTATGGTTATATGTTTTTGCGAAAAGCCAATTTTTCCCTACTGCAAAGGAATAAATTTTGTTTAACTATCATGGTGGTTGCTAAACATTGAGAATGGTTGACAGCATTCTCAATCCCAATTAAGCATCATCATTAAAACCCAACAATATTCATTTAAAGTAACGTGATGAGATCGACAGGATAATCCAAGAACTAGATACTCAAGATGTCCATAACCGGGGACACGGCTAATCATGATTAGTTTATACACTCTGCAGAGGTTTGCGCACTTTTCCCCACAAGACTCGATCGCCTCCGTTTGGTTTCTCGCACTACATGGTGTTTGAGAAGACGGATGACCGAGACATAGTCTTTCAGAAGCGCTAGCACCTTACGATGGATAGACCGTTACACCTACTTTCCCCTACATCTGCTAGTCTACCCTGTAAGAGTTCGCACGACTAAATCAACTATGCTAGAGCCCATAATAGCTTGTGGCTGCACGCGGAAGTTTCTAGCATGAATAATCTTATGATTCCTTTGAGCCTGGGTGGCGGTCCATAAAAAAACAGGCAATCCTGGTCTACCCAGGTGCCTAGACAGGCAATCCTAGAATAACCAGGTGCCTCAATCCACCCAGATGTGTGTTTGAGTTGCCACCTTAAGTAAACCATTAATTAACAATCTCACATCTGTCATGGATACTCTCAAAACCCAATCCACATCTACGAGCATAGCATGGCAATGTAAGCATAACGTAATAGTAACTCACAAGGTATGAATGCAGGGCAATAGGTTCCTACTTCATCAACTAATTCCCAATACCCACATGTTATCAATCCTACTCATGCAATGTTTGAGGGTGAAACTAATGCATAAAAACTGGGTATGAAAGCGATATGATCAAAGTGTGAACTTGCCTGCAATGTTGATGAAGATGATTCGCACTCATAACTCTTGATAGTTCTACTCGTCACACTCCGGTCAATCTATCATAAGCAAGCAATAGTAACCACACATAAGCAATCACTCAAAGTATCAGAAAGATCGAAGAAGACGATTCGGAAAAAAGCAAACCAAGCAAATAACTCTTGCAACATAAAACAATTTCTAACAGTACAAAAATTATATGAATTTGTCCTTATCAGAAGGTTTAGGTCAAGAGCTTCGATTTGCAAAAAGAATCAAATCAAACGAAGCAACGAAAGTCAAATGGCAAAAGAAACAGGCTTCGTTTACTATTCTGGATCTAGGGCAATTTTTACAGTGGCAAAAACTTGTTTAAGTTGGTTAAACGGTTAGAGGGTTCCGAGACGAAACTCCGGGCGCTTGAATCGCCTGATTCCGATAACCGAGCGAAAAGTTACACTAAAACGAAAATCGGATCAGGAATCGCGATCAGAAAAATCGCGGATTTAATCCGAGAAAAAGAAAAATGAAGAACGTTCGCTAGAACGAACGAATGGACGAACGCTCGCTAAATAAATAAACCGGAAAAACCGATCTATTTTAAAAAAACCGAAAAAAACCGCGACTTTTTTTCTTTAACCGCGACCTTTTTAAAAAAACGGCGGCGGAAACGAGGTTGACCTGGGTACGGCCGTGGCGGCGGTTCCGGCGATGGCGGGCGGCGGCGGCGGTGGCTCGCGGATCGAGGCGCGGATCTGGTGGGCTGGGGCGGCTCGGGCGGCGGCTATTCAAAGGCTGCCCCCGGGGGGAGTCCCGCTCGGGTACGGCCCGAAGTCGGTTCGCGTTTTTTTAATTATTCTACGCAGAAAAACAAATAAAAGAAATACTAAACGGACTCCAAAAATCCCGAAATAAATTTTCCCGGGTTTCTAAAATCAAGCCGCACAAGGTGAATATTTATTTGGGGCCTAAATGCACATTTTTCCTGAATTCAAATAAAATACCGAAAAACTCTGAAATAAAATCTTGTTTGATTTTATTATTAAATCCTCAATATTTCTTTATTTTGGGAAAGTCATTTTATTCCCTCTCTCATATTTTTGTAATAGAAATAATTGATGATAAAATAATTAAAATCAAATGATCCTATTCGCAAAATTTGAGAAAACTCAAATATGAAAATAACGAAATCCCCAACTCTCTCCGTGGGTCCTTGAGTTGCGTGGAATTTCTAGGATCAAAACCAAAAGCAAATAAATTATGATATGCAATGATGTTATAATGTATAACATTCCAAATTGAAAATAAATTCAAAAGAACTTTGAATTTAATTCTTCGAAACTCCCAACTCATATTTCATATAATTTGAAGAAGTCATTTTATCTTCTCTCATGAAAATCATTGAGCTACATGAAGTTTATGAATTGAAATGTTTCCAAATGAAATTCAATTATTTTCAAATACCCTTTCATTTAATTTAAATGGAAGAAGTCATATCATCTTCGCTCAAGGGTTTTGTATTTGAAAAGAATTTGAATTCATGGAGATCAGAAAGCAAAATGAAAGTTTGGGAAAGTCCTTTTATTCCCTCTCATTTATCTTTCAAAAAGGTTTCGAATTTCACTCAATTTCACACAATCAATCAAACAATCAATCAATTCTATCTATTTATTATAACATTCCAAAATTTAGAATTTTGGGATGTTACAGAGACGTATCAAGCATCCCCAAGCTTAATTCGTGCTCGTCCTCGAATAGGTAAATGATAAAAACGGAATTTTTGATGTGGAATGCTTCCTAACATATTTCTCAATGTAATTTTTCTTTATTGTGGCATGAATTTTCAGATCTGAAAGATTCAAGATAAAAGTTTAATATTGACATAGAAATAATAATACTTCAAGCATACTAACTAAGCAATTATGTCTTCTCAAAATAACATTGCCAAAGAAAGTTATCCCTACAAAATCATATAGTCTGGCTATGCTCTATCTTCACCACACAAAATATTAAATCATGCACAACCCCGATGACAAGCCAAGCAATTGTTTCATACTTTTGATGTTCTCAAACTTTTTCAATCTTCACGCAATATATGAGCGTGAGCCATGGATATAGCAGTATAGGTGGAATAGAATGGTGGTTGTGGAGAAGACAAAAAGGAGAAGATAGTCTCACATCAACTAGGCGTATCAATGGGCTATGGAGATGCCCATCAATAGATATCAATGTGAGTGAGTAGGGATTTCCATGCAACGGATGCACTAGAGCTATAAGTGTATGAAAGATCAATAAAAAACTAAGTGGGTGTGCATCCAACTTGCTTGCTCATGAAGACCTAGGGAAATTTGAGGAAGCCCATCATTGGAATATACAAGTCAAGTTCTATAATGTAAAATTCCCACTAGTTTATGAAAGTGACAACATAGGAGACTCTCTATCATGAAGATCATGGTGCTACTTTGAAGCACAAGTGTGGAAAAAGGATAGTAACATTGTCCCTTCTCTCTTTTTCTCTCATTTTTTTATTTGGGCCTTCTTTCTTTCTTTTTCTTCTGGCCTCTTTTCTCCCTTTTTTTTATTTTTTGTCCGGAGTCTCATCCCCACTTGTGGGGGAATCATAGTCTCCATCATCCTTTCCTCACTGGGACAATGCTATAATAATGAGGATCATCACACTTCTTTTTACTTACAACTCAAGAATTACAACTCAATACTTAGAACAAAATATGACTCTATGTGAATGCCTCCGGCGGTGTACCGGGATATGCAATGAATCAAGAGTGACATGTATGAAAAAATTATGAACAGTGGCTTTGCCACAAATACGATGTCCACTACATGATCATGCATGGCAATATGACAATGATGACGTGTCATAACAAACAGAAC
Source organism: Triticum monococcum (assembly GCA_034509565.1). Lineage (NCBI taxonomy): Eukaryota > Viridiplantae > Streptophyta > Magnoliopsida > Poales > Poaceae > Triticum > Triticum monococcum. Next base: position 148,457,629 of record CM067845.1, read on the forward strand.
GGTGGAAAGTTTCATGGCAATATATCTCGGAATGGCTATGGAAATGCCATAATAGGTAGGTAGGTGGCTGTTTTCGGGAAGGTATATGGTGGGTTTATGGTACCGGCGAAAGTTGCGCGGTACTAGAGAGGCTAGCAAATGTGGAAGGGTGAGGGTGCGTATAATCCATGGACTTAACATTAGTCATAAAGAACTCACATACTTATTGCAAAAATCTATTAGTTATCGAAACAAATTACTACGCGCATGCTCCTAGGGGGGTAGATTGGTAGGAAAATACCATCGCTCGTCCCTGACCACCACTTATAAGGAAGGCAATCAATAAATAAATCATGCTCCGACTTCTTCACATAACGGTTCACCATACGTGCATGCTACAGGAATCAAAAAATTCAACACAAGTATTTCTCAAATTCACAACTACTCAACTAGCATGACACTAATATCACCATCTCCATATCTCAAAACAATTATCAAGTATCAAACTTCTCATAGTATTCAATGCACTTATATGAAAGTTCTTATTAAGCCTAAAAGCAAATTGCCATGTTGTTCTAAAGGACTCTCAAAATAATATAAGTGAAGCATGAGAGATCAATTATTTCTATAAAATGAAACCACCACCGTGCTCTAAAAGATATAAGTGAAGCACGAAAGCAAAAACTATATAGATCAAAAGGTATAAGTGAAGCACCTAAATTATTCTAATAAATTCTGATTCATGTGTGTGTCTCTCGAAAGGTGTGTACAGCAAGGATGATTGTGGCAAACTAAAAAGCAAAGACTCAAATCGTACAAGACGCTCCAAGCAAAACACATATCATGTGGTGAATAAAAATATAGCTCCAAGTAAAGTTTGCTGATGAACGAAGACAAAAGAGGGGATGCCTTCCGGGGCATCCCCAAGCTTAGGCTTTTTGGTGTCATTGTATTTTACCTTGGGGTGCCTTGGGCATCCCCAAGCTTAGGCTCTTGCCACTCGTTGTTCCATAATCCATCAAATCTTTACCCAAAACTTGAGAACTTCACAACACAAAACTTAACAGAAAATTTCGTGAGCTCCCTTAGCAAAAGAAAACAAAACACCACTTCAATGTACTGTAATTAACTCATTATATTTATATTGGTGTTAAACCTACTGTATTCCAACTTATCTATGGTTTATAAACTCTTTTACTAGCCATAGATTCATCAAAATAAGCAAACAACACACGAAAAATAGAATCTGTCAAAAACAGAATAGTCTGTAGTAATCTGTAACTAACGCAAACTTCTGGAACCCCAAAAATTCTTTTTCCGCGAATACGCAAAAGCTTTGCATATCATTGCATTCATAGGGGGAATGAACGGTAGCATATACAGGGGTAGCATCGCAAGCACATACGCCAAGGGCATGAGTGAGAGCTACATTGGCGCATAGATAGAGAAAAGGGGGGTGCGCGCCCCCTAGAGAGGTACTACGTGGGTGGGAGCATATTGTTGAGCCCCTTGGCTCCGGCGGCGGCCCAGCTGCGGGCGTCCTCCTTGATGTCGTTGACTATGAGCGGAATGGTGGGAGAGGCTCCATTGAAGACGCATGCGTTGGAACCCCAAAATTCTAAAATAACTTTCTGGACATGAGTAATTTATCTATTAATCCTCTGCAAAAATAATTAACTAAATATCACTCTCCAATAAAAAAAATGGCAGCAATTCTCGTGAGCGCTAAAGTTTCTGTTTTTTACAGCAAGATCAAAAAGACTTTCCCCAAGTATTCCCAACGGTTCTACTTGGCATAAACACTAATTAAACACAAAAAACACAACCAAAATAGAGTCTAGATAAATTATTTATTACTAAACAGGAGCAAAAATCAAGGAATAAAAATAAAATCGGGTTGCCTCCCAACAAGTGTTATCGTTTAACGCCCCTAGCTAGGCATAAAAGCGAAGATAGATCGAGGTATTGCCATCTTCGGTAGGCAATCAATAAGTGGATCTCATAATAGATTCATATGGTAATTTAATTTTCTTTCTAGGGAAGTGTTCCATGCCTTTCCTTAACGGAAATTGGAATCTAATATTCCCTTCCTTCATATCAATAATTGCACTAATCATTCTAAGGAAAGGTCTACCAAGAATAATAGGACATGAAGGATTGCAATCTATATTAGGAATAATGAAATCTACGGGCACATAATTCCTATTTGCAACAATAAGAACATCATTAATTTTTCATAGGTTTCTTAATAGTGGAATCCGCAAGGTGCAAGTTTAGAGAACAATCATCGAATTCACGGAAACCTAGCAAATCACACAAAGTTTCTGGGATCGTGGAAACACTAGCACCCAAATCACACAAAGCATACCATTCATGATCTTTAATTTTTATTTTAATAGTAGGTTCCCACTCATCATAGAGTTTTCTAGGGATAGAAACCTCCAACTCAAGTTTTTCTTCATAAGATTGCATCAAAGCATCAACGATATGTTTAGTTAAAGCTTTATTTTGACTATAAGCATGAGGAGAATTTAGCACGGATTGCAACAAGGAAATACAATCTATCAAAGAGCAATTATCCTAATTAAATTCCTTGAAATCCAAGATAGTGGGTTCGTTGCTATCTGAAGTTTTAACCTCTTCAATTCCACTTTTATCAATTTTTGCATCAAGATCTAAAAACTCCGAATTTTTGGGACGCCTTCTATTATCAAGATTCATATTGCAAAACAAAGATTTAATGGGGGACACATCAATCACTTTTAGATCGTCATCCTTGTTATCATGAAAACTAGAAGAACACGCTTTCACAAAGCAACCTCTTTTTGCACGCATCCTAGCAGTTCTTTCTTTGCACTGATCAATGGAAATTCTCATGGCTTTGAGAGACTCATTGATATCATGCTTAGGTGGAATAGATCTAAGTTTCAAAGAATCAACATCAAGAGAAATTCTATCCACGTTCCTAGCCAACTCATCAATCTTAAGCATTTTTTTCTTCAATCAAAGCATTGAAACTCTTTTGTGAACTAATCAATCCTTTAATACTAGATTCAAAATCAGAGGGAATATTATTATAATTTCCATGAGAATTGTTGTAGGAATTACCATACTTATTAGAGGAATTACTAGGAAACGGCCTAGAATTAAAATTACCTCTATACACGTTGTTACCAAAATTGTTCCTACCAACAAAATTCACATCCATAGATTCATTATTATTCTCAATCAAAGTAGACAAAGGCATATCATTAGGATCAGTAGGAGCACTCTTATTAGCAAACAATTTCATAAGTTCATCCATCTTTCCACTCAAAACATTAATCTCTTCAATTGCATGCACTTTTTTACTAGTAGATCTTTCAGTGTGCCATTGAGAATAATTAACCATAATATTATCTAGGAGTTTGGTAGCTTCTCCTAAAGTGATTTCCATAAAAGTGCCTCCCGCGGCCGAATCTAAAAGATTTCTATAAGCAAAATTCAATCCGGCATAAAAAAATTGTATGATCATCCATAAATTCAATCTATGTATAGGGCAATTACGTATCATTAATTTCATCCTATCCCAAGATTGTGCAACATGCTCATGATCAAGTTGCTTAAAATTCATAATATTGTTTCTAAGAGAGATGATCTTAGCGAGAGGAAAATACTTAGAGATAAAAGCATCTTTGCACTTATTCCATGAATCAATACTATTTTTAGGCAAAGACGAAATCCAAGCTTTAGCGCGATCTCTAAGCGAAAACGGAAATAGCTTAAGTTTAACAATATCATTATCCACATCTTTCTTCTTTTGCATATCACACAAATCAACAAAGTTGTTTAGATGGGTAGTGGCATCTTCACTAGGAAGGCCAGAAAATGGATCTTTCATGACAAGATTCAGCAAAGCAGTATTAATTTCACAAGATTCAGCATCAGTAAGAGGAGCAATCGGAGTGTTAATAAAATCATTATTGTTGGTATTGGCAAAGTCACATAATTTAGTATTATCTTGAGCCATCATGACAAGCAAGCAATCCAACACACAAGTAAACAAGCGAAGAAAAAGCGAACGGAAAGAGAGGGCGAAAGGAAAAGAGGGCGAATAAAACGGCAAGGGTGAAGTGGGGGAGAGGAAAACGAGAGGCAAATGGCAAATCATGCAATGCAAAGGATAAGAGTTGTGATGGTTACTTGGTATGTCTTGACTTGGCGTAGATCTCCCTGGCAACGGCGCCAGAAATTGCACATTGTCGGGAGATCAAGTCTTGACTTGACTTGGTGTAAGCCTCCCCGGCAACAGCGCCAGAAATCCTTCTTGCTACCTCTTGAGCACTACGTTGGTTTTCCCTTGAAGAGGAAAGGGTGATGCAGTAAAGCAGCGTAAGTATTTCCCTTGGTTTTTTAGAACCAAGGTATCAATCCAGTAGGAGACCACGCGCGAGTCACCTCGTACCTACACAAACAAATAAGAACCTCGCAACCAACGCGATAAAGGGGTTGTCAATCCCTTCACGGCCACTTGCAAGAGTGAGATCTGATAGAGATAATAATAATAAGATAAATATTTTTGGTATTTTTATGATATATATTGAAAGTAAAGATTGCAAAATAAAATAGATTGGAAACTTATATGATGGAGAATAGACCCGGGGGCCATAGGTTTCACTAGTGGCTTCTCTCAAGATATCATAATAGTATTACGGTGGGTGAACAAATTACTGTCGAGCAATTGATAGAAAAGTGAATAATTATGAGAATATCTAGGTATGATCATGTATATAGGCATCACGTCCGTGACAAGTAGACCGAAACGATTCTGCATCTACTACTATTACTCCACAAATCGACCGCTATCCAACATGCATCTAGAGTATTAAGTTCATAAGAACAGAGTAACGCCTTAAGCAAGATGACATGATGTAGAGGGATAAACTCATGCAATATGATATAAACCCCATCTTTTTATCCTCGATGGCAACAATACAATATGTGTCATTTCCCTTTCTGTCACTGGGATCGAGCACCGCAAGATTGAACCCAAAGCTAAGCACTTCTCCAATTGCAAGAAAGATCAATCTAGTAGGCCAAACAAAACTGATAATTCGAAGAGACTTGCAAAGCTAAACCAGTCATACATAAAATAATTCAGAGAAGATTCAAATATTATTCATAGATAGACTTGATCATAAACCCACAATTCATCGGATCTCGACAAACACACCGCAAAAGAAGATTACATCGAATAGATCTCCAAGACAATCGAGGAGAACTTTGTATTGAGATCCAAAGAGAGAGAAGAAGCCATCTAGCTACTAGCTATGGACCCAAAGGTCTGAACTAAACTACTCACACATCATCGGAGGGGCCATGGAGTTGATGTAGAGGCCCTCCGTGATCAATGCCCCCTCCGGCGGAGCTCCAGAAAAGACCCCAATATGGGATGTCTTGGGTATAGAAGGTTGCGGCGGTGGAAATAGGGTTTCTTGGTGCTCCTGGATGTTCTCGGGGTATATGGATATATATAGGAGGAAGAAGTAGGTCGGTGGAGCAATGAGGGGCCCACGAGGGTGGAGGGCGCGCCCCCCTGCCTCGTGGCATCCTCGATTGTTTCTTGACATCCATTCCAAGTCCCCTGGATCATGTTTCTTCCAAAAATAATGCTCCCTATGGTTTCATTCCGTTTGGACTCCGTTTGATATTCCTTTTCTACAAAACACTGAAATAGGCAAAAAAACAGCAATTTGGGTTGGGCCTCCGGTTAATAGGTTAGTCCCAAAAATAATATAGAAGTGTAAAATAAAGCCCATTAACATCCAAAACAGATAATATAATAGCATGGAACAATCAAAAATTATAGATACGTTGGAGACGTCTCACTTTTGCAAAAGTAATCACTAGAAAACATTTTTCTAAAAATTATCTTTTAGCTCTAAGCATAGCGGTTCTTTTCTTACTTTCATCCATACAAACATAAAGAGCTTTAATTGATTCGTCAACCTTAGGCAGAAAAATTTTCATCTTGAGATTTTCCACATCATGTGAAATTCTATCAACACTTCTAGAAAAATCATCAATCTTACTCAACATTTCTTCTATGGAAGTGTTGAAAACTTTTTGCATGTTGATAAATTCTTTAATATTATTCTCAAGATCAGAGGTGTTCCTATTATTATTACAAGATTGATTTCCATAGGAATTACCATAATTATTAGAGGAATTGCTAGGAAAAGGCCTAGGATTAAAATTACCTCTATAAGCATTGTTTTTGAAATTATTTCAAGAGATAAAATTCACATCTACGGCATCACTATTTTGCTCAATCAAAGTAGACAAAGTCATATCATTAAAATCAATAGGAGCACTTCTACTAGCAACCAATTTCATAAGAGCATCAAATTTTTCACTCAAAGAACAAATTTCTTCAACCGAATTAACTTTTTTACTAGTAGGAGCTCTTTCGGTATGCCATTGCGAATAATTTGCCATATATTATCAAGCAATTTGGTGGCTTCACCCAAAGTAATTTCCATAAAAGTACCACCCGTGATGGAATCTAAAAGATTACGAGAAACAAAATTCAATCCTGCATAAAAAATTTGTATGATCATCCAAAGATTTAACCCATGAGTTGGGCAATTCCTTAGCATCATTTTCATCCTTTCCCAAGATTGTGCAACATGCTCATATTCAAGTTGCTTGAAATTCATGATCTGGGTTCTAAGGAAAATAATTTTTGTGGGCGGAAAATACTTAGTGATAAATGCATCTTTGCACTTATTCCAAGAATCGATACTATTTCAAGGCAAAGAAGAGAACCAAATTTTTGCAGAATCACGCAAAGAAAACAGAAATAATTTCATATTCACAATATCATTGTCCACATCTTTTTTCTTTTGCATATCGCATAATTCCACGAAGGTATTAAGATGGGACGCGGCATCCTCATTAGGAGTACCGGAAAATTGATCTTTCATAACAAGATTCAGCAAAGCAGTATTAATATCACAAGACTCTACACTAGTGGCGGGAGGAGCAATCGGAGTGCCGATAAAATCATTGTTGTTGGTATTTGAGAAATCACATAATTTGGTGTTCTCTTGAGTCATGATGACCACACAACAAGATTGAACTCGAAAATAGATCCAGCAAGAAAACGGCGAACGGAGAAAGAGGGATGAATAAAATGGTAAATTTTCATGAAGTGGGGTAGAGGCAAATGAGAGGCAAATGGAAAATAATGTAAATTGCGAGGAGATGAGATTTGTGATTAGGAACCTGGTATATGTTGAAGATCCTCCCGGCAACGGCGCCAGAAATTCCTTTTTATGTCGGCTAGGACTACGTCGGTATTTCCCCAAAGAGGAAGGGATGATGCAGCACAATGACGGTAGGTATTTCCCTCGGTGATGAAACCAAGGTTATCGAACCAGTAGGAGAACCAAGCAACACGACGTAAATAGCCCCTGCACAGAAATAACAACCACTTGCAACCCAACATGTTAAAGGGGTTGTCAATCCCTTTCAGGTAACGACGCCAGAAATTGGTGCGTGGACGGAAGAGAGTTGTGATAGATTGAATAAATAGATCGCAAATAAAATAAAGTGCAGCAAAGTATATTTTTATTTTTGGTTTAATAGATCTGGAAATAAATGCAAAGGAAAAGTAGATTGCAAAGGCAAATATATGAGAAAGAGACCCGGGGGCCATAGGTTTCACTAGTGGCCTCTCTCGAGAAAAATAGTCAAACGGTGGGTGAACAAATTACTGTTGGGCAATTGATAGAACTTCAAATAATCATGACGATATCTAGGCAATGATCATTATATAGGCATGACATCCAAGATTAGTAGACTGACTCATGCTTGCATCTACTAGTATTACTCCACACATCGACCGCTATCCAGCATGCATCTAGTGTATTAAGTTCATGGAGAAACGGAGTAGTGCAATAAGAAGAATGACATGGTGTAGACAAGATCTATCTATGTAGAGATAGACCTCATCATTCTATTCTTAGTAGCAACGATACATATGTGTCGGTTCCCATTCTGTCACTGGGATCAAGCACCGTAAGATCGAACCCACTACAAAGCACCTCTTCCCATTGCAAGATAAATAGATCAAGTTGGCAAAACAAAACCCAAATATCGGAGAAGAAATACGAGGCTATAAGAGATCATGCATAAAAGAGATCAAAGAAACTCAAATACTTTCATGGATATAAAAAGATAGATCTGATCGTAAACTCAAAGTTCATCGGATCACAACAAACATACCGTAAAAAGAGTTACATCATATGGATCTCCAAGAGACCATTGTATTGAGAATTCAGCGAGAGAGAGGGAGCCATCTAGCTACTAACTATGGACCCGAAGGTCTACAAACTACTCACGCATCATTGGAGAGGCACCAATGGAGGTGGTAAACCCCATCCGAGATGGTGTCTAGATTGGATCTGGTGGTTCTAGACTCTGCGGCGGCTGGATCAATATTCCATTGACTCCCCTAGGGTTTTGGGAATATTGGGGTATTTGTAGAGCAAAGAGGCGGTCCGAGGGACCGGGGGGCACCTGAGGTGGGCACAACCCACCAGGGCGCGCCTGGGCCTCCTGGCGCGCCCTGGTGGATTGTGCTCTCCTCGGAGTACCACCCCCCCCCCCAGGCGCAGCCAAGGCCCATTAGGTGTCTTCTGGTCCATAAAAAATCTCTGTAATGCTTCGTGGCATTTGGACTCCGTTTGGTATTGATTTTCTGCGATGTAAAAAACATGCAAAAAACAGCAACTGACACTTGGCGCACTATGTCAATAGGTTAGTACCAAAAAATGATATAAAATGACTATAAAATGATTATAAAACATCCAAGATTGGTAATATAACAGCATGGAACAATAAAAATTGTAGATACGTTGGAGACATATCAGTTCCCAAGACTACATCAAGTTCTACTTCATCAAGTACGACTACAACTTCAAGGATTCCCATCAAGTTGATGTGGGTCCCAAAGAAGAAGAACTAGAGAGTTCTTGAGGGTGACTCCGCCAACATACTTCATTCATATTCATTTTGGCAAGAACAAGTGCAATCAACTTTCATATCTTGCACTAGTTCAAGGAGTCACAAACCCTCTTGTTGGTAAGAGAAGGTACAAGGTAACCTAATGCTTTCATGGACATCATCATATGTGTATTTCACTCTATGTCTATGGATATCCTTGTGTGTTCCTTGTGGGACTAACCCATGTAGGTATTGAAAGTGCAACTCACTCCAATGGATTGCTCCAAATGATCTACCAACATTGAGCATCCATATCTTCAACACCTACATGAAGTCATCATCGACAAAACCCAAGGTTAGTTCATCCCTCTAAGGGGGGATATCACATCTAAGGGGAGCTTTTCTCTAAGAATTGAGCTATAGCAACTTTAATGATGTGAACACAACAATGCTTTATGTAAAAGTGGTAACCCCACTTGTGCTTAAACGATGAGTGTGACCTATGATCAAATGTTTTCATTTGACTCCTCAGCCAATATACTCATATATAAATGACCTAGTCATCGCCAATTGCTTGATAGATGCTAGAGTGTTTGTGCATGCTTTGCCACGTATTTTATTCGCTATCTTATTGTGTGAGAATGTTCGTTGCATAATTTTCTCCATTCGAGGGCATCCATTTGTTGCTTTGATTGTTTGATTTTTCTTTTTGCCAAATGGATGGACAAGAATGCCTAAGTACTCTCTCTAGCTATCTATGATTTTCTCGTCTCAAACTCTATTCATGCTACATCACAAAGTTTGAACAAGTCAAATTCAGACCCTCCGGGTAAGGAGCACTCGGAGCCACCGATCCGTCCAGGGCTTAAACTTCCAAAACCTCTTAATGCATCTCGGTCAGACCAATTCACTCCTACTCGGTCTCACTGAATTCATTAAGTTGATCTAGGTTATCATCTCGGTGAAACCAATTAGAATAATTCGGTTACACCGAGTTGCAGCAACTGCTAGCAGTTTTTCATCTCGGTGCCACCGAGTCGTTCCACTTGGTCACACCGACAGTGACTGGGTATATATACCGCGGGTTGAAAATTTGGAAATTTCTCTAAACCACTCGTCCACGCCCCCCAGCTCTGCCACTGGTCTCCGTCACCGTGAATGGGAATCTCACCACCGTTCTCGCTGTAGCAAGTTCATCGCCAAGTTAGGGTACGGACTTGACCTCTTTGTGCGTTCTCTTACTCTGATTCTTGCACAAAGATCATTGCCATTGTTCTCTCCATGAATGAGATCAATCTATCCACCAAAAGAATACTTTAGAATAGATTTGATGCAAAAACTTAGGGTTAGGTTTCCGCCGAACTCATCTCGGACCGACGGATCTGAGGATCTCGGTCTCACCGATTTGCCTCAGTCCATTGCACAAGTACAGGTCGGTCTAACCGAAGTGTACTAATCGGTGTGACCGATATCACTTACTCTGTGAAACCCTAGCATCTCGGAGTCACCAAACTGCATTTCGGTCTAAGCAAAACTATGTGTTTAGACTCTATTTGGGCTTCGGTGTCACCGAGTTTCTCAAATCGGCAGCTCCGAAATGCTTTCTGCAGAAAACTAAAGTTAAGTTTTTGTCTCAATATTTTTGCAAAATAGATGTACTTTGTGATGCTCATCCACTCTATCTATATCCATCTATTCACCAGGCCAGTTTCAGATATGTCAGAGGGCAATGACAGCCAGAAAAGGTCTTAAGAGCAAGTGAATATCAATGAGGGCACTAGTCCCTCAAGCAGTGATACGTCTCCAACGTATGTATAATTTTTGATTGTTCCATGCTATTATATTATCTGTTTTGGATGTTTAATGGGCTTACTTATGCACTTTTATATTATTTTTTGGACTAACCTATTAACCGAAGGCCCAGTGCAAATTGTTGTTTTTTGCCTATTTCAGTGTTTCACAGAAAACGAATATCAAACGGAATCCAAACGGAATGAAACCTTCGCAAGGATCTTTTTTGGAACAAACACAATCCAGGAGACTTGGAGTGGAGGTCAAGGAAGCAACAGGGCGGCCACGAGGTAGGGCGATGCGCCCATGGGGGGCAGGCATGCCCCCCACCATCGTGGGGCCCTTGTGGCTCCACCGACCTACTTCTTTCGCCTATATATACTCTTACACGCTGAAAACATCCAGGGAGCCACGAAACCACTTTTCCACTGCCACAACCTTCTGTACCTATGAGATCCCATCTAGGGACCTTTTCCGATGATCTGTCGGAGGGGGATTCGATCACGGAGGGATTCTACATCAACACCAAAGCCTCTCCGATGATGTGTGAGTAGTTTACCATAGACCTTCAGGTCCATAGTTATTAGCTAGATGGCTTCTTCTCTCTATTTGGATCTCAATACAAAGTTCTCCTCAATGTTCTTGGAGATCTATTCGATGTAATTCTTTTTGCAGTGTGTTTGCCGAGATCCAATGAATTGTGGGTTTATGATTAAGATTATCTATGAACAATATTTGATTCTTCTCTGAATTCTTGTATTCATGATTTGATATCTTTGCAAGTCTCTTCGAATTATCAAGTTGGTTTGGCCTACTAGATTGATCTTTCTTACAATAGGAGAAGTGCTTAGCATTGGGTTCAATCTTGCGGTGTCCTTTCCCAGTGACAGCAGGGGCAGCAGGCACGTATTATATTGTTGCCATCGAGGATAAAAATATGGGGTTTATATCATATTGCTTGAGTTTATCCCTCTACATCATGTCATCTTGCCTAATGCATTACTCTGTTCTTATGAACTTAATACTCTAGATGCATGCTGGATAGCGGTCAATGTGTGGAGTAATAGTAGTAGATGCAGAATCGTTTCGGTCTACTTGACACGAACGTTATGCCTATGTTCGTGATCATGCCTAGATATCATCATAACTATGCGCTTTTCTATCAATTGCTCGGCAGTAATTTTTTCACCCACTGTAATTGATGCTATCATGAGAGAAGCCACTAGTGAAACCTATGGCCCCGGGTCTACTTTACATCATATTATTTTCCCGTCAACTAGCTATTTATGTCGCCATTTATTTTGCAATCTTTACTTTTCAATCTATACAACAAAAATACCAAAAATATTTATCTTATTATCTCTATCAGATCTCACTTTCGTAACTGACCGTGAAGGGATTGACAACCCTTTTATCACGTTGGTTGCGAGGTTCTTGTTTGTTTGTGCAGGTACAAGGCGACTTGCGTGTAGTCTCCTACTGGATTGATACCTTGGTTCTCAAAAACTGAGGGAAATACTTACGCTACTTTGCTGCATCACCCTTTCCTCTTCAAGGGAATACCAACGCATGCTCAAGAGGTAGAAAGAAGGATTTCTGGTGCCGTTGCCGGGGAGATCAACGCCAAGTCAAGACATACCAAGTACCCATCATTAACTCTTCTCCCTCGCATTACATTATTTTCCATTCGCCTCTCGTTTTCCTCTCCCCCACTTCACCTTTGCCTTTTCTTCGCCTTCTTCCCATATGTATCTTTGTTTGTGTTTCCGTGTGCCTTCTATTTCGTTGCATCTTTGCTTGCCAAAAATCTATTGATATGGATCCACTTAAAGACTTGGATCATCTTCGATCCTTATGCGCTCTGCTAAAACCCCAACTAGCCTAGTTGATGGGAAATCTTTAGATGAGCATACTCATTTTGTGCATCACTGTTTGTCTGAAAAAGGGAGACTCTTATGGGATCAAATAAACATATTATTGTGTTATGCTTGGAATCTTTGTGAAATTTACGATTTTACTTGTTGCTCTAAGAACCCTAAAAACACCTCCCCTACCTATGTGGGTTTAATGATAATGAAATATTATATTCTTATGCAAAGGGTGTTCATAGTTACTACGATATCGAACAAATTGAAGAATTTGTTGCTTTTAAGGGTGCTTATGAAGTTGCTTATTTGATTGAAAAGTATGATATTACTCTCTACGAATCTGAAAATTTTGACATACTTAAATATTGCTATGAAAACTATGCTCATAATGTCTGTGTCAAAGAATTTATTGAAAGAATGACCGTTGCTTGGGAAGAAAATAATGATATGCATGAATCTATAGATAATTATGATTCCGGTGATTTGATTGAAATATCACTTGATGAACATGATGCTTGCTATTCTTGTGGCCATGATGCCAATATTTATGAAGATGAGTTTGCTATAGTTCCTTATGTTAAACATGAGATCGTTGCTATTGCACCCATACTTGACAGTTCCTTCGATGAAAAGCATGATTGTAATGATGTTATTATAAATTCTCTTAATGACAATTCTGTTAATGATATGCAAAGCCTCCAGCTTGGGGATGCTAGTTTTTCTATGACTACTATTTGTTGCAATGATCATGATTGGGGTGATTCTTCTTATGATCTTGAAAATTTATTTAAGCCCCATGATGAATATAATATTGATAATAATGTTTGCAATAATATTGAAAGTGGGTTTGGAAGAGTGTAAACTTTAGATCCCACATATTTGGAGAATGTTCAATCTTATGAAGTTTTTGATAAAAGTGGGTTTGCAGAGGTCATGACTTTAGTTAATGGATAATCCCACTACTTTGGAAGAGTGTCAACTTTGCATACATGTGGATCGTGTTAAGAATATGTTTTGTGGTAGCTATATTGTTGAATTTGATTATGATCCTACATATAATTATTATGAGAGAGGAAAATATGGTTGTAGAAATTTTCATGTTACTAAATTACCTCTTGTTATGTTGAGATTGCTATTGTTTCTTTCTCCTTCCTTACATATGCTAGTTTTTGCTTGTCTTGATAATTTGTTTGCTTATATAATGCCTATGCATAGGAAGTATGTTAGACTTATATGTGATTTTCATATGCTTCATGATGCTCCCTTCGTGTTTCAATTTCTATCTTTCATGTGAGCATCATTAAAATTATAGATGCCTAGCTAGGGGCGTTAAACGATAGCGCTTATTGGGAGGCAACCCAATTTTATTTGTGTTCCTTGCTTTTTGTTCCTGTTTAGTAATAAATAAATCATCTATCATCTGTTATGACTGTGTTTTTATGTTTTAATTAGTGTTTGTGCCAAGTAAAGCCTTCAGGATCTTCTTGGATGATTGTTATTTGATCTTGCTGAAAAAAACAGAAAGTATGCGCTCATGTGTCAGGACCCCGATTCCAGGCCACATCGATCTAGCCGGTAACACCTCATATCACTTTGCGGCCTCACGCACGGTATCCCACGGGTGTCGCCTTACCATGGCCCGGGACCGTTTGCGCCTTTTGGCTCGCGTATATGACAATGTCGCTAGCATCCATATGACCGAGAACCCGGGCCGACATGGCTAGTCGTGAACCCAAAGCGGCATAGACCTATGGAGACAGGCATACATGAATCACATCGAACATGTCGGTCATCAACGAGTGATTCCGGGCTGTAGCACTGGGCTAACAGGACTCCGGGGATCCCGGGCTGTAGCAGGCTAGACAGGACTCCGGAGATCACCGCGTGACATTTCCCTGAAGGGACAGACATAGGGACGAAGTGAAACACATGCCGGCCAGTCAAGTGTCCTGAACAGTAGTGCTGGGCTAGCAGGACTCCGGTGAACCGGGCTGTAGCGGACTACTATGGCTCGAGGAGCACTAGACTACATTTCCCCATAAGAAAGGCTGCGAAGGACAAACAACTAGATTGTCGGATCCCACTCATACCAAGCATTTCAAACATACACACAATATGCCCGATATGAGTACATACAACATGGCATCACAACAAAACTCTACAACTCAAGTACTTTATTTAAAGGCTCTAGGGAGCCATACATAACATATCCATACAGGTAGGGGTCACATGACCTGACACTCAAGTCATACAGTCATACAAGCACATGCGGAAGCAACTAGTCTGAGTACAGACTCTAGAAAGAAAGAAGGCTCCTCGAAGCCTGTCTATCTACATAGGGCCCTCCATGGCCTGGATCACCACCTGGGTGGCTAGTCACTCGTCGACGTCAAGGTCTACATAAAACCCATCGGAGGGGGCAGTGTTGTCGTCTGAAAACAATAAATAAGCAAACATGAGTACAAAGGTACTCAGCAAGTCTTACATCAGAACCTACTATACATGCTCATTCTCAAGAAGGTGGTGGGGTTTATGCAGCAAGCCAGCTTTGACTCTTGGCTAAGCTATCCTATGGAATCTTTTAGCAAAATAGTTTTCGCACACGAGTCCACTACTCACCATCACAATACTCCACCGTGGATCCTCCCTCGTATCCTGTGAGGGGGCCATCCTCGGTACTCACACTTATCTTGAGTCTTTTAGTAGTATCCATTAACTTGTCTATGAACTGTATATGCAATCAAGTAGTCCTTTACCGCGGACACGGCTATTCGAATAGTTTTATACCCTGCAGGGGTGTACTTCGTCACACATGTTTCCACCACTTAGCGTCTGCACACGAAATGTGCTCGGCAGACTTCAAGCGAAAACCGACGTGGGTGTAGACCACGACCTGACTAACCTCACAAGTCTCTAGTCCAGGGTCATCGCCTATTCAGGTTCCATCCGCAAGGAAATCCGGCCGGGGTGTCCTCAACGGCCCCGAACGATGTGAACAGGGTTCCCGAGACACCAAACGGGTGACTTGGTACACCGCGCCACGGTGTATCTACCGCAACATAGCCCACCCCTAGGGTCAGCGCTACGCACGGCCGCCAACACATATCCTACAAACACCAGAAACTAGTTGCAACTCCTGGACTGAGGCGTGAGGGGTCAGTAAGTCGAGCGGGGTCATATTTCAGGGCCCAATGTGTGGTAGTAGCTGAATCTTAATTCACGCATACAGAACTCAGTTCTTAGGGACGGCTTCAATGAAACAACCCACCATGTACTCCTACATGGCCTCTCATCGATACCTTTACCAAAACATGTTCAACACATCCCATATATTACTGACACAAGCATTTCACTCTAGCCCATCACCCAGATGAACCAGACCTGACACAACTCTAAGCATAGCAGGCATAGCAAGGTAGGAATCACAAAACATGGCTCAATCAACTCCTACACATGCTAGTGGGTTTCATCTAGTTACTGTGGCAATGACAGGTCATGCAGAGGAAAGGGTTCAACTACCGTAGCACACAGCAGTTTGAATCGTGTTGTCTTAATGCAGTAAACAAGAGCAGGAGCGAGAACATGGGTTGTATCGGAATGATCAATGGTTGCTTGCCTGATGGAGTGGTAACGGGATACTGCCCTTCAGTTGGATACTCGTGAATATCCTCGGAGGCAGAACCTACCACGAAGAACACAACCGAGCACAATCAACACATGACGATATGCAACAAGATGATGCATGCTATGACATGGCAATATGGATGTGTCTTGAGCTAATGCAACTAGCTATGATTTAAATGAAGTTGGTTTGAGTACAAGATTCAAATTCCAACCCCATATATGATTATTTAAATGCCCTTTATTTGTTTTGTCCAAAACAGAGGACAAACATTGTTCAAACATGCATGAAAATGGTACAGATGGATTCCTTGAATTTTTCTGATAATTTTTCATATATAATTTGTCTCATTTGGAGTTATGGTTGAATTTCTATGAATTTTTGAAGTTTAGGCAATTTTCTGGAATTTTCTATATAAAATTAAATCCAGAAAAGGAGTTATTGCGTCAGCATGACATCACCCTGATGTCAGCAGGTCAACTAGGCGCCTCCAGGTCAAACCTGACCAGTGGGGTCCACTGGTCAGTAACACAATCAACTAACTAAGTTAGTTAACCCTAACTAACTTAGTTAGCCGGGCGGGGCCCGCATGTCAGTGGCTCACTGATTAGCTAATTTTATTAACACTAATTAACTAACAGTAATTAAGCAGGCGCCTGGGCCCACACGTCAGTGTGTCAGGGGGGAGTCAACCCAGCCGACCCGGGGTCAAAACACGCCGGAGTTGACCCCGGCTCGTCGCCGGCGAGGCCAGAGACGGCGGAGGGGCTCGGAAATCCTCCTCCGGCGACCAAATGGCCAGCGGAGGGCATCTACGCGGAGCTAGGACTCGCCCGCATCCATCTGTGGACACGGCAGGGGCTGAGATGGCCCGAGCTCGCCGGAGGCAAGCTCGCGGCGGTGGCCGGAGTTAGGGGCTGGTGCGGGTTAGCGCTAGGGGGCACGGCAGGTCGAATGGGTGGTTGCGTTAGGCTCCTGGGGACGCGTTGAAGACGGTGGTGCGCTCGGACGCGTGCTTGCACGGCCGTAGCCACGACGGCGTCGAGGCTCATCGGCGGCGAGCTTCGGGTGCTCGCGGGGCAACGGCTACGGGGCGAAATCGACGGCGTGGCTAAGGGGAAAAGGACCGGGAGCTCACAGCGGTGCCGTAGGGGTGGCTAGCGGGCTCGGGGGCGACCTTGATGGCGCGAATCGACGGCGAGGAGCTCGGGCGGCCGAGGTTGAAGAAGAGCTCGAAGTCGAGGATGCAGGGCTTCCGGCGGGGCGTGGTTCGGTGAGGGGGTCGAGGACGACGTTGCGGAGCTCGTGGGCGCAACCGAGGGGCGAGGGGGTGGCTGTGGCCGTGGTGGTTCTCGTCGGCGGCGACGGCCGCGTTCTGTGGAAGAGAGGGGGAGAGCCAGAGGAGGGGATGAGCACGGGGGAGGGGAATGAGAGGGCCAGGGGGTGCGTGGCCGTCTCCGTGGCATTGAGAGGGAGCCCGGGAAGAAGGAGGTGGCGCGCAGGGGGGGAGGTGGCGCGCGCGCGTGCCGGCGAGCGCCGGGCACACGCACGCGTCCTTCTGTCCGAGGAGGGGGGCGACAGGAGGCAGCGGGGTGGGCTGGGCCGCCAGCTGGAGATGGGCCAGGTAAGTGGCCCATGGCCTTTCCCTCTTTATTTTTTTGTGTTTTTCTATTTCTGTTATTCTGTTTTGATTTAGTTTAAATACTAAATCATTTTATAAAATCCTGAAAATATTTATGGACACTTACTGAAATATTTCAGTGGCCCAAAAAATAGTTCCAACATTATTTGAGCATTTGAATTATTTAATAGTATTTAAATGCCCAAATTCAAATATTTATGAATTAAATCAATGCCCCTTTTGTTGACCTAAAATTATATGCACCATTTTTCCCAAGGGTTCTAACCCAAGGCAAAGAGGGTGAACATTTTTGAAGGGCATTTCAGGTTCATTGAATTTATTTTTAGTAAACCCTAGTTGATTTCAGGGGGGGTGCTGGGGGTTCTGCTTTCCCCATTTCAATTTCTGATGAAGGTAAACATGATGCACACTCTAATGCATAATCTAGCTAGGGTGTGACAACTCACCCCCACTCAATAGAATCTCGTCCCGAGATTTAGGATCATCTGGGAAGAAGGCGGGGTACTCGAGTCGAAGACGATCCTCCCTTTCCCAAGTGGCTTCTTCCTTAGAATGGTGTGACCATTGAACCTTGAGAAACTTGATATTATGACGTCGAGTGGTACGCTCGGCTTGATCAAGGATACGAACGGGGTATTCCCGATAAGAAAGGTTATCTTGTAAGTCAAGCGTCTCGTGGTCCACTCCACGGATAGGATCCGCGAAGCAACGCCTGAGTTGCAAAACGTGGAAGACATCGTGAACTCTGGAAAGATGCGGAGGTAGTTCCAATTGGTAGGCAACTTCTCCTCGTTTGGCAAGAATGCGAAAGGGTCCAATGTAACGAGGAGCCAATTTGCCTTTGATACCGAAGCGATGGGTACCCTTTAACGGGGTAACCCGAAGGTAAGCTTTCTCGTCAATTTCAAATGTCATAGGCTTATGCTTACGATCGTATTGACTCTTTTGGCGAGATTGGGCTGTTTTCAATTTCTCACGAATAACGCGAACCTGCTCTTCTGCTTCCTGAATCATATCTGGGCCAAAGAGTTGTCTTTCCCCGGTTTCTGACCAGTTAAGAGGCGTTCGACATTTTCGTCCATAGAGAACTTCGAAGGGAGCCTTGCCCAAACTAGCTTGATAGCTATTGTTATAAGCAAACTCCGCGAATGGAAGGCATTTCTCCCAACTCATTCCGAACGAGATAACAGAAGCTCGGAGCATATCTTCCAAAATTTGATTGACTCGCTCTACTTGACCACTTGATTGAGGATGGAAGGCGGTGCTAAAGGAGAGATGAGTTCCCATAGCATTTTGGAAACTTTCCCAAAATCGAGAGGTGAAGAGACTTCCACGGTCTGAGTTAATTTCCAATGGGACACCATGAAGAGACACTATTCGGGAGATGTATAGGTCAGCTAGCTGGCTAGCGGTGATACTCTCACGAACAGGTAGAAAATGGGCTACTTTGGAAAGACGGTCGATCACGACGAAGATGGCATTATTCCCCCTCTTGGTCCTGGGAAACCCAGTGATGAAATCCGTACTGATTTTGTCCCATTTCCATTCAGGGATAGCCAAAGGTTGAAGGGTGCCAGCAGGCCGTTGATGCTCTGCTTTAACACGACGATAAACGTCGCAATTGGCAATGTATTGAGCGATTTCTCTCTTCATCCTAGTCCACCAAAACCTCTGGCGTAGGTCTTGATACATTTTAGTACTACCGGGATGAATGGTGAGAGGGGATTCATGAGCTTCCTTAAGGATCATCTGGCGTAGATGTTGGTTCTTGGGAACCACCAGGCGATTCTCAAAGAAGACAGCACCTTGTTCATCCATGGAAAAACATTTAGCTACTCCGCTAGCAATGTTTTCCTTAATCCGGAATATGCCCTTATCACGCTTTTGGGCAGCTATGATTTGATCCATAAGGGTAGGTTTCGCCACCAGAGTAGACAAGAATCCTTGAGGAACAATGTGAAGATTAAGCTTGCGAAATTCCTCATGGAGAAGTGGTTGACTTTGTTGTAACAACAGGTTGTTACAGTAGGACTTACGACTTAGCGCATCGGCCATGACATTGGCTTTGCCAGGGGTGTAAGTTATTCCTAAGTCGTAATCCGAGATCAGCTCGACCCAACGTCTTTGCCTGAGATTCAAATCTGGTTGGGTGAAGATATATTTCAAGCTTTGGTGATCGGTGAAGATCTCGCAACGATTACCGAGAAGGTAATGTTGCCAGGTTTTGAGTGCATGGACTACAGCTGCAAGCTCTAGATCATGTGTGGGATAATTTTCCTCATGTGGGTGTAATTGCCGTGAAGCATAGGCAATTACCTGACGATCTTGCATGAGTATGCAACCTAGTCCTTGTCGCGAGGCGTCGCAATAGATAATAAAGTTCTTGGAGAAATCTGGTGGTACCAGTACGGGAGCAGATGTCAGGCGTCTTTTCAGTTCCTGAAAACTGAACTCGCACTGTGGAGTCCACTCGAACCTTTTATCTTTCTTGAGGAGTTCAGTTAGAGGTTTAGCAACCTTGGAGAAATTCTCGACGAAGCGGCGGCAATAGCTCGCTAGGCCAAGGAAACTCCGAACTTGCTTGACCGTTTCAGGTGGAGTCCAATCAAGGACGGCTTGAACTCGCTCGGGATTGACAGCAATACCCTTACCAGAGATTACATGGCCTAGATAGGTCACTTCTGGCAACCAAAATTCACACTTGGAGAATTTGGCATAAAGGCGATGCTCTCGAAGTTTCATCAATACCAGCCTTAGATGTTCGGCATGTTCCTCTTCATTCTTGGAGTAGATGAGTATGTCATCGAGGTATACTACGACGAATTTGTCCAAGTACTCCATGAAAACCGAGTTCATTAACCGGGAGAAAGTGGCCGGGGCATTGGTTAAACCGAAGGACATGACGGTGTACTCGTATTGGCCATAACGAGTAACAAAGGCCGTTTTGGGAATGTCCCCGTTTCTGATTTTGATTTGATGGTAGCCCAGCCTCAAATCCATCTTGGAGAAGACTGAGGATCCAGCGAGCTGATCATACAGGTCGTTGATCCTGGGAAGCGGGTATTTGTTCTTGATGGTGACCAGATTGACAGGTCGGTAATCCACAACCATTCAATCCGTTCCATCCTTCTTCTTGACGAAGAGGACGGGGCAAGCCCAAGGAGAGGAGCTAGGATGGATGAACCCTTTGTTCAAGGACTCATCGAGTTGGTTCTTAAGCTCGGCTAGTTCTAAGGGTGCCATCTTGTAGGGTCTTCTAGCAATTGGAACGGTTCCCGGAACAAGGTCTATCACAAACTCGACATCCCGGTCAGGTGGAACACCTGGCAGTTCTTCCGGAAACACATCCGGGAAGTCTCGGACTACCGGAACGTCCTCAAGGTCTGGAAGAGGGTTGGCATTGAGAGAGTAAAGTTGGCGCTTGGCCACTCGAGTTAAGACATTAACTGTCTTGCCCGAGGGATGAGTAAGTTGAACGGTTCTAGTGGCACAATCGATCTTGGCATAATGAGCCGACATCCAGTCCATACCCAAGATGATGTTTATGTCGGAGGACTTGAGAGCTATTAAAGATGCAAGGAAAACAAGCCTATCGACAAGAATTTCGTTCCCATGGCTTACCCTAGAAGTTTGCCATTTGGAACCCGGAGTTTGAATTACCATGGAAGTGGGCATGTCACAGAATGTCGTGTTATGCAACCGAGCATAATTCTCGGATATGAATGAATGAGATGCTCCAGTATCGAAAAGAACAGATGCCGGATGGCAGTTAACAAGGAGCGTACCAAGGACGACGTTGGGATCCTCATGAGCCTCTTCGGCTGAAACATAGTTGACATGACCACGTGTAGTAGTGGCCGGCTTGGCGTAGAAAGTCTTTCCCGCGGGCTTACCACGGCCAACGGACTTTCCAGCTTGATTGGGGTTGTTCTGGGGACACTCTCGACTATAGTGACCCGGTTCTCCACACTTGAAGCATGTTACCACAGTGGGGCGTGGAGCAATATTAGCAGCGGGCCACCATAGGGCTTGGGCGGTGCAAATTGCTGGTTGGGACGAGGCGCCTCAAAGGATGGCCTCGGGGTGAATCTGGGTGGCAGTGCGGTGCTTGGAATCCACACCCGGCGCTTCTGAGCTCCAGAGCCGGATGAAGACCCAAAATCACGAGAGTGCTTGCGTGAAGCGTCATAATCAGTCTGGCCTGTCTCAGCACTGATAGCTTTATTGACCAGCTTCTGGAAGGATGTGCACTCGTGCAGACGGAGATCGCGGCGAAGCTCAGGGCTAAGTCCCTTGCGGAACCTTGCCTGCTTCTTGGTGTCAGTAGAAACCTCTTCAGGAGCATAGCGTGCCAGGTTCCCAAATTCTCGGCTATATGCATCCAAAGTCAGCCTTCCTTGGGTGAAGTTGTAGAACTCCTCCCTCTTGCGATCCATGAGACCTTCCGGAATGTGATGCTCACGGAAAGCCTCGCTGAACTCAGCCCAGGTAGTGATTTGGCCGACCGGGCGCATAGCTTCGTAGTTTTCCCACCAATGGCTAGCGGGGCCCTCGAGATGATAAGCAGCATAGGTAACCTTGTCGGCTTCGGCTACGTTGGCAGAACGTAGCTTGTGGGTGATGCTGCGAAGCCAATCATCCGCGTCGAGGGGCTCGACGGAATGGTTAAACTTTGGTGGGTACAGCTTGATAAAGTCGTTGATTGACACCAGGTCCTTTCGTGGGTGGCGTGCAGTGTTCTGCTCAATCCGCTCCAACAGGCGGTTGGTCTCACGCTTGTTCCTTTCCGCCTCCAGCATCACTTCGGCCAGCGAAGGCGGGTGAGGCAAATTTTCACCTCTAGTTTCATTGGCTTCCCCCTGCTCCGGGGCAGCAGGGTTGCCGCGGGTGTTGACCATCCTAGGAGGAAAACAAGACAACGGTTTAGACAAGGATGGCTCAAACTTAACAGGGAAGTGCAAAATGTAAAGGATAACACGGAATGCAGAGATGGTCATTCGTATGCCATGGTAATATAAAACTGCCATATATACACCAACAGTCATACTCGTCATACATAGTTTAGTACAAGCCCATGATACAGTACAACTATGAAGGTAGACGTTACATCTCATCGGAGGCATTCTAAGTCCCTATACATTATTTGTCTACACCTCCGGAATCGATTACACACCAAGTCGTATTCCACAAGTCACACAGGACAGTGGGGATACAACTACTACAATACTAGTGGTACTACTACTAACTCAGATAGCTCCGTAGTAGTCTTCATAGAAGTCACCTCCATAGCCTGGAAGTTCAACGTGATCATCCGGAAACAGACGGTCCTGAGGAGCCTGTGGACCATAGGGGCTAGGATGAGGTCTTGGACCAACAAACGGTGGCCTGCGGGGACCAAGGGGTGGGGTGATGCCTCCCACATCACGCCAATCCACCATGTCTAGCAGAGCTGCTCTCACAGGATACAAATCCCTGGTATCCATACATCCAGCTTGCACCGCGGGTGCAAACCAAGTCAATGTGGCCCAACGATCAGCACGGGTATTAAAGAGCTCCAGCCTCAAGGCCCGATTCTCTCGGTCCTTATCTTCGAGCATCTCAGCGGTGGTACGAGTTAATGAGTCCTCCTGAGTGGAGTCAGCATAGATAGCCTGAAGATACCCCTGCGCTCCCGGAAGTGAAGCTGGCATGTAACGGAAGTCAGTGTTCCGAAGCAGGCCAGTCCGGACTCGCAAGATGGTCATCATGGAATAGGCAGCATCCTGCACAGCCATCTCAATGGTAACTCCGAGTCCATAGGAACAGTGAAGGGGCTCGGTAGATCCAGGATAGGAAGGAAATATCCTGACGGTGCAGAAATACTGGCTTTGATTAAAGTCGCGGAACTGCTCTTCAACAGTGTATTCGGGATACCAGCGGTATCCTGTCTCGATCATGACCCGGACCAACATAGCAGTATGACCGGGCACGTCGAGGCACCTAGTCAGGCGAACCACTTGATTTTGAGAATGGTTGGCCATCTGAAAGCACAACCACAAGACAAAGACATCAGAATTCCTAGGGAAAATTGGGCAGCATAACGGCTGTAAATGCTCAGAAAAAGATTTGAGACATCCACAACAGTTCACAACACCGCTCAACAGCATCATATCAAGGTTCTGATTCAAACAGCAACGTACTAAAATAGTAGAAACTGGACTGGAACTCGTAGCAATAATCCTATGAACTACTACGGATTAGTAACACGTGAACCTGATAGAAGAAGAGAGCCTAGTCCTTAACCCACGTTGAATGAGAACAGAATGACTCAGATCAGAAGCATAGGGTAAAGGAGTAAAAGAACCTTACGTTCCCTCCCACAATCAATTCCCTTACATATAACTAAAGCATTTCTAGACTCGACATCGACCAGTTTGGCTGAACGAACCTACAGGCAGTCCGGCTCTGATGCCAACGCTGTCAGGACCCCGATTCCAGGCCACATCGATCTAGCCGGTAACACCTCATATCACTTTGCGGCCTCACACACGGTATCCCAAGGGTGTCGCCTTACCATGGCCCGGGACCGTTTGCGCCTTTTGGCTCGCGTATATGACAATGTCGCTAGCATCCATATGACCGAGAACCCGGGCCGACATGGCTAGTCGTGAACCCAAAGCGGCACAGACCTATGGAGACAGGCATACATGAATCACATCGAACATGTCGGTCATCAACGAGTGATTCCGGGCTGTAGCACTGGGCTAACAGGACTCCGGGGATCCCAGGCTGTAGCAGGCTAGACAGGACTCCGGAGATCACCGCGTGACATTTCCCCGAAGGGACAGACATAGGGACGAAGTGAAACACATGCCGGCCAGTCAAGTGTCCTGAACAGTAGTGCTGGGCTAGCAGGACTCCGGTGAACCGGGCTGTAGCGGACTACTATGGCTCGAGGAGCACTAGACTACATTTCCCCATAAGAAAGGCTGCGAAGGACAAACAACTAGATTGTCGGATCCCACTCATACCAAGCATTTCAAACATACACACAATATGCCCGATATGAGTACATACAACATGGCATCACAACAAAACTCTACAACTCAAGTACTTTATTTAAAGGCTCTAGGGAGCCATACATAACATATCCATATAGGTAGGGGTCACATGACCCGACACTCAAGTCATACAGTCATACAAGCACATGCGGAAGCAACTAGTCTGAGTACAGACTCTAGAAAGAAAGAAGGCTCCTCGAAGCCTGTCTATCTACATAGGGCCCTCCATGGCCTGGATCACCACCTGGGTGGCTAGTCACTCGTCAACGTCAAGGTCTACGTAAAACCCATCGGAGGGGGCAGTGTTGTCGTCTGAAAACAATAAATAAGCAAACATGAGTACAAAGGTACTCAGCAAGTCTTACATCAGAACCTACTATACATGCTCATTCTCAAGAAGGTGGTGGGGTTTATGCAGCAAGCCAGCTTTGACTCTTGGCTAAGCTATCCTACGGAATCTTTTAGCAAAATAGTTTTCGCACACGAGTCCACTACTCACCATCACAATACTCCACCGTGGATCCTCCCTCGTATCCTGCGAGGGGGCCATCCTCGGTACTCACACTTATCTTGAGTCTTTTAGTAGTATCCATTAACTTGTCTATGAACTGTATATGCAATCAAGTAGTCCTTTACCGCGGACACGGCTATTCGAATAGTTTTATACCCTGCAGGGGTGTACTTCGTCACACATGTTTCCACCACTTAGCATCTGCACACGAAATGTGCTCGGCAGACTTCAAGCGAAAACCGACGTGGGTGTAGACCATGACCTGACTAACCTCACAAGTCTCTAGTCCAGGGTCATCGCCTATTCAGGTTCCATCCGCAAGGAAATCCGGCCGGGGTGTCCTCAACGGCCCCGAACAATGTGAACAGGGTTCCCAAGACACCAAACGGGTGACTCGGTACACCGTGCCACGGTGTATCTACCGCAACATAGCCCACCCCTAGGGTCAGCGCTACGCACGGCCGCCAACACATATCCTACAAACACCAGAAACTAGTTGCAACTCCTGGACTGAGGCGTGAGGGGTCAGTAAGTCGAGCGGGGTCATATTTCAGGGCCCAATGTGTGGTAGTAGCTGAATCTTAATTCACGCATACAGAACTCAGTTCTTAGGGACGGCTTCAATGAAACAACCCACCATGTACTCCTACATGGCCTCTCATCGATACCTTTACCAAAACATGTTCAACACATCCCATATATTACTGACACAAGCATTTCACTCTAGCCCATCACCCAGATGAACCAGACCTGACACAACTCTAAGCATAGCAGGCATAGCAAGGTAGGAATCACAAAACATGGCTCAATCAACTCCTACACATGCTAGTGGGTTTCATCTAGTTACTGTGGCAATGACAGGTCATGCAGAGGAAAGGGTTCAACTACCGTAGCACACAGCAGTTTGAATCGTGTTGTCTTAATGCAGTAAACAAGAGCAGGAGCGAGAACATGGGTTGTATCGGAATGATCAATGGTTGCTTGCCTGATGGAGTGGTAACGGGATACTGCCCTTCAGTTGGATACTCGTGAATATCCTCGGAGGCAGAACCTACCACGAAGAACACAACCGAGCACAATCAACACATGACGATATGCAACAAGATGATGCATGCTATGACATGGCAATATGGATGTGTCTTGAGCTAATGCAACTAGCTATGATTTAAATGAAGTTGGTTTGAGTACAAGATTCAAATTCCAACCCCATATATGATTATTTAAATGCCCTTTATTTGTTTTGTCCAAAACAGAGGACAAACATTGTTCAAACATGCATGAAAATGGTACAGATGGATTCCTTGAATTTTTCTGATAATTTTTCATATATAATTTGTCTCATTTGGAGTTATGGTTGAATTTCTATGAATTTTTGAAGTTTAGGCAATTTTCTGGAATTTTCTATATAAAATTAAATCCAGAAAAGGAGTTATTGCGTCAGCATGACATCACCCTGATGTCAGCAGGTCAACTAGGCGCCTCCAGGTCAAACCTGACCAGTGGGGTCCACTGGTCAGTGACACAATCAACTAACTAAGTTAGTTAACCCTAACTAACTTAGTTAGCCGGGCGGGGCCCCCATGTCAGTGGCTCACTGATTAGCTAATTTTATTAACACTAATTAACTAACAGTAATTAAGCAGGCGCCTGGGCCCACACGTCAGTGAGTCAGGGGGGAGTCAACCCAGCCGACCCGGGGTCAAAACACGCCGGAGTTGACCCCGGCTCGTCGCCGGCGAGGCCAGAGATGGCGGAGGGGCTCGGAAATCCTCCTCCGGCGACCAAATGGCCAGCGGAGGGCATCTACGCGGAGCTAGGACTCGCCCGCATCCATCTGTGGACACGGCAGGGGCTGAGATGGCCCGAGCTCGCCGGAGGCAAGCTCGCGGCGGTGGCCGGAGTTAGGGGCTGGTGCGGGTTAGCGCTAGGGGGCACGGCGGGTCGAATGGGTGGTTGCGTTAGGCTCCTGGGGACGCGTTGAAGACGGTGGTGCGCTCGGACACGTGCTTGCACGGCCGTAGCCACGACGGCGTCGAGGCTCATCGGCGGCGAGCTTCGGGTGCTCGCGGGGCAACGGCTACGGGGCGAAATCGATGGCGTGGCTAAGGGGAAAAGGACCGGGAGCTCACAGCGGTGCCGTAGGGGTGGCTAGCGGGCTCGGGGGCGACCTTGATGGCGCGAATCGACGGCGAGGAGCTCGGGCGGCCGAGGTTGAAGAAGAGCTCGAAGTCGATGATGCAGGGCTTCCGGCGGGGCGTGGTTCGGTGAGGGGGTCGAGGACGACGTTGCGGAGCTCGTGGGCGCAACCGAGGGGCGAGGGGGTGGCTGTGGCCGTGGTGATTCTCGTCGGCGGCGACGGCCGCATTCTGTGGAAGAGAGGGGGAGAGCCAGAGGAGGGGATGAGCACGGGGGAGGGGAATGAGAGGGCCTGGGGGTGCGTGGCCGTCTCCGTGGCATTGAGAGGGAGCCCGGGAAGCAGGAGGTGGCGCGCAGGGGGGGAGGTGGCGCGCGCGCGTGCCGGCGAGCGCCGGGCACACGCCCGCGTCCTTCTGTCCGAGGAGGGGGACGACAGGAGGCAGCGGGGTGGGCTGGGCCGCCAGCTGGAGATGGGCCAGGTAAGTGGCCCATGGCCTTTCCCTCTTTATTTTTTTGTGTTTTTCTATTTCTGTTATTCTGTTTTGATTTAGTTTAAATACTAAATCATTTTATAAAATCCTGAAAATATTTATGGACACTTACTGAAATATTTCAGTGGCCCAAAAAATAGTTCCAACATTATTTGAGCATTTGAATTATTTAATAGTATTTAAATGCCCAAATTCAAATATTTATGAATTAAATCAATGCCCCTTTTGTTGACCTAAAATTATATGCACCATTTTTCCCAAGGGTTCTAACCCAAGGCAAAGAGGGTGAACATTTTTGAAGGGCATTTCAGGTTCATTGAATTTATTTTTAGTAAACCCTAGTTGATTTCAGGGGGGGTGCTGGGGGTTCTGCTTTCCTCATTTCAATTTCTGATGAAGGTAAACATGATGCACACTCTAATGCATAATCTAGCTAGGGTGTGACATCATGAGAATAATTTTAATTTTTTTACCAGAGAGTGATAAAATACTGATTCCAACTGCAGTAGATCAATATACAAATTATTTAGGACGTCCTAATTTCTCAGGATTTTTGGAGTTAGAGAAGTATTCTAAACCTACAGATTACTACAGACTATTATGTTTTGATAGATTCTGTTTTTCATGTGTTGTTTGCTTATTTTGATGAATCTATGGCTAGTATGGGGTATGAACCATAGAGAAGTTTGAATAAATTAGGTTTAACACCAAAATAAATAAAGAATGATTTTATTACAGTACCTTAAGGTGGTGATTTGTTTTCTTATACTAACAGAGCTCATGAGATTTTCTATTAAGTTTTGTGTTGTTAAGTTTTTGGGTAAAGATTTGATGGATTTCAGAACAAGGAGTGGCAAGAGCCTAAGCTTGGGGATGCCCAAGGCACCCCAAGGTAAAATTCAAGGACAACCAAAAGCCTAAACTTGGGGATGCCCCGGAAGGCATCCCCTCTTTCGTCTTCATCTATCGGTAACTTTACTTGAGGCTATATTTTTATTCACCACATGATATGTGTTTTTCCTGGAGCGTCTTGTATGATTTGAGTCTTTGATTTTAGTTTAACACAATCATCCTTGATGTACACACCTTTTGGGAGAGACACACATGAATCGGAATTTATTAGAATACTCTATGTGCTTCACTTATATCTTTTGAGCTAGATAATTTTGCTCTAGTGCTTTACTTATATCTTTTTAGAGCACGGTGGTGGTTTTATTTTATAGAAATTATTGATCTCTCATGCTTCACTTGTATTATTTTATTTTGAGAGTCTTTTAGAACATCATGGTAATTTGCTTCGACTATAAAATTAGTCCTAATATGATAGACATCCAGGACGGGTATAATAAAAACTTTCATATAGAGTGCATTAAATGTCATCAAAGAAGCTTGATACTTGATAGTTGTTTTGAGATATAAAGATGGTAATATTGGAGTTGTGCTAGTTGAGTAATTGTGGAATTGAGAAATACTTATGTTGAAGTTGAGAAATACTTATGGGGTGTTCTTTGATTGCTTTCCTTATGAGTGGTGGTCGGGGACGAGCGATGGTCTTTTCCTACTGTGACGCCCGGGTAATTAAGCTACAGTAACCTTTGCTAATGATGCCATGTGACCTCGATTACTGTTGCTAACTTCGCGTTAGTTCGAAACCGATTCAAATTCAAATTCAAAATAGAGGCAAACATCAAAAGTTTTGCAAATATTAAAACAAAAATGTTCAAAGTGTTGCAAACAATCCTTGAATAATTATCATAGTGGACCAACATTTTATAAGGTGTTTAATTGCCCCAATTTAAATGCCTTTTTAAAACTGTATAAATTACAAACTATTTTAATTTGATGCCAAACTTAATGTGGCAGTAGCTTGATTTATAATTCAATTTTAGGTGCAAGTTTCTTATTTTATGAAACTATTTTTGCTTTAGAAAAATAAAACAAAACTGAAACTAAATAAAGAGAAAAACAAAGTAAAATTGTAAAAGGAAAAAAAGGGACCCACCCCCCCCCCCCCCCCCCCCCCGCGCGCGCTGGGCCTCAGCCCAGCTGGCCATCCAACCAGGCCGGCCCACCCCACTCCCCCTCGGTCCAACCCACCGACACCCCCACTCCCCCGAAATATCTCCCCCTCTCTCCCCCGATTGGATCGGGATCGGAGGAGGAGGCCGCCGCTCGCCGCGCCAGGACGTCGACGCCCGAGACCCACCTCGACGGCCCGCGCCTCCTCCCTGCCGGCCTGCTTCCCCTCCGCCACGTCGTCCCCGACCTTCCCCCCCCCCCCTCCCCCGAGCACCATTGCCCCGTCCCTACTCCTCGCCGTGAGCCCCAACTCTCCTCTCCTCCCCTGCTCGCCCGCGCGCTCGTGCTCGCGCTCATGGCCACAGCCACGTCCCCCGCGCGCACGTCACCCGCTCCGGCGCCCGTCGCACACCCTCCCCCGCTCACTGCGTCGCGCGCCCGCGAACCCCTGTTGTTGCTCCCTCGCGCGGCCTATGCTAGAGCCTCGCTCACCGCCGTGCGAACCGCCCCTAACCTCGCCCATCGGCCACCGCGGCTAATGCCCGGCTCCCCTTGTCCCTGCCCGTGGCCGCCTTGGCCGCGGCCAGCCGCCGCTCGGCCCGCTGCTTCCCCTCGCCCCCCCTTCGCGTCTGCCCCGCTGCTTGCTGTCCCGCTCACGCGCGCGCTCGCCAAGCACGCGCCTCGCCCGCGCTCGCGCTGCCTCCCGCTCACTGGCACGCCCCCGCACTCGCCCATGCCGCGCCGCACACCATGGCTGGAGCTGCTCCTCCCATGCTCCGCTCTGCTACTCCGCCGTGATGCACGCTGCCGTCACACCGTCGCCTCGCCCCCCTTGCTAGCCTGTACGCATTCGCGCCTGCCGCTGCCGCGGCCACCGCGTGTCTCCCCGTTCGCGCCTTGCTCACCCCGCTCCAGCGACGCCCACTGGCCCCGTCGCCATCCCTGCCTGCTCGGCCCTGCCGCTCACCGACGCTGGCCGGCCCTCCCCAGACCTCGCCGGCCCCCGCCCCGGACTGCCATGCATGTCGCCGCCCCGCGTGCCCCTGGGCGTGCACCCGCTCGGGCTGTGCCCAGCGCTGGCACCCGCGGCTCCTGTTCGGGCGGCGCCCGCAGCACCCGAACCCACTATGGCCCTAGGGCCAACGACAAGTGGGGCCCTGCCCCCAGAACGTTTAAAAAAATAAAAATATATAAATAATAAATAAAATTGATAATTAATTAATTAAAGCATTAGTTAACTAAATTAATTTTGATTAATTAAACTAATCAATTAACAAAACTAATTAAACTGTTAGTTAATTAATTAATTAGTCAATGACAGTGGGGCCCACCCCTAATTAATTCTAATTATGTTAATTAAAATTTGGATAATAAAAATGTGTCACTGACCAGTGGGACCCACTGGTCAGGTTGACCAGTCAACCCTGTTGACTGCTGATGTCATGATGACATCAGCAAACACTGTTCTGGATAATGTTGAATTAAATTAATTAAATAAATTCTAAAATTAATTTAAATCTTTTAAAATTAATATAAAATAAACCGTAGCTCGAATGGAAAAACTTTGTACATGAAAGTTGCTCAAAACGACGAGACAAATCCGGATACGTAGTCCATTCGTCTGGCACGCATCCCTAGCATAGTGAACACGCAACTTCCCCTCTCCGGTTCATCTGTCCGAAAACGCGAAACACCGGGGATATTTTCCCGGATGTTTCCCCCCTTCACCGGTACCATCTCATACCACGTTAGGGCACCCCTAGCACCGCTACTTGTCATGTCATGCATCGCTATGCATCTGTTTGCTTAAACCTTATTGTTTCTCCGCCCCTCTTCTCTCGCTAGACACCGAGACCGACACCACTGCTACCCAGTACGACTATGGTGTTGATGACCCCTCTCTCTTGCCAGAGCAACCAGGCAAGCCCCCCCCCCTTGATCACCAGATATCGCCTACTCTTCTCTGTACTACTGGCATTAGAGCAGTGTAGCATGTTACTGCTTTCCGTTAAACCTATTCTGATGCATAGCCTGTCATTGTTGCTACAATTGTTGATACCTTACCTGCAATCCTAAATGCTTAGTATAGGATGCTGGATTATCATCAGTGGCCCTGCATTCTTGTTAGTCTGCCATGATATACTATCGGGCCGTGATCACGTCGGGTGTTGATCACTGGTAAATACATACATATATACATACTATACATGTGGTGACTAAAGATGGGTCGGCTCGTTGAGTACCCGCAAGTGATTCTGATGTGGGGGCTGAAGGGGCAGGTGGCTCCATCCAGGTAGTGGTGGGCCTGAGTTCCCGACGGCCCTCGACTGTTACTTTAAGGCGGAGCGACAGGGCAGGTTGAGACCACCTAGGAGAGAGGTGGGTCTGGCCTTGGTCGGCGTCCGCGGTTATTTCAAAATAACACGCTTAACGAGATCTTGGTATTTGATCTGAGTCTGGCCACTGGCCTATACACACTAACCAATTACGTGGGAACAGTTATGGGCACTCGACGTCATGGTATCAGCCAAAGCCTCCGTGACGTCAGCGACTGAGCGACGCGCGCCGGGTTGGACCGCGTAACGCAACTTCCTTTGTAATGGAGGTTGCTAGGTCTGCTCTGCGGCCGCCCTTGCAACATGCAGGTGTGCAATGGGCGATGGGCCCAGACCCCTGCGCGCATAGGAGTTAGACCGGCGTGCTGACCTCTCTGTTGTGCCAAGGTAGGGTTGCGATGTGTTGATCTTCCGAGGCCGGGCATGACCTAGAAAAGTGTGTCCGGACAAAGGGGATCGAGCGTGTTGGGAAATGTGGTGCACCCCTGCAGGGAAGTTTATCTATTGAATAGC
The DNA here is from genome assembly GCA_034509565.1 of Triticum monococcum. Taxonomy (NCBI): domain Eukaryota; kingdom Viridiplantae; phylum Streptophyta; class Magnoliopsida; order Poales; family Poaceae; genus Triticum; species Triticum monococcum. Next base: position 148,490,565 of record CM067845.1, read on the forward strand.
CGTGATCTTCGGTAACAGGACGACTTGGAGTTGTACCTTGACCTTATGACAACTAGAACCGGATACTTAATAAAACACACCCTTCCAAGTGCCAGATACAACCGGTGATCGCTCTCTCACGGGGCGACGAGGGGAGGATCATGGGTTAGGTTTATGCTATGCGATGTTACTTGGTGAACTTACCATCTACTCTCTTCTACATGCTGCAAGATGGAGGTGGCCAGAAGCGTAGTCTTCAATAGTACTAGCTATCCCCCCTTATTCCGGCATTCTGCAGTTCAGTCCACATATGATACCCTTATTCCATTTGATACCATTGCATACATATGTAGTGTAGCTCCTTGCTTGTGAGTACTTTGGATGAGTACTCACGGTTGCTTTGCTCCCTCTTTTCCCCCTTTCTATACCCGATTGTTGCGACCAGACGATGGAGCCCAGGAGCCAGACGCCACTGTCGATGACGACTACTACTACTCGGGAGGTGCCTACTACTATGTGCAGCCCGCTGACGACGACCAGGAGTAGTTTAGGAGGATCCCATGCAGGAGGCCCACGCCTCTTTCAATCTGTATCCCAGTTTGTGCTAGCCTTCTTAAGGCAAACTTGTTTAACTTATGTCTGTACTCAGATATTGTTGCTTCTGCTGACCCGTCTATGATCGAGCTCTTGTATTCGAGCCCTCGAGGCCCCTGGCTTGTAATATGATGCTTGTATGACTTATTTTATTTGTAGAGTTGTGTTGTGATATCTTCCCGTGAGTCCTTGATCTTGATCGTACACGTTTGCGTGTATGATTAGTGTACAATTGAATCAAGGGCGTCACAAGTTGGTATTAGAGCCGACTGCCTGTAGGAATCCCCCTTCCACACTCCTTGGCCGAAGATGAGTCTAGACATTATAAAACTTTTTACTAACATGGTTGTGTGCCTTACGGGCCCACATCGCCATTTGGGTGGTATTAGGATCTTTTACTCCTCGATCTTTACTCTGGGACTCTGAACTCTATTCTACTCGGGTTAAACGAATTTGCTAACTCTAACTCTAGGTTCTCGTAATTACTTCCTTCCGAAGAGCCCCCTTATTACAGATGATCGCCTGCTGCACCAATAGATTCAGAAGTTACTCTCCGATGTTATCCCGAGAGCTTGTGCTCATTGTTTTTTCAATTCCCTTCCACCGTCAAACCCTATGGATAACTACATGCACTTGCCATTCATACAATAATTCCCCGTTGATCTTGTTATTACAAGATACCCCGAATTTCTCTCTATTGTTCCGAGAATACTTGTGCCTACTGCCTTGCAGTTCCTTGCCACCTCAATACCCCTACGGGTAATTCCTCACACTTACCAAGTATCGCTCATCCTCAGTTGTTCATGTGTTTCACTAAGGTCTTCAAAATACTATTCGATCTTTCAAAAATCCTTAGCACCTTATTGCTCTTGAAATTCTTGCTTGCTTGCATTATGGTTAAACCCATAGGTATATTAATCTTATTGGCAGCCCTTGTCACTATGATTTTGAGTCCATTGATTCAATATGTTGCGAATGCTCGCAATACTCAATCAGATCCTAGAAATTATCCTTTCGGCTCAGGCATCATTTTAAGGATGAACTAGATTTCGACCAATCAAATTGCCATCGATTGTACCCCTAAGGCTACTCAACTTATCCATCCCTAATCAGAGCATTGCGTCTGATCCCTTGTCTTGGAATTCATAATTCCTTTGCATTTGAGCTTTGAGTTAGCCAGTTGTTTCTATAATATGACCTCCTTGCATTCTTTCTTCCTCTGGTTGAGTACCGATGCTCACATCAGATCCCTTGTGGACCACCAGAACCTTTGTCGGATTTTACCCGACCATGTCCTTCATATTGAATAACCTTGTGAGCCTTTCCATGGGTAAATAATGCCTTTGGTAAATTGTATTCTCTGCTTTGTGAACCATGCTCTACTTTCGAGCTTATATTATTTACTCTGAAGTTTGTGGTATATGTTCCTAAGATGCCCTGATGGGTTGAACCTATACCTTCCCTAATCCGTGTGAACCCGAAAGATTTCACGGGTCATACTTATCTGGTATTGCACCAGGTAAAAATTTCAACAACTATTGTCATTTTTGAAATCCGAGAGGTGAATGAAAGGTTATGCGTTGAACAAGTGGGAGTCAACCTTGAACCCTGTGTTCATGCCCACGAAAATGATGTATACCTTATCATGGAAGCTTCTCTTAAAATAATTATCCCCTTGTTATAAGTTCATATTGTATCTGTGGACGTGGTTCCGACCATGTTTCTCCTTGATTCCATTTCTCGTGCAAGTTTGAGCACTTGTCTTCTACAGAGCATTACCCTAGTCCAACCTCTACTTTGATCTGTCGTCGAGTATTACCCCCCTTGGTATCTCGAGATTATCATGGAACTGCATACTTATTATGAGTTCTTCATCAAGTGCTACATTCTCACTGATTCCAATTTTTCACGGGCTCTGAGTTATTAAACACTAAAAGACACCGATAACTGACTCAAGTCCGCACCGCGATTAAACAAATCTTGGTAACCTTCATTACTTACGAGTTTGTACCTGATCACGTCCTTCCTACCCTATTTGGCTGTATCATTATTGTGATGATTTTAACTGTGCTACATGGTCCTTATTTCTGGAGCACAACTTTCGACGATGAGCTAGCTTACATCGACCTTCCTCATCATACCATTTCTCCTTAAACAACGAGCTTGGTTTAGAGTTTGTGTCATACCCTTGGTTTCAGTAACCTTTCGCTTCATCATTCCTTTGGCTTGATGTCATCGCCAGCCTATTACATCTTCATGAAATCTCTCAACAATTGTGTCATGATCATCATCGACATTTTGAGCTCTTCCAGGATGTCAATTGAGTTCATGATGAGAAATACCATACTTGCCCTCGATGATCTGTATTATCATCGACCACTTTATTGACTTCCCTCCAACACAAACTTGTTCGTGATTTGTGCTATACCTTGAGATCCTTGCTATCCGGCAATTATTCTTCTTTACCCTGGAGTATTACTATCTTATATGTCAAGAATGTCATGAGAATTTCACCACCTCTTATGAATTCTTGGTACAAGTGATACTTCTTGCCATTTACGTTCATTCCTTGGTCCCCATGTTGTTTCTAACCGGAAAACTGACAATTGAACTTGAGGGTGAATTCAAAACTTCTAGCAACCCTATTGCTTTGAAGTGAATGATCGATAGTTTCATTCTAATTCTTTTGTTCATTAAGTCACCATTCTAACATTGATTATGCAACCTAAGACCGTATTTCGGGTGCACCTTCTACCAATGTTTAATTGTGTATGTTTTCCTCGAGCATACCTCATTGTATCATTTGATCTGACAAATGTTATCTCCTTGTTCACATAATTGTGGAAATCCATCTTTTAGTAAAACTCGACGAATTGTCGCTGAGTCCATCAGCCACCTCCTCGTCCTCTCCTTGGTTTTAATGATGAACTCTTGTTTCGGAACTCGCTTCCATAGTACATTTCCCGAGAATCTTACAATGTCATCTCATCAATTGTGTTGCACCTTTTCTTCTCAGGCATCCTAAGTCTGAGGCATCCTGGCACCAATCAAATCTAAATCTCGGTCAGATATGATGATTGGGACATATTTCCAATAGTTATAACATTGGTCTTTATATGACCGGTAAGATGATGTCATGCCTAGCGCACCTGGCCGGAGGCCCTATTGTTATAGTTTCCTTTTCAGCAAGGCTATCCATTCTTCCGTGAGGAAACTATAAGACTTATTCTACAAGTTGTTCCTGATGAATCCTTCGCGTATCCAAAGTCTGACATTTCCTTGAAGACAATGTCAATGCTATCTTGAAGCATGTCTGTGGTACCCCGATCTTCGATAAGAACATTTAAAGCACCATGCTAAAATTTCTTTATCAATTATCCAAACACCGTTGTATGGGTAATGTCATGAAATTCTCTCCCCTGCCTAAGGAGTTTTCTACATTATATCTTGTCATCAATATCATGCTCTGCTTGTCCTTCCGAAGGATATACCCTTGAAATATGTGTTTAAACACATTTTCCTTTCCATTGTTCTGTTTAACTTGATGATCAAATTTTCCTTTCCATTGATTTCTTTGACCTTTCTTGTGATCTATATAATCTAAGCAGTACTAATTCACTGCTTATGTAAACACCTCGATGTACAACTTTGTCAGCAAGACCCTATTACTATTGTTGATGACATTTCCGTAGCCACCGATGGACGAGAACTTTGCATATAGGTCTGCCTCATTTAACGAGTAGGAAAATGGTTCTCTTCATCCCTCGCCCTTGGTACCAACGATGCTGCCAACATAACTGACCGATTATTCTCTGACATGCCTTGCTTGCATGATCGTGCAAGATGTCACCCCTCTTCCTACTATTAACCCACTTGGTGGGCCCATAGCCCACAGTTCCACAGGATCGAAACCTGACTCTCCTGTACACCCCCTGTTCGCAAGGTTGTTCCTTGTGCGTGGCCTCATATATAATTCACGGACCACCTTCCTAGTGATCTATTTTGGTAACACACGCAATACTTATTCTCGTTGCTCTGGACCCCTTTCACACTTTGTTTCAGGCAACGAACGATTTCCTACCTGCTTGAAACTTCCCATGATACCTCCTTACTTTACTCGCGACATCTTCTTAAGTTTCAATTCGAGAGTTACTTTCCGCCACCTTTCCCGATGTTATCGACCAGATAGTCAACCTTGCATAGGTCCGTTCTTCTGGAATACCCACCCTCCATTCTTTCGTAAGTACGATGGCGATCCTGAAGAATGGATGCCGGCTTCATCATGATGACCGAAGCATAGGAATTAAGACATCAATGTTATGGATCGACCTCTTCGAGAAGAGCAACAAAGATCAAGAAGAATCATTAGGATTTCATAACATATTCTTCCCCCTTACTCCCCTCTTACATCTCGGGACAAGATTTCTTGTAGTGGAGGAGAATTGTGACGCTCGGGTAATTAAGCTACAGTAACCTCTGCTAATGATGTCATGTCACTCGATTACTGTTGCGAAGTTCGTGTTAGTTCGAAACCAATTCAAATTCAAATTCAAAATAGAGGCAAACATCAAAAGTTTTTCAAATATTAAAACAAAAATGTTCAAAGTGTTGCAAACGATCCTTGAATAATTATCATAGTGGACCAACATTTTTATATGGTGTTTAATTGCCCCAATGTAATAAATCAATGTCTATCATAATAATTTAAATGCCTTTTTAAAACTGTATAAATTACAAACTATTTTAATTTGATGCCAAACTTAATGTGGGAGTAGCTTGATTTATAATTCAATTTTAGGTGCAAGTTTCTTATTTTATGAAACTATTTTTGCTTTAGAAAAATAAAACAAAACTAAAACTATATAAAAAGAAAAACAAAGTAAAACTGTAAAAGGAAAAAAAAGGGACCCCCCAGCGCTGGGCCTCAGCCCAGCTGGCCATCCAACCAGGCCGGCCCACCCCACTCCCCCTCGGTCCAACCCACCGACACCACCCCACTCCCCCGAAATATCTCCCCCTCTCTCCCCCGATTGGATCGGGATCGGAGGAGGAGGCCGCCGCTCGCCGCGCCAGGACGTCGACGCCTGAGACCCACCTCGCCGGCCCGCGCCTCCTCCTCGCCGGCATGGTTCCCATCCGCCACGTCGTCCCCGACCTTCCCCTCCTCCCCCCCCCCCCCTCCCCCCCCCCTCCCCCCCCCCCGAGCACCATTGCCCCGTCCCTACTCCTCACCGTGAGCCCCGACTCTCCTCTCCTCCCCTGCTCGCCCGCGCGCTCGTGCTCACGCTCACGGCCACGGCCACGTCCCACGCGCGCACGTCACCCGCTCCGGCGCCCGTCACACGCCCTCCCCCGCTCACTGTGTCGCGCGCCCGCGAACCCCTGTTGCTGCTCCCTCGCGCGGCCTACGCTAGCGCCTCGCTCGCCGCCGCGCGAACCACCCCTAACCTCGCCCACCGGCCACCGCGGCTAGCGCCCGGCTCCCCTCGTCCCTGTCTGTGGCCGCCTTGGCAGAGGCCAACCGCCGCTTCCCCTCGCCCCCCCCCCCTTCGCGTCTGCCCCGCTGCTTGCCGTCCTGCTCACGCGCACGCTCGCCCAGCACGCGCCTCACCCGCGCTGCCTCCCGCTCACTGGCACGCCCCCACAATCGCCCATGCCGCGTCGCGCGCCGTGGCTGCAGCCGCTCCTCCAATGCTCCGCTCTGCTACTCCGCCGTGATGCGCGCTGCCGTCACCGATGTCGCCTCGCCCCCCTTGCTCGCCCGCACGCATCCGCGCGCTGCCCCTGCCGCGACCACCCCGTGCCTCCCCGTCCGCGCCTTGCTCACCCTGCTCCGGCGACGCCCACGTCCGCTAGCCCCGTCGCCGTCCCTGCATGCTCGGCCCTGCCACTCGTCGGCGCTGGCCGGCCCTCCCCAGACCTCGCCGGCCCCCGGCCTGGACTGCCATGCCTGTCACCGCCCCACATGCCCCTGGGCGTGCACCCGCTCGGGCTGCGCCCAGCGCCCGCACCCGCGGCGCCTGTTCGGGCGGCACCCGCAGCACCCGAACCCACTATGGCCCTAGGGCCAATGACAAGTGGGGCCCTGCCCCCAGAATGTTTTTTTAAGAATAATAAATAAAATTGATAATTAATTTGTTAATTAATTAATTAACTTAATTAATTTTGATTAATTAAACTAATTAAACTGTTAGTTAATTAATTAATTAGTCAATGATAGTGGGGCCCACCCCTAATTAATTCTAATTAGGTTAATTAAAATTTGGATAATAAAAATGTGTCACTGACCAGTGGGACCCACTGGTCAGGTTGACCAGTCAACCCTGTTGACTGTTGATGTCATGATGACGTCAACAAACATTGTTCTGGATAATGTTGAATTAAATTAATTAAATAAATTCTAAAATTAATTGAAATCTTTTAAAATTAATATAAAATAAACCGTAGCTCGGATGGAAAAACTTTGTACATGAAAGTTGCTCAGAACGACGAGATGAATCCGGATATGTAGTCCATTCGTCCGCCACGCATACCTAGCATAGCGAACACGCAAATTCCCCCCTCCAGTTCATCTGTCCGAAAACGCGAAACACCAGGGATATTTTCCCGGATGTTTCCCCCCTTCACCGGTACCACCTCATACCACGTTAGGGCACCCCTAGCACCGCTACTTGTCATGTCATGCATCGCTATGCATCTGTTTGCTTAATATTTATTGTATCTCCCCCCTCTTCTCTCGCTAGACACCGAGACCAACGCCATTGCTACCCAGTGCGACTACGGTGTTGACGACTCCTCTCTCTTGCCAGAGCAACCAGGCAAGCCCCCCCCCCCTTGATCACTAGATATTGCCTACTCTTCTCTCTACTGCTTGCATTAGAGTAGTGTAGCATGTTACTGCTTTCTGTTAAACCTATTCTGATGCATAGCCTGTCATTGTTGCTACAACTGTTGATACCTTACCTGCAATCCTAAATGCTTAGTATAGGATGCTAGATTATCATCAGTGGCCCTACATTCTTGTCAGTCTGCCATGCTATACTATCGGGCCGTGATCACGTCGGGTGTTGATCACGGGTAAATACATAGATATATACATACTATACATGTGGTGACTAAAGACGGGTTGGCTCGTTGAGTACCCGCAAGTGATTCTGATGTGGGGCTGAAGGGGCAGGTGGCTCCATCCAGGTAGTGGTGTGCCTGAGTTCCCGACGGCCCCCGACTGTTACTTTGAGGCGGAGTGACAGGGCAGGTTGAGACCACCTAGGAGAGAGGTGGGCCTGGCCTTGGTCGGCATCCGCGGTTAATTCAAAATAACACGCTTAATGAGATCTTGGTATTTGATCTGAGTCTGGCCACTGGCCTATACGCACTAACCAACTACGTGGGGACAATTATGGGCACTCGACGTCATGGTATCAGCCGAAGCCTTCGTGGCGTCAGCGACTGAGCGGCGCGCGCCGGGTTGGACCGCGTAACGCAACTTCCTTTGTAATGGAGGTTGCTAGGTCTGCTCTTCGGCGGCCCTCGCAACGTGCAGGTGTGCAATGGGCGATGGGCCCAGACCCCTGCGCGCATAGGAGTTAGACCAGCGTGCTGACCTCTCTGTTGTGCCTAGGTAGGGCTGCGATGTGTTGATCTTCCGAGGCCGGGCATGACCCAGGAAAGTGTGTCTGGACAAAGGGGATCGAGTGTGTTGGGAAATGTGGTGCACCCCTGCAGGGAAGTTTATCTATTCGAATAGCTGTGATCTTTGGTAACAGGACGACTTGGAGTTGTACCTTGACCTTATGACCACTAGAACCGGATACTTAAAAAAACACACCCTTCCAAGTGCCAGATACAACCGGTGATCGCTCTCTCACAGGGCGACGAGGGGAGGATCATGGGTTAGGTTTATGCTATGCGATGTTACTTGGTGAACTTACCATCTACTCTCTTCTACATGCTGCAAGATGGAGGTGGCCAGAAGCGTAGTCTTCGATAGTACTAGCTATCCCCCCTTATTCCAGCATTCTGCAGTTCAGTCCACATATGATACCCGTATTCCATTTGATACCATTGCATACATATGTAGTGTAGTTCCTTGCTTGCGAGTACTTTGGATGAGTAATCACGGTTGCTTTGCTCCCTCTTTTCCCCCTTTCTATACCCGATTGTTGCGACCAGACGATGGAGCCCAGGAGCTAGACGCCACTATCGATGACGACTACTACTACTCGGGAGGTGCCTACTACTACGTGCAGCCCGCTGACGACGACCAGGAGTAGTTTAGGAGGATCCTAGGTAGGAGGTCTGCGCCTCTTTCGATCTGTATCCCAGTTTGTTCTAGCCTTCTTAAGGCAAACTTGTTTAACTTATGTCTGTACTCAGATATTGTTGCTTTCGCTGACTCGTCTATGATCGAGCTCTTGTATTCGAGCCCTCGAGGCCCCTAGCTTGTAATATCATGCTTGTATGACTTATTTTATTTGTAGAGTTGTGTTGTGATATCTTCCCATGAGTCCCTGATCTTAATCGTACACGTTTGTGTGTATTATTAGTGTACGACTGAATCGGGGGCGTCACACCTACCAATCTATCCCCCTAGGAGCATGCACGTAGTGCTTGGTTTTGATGACTTTGTAGATTTTTGCAATAAGTATTTGAGTTCTTTATGACTAATGTTGAGTCCATGGATTATACGCACTCTAACCCTTCCATCATTGCTAGCCTCTTTGGTACCGTGCATTGCCCTTTCTCACCTCGAGAGTTGGTGCAAACTTCGCCGGTGGATCCAAACCCCATGATATGATACACTCTATCACACATAAGCCTCCTTATATCTTCCTCAAAACAGACACCATACATACCTATTATGGCATTTCCATAGACATTCCGAGATATATTGCCATGCAACTTTCCACCATTCCGTTTATTATGACACGCTCCATGATAAGTCTCCAACGTATCTATAATTTTTGATTGTTCCATGCTATTATATTATCCATCTTAGATGTTTTATATGTATTTATATGCTATTTTATATGATTTTTGGGACTAACCTATTAACCTAGAGCCCAGTGCCAGTTTCTGTTTTTTTCCTTGTTTTTGAGTTTTACAGAAAAGGAATACCAGCCGGAGTCCAATTGACCTGCCAATTTTTATGGATTTTTTATGGACCAAAAGAAGCCCCCGGAGTAAAAGAGTTGGGCCAGAAAATTCCTGAGCCGTCCACGAGAGAGGGGGTGCGCCCTACCCCCTTGGGTGTGGGCCCCTATCTCGTGGACGACTCGGAGACCCCCTGATGTGAGACCTACGCCAAAAATTCCTATAAATACATAAACCTCCAGAACATAACCTAGATCGGGAGTTCCGTCGTCGCAAGCCTCTATAGCCACCGAAAACCAATCTAGACCCGTTCCGGCGCCCTGCCGGAGGGGGGGAATCCCTCTCCGGTGGCCATCTTCATCATCCCAGCGCTCTCCATGACGAGGAGGGAGTAGTTCACCCTCAGGGCTGAGGGTATGTACCAGTAGCTATGTGTTCGATCTCTCTCTCTCTCGTGTTCTTGATTCAAAACGATCTTGATGTATCACGAGCTTTGATATTATAGTTGGATCTTATGATGTTTCTCCCCCTCTACTTTCTTGTGATGAATTGAGTTTTCCCTTTGAAGTTATCTTATCGGATTGAGTCTTTAAGGATTTGAAAACACTTGATATATGTCTTGCATGTGCTTATCTATGGTGACAATGGGATATCATGTGATCCACTTGATGTATGTTTTGGTAATCAACTTGCGAGTTCCATGACCTTGTGAACTTATGCATAGGGGTTGGCACACGTTTTCGTCTTGACTCTTCGGTAGAAACTTTGGGGCACTATTTAAAGTTCTTTGTGTTGGTTGAATAGATGAATCTGAGATTGTGTGATGCATATAGTATAATCATACCCACGGATACTTGAGGTGACATTGGAGTATCTAGGTGACATTAGGGTTTTGGTTGATTTGCGCCTTAAGGTGTTATTCTAGTACGAACTCTAGGATAGATTGAACATAAAGAATAGCTTCATGTTATTTTACTACGGACTCTTGAATAGATCGATCAGAAAGGATAACTTTGAGGTGGTTTCGTACCCTACAACAATCTCTTGGTTTGTTCTCCGCTATTAGTGACTTTTGAGTGACTCTTCGTTGCATGTTGAGGGATAGTTATATGATCTAATTATGTTATTATTGTTGAGAGAACTTGCACTAGTGAAAGTATGAACCCTAGGCCTTGTTTCTTAGCATTACAATACTGTTTTCGCTCACCTTTATCATTAGTTACCTTGCTGTTTTTATATTTTCAGATTACAAAAACCTGTATCTACCATACATATTGCACTTGTATCACCATATCTTCACTGAACTAGTGCACCTATACAATTTACCATTGTATTGGGTGTGTTGGGGACACAAGAGACTCTTTGTTATTTGGTTGCAGGGTTGTTTGAGAGAGACCATCTTCATCCTACGCCTCCCACGGATTGATAAACCTTAGGTCATCCACTTGAGGGAAATTTGCTACTGTCCTACAAACCTCTGCACTTGGAGGCCCAACAACGTCTACAAGAAGAAGGTTGTGTAGTAGACATCAAGCTCTTTTCTGGCGTCGTTGCCGGGGAGGTGAGTGCTTGAAGTTATATCTTTAGATCTTGCAATCAAATCTTTTAGTTTCTTGTTTTATCACTAGTTTAGTCTATAAAAGAAAATTACAAAAAAATGGAATTGAAGGTACCTCATATGCTTCATCTTTTTAATATCTTTCATGAAAATAAGGATTCTGATAATTGTGCCAAAATGCTAGAAGAAGAATGCATTAAAATGTTTCGCACTAAATCTTTGAATGATGGGCATGATTGCAATGTTGTTAGTACGAACTCTTTGAATATCCATAGTACTAATGATGATTGTACTAGTCATGATGAAAATGTCTCTTATAAGCATGTCAATTTTTGTTGAGTGCATAGGATTTGCAAGTACACGCCAAATAGGGAAGTTAGATTTTGCAAGAGGCATAAGTATTTATAAACTAAATGGTTGCAAGAATGGCTACATGTTTGTGCTGAAAATTTAAATTTTCTTAGCCATCCTTGTGAACTTTGCAATGAACGTGGTCATTTAAATATCCAATGCAAATTGTTTCATGATTGAATCGTGTCCAAAAATTGTGATGACTTGATTTCCCTTGCACATCATAATGAACTTAGTTTGCTTCTGGGTTATGAAGAAATGAAACGTATAACTAAGGATATTTCATAATTTGCCCTTGACAAAGTTCTTGATTTTGATCTAGAGGAAATTTATATGTATTGTGCGGTGAATTGCATTGAAAATCCTTATATTTCCATTTACATAAAGTCAAGAAAACAATTAGAATATGAAGAGAATACTAATGAAAGGGAAGAGACTTCCCAATATCCTCCTATTATTTCTTGTGATGAATCAGGTAACGAGGAGGAGCCTTCTATTCAACCAATCTCATTAACAAGGAGCTCCAAAAAGAGGGTTAAACCCATACTTAATGTGAAGAAGAAAAAGAAAAGACGGAGAAGTAAAGGTAAAAAGGTATCCCTCCCAAATGATGTTGCTCCTATTACTCATTGTGATGATGATAATTACTATACTATTGGTTCTATCCATACTATTAATTATGAGAGTGATTATGCTTATGATATGCAAAGGCCCATGCTTGGGGATGCTATGTTTGACGAGAATGACATGTTTGAGAATGTATTTGCTGCAATTATTGTTTGTTCCAAGCTTGGGGATGCTATGTTTCATAAAGATGATATTTTTAACCTCCCAAGTTTTGATATGCAAATTTATTATGATGATAGCATGCCTCCTATTTATGATGGTTATATTGATGAAAGTGGGTCTGGAAGAGTGTCAACTTTAGGAAGTAATGATCCCACTATTTTGGAGGGTTTTGAATCTTATTGTGACAATTATGAAAGTGGATTTGAATAGGTCATAACTTTATTTAGTAATGATTCCACTATCTTGGAAGAGGTTTCAATTGATTATGATGAGAACAAAGTTGCTACTTATGATGATTATTGTGATGACACTTATGCTATAAAAAGTAGTGATGATTATATTTATAAAACTTGCCATGATTATGACTATCCTTTTTCTGAACATTACTCTTTTAATGTGGAAACAATTTATAGTATTCGAGTTTCTTATGATACTCCCACTATTCCGATTGAGGAGAATCTTGCTTATGTGGAGAGTAGTAAATTTTCTATGCTTGTAGATCATGAAAAGAATGCTTTATGTGATGATTATATTATTGAATTCATTCATGATGCTACTGAAAATTATTGAGGGAGGAATATATGCTTGTAGGAATTGCAATAATATCAAGTTTCCTCTCTATGTGCTTAAAATCTTGAAGTTATGCTTGTTTTGCTTTCCTATGCTAGTTGATTATTGTTCCCATAAATTGTTTTCTCACAAAATCCCTATGCATAGTAAGTGGGTTAGGCTTAAATGTGCTAGTTATATTCTTCATGATGTTCTCTTTATGTTTCAATTCTTATCTTCTATGTGAGCATCATTGAAACCATCATGCCTAGCTAGGGGCGTTAAACGATAGCGCTTGTTGGGTGGCAACCCAATTTCATTTTTGTTCCTTGCTTTTTGTTCCTGTTTAGTAATAAATAATTCATCTAGATTCTGTTATTATTGTGTGTTTTATTTTTTAATTAGCCTTTAGAATCTTCTTGGGTGATTGTTGTTTGATCTTGCTGATAAAAACAGAAAGTATGCACTCACGAGAATAATTTTAATTTTTTACCAGAGAGCGATAAAATACCAATTCAAACTGCAGTAGATAAATAAACAAATTTACTAGGACTTCCTAATTTCTCAGGATTTTTCGAGTTATAGAAGTATTCGAAATCTCCATATTACTACAGATTGTTCTGTTTTTGACAGATTCTGTTTTCATTGTGTTGTTTGCTTATTTTTGATGAATCTATGAGTAGTATCGGAGGGTATGAACCATAGAGAAGTTGAAATAAAGTAGATATTACACCAATATGAATTTAGAATGAGTTCACAACAGTATCTAAGTGGTGATTTATTTTCTCATACTAACGGAGCTTACGAGTTTTCTGTTAAGTTTTGTGTTGTGAAGTTTTCAAGTTTTGGGTAAAGATTCGATGGACTATGTAATAAGGAGTGGCAAGAGCCTAAGCTTGGGGATTCCCAAGGAACCCCAAGGTAATATTCAAGGACAACCAAGAGCCTAAGCTTGGGGATGCCCCGGATGGCATCTCCTCTTTCGTCTTCGTTCATCGGTAACTTTACTTGTAGCTATATTTTTATTCACCACATGATATGTGTTTTGCTTGGAGCGTCATTTTATTTTCTTTTGTTTTTCTTGCTTTTTGAATAAAATACCAAGATCTGAAATTATTAAATGTTAGAGAGTCTTCACATAGTTACATAATTATTCGACTACTCATTGATCTTCACTTATATCTTTCGGAGTAGTTTGTCATTTGCTCTAGTGCTTCACTTATATCTTTTTAGAGCACGGTGGTGGTTTTATTTTATAGAAATTATTGATCTCTCATGCTTCACTTATATTATTTTGAGAGTCTTTTATAAAAGCATGGTAGTTTGCTTTGGTTATGAAATTAGTCCTACTATGATGGGCATTCAAGATGGGTATAATAAAAACTTTCATATAGAGTGCATTGAATACTATGAGAAGTTTGATACTTGATGATGTTTTGAGATATGAAGATGGTGATATTATAGTCATGCTAGTTGAGTAGTTGTGAATTTGAGAGATACTTGTGCTAAAGTCTGTGATTCCCGTAGCATGCACGTATGGTGAACGTTATGTGATGAAGTCAGAGCATGATTTATTTATTGATTGTCTTCCTTATGAGTGGCCGTCGGGGACGAGTGATGGTCTTTTCCTACCAATCTATACCCCTAGGAGCATCTGCGTAGTACTTTGTTTCGATAACTAATAGATTTTAGCAATAAGTATGTGAGTTCTTTATGACTAATGTTGAGTCCATGGATTATACACACTCTCACCCTTCCACCATTGCTAACCTCTCTAGTACCACGCAGCTTTCGCCGGTACTATAAGCCCACAATTTACCTTCCTCAAACACCATACCTACCTATTATGGCATTTCCATAGCCATTCCAAGATATATTGCCATGCAACTTTCTACTATTCCATTTATTATACACGCTTCATCATTATCATATTGCTTTGCATGGTCATGTAGTTGACATCGTATTTGTGGCAAAGCCACCGTTCATAATTTCATACATGTCACTCTTGAATCATTGCACATCCCGGTACACCGCCGGAGGCATTCATATAGAGTCATATCTTGTTCTAAGTATCGAGTTGTAATTCTTGAGTTGTAAGTAAATAAAAGTGTGATGGTCATCATTGCTAGAGCATTGTCCCATGTGAGGAAAGGATGATGGAGACTATGATTCCCCCACAAGTCAGGATGAGACTCCGGCCGAAAAATAAAAAAATAGAAAAAAAGAGGCCAAAAAAAGAGAGAAGGCCCAAAAAATACAAAAAATTGAGAGAAAAAGAGAGAAGGGGCAATGTTACTATCCTTTTTCCACACTTGTGCTTCAAAGTAGCACCATGATCTTCATGATAGAGAGTCTCTTATGTTGTCACTTTCATATACTAGTGGGAATTTTTCATTATAGAACTTGGCTTGTATATTCCAATAATGGGCTTCCTCAAAATGCCCTAGGTCTTCGTGAGCAAGCAAGTTGGATGCAAACCCACTTAGTTTCTTTTGTTGAGCTTTCATATATTTATGGCTCTAGTGCATCCGTTGCATGGTAATCCCTACTCCTTGCATTGACATCAATTGATGGGCATCTCCATAGCCCGTTTATTAGCCGCGTCAATGTGAGACTTTCTCCCTTTTTGTCTTCTCACACAACCTCCATCATTATATTCTATTCCACCCATAGTGCTATGTCCATGGCTCGCGCTCATATATTGCGCGAAAGTTGAAAGAGTTTGAAAAGGCTAAAGTATGAAACAATTGCTTGGCTTGTCATCGGGATTGTGCATGATGGGAGGATTTTGTGTGATGAAAATGAAGCATGGCCAAACTATATGATTTTGTAGGGATAAGCTTTCTTTGGCTATGTTATTTAGATAAGACATAATTGCTTGGTTAGCATGCTTGAAGTATTATTATTTTTATGTCAATATTAAACTTCTGTCTAGAATCTTTTGGATCTAAACATTCATGCCGCAATAAAGAGAATACATTGAAAATTATGTTAGGTAGCATTCCACATCAAAAATTCTGTTTTTATCATTTACCTACTCGAGAACGAGCAGGAATTAAGCTCGGGGATGCTTGATATGTCTCCAACGTATCGTAATTTTTGATTGTTCCATGATATTATATTATATGTTTTGGATGTTTAATGGGCTTTATTATGCACTTTTATATTATTTTTGGGACTAACCTATTAACCGAAGGCCCGGTGCAAATTGTTGTTTTTTGCCTATTTCAGTGTTTCGCAGAAAAGGAATATCAAGCGGAATGAAACCTTCGCGAGGATCTTTTTTTGGAGCAAACGCAATCCATGAGACTTGGAGTGGAGGTCAAGGAAGCAACGAGGCGGCCATGAGGTAGGGCGGCGCGCCTCCCACCCTCGTGGCTACACCGACCTACTTCTTCCGCCTATATATACTCTTATACCCTGAAAACATCCAGGGGAGCCATGAAACCACTTTTCCACTGCCGCAACCTTCTGTACCCGTGAGATCCCATCTAGGGACCTTTTCCGGCGACCTGTCGGAGGGGGATTCGATCACGGAGGGCTTCTACATCAACACCATAGCCTCTCCGATGATGTGTGAGTAGTTTACCACAGGCCTTCGAGTCCATAGTTATTAGCTAGATGACTTCTTATCTCTCTTTGGATCTCAATACAAAGTTCTCCTCGATGTTCTTGGAGATCTATTCGATGTAATTATTTTTGCGGTGTGTTTGCCGAGATCCGATGAATTGTGGGTTTATGATTAAGATTATCTATGAACCATATTTGATTCTTCTCTGAATTCTTATATGCATGATTTGATATCTTTGCAAGTCTCTTCAAATTATCAGTTTGGTTTGGCCTACTAGATTGATATTTCTTGCAATGGGAGAAGTGCTTAGCTTTGGGTTCAATCTTACGGTGTCCTTTCCCAGTGATAGGAGGGGAAGCAAGGCATGTATTGTATTGTTGCCATCGAGGATAAAAAGATGGGTTTATATCATATTGCTTGAGTTTATCCCTCTACATCATGTAATCTTGCCAAATGCATTACTCTATTCTTATGAACTTAATACTCTAGATGCATGCTGGATAGCAGTCGATGTGTGGAGTAATAGTAGTAGATGCAGAATCGTTTCGGTCTACTTGACACGGACGTGATGCCTATGTTCATGATCATGCTTAGATATCATCATAACTATGCGCAATTTATCGGCAGTAATTTGTTCACCCACCGTAATTTTCCTATCATGAGAGAAGCCACTAGTGAAACCTATGGCCCCAGGGTCTACTTTACATCATATTATTTTCCCGTCAACTAGCTATTTATGTCGTCGTTTATTTTGCAATCTTTACTTTTCAATCTATGCAACAAAAATACCAAAAATATTTATCTTATTATCTCTATCAGATCTCACTTTCGTAAGTGACCGTGAAGGGATTGACAACCCCTTTATCGTGTTGGTTGCGAGGTTCTTGTTTTTTTGTGCAGGTACTAGGCGACTTGCGTGTAGTATCCTACTGGATTGATACCTTGGTTCTCGAAAACTAAGGGAAATACTTATGCTACTTTGTTGCATCACCCTTTCCTCTTTAAGGGAAAACCAATGCATGCTCAAGAGGTAGCAAAGAAGCTATGAGGATGGAAGAAGAAGCACACCCAGCAACTTGTCTAAGGCTGCTACTAGGCAAAGGAAGAAGAAAACATCTGAGTCTGAGGATGAAGACTTTGTTGCTGAGGAGGAGGTGACCTCCAAGAAAAAGATGTTCAAGAAAGAGCAAGTTGCTGCTGCTACCAAGACTGGTATGCAAAAGAAGGCTCCTGCTAAGAGGAAGCCTTTGTCAAAAGCCAGAGCCTCCACTCAAGAAACTATGGAGTTCACTCTTGAACCAAGAGAAGAAGAGGCTGATGGAGGAAAGAAAAGGAAGGAGAGAGTGAGGAAGACCATTGCCAGAGTCACTGGAAAACCATCTATGATGAGAGACTTTGATGAAGAAGAGGAGGAGGAGGAAGAAGATCATGTTGCACCTCCTTCAAAGACTCAGAAGCTCATGGGGGTGCCATAAGGACTGGGGCTACTCCATCTAAGCCCAAGTCAGCCCCCAAGCCTCCAACTCAAGCTCAAGCTCCAAAACCTTCTGCACCCAAGAGATCCACCAGGAACATATCTGCTGCTGAGAAGAACAAGGCCAAGTGCATGAAGTTCAAGAGGATGAAGAGCCACAAGTGCTCAGAAAACTGAAGCCAAAGATTCCATATCATAGTGATGATCATCCTGTGGCAGAAAACATGAAGGAAAGAAAGGATGCAGGTATGAGATTATGGAGACAGACTGATCCCTGTGCCACTAGGAGAAGGACTGTTGTGGACTACAACTTACACACCAAGGAATAGCAGGACTTCTCTTGTTGGACAAGAAGCCCATTGTTAGTGAGATGAGGTGGGTTGACTAGACATATATTGATGACAATGAGGACTACTTCCCAGGTGTGCATGAGAGCTTCAGGATGAATGAAGTGGACAAGTTTGTTGGTTAGAAGTTGACCAAGTGGAATGATGAAATGATAATGCAATTCTACTCAACTGCTCATTTCTATCCGGATGGAAGGATTGTCTGGATGACTGAGGGAACCAAATATCAATCTACAATATCTGAGTGGGCCAAGCTGATCAATGCCCCTAAGGAAGATGAGAATGACACTGATATATATGCCAAGCCTAGGAAAGATCACAACTCCATAGCCAACATGTACAAGACTATTCCTGATGATGCCTTGGAGACTCACAAACTTGGGTCAATATACTATCTGCCGTCTGGACTGACTACCATCAACACCATCTTGAGGCACACTATATCGCCCAAGTCAGGAGATCATAGAATGATCCATGGTCACTCCATCAACTTGCTCCACATGTTTGATGTACCCCGGAAGTTCAAAGTGATGACTTTGATTGTTGAGATGGTGAGGAGAACTGCAGCTGATCAGAAGAGATCATGTGGAAATGCCCCTCATATACAGATGTGGATCAACTCCAAGATGGGAACAGGGACATATCTTCTAGATAAAGAGCATCTTCCCATGAGGCCAGAATTTGAGGACAATGAGATTGTCATGGATGCATCTCATCCAAGTAGTGCATAAGCTCAGGAGGATATATATATATGTATATGTATATGTATATATATATATAGAGAGAGAGAGAAGTATGCAAAAGCAGCAAAGGCAGCCAGTGCACCAGATGCTTCAACTGTGATGCTCAAGACCAAGCAAGATCAACTCAGTTGTCTGCTTGAGGCTACTGTGAGGATTGAGAAGGGCTTGGCCACCCTGACACACAATCAAGAGAGTCTTGAGAGGATCATTAAGACTAAATTCCATGATCTAGACGTGAAGGTCACAGAGATCCAAACCACTGTGGAGAAGCTCCAGGAAGAAGTTGAGGACAGGAATGAAAGACCTACCACAGACACTTTTCAGCGAGTGCCAAGGGCAAAAAGGTCTTCAGCAGTGCCAGTTGTCAGTGACACCAGGACTACTCTTTCAACACCTGCATCAACTGCCACTATTGCACCTCTAGTTTCAACTCCTCCAGCTCCACAGACCTCTACCGAAGCTTTTGTACATGCCCTCCTCTCTATGCCATCTACACACACCGGAGCAACCAGCGAGAAGACCACTTCAGGAGCTCCCGGTGATCGTGCCTAGAGTGTCGCATGGAACTATGCATTTTTGATGACCCACAAGTATAGGAGATCTATCATAGTCCTTTCGATAAGTAAGAGTGTCGAACCCAACGAGGAGCAGAAGGAAATGATAAGCGGTTTCCAGCAAGGTATTCTCTACAAGTACTGAAATAAGTGGTAACAGATAGTTTTGTGATAAGATAATTTGTAACGAGCAACAAGTAACAAAAGTAAATAAGGTGCAGCAAGGTGGCCCAATCCTTTTTGTAGCAAAGGACAAGCCTGGACAAACTCTTATATAGAGAAAAGCGCTCTCGAGGACACATGGGAATATCGTCAAGCTAGTTTTCATCACGTTCATATGATTCGCGTTCGGTACTTTGATAATTTGGTATGTGGGTGGACCGGTGCGTGGGTACTGCCCTTACTTGGACAAGCATCCCACTTATGATTAACCTCTATTGCAAGCATCTGCAACTACAACAAAAGTATTAAGGTAAATCTAACCATGGCATGAAACATATGGATCCAAATCAGCCCCTTACGAAGCAACGCATAAACTAGGGTTTAAGCTTCTGTCACTCTAGCAACCCATCATCTACTTATTACTTCCCAATGCCTTCCTCTAGGCCCAAATAATGGTGAAGTGTCATGTAGTCGACGTTCACATAACACCACTAGAGGAGAGACAACATACATCTCATCCAAATATCGAACGAATACCAAATTCACATGACTACTAATAGCAAGACTTCTCCCATGTCCTCAGGAACAAAAGTAACTACTCACAAAGCATAAAAATGCTCATAATCAGAGGGGTATTAATATGCATATAGGATCTAAACATATGATCTTCCACCAATTAAACCAACTAGCATCAACTACAAGGAGTAATTAACACTACTAGCAACCTACTAGCACCAATCCCGGACTTGGAGACAAGAATTAGATACAAGAGATGAACTAGGGTTTTGAGATGAGATGGTGCTGATGAAGATGTTGGTGAGATTGCCCTCTCTCGATGAGAGGAGCGTTGGTGATGACGATGGCGATGATTTCCCCCTCCGGGAGGGACGTTTCCCCGGCAGAACATCTCCGCCAGAGCCCTAGATTGGTTCCGCCAAGGTTCCGCCTCGTGGCGGCGGAGTTTCGTCCGAGAAGATGGCTTATGATTTTTTTCCCATCGAAAGACTCCATATAGCAGAAGATGGCCACCGGAGGGCCACCAGGGGCCCACGAGGTAGGGGGCGCGCCCAGGGGGGTAGGGCGCGCCCCCACCCTCGTGGGCAGGGTGTGGCCCCCCTGGTGAAGTTCTTGCTCTCAGTATTTTTTTATATATTTGGAAAACATCTTCCATGAAGTTTCAGGACTTTTGGAGCTGTGTAGAATAGGTCTCTAATATTTGCTCCTTTTCCAGCCCAGAATCCCAGCTGTCGGCATTCTCCCTCTTTATGTAAACCTTGTAAAATAAGAGAGAATAGGCATAAGTATTGTGACATAATGTATAATAACAGCCCATAATGCAATAAATATCGATATAAAAGCATGATGCAAAAAGGACGTATCAACTCCCCCAAGCTTAGACCTCGCTTGTCCTCAAGCGAAAAGCCGAAATCGAAAAATATGTCCACATGTTTAGAGATAGAGGTGTCGGTAAAATAAAATACGAACATGAGGGCATCATGATCATTCTTAGAATAGCAACTCATATAATTCTTTTTCATATAATCTCTAATGCTAGAGTAATACTTCAATCACAATATCAAGTATGAATCGTAAACTTCATTGAAAACTAACAAACTACAATCTCAGTCATTGAAGCAATTGCAATTTATCATAACATAGGAAAGAGTCAATGTATAAGAGCTTTTCAGCAAGTCCACAAACTCAACTATCATATAATCTTTCACAATTGCTGACACTCACGCAATGCTTATGGGTATGGAGTTTTAATCGGACACACAGAAAGATACGGGCTTATAGTTTTGCCTCCCAATGTTTTACCTCAAGGGTAATGTCAACAGTAATAGTTCATGAAAACTCACATCCAATTAGCCATATATACCAGGATCTTTCCAACATATTGTGCTTGCCAAAGGATAAAGTGTAAAAAGTAAGGGTGAAAATCACCATGACTCTTATGCAATGTAGGAGATAAAAGTAAAAGATAGGCCCTTCATAGAGGGAAGCAGAGGTTGTCATGCGCTTTTATGGTTGGATGCACAAAATCTTAATGCGAAAGAATGTCACTTTATATTGCCACTTGTGATATGGACCTTTATTATGCAGTCTGTCGCTTTTATTACTTCCATATCACACGGTCGTATAAAGCTTATTTCCTCCGCACCAATCAATCATACATATTTAAAGAGCAATTTTTATTGCTTGCACCGATGACAACTTACTTCATGGATCTTACTCAATCCATAGGTAGATATGGTGGACTCTTATGGCAAGACTGGTTTAAGGGTATTTGGGAGCACAAGTAGTATATCTACTTGGTGCAATGAATTTGGCTAGCATGAGGGGGAAAGGCAAGCTCATCATGTTGGAAGATCCAAGACAATATAATTCATCTCAGATGTAAGAAAACATAACCCATTACGTTGTCTTCCTTGTCCAATGTCAACTCTTTAGCATGTCATATTTTAATGAGTGCTCACAATCATAAAAGATGTCCAAGATAGTATACCTATATGTGAAGACCTCTCTTTCTTTATTACTTCCTATTAATTGCAACGATGACCAAAACTGTGTTTGTCAACCCTCAACAACTTTTATTCATCATACTCTTTCTATGTGAGCTCATTACTCTCCATAAGACTCACATGATCTCTTTGTTTCTTTTTATTTCTTTCTCTTTTCTTTTATTCACTTAGGATCATGGAAAAATAATCAAGCCCTTGACTCAACACTAATCTTTATTATATAGCTCACGGACTCGATTACATAGAAGGATAATAAAGCAAAACTCACAACTAGATCATACTAAGAACTTTTATTCTACTAGATCAAGATGTTACCAAAAGGATCGAACTAAGAAAAACGGTAAAGATAAAAGTGATGGTGATACGATACCGGGGCACTCCCCCAAGCTTGGCAATTGCCAAGTGGAGTGCCCATACCAGATACTCAATTCTTCTTTGTTGGTGGAAACGGTGGTGATTTTGTTGATGGCGTAGGCTTCTTCCTTAATTTGCGCTTGAGGACAGAATTTTGGTCCCTTAGGTCCTCAATCTCCTGCTCCAAGCTCAGTATCTTTTTGCATAGTTCCTGTTTGTTCTCCTGCAAGAGGCGAAAAGGGATAAACTCGATCTTAGGTTTCTTTACCCTATCCGGGAGGCTTGACTTTTTGAACTCCACATGCATGTCCCCAGGTTGAGGTAGTGGGACTTCATCTTCATCCGAGCTTGTCTCCTCCTTTCCCTTGGGTTCATAGTCCTCTTCTTCTTCCATAGTCCAACCGCAATGCTCCACATCCCCATAAACCTTAGGATCTGCAAGGTAATCAGCCACATAGCTTTCTCCTTCCGAATCCTGGGACGACATGTTGCTCTGCCTACAGCAGGACAGCTCAAAACAAAGACAAGAGATATTTGTGTGATACGGGAGTCAAAACCTCCGGGAGATTATATAATGAATTTTTACCGATAAAAATATGTGTCGTGTACGAAAACGGAGTCCGGAGAGCACACGAGGTGCCCACGGGGTAGGGGGCGCGCCCAGTAGGGTAGGGCGCGCCCTCCACCCTCGTGGAGGCCTCGTGTCCTTCCCGGACTGCATCTTATTTTTCTATTTTTCTAAATATTCCAAAACAGAGAAATATTGCCTTAAAAACTGTTTTGGAGTCGGTTTACTTACCGTACCACATACCTATTCCTTTTCGGAGTCTAAAACGTTCTGGAAAGTGTCCCTTATGTATTCCTCCGGGGTTACGGTTTCAATAACATTGGTTTCAACATTTATGGGATTACCTGAGATATAGTGTTTGATTCTTTGACCGTTCACCACCTTCAGATTTGTGCCTTCGAAGTTGTTGATTTTTATGGCACCGGAACGGTAGACCTCCTCGATAACATAAGGACCTTCCCATTTAGAGAGAAGTTTTCCTGCAAAAAATCTTAAATGAGAGTTGTATAGCAATACATAATCACCTACATTAAACTCATGCTTTTGTATCCTTTTGGCATGCCATCTTTTAACTTTTTCTTTAAACAACTTGGCATTTTCGTAGGCTTGGGTTCTCCATTCATCAAGTGAGCTAATATCAAATAACCTCCTCTCACCGGCAAGTTTAAAATCATAATTAAGTTCTTTAATAGCCCAATAACCCTTGTGTTCTAGTTCGAGAGGTAAGTGACATGCTTTTCCATAGACCATTTTATACGGAGACATGCCAATAGGATTTTTATATGCAGTTCTATAGGCCCATAATGCATCATCAAGTTTCTTGGACCAATTCTTTCTAGACCTATTAACAGTCTTTTGCAAAACTAATTTGAGTTCTCTATTACTCAATTCTACTTGACCACTAGACTGAGGGTGATAAGGAGATGCAATTCTATGATTAACATCATATTTAGCAAGCATTTTACGGAAAGCACCATGAATAAAATGTGAACCACCATCAGTCATTAAATATCTAGGGACTCCAAATCTTGGAAAAATAACTACTTTAAGCATTTTGATAGAAGTGTTATGATCAGCACTACTAGTTGGAATAGCTTCTACCCACTTAGTAATGTAATCAACAGCAACTAAAATATGTGTATATCCATTAGAGGAAGGAAAGGGTCCCATATAGTCAAAGCCCCGAACATCAAATGGTTCAATAACAAGTGAATAATTCATAGGCATTTCTTGACGTCTACTAATATTACCAATTCTTTGACATTCATCACAAGATAAGACAAACTTACGGGCATCCTTGAAGAGAGTAGGCCAATAAAAACCAGATTACAGTACCTTATATGCAGTTCTATCTCCAGCATGGTGTCCTCCATAAGCTTCGGAGTGACACTTGCGTATGATCTATTCCTGTTCATGCTTAGGTACACAACGTCTAATAACACCATCTACTCCTTTATAAAGATGTGGGTCATCCCAAAAGTAATGCCTCAAATCATAGAAGAACTTTTTCTTTTGCTGGTATGTGAAACTAGGTGGTATAAACTTAGCAACAATGTAATTAGCATAATCAACATACCATGGAGCAGTATGAGAAGCATTTATGACATTTAATTGCTCATCAGGAAAGCTATCATCAATAGGTAGTGGGTCATCAAGCACATTTTCTAACCTAGACAAGTTGTCTGCAACGGGGTTCTCAGCTCCTTTTCTATCAACAATATGCAAATCAAATTCTTGTCGCAAGAGAACCCATCTAATAAGTCTAGGTTTAGCATCTTTATTTTCCATAAGATATTTGATAGCAGCATGATCAGTGTGAATAGTTACTCTAGAATCAACAATATAAGGTCTAAACTTATCACAAGCAAATACAACTGCTAAGAATTCTTTTTCAGTAGTAGCATAATTTCTTTGAGCATTGTCTAGAGTTTTACTAGCATATTGAATAACATTTAGTTTCTTATCAACTCTTTGTCCTAGAAAAGCACCTACAGCATAATCACTAGCATCACACATAATTTCAAAGGGTAAATTCCAATCAGGTGGTTGAACAATAGGTGCAGAGATCAATGCTTTCTTAAGTATTTCAAATGCTTCTACACAATCATCATCAAAGACAAATGGTATATCTTTTTGTAATAAATTAGTCAAAGGCCGAGAAATTTTCGAGAAGTCCTTAATGAACCTCCTATAAAAACCGGCATGACCAAGGAAACTTCTTATACCTTTGATGTCCTTGGGACATGGCATCTTTTCAATAGCATCAACCTTGGCTTTATCAACTTCAATACCTCTTTCAAAAACTTTATGCCCCAAGACAATACCTTCATTAACCATAAAGTGGCACTTTTCCCAATTCAAGACAAGATTAGTTTCTTCACATCTCTGCAAAACTCGATCAAGGTTCAAAATAAGACCCATAGACGGAGAAATCGTCCATGAAAACCTCACAAATCTTTTCACAAAAGTCAGAGAATATAGCCATCATGCATATTTGAAAGGTAGCAGGTGCATTACATAAACCAAAAGGCATACGTCTATAAGCAAAAGTACCAAAAGGGCATGTAAAAGTAGTCTTTGAGTGATCTTTGGCTGACACATGTATTTGAGAGAAACCAGAATAACCATCTAGAAAGCAAAAATGTGTATGTTTGGACAATCTTTCTAGCATTTGATCGATAAAAGGTAAGGGGTAATGATCCTTTTTAGTAGCCTTATTTAATTTGTGGAAATCAATTACCATCCTATAACCTGTAATAATTCATTGAGGAATCAATTCATCTTTATCATTAGGAACAACAGTAATACCTCCCCTCTTAGGGACACAATGGACAGGGCTTACCCATTGACTATCAGCAACGGGATAAATTATACCTGCCTCAAGGAGCTTTAGTATCTCCTTTCTTACCACTTCTTTCATTTTAGGATTTAGCCGACGTTGATGGTCACGAACTGGTTTAGCATCTTCTTTCAAATTAATTTTATGTTGACATAGAGTGGGACTAATGCCCTTAAGATCATCAAGAGTATACCCAATCGCAGCGCGGTGCTTCTTCAGAGTTTTCAATAATCTCTCTTCCTCGTGCTCTGAAAGGTTAGCACTAATAATAACAGGATATATCTTTTCTCATCAAGATAAGCATATTTAAGAGTATCAGGTAACGGTTTAAGCTCAAACACAGGATCACCCTTGGGTGGAGGAGGATCCCTTAGGGTTTTAACAGGTAAATTGTTTTTTCAGAATAGGTTCCTGTTTAAAGAATACTTCATCTAATTCCCTTCTTTCATTCATAAACATATCATTTTCATGGTCTAGCAGGTATTGTTCTAAAGGATCACTAGGAGGTACGGCAATAGAAGCAAGACCAATAATTTCATCCTTACTAGGTAATTCTTCTTCATGGTGTTGTCTACTAAATTTAGAAAAATTAAATTCATGAGTCATATCATCTAAACCGATAGTAACAACATCTCTTTTGCAATCTATGGTAGCATTAACAGTATTTAAGAACAGTCTACCAAATATAATGGGACAAAAGCTATCTTGTGGGGAACCAAGAACAAGAAAATCAGCAGGATATTTAGTTTTCCCACACAAGACTTCAACATCTCTAACAATTCCCATTGGTGAAATAGTATCTCTATTGGCAAGTTTAATTGTGACATCAATATCTTCTAACTCAACAGGTGCAATATCATGCATAATTTCTCTATAAAGGCTAATAGGTATTGCACTAGCACTGGCACCCATATCACATAAGCCATGATAACAATGATCTCCTATTTTAACAGAAATAACAGGCATGCCTACCACAAGTCTAGGTTTATCTTTATCACAGGGTTTAGCAATTCTAGCAGTTTCATCACAGAAATAAATAACATGCCCATCTATATTATCAGACAAGAGATCTTTAACAATAGCAATATTAGGTTCAACTTTAACTTGCTCAGGAGGTGTATATGTTTTATATTGCTTTTACGAATTACAGTTGAAGCTTTAGCATGATCCTTTATCCTAACAGGGAAAGGTGGTTTCTCAACATAAGAAGTAGGAACAATAGGATCATTATAAGTGATAGTCTTTTCTTCAACTTTAATAGGTGCAGCTACTTTTACTTCTATGGGAGGATGATATTTAAACCACTTCTCCTTGGGGAGATCAACATAGGCAGCAAAAGATTCACAGAAAGAAGCTACTATCTCAGAGTCAAGTACATATTTAGTGCTAAATTTACGAAAAATGTTGGTATCCATAAAAGATTTAACACAATCAAAACTAGGTGTCATACCTGACTCCTTACCATCGAGGTCCCAATCTTTAGAGTTGCGTTTAATTCTTTCCAATAAATCCCATTTGAATTCAATAGTCTTCATCATAAAAGCCAGCACAAGAAGTATCAAGCATGGTGCGACTGTTACCAGAAAGCCGAGCATAAAAATTTTGAATAATCATTTTTCTTGAGAGCTCATGATTGGGGCATGAATATAATATTGACTTAAGCCTCCCCCAAGCTTGAGCGATGCTTTCTCCTCCGTGAGGCCAAAAATTATATATATAATTGCAATCACGATGAACAAGATGCATAGGATAAAACTTCTGATGAAATTCCAATTTCAATTGTTTATAATTCCAAGACCTCATATCATCACATAGCCTATACCATGTCGATGCATCTCCCCTCAAAGATAAAGGGAAGATCTTCTTCTTAACAACATCTCCGGGTACACCTGCAAGCTTAAATAATCCACAAACTTCATCCACACATATCAGATGTTCATCAGGATGTTTTGTTCCATCTCCTAGAAAAGGATTAGCTAGCAGTTTTTCTATCATACCCGAAGGAACTTCAAAGCAAGCATTTTCATTTTCAGTAGGTTCAGTAGGTTGAGGAGCAACTCTTTGCTCTACTGGTCGGGGTGAAGATACCCGAACAAGCCCCTCAGAGGATTACTTTCCATGGTAACAAGTGACAGTAAATTTTAGCACACTATATAAATTTTTCCTTACCAAATTCCACCTACCAAAAGCGCTTCACTCCCCGGCAACGGTGCTAGAAAAGAGTCTTGATGACCCACAAGTATAGGGTATCTATCGTAGTCCTTTTGATAAGTAAGAGTGTCGAACCCAACGAGGAGCGGAAGGAAATGATAAGCGGTTTCCAGCAAGGTATTCCCTGCAAGTACTGAAATAAGTGGTAACAGATAGTTTTGCGATAAGATAATTTGTAACGAGCAATAAGTAACAAAAGTAAATAAGGTGTAGCAAGGTGGCCCAATCCTTTTTGTAGCAAAGGATAAGCCTGGACAAACTCTTATATAGATAAAAGCACTCCCGAGGACACATGGGAATATCGTCAAGCTAGTTTTCATCACATTCATATGATTCGCGTTCGGTACTTTGATAATTTGGTATGTGGGTGGACCAGTGCTTGGGTACTGCCCTTACTTGGACAAGCATCCCACTTATGATTAACCTCTATTGCAAGCATCCGCAACTACAACAAAAGTATTAAGGTAAACCTAACCATAGCATGAAACATATGGATCCAAATCAGCCCCTTACAAAGCAACACATAAACTAGGGTTTAAGCTTTTGTCACTCTAGCAACCCATCATCTACTTATTACTTCCCAATGCCTTCCTCTAGGCCCAAATAATGGTGAAGTGTCATGTAGTCGACATTCACATAACACCACTAGAGGAGAGACAACATACATCTCATCCAAATATCAAACGAATACCAAATTCACATGACTACTAATAGCAAGACTTCTCCCATGTCCTCAGGAACAAAAGTAACTGCTCACAAAGCATAAACATGTTCATAATCAGAGGGGTATTAATATGCATATAGGATCTGAACATATGATCTTTCACCAATTAAACCAACTAGCATCAACTACAAGGAGTAATTAACACTACTAGCAACCTACTAGCACCAATCCCGGACTTGGAGGCAAGAATTGGATACAAGAGATGAACTAGGGTTTTGAGATGAGATGGTGCTGATGAAGATGTTGATGGAGATTGCCCTCTCCCGATGAGAGGAGCATTGGTGATGACGATGGCGATGATTTCCCCCTCAGGGAGGGAAGTTTCCCCGGCAGAACAGCTCCGCCAGAGCCCTAGCTTGGTTCCGCCAAGGTTCCGCCTCGTGGCGGCGGAGTTTCGTCCGAGAAGATGGCTTATGATTTTTTCCCATTGAAAGACTCCATATAGCAGAAGATGGCCACCGGAGGGCCACCAGGGGGCCCACGAGGTAGGGGGCGCGCCCAGGGGGTAGGGCGCGCCCCCCACCCTCATGGGCAGGTTGTGGCCCCCTGGTGAAGTTCTTGCTCTCAGTATTTTTTATATATTTGGAAAACATCTTCTGTGAAGTTTCAGGACTTTTGGAGCTGTGCAGAATAGGTCTCTAATATTTGCTCCTTTTCCAGCCCAGAATCCCAGCTGCCGGCATTCTCCCTCTTTATGTAAACCTTGTAAAATAAGAGAGAATAGGCATAAGTATTGTGACATAATGTATAATAACAACCCATAATGCAATAAATATCGATATAAAAGCATGATGCAAAATGGACGTATCAATTTTCAAGCTTTTTGGTAACTTGTTGTCAAAGGGGGAGAAAGTGTATAGATCATTAGGCTGAGAGAGAGGAGAGAGAGAGAGAGAGTGTGTGTGTGTGTGTGTGTGTGTTTGCCTTTTTGTTGCCTCTCTTGCTACTTGGATCATTTTCTTTGATCGTTTGCTTGTTTGTTTCATGCTACAATATTTGTGTTATGTGTGTTAGATACTCTTGTGATCATGTGTTTGATCATACTATGCTTAATGTGTGCTTGCATGCTTATATCCATGAATACTTGTGTATGATCAATCACTTCTACCCTTTGTGATGAGTGTATGTTATTTAATTCTTATCATTTTGAGCGCTCCACCCAGATGTATGTGACATGGAAAAGTGACCCATGATCCTAATCGATTATGCATTTACATTCAAAAGCAAATCTTAAATAATGCACAAATTTAGGGGAAGCTCTTGCTTATCACATACTTCTCAAGGCGGCGATGTATTTCATTCATATTATCATTTGTCGAAGCTTTGATCTATATGTTGTCATCAATTACCAAAAAGGGGGAGATTGAAAGTGCAACTAATCCCCGAGTGGTTTTGGTAATTCATAACAACATATAGCTCATTGAACTAATATCCATTCAAGTTAAATATTTCAGAAAGTTCAATGATTGGCATGGCATGGACTAGAGATGTGGACCCCTCAAAATGCTAAGGACAAAGATTGGCAAAAGCTCAAGACTCTTCATTTTCATTTTAGTGATCCACGACCACATTGAGTCCATAGGAAAGCTAATACTATTAAAAGGGGATGAGGTGTTGCTTAATGGTCTACTTGCTCAAAGTGTTGAGTGATATTGCTCCTAAAGCCTCAGCCACTTTCTCATTTCCACATATGTCCAAAACCCAAAGTCAAACTCGGCCCCACCGATTTGATCTATCCGGCACCACCGAGTTCTTTTGACCTAGCCACTGCTAGAAACCCTAGACAATTCGGTCTCACCAATATGGATCTCGGCCTCACAGAGATGGCCTTGCAAACTCTCTGTTGCCTGTTGTAATTATTTTGGTCTCACCAAAATGTGCAATCGGTCCCACCGAGTTTGCTTGACCAACTCTTCGTTTGATCTTTGTTGAAATCAGACTCACCGAGTTCATGCTACCGGTCTCACCGAAATGAGGTTTTGCCCTAACCCTAGCACATCGGTCTCACCGAGTTGATCATGTCGGTACCACCGATATTCTCAATGTTCACATTTTGAACTGAATTGGTCTCACCGAGTTATTCTATTCGGTCTGACCGAGTTGGGTCAAATGTGTGTAACGGTTGGATTTTGTGTGGAGGCTATATATACCCCTCCACCCCCTTCTCCATTTGTGAGAGAGCCATCAGAACGTGCCTACACTTCCACTACTCATTTTCTGAGAGAGAACAACCTACTCATGTGTTGAGACTAGTACATTCCAATCCAACCACAAGAATCTTGATCTCTAGCCTTCCCCAAGTTGATTTCCACTCAAATCATCTTTCCACCATAGCCAAATCTGTGAGAGAGAGTTGACTGTTGGGGAGACTATCATTAGAAGCACAAGGGCAAGGAGTTCATCATCAACACACCATCTATTACCTTTTGGAGAGTAGTGTCTCCTAGATTGGTTAGGTGTCACTTGGGAGCCTCCGACAAGATTGTGGAGTTGAACCAAGGAGTTTGTAAGGGCAAGGGGATCGCCTACTTCGTGAAGATCTACCCGAGTGAGGAAAGTCCTTCATGGGCGATGGCCGTGGTGGGATAGACAAGGTTGCTTCTTCATGGGCCCTTCGTGGGTGAAGCCCTCCATGGACTCACACAACCGTTACCCTTCATGGGTTGAAGTATCCATCAAAGCAGACGTACGATAGCACCACCTATTGGAACCACGCCAAAAATCTCCGTGTCTACATTATGTTTGCCTTCTCCAAACCCTTCCCTTTACCTTCATATGCAATGTTTTACTTTCCGCTTCTACACTCTTAGAATTGCATGTGTAGGTTGATTGCTTGACTTGTGATAATTGCAAAAATCTGCCAACAACTAAAATTGGGAAAAGGTTAGATTTTTATTTGGTCAAGTAGTCTAATCACACCCCCCCCTCTAGACCTACTTTCGATCCTACACTAAGGTTTACATGTGCTTATATAATCCCTGATGTGCTAATAAGAATAAGATAAATTGGGTCGGGCCCTTAACTACCTGCGCCATTGGGCCTCCTCCGGCTATAGTGTACACCGGTCATAACATCTCTCCCCGCCTGTGCAAATAGCTCATCCTCGAGCTGGAAGTCAGGAAATGCTGGCAAAACTCCTCGAGTTGCTCCCAAGTGGAGTCCTCCTCCGGAAGACCAAGCCACTTGATCCAGAGGCGTGAAACCCCGCGGCTCTGCTGTGCCTTCAACACCTTTTCTGGTCCCGGAAGAAGAAGATCGTCTGTGGTGGGGGGAAGAGCCGGTGCGGCTGCCGGTGGGTCATCGCGAAAGGGCTTCAGGAGCCCCACGTGGAAGACATCATGGATGCGGGCGCCAGATGGCAGCTGAAGGCGGTAGGCGACCTTGCCGAGGCACTCCAACACCGGAAACGGTCCGGCGTAGTGATGGTCGTGCTTGCACTTGGCCCGTGGGTCCAGGGACTGCGTGGAGCGATGGAGAAGCCGCAGCCAGACCCAATCACCCATCGCAAACTCCGCCTTGCAGTGGTGGGCGTCGTAGTATTTCTTGGACAGCTGCTGGGCTTGGAGAAGACGCTGGCGCACCTCGGCAAGGATCTCATCCCGGCTGCGGAGAAGGTCGCTCGCCGCCTCAGAGTGGCCCGTGCCCGGCTGGAACAGGAGGATGGGTGGTGGGGACGGCTGTAGACCACCTCGAATGGTGTGGCACGCAGGGCGGAGTGGTAGGAGGTGTTGTAGCAGTACTCCACCCAAGCAAGCCAGTCCACCCAGGCATGTGGGTGATCACATGTAACACAGCGTAAGTACATAGCAATCACCTTGTTGACCACCTCGGACTGGCCGTCGGTCTGTGGGTGGAATGTCGTGCTCATCCGCAACTTCATGCCTGCCATCCGAAAGAGATCGCGCCAGACATGTCCGGTGAACACCGGGTCGCGATCGCTGACATCGAAGAGGGGAACCCGTGGAGACGAACGATGTCGTCGAAGAAGGCATGTGCGACGAGGTGGCGGTGTAGGGATGGCCGAGCGCGATGAAGTGCGCATACTTGGAGAAGTGGTCGACCACTATAAGGATGACGGATTTGCCGCCCACCTTGGGAAGACCCTCAATGAAGCCCATGGAGATGTCGGCCCAGACCTGAGAGGGCACCTCAAGGGGTTGTAGCAGTCCCGCCGGCTGCAGTGTCTCCGTCTTGTTGCACTAGCACGTTACGCACGACCGCACCCAGTCCCGTACCAGCGTACGGTCGCTGGGGATGTAGAAATCTTCTCGAAGATGGTGGAGGGTCTTCTGCACACCCTCGTGGTCGGCCGAGTGGGCCGGCAGCAGGGCCTGGTGGCGGAGGTCATCGTGATCCAGCACAAACAGTCACCACCCGTGCAGGAGCAGTCCATCGCCTAGGCTCCTCCAGGTCGCCAGCCTCGAGGCGCTGACGAAGGTGATGCGTGTCTTCGGCGCTCGCGGTGGCACGGCGGATGTCATTGATGTAGGCGAAGGAGGGCCCTGAGCGGGTGTAGAGGACCGCCACCTCAGTGTTGACGGTGTTCGTGTCATGGTTAGTGTCGCGGCGGGACAGCACGTCCGCCATGATGTTGAGGCGACCCGGACGGTACTCGAAAGTGAAGTCAAATCCAAAGAGCTTGCTGATCCACTGATGCTGCGACATGGTGGAGAGGCGTTGGTCCAACAAGAACTTGAGGTTGTAGTGATCCGTGTGAATACGGAACGACACCCCCATAGATACGGCTGCCAGTGGCGCACATCCCGCACCAAGCCGATGAGCTCCCTCTCGTAGGCTGCTAGCTTGTGATGGTGCACGGCGAAGGGCCTGCTGAAGAACGCGAGCGGACCATCGCCCTGATGAAAGACAGCGCCAGACCCCACGCCCGAGGCGTCCTAGTCCACCATGAACAGCTTGTCGAAGTCAGGCATCTGGAGGTCCGACCCCGTAGTGAGATCCTGCTTGAGGGTCTAGAATGCCTCAGTCGCCTCAGTATCCCAGAAGAAGGCGTTGCGGCGCAACAGGCGCGTGAGCGGAGCTACAATGAGGCCAAACTCCCGGATGAACTTCCGATAGTAGCCCGCGAGGCTCAGGAAGCCATGGAGGGCCTGCGGCGAGTGCGGCGTTGGCCAAGCCACGACAGCCACGACCTTGTCGGCATCCATAGCGACACCCTCCGCCTAGATGACGTGGCCGAGATAGGCAATGGATGTCATGTCGAACGAGCACTTCGAGCGCTTGAGGTGCAGATGGTGCGCTCAAAGCTTGTTGAAGACGATGGCCACGCATTGTAGGTGCTCCACCCACGATGAGTTGTACATAAGAATGTCATCAAAGAAAACGAGCACAAACCAAGATAAGTAGGGGCAGAGGACGTCGTTCATCAAGGCCTGAAATGTTGTTGGGGCATTGGAGAGGCAAAGGGCATCACCAAGAACTCGAAGTAGTCGTGATGAGTGCGGAAGGCCGTCTTCGCGACATCGTCTGGGTGCATCTACACCTAGTGATATCCCGAATGAAGGTCGAGCTTGGTGAAGAAGTGTGCCCCGTGTAGCTCGTCAAGGAGTTCATCCACGAGGGGGATAGGAAATTTGTCCTTGGACGTCTTGGCGTTGAGAGAACGGTAGTCGATGCAAAAATGCCACGAACCATCGGCCTTGCGCACGAGGAGCACCGGCATGGAGAACGACGATGTCGAGATACGGATGATGCCCTGGGTGAGCATGATCGCACACTGCCGCTCCAGCTCGTCCTTCTGTAGCTGGGGGTAGCGGTACAGCCGCACACTGATGGGAGCTGTGTCTGGCAGTAGGTGGATGCGGGGGTCATAGGGCCGGACTGGAGGGAGGCCCTGTGGCTCGTCGAAGAGGTCATTGTGTTGCTGTAATAGGCTAGCCAACAGGGGATGCTCAGTGTCAACGGCGGCCACCGTCAGCTGGGGCTGGGGCACCGCCGGGGAGGCACCACCCACGCCCTCCCACCAGACGCGGCGACCCGGGCGCCGGAAAATCATCGTCATGGCGTCGAAGTCCCATAGGATGGGACCCAGGATCCATAAAAAGTCGACACCAAGGATGAAGTCGAAGCAGCCCAAGTCAATGCCGACGCAGGTGAGGTGAAGTGCTCGTTGTGATAATGATGGGGACATTTCGAGCAATACCCTGGCAGTGTAGACGGTCACCGTTGGCTATGGTAACTCACAGCTGCTCCCCGCCGGTTGGTTGCAGTGCCAGGCGGCGCATGGTGGCCCCGGGCAGGAAGTTGTGGGTGGAGCCCGTACCCAGCAGTGCGAGGAACCGCTCTCCATTGATCGTCACCAGCAGCAGCATAGTCTTCTCCATCCGTATGCCCGCGAGTGCATGGACGGAGACTATGAGGGCGTTCGCCTGGGCAAGCCCCGGGGAAACCTCGTCGATCACTGGTGCAGCCGGGTCGCCAAGCCCAGCAGCGGCGGCGGCCTCCTCGATGTGGGCCGCGGCCTCCAAGTAGAAGAGGCACGGGAAAACATGGCCCGGGACGTAGGGCTCGTCGCAGTTGTAGCACAACCCCTGACGATGGCGCTCGAGCTGCTCGGCCGGGGTGAGCCGATGAAAAGGGCGCATCGTGGATGGGGCATTGGGCCTCGCGGGGGCCTGGTGGGAAAGACACCCCAGCGCTGGTGGTGTTGGTGTCGGTCGGCCCGGGGCGGTGGCGCCTGCTGCATGGCCACCGCACGGCGCTCGAAGGCGCGGGCATAGTACATGGCCATTTGGAGGTCATGTGGCCTGCACATCTCCACGTCCATGTGGATATGATTCGGCAAACCGCCAACAAAGAGCTCGACCCGCTGGCAAGCCGTGACGCGGGCGCGTGGCATGCCAGGGCCTGGAAGTGGTCGGTGAAGTCTTGCACCGTGGAGGTGAAAGGCAGACACCCAAGCTCCGCCAGCCAGCTCTCGCGTATCGACGGGCCGAAGCGTAAAAGGCATAGCTCACGGAAGTGCTCCCATGGGGGCATGCCACCCTCGTCCTATTCGAGGGTGTAATACCATGTCTGCGCTGCGCCCCGGAGGTGATAGGAGGCGATACAGGTGCGATCAGACACGAGCGTGCACTGCCCCCTGAAAAATTGGTCGCACTGATTGAGCCAATTTAGGGGGTCAACGGTGCCGTTGTAGGTGGCAAACTCAAGCTTGGAGAAGCGCGGCGGTGGATGGCCGTGGACGATGGAGGGGTACGCCTCGTCGGCGCGGAGCAGCGAGGACGACAGAGCCGAGTAGGTGGGCATTAGAGGGCCACCCTAGAACAGGGGCCCGGCCATGCCGTCGTAGGGGTCGGCGGAGCCCGAGGGCCCGCTGAACTGCATCGCCGGGGGCGGCGCCCGCGGTGGCAGCACGTGCGGCTGGACTGAGGCCGTCGTGTAGACTGGCTCGATGGACCCATCGAGCCAGGCCGGTAGCGGAGATGGCGACAGGGGGAACCGGACCTGGTGGATGGGCACCCCGCGCCGTCGTCAGGAAGCCTGGCCCCGAGGTCGCCGGTGGCGGCGGCGGCAGCTGCTGCTGTTGCAGCAGCAGCATGATGGAGGCGACAGAGGTCGCTGGGGATGGCGACTGCCATGGGAGCTATGGCGGCCCTGGGATGGTGGCGAAGGGGGCGGCCGGCTGCGGCCCATATGGCCCCGCGAGGAAGGTGCGGATGCCCTTGACCGCCTGAGTAAGGTCTCGGAGCACCACCGACATCTCCTCCGGGGTGAGGATGGCGGGGGCAGGCGGCGAGGTGGCGATCGGCAGTAGGAGGGTGGCGAAGGAGACTGGCTCGGTCAAGGACGGCGCACCGGCCGCGGTGGTCATTGGCGGCGAGGTGGCGATCGGCAGCGGGAGGGTGGCGGTGGGCAGAGGTGCAGACATGATCGAACCGGAGACAGCTAGTACCAGATTGAGAGGAGCTAGGTTCCTACCGGGTCTAGCCCTCAGTTTGTAGGGGTGGAAGGGAGGCTGCTGGAGCGAGGGGCGCGAGCGGTGGCGCTGTGGCGCCGTGGTCGCGCGGGAGAAAGAGGAAGGCGCAGTGGGTGCGGCTAGGGTTTAGGGTTTCCGGCTCCTGAGGGAGCCGGGCAATAGATATGACTTATTGCCTAATCTCAAAACAAATCTTTACATGTGCTTATATAATCTCTGATATGCTAATAAGAATAAAATAAATTGAGCCCTTAACTGCCTGCAACATTGGGCCTCCTCCGGCTATAGTGTACACCGGTCATAACAATAGTAGAGATAAGTATTTCCCTCGGTAAGAATCAAGGTTATCAATCTAGTAGGAGAATCACGCAAAGCCTCGTGAACAGCACCTGCACACACAAAAGCAAATACTTGCACCTAATGCGAACGAGAGGGTTTTCAATCCCCTTGGCGGTTACTTGCAAGTATTAAATCTTGTAGTGGTAGATAGATAAATTGCAAAGACAAAATAAAAAGAAAGTAAATATTGCAGTAAATATATTTTTGGTTTTTATATATGATAAAAGTAGATTCGGGGGCCATAGTTTTCACTAGAGGCTTCTCTCTCGAACACATAGCATACGGTGGGTAAACAAATAACTATTGGGCAACTGATAGAAAAGTGCATAGTTATGATGATATTCAGGGCAATGGTCATGTATATAGGCATCATGTCCGAGACAAGTAGACCGCCTCCTGCCTACATCTACTACTATTACTCCACCCATCGACCGCTATCCAGCATGCATCTAGGGTATTAAGTTAATAAAAATAGAGTAGCGCCTTAAGCAAGATGACATGATGTAGACAAAAGTAAAATCAACTAATATGAATAAACCCCGTCATTTTATCCTTAATAGCAACAATACAAATACATGTCTTGTCCCTTTCTATCACTAGGATAGAGCACTGCATGATTGAACCCGTCACAAAGCACCTCTCTCGCTGAAGATAAATCAATCTAGTTGGCCAAACCAAACGAATAGATCGGAGGATCAGAGAGAAATACAAAGCAATAACAATCATGCATAATAAAGTTCAGGAAAGACTCAACTACTTATCATGAATATTCAGATCATAAACTCACAATTCATCGGATCCCAACAAACACAACACAAAGGAAGATTACATCGGGTAGAACTCCAAGAACATCCAGGAGAACATGGTATTGAAGATCAAAGAGAGAGAAGAAGTCATCTAGCTACTAGCTATGGACCTATAGGTCTATGGTAAACTACTCATGTGTCATCGATGGGCCAGCAAGGTTGATGTAGAAGCCCTCCATGATTGATTCCCCCTCCGGCAGGGTGCCAAAAAAGGCCTCCAGATGGGATCGCAAAAGAATAGAGACTTGTGGCGGCGGAAAAAGTGCTTTGGATGGGTCTCTATTGGTTTGCCAATATTTGAGAATTTATAGAAGTGGAATTAGGTCAGACGAAGCCTTGAGGGGCCCACAAGGCGACATACCCCCTTGGGTGTGCCGGGTTGCCTTGTCGTCTCCTCGTACATCCTCTAGTCTCCTCCCAAAGCTTCCAGGGTCTCTTATTGTCATGGTGATCTCACGGCAGATGCCATGGGATGGCTTAAAGTGGGGGGCTACGTGAGGACGTCGGTGGCTTCCGGAGGTGAGGTTGGCACGTGCAAGTATGGTACACGATACATACCCAGGTTCGGGGTCCTCCGGGGGAGATAAAACTCCTAGTACTGCCGAATGTAGTATGGAGTGCACAAGGGCTACAATGTTGCTCCTGGAGCTATTTGGGTGAAAAGGAAGAAGGGGCTGGCCTTCTACCCTGCCTCTGGTGAGTGTGTTCTACTGAGCGAATCCCCTTGTATGGAGGGGCACCGGGGGTCTTATAGGCTGGCCCTGGGGTACAACGGTAAGATTACATGGGCGCAGGCCCCTGGTGTCATCGTCTAGGAGCAGGCAGTGGGGCCCATCGGATCACTGGGTCCATCGGACACGGGCCTCGCCGGCTACACGACACTGTGACATGTCTCGTCTGGCGTCACGAAGTGGTTGGCACTATGTGGCTACAGTGTCACATCGCCCAGTCGCTATCCACCCCGATCAGTGATACGGGGGGCGTTGTAGCCATGCTCGCCTCGGTCAGCGTGGGTACGTAGCGCACTATTGCCATGCCTTCCCTGTCGTGGGGAGTTGTCTTGTTGTACATCCGGATGGGACAACCGCTGACCCGCGGCTAGTCAGCGCGCAGCCAGCCGGCCGGCCAGGTGGCCATGCCAAGCCAGCTCGCACCAAGGAGCCGACCAGCAGACCTGCCGGGTTGAGGGGCGCCTACCGCCCCGATGTTTTGAAAAGGGATCCGGGTTCCGCTGCCTACCTGGGGCCCGACACTTATGTCCTAAAATATCATCAAAAATTCGTAGCGTTTGGACTCCGTTTGGTACTGATTTTCTAGAACCAAAAACAAACAGAAAACAAATGGCATTGGGCACTGGGTTAATAGGTTAGTCCCAAAAATTGATATAAGATAGCATATAATTGCATATAAAACATCCAAGATTTATACTATAATAGCATGGATCAATCAAAAATTATAGATACATTGGATACGTATCAGATCATCATATCTTACATATACCTGTGATATGCATACTTGGGATTGGAAGTACGATACGCTTGATCTTGCAGATTGGTGCACGAGTGCGAAGCTAGCCCACTTGAGCAATCAAGCTAGCATCTCTCCTAGCATTTGGGCAACACGAGCTTGGTCCTGGAAAATCATATTTGCTCATTCCTTGGTTGCATAAGCTCAATTTATCTATAGTGTGTGTTTCCATGCCCAACACCTAGCTATTGATCTATTTGAAATTTGTGAATCTTTTTCAACATTTTCAATATCTAGACTAATTATTGCATGATTTTATGACACAATTCCTAACGAAACCACACTATAAGCTTGTTGTGTACATGTGAGATTGATAAGATCTGGTACCAATTCCACTCTCTTTGCATTTCACATTGAGTGAAGACTTGATCCATTATCAACTTCGGGAATAGGTAATTTCAATATTTTTCTTCTCATTTCCTACTTGCACTTGGTTTGAGTGTTGTGATGGATAAGGCAAGGTACATCATCACCAATCTTCGATGGTGAAAACGACTATGTCACCAAGCTACACCCTTTTGTACTAAAACAACCTACATATGCATGAGGCAAATGAAGCTTTGGATGAGCTCATCAAGAACCTCTCCATCGACATTCGTCATTCTAAATCTCGGACCCAGAAATATCTTGACACCGAGATGGACAGCAAATGTCTCAACTCCGAGAGATGATTGCCAACCGCAAGTCTTACTAATCTTTGTCATCCTCTAGGCAAAATGATCAGGTAGCCATTCTTCGATGTTTCCATCCGATGCAAATACTCTATGGCATCATCATCATCTACGTGACGACCTTCAAGGTCCTCAAGCTTCAAATCCTCTCCATCTTAATGGATTGCAAGCTCTCACCCTCGAGCAACAAGATGCCTTTGACCACCTATCATGTCGAAATGATGGAAGGCATCGACAACCAGAACAACGTCGCCGCCAATATGAAGAGTGTGAGGCACATTGCCAAGAAGAAGCTTGGTGTGCGAATTAAGCAAATGAAGCTTTGCCAATTAAGGAACAAAAGGGAACTATAAGAGCGCCAAGACAAAGAGGCTCTACATTAGGAGTGAATTGTGGTGTATGGTGAACACAACTCGTTTCCCACATCAAGAATATCATGAGGAGCATCGAGATATTCCTCTTCCTCTATGTCCAGAGCAACGCCAACCTTGCAGCAATCGCAAAGATGAAGAGCGCTTGGGCAAGCTAAAGTTTACAATGCCAAAATTCTTAGGTAGAATTGATTTTGAAGAATACCTTTCGCGGGTACCTAAAGTGGATACAATCTTTCACATGCACAACTTTGATGAAGTGAAGAAGATGGCAGTGGATTCTCTTGAGTTTGACGGGTATGTTCTCATTTGGTGGCAGCAACTCATCGAATGAAGAAAAGAACAAAGGAGAACCTCCTATCTATTACGGTATATGTGGATTGCACTAGCCCTCTCCATCAGTTCAGATTTTGGTTGCGTTGGCCAGTGCATGAAGCTTAACATGGTATCAGAGCTAAGGTCATGAGTTCAAGTCCTGACTTTCGCAATTTAGTAAAAATTGTTGGTAACCCCCCTTTATGTCCACGTAGAAGCCTCTTGAGTCATGATTTAATTTCATGCGTTGCCGCTCTCTT
The DNA here is from genome assembly GCA_034509565.1 of Triticum monococcum. NCBI lineage: Eukaryota > Viridiplantae > Streptophyta > Magnoliopsida > Poales > Poaceae > Triticum > Triticum monococcum. Next base: position 148,531,772 of record CM067845.1, read on the forward strand.
ATGGTTGCACGTGTTGACTTGTCTTCCCTGTCGCACATGAGAGGGGGTGTTACAGTATATGTGAATTGCACTAGCCCTTGCCATCAGTTCGGACTTTTGGTTGCTTTGGCTAGTGCATGAAGCTTAACACTATCACCACTTGGGATGACATGAAGCAAGTTATGAGAGCAAGATTTGTACCTACACACTATACTAGAGACCTCTTCAAGAAGTTCCAAACTCTCAAGCAAGGCACAAAATCCGTGGAAGAATACTATAAGGAGATGGAGATTGTAATGATAAGAGAAAATGTGAAATAAGTCGAGGAGCAATCTATGGCAAGATTCTTGAATGGTCTCAACCATCCAATAATGTTGGCTTTCAACCATACTCTAACCTTCTCGAGCTAATCCACCGAGCAGCCGAAGTGGAGCTCCAAGTGCAAGATGACATTAAGTACTCTAAGTACTCGTCATACACATCAAGACCCTTTGGATTATATACACGTGCTTCTCCAAGTGTGGCGCCATACACTTGAGCTACACCCACCAATGATGGTACTTCAAGCTGCAAGCCGACGACAACAACATTAAGTTGTCCTCCTCCTACTACAAGCTCCTTCAAGCCTCAGGCTTTTACAACTATAACTCTTCTAATGGACCCCCAATGTAGTCAAAACAACCCATAACCCAATCGTATGGAGTAAAAATCATGTGCAAAGCAGGACTCAAAAAACAAGTGTTGAATCGTCTCCTCTATGTGACAAAAGAATAGTTCCTACTTCCTTAATTACACTCATCTAAATTATAAAACATGTTAAAGACAATAGTATATTTAGTACCAGTTCATTATGATTAACCTCGTAGTTGGGTGAGTCACCAGCTAGTTGCTAATAATGACACAACTGGTACAACCAATGCAACATGCTGGCACGCATATTTCAGAGATTATTCTTAAGGATCTAGTACTGTCAGAGGAGCGCATTTTGGGTGCAAGCACTCGCACAAGGGCACCAAATAAGGAAACTTCCACCAGCAACGCCCGTCAATGAACTGGTGCTCTTGGCAAGCTCTCCTGCATTTGGCAGTCCTCATGCAATAATAGTAGTACACACGACTTAGGACCCAACATTCATCCGCTTCAAGTCCAACTCCAAGCATAGGCGACACTGACCCTGCAAATACATGTTGTGAGTGAATTGTGCCTAGCTATGTGGTGCAGTGCAGTGTCCTGAACCAATGAAGTAAACCATGAATACATTAGTGAGTGAGAGGTTGCTTTACCACAAGGCGTGAAAAGTAGCCATAGGAGGAGGCCGGAAGCCGCCGCCTTCATCAGTATATCCATATCTAGCATGTATTGAAGAGGCCCTAAGGGAGAGTGGTTGCTTTATACATGTTAAGGAAAATAGGGGTATCCCTGACAGGAAATTCTATCATGAAGACGTGTCACGACATTCAATGGTCACCTCAAATGGAGAAAAATACATAAGATATGCAAGCGGCGCAAAGAAAAATAGAAGATATGCAAGGCTCTTGGGTATTCAAGGGCAAAAGAAATAATGCCTCATCTACATCTTTAAGGCACTCCCAATGCATCATATCTTAAACATGTATCTTAATCATTAAATAAGTGATCATATACAGCTCCACTAACACATTAGTTGTATCTTAGTCTGGTATATAAAGAGACATGTGTTTAATATGTCTTGGGATCAATAGTAACATCTTAACCTTGTGGTCCATTTGTGACAACACATACAACTAACTCAGTTTGTATAACATGGATCAACTATTTTTCATCAAGAGAGAACAACTTATGATGACCATTTTGGAGAACAAAAAATATATGTTCTGCATCAATTTTTAAGTAAATATCTATTTGATCACAGAGTTGCATGAAATGTGGCAAGCCAATGTGCATCCCCAATGGCCATCTCTTAATCTTGAAAACATAATATTTATAACCTTGATATGTAAATCAATGTCTACATATTAGCATTACAGAATAAGCACATGTCCTTGCTAAGTATGTTACGGAGATTGAGTACTGGTGTTTTGTTTGAGTCAATACCAACTTGTGAGTTGTGTTTAGTGGACAAAGATTGGAGTGACTATGTTATCAAATTAATATAATACATTTTCTTTGAAAAAAAGAACACAAGAAATGCATGTCCAATGTTTTGATAGGCATGTGATGTTTCTATGAGGGATGATGGTTGTGTACATGAGTTGTGTATTATGATTAATTTCCAATATGTTTTTGATACTTATCCAGAATAACTTGTGGTGGATTATGTGAAAGGTTGCAAAGCAAAAGAACAAAATAGATAATCAACCTGGTGGGCATAAGTCAGTGTCCTTGTTTTTTACCACATTGCCGGTCAATGGAACTCAAATCTTTCCCTTGTGTTCTCAGGTCCTGACAGAAGTGTAGTTTGTCAATCCACACATGCTTGGAGTTCGACCTCTGCAAATACCAACGAAAATAACATGATTCCTCCTTCAACGATGGCAACAGATGAAGGCCACCCAACAGTGTGATGCCAGAGTAGCTACCATCAAGGACGCTTGGGTCCTTTACAATGAGGACAAGTAGCACCAATAACACAAGGAAGAGCATGATGTAGGACATGCTAGTGGTGTATTCCAAAGTAGAAGGGCATGGGGATAAAAATATTGATGGCTTCTATATAAGTACATGCAAGACGACGAGGGCATGAGGATTGTTTGTGTCTGTCATGGTAGCTTCCTCACACCTGGTGAGTTTGTGAAGCATGTTGGTGGGGGTGATGTCTTGGATCCTCTTAGGCATATCATTGTCAACCTTCTTGTAGTTCTGAACTGTATCTCGAGAAGAAAGTATTTTCTTAATGTTGTTATATTACATATTGTGTGTTTTAACTTGGTACGCATACATGTTTCAATGTTTATGTGATAACGTCGAAACATACAGAGTCTCATTTTAGTATAAATTGGAAGGATTATATTTTGTTTGAACCGTTAGTTCATTTCTAAGGGCATTCATCTAATTAATTTTCAGTTTGTTTGTGGACAAGGGGATTCATCAAATGACCTCCCTCATTTGTCCGCAGACAGGTCCATGCATGTCCGTTGATAGAACCCATTTGTCTGCCAAAATAGTGATGCCTAAGGGCATCATCATGCGTTTGTCCTCACCCGTGTATTTGGCCCTTTTTCATATTTTCACTGTTTTCAATGTTTAAACTATAAATATTGAGCCAAACTATTTGAACACATCTCACTGATAAATATGAAGCACAAACCATTCAACAAGTCAAACAACTTAACAATTCAAACATAGTCAAAAAATTGAATCAATCAAAGTTGATGGTGCGCATTGATGTTGATAGACATTATGCGGAACTACTTCTTAGCATCATAATTAATAATGCTAGTGTCATTCAACATGAACCTCAACTCCGCGGTGATCCTTGCGAGTACAACTTGCTCAGCCTTGGTAGTCGCTCTCCTTGCTTTGATGACCATCTTCTCTATGTGAAGTCTCACTTGCTCCCTTTTCTCCGCAAGTCCCATCCTCTCCCTCTCAAGTCCCATCCTCTCCCTCACCTTCTACTCCTCAAGATCCATCTTTTGTAATTAGACATTCAAGAAGACCTTGTATCTTTTTTCTTTCTTCTCCTCCTTAATTTCCTCCTTTTTCCATTTCCACCTCTTTGTTGGAAATGATTTCCACCCACGAGACCGAAATTGCGCTTGCACTCCATCATGCTTTGCATTATATTTTCCCACTTATTTCCCCTCATTCTTTTCACATCGATCGTTGGTGCAATTCCACCTCCACTTGGCACATCTCTTCATCTGCCCTAATAAATTGTTGGGAGCTTCAGCCATCATTTGTTTTTGGCTTATTGTTGGGGGTTTTGAGTTCTCTAACAAGTTCACTCCATTTACTAGTGTCGTTCAACTTCATCCAACAATGTGCCAACGTAAATGGCCTCCTGTCAATTTGTTGGTACAATGTCACCACCAAGCTCAACTATCAAATGAACCACATGTCAACATATTGCAACATATAAAGCAAGAAAACAAACATGATGATCAATGTAAAGTGGTGAAAATTGAATGGCTTCCGACTCCCAATGCACTTGGATTTTTTTATTCGTCACTTGCGTATATGCACCCCAAAAATGTTGACTCATTCTTGCATGGCATACCATCTATGAGTGAGCGTGGTCTCATTGTGGTCGCTTGCGATTTGATGCGGTGGGTAGTTCTTGAACTCATGGTAGTAGTCATGATTTTTCTTCCAATATTTAGAACCCTTTTACTTCGTTCCACATATTGGATCCATCTCATCTCACCTGCAAACAAGTCGTGCAGAACAACACATCTTCCTTCCAGGTGTATGCACTTCCTCACTTCGCCACCTTCTTGGTTTGAGATGGTTGCCCAACATCATACATTGGCGTATTTTGATCACCATTGTCAAATATTGGAGGTACTTGGCCATTGTTCATCATACCCATCATCAATTCATCCTAAATATGCACCACAGTACCCATTGCAACACAAAAACATTCACATTGATTCTAAATATGCATACCTAGTCAATAGCTGTTGGGGAACGTAGCAGAAATTCAAAATTTTCCTACGTGTCACCAAGATCTATCTATGGAGAGACTAGCAACGAGGGGAAGGAGAGTGCATCTACATACCCTTGTAGATCACTAAGCGGAAGCGTTCAAGTGAACAGGGTTGATGGAGTCGTACTCGTCGTGATCCAAATCACCGATGACCAAGTGCCGAACGGACGGCACCTCCGCGTTCAACACACGTACAGCCCGGTGACGTCTCCCACGCCTTGATCCAGCAAGGGGAGAGGGAGAGGTTGAGGAAGACTCCATCCAGCAGCAGCACAATGGCGTGGTGGTGATGGAGGAGCGTGGCAATCCTGCAGGGCTTCGCCAAGCACCGCAGAAGAGGAGGAAGAAGAGACGCAGGGCTGCACCAACGAGAGATGGAATCACGTGTGTTATGGGCAGCCCCTAGGCCTCATATATATAGGGGAAAGGGGAGGGGCTGTGCCCCCTCTACGGTTCCCACCCCTAGGGGGGCGGCAGCCCTAGATGGCCAAGGGTGGCGGCCAAGAGGGGGGAGGAGAGGGAGGCGCAGGGTGTATGGGCCTTAGGGCCCATATGCCCTTAGGGTTTGCCCCCTCTCCCCTTCTAGGCGCATGGGCCTTAGTGGGGCTGGTGCCCTTGGCCCATGTAGGCCAAGGAGCACTCCCTACAGCCCATGTGGCCCCCTGGGGCAGGTGGCCCCACTTGGTGGACCCCCGGGACCCTCCCGGTGGTCCCGGTACATTACCGATAAACCCCGAAACTTTTCCGGTGACCAAAACAGGACTTCCCATATATAAATCTTTACCTCCGGACCATTCCGGAACTCCTCGTGACGTCCAAGATCTCATCTGGGACTCCGAACAACATTTGGTAACCACATACAAGCTTCCTTTATAACCCTAGCGTCATCGAACCTTAAGTGTGTAGACCCTACGGGTTCGGGAGACATGCAAACATGACCGAGACGTTCTCCGGTCAATAACCAACAGCGGGATCTGGATACCCATGTTGGCTCCCACATGTTCCAAGATGATCTCATCGGATGAACCACGATGTCAAGGACTTAATCAATCCCGTATGCAATTCCCTTTGTCTATCGGTACGATACTTGCCCGAGATTCGATTGTCGGTATCCCGATACCTTGTTCAATCTCGTTACCGGCAAGTCTCTTTACTCATTCCGTAACACATCATCCCGTGATCAACTCCTTGATCACATTGTGCACATTATGATGATGTCCTACCGAGTGGGCCCAGAGATACCTCTCCGCTTACACGGAGTGACAAATCCCAGTCTCGATTCGTGTCAACCCAACAGACACTTTCGGAGATACCTGTAGTGCACCTTTATAGTCACCCAGTTACGTTGTGACGTTTGGTACACCCAAAGCATTCCTACGGTATCCGGGAGTTGCACAATCTCATGGTCTAAGGAAATGATACTTGACATTAAAAAGCTTTAGCATACGAACTACACGATCTAGTGCTATGCTTAGGATTGGGTCTTGTCCATCACATCATTCTCCTAATGATGTGATCCCGTTATCAACGACATCCAATGTCCATGGTTAGGAAACCATAACCATCTATTGATCAACGAGCTAGTCAACTAGAGGCTTACTAGGGACATGGTGTTGTCTATGTATCCACACATGTATCTGAGTTTCCTATCAATACAATTATAGCATGGATAATAAACGATTATCATGAACAAGGAAATATAATAATAATCAATTTATTATTGCCTCTAGGGCATATTTCCAACAGTCTCCCACTTGCACTAGAGTCAATAATCCAGTTCACATCGATATGTGATTAACACTCAAGGTCACATCCTCATGTGACTAACACCCTGAAGAGTTCTAGGTTTGATCATGTTATGCTTGTGAGAGAGGTTTTAGTCAACGGGTCTGAACCTTTCAGATCCGTGTGTGCTTTACAAATCTCTATGTCATCTCCTAGATGCAGCTACCACGCTCTATTTGAAGCTATTCCAAATAACTATTCTACTTGGAGCTATTCTAAATTGTAGCTCTATTATACGTATCCGGTATCTCTACTCAGAGCTATCCGGATAGGTGTTAAAGCTTGCATCGATGTAACCCTTTACGCCGAACTCTTTATCACCTCCATAATCGAGAAAATTCCTTAGTCCACTAGTTACTAAGGATAACTTTGACCGCTGTCCTGTGATCCATTCTTGGATCACTCTTGTACCCCTTGACTGACTCATGGCAAGGCACACTTCAGGTGCGGTACACAGCATAGCATACTGTAGAGCCTATGTCTTAAGCATAGGGGACGACCTTCGTCCTTTCTCTCTATTCTGCCGTGGTCGAGCTTTAAGTATTAACTTCGTACCTTACAACTCAGGCAAGAACTCCTTCTTTGACTGATCCATCTTGAACAACTTCAAGATCATGTCAAGGTATGTGCTCATTTGAAAGTACCATTAAGCGTTTTGATCTATCCTTATAGATCTTGATGCTCAATGTTCAAGTAGCTTAATCCAGGCTTTCCATTGAAAAATACTTTTCAACTAACTCTGCATGCTTTCTAGAAATTCTACATCATTTCCGATCAACAATATGTTAACAACATATACTCATCAGAAATTCTATAGTGCTCCCACTCACTTCTTTGGAAATACAAGCTTCTCATAAACTTTGTATACACCAAAATCTTTGATCATCTCATCAAAGCACACATTCCAACTCCGAGATGCTTACTCCAGTCCTTAGAAGGATTGCTGGAGCTTTGCATACTTATCAGCATCTTTCAGGATTGACAAAACCTTCCGGTTGTATCACATACAACCTTTCCTCAAGAAAAACGTCGAGGAAACAATGTTTTGACATCCTATCTGCAAGATTTCATAAATAATGCAGTAATCGCTAACATAATTCCAACAGACTCTTAGCATCGCTACGAGTGAGAAAGTCTCATCGTAGTCAACTTCTTGAACTTGTCGGAAAACACCTTAACGACAAGTCGAGCTTTCTTAATGGTGATACTTACCATCATTGTCTGTCTTCCTTTTAAAATCCATCTGTACTCAAAGCCTTACGACCATCAAGTAGTTCTTCCAAAGTCTACACTTTGTTTTCATACATGGATCCTCTCTCGGATTTTATGGCCTCGAGCCATTTATTGGAATCCAGGCCCACCATCGCTTCTCCATAGCTTGTAGGTTCATTGTTGTCTAGCAACATGACTTCAAGACAGGATTACGTACCACTCTGAAGTAGTACACATCCTTGTCATCCCACGAGGTTTGGGAGTGACTTGATCTGAAGTTTCATGATCACTATCATAAGCTTCCACTTCAATTGGTGTAGGTGCCACAGGAACAACTTCCTGTGCCCTGCCACACACTAGTTGAAATGACGGTTCAATAACCTCATCAAGTCTCCACCATCCTCCCACTCAATTCTTTCGAGAGAAACTTTTCCTCGAGAAAGGACCCGATTCTAGAAACAATCCCTTATTGCTTTCGGATCTGAGACAGGAGGTATACCCAACTGTTTTGGGTGTCCTATGAAGATGCATTTATCCGCTTTGGGTTCGAGCTTATCAGCCTGAAACTTTTTCACATAAGCGTCGCATCCCCAAACCTTTTAAGAAATGACAGCTTAGGTTTCTCTAAACCATAGTTCATACGGTGTCATCTCATCGGAATTACGTGGTGCCCTATTTAAAGTGAATGTGGTTGTCTCTAATGCCTAACCCATAAACTATCGTGGTAATTCGATAAGAGACATCATAGTATGCATCATATCCAATAGGGTGCAGTTATGATGTTCGGACACACCATCACACTATGGTGTTCCAGGCTGTATCAGTTGTGAAACAATTTCCACAATGTCTTAATTCTGTGCCAAACTCGTAATTCAGATATTCATCTCTATGATCATATGATAGATACTTTATCCTCTTGTCATGACGATCTTTCAACTTCACCCTGAAATTACTTGAACCTTTCAATAATTCAGACTCGTGATTCATCAAGTAAATATACTCAACATCTACTCAAATCATCTGTGAAGTAAGAACACAACGATATCCACTACACGCCTCAGCACTCATTGGACTGCACACATCAAAATGTATTACTTCCAACAAGTTGCTTTCTAGTTCCATTTTACTGAAAACGAGGCTTTCAATCATCTTGCCCATGTGGTATGATTTGCATGTCTCAACTGATTCAAAATCAAGTGAGTCCAAACGGTCCATTTGCATGGAGTTTCTTCATGCATATACACCAATAGACATGGTTCGCATGTCTCAAACTTTTCAAAAAATGAGTGAGCCCAAAGATCCATCAACATGGAGCTTCCTCATGCGTTTTATACCGATATGACTTATGTGGCAGTGCCACAAGTAGGTGGTACTATCATTACTATCTTTTGGCATGAACATGTGTATCACTACGATCGAGATTCAATAAACCATTCATTTTAGGTGTAAGACCATTGAAGGTATTATTCAAATAAACAGAGTAACCGTTATTCTCATTAAATGAATAACCGTATTGCGATAGGCATAATCCAATCATGTCTATGCTCAACGCAAACACCAATCTCGATGGTAGAGGGAGCGTGCGATGCTTGATCATATCAACATTGGAAACACTTCCAACACATATCGTCAGCTCACCTTTAGCTAGTCTCCGTTTATTCCGTAGCTTTTATTTCGAGTTACTAACACTTAGCAACCGAACCGGTATCTAATACCCTGGTGCTACTAGGAGTACTAGTAAAGTACACATCAACACAATGTATATCCAATATACTTCTATCGACCTTGCCAGCCTTCTAATCTACCAAGTATCTAGGGTAATTCTGCTCCAGTGGCTGTTCCTCTTATTACAGAAGCACTTAGTCTCGGGTTTGGGTTCAACCTTGGGTTTCTTCACTAGAGCAGCAGCTGAATTGTCGTTTCATGAAGTATCCCTTCTTGCCCTTGCCCTTCTTGAAACTAGTGGTTTCACCAACCATCAACAATTGATGCTCCTTCTTGATTTCTACTTTTGTGGTGTCAAACATCGCGAATATCTCAAGGATCATCATATATGTCCCTGGTATATTATAGTTCATCACGAAGCTCTAGCAGCTTGGTGGTAATGACTTCGGAGAAACATCACTATCTCATCTGGAAGATCAACTCCCACTTGATTCAAGCGATTGTTGTACTCAGACAATCTGAGCACAAGCTCAACAATTGAGCTTTTCTCCCTTAGTTTGTGGGCTAAGAAAATCGTCGGAGGTCTTATACCTCTTGAAGTGGGCACGAGCCTGAAATCCCAATTTCAGCCCTCGAAACATCTCATATGTTTCGCGACGTTTCAAAATGTCTTCGGTGCCTCAACTCTAAACCGTTTAACTGAACTATCACGTAGTTATCAAGATGTGTATGTCAGATGTTCGCAACATCCACAGACAACGTTCGAGGTTCAGTACACTGAGCGGTGCATTAAGGACACAAGCCTTCTAAGAAGCAATGAGGACAATCCTCAGTTTACGGACCTAGTCCGCATAATTGCTACTATCAACTTTCAACTAAATTTTCTCTAGGAACATATCTAAACAGTAGAACTAAAGCGCGAGCTACGACATAATTTGCAAAATCCTTTTTGACTATGTTCAGGATAAACAAGTTCATCTTATGAACTCCCACTCAGATAGACATCCCTCTAGTCATCTAAGTGATTACATGATCCGAGTTAACTAGGCCGTGTCCGATCATCACGTGAGATGGACTAGTCAACATTGGTGAACATCTTCATGTTGATCGTATCTACCATACGACTCATGCTCGACCTTTTGGTCTTCTGTGTTCCGAGGCCATGTCTATACACATGCTAGGCTCGTCAAGTTAACCCTAAGTGTTTTGCATATGTAAAACTGTCTTACACCCGTTGTATGTGAACGTAAGGATCTATCACACCCGATCATCACGTGGTGCTTCGAAACGACGAACTGTAGCAACGGTGCACAGTTAGGGGAGAACACTTCTTGAAATTTTTAATGAGGGATCATCTTATTTACTACCGTCGTTCTAAGCAAATAAGATGTATAAACATGATAAACATCACATGCAATCAAATAATGGTGACATGATATGGCCAATATCATATAGCTCCTTTGATCTCCATCTTGGGGCTCCATGATCATCTTGTCACCGGCATGACACCATGATCTCCATCATCGTGTCTTCTTGAAGTTGTCTCGTCATCTATTACTTCTACTACTACACCTAACGGTTAGCAATAAAGTAAAGTAATTACATGACGTTTATGTTGACACGCAGGTCATAAATAAATTAAGACAACTCCTATGGCTCCTGCCGGTTGTCATACTCATCGACATGCAAGTCGTGATTCCTATTACAAGAACATGATCATCTCATACATCACATATATCATTCATCACATCCTTTGGCCATATCACATCACATAGCATACCCTGCAAAAACAAGTTAGACGTCCTCTAATTGTTGTTTGCATGTTTTACGTGGCTGCTATGGGTTACTAGCAAGAACGTTTCTTACCTACGCAAAGACCACAACGTGATATGCCAATTTCTATTTACCCTTCATAAGGACCCTGTTCATCGAATCCGATCTGACTAAAGTGGGAGAGACAGACACCCGCTAGCCACCTTATGCAACTAGTGCATGTCAGTCGGTGGAACCAGTCTCACGTAAGAGTACGTGTAAGGTCGGTCCTGGCCGCTTCATCCCACGATTCCGCCGAATCAAGATAAGACTAGTAACGGCAAGCATATTGAAAAAAATCAACACCCACAACTACTTTGTGCTCTACTCGTGCATAGAATCTACGCAATAGACCTAGCTCATGATGCCACTGTTGGGGAACGTAGCAGAAATTCAAAATTTTCCTACGTGTCACCAAGATCTATCTATGGAGAGACTAGCAACGAGGGGAAGGAGAGTGCATCTACATACCCTTGTAGATCTCTAAGCGGAAGCGTTCAAGTGAACGGGGTTGATGGAGTCGTACTCGTCGTGATCCAAATCACCGATGACCAAGTGCCGAACGGACGGCACCTCCGCGTTCAACACACGTACAGCCCGGTGACGTCTCCCACGCCTTGATCCAGCAAGGGGAGAGGGAGAGGTTGAGGAAGACTCCATCCAGCAGCAGCACAACGGCGTGGTGGTGATGGAGGAGCGTGGCAATCCTGCAGGGCTTCGCCAAGACCGCAGAAGAGGAGGAAGAAGAGACGCAGGGCTGCACCAACGAGAGATCGAATCACGTGTGTTATGGGCAGCCCCCTAGGCCTCATATATATAGGGGAAAGGGGAGGGGCTGCGCCCCCTCTAGGGTTCCCACCCCTAGGGGGGTGGCAGCCCTAGATGGCCAAGGGTGGCGGCCAAGAGGAGGGAGGAGAGGGAGGCGCAGGGTGTATGGGCCTTAGGGCCCATATGCCCTTAGGGTTTGCCCCCTCTCCCCTTCTAGGCGCATGGGCCTTAGTGGGGCTGGTGCACTTGGCCCATGTAGGCCAAGGAGCACTCCCTACATCCCATGTGGCCCCCTGGGGCAGGTGGCCCCACTTGGTGGACCCCCGGGACCCTCCCGGTGGTCCCGGTACGTTACCGATAAACCCCGAAACTTTTCCGGTGACCAAAACAGGACTTTCCATATATAAATCTTTACCTCCGGACCATTCCGGAACTCCTCGTGACGTCCGAGATCTCATCCGGGACTCCGAACAACATTTGGTAACCACATACAAGCTTCCTTTATAACCCTAGCGTCATCGAACCTTAAGTGTGTAGACCCTACGGGTTCGGGAGACATGCAGACATGACCGAGACGTTCTCCGGTCAATAACCAACAGCGGGATCTGGATACCCATGTTGGCTCCCATATGTTCCACGATGATCTCATCGGATGAACCACGATGTCAAGGACTTAATCAATCCCGTATGCAATTCCCTTTGTCTATCGGTACGATACTTGCCCGAGATTCGATCGTCGGTATCCCGATACCTTGTTCAATCTCGTTACCGGCAAGTCTCTTTACTCGTTCCGTAACACATCATCCCGTGATCAACTCCTTGATCACATTGTGCACATTATGATGATGTCCTACCGAGTGGGCCCAGAGATACCTCTCCGCTTACACGGAGTGACAAATCCCAGTCTCGATTCGTGTCAACCCAACAGACACTTTCGGAGATACCTGTAGTGCACCTTTATAGTCACCCAGTTACGTTGTGACGTTTGGTACACCCAAAGCATTCCTACGGTATCCGGGAGTTGCACAATCTCATGGTCTAAGGAAATGATACTTGACATTAAAAAGCTTTAGTATACGAACTACACGATCTAGTGCTATGCTTAGGATTGGGTCTTGTCCATCACATCATTCTCCTAATGATGTGATCCCATTATCAACGACATCCAATGTCCATGGTTAGGAAACCATAACCATCTATTGATCAACGAGCTAGTCAACTAGAGGCTTACTAGGGACATGGTGTTGTCTATGTATCCACACATGTATCTGAGTTTCCTATCAATACAATTATAGCATGGATAATAAACGATTATCATGAACAAGGAAATATAATAATAATCAATTTATTATTGCCTCTAGGGCATATTTCCAACAATAGCATCACCTCGTTTTTGTTGGGGGTGCACATATCATCGAATAGCCGCCTCCCATCAGCCAACTGAAGCCTTGGTGCATGCCCACCCTTTCGACGAGACCAAGGATGATGGCATGGGAAACCACCACCACCCCTCCTTGGGCACTATCGAGCCCAAGCCTAAGAGAGCCATCCGACGGGACCGATAGAGAAGCTGTGGCGTTGGTTGTGGTGGGGACGGACACATAGGGGACAAATAGACTATGCCATTGGAGATGCCCTTGCGCGTTTGACAAAACTGTCAGTTGTTAGCACTTATGACCATCATTGGTATGCCAGCAGCCATGTAGAATTGGCCCCTTTTAGCGCGTAAAATGTTAAGCTTGGCCTTTTCAAGTATTTATCACTTTTAAGACCGTCGTTGGATTATTGACTCGATAATTCAAAACCGTGCCCAGACTCATCTACACATAATGAACAGTAAATTCAAAAAAAATGAATTTTTTAAGCATCCAAGATGCTCATGTAGGCAAGGTGCATGCAAATTTTTGTGGTGTTTGGACATCTAAGGAGCTTATGCCAAAAAAACAAAATCACCTCCGAATAGTGTTCTTTTTCAAAGTTTCTTAGACACCTAAATTTATTTATTTTTGGCATGAACGCCTCAATATCTAAACACCACAAAATTTTGCGCGTAGCTTGCACACATGAGCATATTGGATGCCTATTTTTTTTCTTTTTTACTTCTATTATAATTTATTGTTCCGCTCTCCACCAGACATGTACCATTGTCCTTTTCATAAGTGTTACCTCCATTCAGAAAATCTTGTCTTAAATTTATCTAGATATAGATGCATCACTGCACATGTACCATTGCCCTTTTCACAAGTATTACCTCTGTCTCAAAAAGCTTCTCTTAGATCTATCTCCGTCTCTAAAAGCTTATTGTTAGAAGGAAGAGAGAGGTTTGGTGGAATTGTTTGCTGTATTGCTTGAGCCTCATGGGCATATATATAGGAGTATAAGGTCGTCTTGGAGTACAAGGCAAGGTGGAATAAATCCTACGCTATCCTATGTTTCCATAATAACAATGATACTCAACATCCCCCCGCAGTCACAACGGTAGCGACGCAGACGGTGAGAATGGAGAAGAATCCGAAGACAAGCCGATGGACACCCCCCACAGCCGTAACGGTCGATGCATCGTGGAGTCGTGGCTGGAGTGGAAACCGACGAGGTTGCTCAAGCATGGCGGTAGCCCTTTGTGCCGTTTGTTCAGGTAGCCGAGAGCGTAGGTGGTGTAGCCGTAGTCGAGGTAGCCGTGCGAAGAATGCCGTGGTTGGTGTCGAGTCGGGGGTCGCCGGTGTCAAGGTAGTCGTCGTGGAGCCGCGGAAGAAGAGCAGCGGCGGCGGCGGCTAGAGAAGGGGCGCGGCGACGGTGCTCAAAGTAGGCGATAATGAAATCGACAGCGTGACGAAGACCGGTGCGGACGGTGACGTTCCCGCGCCAAGGGAGGCGGCTCGGCGCATATCACGTGAAAATCAACGCGCGTGGACGGCGGTGGACCGCGGGCCGCAGCGTTACGGTCCGAAGGGGCGACGCAACGGCGGCGGGCGGATCGGGGCGACGGTGTGGAAGACCTCAGGGCGGTTGCAGGGATCGCGTGCCACGCTCGCTATGGCCCGACGGGGCGACGTAGCGGCAGCGCGAGGGTCGGTGCAGCCTCGGGGACGGCCTAGAGCGGACAGCCTCGGTGTGGCAGTTGACCGCGGGCCGCGGCACTACGACCCGAAGGGGCGACGCAGCGGCAGCGCGCGAGGTGGTGCAACCACGGGAACGGCCTCAGGGTGGTGGCGGAGATCACGTGCAGCGGCACTACGGCCCGAAGGGGCAACGCAGCGGCGGCGCGCATCGGTGCAGCCACGGGCAGAACCACGGGGCGGCGGCGCTGCGGCCCGACGGGGCGACGCAGCGGCAGCCTGTTGCTCGATCGGCGGAGGGGCGCGCTGAACTCGGGGATAGGGTGGTGATGGGCGATGTAGATTGACGAGCAGGCCGACGCGCAGACGACGGCCGTGAGAGGCCGCATGTCACGCGAGGCCGCCGGGTCTGGGCGACGAGTGAGCAGACGCACGGACTACGGCCGTTAGGGGCCGCTTGTCGCGCGAGGCCGCCGGGTCGGTGAAGAGGCTGGTCGGTCGCGCCGATGTCGGAGTAGAGGCGCACGAAGGTCGACGGTGATGGCTGGCGACACAACCCGATCAAGTACAGATCGAAAAACCAAAAAGAAAAACGTCGATCAAAACGACCGGTAAAAGAGCGAAAACCCCTGAAGCAAGGGCTTGGGAAAAAGACTCTCTAGGGCAACCGATCAACACAACCGATGGATGAACCCTAGGTACGGGCGGCGCGGCCCCCGACGACGGTCATGGAGGCTGACCGCCTCGAGGGCGAGGTTTAGAACCCGAAAATTGATACCATGTTAAAAGGGAGAGAGAGGTTTGATAGAATTGTTTGTTATATTGCTTGAGTCTCATGGGCATATATATAGGAGTATATAAAGTCGTTTTGAAAAGACAAGGTGAAATAAATCCTACGCTGTCCTATGTTTCCATAATAACAATGATACTCAACACTTAATTTAGATTTATCTAGATACAAATGTATCACTAAAAATATTTAGTACTTGTACCTAATTCGGACGCGTGTAGAATAGCAATCACTGGTTTGTCCACGTAGTACCTCCGTCTCTAAAAGTTTGTAGTATTCCGCTTTGCAGATGGGATCATTTGATAATTAGAAAAATATTACGTACGTAAGAAAGACAGGGAGCACATCACCGTTGCGTTGAGTTGCGTTTTACAGAGCAACGCAAAGAAAAGGGCAGGCCACGAAAGATTTATGCAAAATCATCAAGGATGTAGCAATTGTGTCCTAAACAGAAACTGTAACAGTGTCACAGGAAACTATGATAAATCGATAGAGTGATGCTACAACAAAATAGGGGGACACCTTCTACCGCTGGTGTGGAATAAATCCGCAGAACACAAGACAACTAAGCCTTTGCAACTTTCTTCTTTGATTTCTTGCTTTCCTTTTTCTGCTTGTTGTACTCCTTGTACATGTTTATGGATGACAATGCATGGTTCAACTCGGTCCTCAGTCTCTCATTCTCGGAAATGCCTCTTAGTACCACGAAATGACTTTGCAACTTCTCTCTCAGTTCATCTTCGCCCACCGTGCAATCTGCCTTCTCAAGCACATCTGGACTTAGAGCGACAAACTCCTTACTGCGCCGTTTCCTTTTGCACTTCAATGTCTGTGACACTTTGTGGGTTGGCTTTGATAATTCCCGTCCCATCGACAAGTCTTTGTATGCTTCCAGAGGATTCGAGCTAGAAAGTTGAACTGGATTCTGGGTGGCGTTCAGATTTGCCATGCTCAAGATATTTGAAGCCATTCCACTAACAGTTTCGTCATAATGCTTCTGCAGAAGGCTAAGCTCCCAAAGTACTGTTGCTAGTGCCCCACTCAGATAAGGATCTTTAGCCTCTGGGTCATATTTCTGAACAAAAGGAAATAAATGATATGATAATAGTAAAATAAATACAAACTGTACATGATAAACAAAATACAGAAGAGGAGGTAAGGCATATACCGCAACTAAGCTAGACAGGGAACCACCGCCAGCATCATTTTCCAACATGTTTCGGCACTTGGTATTCTTCTGGAGAAGATGCTTCAGCGTGATCAAGGCTGAAACATGAGCCCAACATGTAAATCATTATACCAGCAAGACAAACAGAAAGCGGTGACACTTGACAACAAGTGCTTGTAAGAACTAGCCAGGGAGAAGAAATGAATGCCTTACAAATGCCTCTAATGCTCTACTAATGATTAACTCATCTTGTGATGCATATTTTGTACAGGTTCTACTCCCTCCGTCCGGGTTTATTAGGCCTCTTAGCATCACAAGTATGTCCTTTTTTATAAGGCCTCGCTTTGGAAAGGTGCATGCATGCAACCATTTCATTGGTTGCATTGAAAGTCATTGTTGTTGGTGCCATGACTGGGAAATTAATATACTTCATGCGTGTTTTTTCATTGGCTGCATGCATGTGAAAGAGTGCATTGAGAGTGAAATGGAAGAATTGATGTGAGCAAATTACTATGTGTCTTGGTCTAAGAGAAGTTGTCTTTAGGCCTAATAAACCCGGACGGAGGGAGTAGGAAGCAACTAAGATGGGATCACCTGCAGCAAGTCTAACATGCTTACATAGGGGTTGTTTACTACTCCCTCCGTTTCAAATTATAAGATGTTCTAACTTCCATCTGAATTGGATGTATGTAGACGCGTTTTAGTGTTTTTGTTCACTCATTTCAGCCCGTATGTAGTCTATATTGAAATATCCAAAACATCTTTTTATAATTTGGAACGAAGGTAAGTAATTTATTATGAGTTTGTTCCATGAATTCTGCTACACAATATTGCACTCGGCTGATGCATCACTGCATCCCTAAATGCTCCAAGCTCCTTAGGAACCGAGACCTGTTGGGAGGCCCGATGTTTTTCCCACAGCAGACCCCGCTTGTCAGTGTCAGGTTGGCACGTCGGTCCCGTAGGTCAGATCACAACCGATGTTAGCGTGCTGGTCAAACCCCTTCTGCGTCATGTCAGTTGGTTGTAATTTGGGAGTCCCCGTGTCGATTCACATCCTCCATTGTGTTCGTGGAGAAGGGGAGGCGATCTTCACCTGCTCCCTTTTCCTTCGGGCAAGGGTTTGGTAAAAAAATTGGTGGCAGCCGGTGGCCGTCCTTCTTTGGAGCAGGCGTCAACCTTGTGCTGGCGGTCCATATCACTTGAGAATTTCTCATGGGGGCGAACAAAATTTCTCTAACAATCCTAAGTGTGTATGGGCATGTGAAAGCATCAATCAGCAAATTGAGGTTTAAGGCTATATACCGGAGACATGAGTGGAGAAATGGATGAAGAGGGTTGGCCATTTGTTGGGCTTAACTGCAATTTCAAGAGGGGAAAGCTACAATCTTGGAGATAGAGATCGCAAATTCATTCCCATGCTTTCTTGACAGACACTCCAGAGTAAGTGATGGCATGCATCCTTCGCAGCCGTGGCTTCTTGGTAGACATCAGTCAAGAAGAGTATGTGAGATGGGCAGTTCACTCCCAGAGGTTGCCAGATTTCATAGTAACTGAAGGAATAGTCAAGGCGGGCCTGGCGCAGTGGTCACTTGTGGCCTGGAGGCCCTGGGTTCGAACCAGCCTCCTTGCAGAATTATTATGCAAGGGTAAGGCTGTCTAGAAATTCCCTTCCTCGGACCCCGCCTTGTGTGGGGGCTTTCAGCACTGGGCACACCCTTTTGAAGGAAGGAATGGTACCCGGTGTTGGTATCAAACAAATTTGTCAGGTGATTTTGTTGGTGTTGTTCCTTTGAGATAACTATGTTGTGTGAGATATGGCGGTTCACGGTTTAGATTGTAGACCCATACAAAATTCTCGGTACAATGTACTAATTTCTTAATTGGTAGTTATGCAGTACTGTTTCCATGCAATTCTCTAAAAGATTACTGATGTCCGTTCATGAAAAAAGAAGTTCGGGCACTTGATGATCAAGGCAATATTTAGATTCTATGGTGTAATATGTAGCACAGTAACAACAAAACCATAAGTTCTGTAATCAAGCTTGTGCCTTGCCAAGTGAACTGATATGTCCTTGAACAATTTATTATTTTTTTATATTTATTTTATATAAGCTGCTTGAAAAATAAAGTGTGCCACTAAACAAACAAACTCTCAACACCAATACCCAAACGGTGCATCAAGGCGCGCCTTTCTTCTAGTTCTACTGCCAAAAACTCGAACCAAAATAATACTACTCCGTTCCAAAATAAGTGTCTTAACCTTGGTACAACTTTGTACTGAAGTTAGTACAAAGTGGAGACACTTATTTTGGGACAGACGGAGTACTTCGCAGGCATTAGTAGCCAAAAATTAGATAGGAAAATGATAAATTAAAACCTGCTATTGCTTCTGCGGAGCCAAATGACAGAGCAAATGTTGCCAGACGTTTAATGAAAGCAGCTGCTCTTAGCATATCCTGCTGCTTGCCTTCCCACAGAAGTGTCTTCAGAGCATCAGCCAAAACCTCACCACGATCTCTGCATGCAATGGATCAGGTCATCAATTCTCATGGTATGGACAGCTTAGCCATTACTATCTTTCTTCAATATAATAATACATAAATGCCCAAAGTTTATTAAATGTCAAAACAGTTTGAATAGCACATTATCAAGGAACAGAGGTAACAACTACTCCTATATAGAAATAAAAATACACAGGATATAAGAACAGCGCCATCTACCCAGACTAGTCCGTGTTCCTCATGAATAAATCAGTGACATGTGAAGTTATCTGGTGTTCAGGTACAAAGAACAAGAGGAGATATTTCCTCATTACAACCATTAACCATATGAAGAGGCCAAACCTGTCAGGTCGATACTCCAGTATAAGGTTATAAAACTGAACAAAGAAGTCCTGCAGGTCTACATTCAAAGCCTCAAGATTGCTCCTCCATACTTTAAAAGCAACTATGCAGCATTGTAGGCGTTCCGACACAGAGAGTGTATTGTCCGGTGGAATTTCACCTTGATGGTCTGTATACCCAGAAAGCTTCTTAAGGCAAGCGATAAGTTCACTCATGAAATCCAAATCAATTAAATGTGAGAATTTTCCTAAGCCCTCCAAGCATGGAGCAAGTAAAGGGTGTGAGCCACCAGGGAAGACACTAGTGGCCTTATACCTGGAAACATTGACATGCCAATATCATCATCATCAGGAATGTAACATTATGCTAAAAGAGAGAGAAAAATCAGAACTAAGTAAACTCGGGCCATATAATACCAGATACATATCATTTGTACTTGTAAAACTCAGATACACAATGCACGGACCTTGAATTTGAAGTGTTCATGCTATGCTTCAAAATTCGAAAATAGGTCTCAAAAAGGGCTGCAAGTGTTTCCCTTTGTATCATTTTTTTCTCCTTTGGATCAAGAGTAAATGAAACAGCTCTAAGATCTGCATGAACCTACAAAAGGATATTCTTATAAGAATTCATAGCCATGCTACAAGTTGAGCAAGTTGATTTGTATGAAACATCTGGCGTTACCTCTTGTCTGGCTTTAGAAAGCAATTCCTTTTTTATTTTCTTCTTCTCACTCGGTTTTGTGACATCCCGATTCTGATATCGTTTATTTTTCTTTGGTTTCAGTTTTTCTTCCTTGCTCTCATCTTTTCCAAGGTCTTCATCAAACTTCAGAGACAAGCATACCTAACAAAAAATGTGGTCACCGTAAGCAAGGGGATTGATTCTCAACCAAGAACACATATCAATTGCATGCAAAATGCAGGAAGATGGACGCTATAACCATTCAATTCCATCACATACATACCTCAACGACATCAGGATGGAGCTGGCAATCATTGAGCTTCACACTAGCTGATATCAATCTTACTGCTTCAACAGTTGCCTCACCGCGATGTTTTCCTTCATTTCTAAACAGAGATCTTATTGCCTCAGAACATAGTTTCCTACAAGTTAGAGAGAAAAAGATGCAAGTTAGGTCAGTACAGTGATGTACTACGTGGACTGCTTTTATACTCAAATTTACTTGAACTACTTTAAATACAAATGCTTAGGTTTATTTGCACATGAACTGCTCAACTTACTAATAGTTATGTTTAAACAAAAAGGCGGGAAAATAGGCAACCAATAAATACTCATTAAATACAGCCTATAAGTATGTAACCCCAACCCCTCAGGTTGGCATGGCATTGTGTGAGAAATAAACCAACGAAAATTGTCCCAACTCTCCTAGTGTCATCCACAACTATCAATGCTCAGGTTCAAAGGTCTAAGAAGTGGTATCAGAGCCTCGTTATCTTGTACCCTGAGCATTTCCTGTGAGCAGCCCAAGTCGGTAGCAGCAGCTGCTCCGTCTGCCTCTGGTTACTTTCCTCCCTCCGGACTGTCGAGTAGCAGTTCGTCTTCAACAGCCTCCTCTTCACGCAACAGCCCCCCTGCAGCGAGCCATGTCTGCAGGTCGCTCTCAGCACACGGCCACCTCGAGCATGCGGCGCCGGCAGGAGGCCAAGCACGCCGTGGCAGAGGAGCGTGAGCGAGCAGCAGCAGCTGCTGCAGCAGCAAGGGTGTCGAGGCTGGCTGCAGCAGAGCTGCCAGCAGCCAAAGCGGAGGTAGAAGCAGCCAGGGCGGAGTTAGAAGCAGCAGCAGCACGTGAGGCTACGGCGGATGCCAAAGCACTCCGCGGCGACTCCGGCAGCTCCAATAGCTCCGCGCCTGCGGACGACGGCGCTGACGCAGACCACGCCAAAGTGGCGCAAGAGCGGACGGCGCAGTGGGCAGCCGAGCACGCCCGCGTTCCAGGTGCAGGTGCGCACCGCGACGGCGGCTGCAACGACCAGGACCGCGGCCTCTACGAGGTCCGGATTGTGGTCAGGGATGTTGGTCCCAGTGCTAGGTGGCCTACCCTCACTAAAACCAACTACGTCGAGTGGGCCGGGATCATGAAGGTCAGGCTCCAGGTGCGGCGCATGTGGGAGGCAGTCCAGGACAGCAACGTCGACCACCAAGAGGACCGACGGGCGCTGGACACCCTCATCGCCGCAGTCCCGCCCGAGATGCAGTTCTCGCTTTCCAGCAAGCAGACTGCCAAGGAAGCTTGGGACGTCGCCGCGGCACGCATCGGCAGCGACCGTGCTCGCAAGTCCACTCTGCAGGCACTTTTTCAAGCCAGGTGAGGACGTTGATGACTTTGCTCTCCGTCTCAACACTCTGCTGCAGAAGCTGGTGAAGTTTGGTGATGCCACCTACACCAAGGAGAGAGCTGTCGAGAAGCTCTTCCGGTGCATTCCCGAGAAGTACAAGAAGATGGCTCGGTCGATCAAGTCTGGACCTCTCCACGATGACAATCGAGGAGGCGATAGGTCACCTCAAGGTCGTCGACACCGACGAGCCACAGCCTTCCTCGGGGCCCATCACCACCGGCGGGAAGCTGCTCCTAACTCGGGAGCCGTGGGATGCCAGCCTTGGTGACAGGAAGAAGGGGGAGCCTTCTTCCACGACGGGCGGCCGCAAGCGTGGCAAGCAGCGTAAGACGCGGAGAGGCCCCCCGGGGGACGCCCGCGGAGGCGCCAAGGACGGCGCTGCTGGCAAGCCCAAGCCGGCACAAGACAACAGCTGCCACAACTGTGGCCGGTTTGGCCATTGGGCCAATGAGTGTCGGCAACCACGACAAGGCCAGGCTCACGTCGCACAGGCGAAGGAGGAGACGGCTCTGTTCATGGCGCATGCAAGCATGGAGCTATCGTCAGCGACACCAGTCGCAAAAGCTCTCATCCACCTCGACGAGCCAAAGGCGCACGCTCTTCTCGGCGATGCCTCCACATGACCGATCGAAGGGAATTCTTTGCCGAGCTCGATTTCGATGCGCGAGGCTCCGTCAAGTTTGGGGATGCCTCCGCTGTGGAAATTAAGGGCATCGGCTCCGTCATCTTCACCACCAAGACGAGAGAGCACCGGCTGCTCACCGGTGTCTACTACATCCCCGCGCTAAGGAACTCCATCATCAGCTTGGGACAGCTGGATGAGAACGGCTCACGCGTGCTGATTGAGCATGGGGTCCTACGCATCTGGGATCGCCAGGGTCGCCTTCTAGCCAAGTTACCGAGAGGTGGAAATCGACTCTACGTCCTTGATGTGCAGGTGGCACAACCGGTCTGTCTCGCTGTCCGTCAGGACGACGAGGCGTGGCAATGGCATGAGCGCTTTGTGCATCTTCACTTCGAGGCCCTGAAGCGTCTAAGTGCCAAGGAGATGGTACGAGGCCTGCCATGCCTCGACCATGTGGAGCAGTTCTGCGACATCTGCGTACTGACGAAGCAGAGACGACTCCTCTTTCCCCAACAGGCGAGTTTTCGGGCCAAGGAGAAGCTGGAGCTCGTGCACGGAGACTTGTGCGGCCCAGTGACGCCAGCCACACCAGGAGGTCGACGCTACTTCCTGCTGCTCGTCGACGATCTCTCTCGCTACATGTGGGCGATGATTCTCGGCAGCAAGGGAGAAGCGGCGGACGCCATCAGGCGCGCGCAAGCTGGTGTGGAGGCGGAGAGCGGCCGCAAATTGCGCGTGTTGCGCACTGACAACGGCGGCGAATTCACGGCGGCTGAATTCGCGTCGTACTGCGCCGATGAGGGCATCCATCACCACTACTCCGTGCCGTACAGCCCTAGCAAAACGGAGTCGTCGAGCGGCGCAACCAGACGGTTGTGGGGATGGCTCGGGCTCTCCTCAAGCAGCGAGGGATGCCGGCTGTTTTCTGGGGAGAGGCGGTGCTGACAACCGTCTACATCCTCAACCGCTCGCCTACTAAGGCACTCGACGGCAGGACACCGTATGAGGCCTGGCATGGGCGGAAGCCGGCGGTCTCCCATTTGCGGGTCTTTGGCTGTCTTGCGTTCGCTAAGGAGCTTGGCCACATCGGCAAGCTCGACGACAGAAGCACTCCGGGAGTCTTCGTCGGCTACGCGAAGGGCTCAAAGGCCTACCGCATCCTTGACCCAAAGACACAGCGTGTGCGCACGGCGCGAGACGTCGTGTTCAACGAAGGGCGAGGGTGGCAATGGGACAAGGCGGTGGACGACGGCGCGACGCCGACGTATGACGACTTCATTGTCGAGTACGCTCACTTCAAGGAAGCCAGGGGAGCAAGCAGCTCCTCTCCGCCGGGCACGTCTACCCCGGCCCCCAAAACTACATCGACTCCGGCGCCCGCTACGCCGACGGCACCACAACTGGCGACGCCGCATACTCCAGCCCCGGCGGTCACCACTCCGGGTTCATCTCCATCAGCACCAGCTCACGCAGAGCACAACCCGATGAAGTTCGCTTCCCCGCTCACTCACGACGAGGAGCGGGTCGACGCGTGGTATGGAGGCGAACAGCTGCGGTATCGCACGATGGATGACCTACTCGGCAACCAGCCAGTGCCGGGGCTGATGCCACGTGACCTGGAGGCGCAGCTACAACTCGTGTGTGAGGACGGCAAACCACGGTCCTTTGCAGAGGCCGAGAGAGATGCGGCATGGCGCGCCGCGATGCAGTTGGAGATGGATGCGGTCGAGCAAAACCGCACCTGGGAGCTCGCTGACCTCCCTCATGGTCACCACGCAATCACCCTTAAGTGGGTGTTCAAGCTGAAGAGGGATGGAGCCGGCGCCATCATCAAGCACAAGGCTCGCCTGATGGCCCGAGGCTTCTTGCAGCAGGAAGGAGTCGACTTCGACGACGCCTTCGCTCCAGTGGCACAGATAGAGTCCGTGCGACTTCTCCTTACGCTAGCTGCCCAGGAGGGCTGGCGTGTCCATCACATGGATGTCAAGTCGGTATTCCTCAACGGTGACTTGAAGGAGGAAGTCTACGTGCATCAGCCACCGGGTTTTGCGATTCCCGGCCAGGAGGGCAAGGTACTCCGCCTGCGCAAGGCCCTCTATGGCCTACGGCAGGCACCTAGGGCGTGGAACGCCAAGCTGGACTCCACGCTGGAGAAGATGGGCTTCGAGCAAAGCCCGCATGAGGCCGCTGTCTACCGACGGGGCAGTGGAGGAAATGCCCTGCTGGTGGGCGTCTATGTTGATGACTTGGTGATCACCGGCACCAAAGATGCAGAGGTGGCGGCATTCAAGGAAGACATGAAGGCCACCTTCCAGATGAGTGATCTGGGGCTCCTCTCCTTCTATCTAGGGATTGAGGTGCACCAGGATCACTCCGGGATCGCGCTTCGACAGTCCGCCTACGCCAAGCGCATCGTTGAGTTAGCTGGGCTCACCGGCAGCCATCCAGCTCTCACTCCGATGGAGGAGAGGCTGAAACTGAGCCGCGACAGCACGACGGAGGAAGTGGATGCTATGCAGTACCGACGCCTTGTGGGGAGCCTTCGCTACCTCACCCACACATGGCCGGACCTAGCATTCTCCGTCGGCTATGTCAATCGGTTCATGGAGCGACCGACGTCGGAACACCAACAGGCAGTGAAGAGGATCATCCGCTACATAGCAGGGACCCTCGACCACGGCCTCCACTACCCTAGGTGTCCGGGGGCAGCACACTTCGTCGGGTACAGCGACAGCGACCACGCCAGCGACATCGACACCAACAAGAGCACGAGCGGGATCCTCCTCTTCCTCGGCAAGTGTCTCGTGAGCTGGCAATCAGTCAAGCAGCAGGTGGTGGCCCTGTCTAGCTGTGAGGCTGAGTACATAGCGGCCTCCACCGCCTGCACTCAGGCGCTTTGGCTCGCTCGACTGCTTGGTGATCTTCTCGTTCAAGACACCAGAACGGTGCAGCTCCTGGTGGACAGCAAGTCCGCCCTGGCCCTGGCAAAGAACCCCGTGTTCCACGAACTGAGCAAGCACATCCGGCTGAGGTACCACTTCATCTGCAGTTGTGTGGAAGAAGGGAGCATCGAGGCGAGCTACATCAACACCAAGGATCAGCTCGCAGACCTGCTCACCATGCCTCTTGGGAGGGTCAAGTTCCTCGAGCTTTGCTCCAGGATCAGGATGATTCAACACTCCCACAAGACGACGTACAAGACTTAGGGGGAGAATGTTGGATAAGTCTGTGTACTAGGGTCGTTGTGAGGCTGCAGCACATGGTCCTTGTGGCAGTTAGGATAGAGTTCCTGACCATCAAGGACTGTCAGTTAGGATAGCATCTTAGACTGGCATCTTAGACTAGCATCTTAGACTAGCATCTTAGTAGCATCTCAGCATATGCTTGGCTGGCTGGCAGCCTATAAGTATGTAACCCCAACCCCTCAGGTTGGCATGGCATTGTGTGAGAAATAAACCAACAAAAATTGTCCCAACTCTCCTAGTGTCATCCACAACTATCAATGCTCAGGTTCAAAGGTCTAACAGTTTCCTCTATGCATTTCAGTTTTAAAGGAAAATATCAAGTTACAGATGAAATTTGTGTCACTGGAAGACCAAACTATTTGCCCCCCCCCTCCCTCGCGCCGCCTCGCTCGGGCGACACGAGGGACGAAACCTAATCCCGCCGCCGCACCTCCCCCTCCTCAATCTCCCCTTGCCGCCACCGGAGGCAGCCGCCGGGCAAGCTTGGTGTGCTGCTGATGATGGTGGCGGCAGGGTCCTCGCTGCCTCGCCTCGCTCGCGGGGGGCTACAAGATCTGGGGCGGCGGCCCCGACTGGTGTGGCGCCTCCAGCCCTTCGGCTTCTGGTGGCGCGGGCGTGGGCCTGCGGCCTTGACCGTGCGGATGATAAGACCTCCGGAGGATGCGGATCTGGGCACAGCGACGGCTCCGGCTTCCGCGGCGTCAGATCTGGCCGCCTCCACACCAACTCTCCTGCGGCGTGTTCCTCCCCCCTCCAGATCCGGTCTGCTACGACATGGGGGGCTGGTTTCGGTGGGTGGGAACGGATGGTGGGGTTCCAGGACCGGGGGAAACCCCTAGCCAGCCTTGCTGGCGCGACAGCGGCGACGCCCGCGGGCGCCGCTCACCTCCTTGGAGGCGCCAGTCAGGTCCTGTCCTCCCCATCCCATGCCTCCTTGCTTCCCGGGTGAAAACCCAAACTTTGTTGGACAGCGGCGACGCCTCAGACGCCGTATCTTCTTGAAGACGCTGTTTTTGGGAACAAGTGGGGCGGTGGGCTTCGGTGTGGTGCAGTTTGGTGTGCGGCGGCGGCGGCAACAAGTCTCTAGCGGCAGCCATGCCTTCCCTGGTGCGGGGTTTAGTTATGGTGGTGCTCTTCGTGCGGCTGTTGTGAGGGCCTCCAGTGCCGTGGATCTCCTGGAAGGGAGGGGATAGGGTTCCCCTCCTCCGGTGGTTCCCTTTCCAGCTCGCCGAGGGTGCCAGAGCTTCTGAGTTTTGGTCTTGGTCCTTGTTGCCCTTCATCCTGGCAGCTCACCCTCTTTCTCGCCCGATCTTCGATTTTGGGGCTGCTTGGCTCTAGGTGAGTCACCGTCGACAAATGAGGAACGCCTGGTTCCGCTCATGTGGCTGCCTTGGGTGCCATTCAGGCAGTTTCTAGGGTGAACTAGTCCATCGCTCAACGGTGCGGCGCCTTTCGAGCCAGGCGAGGAGGCAGGGGCCTCCTTTGACGATGGAACTGTCTGATTGTGTTCTCCACAAGTCCCTGGTGTTCTGGCAATGGCATGCCTCTCATCGTCGTCGTTTCCTTGCCCTGAACCGGCAGTTGCCTTCCCCATGGTTGCGTGTGTGCAAGAGGTCCCTAGCATCTCCTAGCTATTAGCTTCACGTTGATCTGGTATCTAGCGGGTTGTGTGCTATGTGAGCTGTCTCCCAGCGCCTTTGTATCTTTGCCGTGTTTTTTTCCTTTTCTTTGTGTGGTTCGTGGTTGTATTCTCTGTAATCCTGGCCGGTTGATGGCTTTGTTAATTCAAAGCCGGGCTCTCCTTATGCCTTCGTTCCAAAAAAAAAAGACCAAACTATTTTGCTCCCTGGGTTCCGTGAGAGAAGATTTTCTTGTATTGACTCGTAGCCCAAGGGGCATATTATAGTACATGAGGAAACACACAACATCCGAGTATCACCCTCATACACATGGATGCTACCATCACTACCTCTAACACCATGGAGCAACGATTTAAACACCTTGATACAGGGCTCCATTCCTAAGCAGCTCATGAATATCAAAAAAGTTGTTGTTAAGTATATATGTTGTGTTTGTCTTGTACAGGCCCAGGCCCATAGTCTAGAGTGAGGCCCAGGCCCATGTAACCTTGTATATCTCTCTCTCCTCCTCAATACAGAAAACTGTTTGGTCATTCTCTCTTCCTCACGTTTCCTACCATGGTACCAGACCAAGACCAAACCCTAGTCCCTCTTCTAGCCGCCACCCATGAAATCGCCGCCGGTGAGGTGATTCAGGCGGATCTGTCTGGTGAGGAGACATCCACATCGCTGCCCCATCCCATCTTCGTCATCAACCTGTAGGAGCTGCTCTCCAGCAGCTCCTCTGTGTGTCCTCACAGCTACTCTGTGAGAATACTTCCCCTGCTCTCCAGCAGCCATCTCCAACAAGCTCTTGGTGCCTCCCCTGCTCTACAGCAAGCTCCAGGCGTTCCCCCTTCTATCCAGCAAGATCCAGCAAGCTCCTCCTATCCAGTGAGATCCAGCTCCTGTTTGTGGTTGTCTGCTGCTCTTCTCTTATTGCTGCCTGCAGCTGCTATTAGATTGGGTGTTTCCAGCTGCTGACCACTCACCGCTATGGCAAGAAATGATTTCAGATTTGGTTCTCTGATCATAGATATCAAGCTTGATGGTTCAAACTACAGGGAATAGGCATTTTCTGCCCGGACTGTCTTGAGGATGGCTGGTTTTGTTTCTCATCTGACAGATGATCCACCTAGTCCA
Organism: Triticum monococcum; assembly: GCA_034509565.1. NCBI lineage: Eukaryota > Viridiplantae > Streptophyta > Magnoliopsida > Poales > Poaceae > Triticum > Triticum monococcum. The sequence continues at coordinate 148,560,472 of CM067845.1, forward strand.
AATGATGATGCAGCAAGGAAGTCTTGGCAAAAATCGATGATCGTGTGATGGGAGTTTTAATTCTGGGTGTTGAACCCTCACTCCGAATTGAGTCTTGAGCATCACTTTAGCTAAAGAGATATGGAAGTACTTTGAGCAGCGCTACCTTCAGACCAGCAGTGCACTTCATTTCTCGTTGTTGCAAAATTTACACAACACTCGGTAGCCAGAAGACATGTCCATAGAAGAATACTATGGAGCTTTCCCTTGCATCACTGGGCAGCTAGGTTCCATGGTTCCAAAGGGTAATTCTGGTTGTGAGTCATGTGCAGCGAAGGAAAATTATGACCATCAGACTCTCATGTTTCAGTTTGTGATGGGTCTCAAGCCAGACTTTGAGAACATTCGCACTCAATTGCTTGGTCGTACGACTCCTCCCACCTTGACAAAGGCACTTGCTAGCTTGATCGCTGAGGAGACTCGTCTCCGTTCTCTTGGGGCTACTTCTGCGTAGACTCTACACACTAGTGTTCTGGCTTTTCCTCAGCAGCCAGGTGCCTCCAAGGCCACACCTTCAGCTGTCGTCTGCTCGTTCTGCAAGAAGGCAGGACACCACAGAGATGGTTGTTTCAAGCTTCATCCAGAGCTGTTAGCTGAGTTTCAGGCTAGACGAGCCCTCAATCAGCAGCGTCGTGCACCCCAGGCTCCTTATCAGCAGCAAGCGAGGGGTGCTTCTGCACCTGTTCTCTCTCAGCCCGCTGTTGCTGCAACCCAGCCTTGGGTTCTGGACTCTGGGGCTTCTTTCCATGTGACCTCTGATCGCTCTCAGCTTGTGTCTTGCCAGCCAGTGCGGGATGGTGCCTCTGTTCAGACTGCTAATGGTACACCTTATTCTATTACTCATCAGGGTTCTCTTCGCACATCCAAGTTTTCTGTTCCTGCCATCTCCTTTGCTCCAGAGCTGTCCATGAATCTTATGTCTGTTGGCCAGCTTGCTGATATGAACTACTTTGTTGGTTCTGATGACTCATTTTGTTATGTGCAGGACCGTCAGAGCAAGAGGGTCATTGGAACTGGCCATCGACAGAGGATCCATATCCCTCTACATCCTTGACACCTTACACCTTCCTTCAGCTTCCACCACATCCGCGTTCCGGATGGCTGCATCAACATCAAGATCCACTTAGCCGTTTTCTTTTGCCCAGTGGCACCATCGCTTAGGTCACTTGTGTGGTTCTCGTTTATCTACCCTTGTTCGACAAGGTGTTTTGGGTCATGTTTCCATAGATGCTAGTTTTCACTGTAAGGGTTGTAAGCTAGGGAAACAAATACAGCTTCCATACTCTTCCAGCACTACTCATTCTAGTCATCCTTTTGATTTAGTGCACTCTTATGTATGGGGTCCTTCCCCCTTTGTTTCGAAAGGTGGCCACAAACATTATGTCATATTTATTGATGATCACTCTCGACATACTTGGGTCTATTTTATGAAGCATCATTCTGAGTTGGTTTATATATATAAGGCTTTTGTACATATGGTCCATACTCAGTTTTCCAGTGTTGTTCGTGTTTTTCGTTCTGACTCCGGGGGGAGTATCTATCTACTGCTTTTCACGAGTTTCTCTCATCTGAGGGTACTCTCCCTCAGCTTTCATGCCCTGGTGCCCATGCTCAGAATGGCGTTGCTGAGCGTAAGCATCGCCATATTGTTGAGACAGCTCATACCCTTCTGATTTCTTCCTTTGTCCCCACTCATTTTTGGGGTGAAGCTATCTCAACGGTTGTTTATCTTATCAATCTTCAACCTTCTACTCGCCTTGAGGGCAAGTGTCCTGGTGAGGTTTTGTTTGGTTCTCCTCCCACGTATGACCACCTCCATGTCTTTGGTTGTACTTGTTATGTTCTTTTAGCACCGCGTGAGCATACCAAGTTGACTGCTCAGTCTGCTCAGTGTGTCTTCCTTGGATATAGTCTTGAACATAAGGGCTACCGTTGCTATGATTCTTCTGCTCACCGCATTCACTTTTCTCGCGATGTCACTTTTGTTGAGGATCAACCCTTCTTCTATTCCCCTTCCACTAAACCATCATCCTCAACTTCTTTAGAGTCTACATCGTTTCTTTCACTTCCACCTATCTTTTTAGACGAGTCCATAGCTGAACAACCTTCCTCTGTCCTAACATCAGAACCATCTCCACCACATGTTTCATCTCCTTCCTCACCAGCTCCTTTCTCTCTTCCACTAGCTCCACCTCTAGATAGTCTTCCTTTCCATTACACTCGTCGTTATTCTACTCCTCCAGCCAGTACTTTCCATTACACTCGTCGTTCTAAAGCTCCATGTGGCACGCAGTCATCTATGCCTTTGTCTTCTACTCCTCCAGCCAGTACTACTGATCCTTGCACTGACGGCTCTTCTCTAGCAACGCGATACAAAAAGGACTTGTATGCAGGGGCTGTTTCTAAGCATAGTACCTATCAGGAGGCAGTTGTGTCACCTAAGTGGCAACTGGCTATGTCTGAGGAGCTTGCAGCCTTAGAGAGTACTGGTACATGGGATTTGGTACCATTACCTCCTAGTTCAGTCCCTATCACTTACAAATGGGTGTATAAGGTTAAAACCAAGTCAAACGGCTATGTGGAACGCTACAAGGCTCGCCTTGTTGCAAGAGGTTTTCAGCAGTCTCATGGGAAAGATTATGATGAGACATTTGCTCCTGTTGCTCACATGACTTCAGTTCAAACTCTAAATGTTGTGGCTGCTACTCAGTCATGGAAAATTTCCCACATGGATGTGAAGAATGCCTTCCTTCATGGTGATTTACATGAGGAAGTTTATATGCAGCCACCTCCAGGTATCAAGGTTCCATCAGGTCATGTTTGCCGTCTTCGAAAGGCTCTTTATGGGCCTAAGCAAGCCCCTCGTGAAGTCAAACGGTTATGTGGAACGCTACAAGGCTCGCCTTGTTGCAAGAGGTTTTCAGCAGTCTCATGGGAAAGATTATGGGCCTAAGCAAGCCCCTCGTGAAGTCAAACGGTTATGTGGAACGCTACAAGGCTCGCCTTGTTGCAAGGGGTTTTCAGCAGTCTCATGGGAAAGATTATGATGAGACGTTTGCTCCTGTTGCTCACATGACTTCAGTTCAAACTCTAATTGTTGTGGCTGCTACTCAGTCATGGAAAATTTCCCACATGGATGTGAAGAATGCCTTCCTTCATGGTGATTTACATGAGGAAGTTTATATGCAGCCACCTCCAGGTATCAAGGTTCCATCAGGTCATGTTTGCCGTCTTCGGAAGGCTCTTTATGGGCTTAAGCAAGCCCCTCGTGTCTGGTTTGAGGGGTTCAGTTCTGTGATTCAAGCTGCCGGTTTTTCTCCTAGTGAACATGACCCTGCACTCTTCATTCATACATCTGAGCATGGCCGTACATTGCTTCTACTTTATGTAGATGACATGTTGATCACTGGAGATGTTGTTGGGTATATTGATTTTGTTAAGAAAAAATTGAGTGAACAATTCAAGATGTCAGATTTGGGGTCTCTCAGCTATTTTCTCGGGATTGAGGTCGAGCACACCGATGATGGTTACTATATCTCCCAGCAAAAGTACACTCAGGATTTGATTCTTCGCTCAGGTCTCACTGACACACGCATTGCTGCTACACCTATGGAGCTTCATCTGCAGTTGCGTCCTACTGATGGCACTCCTCTTGAGGATCCATCTCGCTATCGTCACATTGTCGGCAGTCTAGTGTACCTCACAGTGACCAGACCTGACATCGCACATGCAGTCCATATTCTCAGTCAATTTGTCTGTGCTCCCACCTCAGTTCATCATGGTCACCTATTCCGAGTCCTTAGGTATTTAAGGGGAACTACATCCCGCCGCTTGTTCTATGCTAATTCCAGTCAGCTCCAGCTACATGCTTACTCTGATTCCACTTGGGCGAGTGATCCTATTGATCGTCGCTCGGTCACTGGCTATTGCATATTTCTTGGTACATCTCTCATTGCATGGAAATCAAAGAAGCAAACTGTTGTGTCTCGCTCCAGTGCCAAGGCTTAGGGCTCTCTCTACTACTACAGCAGAGATTGTATGGCTTCACTGGCTATTGGATGATCTTGGTGTCTTATGTCATACACCAACACCTCTTCTTTGTGACAGCACTGCTGCTATTCAGATTGCTAATGATCCAGTCAAGCATGAGTTGACCAAACACATTGGTGTGGATGCCTTTTTCACTCAATCTCATTGTCAACAATCCACTGTCAAGGTACAATATGTCCCATCAGAGCTTCAAGTCGCAGATTTCTTCACCAAGGCACAAACTAGAGATCAGCATAGGTTTCACACTCTCAAACTTGGTGTATCAGATGCTCCTGACCCACCTTAAGTTTGAAGGGGGGGTGTTAAGTATATATGTTGTGTTTGTCTTGTACAGGCCCAGGCCCATAGTCTAGAGTGAGGCCCAGGCCCATGTAACCTTGTATCTCTCTCTCTCCTCCTCAATACAGAAAACTGTTCGGTCATTCTCTCTTCCTCGCGTTTCCTAACAGTTTTCACCACCACCCTACATGTATAGGGCTCCATTTCTAGGCAGCTCATGAGTATCAGAAAAGTTGTCACCACCACCCTACAGGGTACCTCCCCAACTGCACTATACCCGTGTACATAAATAAAGATGTATAAACCATGGATATAACTAATATTTGCTGTATAAAGCATAGCTCATTTTAGGCCTTCTTTGGTTTACAGGAATTTTAAAGGATAGGAATTTTGTAGGAAAGACACTTTGGAGCCCTTTGGTTTGTAGGAATGGATTCCTATTACTACGTAGGATAGGAACCAATTCTTCACATTTCAAAGGACAAAAAACATTAGCCTAGACTAAATGGAAAAATTCCTATCCTATGCATCAAATGACATGTCTTTCCATATAGGAATTGAGATACATGTCATCTCACTTCCTATGATTTTCCTATTCCTATGATATTCCTATCCAATGAACCAAAGGAGACCTTAGTGTTGTGCTACAATCTTGTGTGCAACTGTCCATACTGACCATCTGATGAACATAACGGAATAAACTAAACAGAACGCAAGGTATCGATGAGGATGTTAGCCACATAATCAAAGCGGGGTGGATGAAGTAGCGGCAAGCATCTGGCATGCTCTTTGACAAGAAGGCCCCACAAAAGCTAAAAGGAAAGTTCTATAGGATGGCGATCAGACCTGCAGTGCTATATGGAGCAGAGTGTTGGCCTACTAAGAGACAATACATCCAACAAATGAGTGTCACTGAGATGCGCATGCTAAGGTGGATGTGTGACCATACAATAAAGGACCGAATCAGGAACGAGGGAATAGGCAATAAGGTAGGGACGGCACCAATTGAAGAGAAGATTGTCAAACACCGAGTAAGGTGGTTTGGACATATCCAATGGAGGCCTGCAGAAACACCAGTGAATAGCGGTATTCTAAAACGTAGCAAAAATGCTAGGAGGGGTATGGGGCAACCGAAGTTGACATGGGAGGAGGCTGTAAAGAGAGGCTTTAAGGTTTAGAATGTACTCAACATTCTTATATTATGGGACGGAGGGAGTACCTAGGAATTTGGCTCTTGACAGGACTGTAGTCAGCAATCCATGTACCAGAACCTTAGTTTACTTTCCTTCACTTTGTTTACTTGTATTTTCTCCCTTCTCTTTTAGGTTCTCACAGGTTTCTGTTGGATTTCATCTCTAGCCTACCCCAACTTGCTTGGGACAGAAGGCTTCATTGTTAGAATGCAAGGATGGCTCTATACTGGCAAAGTGGCAACCCATTCCCACGACATTCACTATGGGGGCAGGGATGGAACTACAGGAGGAAAGTTGCACTCGGTAGCTACGGATGGCAATTGGAAAGTCACCCATCATGGGGACTAACCTAGTAACCAACATTAACTTATACAGAAGTCAGCTGCATAATTGAGTCATATGACGTTATTAGGTAAGAAATGATTCGAGTAAATATAAATAAGAAGATACCTTGCTACATCATTCGAGGAGCTTAAATTTTTTACCACACTGGCCAGTAAGCTTTCACGGTGGTTAAAGTGTGGGGCAGCATCTAATAAACTACACAAGCAACGAACTGCCACAAGATAAAAATAGGGTTGCTTCTCCAATGATATCAATTTCTGCAGGTATGCCTGGAAGTGCACAGAAAGGAAACAGAAAACGAATTTCAGCAATCAAAAAACATCTAGAAATATCTTGACCATCAAATGGAAGGTGCAGCAAATAAATATTTGTATGAAGAAAGCCAAAGCAAGTGATGAGCCACTGGAACATTGTTCATGATCACATAATTCATAACCAAATGACTTCTTGTCACAAAGTATGTAGGGTATGAAGCAGAATTCAGAATAAAACCTTGTAGGAACGAATAAGCGTGTACTCATAATATCTCGTCTTCTTCACTTCTTTCGAAACTTCTACGGCAAGCTCTTTTTCTGTCAGCTGCCTAATCCGATAACTGCAGAAGAAGATCAAAGCACATATAATATAAGTCACCTGGGAAACACTGTAGCCGTGGCTATAGTAAAAATGAACTGTCATGTCATGTACCTAGGAATTATGTCCCTGAACACAGCAAGCAAGGACATTATAGCAAGTTTAACAACCCTTTGGTCTGTGTCGTTGCATATAATTAATAAATCATTCAGAGATCTAATGTTTGATTCAGGATCTTCAAGCATGGCCATGCCTAATTCAGCAAGCTGGGCCTTCTTTTTCTCAAACAATTCATCAGCTGAAAGTTCTTCCTTCACCTCTTCCTGCCAATCAGAGTATACAGGAAAAATCACTGTTTGCATAGTAAAAATATATAGCAGTTCTGTATAAGATACAAAAGGTTTCAATTATGAACAAATGAGCTGGATTCTATCGTTGTAAATGACCTGACATTTGATAAACAGTTTTATAACTTGTCTGTTTGCTTTCATTGACACTTTTCAGGTATATACAAGCTCTACAACAGATATCCATATTTTCATCTATAATTCATGCTGAATTGCTGATGATGCATTAACTCATTTTGATTTTGCTCAAAATTTCTCACTTACCACATTCTAGCATTCAGCTTTGTATGTTAAAATTAGAACAGCTACAGGCCATGACACTTAATTTAGCTATCCTGCAATATGTTGACAATGTCTAAGATACTTCGATATTTGCAGTCAAACATGGCTAGGTAATTTGCATTCACGGTATTAAGCAGTTTGAGTTTTTATTTTTAAGCTTTTGCAAAAAGAGATCATTTAAAAAATGTGCTTCAGACTAATGCAAAAAGAAGAACAGAAGTAGTACCAACACTACTGAGTGCAGTTTCTCCTTCGGAACTTCAAGTGGTCGCTGCACATTCTGCAATTTACTATCTTCCTTTTTGTTGGATCTTCCCTTACATTCCTTTTGAGAACTTTGCTTGGCATCAGCATCTTTGTCATCAGATTTGGATTCAGCACCCTTAGCTTTGTCTTCAGACCTTGCTCTCTTGGCTGCATGTCATGACATAAATGTTACATGAGTAGGGTAACACTAACAACAATTCATAATCACAAACTTACTTAAACTCATATAGTAACACATGCTACATTTCTAGAAAACTTCTTTATGCTTTTGACTTATTTCGGTTCCGTTATGTTGCAGAATTTTTTAATGTTTTTTACTTGTTTTCTGTCTAATTGGACAAGGTTTTATCATGATCTTTTAGCTCTGATGGAACATAGTAGTTACAGGGGCATCATAAAATCAGTAATTCCAGTATCAAAAAGATTCATGCGTGTCATTCATTTTAACAAGAGAAAATATGGAGACAAATAAATGACCGCAATAGTATCAACTCATGTGATTCTGAATTACTGCCAGCCCTTCCCCTGATTAATGTAAGTTGCATGTAGAACTTCAAGTCATGCCTGTCCATTTGGATCAGCAACAGTGTCCTGTATGCTTGCTCTGCAAATGGCAATACGGCAACACGGAATGACCGCTCTAGAGCGCATGTCATTATTCTGGGATCAAAAGGGCACACCAGGCTCTGTAAATGGAGCCAGATAAGCTTGGCACAACTTAGATTGCGAGTACACAGCAACTTTACTTAGTTTAAGCAATGTCTAAAACGATCTTGTTAAGTCATGGACCAACAACAATAGGATAAGTTGTAAGACTTTATTAAATTCATGGACCAAGAACAATGGAAGCCATTGGTGGTACATTTCCTAGGGGGTTTTTCTTCGTCCGCATGTATTGGGTGTGTTTGCCAAGTGTCTGCGGTAGTCTGTTCCTACTGACTGCAACAAACAAACTTAGTAGAAACTCAGAGCCAAAATGATTTCATTTACTAATATATCTATAGCATTTGCTATGCGGTTCTCCAAAGCCTTGTGCAACTAGCAAGTGCTCCTATACCATATTCACTAGACTAACTCAACCGGCTCTGCTGAACCAAATATAACTGGGCATGCATGATTTTACCGGTTCTGTAGAGCAGCTCCCCCTGCAGAGTCTTGACAGGGAGCGCGTCAACGGGATCCACCTCGAGGTCATCGTCGTCCTTGGGTTTCAGGGCTAGGGCAGCCCTCCTCTTGCGCTCGCGCTCCTCGTAGAGGAGCTCGACCTTGTCCTCGTCGTGGTCGGGGACCCTGGTGACGACTTTGTCGAGGGCCTTCCTGTTGAGCCCGGTGATCAGGTGGACGTGCTCTCTATTCTCCTCGACGAAATCCACATCCTCGTCGGAGACTATGATGTCCTCGTCGTCGACTTCCGGCGGCAGCGGCGGCGCGAGGATGACCTTGTTCTTCTTGCTGCTCTTCCCCATGGGATACGACACAAATCTGGAGTGGGTTGTGCTTCCCCGAAGCCGACGCTAACCTCACAAGTTTCACGGTCGCGGTAGGAGAGGGGGGTGGCCGGAGGTCCTTCCGAACGGCGAAACTTAGATAGGCGGCGGCGGCGGCGATGGAACGAAGGGTTTATATGACTTTCTCTTTTCCCTTCGAAAAACAGTGGCATGGTTTGTTGCTGCTAGGTTTTGTGCGGGACCTTGGGCTTGGGCCATAGAAATTTGGTGGAGGCGTGGACAGAACCGCGCGCACCAGGCCCGAACAAGTCCACATTCATACTTTGTTTTTACGCGAAACTTAGGGGTCTTTGTACGAGATTGTCGTGGGAGGAACAAAAATTTAACACAGACACATCTCACTCTGTGCATTTGAAAACCAAACCAAAAAATCATACCAAAAATAAACCGAAACGAACAATTTTTTTTGTTTTTATGGTTTCTGATTTCGGTATGGTATAAACTTTTCATACCGATTTGAACTTTGGTTTTTATGATATATACCGAAAAACCGAATGCTTAACTAAATAAACCGAAGTAAAAAATAATTTTATATTTCTTGTGATGAACAAGCATGCAAGTTGTCATTTTTCTTGTACATGAGTCAAATTCACTACTAAGCACCTTATTTTTTTCTTGTAACACAGTCAATTTTTCTCTTTTTAAAATACTAAGCACGTCCATAACCATCAACAGATGAATCAATGCATGTATATATACTTATATATAGTTATATATTGTATTTGTGTAAAACAGTATATGTGTTTTGAGTCATAAATTTGCAAATTATTATTACGTTATTTTCAAATTCGCGTCAACTTTGGTTATTATGGTATATACTGAAATCATATCGAAATAATTTGGTATATACCGAAACTGAACCATATTTTAATTTCATACCGTATTTATTAAAGTATTAATACCGTACAAACCAAACCATGTAAATCGAATAAACCGAACGCACACACATCAAACACATTAAGCTACGGGAGAATGGCGGCCAACCAGCATGACCATGTGGCGCATGCTGGTTTGCCGTGGCAAAAAACTTTTTTATATTTTTTGGAAGATGAAATTGAAAAACTTCTTGATTTTTTTGACAGATGAAACTGAGACTTTTTTTGTTTTGAGAAAAGTTTTTTTAGATTTTTTTTAAGATGGGAGTGAGACTTTTGTTTCTTTTTCATTTTAAGAATGTTTTTAGGTTTTTTTTTCTTTTTGAGATGGATGTGATGTTCACGTGTTGTGAGAAAATTTTCTTTTTAATTTTGAGATGTAATTGAGGTTTTTTCTTTGAGAGGGAGAAATACACACCCAGCTTCCTCTCAAGAGGCCCGCCAACCGCTAGTCATGTGTTATTATGTGTCAAAAATGAAAGTGCCATCACTTATTCTTTGCTTGGGTGTTTGCTAAAAAACATTTGGAAGCTCGTCTCTAGCGTACTTTGTTTTGAGATAAGTTTTTTCAAGATTATTTTTTAAAGATGACTTTTTGTTTCTTTTTCATTTTAAGAACATTTTTTAGGCTTTTTCTTTTTCTTTTTGAGATGGATGTGATGTTCACATGTTGTGATAAAGTTTTTTTATATTTTGAAATAAAATTGAGGTTTTTTCTTTGAGAGGGAAAAATACACGTACAACTTTCTTTTAAGAGGCCCGCAATGGCAGGCCCCAACCACTAGTATCAAACACAATAAGCTATACTACAAGGGCGCTACTTGAGCGTGTCCACGTGGTGATTTACTGTGGCGATAGAAAAATATCTAACTACATATCCTTTCCTTTTAGTAGAAGCTTGCGTTGAGTTGATTGATTGGTTCATTTCCTTCCTAACGAAGGCAGCTCCGCACGTCTTCCTCTCCACCTCTCTCCCCCACACGTACGCGCCAGCCGCAGCCGTCGCCTCCTCTTCCTCCTCTTGTCTACCCAGCTAGGGTTGCTTCTACCGCCGCCACCGCTGGCCCATCACTCGTCCGGCACTGCCCACCGAAGGAAGGCCCTCTTCTCCCTAGGGTCTTTGTAACGCCCACGATGCGGCTATAGCTCCCACGTGTCGAGGCACGACTTAGAGACATAACCGCATAGTGGTTTTGTCGCAAGAAGGGTCATCTTCACAAACATCCCATGTATTGGATAAGACAGGAATAAATAGAGTTGGTTTACACTCGCCACGTCACACAATAAATAAATAATTCATACATCATCCAAAATACACTCATAGACCGACTACGGTCAAATCCGAATAAAAGAAGATAAACCCCAGATGCTAGATCCCCGATCGTCCCAACTGGGCTTCACTACTGATCATCGGGAAACGAAACATAGTAACAACCAAGGTCCTCGTCGAACTCCCACTTGAGTTCAGTAGCATCACCTGCACTGGTATCATCGGCACCTGCAACTGTTTGGAAGTATCCGTGAGTCACGAGGACTCAGCAATCTCACACCCGCGAGATCAAGACTATTTAAGCTTATGGGTTGGATAAGGTAATGAGATGGAGCTGCAGTAAGCACTAAGCAAATATGGTGGCTAACATACGCAAATAGGAGTAAGATGAGAAGCTACGCAACGGTCGTGAAGCCAGAAGTGATCAAGAAGTGACCCTGAAACTACTTACGGCCAAACATAACCCAAATCGTGTCCATTTCCCGGACTCCGCCGAAAAGAGACCATCACGGCTACAGACACGGTTGATTCATTTTAATTAAGTCAAGTGTCAAGTTATCTACAACCGGATATGAACAAATTCCCATCTGCCACATAACCGCGGGCACGGCTCCTGAAAGTTTATACCCTGCAGGGGTGTCCCAACTTAGCCCATCACAAGCTCTCATGATCAACGAAGGATATTCCTTCTCCCGGAAAGACCGGATCAGTCTCGGAATCCCGGTTATAAGACATTTCGACAATGGTAAAACAAGACCAGCAAAGCCGCCCAATTGTGCCGACAAATCCCGATAGGAGCTGCACATATCTCGTTCTCAGGGCACACCGGATAGGTCAAGCTACGAGTAAAACCAACCCTCAAGTTTCCCCGAGGTGGCCCCGCAGGTTGCCCGGTTCGGACCAACACTCAGAGGAGCACTGGCCCGGGGGGTTAAAATAAAGATTACTGATGTAGGGTGGAACCCTATACGACCGATCTTTCACGAAAGGAGCGGATCCTGCGAAGAAAACGAAGAACACGAGGGAAATCACGAGGGGAAACACGAGAGAATCACTCAAACCAACAAGATTAAGTCACACATGTGCTAGATCCTCAAAACACGAGAGGAGATACAAGATCCAAAGTCAACAAGGGACGATACAAATGGTAACCGGTCTTCTCCGTGAGGAGGTCTTGAATCCACAAGGGGATCTTCCCGTAAAGGGGTCTTGAATCCAAGGTGGATCTTCTCCGAAGAGGGGTCGCGGTCTCTCTCAAGGAGTAGATCCGATATGGATGAGCGAAGCTCTATCTCACAAATGAGCTAACACAACGCTAACCCTCACTAGGAGAAGGTGGAGGAGTATATATAGTCTAGGTCCATGAAGGGGTAAGTGGGAGAGGGATACATGGGCCTCGGGCTCGAACACTATGCGCAGACAGGTACCGGACGTCCGCTGAGGACCGGTCGTCCGGTGGCTCACGGGCGGCCGGCCGTCCGGTAGACGTCGGACGTCCGCTTGATCTGGCTCGGACACTGGAGTGCCGGATCTCCGGAGGTGGCCGGTCGTCCAGTCGCCGTTCGTCCGCTCGTTTGGCTCGGGTGCGGGATCGCCGGTTGTCCGGTCCGAGCCGGTTGTCCGGTCCGGGCCGGTCGTCCGATGGGTCTTCAGGCGTCGGACGTCCAGTCCCAACCGGTCGTCTAGTGGTTGGAGCTTCTTCCGCATCTCTTCTTCTTGTTCCTCGCGCTTGGTGTCCTCGCCTTCTTGTCCATGGGCTTCCTCTTGGTTCCTGGTCATGCATAGCACACATGTTTGAGGTAGTAGCCATGTCTCACATGTCGAAAGTGACGATTCGGAGAGGAGCGAGTTCACCTTGTGTCCAATGGCGTATACTTGAGGTCTCGTCTTATGTTCACTTGGGGCTTGGAGAGTAGTCGGAGTGTACATGGGGATGAATGTGGGATGCTCCGCATCATCTCCCCCCCCCCCCCCTTGGGAAAGATCCGACCTCGGATCGTGATCCTCATCACCATGGAAACGGTTGTCGCGGACGTACTTGTAGTTGGATGGAGTTGAAGGCATGGCGCAATCCAAGTACTCCAAGGTGTCTCCGGTATGTGGTACATGCAAAATGAGCAAACACAAAGTACACTTGGAAATACAATGGTTAGCACACACAAAGTGTCCATCATAGAAGAATGAGTCCATTCGGCAAGATTGTTCATGACAAAGCGCATGAAGCTTATGAAGATGATATAGAGTGATATGCAAAGCATTCATGGGAGCAAAATCATTCATTGTGCATACAAATGTATTGTGAATATGATCGATGCAACCACGGTGCAAAATGATGTCATAATGGGATGGTTTATCAAAAACATGAACATGGTAATGGGTGCTCAAAATGAGTATGTGATCATGCAATTGATGATGGGCAATATGATCATGATGTATGAATATGCCATCAAGAAAGATCACAACAAATTTGCTAAGAAAATGCACAAGCTCATATATCATGGATGACATGGGAATACAAGATGCAACAAGGCAATCATAATATGAGTCAATCCATGCATAAGATGCAAATTTGTCATGAGTGTGAGATGTCCAATGAGCATGACATGTGTGAGCACAATCAACAAATATGGAGGTGTTGGTGTACAAATGCTCGATGTCGTGGCATGCGTGGAGGTTCGAAGGTGCTTCCAATAAGTCCGAGCGCTCCTCAATGTGAAGGTCCATAGAGCCAATCTTCAATGTCGCTCCTCCGTTCGCGAGATGTACCATGTAGACAACAAGAAGGAAACAACAATGAAAGAGTGACACATCCAATATGCATATTTGAGGATGGCTCAAAGGGAAGGAGTTCACCTTTAGGAGATTCTCGCAAATGTTGGTGTTGCACATCGTGTATGCCTTCACATGACCAAATTGTCTCATGACGGTATCGCCTTGTGAATCCTTTAAAATGAAAGAACATGACAAACACTCGAAAAAACAAATGATGTTAGCGGAGATGCAAAACCTATCATTCGTGTGGTAAAATACCCAACAAGTGGATGCATCATGCTCATCATAAGAAAGGACAAGGGAGCATTTCATAGTATGGAGGCATATGATGCGAGAACAACCAAATATAATAGGCTCAATCAAACAAGCATGCATCACAAGTAATATGTCCAAGTCTCCAAGATCAATAAGCATAGATGCAACAATTGGAGGCAAGCAACAATGAACAAGATGTATCATGTGAGAAGCATGAATATATATGTCATCAACCCAAGAAAGCGAGTAAGAATGGAACATGGGTGATGCGACAAAGCAAGCAATCTTAGTGATCAAGTCAAGCAAGCTAGTAGTACGAAGATGCAACATACTAGAAGGAATCATGGCAAGCATATCATGTGTGCAAATAGTGGGCATGAATAATGCACGAGACATATCACAAGCATGAAGGCAAGATATGAGCAAAATATCATCAATGTATTGATGAGAGGCCATGTGTGAATAGTAATGGGACATCATGACTCTCCCAACACAACAAGCAATAATAGTATGAGGCACATGATAAACATGGAAATAGCAACAAGGATCTCCACCAAGCATGCAAATACACATAGGAGTAGCATAATGGTGAATCATGGGTAGATGCAAGCAAGGGTCACAATTGCATGGCAAAGGCATAGAAGCAAGGATAGCATGCAAAGTGAACACGGTAAAATGAGCATGAAGCGACAAGTGGTATATAGCCCATAGCCGTGTGAGAGCCAGGTGAGAGAGATGCATGTAGTCGTTGCGCGAAGAGAGCGGTGGGAAGGATAGTTCACGGGATCCCAAGTCATCTTTGCTCTCAAGAGCTCGTTTCGTCAACTCTTGGGATTGAGAGGTTGACGAGTATACATGAGTACCTACACAAAACAACGACAAAGGGAAAATTGTGTGTGCATGGTATATGTACACATCATCCATCAGGATGCGCACGTGCTTGTGTTGGTTAGCACAAAATATCCAATGCTCAAATAAATGAGATGCGTGATATAGAAACATGTCATCCATCACGAGAGGTTTGTTATTATGTATAGCATAATGGAGACTCAAATTGTGTAATGCATCACAAGAATTATGTAGAGCATTGTTATTCATGGAATGCATATGGTGCAAGCAATTATGAGAATCATGCAAAGTATGGAATGCATCAAAATCTCCTAATATGTATGAGGAAACTATGGGGGTCTCCTCATGATCATTAGTGGAAACATCACATGGAGAATATTGACAACATTCAGAACAATGCATAGTTGGAACATTGTGATCATGGCATGGCATAGTAGATGAATTGCGCAAATCATGTAAAGGAAGCATGGCAATGTCATCACATGAAAAATAAAAGCCAATGGCCATCATCTCGTCATCTATGCCATAAGTGCAAATGGGATTTATTTGAATGGGGCATGCATAGCTACTATGTTGAGATTGAAATGATGTGATATGGGAGATCTCACTCATAGCATATGACAAGTTTAAAGGATTATCAAACATGATGTGACCAATAGAATTTTCACATGATATCCTATGTAGCATAACATCACAACTACGCAACTCGGCATGCTCGTCATCATATTCATCATAAATAGGTAAGTCATGACATGAGGGAGTCGCACTAGCATGAAGCATGGAAATAGGTGTGTCAACATCATGCAAGCAATCATTCGTAAAATAGTCCACTGGTGGGACAAGAGAAGCACCATCACCTATGTTACCTTTGGAGCATCGCTCATGTGTTGTAGGTGAGGTGTCGAAGACCGAGTTGTGGTCATCTTCATCTTGATGGAACCACGTGGGGGTGCATCATCGTCCACCATGGCCATCGTTGTCTCCATTAGAGGTATGGACTCGTCGAGGGTAGGCACGTCATCATGTAGGAGACCTAGCACCAAAGAGAAAAACACAATCGGAGTAGAGGTTAGGTCGTTAGAAATCATAGTGGCCTCACATGCCGTGTCAACTACCTCACTCACTAAGTGTTGTGGCTCACTCACTCCCTCTTGGATGCTCTCACTCATATGGTTGGTGGAGTCTCTCAACCTCACATAGGATGTGTGGCATGCTCTCAAGTGTGGGGCTAGTGGTGGTCACACTCATCCTCTCATAGGAAATGATCTCAATGTCACGTATGATGGAGTCATTCATGTGGTGGTGGATCTCCTCACATGGCAATTGGGGCATCTCGTCATATGTGGGTGTCGGAGAGATGTAGGTGCAAATGTCTCCATGCTCAATCATGTCGTAGTCTTAGCCATGGATGAAAGCCAAAGATGGCACATCATCACTCTCCTCTAAGACCAAAGATAAGGTCTCATGTGCGGTCTCGTAGCTTGACTCGGAGTATGAGTCCAATATGGGCGTCGTCTTCATGTTGTTGAAGAGGTTCGTGCTCGTCGCTGTGGTCGAAGGGGATGGCCCAACTCGACCGTCTTGTTGCCGTCTTGTTGTAGGAGGCCCATATGATGTGGCACCTCATAGCTCGTTTCCATGACTGAAGGGAATTTCCCATGCCCGGCCATCTTCCTTGAGGTGCTTCCAAAGATGAAAGTGTCGCCCTCACTTGTAGGTGGTCGCCTTGTACTTGATGATGTCGATGTAGGCGAACTCACAGGAAGTAGGCGAAGATGTCGTACGTCCAAAGGCGAAGATGCCTTGATAGCACTTGGCGAAGATGCCGAAGTGGTTGGTGTAGCCGTAGCTCAGTCTTGGTGGTGCTTGTCTCACGGTCTTCTCTTGTGGTCATGAAGTTTGGACTTGGCGTGAAGTAGGGCTTGTTGGGACTTGTGCATTTGCGCTTGGTGAGCATCGTCATGATGATGTTGGCGTTGTTGCACTTGAGCTCATGGTAGATGTCATTCGTCGTCGTCATGCACATGTTGCTTGGAGGTGACTTGCCCTTCATGACGAGGTGGATCACGAACGTGATGGTGGTCGCCATGGAGATGTGGGCGTGGACGACTTGCGCTTGCATCATTTTTGCGCTCCGAAGACTTGTGACTTGAACATCGCCGCCTTGAGGATGATGAAGGGGAAGAACGGTTGATCAACAAGGTCCGAATCTCCTCCATCCTTGCATCTTGCTCCTCCTTTTGCGCGGAAAGCTTGCTATCGATGTAGTCCCTTTTCCTTGCTTCGGAGTGATGAATGTCGATGGAGAGGTTCTCGATGTGCTCTCACAATCTTGATTGTGCGCCTTGCATTTGTCCTTGTAGATCGAAAATTGACGCTTTGGTGATGTATGTGTTCACGCCATCATTATTGTGGAAGACCGGAGATGAAATGCCTTGCCTATCCATCACTCCAAGAGAAAAATGTGAGTGGCAGAAAGAGAAGAACGAATACCAAATGTACCTTGACCGAAGTTGAAAGTGGATCAATGATCACTCCAATGTGGACAAGGAAATAGCACAATTGGTACCAATTCTTGTCGGTTTCTTACACCTACACAAATAAGGCTTATGGTGGAGCTCGGTGAGGATAGTGGCACAAAATTTTAATGCAAAATGTTAGCAAGAGTCAATAATGTTGAAAGAGATTCACAAATTTGCAAGTGAAACAAGTAGACCAATAGCAATATGTGGCACACGGAAACACACACACGGATAGATAAATGGGGTCATGCAACCAAGGATGAGCACAAAATGTGGAATCCACGGAAAACGCTCATGTTGCACAACTTAAGAGAGACGCTAGCATGATTGCTCAATAGGCGGATACAACACTTGTGCACAACCTATAAGATGCAAAATGGATAACTTTCTATCCCAAGTATGCTATGTATGTATGGTTCCCGGTGTTTCTCACAAGGTGATCCAAGATGATCTTATATGCAATGTGGTATGATGCTGTGGCTATTGCTTATGAGCTCTTGGTTCACTCTTTTGCTTAAAAGCTTATTCTTTTTTTGTGTGGCCACTTTGCGAAATGCACAAACCAAGATAGTAATTGTGTATATGCGGGAACAAACTTGAGGCACACGAGATGATATGATACCAAGATGATACCTATGGTATGGTATGTATGCAATGGAAGGTGTAGACCACTAATGTGCAGAAGTAACATTGCCGGCAATACTCAAATGGCTAGTCTCGATAGGCAAGTGACGCAAAATGGGCTAGGGGTTATCAATGCAATGGCAAGGGAATATACAATGGAGGGATATCACAATACCAAGATGATATGGAGGTTACCGTCCGTGTCGATGATGAGTGGCGGTGATCTTGATGGAGATACCAAGATGATGGAGACTCGTCCCTAAGTAGCCGAAACACATTAGGAAACGGAAAAACCGCGAACTCAAAATCTCAAACGTCAAATGTCAAAATGGTGGTAGCAGGATGCGGTGGTGGAATGATCGGTTATGCGAGTAGGCAATGCGTAAGTGGAGGTTATGGTGGTGTACTATACATGGTGTCGGAGTTGGAATCACGGTCCCTAAGTAGCCGATACACCTTAGGAGACACAACTCACAACACAAACAAAATTGGGTTAAGTCGGTGTGGCGGAAATGTAAGGTGGGTAAGCCTATGCGGAAATGGTGGTGGTGGTTGATGAAGAAGCAACCGTCCCTAAGTATCCTAGACACCTTAGGAGACTCAAATCACTCCTCAAGCAACCACTAATGGTATGGGGAACAAAATTGGTTAGGTTGCGAAAGTCGGTGGTGGTGTAGCGGATGATGTGGTGGAAGCCCTAGGCAAATATGCCAAAATTCACAAAATTTGATGGAGTCAAAAGATGTTGGTGGTATTTTTGTGGTAAGGGGGATGTCAAGAGCTTCAAAACGAGCTAAAGAACGTCAAAATCGGAGTTCGGATGAATTAGTTATGGCCGAAACAAAATTTGAGCGAAGTCAGTTTTTTACAGGTAGCGGACGTCCGGAAATGGCCGGATGTCCAGTGGCCGGATGTCCGGTCAGGTTGGAAATCTGCTAATTTAAGCTCGGGTTAGAGGTTCCGGTCGTCTGGTAAGGTCGGACGTCTGGTGGTTCCTGTGGCTCCGGACGTCCGGTAAAGTGACGATCGTCCGGTGGGTCTGGGTCAACGCGGGATTTGAGATCCAGGGCGCAATTTTGGGCGGAAATTGGGGATTTTGGGGTCAAAATAGAGGGGATTTCGTGGATGAAAGATGGGGAAACTTGGGGAGATGCTAGATCCACTTGAAACCAAGCAAATCTATGGATCAAATCCAACAAAACTTCGTCAAACCAACAAATGACAAAAAAAATTGGGGCTATTTTTGGTGGTGATTTTCAAAATTGGGGAAGAACACAACAAAATTAGGCTAGAAAACACAATGGGGAGGCTTCGAAATCGTGATCAACATGGCTCATGATACCAAGATGATGTAGGATGAAACCCTATGCGGCCGATGTTTCACGAAAGAGCGGATCCCGTGAAGAACACGAGGGAAATCACGAGGGGAAACACGAGAGAATCACTCAAACCAACAAGATAAGTCACACATGTGCTAGATCCTCGAAACACGAGAGGAGATACAAGATCCAAAGTCAACAAGGGACGATACAAATGGTAACCGGTCTTCTCCGTGAGGAGGTCTTGAATCCACAAGGGGATCTTCCCGTAAAGGGGTCTTGAATCCAAGGTGGATCTTCTCCGAAGAGGGGCCGCGGTCTCTCTCAAGGAGTAGATCCGATATGGATGAGCGAAGCTCTATCTCACAAATGAGCTAACACAACGCTAACCCTCACTAGGAGGAGGTGGAGGAGTATATATAGTCTAGGTCCACGAAGGGGTAAGTGGGAGAGGGATACATGGGCCACGGGCCCGAACACTATGCGCAGACAGGTACCAAACGTCCGCTGAGGACCGATCGTCCGGTGGCTCACGGGCGGCCGGACGTCCAGTAGACGTCGGACGTTCGCTTGATCTGGCTCGGACGCTGGAGTGTCGGATCTCCGGAGGTGGCCGGTCGTCCGGTCACCGTTCGTCCGCTGGCGTCGAATGTCCGCTCGTTTGGCTCTGGTGCGGGATCGTCGGTTGTCCGGTGGGTCTTCGGGCGTTGGACGTCCGGTCTCGACCGGTCGTTCGGTGGCTGGAGCTTCTTCCGCAGCTCTTCTTCTTGTTCCTCGCGCTTGGTGTCCTCGCCTTCTTGTCCATGGGCTCCCTCTTGGTTCCTGGTCATGCATAGCACGCATGTTTGAGGTAGTAGCCATGTCTCACATGTGAAAAGTGATGATTTGAAGAGGAGCGAGTTCACCTTGTGCCCAATGCCGTATACTTGAGGTCTCGTCTTATGTTCACTTGGGGCTTGGAGAGTAGTCGGAGTGTACATGGGGATGAACATGGGATGCTCCACATCAATGACCCTCAGGTCTGCAGAACCCAAGGGAAAAGGCTTAGGTAGGCAAATGTAAAACCAAGGTTGGGCCTTGCTGGAGGAGTTTTATTCAAGGCGAACTGTCAAGGGGGTCCCATAACCCCAACCGCGTAAGGAACACAAAATCAAGGAACATAACACCGATATGACGGAAACTAGGGCCAAGCTTGGCAGTTGCCAAGGGGAGTGCCCATACCCATGTAATTAGATCTCTTTCTTCGGGGGTGGTGATGAAGGAGTTGTTGCATTCTTCTTCTCCAGCTTGCGTCTGAGGCTAAAATTTTCCTCCCTCATATCCCCATTCTCGAGCTCAAGCTTCATTATCTTTTTGCATAATGTCGCCTTGCTGTCCTGCGAAAAACATGGTGGAATAGATTGGACCTTAGGGAAGCTTGACTTCTTGAACTCCACACGCATGTCGCCAGGTTGGGGTAGTGGATCGTCCTCTTCATCGGAACTTGTCTCCTCCTTCCCCTTTGGCTCATAATCTTCTTCTTCCTCCGTGGTCCAACCATAATGTTCCACATCCCCATATAGTTTTGGGTTTGTGATATAATCAGCCATGTAGTTGATAACCCACAAGTATAGGGGATCGTTTGTAGCCTTCTTCGATAAATAAGAGTGTCGAACCCAATGAGGAGCTAAAGGCGGAACAAATATTCCCTCAAGTTCTATCGACCACCGATACAACTCTACGCGCACTTGATGTTTGCTTTACCGGAAACAAGTATGAAACTATTTTGCAAGAATAAAACTATGAGTATTGTGAGAATAAAACTACAAATAAATTGCAAGGTAGTAAAAGTGGATAGCTTTTGTCAACAAGAAAGTCTTTTGTCCCTAGGCAATCGATAATAAGTACCGGTAATCATTCTTGTAATTTTACATGAGGGAGAGGCATGAGCTAACATACTTTCTCTACTTGGATAATATGCACTTATGATTGGACCCCTAGCAAGCATCCGCAACTACTAAAGATCATTAAGGTCATGAAACCCAACCATAGCATTAAGTATCAAGTCCTCTTTACTCCCATAGGCCATAACCCACTTATCCGCGTTTAGGTTGCTGTCACCCCCGCAACACCGAAAATAAGCAAATCATGAACATATTACAACACCCTACAGTGGGGGCCCCTAACATTTGCGCGAGATGGAGGGCACCGTAGGACAGCACCATAAATAAAATATACAATCATACCAACCAAGATCACGATTAACCCATAGGACAAAACAGATATACTCAAACATCATAGGACAACCATAGATCATTGGGAAATAATATATGGAGTTGAGCACCATGTTTAAGTAGAGATTACAGTGGGGAGAAGGGGTTTTACACCGCTGCATAGAGGGGGAGAAAGTTGGTGTTGATGGTAGAAATATTGTTGATGTAGATCGCCGTCACGATCCTAGCCCCGGCGGCACTCCGACGCCACCGGGAGAGAGGGGGAGAGAGCCTCCCTCCTTCTTCTTCTTCCTTGGCCTCCCCCCTAGATGGGAGGGGAGTTTCCCCTCTAGTCCATGGCCTCCATGGCGGCAGAGGGGCGGGAGCCCCTCCGAGATTGGATCTCCCTCTCTGTTCTCTTCTGTTTCGCGTTCTTCTGATCTGGCAGAAACCCGTTTCTTATATTCTGGGAGATCCGTAACTCGGATTGCATTGAGATTTTAACACATTTTTTCCGGATATAAGCTTCCTTGCGCCCGAAGTAGAGCTCAAACCGATGTTCGAGGAGGGCACAACCCACCACCACGCGCCAGGGGCCTGGGGCGCGCCCTAGTGTCTTGTGGGCTGTGTGGGCCTCCGTTTGTGGTGATTCCAACTCCCCCAAATCACATATATTTCAAAATAATTCTTTGTAAAATTGTATTGCATTTGGACTTCGTTTGATATGGATATTCTGCGATACAAAAAACATGCAAAAAATAGGAACTGGCACTAGGCACTGGATCAATAGGTTAGTCCAATAAATCATATAAAAAGTTGCCAAAAATATGTGAAATTTGTATAATATTGGCATGAAACAATCAAAAATTATAGATACGACGGAGATGTATCAGTAGCTCTCTCCCTCCGAATCTTGGGATGACATCTTGCTCCAAATCTGCCGCAGGAACAACTCAAAATGTAAACAGAGGATTTTGCCGTGGTACGGTGGTCAAAACCTTTGGGAGATTATATAATGAATTTTACCGACCATAAGAAGTATCGTGCAAGAAAACGGAGTCCGGAGGGCACATGAGGTGGCCACAAGGACAGGGGCGCGCCCTCCACCCATGTGGTGGCCTCGTGTCTCTTTCGGACTACTTTTAATTTTCTAATTTTTTAAATATTCCAAAAAAGAGAAAAATGTATCATTGGAAATGTTTTGGAGTCGGTTTACTTACCGTACCACATACCTATTCCTTTTCGGAGTCTGAAATGTTCTAGAAAGTATCCCTTATGTACTCCTCCGGTGTTATGGTATCAATTATATTGGTCTCAACATTTATGGGGGTACCTGAGATATAATGTTTGAGTCTTTGACTGTTTACCACCTTCGGATTTTTGCCTTTGGCGTTGTTGATTTTTATGGCACCGGAACGATATACCTCCTTGATAATGTAAGGGCCTCCCCATTTAGAGAAAAGCTTTCCTGCAAAAAATCTTAAAAGAGAATTGTATAGCAAAACATGATCACCTACATTAAACTCACGCTTTTGTATCCTTTTGTCATGCCATCTTTTAACTTTTTTCTTTAAACAACTTGGCATTCTCATAGACTTGAGTTCTCCATTCATCAAGTGAGCTAATGTAAAATAACCTCTTCTCATCGGCAAGTTTGAAATCGTAATTGAGCTCTTTAATAGCCCAATATGTCTTATGTTCTAGCTCAAGAGGTAAGTGACATGCTTTTCCATAAACCATTTTATACGGAGACATACCCATAGGATTCTTATAGGGAAACACTTCCTATCTGTAGTCTGCTAGGAGAAGAGCACCAGACCAGTCAATGGCCGTCGATTCAGCTTGAATCTAACGCTCATGGAATGTGCTTGATATGTAAAAAGACAAAAATCCCTTCGGCCAGAAATAACAACCCGCAACCCCCACATGTAATCTCTCCCTAATCAATCGCCTCCTATCCCTCCTGACTCCACTCGCCGCCAACTGCATGCACAACGCCGAGATCGCCTCGCCCAGATCGGCTTCTAGGCCTGCCTCGCACGCACCCGCCTCCCTCTCCCGTCATCGTCATCGAGCAGCACGACCACCTCACCGGCCAGCCCCATTCCCCTACTCCTCCCCACCGGATCATCTTGTCCACCTCCACGACACTCATGGTTGTGATCTGCTGAGGTGCTAATTCTCCACGACACCACGACCGCAATCTGACGCGGCCAACAAGAGTGGGCACCAGCGACCGTGAGCTAGAAGTTTGATGGCCGATCCCATGGTGAGCGATCACATCACAATGGTAGTTGATTCAATGTGTGTTCCTCACTGATTTTGCTGGCCATATCACAATGATTTAATTCTCTTATGGTTGATTCTTATGTGGTAGATTAGTAGGTGGCCGTGATGCCCATCGGGAGGCTGAATAGGCATCAGGCAGTCACCAAGCGACATGAGATTGCTTTCTTAGTGCCATGCCTTCTTGACAGCGATGGGAGCATGCCTGTCCAGCTGCACGAAACAATGGCTCGTGTCCTGGGTTGACTTAGTTTTAATTTGATATTCAGTTGTCCTACTTTGCTATAAAGGAAATCTTGACTAATGATGCATCATTGCTGCAGTGCCGCTCCAACCATGTCCTTCTGAAGCCGATAACCATGGCAATATAAACAAGCACGCCCACCATATGAAGGAAGCACAACTACCATCACAAGGAAGCATGGTCAATATCGAAATGAAGCACAACTACCATGCATGGCCAGCATTGAAGGACGCACGTCCGCCATCAAATAGAAGCACGATTATGATCGCAATGAAGCACGACCAACTTCGAAAACAGAGCATGGTGACCATCGGCTAGACACTGAAACACATGTTTCGAAACTGTGCCTAGATTCCACGTTTTATTTTATGGAAGCAAATTCTGAATTTTTTTGGATGCACATTCTAGTTTCTTTGATAGTATTTGCTACAAATGCTTCGTGCATCTTATTTTACAATTTAGTAATTGTCCTTGTTATCACCATTGAAACATGACATGCTGCCATATTATACTCCGTACATATGTTTCTTCGTGTTAGGTAGTTTGCTTCCATGGTTATAGCTTCCAAATTTTGTCTGTATCATTCTCATGTAAGCTTTCTCTTCATCAGTACTGTGGGTACATATAATAACATTTGTTGCTTCCTACATCCGATACATATGCATCATGCCTAACTGATGCATGCTTCAAGCAGTTGTGTGTGCTCTCTTCAGGGTCGACCGGTGTCAGTGATATAGGTATATATGGAGGCAACTAGTGCATGCACTAAGAAGCATGGACAAATGTGGATCTACCTCCCAATGAGCATGACCACCCTGCTAGATGAAGGGAATCAAGTCCATAGTCTTTAGAAAATAAACAATATGAACTTAGGAAGCACTGTACTATTTGTGTCCAGAAGGAAGCTAATTTGTAGCATTTTCGAAACATGTGTTGTATGTACGGACAAAGTGCAGAGAAAACTTACGTTGGGTTACAAGCAAATTATTTTTACAGTGGAAACACTTGTGTAGTGGATGGAAGCAAAAAATTCTTGTGGTGGAAACACATGTATAATAAAAAGAGTAATTGATGGGACTCAAAATTTCCCTTGCGAAAACAAATACTTGGATGCAAGATTTTGGTACATGGAAGCATAGTTCTTGAATACAAATTTTTGTCAGGTCCAATCAAATTTCACACACGAAAGAAGCAGATTGTGTCCTTGATTAAAGCAAACAAACTATTGTCTTGGAAAGAAAAGTCAAGTGTTACACAAGATACAAGTTTTTATTACATCGAAGTAATTTAAGCAAAATTATCTTTGTTTTTTTTCCTTTCTAAATCAAACATGTAAAAATATTTACCTGTATTGGATGAGACATCCTGAACTTAGTTCAGCATTTGAAGTAGAAGCAGCATGGATACGTTTAGGAAGCAAAGGCTGGCTACATGGACACGTTATAAGAAGCAAGGCTGGCTACGTACGTTTTTAGGGATCAGTGGCGGAATCACATAGCAAGGCTGGCTACGGTCGTTAGTTTCGGGATCAGTTATGAATCACGTAATAAAAGATGGACATTCGATAGAGAGATCTACTATCCATTCACGTACTAATCCTATGGTCATGGGCTAGTCTGATGGGATGCTAGGGATCAGTAGTCTGATCCCTAGTGGTTCCCATTCTTATAAGCAGTTCTATAGGCCCACAAAGCATCATCAAGTTTCTTAGACCAATTCTTTCTAGATCTATTAACAGTCTTTTGCAAAATTAATTTAATCTCTTTATTGCTCAATTCTACTTGACCACTAGACTGAGGATCATAAGGAGATGAAATTCTATGATTAACATCATACTTAGCAAGCATTTTACGAAAAGCACCATGAATAAAATGTGAACGTCATTAAATATCTAGGGACTCCAAACCTCGGAAAAATAACTTCTTTAAGCATCTTAATAGAAGTGTTATGATCAGCACTACTAGTTGAAATAGCTTCTACCCACTTAGTAACATAATCCACAACAACTAAAATATGTGCATACCCATTAGAGGAAGGAAAAGGTCCCATATAATCAAAGCCCCAAACATCAAATGGTTCAATAACAAGTGAATAATTCATAGGCATTTCCAGACGTCTACTAATATTACCAATTCTTTGACATTGATCACAAGGCAAGAAAAACTTACGGGCATCCTTGAAGAGAATGGGCCAATAGAACCCGTATTGTAATACCTTATGTGCAGTTCTATCTCCAACGTGGTGTCCTTCGTAGGACTCAGAGTGGCACTTGCGTAGGATCTGTTCCTGTTCATGCTCAGGCACACAACGTCTAATAACACCTTCTACTCCCTCTTTATAAAGGTGTGGGTCATCCCAGAAGTAATGTCTTAAATCATAGGAAAACCTTTTCTTTTGCTGGTATGTGAAACTAGGTGGTATAAATTTAGCAACAATATAATTAGCATAATGAGCATACCATGGAGTATTATGAGAGGCATTTATGACATTTAATTGTTCATCAGGAAAGCTATCATTAATAGGTAGTGGGTCATCAAGCACATTTTCTAACCTAGACAAGTTGTGTGCAACGGGGTTCTCAGCTCCCTTTCTATCAATAATATGCAAATCAAATTCTTGTAGCAAGAGAACCCATCTAATAAGTCTAGGTTTGGCATCTTTATTTTCCATAAGATATTTAATAGCAGCATGGTCAGTGTGAACAGTCACTTTGGAATCAGCAATATAAGGTCTAAACTTATCACATGCAAATACAACTACTAAAAATTCCTTTTCAGTGGTAGCATAATTTCTATGGGCACTGTCTAGAGTTTTACTAGCATACTGAATAACATTTAATTTCTTATCAACTCTTTGTCCTAGAACAGCACCAACAACATAATCACTAGCATCACACATAATTTCAAAGGGTAAATTCCAATCAGGTGGCTGAACAATAGGTGCAGATATCAAGGCTTTCTTAAGTATTTCTATAAGTGCATCTAGTGCCACCCCTAGTTGGTTTTGGAGTATTGACGACAAACTTGGTTGAGGGACTAATGTGTTTGTGAGAACTGCAGGATAACACAGGAAGTAGTCCCTTATTGATCCGGTTTACCTACCAGAGATGACCCCTAAAAATGTGTGAAGACATTGAAGACAATGGTGGTTTGTGAAGACATTCAAAGTGAAGATTTTGACATGAGAAGACATTCATGTGAAGACTATGGAGTGCAAAGACATAGTTTTTTCGTAGTTTCCTTTTCTTCTTTGTTGAGTCATAGGAACCACCGTACTGTTAAGTGGGGTCCAAGTGAACAAAGTCAGAGTGACTGAAGTGATGCTCAACCAAAATCCTATGTCTTCGAGCGAAGACAATGAGAGCAAATCTTATCCAGAGCTGGATGAGTCAGCTTTACTTGTAGCCCAAGTCAAGCTACCGTGTGTGTTTGAAATCTGACATTGGACACGTGTCGGTTCCTTAGTTACTCAGACAAATCAGGTCGGGTTGCCTCCTGGCTATAAATAGCCCACCCCTACACCATAAATTGGTGGCTGCTCAGAGTTAGTGCACGGCTTTTGTCATTTGAGAGCAACCCACCTCCGAAGCATTTGAGATAGAGATCCTTGCGAGGACAAAGCCCAAAACACTCAAAGCCAAAGAGTCACTACAAAAAGGAGACACATCCGTGACATTTTGGGCCGAACGAATTTTTTTTCTGTCATACATATGACACTTCTATGACGATAATTGTGACAAAACCCGGTATCATCATAGATGTGGTGGGCTCCTACTTCTATGACAAAAAATCATGACAGAAAATGGGCTTTTCATCCAGGGCGGGCCGGAGACGCAACTACATGACATTCTTTGGGCCATCCATGACGGAAAAAACCGTGGTAGAAGCGAGGGGGAGGTAAATTTCGGGGAGTTCCCGGTTACGGTGGGAGGTCGGGGGCCGAGCAATGCGCGTTTCTCTCGTACATGTACGCACGTGTGTGCGAGGCGTTGGCTCTAACTGAACCCGAGCGAGGCGTTGGGCTCTAACTGAACCCGAGCGATTGCACTGCAGGCTACGCATTACTGAACCCGAGTGACCGATCGATGGCTGTTAACTGAACCCGATCGAGCGATTCCTTCGCTACTGCTGCTAACTGAAGCCGATCGATGCTACCTCTGGATGAACAGTGAGCGTTGCACGGGGGGGGGGGGTTGGATGAATAGTTCCCAGTGGGGGTGGATGAACAGGACCCCGTGGTGTTGCCTCTGGATGAACAAGACCTCGATCGATCGAGCCGGTTGGGGCTGGATGAACAGGACCCCGTGGAGGGCTGGATGAACAGGACCACCCCGTGGAGGGCAGGATGAACAGTAGACGATGGAGGGCAGGATGGACAGTAGCCCGTGGAGGGGTGGTTGAACAGGAGCCCGTGGAGAGGGCTGGTTGAACAGTAGCCAGTGGAGTAGCGCGCGGTGGAGGCTGGATGAACAGGAGCCCGTGGATGAACAGTCGCAGGCGGAGGCTGGAGGAGGTCGACGGTGGATGAACAGTAGCTCGTGGAGGCTGGAGGGGGTCGACGGTGGAGATGAACAGTATCCCGTGGAGTCCCGTTTTGCGGTACGCCACACCCCTCCCGATGAACAGGACCCCCGTTTCGACCATAGCACTCCAACACAAGTCCGTTTCGTCCGTTTTGCGGTACGCCACACCCCTCCCGATCAACAGGACCCCCGTTTCGATTGTAGGAGGTATGTTTCCTCTGTTTTGCGGTACGCCAGACCCCTCCCGATGAACATGATCCCGTTTTGAACATGGCCGGTCGAACACAAGGATGTTTCCTCCATTCTGCGGTACGTCAGGCCTCGTTTCCATCGCCTGTTCCATCCAAGCCCTCCTGATGAACACGACGCATTCCGTTGCCTCCCTATGAACACGACGCATTCCGTTGCCTCCCCATGAACACGACGACGACGCTGTTTCTCCGTTCCGACCCAGCCATGTACACGAGCCCTGGCCGTACGTATGCGCGAGTAGGCGTTCGAGACCCCGCCCGTATGTACACATACGTGGCCGTATTTTTTTTCTTGCACCCTGGCCGTTGTACGTACGTGTACATGCTACGTGCACGCCTCTACTATGACACGTGCGTGCCTCTACATCGACCAGTATGTACGTACACGTTCACGACCAGAATGACAACGCTACGTACGCTTCGACCAGGTGGGTCCCGACTGTCAGGCACTTCCTTGACTGCGAAGATGTAGCTGGTGGGTCCCAGCAAGCAATCAGGGGGCGAATCATTTTTTTGCCCGGACGCACTTCCTTGCATGCGAAGATGTAGCTGGTGGGTCCCAGCAGTCAGGGGAAATGTTTTTTTCATGAAATGCAGTGGCCCGTCCGGTGGGTCCCAGCTGTCAGGTGGAGGAATCATTATTTTCCGCGTAATAAGGAGGCACTTCCTTGCTGCGGCCGTGGACCCAGCTGTCAGCCTCTCCATGTACAGTCCATGTCCGATCGAAGTCGTTCCTTGACCCCGTTAACCACGCCGCACCGAGAGCACCAGGGCGGTGGACGACGGTGAGGCCTAAGAAGGGGACGGCACGGAGGCAGGGAAGACGCGGCAGTTGTTTCCCACGCGGAGGGGAGTACGATTGTACGAGGGTTTACTGGTTCGTCTGCCATCGCCGAAGAATAACAGCAGGTGTGGGTGAGTAGAGGGATGACTAGGCCAGCGATGGGAGTACGGTCGGGCGGTGAGGCCTGCGCGGCAGCATAGCCGGCCGTGAGGAGGAGGGAGCAGGTAGTCCCACCGGCGCTTGTTTGAGCGGCTGGAGCAGGAAGAGCAGAGTTGAAGAAGCACGACGGCCGTTGGATGGACATCCAACAGTCAGTGCTTGTGCGTCAACCTTTTTTTAGGAAAGGCTCAAATATGTGGAAAACAGCATACAGCCCATCTGCCATTATTTCTAATAATTTACAGCCCATTTGCTAATTCTTAAGGGTTTTTTGGAGCCCATATTCTTTTTGTTAGCATTACAGCCCATATTGTGGCAACGGTGAAAAAATTATATGAAATTTTGCATATTTCGGTGCGGTCTGAACTGTTTTTAATCCCGAAATTTAGACTCACATTAAAACTGATTTTAAAAATAAATGTATATCAATATAAAATCCAACAAATTCTCCACTCTTAAAAATTAATGCAATTTAAAATCTTGAAATGAAAACAAAGATATTTGAAACTAATTGCCGGTTTGATGTGTTTTAAAAATGTACAACCCATTTCTCATTACTGATGGGCCATTTTCTCGGCCAGCCGAATGAAAGCTCTCCTCGTCTTGAAAGATTTGCAGCCCAATAGGCCTGACAAAGCGACTTACTTGGAAAATCACAAAAAAACTGTGCTGTGGCTGTGGACCCAGCTGTCAGCCTCTCCACGTACAGTACTCTTCCGATGGAAGTCGTTCCTTGACCATGTTGACCACGCCGTGCGGAGAGCACCACGACGGTGGACAACGGCGAGGCCTAGGAAGAGGACGACGCGGCAGTGGAAGCCCGCGCGGAGAGGACTACGAGGGTTCACTGGTTTGGCTGCGGTGTGAGGTTGCCGTCGCCGCAGGGCCTGACCAGCAGTGGGAATAGTAGGGGGTGGTGAGGCCTCTGCGGTAGCACAGCCGGCCACGGGAGGCAGGAGCATGCGACACGACCGGCGCTGCTTTGGGTGGCTGGAGCAAGAAGACCAGAGGTTGAAGAAGCACTACGGCCGTTGGATGGACATCGTACGGTCACTGGAGCTAGAATTGTTCATATTGACTAAGTTGACAAAGCCCTTCGTCCCCGTCAACTTAGTAGGCCCACAAGTCAGCCTCCCAGCAAGGTGGGTCCCAGCTAGTCGAGGGAGTATTCATTTTTTTGTGCGTAATAAGGAGGCACTTCCGGTGGGTCCGAGCTGACAGCGCGCGGGGGGTGGGGAGGGGGACGTTTTTTTTGCAAAATACGGTGGCCCGTCCGGTGGGTCCCAGCAGTTAGGGGGAAATGATTTTTTTTTTCGCAAAATACTGGTGGCCCGTCCAGTGGGTCCCTGCTATCAGGTGGAGGAATCATTATTTTCCGCGTAATAAGGAGGCACTTCCTTGCTGCCGCCATGGACCCAGCTATCAGCCTCTCCACGTACAGTCCACGTCTGATGGAAGTCGTTCCTTCCACATTGACCATGCCGCGCCGAGAGCACCAGGGCGGTGGACGACGGCGAGGCCTAGGAAGGGGACGACGCAGAGCCGGTGAAGACGCGACAGTGGATGCCCACGCGGAGAGGAGTATGAGGGTACACTCGTTCGGCTGCGGTGTGAGGCTGCCGTCGCCGCAGGGCCTGGCCAGCGGTGGGAACACTAGGGGGCGGTGAGGCCTCCACGGCAGCACAGCCGGCCACAGGAGGCAGGAGCAGGCGGCACGACCGGCGCTGCTTTGGGTGGCTGGAGCAAGAAGACCAAAGGTTGAAGAAGCACTACGGCCATTGGATGGACATCGTACGGTCACTGCAGCTAGAATCGTTTATATTGACTAAGTTGACAAAGCCCTTGGTACGTCAACTTAGTAGGCCCATAGGTCAGCTTCCGAAACGGTGCGCCCCAGATGTCAGGGGGAGGAATCATTTTTTGGGCAGGTGAAGCTAGAATATTCGAGATTGAAGAAGAAGCACGGCATCCGTTGGATGGACATCCAACGGCCACTGCTGCTAGAACCGTGTGTTGACTATAAGTTGACAAAACCTTGCATACGCGTCAACTCTGTTTTTTTAGGGGACGCGTCAACTTAGTAAGGCTAGAAGTGTGTGGCAGAGAACTTATAGCCCATTTAAGATTTGTAAGAATGTGTAGCCCATTTTTGAATTCTAATGGAATTTACTACAGCCCATTTACAGTTTGTTAAAAGTATAGCCCATTTCAACCAACCGTTCAAAACAGAATTCAATAAAATTTCCCACATTTTGATGGGATCCGAAATATTTTTATCCCGAAATTTCTAGTCAGATTAAATACAATTTCAATATAAATTTATATTACGTAAAAATCCAACGAAACATTGCGCTCGCAACAATTAATGAAATTAAAATTTTCAATATCCAAAAATAATATTTTATAAAGTAATCATGTGTTTGGTGCATTTTTTATAGTTACTGCCCAGTTTTTATAATTACATCCATTTATTATTTCTTAAAGCCCATTTTCTTGTTAAGCCTAATGCATCCCTCCTAGGAAAGATTTGCAGCCCAGCGGGGCGGAGAATAACAACTTGACCTTGCCTGGGTATTCCTAAAAAAGTATAGTTGGGCTAGCCATTTTCAGCTTGAAAAAAATTAATATCTGGGCTGGATATCTGGCCTGGGCTAGACGGGCCACATCCCGCCCAGTTAATACCTGCAGCGATGGTTTCGTTGTTGTTCAAAGGAGAAAAATTAATATCTGGGCTAAACATAGAAAAACTCTGCAGTGCTCACACCTCAAAAACACAAATACTGCTCGAGCTGCTTGGTCCCAGCTGTTGGCCGCTTGTTGTGCAATTCTCCCGTTTATTGACTAGTACAACATAGGTTGACAATGGTGTGGGACCGTGATGTCAGGAAACCAGGGGGAAGCAAAATAAATAACTCCAGCGAGCGCTTCCACCTCTACCTCGTTGTCTCCCGTGGAAACCCCTTTCCTCCCTTTTTTTGCTTGGGCAAGGACCAATGCATGCAGCACGTCCATGCGGTTATTAGGCAAAAAATAAAAGCGCTTTGCATGCTATGAATTATGATGGCCTGCATGGGTAGCTAATAAGGCATCCTCTTTAACTGCTGTGATTAAATGTTGTGTTTAGAAGATAGAAATATTCTTCTTTTCCACCAATCTGCTTGCACCTAGGTCGTGATGCACCTTCTAATACGACTTATTCACCTAGACGGAGGGAGTATAGTTTTATACGTACATATATATATATATATATAATAATGAGGCACTTGCGTACGTGAGGCTATGGACCTGGTGGGTCCCCATTGTCATCCTCTCCAAGTAAAGTCATCTCCTCGCCCGCGCGCGCTTTCCGCTCGAAACAGTCAGCGCCGCCCGCCCCGCTTCCCGGTGCAGGCGATTGCTCCGCCTTCAAACAACACAAGTGCCGTCCGTCCGTCCATTTGTTGCCCACATTAATGATACACGGTTGCCGAGGTGGCTACTCCGGCGCCACACGTCCGTCCCTCCGCCCGCCCACCATTGCTATATAAATTGCTGCGCCGGCCATAGCCGCAGTCATCCGCATCCGTTCCCTTTCTCCTGTCCACACCACTACTGCCCACCATGGCTTCCTCGCGCTCCAGCGCTCTTCGGGACGGGCGGGCAACGGACCACAAGGAGATGGCAACCATTGCTACCGACCGGCTGGCCGGCAGGCAGCCGGAGGACGACGACGTCCCAATGGAGAACATGGTAGACGATGATCCGGTGCCAACCCCCTCCTCCGCGCCATCCTCGCTGGTGCATTGCACCATGACCATCGGCAAGGTCTGTGCCCAATATATGGAAGTGTGAGGCAGATGCGTCAGGAGCAGTTCCGGGAGGTGCAGGCCGACGCTGCCTACAACCACCATCTCCTCCAGGAGCATCTGCAGGTGGAGGAGCAGATCGCCGCGGAGCGGGCGGAGCAGGAGGCGCTGCTCGACTCGTACCACTCCGCCCGCAAGGGCTGCCTCGAGCGCTGGCGGGAGCGCATGCGGGTGGTGGAGGCTGCGGCCGCCTACAAAGAGGCTAGCAAAGAGGGCAATGAAGCGGGCGAGGTGCTGTTTGGTGAGACCGAGGACGAGGCAGAGGACAATGCCGGCTCCGACGAGTCCCCGCTCCGCTGGCGTCGATGAGGCCCTGCTCTGCCGAGGCCCCGCGGCGCCAACAACGAGGCAGAGGACACCGCCGGCTCCGCCGAGGCCCCGCCCCGCCAACAATGAGGCAGAGGACATCACCGTCTCAGCCGAGGCCCCACCCTGCCGGCAACGCGGGGGGGGGGGGATTTCCACCACTCCGCTGAGGCGCCGCCCGCCGGCAACGAGACAGAGGACATTGCCGGCTCCGCTGAGGCCCCGCCCCGCTGCCAACGAGGCCATGCCACACAGAAAACGAGGAAGAGTAGAACACGGTAGGTCGCCACCGCTCGGGTCCAAGTAAGGCCACCGCTGCTACTCTCCTGTTGAAGCCAAGCTAGGCGGGTTGACCATTGACAGCCGGTTAGCTTCTTGGCGGCGACGTGGAGTCGGGGAGTTCTGCTGGAGAGTAACACTGCTTCTACTTAACTGCTGGTGCAGTTGGCTGACTGACACGTGGGCCCAACAGGCCACATGTCAGTTACGCAACTGCACCTGCAGTTAAGTCACTGAAGCTTCTGTTCGGCTCAGCGGGACACAGGTGGGTAGCTTCAGTTAATGAATTATACCTCCAGCGCACCCCTTTTTAGTTGAAGAATGTATGAAATGTAATGAAATCTGGCATGTTTATATGAAATCCGACAGTGTATGAATGAATTTATTTCGATTAGTTCGAATTCCTGTATCACTAGCATTGGATGAACATGCAAAACAATATGTACTAGCATTATTCCCAGGGTGATCACCTTGTTTGCAGCAGTTTCACATGTACTCCCTCCGATCCTTTCTAGTCTGCATACAAGTTTTGTCTACAGTCAAAGTATCTCTACTTTGACCAATCTTATACAAAAAAGTATGCACTTTCACAATGTGCGAAGTAAAAAGGAGCAGAAGGAGTACAAAGAGTTTGAGCAGGTTTTTAGCGTTTCTGTACATTGCAATAAAACACACAGGCATGGAAATTCATAGAGAACATTCAAAAAAATCGATGATTATGCATCTCAGTGACTCACATGTCAGAGGCAATATTTACTTCACAACTAAAGAATAAAGAAAAATAATAATCGACGCTGCTGACAGCAAGGGCATCCCATTCGAAAATATCAAACGCGTGTCTTGCTAAAATCAATGAGCAAAATTTGACAAGGTTGTCCCATTCCAAAATATCAAATGCCTACGATTGTGGAATGGGTAGGGTTTGCCATCAGTTCGGATATTGACATGGCACCTCGTGCTAAATAAACCAGCTGTTCCTTTTGTGCAGTTCCACCAAAATCAACCAAATTCGCGTGTAGCTTGTATGATTTCGCCCTTATATGTTGCAACGCCTTGAACTTATCGACACCTCCTTTCTTGTGGTGGAAATGAATGATTCGATGTATTCATGAACATTTTGTGCAGTTTCCATTGAAATCAAGCTGAGCACCCCTGTTTGCATAAATACAAAAAAGTGATTAGTATAGAGCAAACTATACTATGAATTGACAGTTTCAACAGGCACATACATGGTCCATGTAGAGCACACTTTTAGAAAAATGGAACTCACCAGAAAGAATCCTAGAACAACATTGTACTCGCGCATCACAACAAAAAAATGGAGATTTTGTCAGTCCTTCTGAGCTGAAGTTAGTTTGGTCTTGTGGGGAGTAATGTAACCATCCTTCAACTGCTCCTTCTGATGATAAGATAGACAGGGCTTCTTCATCCTGGCATAATCGGAACTAGTCACTTCACGTACTCCATATTCTTCTTCAAAGGAAGATGATCCTGTTGTGCAAAGACAAGAGGACTACTAAATGCTAGCATCACTGTTTGCTTAAAAAAGGAAAGGAATTATTTAAAACAGCACAGATGAAGCACTTCTCAAGGACAATACCACTTTTTCATGACAGCACCGGGAGTTGAATTTTGTTTTTCTTCCCCTTGTTCTTCCCCTTCATCACTTGGTTCAATAACAAACAAGCTTCGCCTTCAATGTAAGATTTGGCATGTCAATTAGGGAGCACAAGTATAGTACTAAACTTAATTTTCTGATGAAAGTGGCAAAATACAGGCCAACAGTTATGAAATATCCTTATCTTACCTCAATGGGATATTACGGTGCACATACAGATTGGAAGTCTTGTCTCCATTTGTGCAGTTCACTAAAATCAAGCAACATTATCGTACAAGTAGCACAACATATGAATGCACACTACAAAAATCATGTGAAAGAAGGCTAGTACTGACCTATCATGATGCGGAATTCAAACAACTCACAAGAAGAAGATCTGAACCAAATTTGCCTTAATGGATAGGAAGTAAGATCTCCTCTTGTGCAGTTCCACTAAGATCAAGCAATCAAGCAACGTTGTCGGTGTGACATTTTGGTTGAACTGCACAAAACACTCTTAAAACAAAAGTGTTTTATGCAGTGCAACAAAAGGTCATAATGGCAACGAGGTGAAGCAGATAACCCTGTTTACACAGAGGTGCAAAGGAAACAATTAGTGGTCAATAACGGTGGATGACACAGAAGCCAACAAAAAGAAGCATCTACCTTATCTAAATGGGAAAGAAAGCAAGACATTGGCATTCCTCAAACGGTGGCATTGATTAATATTAACATAGAGATTATATTAACAATAAAATTCGTTAAACATGTAATTTGGTTTTAACTATGGCATTGCATCAATTTTCCAGCGGCATTATTAGAGGGTGTTTGTTTATAGGGACATTTTGGTGTAGGGACTAAAAAAACTCCATGTCAGTCCCATCTAAACCAAAGAGGAGGGACTTTTAGGGACTAAAAGTGGGCATTTGGGACTAAAGAAAGAAGACCCCGAGGGAGTCTTTTTGGGACTTTTTCCAACAGTTGCCCCTGCCACGCATTGCACCTTGTCTCTATTAGTTCATTACTAGGGGTAACATGGTCTTTTAGCATGTCATTTAATAACCTCTAGTCCATGTTTAGTCCCTGGAACCCAGTAGGTAGGGACTAGGGAGTTTTTAACCAAACAGGGCCTTAGATTAATAACAGCTAATGAGTTGCACGGGACAGTGGACGCACCAGCACCATGTGCATCTACCGATGTACTGTGGTCATGCATAGTCTGTTGCAACAAAGAACAAGCAACCAAGGAGCATATTTGTGTTGGTCCCAATTTTGTTATCTTTAGACGCCTTTCCCTATGTGAGCTCAGCAAATCTAGTCTTGCTCAAACTCTACAGCCTTGTCCCTTCCTTTCCTTTTTGAACTAGTACTTTCGCCCCTTCCTTTCCTCTTTGAACCACGTCCTAGATTTATGCGATACAACTTTCCCCACTACTTTCCCCCATTCCTTTCCTCTTTGAACCACGTCCTAGATTAATGATATACAACTTTCCCCCTTCATTTCCTCTTTGAATCACGTCCTAGATTCATGCTATATACAACGTTTCCCACTACTTTCCCCCACCCCTTTCCTCTTTGAACCACGTCCTAGATTCATGGTATACATGCAACTAGAGCAATGCATGTGGAGTAAGTGAATTATACCTTAAGGTTCTTGGGGCGTGGTTCGGTGGGCGACGGGACGGCGGCAAAGAAGAAGGGGTCGGAGGCCCTCCCGCGCCGTCGCTGGGTGGAAAGTGAACAGCTGCGCCGGTAGTCCCTCGCCGACGGCGACAGCGTTAAGCCTCCTTCCCTTCCCAGCGGACGGATCCTGCCGGCTCTTTGAGCAGCAGTGAGGGGAGAGAGAGGCCAATGAAGTCTTGTTTAGATCTGGAGAGGGCGAGAGAGTGTGAAGAGAGCAACTACAAGCGCTGAGGCTCCAGTGGGAGAGGGCGAGAGAGTGAGCGAACAGGCTAACCAGCTACACAACCCTCCCGTTATATTCAACGAGAGGGAAATAACCTTTTATACATTCCTGCATTCGTGTGACAAGCATGCCGTGCTTTTTTGTGTGTGTGTGTGGGAGTCATTGGGATTTCAATCATAATCGTGTCATGTGGCTTTGGTGGTAAGACTATCCACAATGGTGCAGAAATAATGCAGCCTTAGTCACCTTACCTCTCTCCACGTAGTACATTGGGTCCCACCAGTCAGAGGGTGAAACAAACAAATTAATAAGAAAAATTAAAAGCACCAGCGGTGTATCTTACCTCACACATGTCGCTACTGCTCGGGAACACTGTCCAATTGATCCCTCTGTTCGCTCACGTACTATTTTAAGTGAATCCTTATTATAACATGCACACAAATTTTGGCCACTTGTATTCGACTTAAGTCAGTGTGCCACTGTATCTCGTATACTTACTACTCCCTCCGTATAGGTGTAATAAGTCACGTTAGAAGGTGCAACGGGACCAAGGTGCGTGCGTGTACGTGTGTGTGTTTGTGTGTTTGTGTTTAACACCATGTGTGTGTTAGAGAGAGCGAAAGATCGACCTACTCCTACAGAGAGATGTTGTGTAGTGTACGATTTTAGCCGCGAGAGTCGGTGCATCCTCTCGTTTCCGGGCGTGTCTGGTATAGACATGCGGAAAACTGCCACGCCCGCTCCTGTCCAGCCTGGCCCACCCAAAGCCCCTCCATCGCCCGCGTGCGCTTCCCGCTCGAAACGGTCAGCGCCGCTCCAAAGAATCGGTGCCGCATTCATGCCTGGGCAGAGCGGACGCGACCTCTCACTGGCGCAAGAGTGATGGTTGCTTCGTCCGTCCAACTTACTGCTGGGTCTATGTGATTTGACGGCTCATTGGTCTTTATTACTGAGGTGGTAGGACTGCTGGATGTCCCACGCTTTCGGCGAAAGGAGGTATACTACTACTACTAGATTACAATTTTCTCCATTCTTACAGCGGAGGCGTGCAAGAGCAGTGAAAACACACAGGCTCAGTGATTACATGGCCCACCTCACACTACTATCACCGTGCGACACCTAACTCTTTACATAGTACTCCCTCCATTCCTAAATATTACTAGATGAGTCCCCGCGCGTTGGTGCGGAACAGCGGTATATCTCTCTGCGCAAAATTATCGATTTCATAGAACAAAAAAAACTCTATAACTACATGACAAATGTGGTAGCCAAACTAAATAAACTCCCATCATCATTTAGATCATCCCACGTAAGGAAAAAAGATCAGCCAACTCCTGAACTCCTACTGCACAATGGGATTATATTTTTCTTTTTGACATGTTAATGGGACTTAAAAGCTCACTTACATGCATGCTACCGGTGCATGCTTGCATGCAGACATGTTGATGTGATTTAAAACCCACTCACATGCATGTGGCACGGTATTTATGCATGCTTGCATGTGGCTTAGTGCGGAGCCTCTCAACGTCAAGATCAGACGACTATTATGGACTGATTTACTTCATCTAACGGCTACATCAATTTTGGTGACGTGGCTCAAGGAGAAGATAGAGAATTCCTAGTAGTGGGGGCTAGCTATTACTAGTAGATATAAGTCTTTGTAGAGATTCCACTACATACAGAACAAAATGAATGAATCTACACTTAAAATGCATCTATATACATCCGCATGTGGTTCATGGTGAAATCTCTACAAAGACTTATATTTAGGAACGGAGGAAGTACTAGTATAGTACGTACTGTAATTTATCAGCGAGATAAATTTGTACAATGCTATGAAGCTTCCAGCTTCTGTTACATGTATCTTGCGTCCAAGGTTGCCCGTTGCAACATTTCATCAAATACAAAGGAGACTAACATGCATGCTATTGCATCTCAATGGTTGACAAATCATAGCAAATATGTACTCCCTCCGTTCCAAAATAAGTTTCTCAACTTTGTGCAAACTTTAGTACAAAGTTGTACTACTACTAAAGTTGACACTTATTTTGGAACAGAGGCAGCTAAAGAAAAAAACGATCCATGCAGTCCCTAGCCCTTGAACCGTGAACCCTGACCAGGCTTCAATTTGCTGGCAACGTTCGAGCTTCCTAATAAATGAAGTTTGCAACCTTTTGACCATCAGATAATTTTGTGTAGTTTCACCAAAATCGAGACGAGCATCCCTATGGGAGTCCTGGATTAGGGGGTCTCCGGACAGCCGGACTATCTCCATTGGCCGGACTATTAGACTATGAAGATACAAGATTGAAGACTTCGTCTCGTGTCCGGATGGGACTCTACTTGGCGTGGAAGGCAAGCTAGGCAATACGTATATGGATATCTCCTCCTTTGTAACCGACCTTGTGTAACCCTAACCCTCTCCGGTGTCTATATAAACCTGAGGGTTTTAGTCCATAGGACGACAATTACAACATACAATCATACCGTAGGCTAGCTTCTAGGGTTTAGCCTCTCCGATCTCATGGTAGATCTACTCTTGTAATACCCATATCTTCAATATTAATCAAGCAGGACGTAGGGTTTTACCTCCATCAAGAGGGCCCGAACCTGGGTAAAACTTCGTGTCCCTTGCCTCCTGTTACCATCCGGCCTAGACACACAGTTTGGGACCCCTACTCGAGATCTGCCGGTTTTGACACCGACATTGGTGCTTTCATTAAGAGTTCCTCTGTGTCGTCGCTGTTAGGCTTGATGGCTCCTACTATCATCGGTAGCGATGCGGTCCTGGGTGAGACTTTTCTCCCCGGGCAGATCTTCGTATTTGGCGGCTTTGCACTGCGGGCTAATTCACTTGGCCATCAAGAGCAGATTGAAAGCTTCGTCCCTGGCCATCAAGTCAGATTTGGAAGTTTGAACTAAACAGCCGACATCCGCGGAGACTTGATCTTCGACGGATTCGAGCCACAGCCGGGCGCGCCGCACTGTCTCGATGGGCATGACCTAGCTCTGCCACCGGATGGTACTCCAGAGGCCGCGCCCACACCAGCTCCGACCCTTAGCTCGGAGCCAACTGCGCCAATCGAGGACGGGTGGCTAGACACCGCCTCAGGGGCTGCAGTCTCGATGGCAATCGAGCCAAACACCAGCATAATCCTTTGTGCAACCCGTGACTCCAAGGTGCCGGACTCTCTTCCGGACCCCAAACCATCTGCGCCCCTACCAATCGAATCCGAGTGGGTGCCGATCATGGAATTCACCGCCGCGGATATCTTTCAGCACTCGCCCTTCGGCGACATTCTGAATTCACTAAGGTCTCTCTCTTTGTCAGGAGAGCCCTGGCCGGATTATGGCCAACAGGACTGGGATGCGGACGACGAAGAAATTCGACGCCCACCCACCACCCACTTTGTAGCCACTGTCGATGATTTAACCGACATGCTCGACTTCGACTCCGAAGACATCGACAGTATGGACGACGATGTAGGAGACGAACATGAACCAGCACCTATAGGGCACTGGAAAGCCACCTCGTTGTATGACATATACATGGTGGATACACCCAATGAAGGCAACGACGATGAGATAGCGGAGGATGACCCCTCCAAGAAGCAACCCAAGCGCCGACGTCGGCGCCGCTCTAAGTCCCGCCAAAGCAAAAGTGGTGATACCGGTGTAGGAGATAATAACACTCTGGATAGTGCTGAAGACAACGAAAACCCCCTCCAGCAAGAGTTAGATCAGGACAATGAAGGTGCCAGCTCTCCTGAGAGAGCGTCTGGCGGAGAGGAGGAGGATGACAATTACATGCCCCCCTCCGAAGACGAGGCAAGCCTCGGCGACGATGAATTCGCCGTACCAGAGGATCCCGTCGAACAAGAGCGCTTCAAGCGCAGGCTTATGGACACGACAAATAGCCTAAAGAAAAAGCAGCAATAGCTTCAAGCTGATCAAGATCTGCTAGCTGACAAACGGACTGAAGTCCTCGCAGCCGAGGAATATAAACTCGAGCGTCCCTCCAAGAGTTACCCAAGGCGCAAGTTACTACCCCGACTGGAGGAATAAGCATATGATATGGCTGACCGGCCACCTCGTGGCCGCGATAGAGAGGCATTCCTGCCGAAAGCTCAGCCTCCACCCCAACGCCATCCAAATAAAAAGGCATGGGGAGATACGCCAGACCTGCAAGACATATTGGAGGACAAAGCAAAGTACTCAAGATCGATCAACGGATCATGACGCACCACTCTACGAGACGGTAAACGTCACGTCGGATACAGTAAAAGCAAATCCGGCCGGGCCGAACACAGCGGGCAGGACCCATACGAGCTGCGTCGCGATATAGCCCAATACAGAGGCGCCGCACACCCCTTATGCTTCACATACGAAGTAATGGAACATCAATTCCTAGAAGGTTTCAAACCTGTAAACATTGAATCATACGACGGCACAACAGATCCCGCGGTATGGATTGAGGACTTCCTCCTCCACATCCACATGGCCCGCGGTGATGACTTACATGCCATCAAGTACCTCCCACTAAAACTCAAAGGACCAACACAACATTGGCTTAATAGCTTGCCAACGGACTCCATTAGCTGTTGGGAAAATCTGGAAGCCGCATTCCTCGACAACTTTTAGGGCACTTATGTGCGACCACCAGACGCCGATGACTTGAGCCACATAATTCAGCAGCCAGAAGAGTCGGCCAGGCAATTCTGGACTCAGTTCCTTACAAAGAAAAACCAAATCGTCGATTGTCCGGATGCGGAAGCCTTAGCGGCTTTCAAGCACAACATCCGAGATGAGTGGCTAGCCCGACACCTTGGTCAGGAAAAGCCGAAATCTATGTCAGCCCTCACGATGCTCATGACCCGCTTTTGTGCGGGAGAAGACAGCTGGTTGGCTCGCAGTAACAACATATCAAAGAACCATGGTACCTCAGATACCAAGGACGGCAACAACAGGTCATGTCGCAACAAGCATAAGCGCCGCATTAACGGCGAAAGTACTGAGGATACGGCAGTCAATGCCGGATTCAAAGGCTCTAAACCCGGTCAGCGGAAAAAGCCATTCAAACAAAGTACGCCGGGTCCGTCCAGCTTGGACCGTATACTCGATCGCTCATGTCAAATACACGGCACCCCAGACAAGCCAGCCAATCACACCAATAGGGATTGTTGGGTGTTCAAGCAGGCCAACAAGTTAATCGCCGAAAACAAGCACAAGGGGCCGCATAGCGATGACGAGGAAGAACCCCGGCAGCCGCACACCGGAGGACAGAAGAGGTTTCCCTCGCAAGTGCGGACGATGAACATGATATACGCAACCCACATCCTCAAGAGGGAGCGGAAGCGTGCGCTCGGGGACGTATATGCGCTGGAGCCAGTCGCCCCGAAGTTCAACCCTTGGTCCTCCTGTTCGATCACCTT
Organism: Triticum monococcum; assembly: GCA_034509565.1. NCBI lineage: Eukaryota > Viridiplantae > Streptophyta > Magnoliopsida > Poales > Poaceae > Triticum > Triticum monococcum. Next base: position 148,603,644 of record CM067845.1, read on the forward strand.
CGATCACAGGGACCACCCCACTAGTATCCATCACGGTGGATTCGCCGCACTGGTCCTAGACCCAATCATCGACGGATTTCACCTCACTCGAGTCCTCATGGACGGCGGCAGCAGCCTGAACCTGCTTTATCAGGACACAGTGTGCAAAATGGGTATAGACCCCTCAAGGATCAAACCCACAAAGACGACCTTTAAAGGCATCATTCCAGGCGTAGAGGCCCACTGCACAGGCTCAATTACATTGGAAGTGGTCTTCGGATCCCCAGATAACTTCCGAAGCGAAGAGTTAATCTTCGATATAGTCCCGTTTCGTAGTGGTTATCACGTGCTGCTCGGACGAACCGCATTTGCTAGATTCAAGGCGGTGCCACATTATGCATACCTCAAGCTCAAGATGCCAGGACCCCGCGGAGTTATTACAGTCAATGGAAACACAAAGCACTCTCTCCGAACAGAGGAGACACCGCGGCCCTTGCAGCAGAAGCGCAAAGCAGCCTCTCAAGGCAATCTACCAGTTCGACGTTTCAAAGCCCGATCACCTTCAAGCGCGCTCGGGGCAATCGGCAAATAGACCACCTGGCACGATCTGAGCTCGCGTAGCTGAAGGAAATATGCCCTAGAGGCAATAATAAAGTTATTATTTATTTCCTTATATCATGATAAAGGTTTATTATTTATGCTAGAATTGTATTAACCGGAAACATAATACATGTGTGAATACATAGACAAACAGAGTGTCACTAGTATGCCTCTACTTGACTAGCTCGTTAATCAAAGATGGTTATGTTTCCTAACCATGGACAAAGAGTTGTCATTTGATTAACGGGATCACATCATTAGTTGAATGATCTGATTGACATGACCCATTCCATTAGCTTAGCACCCAATTGTTTAGTATGTTGCTATTGCTTTCTTCATGACTTATACATGTTCCTATGACTATGAGATTATGTAACTCCCGTGTGCCGGAGGAACACTTTGTGTGCTACCAAACGTCACAACGTAACTGGGTGATTATAAAGGTGCTCTACAGGTGTCTCCAAAGGTACATGTTGGGTTGACGTATTTCGAGATTAGGATTTGTCACTCCGAACGTCGGAGAGGTATCTCTGGGCCCTCTCGGTAATGCACATCACTTAAGCCTTGCAAGCAATGCAACTAATGAGTTAGTTGCGAGATGATGTATTACGGAACGAGTAAAGAGACTTGCCGGTAACGAGATTGAACTAGGTATTGGATACCGACGATCGAATCTCGGGCAAGTAACATACCGATGACAAAGGGAACAACGTATGTTGTTATGCGGTCTGACCGATAAAGATCTTCGTAGAATATGTAGGAGCCAATATGGGCATCCAGGTTCAGCTATTGGTTATTGACCGGAGACGTGTCTCGGTCATGTCTCATTGTTCTCGAACCCGTAGGGTCCGCACGCTTAAGGTTTCGATGACAGTTATATTATGAGTTTATACGTTTTGATGTACCGAAGGTTGTTCGGAGTCCCGGATGTGATCACGGACATGACGAGGAGTCTCGAAATGGTCGAGACATAAATATTGATATATTGGAAGCCTATGTTTGGATATCGGAAGTGTTCCGGGTGAAATCGGGGTTTTACCGGAGTACCGGGAGGTTACCGGAACCCCCCGAGAGCTATATGGGCCTTAGTGGGCTTTAGTGGAAAAGAGAAGGGGCAGCCCAAGATGGGTCGCGCGCCCCTCCCCTCCCCTAGTCCGAATAGGACAAGGAGAGGGGGCCGGCCCCCCTCTCTCTTCCCCCCCCTCCGCGAATCCTATTCCAACTAGGATTGGGGGGGGGGGGATCCTACTCCCAGAGGGAGTAGGACTCCTCCTGGCACGCCTCTCCTAGGTCGGCCGCACCCCCCCTTGATCCTTTATATATGGAGGCAGGGGAACCCCAGAGATACACAAGTTAATCCACGTGATCATATTCTTAGCCGTGTGCGGCGCCCCCTGCCACCATAGTCCTCGATAATATTGTAGCGGTGCTTAGGCGAAGCCCTGCGATAGTAGTACATCAAGATCGTCACCACGCCGTCGTGCTGATGGAACTCTTCCCCGACACTTTGCTGGATCGGAGTCCAGGGATCGTCATCGAGCTGAACGTGTGCTAAAACTCAGAGGTGCCATAGTTTCGGTGCTTGATCGGTCGGGCCGTGGAGACGTACGACTACATCAACCAAACGCTTCCGTTGTCGATCTACAAGGGTACGTAGATCACACTCTCCCCTCTTGTTGCTATGCATCACCATGATCTTGTGTGTGCGTAGGAATTTTTTTGAAATTGCTACGTTCCCCAACAGTGGTATCAGAGCCTAGGTTTTATGGTTTGATGTTATGTGCACGAGTAGAACACAAGTGAGTTGTGGGCGATATAAGTCATACTGCCTACCAGCATGTCATACTTTGGTTCGGCGGTATTGTTGGACGAAGCGGCCCGGACCGACATTACGCGTACGCTTACGCGAGACTGGTTCTCCCGACTTGCTTTGCACATAGGTGGCTTGCGGGTGACAGTTTCTCCAACTTTAGTTGAACCGAGTGTGGCTACGCCTGGTCCTTGCGAAGGTTAAAACGGCATCAACTTGACAAACTATTGTTGTGGTTTTGATGCGTAGGTAAGATTGGTTCTTGCTTAAGCCCGTAGTAGCCACATAAAACTTGCAACAAACAAAGTAGAGGACGTCTAACTTGTTTTTGCAGGGCATGATTGTGATGTGATATGGTCAAGACATGATGCTAAATTTTATTGTATGAGATGATCATGTTTTGTAACCGAGTTATCGGCAACTGGCAGGAGCCATATAGTTGTCGCTTTATTGTATGCAATGCAATCGCGTTGTAATGCTTTACTTTATCACTAAGCGGTAGCGATAGTCGTGGAAGCATAAAAGTGGCAAGACGACAATGATGCTGCGATGGAGATCAAGGTGTCGCGCCGGTGACGATGGTGATCATGACGGTGCTTCGGAGATGGAGATCACAGGCACAAGATGATGATGGCCATATCATATCACTTATATTGATTGCATGTGATGTTTATCTTTTATGCATCTTATCTTGCTTTGATGGTAGCATTATAAGATGATCTCTCACTAAATTATCAAGAAGTGTTCTCCCTGAGTATGAACCGTTGCGAAAGTTCTTCGTGTTGAGACACCACGTGATGATCGGGTGTGATAGGCTCTACGTTCAAATACAACGGGTGCAAAACAGTTGCACACGCGGAATACTCATGTTATACTTGACGAGCCAAGCATATACAGATATGGCCTCGGAACACGGAGATCGAAAGGTCGAGCGTGAATCATATAGTAGATATGATCAACATAATGATGTTCACCAATGAAACTACTCCATCTCACGTGATGATCGGACATGGTTTAGTTGATTAGGATCACGTGATCACTTAGAGGATTAGAGGGATGTCTATCTAAGTGGGAGTTCTTTAAGTAATTTGACTAATTGAACTTAAATTTATCATGAACTTAGTACCTGATAGTATCTTGCTCATGTATGTTTGATTGTAGATAGATGGCCCGTGCTGTTGTTCCGTTGAATTTTAATGCGTTCCTTGAGAAAGCAAAGTTGAAAGATGATGGTAGCAATTACACGGACTGGGTCTGTAACTTGAGGATTATCCTCATTGCTGCACAGAAGAATTATGTCCTGGAAGCACCGCTGGGTGCAAGCCCTGCTGCAGGAGCAACACCAGATGTTATGAACGTCTGGCAGAGCAAAGCTGATGACTACTCGATAGTTCAGTGTGCCATGCTTTACGGCTTAGAATCGGGACTTCAACGACATTTTGAACGTCATGGAGCATATGAGATGTTCCAGGAGTTGAAGTTAATATTTCAAGCAAATGCCCGGATTGAGAGATATGAAGTCTTCAATAAGTTCTATAGCTGCAAGATGGAGGAGAACAGTTCTGTCAGTGAGCATATACTCAAAATGTCTGGGTATAATAATCACTTGATTCAGATGGGAGTTAATCTTCTAGATGATTGCGTCATTGACAGAATTCTCCAATCACTGCCACCAAGCTACAAGAGCTTCGTGATGAACTATAATATGCAAGGGATGAATAAGACTATTCCCGAGCTCTTCGCAATGCTGAAAGCTGCGGAGGTAGAAATCAAAAAGGAGCATCAAGTGTTGATGGTCAACAAGACCACTAGTTTCAAGAAAAAGGGCAAAGGGAAGAAGAAGGGGAACTTCAAGAAGAACAGCAAGCAAGTTGCTGCTCAAGAGAAGAAACCCAAGTCTGGACCTAAGCCTGAAACTGAGTGCTTCTACTGCAAGCAGACTGGTCACTGGAAGCGGAACTGCCCCAAGTATTTGGCGGATAAGAAGGATGACAAGGTGAACAAAGGTATATGTGATATACATGTTATTGATGTGTACCTTACTAATGCTCGCAGTAGCACCTGGGTATTTGATACTGGTTCTGTTGCTAATATTTTGCAACTCGAAATAGGGACTACGGATTAAGCGAAGATTGGCTAAGGACGAGGTGATGATGCGCATGGGAAACGGTTCCAAAGTCGATGTGATCGCGGTCGGCACGCTACCTCTACATCTACCTTCGAGATTAGTATTAGACCTAAATAATTGTTATTTGGTGCCAGCGTTGAGCATGAACATTATATCTGGATCTTGTTTGATGCGAGACGGTTATTCATTTAAATCAGAGAATAATGGTTGTTTTATTTATATGAGTAATATCTTTTATGGTCATGCACCCTTGAAGAGTGGTCTATTTTTATTGAATCTCGATAGTAGTGACACACATATTCATAATGTTGAAGCCAAAAGATGCAGAGTTGATAATGATGGTGCAACTTATTTGTGGCACTGCCGTTTAGGTCATATCGGTGTAAAGCGCATGAAGAAACTCCATACTGATGGACTTTTGGAACCACTTGATTATGAATCACTTGGTACTTGCGAACCATGCCTCATGGGCAAGATGACTAAAACACCGTTCTCCGGTACTATGGAGAGAGCAACAGATTTGTTGGAAATCATACATACAGATGTATGTGGAGGCTCGTGGCGGATATCGTTATTTTCTCACCTTCACAGATGACTTAAGCAGATATGGGTATATCTACTTAATGAAACATAAGTCTGAAACATTTGAAAAGTTCAAAGAATTTCAGAGTGAAGTTGAAAATCATCGTAACAAGAAAATAAAGTTTCTACGATCTGATCGTGGAGGAGAATATTTGAGTTACGAGTTTGGTGTACATTTGAAACAATGCGGAATAGTTTCGCAACTCATGCCACCCGGAACACCACAATGTAATGGTGTGTCCGAACATCGTAATCATACTTTACTAGATATGGTGCGATCTATGATGTCTCTTACTGATTTACCGCTATCATTTTGGGGTTATGCTTTAGAGACGACCGCATTCACGTTAAATAGGGCACCATCAAAATCCGTTGAGACGACGCCTTATGAACTATGGTTTGGCAAGAAACCAAAGTTGTCGTTTCTGAAAGTTTGGGGCTGCGATGCTTATGTGAAAAAGCTTCAACCTGATAAGCTCGAACCCAAATCGGAAAAATGTGTCTTCATAGGATATCCAAAGGAAACTATTGGATACACCTTCTATCACAGATCCGAAGGCAAGACTTTTGTTGCTAAATTCGGAAACTTTCTGGAGAAGGAGTTTCTCTCGAAAGATGTGAGTGGGAGGAAAGTAGAACTTGATGAGGTAACTGTACCTACTCCCTTATTGGAAAGTAGTACATCACAGAAAACTGTTTCTGCAACACCTACCCCAATTAGTGAGGAAGCTAATGATACTAATCATGAAACTTCAAGACAAGATACTACTGAACCTCGTAGATCAACCAGAGTGAGATCCGCGCCAGAGTGGTACGGTAATCCTGTTCTGGAAATCATGCTGCTAGATCATGATGAACCTACGAACTATGAAGAAGCGATGGTGAGCCCAGATTCCACAAAATGGCTTGAAGCCATGAAATCTGAGATGGGATCCATGTATGAGAACAAAGTATGGACTTTGGTTGACTTGCCCGATGATCGGCAAGCAATTGAAAATAAATGGATCTTCAAGAAGAAGACTGACACTGACGGTAATATTACTATCTACAAAGCTTGACTTGTCGCAAAAGGTTTTTGACAAGTTCAAGGGGTTGAATACGATGAGACCTTCTCACCCGTAGCGATGCTTAAGTCTGTCCGAATCATGTTAGCAATTGCCGCATTTTATGGTTATGAAATTTGGCAGATGGATGTCAAAACTGCATTCCTGAATGGATTTCTGGAAGAAGAGTTGTATATGATGCAACCGGAAGGTTTTGTCGATCCAAAGGGAGCTAACAAAGTGTGCAAGCTCCAGCGATCCATTTATGGACTGGTGCAAGCCTCTCGGAGTTGGAATAAACGCTTTGATAGTGTGATCAAAGCATTTGGTTTTATATAGACTTTCGGAGAAGCCTGTATTTACAAGAAAGTGAGTGGGAGCTCTATAGCATTTCTGATATTATATGTGGATGACATATTACTGATTGGAAATGATATAGAATTTCTGGATAGCATAAAGGGATACTTGAATAAGAGTTTTTCAATGAAAGACCTCGGTGAAGCTGCTTACATATTAGGCATAAAGATCTATAGAGATAGATCAAGACACTTAATTGGACCTTCACAAAGCACATACCTTGACAAAATTTTGAAGAAGTTCAAAATGGATCAAGCAAAGAAAGGGTTCTTGCCAGTGTTGCAAGGTGTGAAGTTGAGTCAGACTCAATGCCCGACCACTGCAGAAGATAGAGAGAAAATGAAAGATGTTCCCTATGCTTCAGCCATAGGCTCTATCATGTATGCAATGCTGTGTACCAGACCTGATGTGTGCCTTGCTATAAGTTTAGTAGGGAGGTACCAAAGTAATCCAGGAGTGGATCACTGGACAGCGGTCAAGAACATCCTGAAGTACCTGGAAAGGACTAAGGATATGTTTCTCGTATATGGAGGTGACAAAGAGCTCATCGTAAACGGTTACGTTGATGCAAGCTTTGACACTGATCCGGACGATTCTAAATCGCAAACCGGATACGTGTTTACATTAAACAGTGGAGCTATCAATTGGTGCAGTTCTAAACAAAGCGTCGTGGCGGGATCTACATGTGAAGCGGAGTACATAGCTGCTTCGGAAGCAGCAAACGAAGGAGTCTGGATGAAGGAGTTCATATCCGATCTAGGTGTCATACCTAGTGCATCGGGTCCAACGAAAATCTTTTGTGACAATACTGGTGCAATTGCCTTGGCAAAGGAATCCAGATTTCACAAGAGGACCAAACACATCAAGAGACGCTTCAATTCCATCCGGGATCTAGTCCAGGTGGGAGACATAGAGATTTGCAAGATACATACGGAGCTGAATGTAGCAGACCCGTTGACTAAGCCTCTTCCACGAGCAAAACATGATCAACACCAAAGCTCCATGGGTGTTAGAATCATTACTGTGTAATCTAGATTATTGACTCTAGTGTAAGTGGGAGACTGAAGGAAATATGCCCTAGAGGCAATAATAAAGTTATTATTTATTTCCTTATATCATGATAAAGGTTTATTATTCATGCTAGAATTGTGTTAACCGGAAACATAATACATATGTGAATACATAGACAAACAGAGTGTCACTAGTATGCCTCTACTTGACTAGCTCGTTAATCAAAGATGGTTATGTTTCCTAACCATGGACAAAGAGTTGTCATTTGATTAATGGGATCACATCATTAGTTGAATGATCTGATTGACATGACCCATTCCATTAGCTTAGCACCCGATCGTTTAGTATGTTGCTATTGCTTTCTTCATGACTTATACATGTTCCTATGACTATGAGATTATGTAACTCCCGTGTGCCAGAGGAACACTTTGTGTGCTACCAAACGTCACAACGTAACTGGGTGATTATAAAGGTGCTCTACAGGTGTCTCCAAAGGTACATGTTGGGTTGACGTATTTCGAGATTAGGATTTGTCACTCCGATCATCGGAGAGGTATCTCTGGGCCCTCTCGGTAATGCGCATCACTTAAGACTTGCAAGCAATGCAACTAATGAGTTAGTTGCGAGATGATGTATTACGGAACGAGTAAAGAGACTTGCCGGTAATGAGATTGAACTAGGTATTGGATACCGACGATCGAATCTCGGGCAAGTAACATACCGATGACAAAGGGAACAACGTATGTTGTTATGCGGTCTGACCGATAAAGATCTTCGTAGAATATGTAGGAGCCAATATGGGCATCCAAGTTCCGCTATTGGTTATTGACCGGAGACGTGTCTCGGTCATGTCTACATTGTTCTCGAACCCGTAGGGTCCGCACGCTTAAGGTTTCGATGATAGTTATATTATGAGTTTATACATTTTGATGTACTGAAGGTTGTTCGGAGTCCCGGATGTGATCACGGACATGACGAGGAGTCTCGAAATGGTCGAGACATAAAGATTGATATATTGGAAGCCTATGTTTGGATATCGGAAGTGTTCCGGGTGAAATCGGGGTTTTACCGGAGTACCGGGAGGTTACCGGAACCCCCCGGGAGCTATATGGGCCTTAGTGGGCTTTAGTGGAAAAGAGAAGGGGCAGCCCAAGATGGGCCGCGCGCCCCTGCCCTCCCCTAGTCCGAATAGGACAAGGAGAGGGGGCCGGCCCCCCTCTCTCTTTTCCCCCCTCCGCGAATCCTATTCCAACTAGGATTGGGGGGGGGGGAATCCTACTCCCAGAGGGAGTAGGACTCCTCCTGGCGCGCCTCTCCTAGGCCGGCCGCACCCCCCCTTGATCCTTTATATACGGAGGCAGGGGAACCCCAGAGATACACAAGTTGATCCACGTGATCATATTCTTAGCCGTGTGCGGCGCCCCCTGCCACCATAGTCCTCGATAATATTGTAGCGGTGCTTAGGCGAAGCCCTGCGACAGTAGTACATCAAGATCGTCACCACGCCATCGTGCTGACGGAACTCTTCCCCGACACTTTGCTGGACCGGAGTCCGGGGATCGTCATCGAGCTGAACGTGTGCTAAAACTCGGAGGTGCCGTAGTTTCGGTGCTTGATCGGTCGGGCCGTGGAGACGTACGACTACATCAACCAAACGCTTCCGTTGTCGATCTACAAGGGTACGTAGATCACACTCTCCCCTCTCGTTGCTATGCATCACCATGATCTTGCGTGTGCGTAGGAATTTTTTTGAAATTACTACGTCCCCCAACAGTAGCAATACGACGACCACCCCAATCCCAGCCCAACGACGTTGTTCGTGCCGCGCGTACATCATTACGCATTAAAAATACCATGGGCACAGATGGGGAGGGGGAGGCACAACTACGGCACGTCCCAAAACGTGGCCTAAACCGCACCAGGGGCTTCCCATTTGGTTATTTTTCTTTTTCTTTCAGGACTTCAATCTCTAGAAGCACTGTCCGGCAGCTCTATTGCCGAACACATGATATAACAACCAAGGAGGCCGACGACTACGGAATTCCCAGGTGGATTACAGATTTCACATAATTCCTCAGCTCGCCCTTGGAAGGGACATAGTCCTACTCTTTTGCTCATTACACTATCTGTATCACTCTGCTTTAATGCAATTTTTTAATATACAATGCATGACATTACGATTATTATCGCATTTTTGTTATATGTATACATATCTATGTGTTCATTAATGACGCCTAGCAACTGTACACTCTGGTACGGCCAATGCACCAGGGGCTTATGTACCCACAATATGGTGTGAAAAGTCTGAACACTTTCACAAGTGCGGCACCCCGAACTTATAGCATTATATGCATCAGCTCCAAATCATGTCTTTCGTCAAATGTTGGGTTTGCCCGGCTCCTATGTTTTGGTACCTTACGTTTTGCTCTATCGGCTAAGGTAGCGCTAGGAGAACTACTGCGATTGTGCCTCGGTTCTACCGGGCCGAGCACCTCAGTAGAGAAAGCTAAAACTGACTGTCATGATAAGGCGAGAGACTGGTCACTATTCGGCGAGGTTTTTCGAGTCCCTAAAGACTTATGCCGCTTAGGGCGAGGGGCCGGCTCTGTCCGGCTTACAGGCGTGTATCACGCCCCGAATTTGGCCTTCCGAATACCAGGGGCTTTGCCGAAATTTAAAATTATAGAATTCTATGGCTAAGTGAGAGTGATAAAGCATTATTAGTGTGGTTGCCTTGTTCGTTGTGCTGAGCACCTCCCTCGAAGGACCCAAACATGGGAACAAGAGTGCTCAGGTTTATCCCGAACACCCCGGCACTCGTGGCATGGGGGCAGAAGCCGAGGACTAGCCATCTCTCAGATTGGATAAATAGGCAAACAGAAGGTAATATTTTAAATTCACACAAGCGTTGCATAGCGCATATGAAACAAGTTTTCATTACACAGGATAAAAAACGAGCAAGTCTCATTCAAATATCTCATTTTGTGAACACTCATCCGCGATAAGACGGGCACCCGGCAGAACACCCTCGTAGTACATCTTGGGGTGGCGGTGCTCCTTGCCCTCCGGCGGCCCCTCCTTGATCAGCTTCACGGTGTCTAGCTTGACCCACTGCGTTTTTACACGGGTGAAGGCCCGGCGTGCACCTTCAATGCAGACGAATCGCTTGACGACCTCCAGCCGTGGGCAGGCATCCACAAGCCACCACACCAGGCCAAAGAAGCTGTTCGGAAGGGCATCGCCAGGTCACAACCGGACTATGAAGCCCTTCATGGCCTGATCGGCCGCCTTATGTAGCTCGTCCATCTGCTTCAGCTGGTCACTCATCGGCACCGGATGTACGGCATCAACATACTGAGACTAAAATAGCTTCTCTACCGAGCTTCCATCCTTGGCCTGATAAAATTGTGCGGCATCGGACACACTGCGGGGCAAATCTGCGAATGCTCCTGAAGAGCTCCGGATTCGGGTAAGTAATCGGTAAATTACTTTTACATGCTTGCTTTGCATATAGAAAGCCTTACCCGCCGCTATCTTCTTCATCGCGCCGATCTCCTGAAGGGCCTTTTGGGCCTCGGCCTTGGCACTCTTCGTGCTCTCATGGGCCACGGCAAGCTCAGACTCTCGCGTCTTTAAGTCAAGCTCCAACGCCTCGTGCTTCGTCACGAGAGCCTGGAGCTCTTGCTGCACCTCGCCCACCCGAGCCTCGTGCCTCTCTCGCTCGGTGTGCTCCTGGGCCGCCTTCTCTTCGGCCTGGGACAGCGCTTGCTTCAGGGTCGCCACCTCGGTCGTGGCCCCTGGCAAACATACAATGATCCTGTCATTTAGCAATCGCGTCCTTTTTCTCATCTATAGACGGGGTATTACTTACCCTTGTTCTCCTCGAGCTGCCTCTTAGCAAGGCCACGCTCTTTTTGGGACCCCTCGAGGGCCTCCTTCAGTACGGCGACCTCCGCAGTCAGTGCGGTGGACGCCAGTAGCGAAGCCTGCACATGCATATTGACATACTTATATTAGACTCCTGCGATATTATTTGATCCTTTGTTCGGCTTTTCTTTGTGAACACCGAACAAAGCATCAGGGGCTACTGTCTATGTGGTAACACTTCTACTACATTTTAAAACACTTACCTTGAAGCCTGTTAGAAGGCTAGTACAGGCTTCAGTCAATCCGCTCTTGGCGGACTGAACCTTCTGGGTCACCGCACTCATGATAGTGCGGTGCTCCTCCTCGATGGAAGCACTGCGAAGGGCTTCCAACATAGTATCCGCGCCTCTGGATGGACAGAGGTCATCGGCACAGGCATCTCACCCTCCTTAGAAGGGGACCGCCTACCCAAGCTCGGAGCCATTGGAGGGTCCGGCGCGGTATTCGGCTGAGGGCCAAACTCGGAGCTCTCGGGGACCCCGTCCCCTCGGCTCCCGGAGTCCGGAAGGTCACCTTGCGGCGCCTCCGGGACTGTCCCCCTTGATCCGGTACCTCTTGAGACAGCACCTTGGCATCGTCGGTTGGATGAGCGGAGGTGGCCGTCGGGACTGGATCGCTATCCATGTCCGACGCACCCAGGGAGCCGTCCGAGGATACCTCGATATTGGCTCGGGGCGGCCTGCGCAATTGAGTTCGGCATTAGGGAAAGCAATGCGACAAAGGAATGCTATGGGTTACTTTGGTATCCGAACACTTACGACCTCCCTGGGGCTTGCCCCTGGGCAACCACTCGTCTTCACTTTCGTCGGCGGCGGTGGAGCTGTCCGGAAGGAGCGTCCTCCCCTTCTTGGACCCTTCGGCCTCCCCAGTTGGGGCGGCCTTCCTTTTCTTGTCTCCCCCAGTCGGTGGGGGAGCCTCTTCTTCCTCTTCCTCGTCTTCGGGGGAAGAGTGCGCCGCAGAGTCATCGGACGGTGAGTCCGACGACGCCTGGCGTCGGGAACTCTTTCGAGCTCCCTTGGCCTTCTTGGTCTTCTCCGGCACCTTATAAGGGGTCGGAGTCAGCATCTTCGTCAGAAGAGCGTCTGCGGGGCCTTCGGGCAAGGGAGCCAGACAGTCGATCTGTCCGGCCATCTTCTGCCAGTCCTGTCAGAATTACGGGAGTTTAAATCCCGCATAGAATCAATCCATATAGAAAACAAGTATCATGTGAAAGGCAAAACAACTTACCGCACTGGCGTGGCGCTTCGCGCTGAATTCGTGATCCTCAGTAATGGGGGGAGGGACCGCGGCGCCCTTGAACAGCACCCTCCAGGCATCTTCATGAGTCGTGTCAAAGAGCCTGTTCAGAGTTCGGTGCTGTGCCAGATTGAACTCCCACAAGGTAAACTCCCGTTGTTGGCACGGGAGTATCCGGCGAACGAGCATAACCTGGACTATGTTGACAAGCTTGAGATTCTTATCCACCATGTTCTGAATACATGACTGGAGTCCGGTCATCTCTTTTGAATTACCCCAGGACAGGCCCTTCTCTTTCCAGGAGGTGAGCCGCATGGGGATGCCAGGTCGGAACTCGGGGGCCGCTACCCATGTGGGGTCGTGCGGCTCGGTGATATAGAACCACCCCGATTGCCACCCCTTTATGGTGTCCATGAAGGTGCCCTCGAGCCATGTGATGTTGGGCATCTTGCCCACCATGGCGCCTCCGCACTCTGCCTGGCGGCTGCTCACTACCTTCGGCTTGACATTGAAGGTCTTTAGCCATAAGCCAAAGTGGGGCTTGATGCGGAGGAAGGCCTCGCACACGACGATGAACGCCGAGATGTTAAGGATGAAGTTCGGGGCTAGATCATGGAAATCCAAGCCGTAATAAAACATGAGCCCCCGAACGAAGGGATGGAGAGGGAATCCTAGTCCGCGGAGAAAATGGGTGAGGAATACCACCCTCTCATGGGGCTCTGGGGTGGGGATGAGCTGTCCCTCATCTGGGAGCCGGTGCGCGATATCCTCGTGCAGGTATCCGGCTCTCCTCAGTTTCTTGACGTATCCCTCCATGACGGAGGAGACCATCCACTTGCCTCCCCCTCTGGACATGGTTGGAGAAGGTTGAGATGGAAGTGAGGACTTGGGCGCTAGAGCTCGAGTATGCGGGAGCGGATGAGCAGAGGAGGAAGAAGGCGTGGATAGAAAGGTGAATCCTTATCCCTTTATATGGGCGGGCAAAATTAAACGTCCCCACTTGCCTAGTAAAAGTCGCTTATCCCCTGAGCGCCGCAATTGATGGCGCGGTTGGGTTACCCATGCCCGTATTGATGAGAATCCCATAATAAGGGGACACGATCTCTGCTTTGACAAGACGTGTCGAAAAACTGCCTCGCGTTATGTGCGGGGCTGGTTAAAAGAAACGGTTCGAATAATCACCGGGCCACGATGTAACGTCATGTTGCCAAAACAAGCTAGCGGATTAGATCTGCGAAAGCATTATTCTCTCTACGGTGGAATGTGGAACTTATTTTGCAGGGTCGGACACTATCCTCGTATTCAACTTCTTCTGTAATGTATTTGGAGAAGGAACCCGCCTTGAAATGCCGAAGACAACTGCGCGCCGGACTCATCGTCATTGAAGCCTGGTTCAGGGGCTACTGTGGGAGTCCTAGATTAGGGGGTCTCCGGACAGCCGGACTATCTCCATTGGCCGGACTGTTAGACTATGAAGATACAAGATTGAAGACTTTGTCTCATGTCCGGATGGGACTCTACTTGGCGTGGAAGGCAAGCTAGGCAATACGTATATGGATATCTCCTCCTTTGTAACCGACCTTGTGTAACCCTAACCCTCTCCGGTGTCTATATAAACCAGAGGGTTTTAGTCCGTAGGACGATAATTACAACATACAATCATACCGTAGGCTAGCTTCTAGGGTTTAGCCTCTCCGATCTCGTGGTAGATCTACTCTTGTAATACCATATCTTCAATATTAATCAAGCAGGATGTAGGGTTTTACCTCCATCAAGAGGGCCTGAACCTGGGTAAAACTTCGTGTCCCTTGCCTCCTGTTACCATCCGGCCTAGATGCACAGTTCGGGACCCCCTACCCGAGATCCGCCGGTTTTGACACCGACAATCCCTGTGGCAAAGAAATTGAAAAAGCGTGATTGGAATAAGATTACTGGGACTAGTTGATGAGACATAAACTCATCACAAATACAGTACGTAGAAGCCAGTAGAGGTATGTGCGGGGCAAAGAAGTAGAGAAATATCCACAGGGAGTGATGTGGGCAGCTGGAGCAGTGGTGCAAGACGGCTGTAAAGGGAGTTGTACCTGAGGGACGTAGCTCAACCTTGAGGAGGGCGGCGGGAGGCTGCAACTGCCCACGTCGTGGTAGTGAGCAAGGTAAGAAGGCAACCTCACCGGCTTTGTGAGAGAGAACGGCGGGGACCCCTGATCGGGACGTGCCGACAGTGGGTTTTCGCCGTCGGCGACGGCCACCGCATCTACACTAAGCATCAACCCCTTCCCCAAGCGGACGTGATCCGCCGGGATGTTAGAGATGTGGCCACAATCGTTTTGTGTGAGAGAGTGTGAAGAGAGCAACCCTAGCAAGCAACCGTGTAGGCTGGCCCGTCTTGACTATGTACTCCTTTTCTCTCCATATGAACCTATCATATTGCGTACGTGCCACTGAAGAAAAAAAACTTTATTTATAAATGACGCGGCACCTACTACTCATTCTCCTATAACCTTGCGCTTGGCATCTCCAAAATATTGACCTTGCGATTGGCTCTTCGACTCTTCGGGAAGTCAAGCAATAATGGTAGTGCAGTATATATCGTTCTGGCTATATGTGACCGAATGAATTGCTGCACGTCCACCATGTGGGCGAGGGAGAGTGCTACATACGGAGCAAAATGAGTGAATCTACACTCTAAAATACGTCTATATACATCAGTGTTTGGAATATGTACTAGTAGTTCATAATGAAATCTACTAAAGGACATAGATATTCCAAACAATATGATATAATCTCTATAACCAAGGTAGTAGGGACGAGGAGTAAACGTAGGGAGTAGTAAATTATTCTCCTCGTCCTGCGAGCCACCGCGCGCATGGGCGAGGGAGCGGGCGTAAGGCGTAGTAAGCAAGCTTCACCTCATCCTGCGAGCCACCGCGCCCGTGGGCGGGGGAGACGGTGTACTAAGCAAGCTTCTCCTCGTTCTGCGAGTTGATGGGACACATCAAAAGTACTCCAGTGTATAGAGCCTTGCCTCTAAGGTAGGCCCCACATGGTTTGCCTCTTTTTTTAACATAACACGTGAAGTCGCAATTTGTTTGTTCACCCGTGGTAGACGATCCTCCCTCCACCAAGTGGACAACTAGTACACGTGCCAAATTACCACGTGGGCTGCCTTTTTCGTACAGAAATGAGCTCCACCGTGTACCCGCATGGGTGTGGTTGGGAAAGAGACGGGAGTACGTGCGCCGTGCATGCACCTCTTCTCTTCATGCACGTTCCCCACCTACGTGGGTGTGTGTGAGAGATACAAACCGCGTTCGTGAGTGTTTTTTGTTTTGGGGTGGGGGTGGGGTGGGAGGTTGATTTCATGAATTATTTGTGGGAATATGTGTTGATGACATCTCAAACAAAATTTTGCATGCAATGTGTGTGAAATGGAGGCCTATCCATATCATACATAGAGGGTCGGGCAATCCATGAGAAGAGAGGGAGGGGTCATAGCTATCGATAGAGTCGAAGAGAGGATCAAGTGGGTGGGTGCGAGATCGATGAAGAGAGCCATCGAAATTGTGTGTGTGTACAAGTCAAAGATATAGGGCGACTGGCCTACCGGAACATTAGAGGGCACACGTCAAGTTTGTGTGTGGCAGGGAGACATGACTAGAGCGCTCGATGTATCGGTGTGTGTGTGGGGGGGGGGGGAGGGGGTGGTGGGAGGGGTAGGCAGAGGCCTAACTATAGAGGTAGAACGACTCGTATATGTGTTGGGAAGGAGAGACCCAGCTATGTCTTGAGGGAGATCGGTCAACATCTATACATAACTGAAGGACGGGAAATATCATGGGAGAGAGATAGAGGAGAGAGAGAGGGAGGGAGAGGGAGGGAGAGGGGTAGAGTGCTGGATGGGTGATGGAGTTGCTTCTCGAAGATGGTGGGAGAGGCCTACTAAACAAACTGAGGGTGGAACTGCAATGTTATCAATAAGAGTGGGGATGTGTTTCTGTGTGTGCCTCTGCGTGATAGATCTGTCGGGACGCATCCATGGATGATGAAGGGGAACCATGTGTTTGGTAAGCAAACCTAACTAGATCGGTAGATCAATTGTTGTTTGTCGGAGGAAGGGAGAGACACAACTAATGAGGTAGATCGATTGACGTGTGGGTAAAAACGAGTTATAAGGACCTAGCTAGCTATATGTATCGTGAGAGATCGGTTGGTGTACGTCCATTTGTTAGAGGCTAATAAGGCCCAGCGAGACGGATAGACAGAGAGAATGGAGCTAGGAGGTGGTGCGAGAGGCCCAACTACTAGCTAGATAGGGGGAGGAGTGTGCGGTTGTGAGAGAGCGATGAAAAGAGGGGCGAGAGTTTACATGTGTGTCTGACCGTATGAGAGACACGAGGCAAGGACACATAAAGGAGGAGATTGAAGGTGTGTTTGTATGTTGTAGGCAGGCATCGCTGGAGAGGTTTATCGATCGGTGTGTGTCGGAAAGGAGTTGCGGAGACTCTGGGAGAACGACCTAAAGAAAAAAATGAATGTGCCCGGTGGATAGAATGCCGAGGGAGGGGGAGGGCGAGGAGGGCGTGTGCATGCACGAGAGAAAGTTAGTGGTAGCTACAAAGGTTAGAGGATTGTGTGGGTGTAAGAGACTAACAAAGATCATAATTTGATATGAAAGCAGATTCATATATTTGAATAGGAGATCATAGTGTTTTGAACATTGCATGCATGAATATAGCGGTGATACACGTGCTGTGCACATGTTATACCATAATGTGATAATGCATGGTGTTTGCAACTCACAGCTAAATGCCGAACAATCTAAACCATACTATACATCAAACAATCTCACATTTTATTCGAATTTCTAATAATGTGTGGTGTTTGCAGCTTACAACTAAATGTCGAACAATCTAAACAATACTATATATCAAACATTCTCACATTTTATTTGAATTTGTGGTAATGTGTGGTGTTTGCAACTCACATCTAAATACTTGTAGGCGTATGGGGCGGGGCACCATACATAATGTGATAAACACATTATACATATGAGACATGGTTTAGATTATGAAGATCTAGCTAGAGCTAGAAATGTAATGTGATTTGAAATCAAAATAAAGTGGATTCAAAAAATCTAGTTCGAGTTCATATAGTACACATAGTTCATATGTAACTCGAGACTAATCATGTGGTGTGCTGTGAAGATAATACACAAACGATGGTTTAACTTGACAATAATGATGATTGTAGATCTTATTAAAATAGAGAAACGAATTCAAATGCTTTGACTTCACAACAATCATTACTGTAGATCTTATTCAAATAGAGAAACGAATTCAAATTTAGTTCATATTGAAGCGGTAGTATATACGTTTGGAATGCACTGAAACGTTCATTTGAGTAGTAGGTTGCATGCATTATACACGTAGCGAAATATTTTAATTGAACATAACATGAATTCAAAGTTTTGAATGACATTTGTAGGGCGCATTGATTTGGTACAGTACATGTTAGGCTTGTCCGGAAATTTCAACCCGTGCCTTGTTAGCCCGAAATATTTAAGATATATCTTTGTCTCGTTGTGCTCCGACAACTCCCTCCATCTCAACCCGCGCCTTGCTATTCCGAAATTACAACGCGCGCGAAAACTCCCACCTCCTGTGAAATCCCGACACGCAAAATGCCCGTGGTACCCCTGAACCGAAAGAACCGCCTCAAATCGGTGGGGGTACTTTCGTAACTTACCCCACATTTCGGACAAGCGCATCTCTAAGCCATGGTTCCCCACTGCCATCCCATCCGCCCACCCATTCGTACACCGAGGCCGCGAAAACCCGCGACGAAACCCCACACCCTGCTCCGTCCACCACCCAGCCGGAGCCTCTTCCCCGACGACGTCGTCCACAACAACACCTCAACGTCCCTCATCCACCGTACTGGATGAGGATCCGTCATTGATCTCATCGTCCCGCCGGTTCAGCCACACCGTCCTCCACCTCCAAGGAGCTGCCCGGACGTTCCCCTCGTCTTTCGTGCCACCTCCATTCCCACACCGCCGTCTTCACCTGTGTCGGCGTTCTGGGAACGGGGGTCCCCAGACTTGCCTGCCTGCGGCCTGCGGCATGGCTCAGAGGGGGGCCCAGCACGGCCCATCTTCATCAACACAGACCCAAGACCCTCGCGAGGGGCCAAGCCTCGCGGGGCGGACAACACGGAGCTTCCTCAGGGACGGCCTCATCAGGCTGGCTCGCGAGGAGGCGGAGAGATCAAGGCGGGGTACCTCATGAGGTGCACGTGACGCAAGCCATGACGACCAAAGGCGCCAGGCGGGCGCCAGCCCGCATAGTGTTCTCCTTTCCTCTTTGGTGCAAAGGGAGCAAGCGCATGCAAGAGCATCAAGCAAAGGCACCCGTTTCGGTGCAACGAGACCAAGACCAGTCCAACGGTAGGGAGGAAGTCATTGTGGAGCCCAAGCCAGCGTCACCACCAGAGCCTTTGGCAGGCGAGGACCAACTTTAGTCAGGATAAGTGTACCAGATGTTCCCCTTCAAAATGGCCAATTGTTGGCGCCCTTCCCGCTCAATATTTGGGAAGAGGCCCAGTGCCTTTGCCTATAAATAGGACTAGCCACCCACAGGGTAGGGGGGATCGAAATCAAAGAGAGAGAATCGAGAAGAGAGAGAGAGAAGGGTGGTTGAACTCCTCCCAGCAGTTCATTGCCCCAGCCAAGAGCAGACCCTCGCGAGGCTGTTCTTCCTTGTATTGCTCATCATCATAAGCCCAAGAGGCAATCCACCACACCACACACTGGAGTAGGGTATTACACCACAACGGTGGCCCGAACCAGTATAAACCCTGTGTCTCTTGTGCTGTTCTTTCCATAGCTTAGATCTTCGCGAGGCGGAGGGGTGCAGGTAGGTAGAAGGCGAAATCTCCGCGCGCACCCCAGTGTTCGAACCTCAAGTGTCTGCCGGAACCCGAAATCTAACATTTGGCGCGCCAGGTAGGGGTGCGCCGGAATTCGTCTTCCACCACCCCGTTCTCCTCCGACCATCGCGTCCATGTCTGACGCTCGTCGGGCCCGCGCCGAGCGCCGGCCGCTCTCGCTTCCCGCGTCGCCCAGACGGCTCCTGTCGGCGGGCATCCTCGCCGTTCCCCGTCACCTGCCGTCAACGCCGCCACCAGCCCAACGGGGGACGAGCGGAAAGCATCATCTCAGCATTCGTCCGTGCGGCAAGACGGCCGCACCGCTACTCCCTCGCTCACCCCAGCTGGTTCTTCGTCCCGCGCGCTCCGCGCACCCATGGAGGCTCAAGCTGCGCTCATCGCGGCAAACGAGCTCCTGCGCTACCGTCCCGTCGACGACGTCTACGAAGAATGGTTCGACCGCGTTGCCGAGCTCGTCCGCGCCGCAGGGGGCTCTCCTGCGCCGTCCGTTCCGCTGCACCGCACCCCGCCCCGCGCGGGCGACGAAGCTCCGGGGGTGCCCCAGCCGCCTCCTCCTCAAGAAGGCGCCATGGCTCCATGGCGCATGGCCCCTGGGCGGAACCCGCTCCGTCAGGTGCCAGCGCGGCAAGAGCAGAGCTGCCAAGAAGTTCCTCGCCCGCAAGAAGCTGCCCGGGCGCTCCCTGCTCCAGCACGTCGCGACCATGCTCCTGCTCCCGCACATCAAGACCCCGCGTTGTTCCCAGCTGCAGCGCGTGGGGACATGCAAGACCAAGCTCTCCGTCACCCAAGGCCTCCTGTGGCCACAGCAGGCTGCCGTGCCTTCACCACCGAGCTACGCAACGTCGCGTGGCCCGGCAAGTTCAAGCCAGACCTGCCTCCTCGTTATGATGGCATGGCCGACCCTGCGGAGTTCCTCCAGCTCTATGAGCTGGGTATCGAAGCTGCCAACGGAGACGAGAAGGTCATGGCGAACTGGTTTCCCATGGCGCTCAAGGACGGGGCCCGCACTTGGCTCATGAACCTGCCTCCAGGCACGATCTCCTCCTGGGACGAGATGCGCACCCGCTTCATCACCAATTTCCAAGGTACTCGTGACTGGCCACCCGCCGTGAGCGACATGCGCCGCATCAAGCAACAACCCGGAGAGACCCTGCAGAAGTACATCCAGCGCTTCAACAACGCACGCCTCAAGATTCCCAAGGTGACCGAGGAGGCCATCATCTCAGCCTTCTCCGACGGCGTGCGCGATGTCAAGATGAAGGAGGAGCTGGCGATGCATGAAGACCTGTGCACTTCCTTGGAGTTGTTCAACTTGGCAACCAAGTGCGCCAGGGCTGAGGAAGGGCATCTCTCCCTCCTCGAGCTGCCTGCCGCAGACCCAGAAGAGAAGAAGCCCAAGGCCAAGGATGTGAAGCGCAAGGGGGCTGCCGTGCTCGTGGCAGAACCAGACACCAAGCGGGGCAGAGATCAGCCCAATTCTTCCAAGGGCAGTCGGTACTGTGTGTACCACGACCTCCACACCCACAACACCAACGAATGTCAAGAGCTCCGAGCCATGCGAGAAGGAAGGATCGGCCGTCATCCCGACCGCAGTGACCGGGGCTACGGTCGAGGAGGAGGAAGGTACGCAAGACGCTGGGAAGACCGCAGCCCGCGCCAAGGGTGGCGCGATCAACCTCGCGAGGATCGCTGGCAAGACCCGCCTCGCGAGGGAGATCGGAGGGATCAGCCTTGCGAGGATTGCCCGCAAGGCAACACAGGCCTCCCTCCACTGCCGCCGCAACCAAGGAGAAACGAGGACCGCCATCAGGACGAGGGGGCTGGGGGCTTCCAGGAGCCGCGCGCGATCGCCTGCATCCTGGGCGGGGCTCAAGCCCCAGCCTCTCAATGCATCTTCAAGCAGTTCGCCCGCGAAGTGAATGCAGTCCTCCCCAAGCTCAAAGCCACGCGCCCTCACAGGTGGTCGGCGTGCGCCATCATGTTCAGCTCAGCAGATCAGCTCAAGTGTGCGGCCACAGCCGGAGTCCTCCCGATGCTTTGTTCCCCAATCATCAGCAACGTGGTGGTCACCAGGACCCTCATCGATGGCGGGGCAGGGCTCAACGTCCTGTCCGTGGAAACATTCAACAATCTCCAAGTGCCCTACAACCAGCTTCAGCCAACCAAGCCTTTCTCCGGAGTCACCGATGGCTCCACGGTCCCGATTGGGCAGGTTCGCCTCCCTGTCACCTTCGGGGCACGCGACAACTACCGCACCGAGCTCATCGACTTCGACGTCACTCACATTCGCCTGCCGTACAACGCCATCCTTGGGTACCCAGCGCTGGCCAAGTTCATGGCCGTAACTCACCACGGCTACAACGTCCTCAAAATGCCAGGAAGTGGCGGAGTCATCATGGTACCCTATGAAGAGAAGGACGCGGTGTGTTCCCTAGAACGAGCCTTTCAGGCCGCATCACTGGAAGACCCGGATCGCGGAAGCAGGAGGCTTCCCGAGACCACCCCCGAGAAGAAAAAGACATCGTACGGCCTGGCCCCTCAGGGCCCGCGCCTGCCCAGGGGGAACCTCCTTCCATCGCATAGGAAAGCGCGCCCAGCGCCCTCCTTAGGCAGGGCTCGGGGGCTCTCCCCTGGAGGGCCACCGACCTAACTAAGGTCACGAGGGAGGCGCTTGGGCACCACATGGAGGCGTGTTTCGAAGCACGTTTCCCTCAAGAAGGAGTAAGGCAAGGAGAGCCAGACCCTCAGGAGTTCGTCAGCAAGGCCATTTAGGAGCTACAGGAGTTAAGAGTCATGAAAGGCGGCCGCCGCCTACTAGCTGTGGCTCCCCATCCAGGCGAGGATGGTGGGCTGCGCGTCTGCATCGACATACCAGGGCTCAATCGAGTCGCCTCTCTGGAGCGCCTCTGGCCCTCGCGAGTGGGGCGCTGCAAAGGTCCACCCCACAGCTACGTTTGCATGCCTTACGGCTTGCCGAACGCGGCTGCCACGTACCAGCACCTCATGAGGGGCATCATGGAGGCTCAAGAGGCCAGGCGTTCCGCAGCCCTGGCGGAGGTGGAGATGGTGCGCGAGGAGCCACCAGCGCCTCCGGAGCCTCCCGAGGCCCCTGGGCCTGGGGGCTCGTGAGGATCGGCTTCCGCAGCCCACCGAGTCTGCTACACCAACACTCCTTCGTCCTCAACATCATCAGGTGACATCTTTCAAGTTTCATTTCCAGCTGGGAGCACCCCCCAGGGCTGCGTTATTCCCAGGCCGCGTGGGTCCATCCCTGCGGCATGTATCCCTTTTATTTCATGTTGTTAGCTTACCTTATTGGGGGCACCCCTCGGGCTGCATCATCCCCCAAGTCGCTCGGGCCTGACCCAGTGATGTCCACCTTCCCAGCATCTATTTGAATGAATCCACTCCTTCGCGGCTAATGTGTTTGACCTAGTTGCCCGCTCAACTGACGCCAACTAACGGAGCTGCTCCCAAATGGCACGACGCTTGCGCATGGGTCCATCCCTGCAACGCCGACAAACCTGAATGGCCGAGCTGTGGCCGCGGCAGCCCCGCATGGCGCCACCTCGTCAAGCCTTCAGTGTCTCATCGCCCCTCGGAAGCAACCAACGGCTGACTGTCAATTGTCATGGCAACCCCTTGTTCTTTCTATGATGGGTCTACAGGATCTCCTAAAGGAGCTGCGTCAGGCGAGGCCCTTGTGGTGTCTCCTTCACTCTCATCCGTGCGAACTGCTTGCACGTTAAAGGGGGGGTGCCTGAGCATCGCGACTCAGGGCTCCTACTGGCTCTCCAGCCCTCACCCTCTGGCCTTGTCCACGGCATCGCGACCTGGCATACTAGCGACGGCTGAGACTCGCTCGAGGGTCGGGACCCGAGGACGTAGAGCATAAAGGGGAGCAAAGGCGAGAGGGGAGGGACACGCGAGGACCTCGCCGAGCAACCTCACGCCTGCCGATGCACAGACCCGGCGACACACCAAAGAGCGGTCCCTGATTCTCGAGATAAGTCACCACCCGGAAGCACCAGCTACAGCGACACCATCCCCGCACCTAATGCAATCCCGTGTTAGCGACGCCGCTCTCCTTTCTCACCGAACGACGGCTGCTTGAGCGCCAAAGGGGACCTCCTGAGCATCGCGACTCAGGGGCTCTTACCGGACCCCGGGTCGCTCACCTCCTGGCCTTAACCACGGCATCGCGACCTGGCATACCAGGGACGGCTGAAGCCGCCTTGGGACTGGGACCTTTCGGCGTAGAGCACCAAGCCCTCGTGAGGTTCGAAAGGGAGAACTGAGCTAAGACGGAATGAGCAACTCGCACAATTCTACGACAAGGGTTATATTAACAAAACAGGATCACAAGCACCTTACAAGCCCCCACGGGATGCGTCTTTGATTCCTCACAGGGAACATATCCTAGAAGGACGCTAACTACACGCGCCCCTGCAAAAGACGCCATCATCAACAGTGGGCTGTCAAGCACCGGCGCCAACCCCATCCAGATCAGAGTCAGCGACGGCCTGACGAGCCCACCCTGCTCCAGGAGTGGCGCCGGCTTGGGGGCTCGTAGCTGTCGTCGCTCGTCTCCGGAGTCGCGAAGAGCTCGCTGGAGTCGCTGGAACCTCCGACGCCTCCGCCGCCTGAGGAGCCTCCAAGGGAGCGGTCAGCAGGCCCAGTCCTCGCCATAGCAGGGTCCCGACCACCTCTCCCGGGGCAGCACTCCAGCCGGCGCCCGTTCGCATCGAAGACTTTGAAGAAAATCACCGAAGCACCGTCATACTCCAAGTGGATCGCGAAGGCGCCTCTTGTCCTGCAAACCCGGGTGATTTCGCTCCAGCCTCGAGTCATGAAGGCCTCGCCCGGGGCAACGACCGCGACCTCTGCCTCGGTCGCAAGGGTGCTGCAGCCAAAGCTCCAGGAGTTCTCCCTGCGGGATGATGGAGGCGAAGAAGGGAGGAAGGCGAATCCAAGACTGAGGAGGCATGGCGGCGTGGAGCACGAACTCTCGGGAGGAGCCCTCGGTGTGGACCCCAGGGGGGACGACCCACACCTTTGTGACCCGTCGGCGCCGACGGCGGCGCCGCCCGTGGCGATCGGCATCGACTCCTTCAGAGCCCTCGATGTGGGCGTACAAGGGAAGCGGGAACCCCGGCGGTGGACGCTCGCACCAGGCCTAGACACCACCTGATGGGCCCCCTCGTCCCGACCGCGGAGGGCGAGCCGTTTCTTCGGCGGGAGCGGGTCTGTTTCCTCTCGGGGAGCCTTTCCCTTCTCTGCCGCCGAGAACCGGCGGATCGGAGCCATTGCAGCAAGACGGAACAAGGACCGGGAAGAAGGAGAAGCAAGAAGGGATGGACTGGAAGGGCGCGCGCCGTTCCGTACTTATGGCTGGTGAAGGCCAACTGCCGACCTCCACGATCACAGGTAATCATGACCCGCTTTGCATGCAGGGACTTGTCCAATCCGTGCAGTTGCCGAGGCGCCATGGGGAAGTGGAGACGCCCACATCCAATCAACCGCCACGCGGCGCCCAAGGCCGCAGGCTGTTAGGGCCCACAGTGCTTCGCCCTTGCCCTTTCGCCTCCCTGCACGGCCAAGTCCAGGCGCGCCTTGGGCCCGGGGGCTGCTGTCGGTGTTCTGGGAACGGGGGTCCCCAGACTTGCCTACCTGCGGCCTGCGGCGTGGCTCAAAGGGGGGCCCAGCACGGCCCATCTTCATCAACACAGACCCAAGACCCTCGCGAGGGGCCAAGCCTCGCGGGGCAGATGACACGGAGCTTCCTCAGGGACGGCCTCATCAGGCTGGCTCACGAGGAGGCGGAGAGATCAAGGCGGGGTACCTCACGAGGTGCCCGTGACGCAAGCATGACGACCAAAGGCGCCAGGCGGGCGCCAGCCCGCACAGTGTCCTCCTTTCCTCTTTGGTGCAAAGGGAGCAAGTGCAGGCGAGAGCATCAAGCAAAGGCACCCGTTTCGGTGCAACGAGACCAAGACCAGTCCAACGGCAGGGAGGAAGTCATTGTGGAGCCCAAGCCAGCGTCACCACCAGAGCCTTTGGCAGGCGAGGACCAACTTTAGTCAGGATAAGTGTACCAGATGTTCCCCTTCAAAATGGCCAATTGTTGGCGCCCTTCCTGCTCAATATTTGGGAAGAGGCCCAGTGCCTTTGCCTATAAATAGGACTAGCCACCCACAGGGTAGGGGGATCGAAATCAGAGAGAGAGAATCGAGAAGAGAGAGAGAGAAGGGTGGTTGAACTCCTCCCAGCAGTTCATCGCCCCAGCCAAGAGCAGACCCTCGCGAGGCTGTTCTTCCTTGTATTGCTCATCATCATCAGCCCAAGAGGCAATCCACCACACCACACACTAGAGTAGGGTATTACACCACAATGGTGGCCCGAACCAGTATAAACCCTGTGTCTCTTGTGCTGTTCTTTCCATAGCTTAGATCTTCGCGAGGCGGAGGGGTGCAGGTAGGTAGAAGGCGAAATCTCCGCGCGCACCCCAGTGTTCGAACCTCAAGGGTCTACCCGAACCCGAAATCCGACAACCTGCACCACCGGAAGAGCATCATCATCACCGTTTCCTCGGATGAAGCTACGGCCTAATCGGTGCCACCAAAGATGTTGTACACTAATTGCCACATTTTCTTCTTGATTCAATCTCACGGTGCTGCCGGCGCTTGGTCCAGAGCCGACACGGCGCGGCTCCATCAATGGCGGCGTCACCGGCCACTTCCTCCATGGTGTCGCTCCCTCGGCGGCGACGTCCACATCAGTAGGACCTGCTGCTGCTTTATCTCTCGCTCGCGCTGCTGCTCTGCTCTTGCTCTCGGTCCCCTGCCTGGTCTGCTCTTGCTATTGCTCTTGCTCTTGCTGCTGCTCTCGCTCTTGCTCTTGCTTGCGATGCTGCTCCGATTTAGCTACACTTCACTCCGATGCCGCCGGGGTGAAGGAAGAACCAGCCACAACAGGGAGGGGGGCTCGCCGGAGAGGTACCCCACTATCTATCTTAGGGTTCAAGATGGGGGCGGTGGTCGCCGGCGGTGGCGGGGTGTTGGCGGGGCGGTGGCGTGGGGATCGCCAGAGAAAAAGCTCGGCACAGGGGGGGGCTAGAGGGATGGCCGGGGCGGCGGCGGACTAACGGTGGGGAGTGTTTTCGGGGCGGGCGGGGCGGCGCACCGCCGGCCGCGGGGGGCTGCTGTTTGGCCGGCTCAGGAGGGGGGTGGAGGTTGAAGATGAACCGCAGGCCCTTGATTTCGTATCCAACGGCTGCAAAATCGACTGACCAGAGATGAAAAAGTCAGTCAACCAACGTGTAGCCTCACCTTGCTAGTGCGTCCAGTTTCGACAGCAAAATTCAGTTTCGACAGCAAAATTCAGTTTCGACGGTTAAATTCAGTTTCGACAGTTAAATTCAATTTCGACAGTTAAGTTCAGAGATGAGCGGCTGATGTATTTTACATCTAGCACTTTGTGGTTATGTATTTTACGTCATGTATTGGAGATGCTATTAGAATTCCACTCAGGATAACGTTGTTCGTTGTCTCTCTTTTCTTGCTTCAACCTCGATGTCGTACAACTCACCGGAGCTACTCCAACGACGAAACCCTCCATCACAGCGGAGTAGTACCTCGGGCTCCATCTCCAGACGCCTAAGATCTTCTTCCCCTCCTCCGACAGCCAAGTCAACCGGAGCATCCTCACCAGCCAACCCAATCACGCTGAGATCGACATGGCTTCGCCAAAGAGGTTGTACACTTGTTGCATCTCTTTTTTACTCTACATGTTATATATATTATCCACTGAGCACACGGATTTGTTCCTTTAGTGTCTCCTTGAAAGAAAAAATGTAGGAATTTTAATTTTCACTTGTCCTCCTTTTCAAATTCCTATTCATGAAGCACAAGACTAAGAGATAGTAGCATAATAGCATTATAACCGCACATTTTCTTGTGGTTTGACTTAATCTCACCATGCTTCTTTGCATCCTATGATCTTCCAATTGTTGTGAATCAAACACCCAGATTGGCAGAAATCCTGTGTTTTTAAATTCTCTGTTTTGCACGTGCATTCCTATCCTATTCCTGTCTATTTCCTATCCCTGCATTGTTGTAATCCTCCTATTCAAACGAGCCCTTACAGAATTACTTCTCTTACATATAGTTGTCAAAGAAAACCTTGCATGGTTTGCCCCGCTCCTGCTGCACCGTCGTCCACCCCAGCTCAGCTGCTCCAACGACAGAAGGGTCCAGCACAGCAGGGATCCGGCATCCAGACTGTCTTTCGCCGCCTCAGATCTTCTTCCCCGCCGCTGGCAGCCATGAAAACTACACTACCATCATCAACTGAGCAGATGACCTCGAGGACTACACGGGTCCGCAAGAGAGGTTGCACTCTTTCGTGTCAGCTTACGTTATGCATCGCTTAATATTACATGCTACTTTATCATCCTGTTCACCGATTAGACTCTGAGTCAGCTCCAAACTAATGGTCAAACTTGAGTTTTTAAATGGTTGTGGGGTACATATCGGGGCCGCTATCAATAGTATCTATCTACTATTTGGTTAATCTCCGGTGTCTACTATGACTTTCATGTTGGGTGGGAAACAAACAATAAAGAAGCCATTATCTGTATTTTTTAACTGAAGCCATTATCTGCCTGCTATTATTGGTTTTGGGTCTATCCACAGGTTGCTACCATCACTCTGGATTTCTGCATGCACTCCTTACATATTCTCACTATGTTTGATTCCTATGCATGACAGTTATTGTAAACAATGGAACTGAACATGTAGAGCAAAAGAGACGAGCCTTGTGTGGCAATAAGATTTCATGCAGACGTCGCTCCATGGTAGGCGCAAAGGCAGCCCCCCTCCATGCATTTCGGATTGTAATCGAGAGGAAGATATCTGTTCTGAGGGGGATTCAGAAGGAGAAGACAACTCGTATTTACCCCCTGAGGTCTTCGCTCTAACTTGGCATGCTGATGTTGGTTATATCATGCATATGGTGTCTTGTATTGCTTACTTTATACATCAAATATGTCATCTGCTTAGTTTAGACATCCTTTGTGCAAATGCCATCTGTTTAGTTTATTCATCGTTTATGTGAATTATGCAACGCCATCTTGTTTAGCCAGGCATCATATATGTGAATTTTGCAATGCCATCCTGCTTAGCCAGTCATCTTATATGTAAATTATATCAGGTCATCCTTTTTTTCGTTACATATTACATTTTTCAACAATGTTATTACATTCAACTACTCTTCGTGTGCATCAGCCATTTGACATGGTGATGGAAAATTCTGGAGTGAAAACAAGGTCTTCAGAGCAGACTATGCTATCTGACGAAGTGCATATCTCGCTGGTTACGGATAGCTCCTCAGAGGAGGATTAAGAGACAGATGACCAGTCCTATCCCCCCCGAGGTGTATGCTCTAACTTGGCAGGGTTATGTTGCTCAGATCGTGCATATGGTGTCTCGCATTGCTATGTCATTTGATTAGTTTAGACATGCTTTGTGTGAATGCCACGTGTTCAGTGTCTAATTACCATATATGTGAATTATGCATTGCCATCTTGTTGCAAGACATTATATATGTGAATTATACATTGCCATCTTGTTGCAAGACATTATATATGTGAATTATGCAATGCCATGCTGTTTAGCCAATCATCATGTATGTGAATTATATCATGATATCATTTTTTTTGTATTACGTGTTCCATTTGGCGACAACGTTTGTATATTCAACTACTCTTCCTGTGCATCAGCCATTTGAAGCGGTGATGGAAGTATCTGGAATGAAAACAAGGTATTCAGAGCAGACAATGCTACCTGCTGAAGCAGACATCTTGCTGGTTACAGAGAGCTCCTCAGAGGAGGATTCAGAGACTGATGACCAGTCCTATTTTCCCCTAAGGTCTATGCTCAAACTTGGCAGGGTTATATTACCCATGTCATGCATGTTGTCTTGCATTGCTTAGTTTTTACATCATATATGGATTGCCATCTGCTTACTTGCTTACTATATAAATCATATATTTGAATTATATCATGCCATCATGTTTACATAGTACATACACATCATCTATCTGAATTATGGCATGGCAACCCATTTAATAAAGACATCATATAGTTATATCATCTCATCCTATTTAGTGTTTACAGTCATCATATTTTGAATTATGGCATTCTATCCGTGAATGTATGTGAATTATGGCATTCTATCCGTGAATGTATGTGAATTATGGCATGCCAACCTATTTAATAAACACATTATATAGTTATGTCATGTCATCCTGTTTACATAGTCTCATATTTTGAACTATGTCTTTCCATCTTTTTTAGTTAGCCATCATAATGTGAAATTGTGTCATGCTATCCTGTTTAGTTAGCCATCATATATGTGAAATTGTGTCATGCTATCATGTTTGGTTAGACAACATAAATATGAATTGTTTCATGCCCTCTTTTATTCCCCACTATCCATTGCACCTGCCTATCATACAATGTCTATACTTTCAATTACTTTTCTTGTTTATCAGCCATTTGAATTGGAGAGCGTGATGGCAGTATCTAAGGGAGTAACAACACGGTCTTCAGAAAAGATAGTGCTACCAGTTGATGTAGATAGAACCATGGTTGTACTTGCCCAAGGACCAGATCCACCACACATAACCCAGACTCTCGCAGATTGTACCCCTACTCAGTTGGACAGAGAACTAGCTACACCCCTTCTAACCCCAACCCCGGCAGATAGTAACCCAGTTCCAGTTGACACAACACCGTCTCCACCACAGAGCACCCAAACACGAGCAGTTAGTAAGGGAACTGCAGTGCCCAAAGCACGAGGACCACCACTCCGAATCCCAACTCAACGCTTAAAGGAGAAGAAGATTTGTTCTCAGGTCAGGTTTTGTAGCTATGGTTCATACTCCTTTGCTCTTGCATGACTGTATTTACTCATACCAACTATTTTCAAATTTGAAGGATGGAATTGAAACTCCAATGGCGCAACAGGTATGTTTTAAACCTGTTTCTTTAACTGGTTTGCTGTTGTAACCTGCTCTATGTTGATTTCAGTTTCAATTGAATAAACAATTATGTTCTCATGTCATGCACATTACAAGTGTTGTTATTGCTCTATAGTTACCCACACTTATATTCTGTCTATTCTGCTTTGTCTTGAACAAATATTATTTGAACTGTGTCTCTATCTTGATTTGGTAACAAAAACTAGAATGGTATAGACCATAAAGTGACCATGGTACATAGATATATGTTTGTTTCATGTTGTTATCCTGTCCACTTTACTACTGAACTCATTTACCAAAATGAGTTTCATATACAACATGGTAAACATGTGATGTGTCTGCTTGTTTCTCTTTTAGAATGCGGACAAAATATTCGAGAACAGTACCGCGTTATCCAATGGTAAAGGAAGTAATGCAGATAAGGTTCAAGATAGTGAGACATCCCTATGGGTCTCCAAGAAAGCTGATAAAAACTATCTTGACGATAGTGAGGGAACCCAAAAGTCCTGTCTTGATGTAGTGTTCGAGTTACTGGCCACTACTGCTGGCACAAGCTCTTTGAACTCGCTGCCTGAATCAGTTCGTCTTCTTGAGTCTCAACTTCAAGTTGAAGACATTGATCAGATGTGCTGCGACAGGAAGCTGAAGGACCGAGGAAGTCCCTGCAGAATTCAGATGCATATTTTCTAGTGCAACAGCAAGCACTGGAGGATTTAAGCGCCAAACAAGAGAAAGTTAATAAGCTTGCTAAGCATCTTGCCAGCATTATGGGTACCCAGGATATTGTTTCTTGAGATCTTCTGAAGTGGTTTCAGTTCTGGATTTGTTTTGCTGCGGCGTTTATTTGCGCTGGTCACCAACTTTGACAACCAGTGTATATGATATGCTGCTTTGTTCCCTATATTTGCACTAGTGGCAAACTTTGATGCCCAGTGGATGTAATATGTGTAATAGCCGTGATAGCCTAGCGTTAGTTGCTTGCTTATTTATTTCCTTGTTGTCTTGTTTATTTGTTTGCTTGTAGTCATTGCAGTTCTTTTTCCACGGTTAGCTAGTGGCTGCAATAACCTATTTTTTTAAACTAGGCCACAATAACCATGGGCTAATATTTACTGTAGTGACACTGGGCCTCCTACTGGCCGTAGAAACAGTGGGCCTTCTATGGGCCGTAGAAATAATGGGCCTTCTATGGGCCATAGAAACAATGGGCCTTCTGCGGGCCGTATTATCAATGGGCCTTATACGAGCCATATAATCGATTGGCCAAACATGGGCCAAACAGACCGCATTATGGCCGTAAACGGGCTAGAGTTGGAATCGTCCGTTCATGGGCCGACCATAATAGGCCATTGTTAATAGGCCGTATTTGATGACGCTATCAAATCGGCCAACGTATTAACGGACAAACGGTCCGACTGTAACTGTAAGTGCATCTAGTGCCACCCCTAGTTGGTTTTGGAGTATTGACGACAAACCTAGTTGAGGGACTAATGTGTTTGTGAGAATTGCAGGATAACACAAGTAGAAGTCCCTCATTGATTCGGTTTTCCTACCAGAGATGACCCCTAAAAATGTATGAAGACATTGAAGTCAAAGGTGGTATGTGAAGACATTCACCTTGAAGACTATGACAAGAGAAGACATCGCATGAAGACTATGGAGCGCGAAGACTTAGATCTTTCGTAGTTCTTTTTCTTCTTTGTTGAGTCATAGGAACCACCGTACTGTTAAGTGGGGTCCAAGAAAACCAGTCAGAATGACTGAAGTGATGCTTAACCAAAATCCTATGTCTTCGAGTGAAGACCATGAGAGCGAATCTTTTTCAGAGTTGGACAAGTCAGCTTTGCTTGTAGCCCAAGTAAAGTTGTCGTGTGTGTTTGAAATCTGACCATTGGAACACGTGTCAGTTCCTTAGTGACCCAGGGTCATTTCGGACAAATCAGGTCGGGTTGCCTAGTGGCTATAAATAGCCCACCCCCTACAACCATAAACAGTTGGCTGCTCAGAGTTAAAGTACGACTTTTGTCGTTTGAGAGCAACCCACCTCGAAGCCTTTGAGAGAGAATTCCTTGAGAGGATAAAGCCCTAACCACCCAGAGCCAAAGAGTGTTAGGCATCACTTAAGTCTTCTTGTCTGTGTGATCTGAAGACTTATTACACTTGAGGACTGTGAATGCTCCAGCCGGTTAGGCGTCGCGTTCTGAGCATCCAAGAGTCATTGTGGATCGCCGTGAACGAAGTTTGTGAAGGTTTGGAAGTCTACCTTGAAGACTTACCAGAGTAATTGGGCGAGGACTGGGTGTCCTTAGCTCAAGGGGAATAAGGTGAAGACGAGGTCTTCTGAGTTGAATCTCATCCTCCCTAACCAGACGTACAGTTGTCACAACAACTGGAACTGGTCCAACAAATCATTGTCTTCAACGAGTCACTAGTTTCATCCTTCCCTTCCCTTTACTTAGTATTGGTTCTTGTGAAGTCATTGTACGGTAGCATCACCATTCGACTTCACTAAGTGATTACGTGTACTGATTGGCTTCTCAACATCTTCGTACCTGATCCTTACTGCCTAGCTGCTATTTGTCATTGTGCTTTCACTTCATTGAATACATGACTATGGTTTGCCTAGTGTAGTCTACCTTCCGCTGCATGATAATAGGTTTATTTCTACTGTTTGTCTTTGAAACTTACATGTTTTGAAGACTTCCATAAAAATCGCCTATTCACCCCCCCTCTAGTCGATCACTAGCATTTTCAATTGGTATCAGAGCTAGGTACTCCCTTGTTCTGTGTGATTCGGTTTAACCACCTGGAGTTTTAGCTATGTCGACTGCAGGGATAATTAAAGTCTTCACTGCATGCCCCGTCTTCGATGGAACTGAATATCCCTACTGGAAGAATAAGATGCGCATGCATCTTGAAGCCATTGGTGTCGACCTATGGTATGTCGTCAAGAACGGCGTTCCCAAGGCTGGAGAAGGTGTCACTGCCGCTGATGTCAAGAAGTTCGTTCAACTGGACTCTACTGCCAAGAATATCATCTGTGGTCATCTGACCAAAGGACAGTATGGCCGCGTGAGTGCTTTGGAAACATCCAAGCTAGTCTGGGATTGGCTATCCAAGGTCAACGAAGGCGTCTCAACCCAGAGAGATCAGAGAATCAGTGTCCTTCACAACCTCTTCAACCGCTTCAAGAGAAATGACAATGAGAATGTCCAGCTCACGTTTGATCGACTCACTGACATCACAAATGAACTTCAAGCCCTCGGCGCTACTGAGATCACCAAGCATGAAGTCGTCAAGACACTCCTGAGATCACTTGACAGTTCGTTTGACACCCTAGCCCTGATGATTCAAGAACGTCCTAATTTCAAGACACTCGATCCGTCTGACATACTTGAGAGGCTCAACACACACGAGTTCCAGCTTTCTGAGAAAAGAGACATCTACGGTCCCAACTATGGGCGAACTCGTGCCTTGAAGGCAAAGGCTGTCTCCTCATCTGAAGAAGAATCTGACAGCAGTTCTAATGATCCTGAAGACATTGGAAGGGAGCTTGCTATGCTTGTGAAGAAGTTCCAAAAATCCACCAAGAAGAAAGGCCTCAGAAAGTCGTCACGATCAAGCTTAAGGAATGATGAAGCTTCTGCTCATGACTATAAGAAGAGAACATGTCACAAGTGCAAGAAACCTGGCCACTACATCTCTGAGTGTCCATAGTGGGACAATGAGAACAAGAAGAAGAAGAAGAGCAAGGAGTATGGCTCTGACGACAAGAAGAAGAAGAAATACTCAAAATCTTCTTCCAAGTCTTCCTCCAAGTCTTCATCACACCAGAAGAGCTCATCTGGCAAGGCACGTGCGTTTGTTGGCAAGGAAATGGACTCTGAGGATGAGTCCGCTTCTGAGGAGGCGGAGGTGGAGTCTGAGGAGGAGTCCGATTCTGGCATTGCAGGTCTGGCTACAGCATACGTTGCCAAGTCCATCTTCAACACTGAAGAAAATGACTTCATCACCGACACCATGCAAATGACAAGGACTACTCCGCTCCTTCCTACTGCTTCATGGCACGTGGTGCCAAGGTAAACACACGCACTACTCACTATCAAACATCTAGTGACGATGACTCTGATTGTGCTTCCAAACCCAGCTACAAAACACTTGCTAAATTGCAACTGAACAACAGAAAACCAAGGAACACATTCAAAAACTATTAGACAAAAGCGATGATCTGTTAGACGCTGAAATGGCTCGATCTCAGTCCTTAATTGAAGACATAAAAAATCTTCACGTTAAGTATGAGGAACTTGAAAGTCGTCATGAAATGCTCTCAACAGCTCATGAAAGGCTTTCCTATGATTATCTTCAAAGGAAGCAAGATCTTGAGAAATTGAGAGCGGCTCATGAAGATCTTCAAAAAGAAAACGAGTCACTTCGTGCCGAACAGATCAGTTCAGCTCAGGAAGGATTTGAACCACCATGTCTTAAATGCATTGAGCGTGATAACACTACTACTGTTGTTGAATGTTCTACTGCTGCTACTGTTGCAATATCTTCAACTATTGATGTGGAAACTAACCCCTCTGCTGAAGACACCACTGCTATTGCTGATGAGAATGCTAGGTTGAAGACACTGCTTGAAACAGGGATGTACAAAAGTCTCAAAGGGCATCAGACACTATGTGATATCCTCAAAAGGCAGATCCTGAACCGAAACCCTAGGAAAGAGGGTGTTGGGTTCATAAGGAAAATGAATGCTGATGGCTCTTACTGGAAACCTGAGCAGTACCCCAAAACCACATGGGTTGCTGCAAAGGAACCTTCAGCAGATCCATCCACTCTATCTGGCTTCACTTGTGCTAACCCCATTGTTATTGATGAATCCTTTGATGCAAACTATAAACTGTTTAAGAATTAGAATGGTGAAGTGTTTGCCAGGTATATTGGTACTAACTACAGGAATGGACCGCCTATGAAGAAGATCTGGGTGCCGAAAAGGTGTTTGGAGAATCTTCCTGTGAATGTCATCATGACACCACAGGTGAAGAAGACAAACCCCAGACCACAGGCTTCATACGGTCCAAAGGCTTCATACAGACAGAGTGCTCACCTGAGTCACACTAACGCAAATGTTTTGCAGGGAAGCCATACTCAAGCCTATGAATATGAGCGCGGTTCATCAAACCGCCATGTTCATAAGACCAAGAACTATTCTGCTTATTCTTATGAATACTATTGTCCACCTTCAAGACTTTTTGCTAGGGCTCCAAAGCCAAAGTTCTCAGATGCTACACTTAGACTTATTGCTTCGAAGCCACCCCTGAAGATTTGGGTGGCTAAGAAAGCTTAACTCTCTTTTGCAGGGAAAGGTCTCCAGCCGACAACCAAAATTGCCTGACACTATTGCTGGGGACCTTAAACATCTTGTAGGGCTCAAGATCAAATGCCCAAATGGTCTCACTATGTACTTTGTTTTTGAATCGCTTGCAACTTGCCCTATCAGTCCTAATCTCGATCTAAGCTTTAATAATCCACTGGTTCGTCAAATGTTTTTGCTTCACAATTCTCTTCGTGAAGCCTATCCCCCTAACTGCACTGTAGGGTACGACACCAGCTGCTTCAGAATGGATTATTGATAGTGGGTGTACAAATCACATGACTGGCAAGCGAAGCCTTCTCATGGACTCAACTTTAGCAAGTGTTTTAGCAAATTCCACATTAATGTATTCTAAGTGTGAATACATTAATGTGGAATTTGACTTTGGAGCGCCACGATAATTGTGCGC
The DNA here is from genome assembly GCA_034509565.1 of Triticum monococcum. Lineage (NCBI taxonomy): Eukaryota > Viridiplantae > Streptophyta > Magnoliopsida > Poales > Poaceae > Triticum > Triticum monococcum. The sequence continues at coordinate 148,640,092 of CM067845.1, forward strand.
CGTGTCTGGGTCTAATACTTCCTATACAGTGGGTAACGCAACCACAAAATTCATCTGTTTGAAGTGTTTTACCCATGGTATTACATTTGCTGTGTCTTCACATTTGGTTTGGCTTCAATCTCAACATGTCTTCATGATTATCTTCATTATGTTGATCATATATATATATATATATATACTAGTGTTCTGTCCTCTACAACATTCACTTATAGCTATGTCTTCTTGTTGAATCTTTTGAACTAAGTGAATGTGATCGGACCCTAACCTCTCTATGCTTTCTATCTCAAACTCTATCTCTCCAAATCATATGCATTCTATTGAAACTGTCGAATGTCTTCTCTGCGTCCTTGTCAGCAGAAGATACAGAGACAAACATTAAGTCTGGTCTCAATGCTAATTCCTTCACCTGAAACCCGGAGAAGTGGGAACAACCACCCGACAATCCAAGCGTGCGTGGGAACGTGGAACAACCTCCGACATGTTGCATGATGGCCACGTGTTCTTCATATGTGAATCTCTAGGGGCACCTGTGTAATAACGCTGTGCCGTCCTTGTCCCTATAAATACCCGCCTCACCACAGTCATTATCCTTTCTTCCACTCTCGCAGGAACCCTAGCGCCACCGCTAGCCCTCGACGACGCTGGCGACGAAGCGCTTAGCTGCCGCGACCTCTGCGACGCCGTCTTCACGCCGGCCGTGGACATCGTCTTCTCCGCCGTCGCCGTAGGTGTCCTCCGTCGCCAAGTTAGGGCACGGACGATCGAACTGCTCGGCCTCCTCTTCCACTCCGTCTAGCAGTTCCTTGTGTGGTAAATAAAACTTCCTTTTTACGGCCCCTTTGATCCTATAGATTCGTCACTTTCTACCACAAGCAGTTTCTGTTCACACAAGTTGGATCTATCTCATACTGCATCTCATAATATGCCTAGTATCTTCACTTATGCTTCACAAAGTAGTTAGATTCCTCACTTGTACTGATCCGTGGATTCGTACAAATCTGGAACCAACTCCTTATCTATGAGTGAATGTCTTCGGACGATGAGGTCAATGTCTTCTAAACTGATTTATCTTCAAAATCTTCTGAGAATGCATATGACCTCTTCCCCTTCCCTCGCACCTTAATGCTGTCACAGGTACATGTCCGTGGGAGAATCCCTTGGTTCTCATAGTCTGCATTCATTTGCAGAATTCTTACATCATCATATAAATTCTCCCGAAGCCAGTTCTTGTTTGTCCAGCAAGTGAAAGCCCTTGAAGCCTTTGAACATATTGAAGCCATTCAGTTTAACATTCATGGCTGCAGAGAAATCAGCAAGGAAGGGTGGCAGAAAGCGTCAAGGTGAAACATCAAGAAATCTACCCGATGACCTCTCAGAACTGTACAAGACAGAACCAGAAGAGGATTACAATCAGCGCAAGACACGAATCCAATGGATTCGATGATTTTGGGCAGAACAGTGGTTCAAGTACAGGTTTGTGACAAAGGAATATGCTGAGAAGAATGCCATCAAGCGACCATGGGGAGACATCCTATACAGAAATCTTCAACCCAGGTCCAGAGATGAAGCCATTGAACAAGGCTTCTATCCCTGCATGGTCCGTGGACCACAGCCTGCGGATGCTGACCCATCGTCATTGCTATGGTGTCGTGATGACAATCTGTTCAAGCGCAACTTCTAGTTTGCCCAGAATTCGGCGAAGCAGAACAAGAAGTCATTGGGACTAGACTTCAATCCTGGTCCCTCTACTCCCCGTGCTGACGGCACACGTGATGCAGAACCCTATGTCATCGGTTCGTGCTACAACCTGGATGGCCTCATCACTCACATCTTAGTTCAAGGTGCCAAAGTGGATCATTCTGATGATGATGCTGACACTGATGAAGCCCCAGCTCCTACTCCAAAGCCATAGAAGCCAAAGCAGCCTAAAGCTTCAAAGCCTGCCTCAGCACCAAAAATCTCACGGGCGAAGCCACTGGCTACTGCACCTCCTGAAGATAGTGTGCAGTCTGAAGATCTGTCATGCATCTCCAAGCCCCCGAGAGTCAAGATGCCTCTGCCACACACCAGCCAAGAACTGACTGCTGCTGCTATTCTGTGCAACGATGCCATTGATCTGTCCAGTGATGAAGATCTTGCAGATGATGCTCTTGAGCAACTGATCAAGAGCAAAGAAGAAGCAGAAATCTTCAACAATTTGCCTCTCTTTGATGTGGCAATCATCCACGACTTCATCAATGAGTGGTTTGACACGCCCAACCTCAGCTTTGAAGACCTGCAACTTCCCATTGGCCTCAGTGTCGCCTTCCATGGCTCCATTGCTTCAGAGCTAGCTCTAGCTCAGCGCATCGTCGAACTGAAGCAAAAGATTGACTTTGAGAAAGCTCAGTTCAAGAAGCATATGGCCAAGCTCAGCGTGCAAGAGGTCAAGAACTTCAAGATCATGCTGCACGAGCTCAAAGAAGCCTTTCTCAAGAAGCGTGAAGAAGCTCAAGGTTCTCGTGAGCGCATGAAGAGCCTGGCTGACAAGTGTGTGCAAGCCTACAATGAGGCTGAGAAGCGCAAGGCCCTTGGGCGTCCTGGCATCGACCCCAGGATGGCTGCAAAGAAGAAGAAGAAGCCCGCTATGGCCGAACCCGACGCACCAAGGCAGGAAGCACATCCCATTGTCTTCCCAACCAGCATGACTGGCTCGAAGCCAAAAGCCAGGTCCACCGCTTCAGAACTGAAGAAGACAAGGACTGCTGAGGCTGAAGCCAGAAAGAGGAAACATCCTGAAGCCTCTGCTGCTGCTCCCTCCAAGAAGAAGCGCAAGACCAAGAAGGACCGGGCTGCTCCCATAGAGCCCTTAGTTGTTGAACCTATCTCCATGGTTCGCCCTGCCGCTGAACATCAAGAGCGCCAACTGACTGTCCATGAGCCTGCTTCCACAGAGGCTCATGAAGCTGAAGACATTCCAGTAGCTGATCCCACAGTTGTTGAAGACATTGGTCACCATGACAATGTTGACGATGATGTAGTTCTTCCTCTGATTGAGCACCAACAGGTATCATCGCCTGTGCTTACGCACAGCGAACTCATCAGAATTGGTCGTCCTCTGACGCCAATTGCTCAGGATGCATCATGGGCTAATCACCCACAACAACAAGTCACATCACCCCGGCAAGAAGAAGATGACTTTGAGGCCCAGCCAACTCCATCTCCAAAGGCGTCGCCAGCGTTACGCAGGCTTCGCAAAGGACCAAGGTCTCAAGTCTCCGAGTCTGAGGCTAAAGCTGCTGAAGACATTCCGGCTGCATCAGCCGACGACACCCAAGAAGAAGAACATGCCCCTACTCCCCCAACTACTAAAGAAGCTGTTCTCGAGGAGAACATGTCTGTGCCCGACCCTCCAGCTCATCAAGTGGAGGTAGAAACTCTTGAGGCTGCCACCACCAACACGAATGATGCCACTGACGTTGTCATGTCTGAAGCAAATGTGGAGCCTACACCAACCCAAGAACCAGAAGTCAGTGAAGCCAATGATGCTACTGCTTCTGTTCCTGCGCCTGCTGCTGGTCCTCAGTTTGACTATCATATTGAGCATAGGCCTCAGGTACAGAAGCCAATGCCAAGGTTGCCCAGGTTTCTAGGTCCTACATCAGCACCTGGATCCTTTAATGTCAACGGCTTCAAAGCAGAAAACACCTTCTTCAACAGCTCCAAGAACCCCTACTCAAGGGAAAGAATATCTTCTGATCAGTTCTGGAGCTATCTGCAGCGAAGTTATTACTCATGCATTCTGTACAATCAAGGTCGCATCTTCCCTCATATGCGTCTTGACACCGAAGCAATAACTGGTCTGCCCTGCTTGGAAGAAGCTCTGGATTGCTTCAAAGAGGTTGGATTGTTGCCTTTCGTCACCGACCAAGAGCACTGGAACGAAGAGTTACTGCTCCAATTTTATGCCACACTTCACATACGTGGTTACAACAGAGATCCGAAGACTTGGGTCCTTGAGTGGATGACAGGAAATGTTCATCATGAAGCCAAAGCCTTTGATATCATTGAGCTCACTGGTCTGCCCACTCTTGGAGATCTCTATGAACCTGGCTGTCAGCTTCACAGTGAAGCTATGGAGAGCATCCTTCAGAAGCCTGAACCGAACATGAGTCAGATGCTCAATATGATGAAGCCTTTGCCACAAGATGCTGCATATCCTAAGGAGTTCTTTGTTGAAGATCTTGAGTATCTGCCAAGGACTATCTATCACATTATAAGGCAAACTCTCTGGCCCATCAAAGGACATTCTCCACATGCCAAGCTGGAAGGTGCAATGAAGACTTTGGTCTTCTATATTCTTCATGGCAAATGCTTCAATGCACAAGACTTCTTCATCCGCCAACTTGCTGCATCAGGATTTGATCTTTTTGGCTTGAAGTTCTACGCTCCATGGATAATGTAGCTGATTAAACTCCACTCCGCTATCTCATATCGGCCATCTGCTCGCAATCATCGAATCTTTCTGCCTGATGTGGATATGTCTGTTGAAGCCATTTATCCAGAGCCTGCCAAGGAACCTCTTAGTCTTCAGAATGCGGAGCATCAAAGTTTCACTCAGAACATTGAAGGAGTGGAAGCAGTCACTCGTGTTTATCCTCTGGCTGGTACTACACGTGCACCTCATCGTGCCCTTACTGAAGCCACTGAAAGCACTATTGCCCAACGACCCAAGAAGCGATCTCATGTTCTCAATGACCGAGAGCTTCTAGTTGCTCTTCATCAGAAACAGGATAGGCATCATGACTGGCTGAAGCGCCAAATGCAAAGCCTCTTGGTGGATGTCAACCGCATTCGCAATCTTGCCACCAAGAATGCCTTTGTTGCCCATGAAACCTGTCGGCGTACATGGAAAGGGCTGACGCTTATGTGCTTTGAGGATGATCTTCAAGAGGATGGCTTCTCTGAATGTTTCAAGTTTGACTCCACACCTCCCCGAAGGACTGTGCTGCGAAGAACTCCATCTCTTGAAGACTCTGAGTTCTCTTCCTCTGCGGCAACTGTGAATGCCAGAGTGATCGAGGACGAAGATGATGCAACTTCACCGCCCCCTACTTCTGCACGCATCGACACTGCTCCAAGTTCTTCTGCACCGCCAAACACCACCGACGACCTTGCTGCTTCACCTACTCTTCATGGGGATGAGTAGATGCACTATGTCTTCAAACCTTTTTGGTCCTCACTGACAAAAGGGGGAGAAGCATATGAGTTTGATAGTCTTCAAGCGGGTCTATATGGGCGGTTACTTTATGTTTTGCCTAGTGTTTACAACTCTCGTTTTGATACATTTGGTTCTTTGAGTTGTAACACTTAAACTCGATGGTCGTCTGCTACTTATTTGCTATTTTGTGATGTGATGATAAATTCCGCATGTGCGACGATAAATTCTGCACTTAGATCATTTTGTAGACGTCCATTTTTTCATTATGCATGTCATTATCTTCACATACCTTTCATGCATGATGAATTGTCATCATAAGTTGAAGAGGATCAGTTACTTATATGCACATCTTCAGGGGAGCCCTTGCAACTTATAAATACAATTCCTTACCCTTTACAATTTCACATATTATATTCCCCGTTGAAAACTTCAACTACTTTGTCATCAATCACCAAAAAGGGGGAGATTGTAAGTGCATCTAGTGCCACCCCTAGTTGGTTTTGGAGTATTGACGACAAACCTAGTTGAGGGACTAATGTGTTTGTGAGAATTGCAGGATAACACAAGTAGAAGTCCCTCATTGATTCGGTTTTCCTACCAGAGATGACCCCGAAAAATGTATGAAGACATTGAAGTCAAAGGTGGTATGTGAAGACATTCACCTTGAAGACTATGACAAGAGAAGACATCGCATGAAGACTATGGAGCACGAAGACTTAGATCTTTCGTAGTTCTTTTTCTTCTTTGTTGAGTCATAGGAACCGCCGTACTGTTAAGTGGGGTCCAAGAAAACCAGTCAAAATGACTGAAGTGATGCTTAACCAAAATCCTATGTCTTCGAGTGAAGACTATGAGAGCGAATCTTTTTCAGAGTTGGACAAGTCAGCTTTGCTTGTAGCCCAAGTAAAGTTGTCGTGTGTGTTTGAAATCTGACCGTTGGAACACGTGTCAGCTCCTTAGTGACCCAGGGTCATTTCGGACAAATCAGGTCAGGTTGCCTAGTGGCTATAAATAGCCCACCCCCTACAACCATAGACCGTTGGCTGCTCAGAGTTAAAGTACGGCTTTTGTCGTTTGAGAGCAACCCACCTCGAAGCCTTTGAGAGAGAATTCCTTGAGAGGATAAAGCCCTAACCACCCAGAGCCAAAGAGTGTTAGGCATCACTTAAGTCTTCTTGTCTGTGTGATCTGAAGACTTATTACACTTGAGGACTGTGAATCCTCCAGCCGGTTAGGCGTCGCGTTTTGAGCATCCAAGAGTCATTGTGGATCACTGGTGAACGAAGTCTGTGAAGGTTTGGAAGTCTACCTTGAAGACTTACCAGAGTAATTGGGCGAGGACTGGGTGTCCTTAGCTCAAGGGGAATAAGGTGAAGACGAGGTCTTCTGAGTTGAATCTCAGCCTCCCTAACCAGACGTACAGTTGTCACAGCAACTGGAACTGGTCCAACAAATCATTGTCTTCAACGAGTCACTGATTTCATCCTTCCCTTCCCTTTACTTAGTATTGGTTCTTGTGAAGTCATTGTACGATAGCATCACCATTCGACTTCACTAAGTGATTACGTGTACTGATTGGCTTCTCAACATCTTCCTACCTGATCCTTACTGCCTAGCTGCTATTTGTCATTGTGCTTTCACTTCATTGAATACATGACTATGGTTTGCCTAGTGTAGTCTACCTTCCGTTGCATGATAATAGGTTTATTTCTATCGTTTGTCTTCGAAACTTACATGTTTTGAAGACTTTCATAAAAATCGCCTATTCACCCCCCCTCTAGTCGATCACTAGCACTTTCAGTAACCACGGGCTGAATTTGGCCCACAAGCAGAAAAAGACAGTAACGGGCCATAAGTAAACGAATGCTGGAAATGAGCCGAAGAATAAATGGGCTCTGAGAAGGCCGAAAGATAACATGGGCTGGAAACGGCCCAACGGAATAACGGGCCGTTAATGGGTATAAAGTGATACACTGTTTGTTACGGGCCAGTTTCACCATGGGCCGTTAATGGGTGTAAAGTGATACACTGTTCATTACGGCCCAGTTTCACCACGGGCCATTAGTAGGCCAAGAGTTACATAGGGCCTCATATGGGCCGAAAGACATCATGGGCCATACATGGGCCAGAAGTGAAAACGGGCTGGAATCATATTGGATGGCCCAGATGACGCTACTGGGCCTAATTCGGATAGGGTGTAATGGGCCTTGGGTTAGCGGGTTGTAAATGGGCTATATTCGAACATGCCGTTAACAGGCTTTCCATGGGCCGGTCCGCCAGCTTTTGACCAAGTCAAACGGGCCGGCCTTTTCACAGGAATGGGCCACTGTTGGGCCGTGCCATGTGTCGACGTATCATAGGCACCTTCCGTCCAATGAGTGGTTGACATCTGTCCCAACGATGAGCCAACACGTGTTTCCTCCAGCCAATGATGATTTTACACGTGGAAAATCCCCATTTGTCGGGGTTGTTAACGGGTTATCGAATCCAAAACCCAACCCGATAGCTTAATGGCGTTCCGTTATGGTGGATGCCACGTGTCGGTCACCCTTGACGAAAGCACTTCTGTGACGCGCGATTTATCGTCATGGAAGTGGACACTTCCGTGATGATAATTTTGGTAATGTCATGGAACACTTCTACGACAGCACAGGTATGACTATCTTGATTCTGTCATAAATTTGTCATGGATGTACATGCATGACAAAAAAGCGACCTACTGTGACAAACACATATCATCACGGAAGTGTATTTTTTTGTAGTGAGTGTTAGGCATCACTGAAGTCTTTCTGTCCGCGTGACCTGAAGACTTGTTACACTTGAGGACTGTGAATCCTCCAGCCAGTTAGACGCCTTGTTCTGAGCATCCTAGAGCCATTGTGGATCGCCAGTGAACGAAGTCTGTGAAGGTTTAGAAGTCTACCTTGAAGACTTACCAGAGTGATTGGGCGAGGACTAGGTGTCCTTAGCTTAAGGGGAATAAGGTGAAGACGCGGTCTTCTGAGTTAAATCTTAGCCTCCCTAACCAGACATACAGTTGTCACAACAACTGGAACTGGTCTACCAAATCCTTGTCTTCACCAAGCTACTAGTTCTATCCTTCACTTCCCTTTACTTTACAGTTTGTCTTCGTGAAGTCATTGCCTGTTTGTCTGATCTGTTTGACTTCACTAATTGAAGACTATTTACTGTGGGCTTCATATTGTCTTCCATCCTGATCCATACTACCCAGCTACTGATAGTCTTCGTGCTTTCACTTCATTGATTACTTGATAATGGCTTGTCTAGTGTAGTCTTCCTTCCGCTGCATATCAATAGGTTCATTTCTACTGTTTGTCTTCAAAGACCTCATGTTTTGAAGACTTTCATAAAAATCGCCTATTCACCCCCCTCTAGTCGATAACTAGCACTTTCAATTGGTATCAGAGCAAGGTGCTCCCTTGTTCTGTGTGATTCGTTTTAACCACCTGGAGTTTTAGCTATGTCGACTGCAGGGATAATGAAGGTGTCCTCTGCATGCCCAGTCTTCGATGGCACTGATTACCCCTACTGGAAGAATAAGATGCGCATGCATCTTGAAGCCATTGATGTCGACCTCTGGTATGTCGTCAAGAATGGCATTCCCAAGGTCGGTGAAGGTGTCACCGCTGCTGATGTCAAGAGGTTCATTCAACTAGATTTGACTGCCAAGAACATCATCTGTGGTCATCTGACCAAAGGACAGTACGGCCGTGTGAGTGCACTGGAAACTGCGAAGCTGGTCTGGGACTGGCTCTCCGAGGTCAACGAAGGTGTCTCAACTCAGAGAGATTCAAGGATTGATGTTCTTCGCAACCTATTCAACCGCTTCAGGAGAAATGACAATGAGAATGTCTAGCTCACATTTGATCGCCTCACTGATATCACAAATGAGCTTTGAGCACTTGGCGCCACTGAGATCACCAAGCACGAAATCATCAAGAAGCTCCTGAGATCACTTGACAGCTCATTCGACACCCTGGCCCTGATGATTCAAGAACGTCCTGACTTCAAAAATCTCGATCCGTCTGACATACTTGAGAGGCTCAACACACATGAGTTCCAGTTATCTGAGATCTGAGAAGAGAGATATCTATGGCCCCAACTATGGCAGAACCCGAGATTTGAAGGCAAAGGTTGTGTCCTCATCTGAAGAAGAATCTGACTGCAGTTCTGGGGATCCTGAAGACATTGGAAAGGAGCTAGCTATGCTCGTGAAGAAGTTCCAGAAGTTCTTCAAAAAGAAAGGTTTCAAAAAGTCTTCAAGATCCAGCTCAAGAAATGATGAAGCTTCCACTCATGACCACAAGAAGAGAACATGCGACAAATGCAAGAAACCTGGTCACTACATCTCTGAGTGTCCTCAATGGGACAATGAGACCAAGAAGAAGAAAAAGAGCAAGGAATATGGTTCTGATGACAAGAAGAAGAAGAAATCATCAAAGTCTTCTTCAAAGTCTTCATCAAAGTCTTCATCACACAAGAAGAGCTCATCAAGCAAGGCTCGTGCATTTGTTGGCAAGGAGATGGATTCAGAGGAGGAGTCTGCTTCTGAGGAGGCGGAGGTGGAGTCTGAGGAGGAGTCTGATTCAGGCATGGCAAGCCTAGCTCTAGCTTCAGCTTATGTCGCCAACTCCATCTTCAACACCGAAGACAATGGCCTCATCGCGGACGCTGATGCTGATGATGAGGATGACTCTGCTCCTACCTACTACTTCATGGCTCGTGGTGCCAAGGTAAACTCACACAATGCTTACTTTCAAACATCTAGTGAAGATGAACCTGAATGTGAATCTAAACCTAGCTACAAAACACTTGCTAAAATTGCAACAGAACAACAAAATGCTATGGAACATATTCAAAAGTTGCTAGACAAAAGCGATGACCTGTTGGACGTGGAAATGACTTGAACTCAGTCCTTGATTAAAGACATTAAAAATCTTCACATTAAGTATGAAGAACTTGAAAGTCGTCATGAAACACTCTCAACTGCTCATGAGAAGCTTTCCTATGATTACCTCCAAAGGAAGCAAGAATTTGAGAGCCTGAGAGCGTCTCATGAAGATCTTCAAAAGGAGAATGAGTCACTTCGTGCTCAACAGATCAGTACCGCTCAGGAAGACTTTGAGCCACCATGTTTAAAATGTCTTGAGCATGATAATGCTGTCTCTGTTGCTGAATGTTCTACTGCCACTACTGTTGCTATATCTTCAATTGCTGATGTGGTAACTAACCCCTCTTCTGATGATATCACTACTATTGCTGATGAGAATGCTAGGTTGAAGACATTGCTTGAAACATGGATGTACAAAAGCCTCAAAGGGCATCAAACACTATGTGATGTCCTCAAGAAACAGATTCTGAACCAAAACCCTAGGAAAGAGGGTGTTGGGTTCGAGAGGAAAATGAACATTGATGGTTCATACTGGAAGCCTGAGCAGTATCCCAAAACCACATGGGTTGCTACAAAGGGTCCTTCAATGGATCCATCTACCTTATCTGGCTTCACTTGTGCTAACCCGATTATCGTTGATGACTCCTTTGATGCAAACTATAAACTGTTTAAGAATCATAATGGTGAAGTGTTTGCCAGGTATATTGGTACTAACTGCAGGAATGGATCACCTTTGAAGAAGATCTGGGTGCCCAAAAGTTGTCTTGAGAAGCTTCCTGTGAATGTCATCATGACACCACCTGGGAAGAAGACAAACCCCAGACCAAAGGCTTCATATGGTCCAAAGGCTTCATACAGACAGAGGACCCACAAGGGTCACCCTAACGCCAATATTTTGTAGGGAAACCTTACTTAGACTTATGAATATGAGCGTGTTTCATCAAACCACTATGTTCATAAGACCAAGAACTTTTCTTCTTATTCTTATGAGTATTATTCACCCCGTGCAAGGCTATTTGCTAGGGCTCCAAAGCCAAATTTCTCTGATGCTGCACTTAGACTCATTTGCTTCTAAGCCACCCCTGAAGATGTGGGTGGTTAAGAAAAATTAACTCTCTTTTGCAGGGAAAGGTCTCCAGCCGGAAATCAAAGGCTTCTGATGCTTATGTTGGGGACCTAAAACATCTTGTGGGACGCAAGATAAAATGCCAAAATGGTCTTACTATGTATTCCGTCCCAGGATTTCTTGACAAACATCCTATCTACCCTAACAAGGATCTGAACTTTGATAATATGCTTGTTTGTCAAATGTTTATGCTTCACATTTCCCTTGGTGAAGCCTATCCCCCAAACTGCACTGTAGGCAGGGGCGGAGCCAGGATGAAAAACGAGAGGGGGCAAAGATGTGTATGGTTTTTTCCTGAGAGATGTGTATGAACTAATGGCTAGATCATTTAAAAGCTAAGCACACAAGCATAAATAGTGTGGAAGATCACTCAAAAAATACATAGCATGAAAGAAGTAAAATTTTATATTTTCTTATAAGATAATGTCAGCACGCACATACTTATGTCAAGTAAATTGCCCAAGTAAAATAAACTAACCATTTAAATCCCAATAACTTGAGAAATATCAATATGTCGCCTTTGATCTTTTTGAATTAATTAGTAGTCTTCAAGCTACAAGAAAATGGAAACATGTTTAAATTGAGAAAGGATGTCAACATTTGTATTTATAGATAAATAAATAAGCTAGAGCACATTACCTCCTTCTGTTTCATCCCACGACAATTTTTCCCATGGAAGTGTTCAACTGTCACCTCTTTAGGCATATTGTGGGTTGTTGATTGTGCAAAGAATCTCTTCATTAGCTTCCCTATCAATGTCAAATAGATGAACGCTAATTAAATTGGCATACAGTTAGGTTTAATATTCCTATAGATTTTATTCTATCCCACGTATGGTATTTACACAAAATTAGTAAGTAAAGCTAACTCATCAATCAGCCTAATTATCAATCCACATATTACAATTTCTATTCATCGATATTTGATAGGACAACCTTTCTAACATGAAAATCAGAATATAGCAATAATTTGGAAATTAGAAGAAAGAAACTGAACCTACTCACCCTAGGGTTTATGACTTACCTTGATCGATCAATGGCGCAACGTTCTCTTTGTGCTAAACTGAAGGGCGGCCACCTGCAAGCCGCAGATCGAGGCGGCCGCCTGAGGCATGCCATGTATGTCTAGCGTAGGGCGGCAGGCGTCGGTGGCTCGGCACATCACGCGGGCAGCAGAATAGTCCGGGAGCCAGACGACAAATGCATCTGAGCAACTCCAACCTTTTTTTGAGGATCATCTGAGCAACTCCAACTCGGCAACTCCTGGTGTCATGCGTGACGTGCGTGCATGGGTTTCCATTGATTTGAGTAGGCGGCCTCCTCGTATTTGGGTTGTATCTAATGGGCTGGTTCTCTAAACCATTTATTTATTTCTTTTTTATTTCTCGTACATGGGCTTCAAATTTTAACAGAAAAAATAATTGAGTGGGGGCAAACCTATTAGGCTGAGCGGGGGTAACGCTTTGTATTATGACCCAAGTACAAGTGGGCTGAGAAAACGAGTGGGGGCATTCGCCCCCACAGCCTATAAGCTAGATTCGCCCCTAACTGTAGGGTACGACACCAAAGGCTTTTGAGTGGATCATGGACAGTGGATGCACTAACCACATGATTGGTGATCGAAGTCTTCTTATGGATTCAACCCTATGACCGTCTAACAAAAGTCACATCAGATTTGCTGACACTGGTAAAAGCAAGGTATTGGGCCTAGGTAGAGTTGCAATCTCAAAGGATCAGCACATGGATAAAGTGATGCTTGTTGAATCCATTGGTTTCAACTTAATGTCTGTCTCAATGCTTTGTGATCTGAACATGATTGTGATATTTGGAAAATATCATTGCCTTGTGCTTATGGAATCTGACAAATCTCTGGTCTTCGAAGGATATCGAAAGGATGATCTGTATATTGTAGATTTCTCCACAGGACCACAGCTGGCCATATGTCTTCTAGCAAAAGCTTTAGAGTGCTGGCTCTGGCATCGGAGGCCAGGGCATGCGGGCATGAGGAACTTATACACTCTCGCAAAGAAGAAGCATGTCATAGGCATCGAGGGCGTCAAGTTCAAGAAGGATCGTCTATGTGGTTGATGGCAGCTGGAACTACGTTGGTATTTCCCCGGAGAGGGAGGGATGATGTAGCACAGCGACGGTAGAGTATTTCCCTCAGTTATGAAACCAAGGTATTGAACCAGTAGGAGAACCAAGCAACACAACGTAAACGGCACCTACACACAAATAACAACACCTCACAACCCGACGTGTTAAAGGGGTTGTCAATCCCTTTCGGGTAACGGCACCAGAAATTGGTGCGTGACAGTAAAAAGGTTGCAATAGATTGGATAAATAGATCACAAATAAAATAAAGTGCAACAAAGTATTTTTGTATTTTTGGTTTAATAGGTCTGAAAATAAAAGCAAGGAAAAAGTAGATCGCAAAGGCAAATATATGAGAAATAAGACCCTGGGGCCGTTGGTTTCACTAGTGGCTTCCCTCAAGAAAAATAGCAAACGGTGGGTGAACAAATTAATGTTGGACAATTTTAAATAGTTATGAAGATATCCAGGCAATAATCATTACATAGGCATCACGTCCAAGATTAGTAGACCGACTCCTGCCTGCATCTACTACTATTACTCCACACATCGACCGCTATCCAGCATGCATCTAGTGTATTAGGTTCATGGAAAAACGGAGTAATGCAATAAGAACGATGACATGATGTAGACAAGATCCGTTTATCTATATGGAAATAGATATAGATCTCATCTTTTTATCCTTAGTAGCAACGATACATACGTGTCGGTTCCCTTTCTATCACTAGGATCAAGCACCGTAATATCGAACGCACTACCGGGTAGCTCTTCCCATTCCAAGATAAATAGATCGAGTTGGCCAGACAAAACCCAAATATTAGAGAAGAAATACAAGGCTATAATATATCACACATAAAAGAGATCAAAGAAACTCAAATACTTTCATGGATATAAAAACATAGATTTGATCATAAACTCGAAGTTCATCGATCCCAACAAACACAACGCAAAAGAGTTACATCATATGGATATCCAAGAGACCATTGTATTGAGGATCAAGAGAGAGAGATGAAGCCATCTAGTTACTAACTACGGACCGAAGGTCTACAAAGAACTACTCACACATCATCAGAGAGGCACCAATGGAAGCGGTGAACCCCTCCATGATGGTGTTTAGATTGGATCTGGTGATTCTGGACTATGCGGCGGCTGGATGAATATTTCGTCGACTCCCCTAGGGTTTTGGGAATATTTGGGTATTTATAGAGCAAAGAGGCGGTCCGGGGGCACCTGAGGTGGGCACAACCCACCGGGGTGCGCCAGGGCCTCCTGGCGCGCCCTGGTGGGTTGTGCCCCCCTCGGGGCACCCCCAGGTGCCACCAGGGCCCATCTGCTTTCTTTTGGCCCATAAAAAATCATCGTAAAGTTTCGTGCCATTTGGACTCCGTTTGATATTGATTTCCTGCGATGTAAAAAAAAGGAAAAACAGGAACTGGCACTGGGCACTATGTCAATAGGTTAGTACCAAAAATGATATAAAATGACTATAAATGATTATAAAACATCCAAGATTGATAATAAAACAACATGGAACAATAAAAAATTATAGATACGTTGGAGACGTATCAGCATCCCCAAGCTTAACTCCTACTCGTCCTCGAGTAGGTAAGTGATAAAAACAGAATTTTTGATGTGGAGTGCTGTTCATCAAGTCATATCATATTCTTTTCTTTATAGCATGGACATTTGGAATTTTATGTGATTCAAAGCAATAGTCTAGTTTTGACATAATAATTTAGATACTCAAGCATATCGACAAGCAACCATGTCTTTCAAAATATCGATGCTAAAATAAGTTATCACTAGCCCATCATGCTCAAATATTGATCCATTCATGAAATACACTCGAATATTAACTACACCCAATACTTGAACACGATCATATTGCCTCCTAGTTGGTGCTTGCTACCTCTTGAGCATGTGTTGGTTTTCCCTTGAAGAGGAAAGGGTGATGCAGCAAGGTAGCGTAAGTATTTCCCTCAGTTTTTGAGAACCAAGGTATCAATCTAGTAGGAGATTACACGCAAGTCTCCTAGTACCTGCACAAACAATCAAGAACCTTGCTACCAACGCGATAAAGGGGTTGTCAATCCCTTCACGGGCACTTGCAAAAGTGAGATCTGATAAAGATAATGAGATAAATATTTTTCGTATTTTTGTTGTATAGATTGAAAAGTAAAGATTGCAAAATAAAATAAATAGTAAACTAGAATTATAGATCGGAAACTTATATGATATAGAATAGACCCGGGGGCCATAGGTTTCACTAGTGGCTTCTCTCATGATAGTATGTATTATGGTGGGTGACAAATTACTGCTGAGCAATTGATAGAAAAGCGCATAGTTATGAGAATATCTAGGCATGATCATGAATATAAGCATCACGTCCGTGTCAAGTAGACCGAAACGATTCTGCATCTACTACTATTACTCCACACATCGACCGCTATCCAGCATGCATCTAGAGTATTAAGTTCATAAGGACAGAGTAACGCATTAGGCAAGATGACATGATGTAGAGGGATAAACTCAAGCAATATGATATAAACCCCATCTTTTTATCCTCGATGTCAACAATACAATACGTGCCTTGCTGCCCCTACTGTCATTGGGAAATTACACTGCAAGATTGAACCCAAAGCTAAGCACTTCTCCCATTGCAAGAAAGATCAATCTAGTAGGCCAAACTAAACCGATAATTCGAAGAGACTTGCAAAGATATCAAATCATGCATATAAGAATTCAGAGAAGAACCAAATATTGTTCACAGATAAACTTGATCATAAGTCCACAATTCATCAGATCTCAGCACACACACCGCAAAAGAATATTACATCGAATAGATCTCCAAGAACATCGAGGAGAACTTTGTATTGATAACCAAAGAGAGAGAAGAAGCCATCTAGCTAATAACTATGGACCCGAAGGTCTGTGGTAAACTACTCACACATCATCGGAGACGCTATGGTGTTGATGTAGAAGCCCTCCGTGATTGATTCCCCCTCCAGCAGATTGCCAGAAAAGGTCCCCAGATGGGATCTCACGAGTACAGAAGGTTGCGGCGGTGGAAAAGTGGTTTCGTGGCTCTCCTGGATGTTTTTAGGGTATAAGAGTATATATAGGCGAAAGAAGTATGTCGGTGGAACTACGAGGGGCCCATGAGGGTGGGGGCATGTTTACCCCCTAGGCGCGCCCTCCTGCCTCATGGCCGCGTCGTTGCGTCTTTGACTTCCACTCCAAGTCTCCTGGATTGCATTTGTTCCAAGAAAGATCCTCGCGAAAGTTTCATTCCGTTTGGTATTCCTTTTCTGTAAAACACCGAAATAGGCAAAAAAACATAAACTGGCACTGGGCCTCCGGTAAATAGGTTAGTCCCAAAAATTAATATAAAAGTGCATATTAAAGCCCATTAAACATCCAAAACAGATAATATAATAGCATGGAACAATGAAAAAATTATAGATACGTTGGAGACGTATCAGCATCCCCAAGCTTAATTCCTGCTCATCCTCGAGTAGGTAAATTATAAAAACATAATTTTTGATGTGGAATGCTTCCTAACATAATTTTCAATGTAATTTTCTTTATTGTGGCATGAATATTCAGATCCGAAAGATTCAAGACAAAAGTTTAATATTGACATAAAAATAATAATACCTCAAGCATACTAACCAAGCAATTATGTCTTTTCAAAATAACATAGCCAAAGAAAGCTCATCCCTACAAAATCATATAGTTTGGCCATGCTTCATTTTTGTCACACAAAATGCTCCCATCATGCACAACCCCGATGACAAGCCAAGCAATTGTTTCATACTTTAGTATTCTAAAACTTTTTCAACTTTCACGCAATACATGAGCGCGAGCCATGGACATAGCACTATAGGTGGAACAAAATATGATAATGGAGGTTGTGTGGAGAAGACAAAAAAGGGACAAAGTCTCACATCGACGCGGCTAATCAACGGGCTATGGAGATGCCCATCAATTGATGTCAATGTGAGGAGTAGGGATTGCCATGCAACGGATGCACTAGAGATATAAATGTATGAAAGCTCAACAAAGAAACTAAGTGGGTGTGCATCCAACTTGGTTGCTCATGAAGACCTAGGGCATTTTGAGGAAGCCCATTGTTGGAATATACAAGCCAAGTTCTATAATGAAAATTCCCACTAGTATATGAAAGTGACAAAATAAGAGACTCTCTATCATGAAGATCATGGTAATACTTTGAAGCACAAGTGTGGAAAAATGATAGTAACATTGTCCC
The DNA here is from genome assembly GCA_034509565.1 of Triticum monococcum. Classification (NCBI taxonomy): domain Eukaryota; kingdom Viridiplantae; phylum Streptophyta; class Magnoliopsida; order Poales; family Poaceae; genus Triticum; species Triticum monococcum. Next base: position 148,657,693 of record CM067845.1, read on the forward strand.
TTCTCTCTTTTTCTCCCATTTTTTTGGGCCTTCTCCTTTTTTTGGCCTTTCTCTTTTTTTCCTCACACGAGACAATGCTCTAATAATGATGATCATCACACTTCTATTTATTTACAACTCAAAAATTACAACTCGATACTAGAACAAAATATGACTCTATATGAATGCCTCTGACGGTGTCCCGGGATGTGCAATGATTCAAGAGTGACATGTATAAAAAATTATGAGTGGTGGCTTTGCCACAAATAAGATGTCAACTACATGATCATGCAAGACAAAATGACAATGATGAAGCATGTCATAATAAACGGAATGGTAGAAAGTTGCATGGCAATATATCTCGGAATGGCTATGGAAATGCCATAATAGGTAGGTATGGTGGCTGTTTTGAGTAAGATATAAGGAGGCTTATGTGTGATATAGCGTATCATATCACGGGGTTTGGATGCACCAGCGAAATTTGCACCAACTCTCGAGGTGAGAAAGGGCAATGCATGATACTGAAGAGGCTACCAATGATGGAAGGGTGAGAGTGCGTATAATCCATGGACTCAACATTAGTCATAAAGAACTCACATACTTATTGCAAAAATCTACAAGTCATCAAAACCAAGCACTACGCGCATGCTCCTAGGGGGATAGATTGGTAGGAAAAGACTATCGCTCATCCCCGACCGCCACTCATAAGGAGGACAATCAAAGAAACACCTCATGCTTCAAATTTGTTACACAACGGTTACCATATGTGCATGCTATGGGACTTGCAAATCTCAACACAAGTATTTCTCAAATTCATAAATACTAAACTAGAATGACTCTAATATCACCATCTTCATATCTCAAAACAATCATCAAGTATCAAACTTCTCATAGTATTCAATGCACTCTATATGAAAGTTTTTATTATACCCATCTTGGATGCCTATCATATTAGGACTAATTTTATAGCCAAAGCAAATTACCATGCTGTTCTAAAAGACTCTCAAAATAATATAAGTGAAGCATGAGAGATCAATAATTTCTATAAAATAAAACCACCACCGTGCTCTAAAAAGATATAAGTGAAGCACTAGAGCAAAATTATCTAGCTCAAAAGATATAAGTGAAGCACATAGAGTATTCTAATAAATTCCGATTCATGTGTGTCTCTCAAAAAGGTGTGTACAGAAAGTATTATTGTGGTAACTAAAAAGCAAAGACTCAAATCATACAAGACGCTCCAAGCAAAACACATATCATGTGGTGAATAACAATATAGCCTCAAGTGAAGTTACCGATAGATGAAGACGAAAGAGGGGATGCCTTCTGGGGCATCCCCAAGATTAGGCTTTTGGTTGTCCTTAAATTTTACCTTGGGGTGCCTTGGGAATCCCCAAGCTTAGGCTCTTGCCACTCCTTGTTCCAAAATCTATCAAATCTTTACCCAAAAACTTGAAAACTTCACGACACAAAACTCAACAGAAAATCTCATGAGCTCCGTTAGTATAAGAAAACAAACCACCACTTTAAGGTACTATAATGAACTCATTATTTATTTATATTGGTGGTAAACCTACTGTATTCCAACTTTTCTGTGGTTCATACCCCCCGATACTAGCCACAAATTCATCAAAATAAGCAAACAACACACGAAAAACAGAATCTGTCAAAAACAGAAAAGTCTGTAGAAATATGGAGGTTTCGAATACTTCTGTAACTCTAAAAATTCTTAAAAATTAGGAAGACCTAAATAATTTTTATATTGATCTACTGCAGTTGGAATTGGTATTTTATCACTCTCTGGTAAAAAATGTAAATTATTCTCGTGAGCACATACTTTCTGTTTTTTCAGCAAGATCAAACAACAATCACCCAAGAAGATCCTAAAGGCTTTACTTGGCACAAAAACTAATTAAAACATAAAAAACACAATCATAACAGAGGATATATGAATTATTTATTACTAAACAGGAACAAAAAGCATAGAACGAAAATAAAATTGGGTTGCCTCCCAACAAGCGCTATCGTTTAACGCCCCTAGCTAGGCATAAAAGCAAGAATAGGTCTAGGTATTTCCATGATAATGATAAGGCAAATCGCGAAAACTCATCTCATACTCCCTACGTTCAGCAGAAAGTTTTCTTTGTGGCAAGCAAAAGTAATCAAAAGGGCTAAATTTAATGGGACAAAAGTCCCCAAGATCAAGCTCGGGAGGTATTGGTTCCTCCTTTGGTCCCTCATATTGCACAACCAATTCATCATTATAAGCATTCTTTTGGCAAAAAGTCATGAGCCTTTGTTCAAGGTAAAAACCTAACCCATTGTTCTGGATAGCAAAGTTATCATTGAATTCAAAAATCATGTCAACTAGAACATCGGCAGGAACCTTTTTTCTAAGGTTTTCATTAAAAGCAACATGATCTAAAGATCATAAGCGCATTATGTCTTCTTGATAAAAATGATCGCTTCTATGGGAGGACGGCCGGAATCCACCCTATAATGCGCAAAAATTTTGTTGACCTCTTTTATTATAAATCTGAACTCATGAGCTAAAAAGATGGTAGCTGCTCGCTTAACAGAAGAATGCTCAATATTGGAAAATTCTAGAAAAATCCTCTGTATGCAAGGATGCATGTGGATAAATTGTCTTTTAAGTCCAACCACGAGCAAAGATATAGCATCCGCAAGACTACTAGTTTTATGAAGAATAGACCCGCCCATAGTGGGCAAAGCACCGACGCAAGTAAAGAAATCTCGAATAACTCCATTTCCAATAATATTGCCACTACCAATCCGAAACTTTTTAGTGTGTAAAATAGTAGGTTCTTCATGAGGATAATCAAAAGCACCAACGTTTCCCCCATCGTTACTACTACCCTTTTCAATGATAACCTCCCCAGTTTTAGACATGATTGCAACAAACCGCACTAAGAGCGAACACACAAGAGGCAAACGGAAAAGGGACGAATAAAATAGCAAAGGTGAAGTGGGGGAGAGGAAAACGAGAGGAAAATGGCAAATAATGTAATGCGAGGGAGAAGAGTTTGTGATGGGTACTTGGTATGTCTTGACTTGAGCGTAGATCTCCCCGGCAATGACGCCAGAAATCCTTCTTGCTACCTCTTGAGCATGCATTGGTTTCCCCTTGAAGAGGAAAGGGTGATGCAGCAAAGTAGCGTAAGTATTTCCCTTAGTTTTTGAGAACCAAGGTATCAATCCAGTAGGAGATTACACGCAAGTCGCCTAGTACCTGCACAAACAATCAAGAACCTTGCAACCAACACGATAAAGGCACTGGTGCGCGTCGGTCCTAAACAAACGGTTTAAAACCCATTTCCGCGACGACATATGAAACCGTCGCCAAGTGAGTGTGGGCGATAGGGGGTCCTTCCCATATGACCCAGAACCGTCAGGGATATGCCCTCCTGGCACACACGTTCGGCAAAATGAGGTCGTGTGCGACCGGCGAGCACTCAAATACAGAAATATGTACAGTAGAGCTAAAAATACAATTATACGGCGAAATTGTTTCCGGTCGCAAGTACATCCCACACAGTCAGTCCCCGCCAAACGTTTGTTCGTATGCACATCCCACACACTCGCTCCAAGGAAAACTTTTCCGTTCATAGGTACATCACACACAATTTTTCCCGTTAAATCATTTGCGTTATTGAATGTATGACACACGGTCTGTAGAAGAAAATGTGTGGCAAAGGATGTCCATCACACACATTTTTATGTGGTAAATGTTTGCGCAAGGTGGCCTAACGCAAACAGTTTTCAAGAGAAAGTCATGTGTGATTGTTCATTGATCCAACACGGTTTATTCCTAGAAACCGTGTGCATTGCCTGAGGTCATCGCCCACGGTATTTTTTCAACAACCGTTTGCAATAGCAAAACACAATTAGCAGGCTAATTATCCGATTATTCATAATCCATTTATTAATCTAATTGACATTTCATATTAAGCACACAATATATTTCATTTCCATATTAAGGAAGCAGAATTTCATAATTGAAATACATCAAAGTACAACATGATATAGCTTCAGCACTCAGCAACCCCATTACACAACTGCACCAGCAGCAAGTTCCACATGCAACATGTAGAACCTTTTGAAATTAGCATCATAGACGGTATATAGATAGATGCATCTCATCTGGAAAACTGCTGAAGCGGAAGCCGAATATTGAGCTTTCATTCATGTTGAAGGTCTTCGTAACTTTAGGCCAGTGCCTGTGGATGATTGACCGTCCGTCCTTCATCCTGTTCAGGAACACTTCAATATTGAACCATGGGTGTTTTATGAAAACCTTCCTCGCCTCCTGACCATAGAGGTGGTTTGAGAGGTAATCATCAGTGAACTGCTTTGGAAAGGCCTGAAAACAAGGATGTGCATAAATATCTTCTCTATATTGGAAATGGGGCAAATGAATAAAAAAAGGCAAGGTATAATAGTTAATACCATCTTGTAGTGAATTGATGTCTTCTTCATTGTGCAGACTAAGATCTTGTTGTTTTTTGTTGCTAATTTCTTTATCCTAACAATCTTTCTGAGTTTCTTGATTTGATTGATATTCATGGACAACTCATTTCCCCATATGCAAAAGGGTCGAACAGTGGGTCAAAACCTCTGACAACAGGACCTACATGTGCAAGACCAAATTGTTAAAAACCAAAATATTAGAATGGTTCCTGCAATTGCACAATAATGTGCTATTAGACAACGCACCATGCACGTGCTAACCTTGATTGTAAACCTCAGTGCTTCCATTATTTCCCTGCAACACATATAAGGTAGTTAGTCATCAGGTTAAATAGGGGTTCGCATGCTATCAATAAAATATGTTGATGAAAAATAAGCACATTGCAGATTCATCAGATTAGTTGAAGCCACACGGAAAACCCATTTACCCAAACCAAGCTTGATTAAGAACTAGGAAATATAGCACTTGTATATGTTTCTCATGTATTAAGTGCAGCCAAATTCGATTTATTCCTCACATGCACAACAATACAAAATTCTACCCACGACAATTGGACATCACATTGCAGAATTGAACCAAGCAGTTAACTAAACACCACAAAAAATGAACCAAACATTAACTGAGCACCACATTGCACAATATAACATACTCCTAATAGAAGATCAAAGAGTTAACCAAACAGTTAACTACAACAAATTGTAGCAATTGTATTTGTTTCTCATGTATTTACTATAGCCAAATTCAATTTATTCCTCACATGGTATACAATAACAGAATGCGCCCACAATTTTGTAAAGATAATTTCGATTTATTTCTCACGTGGAAGACAATACAAAATTGTAGCCTGAAGAATTGAACATCATGTTTGCAGAATTGAACCAAACAGAAAACTAAAGACGACAACTAATTAACAAAATAGTTAATAAGTGAGCACCACACTGCACGACATATAGAACATATACACTAGAGCAACAGATTGCATGGTGAAATTAGATAGCACAATTCACTACAATTTGTGAAGGAAAGGCAGGAGCAGCACACACAATGGGTAAACCGAGCATGCTTAACCGACGTAGCTAGCAATTGGCAGGGTGTTCCTTCAAGATCTGGGGGTTGGCACGAATGGCAGCCATCGCGACCTCATTCGCACGTGCGGCCGCGATTTGCTTCTTCGCTGCCAAATGCTCCTTGAGGTCCTGGCTATACTGCGTGCACCATGGCTTAGGCCGGCGCTTTTTTGTGGAGGGGTCGGTGATTTGGGTGGAAGGTGTCGCGCTCGCGCCGGCGATCGGGGCATGTGGGATGTGGAAGGCGGAGGAGGATGGGGGTCGGATGTGGATTAACTGCCTGGATAGAGGAGGCCGAGCAGCATGAAGGAGGGTCGCCGGCGAGGAGGCGGCGACGCTGCAAGCAAGGAGTGAAGGTTTCAACTTGGAAAGGAAGGCGGAAAGAGGGGAAATGTGGCTTTTGGTAAGGGGGAGGGGGCGGGGAGATAGATATTTCCGCGGAAGCCGAAAATTTGGAATCGCTTCAGCAAAAAAACTGGCGCGCAAAGTGTCATCAGACACTGTCCCTTATTCAGAACTGTGTACGATATGTGGACATCACAAACGATTCAGATAGCTTAACCCGTGTGTGATGAGTTTGAACGTCAAAAGTTTTGGTTCGAATTTCCATGGTTACAATGGTCATCCACATCATTGCATAATTTGGGTACACAAAGGAGACTACAACACACCAACACTTCTTAATCGAGCAAGTTCAGCAATTAAACAGAGCTAGCTGACCTAAACATTACTCTAACAAATTAAAGACCGATGCTCTTAATTAAACAAAACAAAGAGTACTACTACAGCTCGTGCTCGTCGATCTCCGCTGTTGCCTCCATGTCCAGCTCGCACCCGGTGGTCTCCTGGGGAAGGGGCTCCATGGCATCCATCGCACCATACTCGGCAAGCATCTCGCCATCCGCGTCCGCCATCTCTTTGGAAAAGGCCGCCACAAGCTGGGCGTGGGCGGACGCGATCTAGGCTTGGACGGGCTCCGTCGTCGCAAGGTATGCAGCAGAGGAACGGACGGCTGCTCGAACGCTCTCAGCGATTGCTAGCTCTTCGGCCGTGGGTTGCCGACCATTGTCGGAGAAGCTTCGTTCGATTTGTGCAGTGACCGCCAAGAGCTGGGCGTGGGCGGCCTCGACATGGTCGTGGGCGACCTCCATCAGGGCTAAGGTCTCCGCTGCAGAACGGACAGCTGTTGTGCCGCTCTCGCCAGTTGCTATCCTCGAGGCAGATGTTGCTGCCGCCACCTGAGAAGCAACACCGACCATTTGGGCTGCCTTTGCCGCCCGGTCGCAGATTGCGGCCGCGCTCATGCACCTTGTTAGCACGCGCAAGGCGTCTGCGGCCGCGCTCTCACCGAAGTGGGCCACCGAAGTTTCCCTCATGACGCGGGTCCACATGCCCATCTTTCACTGGCAACGATTGAACAGTGAAATGATATTTTGGGAGCAAGCTAGTGTGCTTGAGACGCTAGCTATGGACTGTAGCCGACGCACCTTCTCACGTAAGCCATACGCGTACTATATACTGACGGTGCTCCAAGATATTTTGTACTACATCTAACACGGTTGCTGATAATAAACTGTGTGCGATCTACTTGATTTTCCATCTTGATTTGAATTACATAATGGGGTCACAGCGACAATGGACGATGTTTGAATTGCTAGACCTTTTATCTGGAGTGAACATGCAACTATATGTGTGTCGTAAAAGAATTGGAATTATTCAGGGTTCACTTGAACATTTTATATATTAAATTGGTTTTCTAGCCATTTCAGGTGAGCAATTCAAATTTGAACTACATGCACATGCTCCAGTGCATATAAATTGGTTGAAAAATCAAATCCATGTCCTTGGGTGCATGCTTAGGTCCCATGCAAGAAATGGGAATGAATTTCAAACACCAGGGTACCGTTGATTGCCGGCAAAACATTGAGATGCCTGGTTTTTAAATTCTAAATCCAAAACTTGTCTGAAATTCATGAAACTTGGCATGCTATCATGGAGCGGCATCAACATGCCGTGGTACAAATTTTGTCCCATTTGGGGCAAGTTTGGGTATATGGTTCTCACAAACCAGAGCTTCTCAAAACAAGCATGATGGTTTTCGGTAGGGAATGTCCCACCTTTGGGGACGAAAAGATATCCATTGCCTGTTATTACTTTCAATTTTTTTTCTCGTGTCAACATAGAACAAAAGAAGTGTTGTGTGAATTTTTGTGATTTTTCGGCGTTTGTTTGGACATTTTATGCATTAACTGAGTTTTCAATGCATTTATGTGCACAATTCAAATTTGAACTACATGCACACGCTCCAGTGCATATAAATTGGTTGAAAAATCAAATCTATGTCCTTGGGTGCATGCTTAGGTCCCATGCAATAAATGGGAATGAATTTCAAACACAAGGGCACTGTTGATTGCCGGCAAAACATTGAGATGCCTTGTTTTTAAATTCTAGTAAATCCAAAACTCGTTTGAAATTCATGAAACTTGGCAAGCTATCATGGAGCGGCATCAACATGCCGTGGTACAAATTTTGTCCCATTCGGGGCAGGTTTGGGTATATGCTTCTCACAAACCGGAGCTTCTCACAACAAGCATGATGGTTTTCGGTAGGGAACGTCCCACCTTTGGGGACGAAACAATATCCATTGCCTCTTATTGCTTTCAAGGTGTTTTCTCATGTCAACATAGAACAACAGGAGTGTTTTGCGAATTTTTGTTATTTTTCGGGGTTCATTTGGACATTTTTATGCATTAACTGAGTTTTCAATGCATTTATGTGCACAATTCAAATTTGAACTACATGCACATGCTCCAGTGCATATAAATTGGTTGAAAAATCAAATCTGTGTCCTTGGGTGCATGCTTAGGTCCCATGCAATAAATGGGAATGAATTTCAAACACCAGGGCACCGTTGATTGCCGGCAAAACATTGAGATACCTGGTTTTTAAATTCTAGTAAATCCAAAACTCGTCTGAAATTCATGAAACTTGGCATGCTATCATGGAGCGGTATCAACATGCCGTGGTACAAATTTTCTCCCATTCGGGGTAGGTTTGTGTATATGCTTCTCACAAACCGGAGCTTCTCACAACAAGCATGATGGTTTTCGGTAGGGAATGTCCCACCTTTGGGGACGAAACGATATCCATTGCCTCTTATTGCTTTCAAGTTTTTTTCTCGTGTCAACATAGAACAACCGGAGTGTTGTGTGAATTTTTGTGATTTTTCGGGGTTCGTTTGGACATTTTTATGCATTAACTAAGTCTTCAATGCATTTTATGTGCATAATTCAAATTTGAACTACATGCACATGCTCCAGTGCATATAAATTGGTTGAAAAATCAAATATGTGTCCTTGGGTGCATGCTTAGGTCCCATGCAAGAAATGGGAATGAATTTCAAACATCGGGGCACCGTCGATTGTCGGCAAAACATTGAGATGCCTTGTTTTTAAATTCTAGTAAATCCAAAACTCGTCTAAAATTCATGAAACTTGGCATGCTATCATGGAGCGGCATCAACATGCTGTGGTACAAATTTTGTCCCATTTGGGGCAAGTTCGGGTATATGCTTCTCACAATCCGGAGCTTCTCACAATAGGCATGATGGTTTTCGGTAGGGAATGTCCCACCTTTGGGGACGAAACGATATCCATTGCCTCTTATTGCTTTCAATTTTTTTTCTCGTGTCAACATAGAACAACAAGAGTGTTGTGTGAAATTTTTTGATTTTTCGGGGTTCGTTTGGACATTTTTATGCATTAACTGAGTTTTCAATGCATTTATGTGCACAATTCAAATTTGAACTACATGCACACGCTCCAGTGCATATAAATTGGTTGAAAAATCAAATCTGTGTCCTTGGGTGCATGCTTAGGTCCCATGCAAGAAATGGGAATGAATTTCAAACTCCAGGGCATCGTTGATCGCCGGCAAAACATTGAGATGGCTGGTTATTAAATTCTAGTAAATCCAAAACTCGTCTGAAATTCATGAAACTTGGCATGCTATCATGGAGCGGCATCAACATGCCGTGGTACAAATTTTGTCCCATTTGGCGCAGGTTTGGGTATATGCTTCTCACAAACCGGAGCTTCTCACCACAAGCAAGATGGTTTTCGGTAGGGAACGTCCCACCTTTGGGGACGAAACGATATCCATTGCCTCTTATTGCTTTCAAGTTTTTTTTCTCGTGTCAACATAGAACAACAGGATTGTTGTGTGAATTTTTGTGATTTTTCGGGGTTCGTTTGGACATTTTTATGCATTAACGGAGTTTTCAATGCATTTTATGTGCATAATTCAAATTTGAACTACATGCACATGCTCCAGTGCATATAAATTGGTTGAAAAATCAAATGTGTGTCCTTGGGTGCATGCTTAGGTCCCATGCAAGAAATGGGAATGCATTTTAAACACTGGGGCACCGTTGATTGCCGGCAAAACATTGAGATGCCTGGTTTTTAAATTCTAGTAGATCCAAGACTTGTCTGAAATTCATTGAACTTGGCATGCTATCATGGAGTGGCATCAACATGCCGTGGTACAAATTTTGTCCCATTTGGGTCAGGTTTGTGTATATGCTTCTCACAAACCGGAGCTTCTCACAACAAGCATACTGGTTTTTGGTAGGGAACGTCCCACCTTTGGGTACGAAACGATATCCATTGCCTCTTATTGCTTTCAAATTTTTTTCTCGTGTCAACATAGAACAACAGGAGTATTGTGTGATTTTTTGTGATTTTTCGGGTTTCGTTTGGACATTTTTATGCATTAACTGAGTTTTCAATGCATTTTATGTGCATAATTCAAATTTGAACTACATGCACATGCTCAAATGCATATAAATTGGTTGAAAAATCAAATCTATGTCCTTGGGTGCATGCTTAGGCCCCGTTCAAGAAATGAGAATGAATTTCAAACACCGGGGCACCGTTGATTGCCGGCAAAACATTGAGATGCCTGGTTTTTAAATTCTAGTAAATCCAAAATTTTGTTAACCATTCATGTGACGCCACGTGTCTTGGTTTTAATGGCTGTAGGAGGTGCCGTGTCGTGCCGTGCGGATCTCTGCAGCTCTTGATCGCAAATGTTTTAGATAGAACACCCATATGCAAAGTGAGAGCAGCGCAGGATTTGTGCATCCGTTCAACGCAAACGGTTGTTTTGGATGACCCGTGTGCAACCACGTACAAACAATTTTTTAAGATTTGTCAATCCTTGTAACACTGCGATTTGTGAAAATATGAAGCTAAAAATCACTAGCAGTATCTAATTTTTGCAACTAAAATTCAGCAATTAAGCATAGATTTCATTCTTAGATTAAGCAATCGTTCTTAATTTATACAAACAGTTCAAATCGACAGCTGAATCGACCAAACTTTTCCCCAATTGTTGCCAACCACGTACTGAAATAGCTAGTTCAACTATATATACTAGCTAATTTTAAGTACGTTGTACAGTTCCACCACATCTATAGTCAGATGAACTGAACAAAATAGCCCCTAAATACTACTACTACTACTACTACTACTACTACTACTACTACTACTACTACTACTACTACTACTACTACTACTACTACTACTACTACTACTACTACTGCCGAGGGGCTTTGTACTACTTCCGGCTGCCTCTCCTCTGCCGTGCGCGCTCAGTAAGAGGCGGAGGAGGAGGAGCCTACTGACGAGCTGGGCAACCGCAATGCGGTGCCTGTCGCTAATGTAGTTTCAGCGACACTCAACTCGAACGCCCCCTGCCACTCCAGACGACCCCTCTCAAAGCGGTGGTTCTCCTCGTAGATCTCCTGATTCCTCGCCTCTGAGGTGGCGTGTGCCATGGCCACTGCGGCGGTAAGCCTCTTTGCATGCTCGATGAGGCACTCCTCCTCCTCCCGTAGGAACTCGGTGTAGCGCGCAAGGTCGCTGCCGCACGTGCGGGCATCCACCTCCGCCTCCCGCTTTCGGGCGGCGGTGGCGGAGCGGGTGATGACCCCGGCGGTTGACATTGGGCTGGCGGCCACGACGGCCGATGACGGGGTGGCGGCCACGACCACCACCTCCTGCCTTCGGGCCGCGGTGGCGGAGTAGGTGATGGCAACAGTGGCCGACAGTGGGGTGGCGGCCACGACAGCCATCTCCCGCCTTCGGGCCGCGGCGGCGGAGCAGGCGATGGCTCTGGCTTTCGATGGTGGTGTGGCAGCAATGACGGCCGACAACAACTGCCGACGGGCACCGGCGGCGGAGCGTGTGGTGTGTGTTTCGCGTATACCCAATAGGGATGCCACGCGCACTACACTACGTCGGGGACTGCGCTGCCGCCGCGGTGTAGCCTCCTAACTGGAGTTGTCCTCTGATGACGGCGGAGTGGCTGAGCGGCAACGACGGACCGGTGCCATTGGCGAATGTGGGAGAAGCAGACGAGATAAGCTACAGGGATGGAGGGGAAAATGCGACGTAGGACTCAATGTCCGTGAGGTTTTTTATAGCAGGCCGGTAAGCATTGGGATTTTGGGGGATTTCACCAAGTCGGGTGGGAAGCTTGCGCGGGAACCTATGAGATTGCGCGGGAACGGGCTCACCGACTATTCATTGGCGCCATTGTTTGGCAAAAAGAACGCCCCCGCACGCTGCGCAAGCTTGCGCTGTAAGCCGTCTGTGGCAGCGGGGTGACAAGACATGCGAGAGGAGGACGAAAGGCCACGTACACATACGGTTAATAAAAAAATGTTTGCGATTTAATTACCTACTATACCACCATCCTGGTTTATAAGTATGATTTAACTAATAAAATACGAATGCATGTCGCCAAAGATTATATAGTTGGATATGTATTTGAACATAGTTTCCAATTATATAATTTTTAAAACATGCATTAACATTTTGTAGGTTAAATTTGAGGGCAAAGTATGGCATGAAATATAAAGGAGACTATAGACTAGACGGAGGTGGTACCACACGGCCGCTCTCTATGCAGCGAGGCAACTGTCGGCCGGCTTGTAGGCAACCATTTCCTGCATGTTCAACTGCTCTATGCGTGTGGTTGCTTGCGGTTCAGGTGGCCGCGGCGCGCTCTGCTCGCGTCCCGCCACGCGCGCTCTGCTATCGCATCCCTCTGGGTGCTCTACCCTCGTCCCTCCACGTGCGCTGCCAGTGTTTTGGCCGGTGCACGATCACGCATGTTCGTGTGCAAGCGGTTGCGCCGGGCGCGGCGTGACGATGCAGTTACCCGCTGCAAAAACTGCCATGCGGACACGCCGATAATCCACGCCACCGGCCCCCTTTTAGGCAGCCTTACCTTCATCTATCGTCTCACATGAAACAATAAGCACACCCACAAGGACACATACAGAAAGGACATCCAGCGGTTCCAATGGCGCTCCCCGTGGCTCCAATGGCGCTCCCAGCGGCCGACGACGACAATGGCGGGCAGTTCACCACGCATCACGTAGTGGACACCCACGTGAGGGGTAAGGCCCTCTCGGTGGTGTACACAAATGATCCGGTCTCGGTGGATAGCTCCATCCAAAATATGGAGCAGTTCCTTGCTGAGGACAAGTACCGAGTGGTCGGCTTCGACCTCGAGTACACCATCGGCCGTGCCGGGCACGATCAGAAGGTTGCCGTCGCCCAGTTGTGCGTGCGACATGACATCCTCGTCTACCACTACCACCTGGCCACAAGGCCTTGTGAGTGTTTCTCCAGGTTTATCAACAGCTCCGACTATAGTTTCGCTACGGTGGACACCACCAATGATCTAAAAGCACTCAAGGTTTTGGACTTGAAATGCCCGAATCTTGTCAACATCCAAAGCAACTACAAGGTCTGGGACAGCGACAAAAGCAAACTGAACTCCCTGGTTGACCTCGCCTCGGCCATCATCGACCCCTACTACGCAAAGATGAAGCAAGAGAGCAATAAGGATAGGAACGCCTGGCACAATGTGTGGCATAAGAGACTGGATGAACAACATGTCAAGTACACGGCTATGGACGCGTACACAAGCTACAAGATGTACAGACGGATCGTTGACATGAGGAATTGTCTTCTTCCTGACCTAGACAAGGGATCAAGCCACATAGCAGTGTCGGGAGCGTCACAAGAAGTAGATGACTAGACGATCGTTTCTCCTACTTTAGAATGCATGCAATTGTTTATTGAGGTGTGTGCGAATGATCTGTATAATCACTTATGTAATTGGATGTTTACTTCAGTTATATATATATACATGTTATTATACTATAGACAGAGCAATTCACACAACTTATTAGCAGCAATCGTCTGTGTTATTATTGGTCTTCGCACACATTTCAGATTACGGACCTGTTTGCCGCGTATCACGCACATCTTGTTCAGTTGAACCGTTTTCATTGCGTTGCCTAATCACACACAGTTCATCCCAGTGAACCGTATGCTGTGTATCACACACGCCTTCATCTGGCTGCCCGTTTCTTTTGTGCCTCCTCATCCCAAACAGTTAATTGAGCTGAACTGTATGCCCTACATCGCACACGCAACTAAATTCAGAACCGTGTTTGATGCATCTGTCATCGCAAATGTTTTGCACCTTTTTTGACGGGTTTTTTACACCACCGTTTGTGATTATGGCATCGCACACAGTTTCGTCGAAGGGTCTCTGATCGTACTGTCGCGTTTGGACCATCCTATAGTAGTGAGGGGTTGTCAATCCCTTCACGGCCACTTGCAAAAGTGAGATCTGATAAAGATAACAAGATAAATATTTTTGGTATTTTTGTTGTATAGATTGAAAAGTAAAGATTGCAAAATAAAATAAATAGTAAACTAGAATTGTAGATCGGAAACTTATATGATATAAAATAGACCCCGGGGCCATAGGTTTCACTAGTGGCTTCTCTCATGATAGCATGTATTACGGTGGGTGACAAATTACTGCCGAGCAATTGATAGAAAAGCGCATAGTTATGAGAATATCTAGGCATGATCATGAATATAAGCATCACGTCCGTGTCAAGTAGACCGAAATGATTCTGCATCTACTACTATTACTCCACACATCAACCGCTATCCAGCGTGCATCTAGAGTATTAAGTTCATAAGAACAGAGTAACGCATTAGGCAAGATGACATGATGTAGAGGGATAAACTCAAGCAATATGATATAAACCCCATCTTTCTATCCTCGATGGGAACAATACAATATGTGCCTTGTTGCCCCTACTATCACTGGGAAAGGACACCACAAGATTGAACCAAAGCTAAGCACTTCTCCCATTGCAAGAAAGATCAATCCAGTAGGCCAAACTAAACCAATAATTCGAAGAGACTTGCAAAGATATCAAATCATGCATATAAGAATTCAGAGAAGAACCAAATATTATTCATAGATAAACTTGATCATAAATCCACAATTCATCGGATCTCGGCAAACACACCGCGAAAGAATATTACATCGAATAGATCTCCAAGAACATTGAGGAGAACTTTGTATTGAGAACCAAAGAGAGAGAAGAAGCCATCTAGCTAATAACTATGGACCCGGAGGTCTATGGTAAACTACTCACACATCATCGTAGAGGCTATGGTGTTGATGTAGAAGCCCTCCGTGATCGATTCCCCCTCCGGCAGATGGCCGAAAAAGGTCCCTAGATGGGATCCCACGGGTACAGAAGGTTGCGGCGGTGGAAAAGTGGTTTCGTGGCTCTCCTGGATGTTTTTAGGGTATAAGAGTATATATAGGCGAAAGAAGTACATCGGTGGAGCTACGAGGGGCCCACGGGGGTGGGGGGCGCCTTCCTGCCTCGTGGTTGCCTTGTTGCGTCTCTGACTTCCACTCCAAGTCTCCTGGATTGTGTTTGTTCCAAGAAAGATCCTCGCGAAGGTTTTGTTCCGTTTGGATTCCGTTTGATATTCCTTTTCTGCGAAGCACTGAAATAGGCAAAAAACAGAAACTGGCACTGGTCCTCCGGTTAATAGGTTAGTCCCAAAAATAATATAAAAGTGCATATTAAAGCCCATTAAACATTCAAAACAGATAATATAATAGCATGGAACAATCAAAAATTATAGAAACGTTGGAGACGTATCAGTGCTTTTTATGAGAGAAGATGGAGACTCAAATTTCAAAAATAAAAATTGCATAAAGTAAAAGAAAGTCCCTTCGCAGAGGGAAGTAGGGATTTGTAGAGGTGCCAGAGCTCAAAGCAAAAAAATTAGAGATAAAAACATTTCGGGAGGTGTATCCATCCCACCAACGAAAACGACTTAGAGTTCCCAATACTTTCCATGCATAGATATATCATAGGCGGTTCCCAAACAGAAAATAAAGTTTATTCCTTTTTCCACCATAGCTTTCACTTTCCATGGCTAACCATATCCACGGGTGCCCTCCATACCAACACTTTCCAAGGAATTTATTATTTGACAACATAAAGTAGATTCATTTCTTTTTGCATTTCGGGACTGGGCATCCCTAATACCTTTGCCTTACTCTCATGCAATGACAAGTGAATAAACACTCATCTTGAGAATAACACATCTAGCATGGAAAATATTAGCCACCCCTCACCGCTCTGTTAGCAAAATAAACACACAAAAGAGAAGTTTATTTTGAAAATTAGAGATGGCACATGCAAATTTGCTTAGAACGGCAAAAGAATATTGCATATAGGTAGATATAGTGGACTCATGTGGCAAAACTGGTTTAAAGGATTTTGGATGCACAAGTAGAGGTCATACTTAGTGCAAAATGAAGGCTAGCAAAAGATTGGGAAGCGACCAACCAATAAACGAATAATCTCATAAGCAAGCATTAAGCATAATTAACACTGAATAATGCACCACAAGTAGGATATAATTTTCATAGCATGACTATTGACTTTCGTGCATGCATAGGGAATCACAAACCTTAACACCAATATTCCTACTAAAGCATAATTACTTATCAACATAACTCACATATCACATCATCATATCTCAAAACTATTACTAAGAATCAAGTTTATTTTGTCCAATGATCATCATGAAATTTTCTTTATTTTATCCTTCTTGGATATCTGTCACTTTGGGACTAGTTTTCATGAGTTGCTTTTCATAAGCTCAAACAAATATAAGCGAAGATCATGAGCATAACAAATTTTATTTCTCTCAAAATAATGTAAGTGAAGCAAGAGAGAATTTCTTCAAAATTTTACTGACTCTCAAATAAATCTAAGTGAAGCAAGAGAGCATTTCTTCAAAAATAACAAAGCACACCGTGCTCAAAAAGAAATAAGTGAAGCACTAGAGCAAGTCCTAGCTCATAAAAGATTTAAGTGAAGCATAGAGAGCAATTCTAACAAGTCATGACATAATTTTGGCTCTCTCAAATAGGTGTGTCCAGCAAGGATTGATAACTTAAAACACAAAATAAAACAAGCAAAGACACATATCATACATGACGCTCCAAGCAAAACACATATCATGTGACGAATAAAAATATAGTCTCGAGTAAAATACCGATAGTTGTTGGAAGGAAGTGGGGATGCCACTCGGGGGCATCCCCAAGCTTAGTTGGTTGCTCATTATTGAATAATAGCTTGGGATGCCGGGGCATCCCCAAGCTTAGGCTGTTACATCCTTCCTTCATCCATCGTAAGATAACCCAAAACTTGAAAACTTCAATCACACAAAACTCAACAAAGCCTTCGTGAGATCCATTAGTATAAGAATAATAAACCACTACTATAAGTGTTGTATCAAACCAATTCATATTTGTTTTTGTACTATATCTATAGTATTCCAACTTTTCTATGGCAAAAACTCATCAAAGAAAACCATATAGAGCCATCAAAATAAGCACACAACACAAAGAAAACAGAATCTGTCAAAACAGAACAGTTTGTAGAAATCTGACCATTTCGAATACTTCTGTAACTCTACAAACTCTGAAAGATTATGACGACCTGAAAAATTTGTATATTGATCTACTGCAATTGGAATGGGTATTTTATCGCTCTCTGGTAAAAAATGAAAATTAATTTCGTGAGCGTAAAAGTTCTGTTTTTTTCAGCAAGATCAAACAACTATTGCCCAAGAAGATACTAAAGGTTTTACTTGGCACAAACACTAATTAAAACATAAAAAACACAATCATAACAGTAGCCTAATTTTTCGAACACTCAAGAACAGAAAGCAAAAATCAAAAATAAATTTATTCATTGGGTTGCCTCCCAACAAGCGCTATAGTTTTGCGCCCTTAGCTAGGCATAAAGCAAGGATCTAAGTTTTGTCATCCTTATCCTTCTTAATTTTCTTGGGGGTATTTTTATCAGGAGGTTTTGTGAACATGACATAAAACATATTATCCATAGAAACTTTAGCATTCCTTAGTTGGTTTTCATCATAACCCCTTTGATTTCCCGCAACAATCCAAGAATAGTATTGATTAACATTATTGAAAACTTGTTTGATTATATCTAGAACAGGGACCTCCTTTTTAAGATTCTCATCAAAGATCTTATTATCCCCAAGCAAATGCCTTAGTGCATAGTTGAGGGAGTCCTGGATTAGGGGGTCGTCGGACAGCCGGACTATATCCCTTTGCCGGACTGTTGGACTATGAAGATACAAGATTGAAGACTTCATCCCATGTCCAGGTGGGACTCTCGCGTGGAAGGCAAGCTTGGCAATTCGGATATGCATATCTCCTCCCTTGTAACCGACTCTGTGTAACCCTAGCCCCTCCGGTGTCTATATAAACCGGAGGGTTTTAGTCCGTAGGACAACAACAATCATACCATAGGCTAGCTTCTAGGGTTTAGCCTCTCCGATCTCGTAGTAGATCAACTCTTGTAATACTCATATCATCAAGATCAATCAAGCAGGAAGTAGGGTATTACCTCCAGCGAGAGGGCCCGAACCTGGGTAAACATTGTGTCCCCCGCCTCCTGTTACCATCCACCTTAGACGCACAGTTTGGGACCCCCTACCAGAGATCCGCCGTTTTTGACACCGACATTGGTGCTTTCATTGAGAGTTCCACTGTGTCGTCACCATAAGGCTTGATGGCTCCTTCGATCATCGGCAACGATGCGATCCAGGGTGAGGTTTTCCTCCCCGGACAAATCTTCGTATTCGGCGGCTTCATACTGCAGGCCAACTCGCTCGGCCATCTGGAGCAGATCGAGAGCTACGCCCCTGGCCATCAGGTCAGGTTTGGAAGCTTGAACTATACCGCCCGCACCCGCGGAGACTTGATCTTCGGCGGATTCGATCCCATGTCAGGTGCGCTGCACAGTCACAATGAGCATGATTTAGCTATGCCGTCGGATAGTGTTCAGGAGATCACACATGTAACTACTCCGGCCCTCAATCCGGAACAGATCGCGCCATCCGAGGATGGGTGGATGGACCCCGCCACGGAGGCCACACACTCAGCAGCGATAGAGCCGAATACTGACTTCACCTCCTATGAGACATGTGTTGCCGGACACCCAGATTCGTCCCCGGTCACAGACTCCGAACCGCTCGTGTCCGTGCCTATCCAATCTGATTGGGCACCGATCATGGAGTTCACCTCCATGGATATCTTTCAGCACTCGCCCCTAGGCGACGTGCTAAACTCATTACGGTCTCTATCCTTGTCAAGAGACCCTTGGCCAAACTATGTTAGGCTCGAGTGGGAAGCGGACGACGAAGAAATTCATTCCCCACCCACCACCCACTTAATAGCCACTGTCGATGACTTAACCGACATGCTTGATTTTGGCTCCGAAGACATCGACGGTATGGACTACGATGCGCGAGACGAACAGGAACCACTGCCTGTAGGGAGCTGGACTACCACTTCATCACATGCTATATACATGGTGGATACACCCAAAGAAAATGATGACGAGGAACGGGAGGAAGCAGTGAAGGACAATTCCCTCGAGAAGCAACCAAAGCGACGGCGTAAGCGCCGCTCCAAATCCCGCCCCGGCAAAAACAACGATAACAGTGCAAGAAAGAGTAACACCCCGGTTGACCCCAAATGATACAACGACCACATGAACCCAGCGGTGGAGCAGGGTGAACCAGCGGACGACGAACATAGTACGGAGTCGCTGTCCGGTCATGACGACCCCGAGGGTAAAACTCATCAACCTGTCTCCAGAGACATGAATAGTCCGGACGACGATGCACACATCATCCCTGAAAGACACTTGGAACAAGAGAACCTTCATAAAAGGCTCATTGAAACCGCGTGGAGCCTGAAGAAGCAGAAGCAAAGGCTTAAGACTGCGCAGAATACGCTCAATAGTAGATGGAATAAAGTGCTTGACACATAAGAAAAGTATGGCGGTAATCACCACACAAAAAGCTATCCAAAGCGCAAGTTGTTGTCTGAATTCGACGAAGAGGCCTTAGAGCCCACTCAGCCGGAAAATAAAACGGCCGATCAACCAGACCGGCCACCCCGTGGTTGCGACAGGGCAGCTAACGATGACGTACACAAGTCAGCACATGACCTATGTGAGGACCTACACAAAAAAGCCGGTTTGACCAGGTCCATTTACGAACCTAGGAAGCGCATTCTGGCATAGAATCATCACCGCCCAAATGACTATACTGACAGAATAATAGTTTGGAATCTAAACCGAACACTACACACCCAAATACAGGGGTGTCGCACACCCCCTATGCTTCACCGACGAGGTACTGGATCATGAATTCCTAGAAGGATTCAAACCCGTGAACATAGAGTCGTACGATGGAACAACAGACCCTGGGCTCTAGATTGAGGACTTTATCCTTCACATCCACATGGCTCGTGAAGATGATCTCCACGCCATCAAATACTTGCCCTTAAAGTTGAAAGGACCAGCTAGGCACTGGTTGAAAAGCCTCCCCAAAAACTCAATTGGAAGTTGGGAAGAGCTCGAGGATGCTTTCAGGGCTAATTTTCAAGGGACCTATGTCCGACCTCCGGATGCAGACGATTTAAGTCACATAATCCAACAACCTGGAGAGTCAGCCCGAAAGCTTTGGAACAGATTCCTCACTAAGAAGAATCAAATTGTCGATTGCCCGGATGCCGAAGCCTTAGCGGATTTCAAACGTAGTGTCCGGGACGAATGGCTTGCCACACACCTCGGCCAGGAAAAACCAAGGACAATGGCAGCCCTAACAAGCCTTATGACCCGCTTTTGCGCGGGCGAGGATAGTTGGCTGGCCCGCAGAGGCACCAGTGACCCAAGCACATCCGAAGTCGGGGATGGTAATGGAAAACCACAACGCAATAAAAGCAAGTGTCGAAGCAACAAAGACAGCCCAGACAACACGGCGGTAAACGCCAGATTCAAGGGCTCTCGACCCGGTCAACGGAAAAAGCCATTCAAAGGCAGCAGAGATGGACCGTCCAGCCTAAACAATATTCTGGACAGATTATGTCAGATTCACGGCACCTCCGATAAACCTGCAAATCACACCAACAGAGAATGCTGGGTATTTAAGCAGGCCGGCAAGCTAAACGCCGAACACAAGGGGAGGGAGACACCAAGTGAAGACAAGGATGAGCCTCACCAACAAAACACTGGGGGACAGAAAAATTCCCACCAGAAGTCAAAACAGTGAACATGATTCATGTAATGAGGAGGAGGAGCACATGTGCACTCCAAGATGTATACACCGTAGAGCCTGTTACCCCCAAGTTCAACCCTTGGTCGGCCTGCCCAATCACTTTTGATCGCAGGGATCACCCGACTAGTATCCGGCATGGGGGATCGGCTGCCTTGGTACTAGACCCAATGATTGACGGATACCATCTCACCCAAGTCCTTATGGACGGCGACAGTAGTCTTAATCCGATATATCAAGACACAGTCCGCAAAATGGGGATAGACCCAACAAGAATCAGCCAAAGCAATACTACCTTTAAAGGAGTAGTACCAGGCCCAGAGGCCCGCTGCATGGGCTCTATAGTACTAGAGGTTGTATTCGGTTCTCCCGACAACTTCCGAAGCGAAGAATTAACCTTCGACATCGCTCCATTCCGAAGCGGCTATCAAGCACTACTCGGAAGAACAACCTTCGCTCGTTTTAATGCGATACTACATTACGCTTATCTTAAGCTTAAGATGTCGGGACCACGTGGCATCATCATAGTTAGCGGAAACTCAGAGCATTCCTTACATGCGGAGCAATGTACGATGGCTTTCGCAGCCGAACACTAAACGACCCCTCCAAACAGAATAAATGATCGGTCATCAAGACCGCGGACATGGCTAGACGAGTCCGACACACCCCTTGCTGTAACAGTTCAGATAAACACGAGATTGGGTCGATGGATATACCCCCATAGGTGGCGCTAGGGGCTTCCCGCATGTAAAAAGGACTATAGTTCAGTTTGACCTTACTTAGATTGAATTTCAATGGTCTATTAAGAATAACCAATTTTCTGCACGTAGACTTTCACCTGGTTTTTTTTCTCTCTTGCAGATGACAATCGTGCTACACCCTTCCAGGACACGGCACAATGGAGACACATGCGCAGACGTGCAGCAGGGCCCCGCTCAAAGTTTTCTTTTTAGATTTAGACCCTGTGTAAACCTTTCTCACTGCCTCTTGTTGCTTCATGCCCTCCGGATACTTAGCACAACCGAGGGGGATGCTGACGTTATTGGCATTTTCGCCATGTCAGACTGATGCACATACCTGGAAATTCAGGGCTCATTATCAAGGGCTTTGCTCAGCCCGGTATATGTTGTAAAGTCCGAATACCTTAGGGAGTGTTCAGCGTCGCGAGTTTGGCCTTATATGCATCAGCTCTGAATCATGTCTTTGGTCAAATGTTGGGTTTGCCCGGATCCCGTGTTTTGCTACCTTACGTTACGCTCTATCGGCTAAGGTGGCACCGGGAGAACTACTGCGATTGTGCCCTGGTTCATCTGGATGAGCACCTCAGTAGAGAAAGCCGAAAATTGACTGTCATGATAAAGTGCAAGACTGGTCAACCACTCGAGGACTCAGCGGAATCTTCGCGATTCCTCCGCATTAACGAAGGATCGGTTTCCCGGTCATGTATGTACGCGCACCGTATTCGGATAAGCGCGGAAGTACCAGGGGCTATATAGTAGCCCCACTGTCAAACTCCTATGGCTAAGTGAAAGTGTTAAAGCAATATAGTCCGATTGCCTTGTTCGCCGCGCTATCACCTCCTTCATGGATCAAGATGTTGGATCAAGTGTGAATACGGCTTTTCCGAACACCCCCGCATTATGAGCGTGGGGGCTGAAGCCGATGACTGCAAACTTTCAGGTTATATACTTACATAAACGGCCGCACAGGAGGCATCATAATACCTTCAGGCAATAAATACAGCCTGTATAATTCAAATAATACTATTTTTACAATGGGGATACATGTCACTCGAACATGATACTCTTCGAGCACTGAGCCTCTATTAAACGAGCGCCTTCTAGGACTTCTTCTAAATAGTGCTCGACCGAGACCTGGCCTATGGCCGGACCCTGGGTTGCAATAGCGATGGCATCCATCTCTGCCCAGTATGTCTTAACACGAGCAAGAGCCATCCACGCACCCTCTATGCATGCCGACCTCTTTACGGCATCGATATGCTGCACATCACCAAGGAATCGTTGCACTAAACCAAAATAACTATTCGGCTTTGGTCCTTCCGGCCAAAGATGATCCACGATAGACCTCATGGCAAGCCCGGACAACCTATGGAGCTCAGCCCACTCGGCCATTTGCTCATTTAACAGCAGCGGACGCGTCGGAGCACTGAACTGTGACCAGAACAACTTCTCTACTTCGTGATCTTCTTGATCTTTGAAAAATGCAGTCGCATCAGCCGCACTCATTGCCAAGTCCTCATACGCGTCTGCAGTACTCCATAATCGATCCAGAGGGGCATACTTTGGATCTCCGAACTTCGTCCACAACAAAAAGGGCTTCCCAGCCGTGATATCTCCGACTTGACGGAGCTCCTCCTCTGCCACTCTGATTTTAGAACGGGTTTCCTTGGCTGCCTCCACGGCTCTCTTTAGGTCAGCCGCTCTCACTTGGCTTTCCTTTTCAAGAAGCTCATATCGGCCGGCGGCATGTTTCATCTCAACAGCCATCTTGGCTATTTCATCTTCGCTCTTGCGATGAGCAGCCTGTTCGGTTCTTAAGTCTTCGGCCGCCTTTAGGGCGGCCGCATCACTTCTCCTGGCTTGTGATACATCTCCAATGTATCTATAATTTTTTATTGCTCCATGCTATATTATCTTCTGTTTTGGACATTATTGGGCTTTATTATACACTTTTATATTATTTTTGGGACTAACCTACTAACCGAAGGCCCAACCCGGAATTGCTGTTTTTTTTGCCTATTTTAGGGTTTCGAGGAAAAGGAATATCAAACGGAGTCCAAACGGAATGAAACCTTCAGGAACATGATTTTTGGAACGAACAAGATCCAGGAGACTTGGACCCTACGTGAAGAAACCAACAAGGAGGCCACGAGGTAGGGGGCGCGCCTACCCCCCAGGCGCGCCCTCCATCCTCGTGCGCCCCCTATTGCTCCACCGATGTACTCCTTCCTCCTATATATACCTACGCACCCCAAATGATCAGATACAGAGCCAAAACCCTAATTCCACCGTTGTAACTTTCTGTATCCACGAGATCCCATCTTGGGGCCTGTTCCGGAGCTCCGCCGGAGGGGGCATTGATCACGGAGGGCTTCTACATCAACACCATAGCCTCTCCGATGAAGTGTGAGTAGTTTACCTCAGACCTTCAGGTCCATAGTTATTAGCTAGATGGCTTCTTCTCTCTTTTTGGATCTCAATACAAAGTTCTCCCCCTCTTTTGTGGAGATCTATTCGATGTAATCTTCTTTTTGCACTGTGTTTGTTGAGACCGATGAATTGTGGGTTTATGATCAAGTTTATCTATGAACAATATTTGAATCTTCTCTGAATTTTATGTATGATTGGTTATCTTTGCAAGTCTCTTCGAATTATCAGTTTGGTTTGGCCTACTAGATTGATCTTTCTTGCAATGGGAGAAGTGCTTAGCTTTGGGTTCAATCTTGCGGTGTCCTTTCCCAGTGACAGTAGGGGCAGCAAGACACGTATTGTATTGTTGCCATCGAGGATAACAAGATGGGGGTTTCATCATATTGCATGAGTTTATCACTCTACATCATGTCATCTTGCTTAAGATGTTACTCTGTTCTTATGAACTTAATACTCTAGATGCATGCTGGATAGCGGTCGATGTGTGGAGTAATAGTAGTAGATGCAGGCAGGAGTCGGTCTACTTGTCTCGGACGTGATGCCTATATACATGATCATACCTAGATATTCTCATAACTATGCTCAATTCTGTCAATTGCTCAACAGTAATTTGTTCACCCACCGTAAAATACTTATGCTCTTGAGAGAAGCCACTAGTGAAACCTATGGCCCCCGGGTCTATCTTCTATCATATTAACCTTCCAATACTTAGTTGTTTTCATTGCTTTTATTTTAATTTGCATCTTTATCATAAAAATACCAAAAATATTATCTTATCATATCTATCAGATCTCACTCTCGTAAGTGACCGTGTAGGGATTGACAACCCCTTATCGCGTTGGTTGCGAGGATTTATTTGTTTTGTGTAGGTGCGAGGGACTCACGCGTAGCCTCCTACTGGATTGATGCCTTGGTTCTTAAAAACTGAGGGAAATACTTATGGTACTTTGCTGCACCACCCTTTCCTCTTCAAGGGAAAACCAACGCAAGTTCTCAAGAGGTAGCAGCTTGTTCCTTGGCTCGGGCAAGTTCCGCCCGAAGGGTCTCCACGGTGGCAGCTCCATCTGCAGTCAAAACGTATTATAGATACTAGCATCATGCTCCTATTAATACTTGCTGACCACCTGAAAATACATACCATGTGCCTCGTCAAGCCGCTTGTTCACAAGCGCAATGTCAGCATCCGCCGCGCCCACTTGCTGGCTTAGTCCGGCCAACTAAGCAGTCCGGCCAGCCACCGGACCGTCCGCTGCCTGCACATGAAAGCAGCGCGATCATTACCTTAGACTATGATCCTCTGTTTGCCGCCTCAGGACAGCATCCAGAGTCTCAGGGGCTACTATCTGTATAGAGCACACCTAGCGTGTGCGGTACTGTCAATTTTTTTTGCGTACCTCAAAGCCTCTTAGCAGGCTCGTAAAAGCTTCATGCAACCTACTTTTGGCGGATGAGATCCTCTCAACCACCGTACCCATTAAAGTACGATGCTCCTCCGAGATAGCCGCTTGCTCCAAAAGACCCGTCAGTACGTCCGGTTGCGCACCAGACAATCCCGGACTCTTTTTGTTACTCCCCTTAGGAGTCGAATACTCCGGACTTCGGGTGGCTGAAGGGTTACCTTCTGGCCTTGGCGGATCAGGAGAAATCCTCCGTGATGACACCTCAGGGTCATCCGCCCCAGGAGGCGGGGAGACAAGGGGAGGCATTTCGCTCTCCATCATCTTCGGAAGAAGATCCCCCGAAGACGAACTCTGTCGGGAAGAGCTACAATCCGGGCTGCAAGACATACGTCTCAGTTATTGTCTGCAGAGATAAAGCAAAATATATTTACCAAAAGTACTTTTGTTCACTTATAGCTCGGTGGAGGGCTGATCCCCTTGCGGGCATTGTGCGGAAGGAATGCCCTCTAGGTCAGGCCCCCCTGGTGAGGGTTTCTTCTCTCGTTTGGAAACCCTTGTTTCCAAGTCTTCAGGAGCGGTCCTTTTCCTTCCTTGGGGAGAGCGAATTTCAGATTCTTCTCCCCGATTATCCTCCTTCGTGGAGGTACTAATTCCCCCGGTTTGGATGAGTAATGCATGAGGCTCGCTTTCAGCTTCTTCGTCTCTCCCTTTATCTTCCCCCGAGGGCACTTGATAAGGTGCATACTCCAGCATCCTGGCTAGTATAGGATCCGACGAGCCCTCTGGAAGGGGAGCCGAACACCTGATCATCTTTGCCTTTCTTACCCAGTCCCGGCCAAGAGCAATTCTTTCAGAATTATGTTATGGCAAATGAAAAGACAATGTGTTCGGTCGTGGAAATACTTACCTGGGTATCTGGACGATTACAGTTGACACCCACATCCTCGGTGGTGTCCGGACACTTTATTCGTGATCCAAAGAACAATCCATACATCTCTTCAAGCGTCACGCCGAAGAACTACTGAATAGTTCGCGGTCCTTCCGGGTTGAACTCCCACATATGGAGAGAACGACGTTGGCATGGGAGGACCCGACGAACTAGCATAACTTGCATTACTTTGACGAGACCGACATCCCTCTTGCGGAGATCTCGGATGCGAATTTGCAATGTCGGCATGTCATTAACCGACCCCTAGTCTAACTCCTTGTTGACCCATGACACCAGTTGTGGTGGGGGGGCCTGTAGGATCGAAAGAGGGGGGTGATTAGACTACTTGACCAAATAAAAACTTAACCGTTTCCCAATTTTAGTTCTTGGCAGATTTTAGCTATTTTAGGACAAGTCAAGCAATCATCACACAATTCAAGCAAGCATGCAAAGAGTATATTGGCAGCGAAAAGTAAAGCATGCAACTTGCAAGAATGTAAAGGGAAGGCTTTGGAGAATTCAAACGCAATTGGAGACACAAATGTTTTTCCCGTGGTTCAGATAGGTGGTGCTATCCTACATCCACGTTGATGGAGACTTCAACCCACGAAGGGTAACGGTTGCGTGAGTCCACGAAGGGCTCCACCCACGAAGGGTCCACGAAGAAGCAACCTTGTCTATCCCACCATGGCCATCGCCCACGAAGGACTTGCCTCACTAGCGGTAGATCTTCACGAAGTAGGCGATCTCCTTGCCCTTACAAACTCCTTGGTTCAACTCCACAATCTTGTCGGAGGCTCCCAAGTGACACCTAGCCAATCTAGGAGACACCACTCTCCAAGAAGTAACAAATGGTGTGTTGATGATGAACTCCTTGCTCTTGTGCTTCAAATGATAGTCTCCCCAACACTCAACTCTCTCTCACAGGATTTGGATTTGGTGGAAAGAAGATTTGAGTGGAAAGCAACTTGGGGAAGGCTAGAGATCAAGATTCTTATGGTAGGAATGGAATATCTTGGCCTCAACACATGAGTAGGTGGTTCTCTCTCAGAACATATGAGTTGGAAGTGTAGATGTGTTCTGATGGCTCTCTCCATGAGTGAAGAGGAGGTGGAGGGGTATATATAGCCTCCACACAAAATCCAACCGTTACACACAATTTACCAATCTCGGTGGGACCGAATCAACAAACTTGGTCAGACCGATTTAGTAAACCTAGTGACCGTTAGTGATTTTCGGTGGGACTGACATGCAACTCGGTAGGACCGATATGGTTAGGGTTAGGGCATAACGTAATCTCGGTGAGACCGATTACACAAACTCGGTGAGACCGATTTTGGTAATTAGCTAACCAGAGAGCTGGTCAGGCAAACTCGGTGGGAACGATTTGCTCTTTCGGTGAGACCGAAAAGTTACAAAAAGGAAACAGAGAGTTTGCATTGCAATCTCGGTGGGACCGGTCCGCTCTTTCGGTGAGACCGAAAAGTTACGAAAAGGAAACAGAGAGATTGCAATCCCATCTCGGTGAGACCGAGATCCCTATCGGTAGAACCGATTTGCTTAGGGTTTGGCAGTGGCTTATGACATGTGAAACTCGGTGACGCCAGATTGAAAGAATCGGTAGGTCCGAGTTTGGCTTTGGGTTTAGGTCAAATGTGGATAAGTGAAAGTAGCTGAGGATTTTGGAGCATATCATTAAGCACATGAAGCAAGAGGCTCATTAAGCAACACCTCATCCCTCCTTGATAGTATTGGCTTTTCCTATGGACTCAATGTGATCTTGGACCACTAAAATGTAAAATGAAGAGTCTTGAGCATATGAGCTAGAGCCAATCCTTTGTCCTTGGCATTTTGAGGGTTCCACTTTCACCATCCATGCCATGCCAATCATTGAGCTTTCCTGAAATGATCATCTTGGAATAGCATTAGCTCAATGAGCTATATGTTGTTATGAATTACCGAAACCACCTAGGGATAGTTGCACTTTCAGGCCCGAACAGAAGGCGGGGGCAGCCACCCACTTAGTACTTCAGGGAGCTGTGATGTAAAACCACTCCCGCTCCCATAAGTTGGATATCTCCGGGAAGGAACCCTTTGGCCATGGGGCATCGACGCCTTTGCTTATTGTGGCACCTCCACTTCTGCGTGTCGCCCATCGATCTTCTTCGGCTTCACATTGAAGGTCTTGAGCCATAAGCCGAAGTGTGGGGTGATGCGGAGGAAGGCCTCACATACGACGATAAACGACGAGATGTGAAGAATGGAATCCGGAGCTAGATCGTGGAAGTCGAGCCCATAATAGAACATGAGCCCTCTAACGAAGGGATCAAGACTAAAGCCTAGCCCTCGGAGGAAGTGGGAAACAAATACGACGCTCTCATTGGGTTCGGGAGTGGGGATGACCTGCCCGTGGGCAGGCAGCCTGTGCAAGATTTTGGTGGTCAGATACCTGGCCTCCCTTAGCTTCTTGATATCCTCCTCTATGACAGACGAAGTTGTCGGCATCCTGGGAACGGGGGTCCCCAGACTTACTTGCCTTTGGCCCACGACGTGGCTGAGCCAGCAGGCCGTACGACCCATCTTCACCAACAAAGCATCCAAGACCCTCGCGAGGGTCCAAGCCTCGCGAGGTGGACGACGCAAGACCTCCTCAGGAGTAGCCTAGACAGGCAGGCTCACGAGGAGTGGAGATATCAAGGCGGGGCAAACCTCACGAGGCCCTCATGACGTGAGCCATGATGCACGACACCAGGCGGGCGCCAACGCACGCAGCGTCCTTGTTTCCTCTTTGGTGCTAAGGAGGCCAGCGCAGGCGAAGAGTATCGAGGCATCAGGCAAAGGTTGCTATATTGGTGCAACGAGACCAAGACCAGGAGGACGGCAAGATGGAGGTCATCGTGGAGCCCAAGACGGCGTCACCACCAGAGCCTTTGGCAGGCGAAGACCACTTTTCTCAGGATAGCTTGTACTAGCTGTCCCCTTCAAATTAGCCCGCCATTGTTGGCTCCCTTCCCGCTCAATATTTGGGAAGAGGACCAGGGCCTATATAAGTAGGACGAGCCACCACCTTAGGGGAAGAGAGAACTCATCAGACGGATCATTCAGACCACCCACACACACACAAGCTCACCGAGCTCAAGAACACCTCAACCTAAGGAGCCTGTTCTTCCCTTGTACTGTTCATCCTCAGCCCTAGAGGCAATCCACCACCACCACACTGGAGTAGGGTATTACACCACAACGGTGGCCCGAACCATTATAAATCTTGTGTCTTTTTGTGTTGTGAGTTCGTCGAGTTCGTCTGCGAGATCTTAGCTAGCTAGGGCATAGATTGGTAGGAGGGAAAGACTTCGCGCGCACCCTAGTGTTCGAACCTTAAGGGTTTGCCAAAACCCCACATCCGACATTTTGCGCGCCATGTAGGGGTGCGCCGTAGCCTCCCTTCCATCAGTTCATCGCTCCATCGCTCCGTCGTCTCCATGGCGGATGCTCGCAGTGCTCGAGCTGAGCGTCAGGCTGCCCTCACCGCCCGCGTCGCTCAGACGGCTCCCGTCAGCGGGCCACATTGCCGTTCTCCGTCCCCCGCCGCCAACGCTGCCACTAGCCCGGCGGGGAACGAGCAGCAGGCGTCTTCGCTGCATCCTTCGGTGCGGCAGGACGGCCGCACCGCCACTCCATCGCTGACCCCAGCCGGTTCTTCGTCTCACACGCACCGCGCTCCCATGGAGGCACGGTCCACGCTCCTCATAGCGAACGAGCTCCTATGCTACTGCCCCATCGACGACCTCTACGAGGAGTGGCTCGAACGCGTCGCCAAGCTCGTCCGTGCCGCGGGGGGCTCTCCGGCGCCATCCCACTCTCTACCTCCCCCTCAACCAGCCGCGGGCGACGGGGCTCATGGCGTGCCTCCACCACCTCAGCCCCAAGACGTCGCCTTGGCACCAAGGCGCGTGGCTCTGCGGCGTGATCCGCCGCGCCTGGAGCCCACGCGCGAAGAGAGAAGCTGCCAAGAAATTCCACGGCCGCGCGAGGCTGCGTCTGCGCTCCCCGCGCCACCGCGTCAAGATCGCGCACCGCCCGCAGCGGCGCAGCGTGGACCTCGTCAAGACCAAGCTCCACCTTCGAAGCGGGCCCTGGCAACCACGACTGGCTGCCTCGCCTTCACTCCCGAGCTGCGTAGTGTCACCTGGCTAGGCAAGTTCAAGCCGGATTTGCCTCCTCGCTATGACGGCACCGTCGACCCCGCGGAGTTCCTGTAGCTCTATGAGCTGAACATCGAAGCGACCAACGGCGACGAAAAAGTCATGGCGAACTTGTTTCCCATGGCTCTCAAGGATCGAGCTCGCACCTGGCTCCTGAACCTGCAGCACGGCTAAATCTCCTCCGGGGATGAGATGCGCGACCGCTTCGTCGCCAACTTCCAGGGCATGCGCGACCGTCCACCGGCCGCGGGTGACCTATGCTGCATCAGGCAGCAGCCATGAGAGACCCTCTAGAAGTACATCCAGCGCTTCAACAACACCCGCCTCAAGATCCCCAAGGTCACAGACGAGGCCATCATCTCCGCGTTCTCCGACGGCGTCCGTGACGTCAAGATGAAGGAAGAGCTCGCCATCCACGAGGAGCTCTGCACATCTCAGGAGCTATTCAACCTGGCGACCAGGTGCGCACGAGCTGAGGAGGGGCGCCTCTCTCTCCTTGAGCCGCCAGCCATGGGTGCGGAGGAGAAGAAGGCCAAGGCCAAGGACGTGAAGCGCAAGGAGGTAGTTGTGCTCGCAGCGGAGCCCGACATCAAGCGGGGCAGAGATCAAGCCGAGTCATCCAAGAACGGCCGACCGTTCTGCGCCTTCCACAACCTGAACATCGACAACACCAGCGACTGTCAAGAGCTCAGAGCCATACGAGAAGGACGCTATGGTCGACGCCCCGAGCGCAACGACTAGGGCTACGACCGCGGAGGAGGACATGGAGGCGGACGCTGGGACGACCGTGGCCCGCGCCAGGAGTGGCGCGACCGGCCTCGTGAGGACCGCTGGCAGGACCAACCTCGCAAGGGCACCTGGAGGGACCCGCCTCGTGAGGATTGCCCCCAGGGCAACGTCGGTCTTCCCCCGCTGCCGCCACCAAGAAGGAACGATGACCACCACCAGGACGAGGGGGCTGGGGGCTTCCATGAGCCACGCGCGATCGCCTGCATTTTGGGCGGCGCCCAGGCCCCAGCCTCTCAGCGCATGTTCAAACAGTTTGCTCGCGAGGTGAACACAACGCTCCCCAAACTCGAGGCCACGTGCCCGCTCAGGTGGTCCCAATGCGCCATCACTTTCAACTCGGCGGATCAGCTCAAGTGCGCAGCCACCGCTGGCACCCTCCCTACGCTGTGTTCCCCAATCATTAGCAATGTGCAGGTCACCAAGACCCTCATCGACGGCAGCGCAGGGCTCAACGTCCTATCCGTCGACACCTTCGACAACCTCCAAGTGCCATATGAGCAGCTCCAGCCCACCAAGCCTTTCTCAGGAGTGACCGACGGCTCCACCACACCGATAGGGCAGGTCCGCCTGCCTGTCACCTTCGGAGAGCGCAATAATTACCACACCGAGCTCATCGACTTCGACGCCGCACACATCCGCCTGTCGTACAATGCCATCCTCGGGTATCCAGCCCTGGCCAAGTTCATGGAAGTCACTCATCACGGCTACAACATTCTCAAGATGTCAGGAAGCGGAGGAATCATCACAGTCCCGTGTGAAGAGAGGGATGTGGTGTGCTCCCTCAGGCGCGCTTCTCAAGCCGGAGCAATCGACGACCCTGACAACAGAAATGAAGGCCCTCCAGAGGCCATCCCCAAGAAGAAGAAGCCGCGCCGTGCAGGACCTCAAGAGGACGGCGTCACGGCAGAATCCACGTCCGGACCATCGCCCGCTCCAGCGGTGCCTCCCTCCATCGCATAGGAAGGCGCGCCTGGCGCCCTCCTCAGGTAGGGCTCGGGGGCTCTCTTCTAGAGGGCCTCAGACCTTGCCAACCTCATGAGGGAGGCGCTTGGGCACCACTTGGAGGCGTGCTTTGTAGCATGTGACCCTCAGGAGAGCACAGGCCAAGGAGTGCCCACCACTCAGGAGTTCATCACCAAGACCATCCAGGAACTACAAGAAGCAAGAGCCATGCGCGGTGACGGCCGCCCACAAGGTGCATCTCCGCATCCTGGCGAGGATGCTGGGCTGCGTGTCTACATTGATGTCCCATGGCTCAACATGGCCGCATCTCAGGAGCGTTTCTGGCCTTTGCGTGTGGGCCGCTGTGAGGGCCCGCCGCACAGCTACGTTCATATGCCCTTTGGCTTGCCGAGCGTGGCGTCGGCCTATTAGCGCAACATGCGACGTATCCTGGCGGCTCAGGAAGCCAGGTACCACGCCATTCTGGAGGAGATGGAGACGGTCTCAGGGAGCCTCCCGAACCCTCGGAGCCTCTCGAGGCTTAGGGTTCTGGCGGCTCATGATGAGTCATTTCTCCAATGCACGCCTTCAGCTGCACTAGCTCTGCTTCGTCTACAGAACTAGGTGACATCTTCCAAGCTCGTTTAGCTGGGAGCGCCCCTCGGGCTGCATTATTCCCAGGCCGCGTGGGTCCGTCCCTGCGGCATGTATCCCTTTTGCTTATGTCTTCAACTTACCTTGTTGGAGGCGCCCCTCGGGCTGCATCATTCCCAAGCCGCTCGGGCCGGACCAGGTGGCACGTACCTTCCTACATTTATGCAAGTTGATCTGCTCTCCATGCTTAACCTGCTAACTGTTGTCACCTGCTTGATTGCTGCCTACCACAGGTCTGTTCATCCTATGCAATTCGCTTGTACGTTAAAAGGGGGGCTCCTGAGCATCGCGACTCAGGAGCTCTTACTGTCTCTCTAGCCCTCACCCCTGGCCTTGACCACGACATCGCGACCTGGCATACCAGCGGCGGCTGAGCTCGCTCGAGGGCCGAGACCTAAGGACGTAGAGTGCTTGCATCTAACCGCCTTGTAGGGATATACAGTCACCAAGACTCAAGACCAGGCACAACCCACCTTGAGGTAGGGCCTCGTGAGTCCCGCGCTGGCTCACGAGTGCCCAGATACACCTCGCAGCCCTGCCGTGCAAGCTACATGTCAGGGCAGGGCTGTACACGCCCCGGGGGCTCCTCCCGAAGGGCCCCCCCATCCCACGCCCAAGTGGAGGCACCATGCTCCGCGCTGGTTGACGACACTGCCGAGGAGCGACTATGCCCGTGCACAAGCGGAAGCACTATGCTCCGCGCTAGTGATAAACAACTGAGGGCGGCCCCACGGTCATACCAACCTCAGGGAGCCCAGAGCTCAGCGCCCAACCTCGCCACAATGCCTCCCCTTAGGAGAGCCGCACGAGGGGCCTAGGCACGGGGGCTGTGCTCGGGTCACGCCCAAGCGCACGCCACCCAACCAGGTCCCCCGGACCTAGGCGTCACGCGCCCCTCCCGAGGCCTCGGCGAGGGCAGGTATGGAAATTGTTTGCATGTCAAGGGGGACTCCTGAGCACCGCGACTCAGGAGCCTAACTGTTCACATAGCCCCTCACTCCTTGGTCTGTCCTGGTCTCCGGTCGGCCCAACGGAGGTTGAGGTATGCGTGTGGTCGGGCTCCACCGATGTAGAACATCGATCTATCCTCACGAACTCTCCCTATATGTTGTTTGCGCGTCAAGGGGGACTCCTGAGCATCACGACTCAGGAGCCTAACAGGTCACGTAGCCCCTCACTCCTTGGTCCGTCCTGGTCTCTGGTCAGCCCAATGGCGGTTGAGGTATGCGCGGGGCCAGGCTCTGCTGACGCAGAATGCAAAGCAAATAGGAAGGAAATCGCAAAATCTTGAAGCAAATATTTCAAGCATATTGTTCTTACAATACCAAATGAAAAGTCTAAACGCCTCCACGAGGCCTGATATATGTTGTAGGAATGAAACAGGAAGAATAGCCGCAGGTCACCCCTGGATATCGCCATCGCCTGCGGAAGGTGCTCCCCCGTTGGCGACGATGTTCTCACCTTCAGCCGCAGGATCCGCAGCATCGCCAGACAGAGGATCAGAGACAAAGCCGCGGAACTTCCCCAGCAAAGCCTCCATTTGACCTTCAACAGCTGCGGCGGCGGCTTCACAGTGATCTTCAGCCACAGGCTCCAGCAGCTCGTCAAGGCGGGCGTTGGGGTCGTGGAGGTACAGATGGCTGAGGACGCGAGTCAGTGCGGCTGAAGACAGGACGCGAGCTTCTGCCTCCGCCATGGGACCGAGGCCATCAACGACCTCCTCAAGCGCTTTCACCACGAGAGGAAGCAGCTGGGCGGGGCCGTCCTCGTCGGTGTCCAGCGGCTTCTCCAGGCCGTGCTCGTAGAGTGTCTTCAGCGCCTTGCGAGACCTCTTCTCGAGATCGGAGAAGGCTACGCGGTCCTCGGCCAGGACTCACGCCTTGGTGTCAAGATTGGCCTCCCTCGTCCCCATCTTCCGCTCCAACTCTTCCAATTGGTCGCGCTTGGCAGCCTGCTTCTTCCCCAGCTCCGCCAACTCAGCATCACAGTTCTTGACGGCGTCCTCCCGGGCCTTCATCCCCTCCTCCTTCGCTTGGCGGCACCGTAACTCTTCGGCGTGCTTGTTGCGCAGGCTCTGTAACTCGCCCTCCAGCACTTGGCAGCGGTCACGGGCGGCCTTGGCATCTTTCAGCGCCGCCTCACGATCGGCTGCAGCACTGGCGGCTCCTCGCTTCTCCTTCTCGGAAGCCGCAACAGCCTGGCCCAGCGCTGTGTGAATCGCTAGGTCAGAGTGAAGCCAGCCAAAGGCCAGCTCTAGACGCCCGGCCACCAGGCGCGGGTCCACGCTCAGGAGATCCGCCTACAGTCGGGTCATCTCCGAAAGGGCGCGCTCTAAGACAGCAGCAGGAGCAGAGGAACTAGGGAGTGGAGGTGCTGTGAAGGGAGGAAGCGACACCGTCTCCAGAGCTCGAGAGACCGCGGGTTTCGGAGCAGCTGGGATCTCGTCAGCCGCGCCAAGCGCCGGCGCCTCCGGAGCCAGCAGGGGCATGGGGGCTGACTCCACGCGGTGATGTTCTTCCTAGCCCCGCGAGGACGACCGGGCTGGGGAGATGCGGGCGCTGCTGCCTCCTTTCTCTGCGGAGGGCGGCATGACTGCCGTACCCTCCTTCCTCTTCTTCGCCGAAGATGCCGGCCTGATCAATCAAGGCGAGTGTCAGGAAATAGCAAGTACCGGTAGGGATAAAGCGAAAGCTCAAAACACCTACCGATCCACCGCGAAGTACTCCACCTTTCGCTTGTGAAGCTTGAGGTCTGACAGCATCGGGACCTAAGGGGCAGGCGTTCCGGCTCCGGCGGTGCAGAGGCGGAACTGGATCCAGCCCCAGGAGGCGCCGGGGTGGAGGCGGCACCATGGACCACCAGCGACGACGTACCCTTCGTCGGGATAAGGGGTTGCTCCCTCTCCCCTTGGTAGGCGTTGGCTTCGGCAACATCAGGAAGGGCGCGGAGAATCTCGGCCTTGCTCAGAGGGGAGGTCTCCCCACCTCTTCTGGGGTCTTCTCTGAGTCCACCTCCTCCTCCTCTCCGCGGGACTCGCCAGAAGACACCTCCACCAGTTTCTGCGCCATAGGAGCTCCTGAAAACACCGGCGGCACCAGCCCGCGCGCATCAAGGGTCGGCCTAGAGGCGACGAATTCCTCCCGGTCCCTGTGTTGGAATAGGGGGATGAAGGCGCTAGGCGGGTGCTCCTGGTTGTCTCCGACTATGAGACGCATGACGGTGTCCAATTTGTCATCAGGCAGGTCCCCTGGCCTCAGGCGGGCCTTGTTTTCCCCTCCTTCAAGCTCCCAGAAGGGGCACGCACGCGCCTGGAGTGGGGCAACCCGCAGCGTCAAGAACTCCCTCAGGAGCGTCGCTCCCGTTATCTTGGCCGCCCTTGCATTGCCCGACTTCAGGTCAGTCATCATTTGTCCCAACACTGACGATGCCCGCTCATCGACAAGCTCCGCCCTGGGCCACTCCTTGCCCTGTCGGGGCGCCTCCGTCGGCAACATCAGACGCGGATGGGCGAGCTTGGCATCCATCATGACCCATTTGGACCTAATATTGTCGGCCCTCATCCCAGTGCTCGAGATCGAGTTGGCCTTGTCGGACGCAACAAAGTTGGCGCATCCAGAGATGTGACCCTCGCTGACACGGAGGAGAAGAAATGGCGCAGGAGCGCCACAGTCGACATCACGACCAGGTACGCCTCACAGTAGTAGGCGAAGATGGACAGGAGGAGGACAGAGTTGGGATGGAGGTGCAACGCCTGCAGCCCGTAGTGGTCGAGGACTTCATAAAAGAAATCAGAGAAGGGAGGAACCAACCCAACAACGGCGCTGCTCGAGAAGAAGGGGAAGAAGGTGCTCCCCTCAGGCTCCGGCTCGTCGGACGCAAGCCGGAGCTCCGTCTTCCCCCACTCGTTGCTCTCCCCCGCTGTCAGCAGGCGCACGGAGGCGAGGCTCTTCTCTGTGATGGTGGGCGCCTCGAGAGCGGGCTCGTACCAAGCCGGTGCCGAGGAAGTCTTGACCTTGCGCGGTGCCATGAGCGGCAGATGCAGAGCAAGGCTTGGGCAGATCTGGAGGCAGTGGCGGCGAAGAGCAAGAAAGGGGATCTAGAGCGAGACAAGGAAGAAGCAATGAAGGCAAACGCTGCCTGCGCCAGCCTTTTGTCAAGTCAAGCAGTTGCCGAGGCAACATGGGGAAGCGGAGACGCCCATGTCCAATCATCCACCATGCGCCAATCAAGGCCGCGGGCTTTTGGGGCCGCGGTGCTCCAAACTTGGTCGTTGGCTTCGCCGCGAAGCCAAGCCCGAGCGCACCTTGGGCCCCGGGGCTACTGTCGGCGTCCTGGGAACGGGGGTCCCCAGACTTGCCTGCCTGCGGCCTACGGCGTGGCTGAGCCAGCAGGCCGTACGTCCCATCTTCACCAACAAAGCATCCAAGACCCTCGCGAGGCGGACGATGCAAGACCTCCTCAGGAGTAGCCTAGCCAGGCAGGCTCACGAGGAGCAGAGATATCAAGGTGGGGCAAACCTCACGAGGCCCTCGTGACGAGCCATGACGCACGACACCAGGCGGGCGCCAGCGTGTGCAGCGTCCTTGTTTCCTCTTTGGTGCTAAGGAGGCTAGCGTAGGCGAAGAGTACCGAGGCATTAGGAAAAGGTTTCTATATTGGTGCAACGAGACCAAGACCAGGAGGATGGCAAGAAGGAGGTCATCATGGAGCCCAAGACGGCGTCACCACCAGAGCCTTTGGCAGGCGAAGACCACTTTTGTCAGGATAGCTTGTACTAGCTGCCCCCTTCAAATTAGCCCGCCATTGTTGGCTCCCTTCCCGCCGATATTTGGGAAGAGGACCAGGGCCTATATAAGTAGGACCAGCCACCACCTTAGGGGGAGAGAGAACTCATCAGACGGATCATTCAGACCACCCACACACACACACAAGCTCACCGAGCTCAAGAACACCTCAACCTCAGGATGCTATTCTTCCCTTGTACTATTCATCCTCAGCCCTAGAGGCAATCCACCACCACCACACTAGAGTAGGGTATTACACCACAACGGTGGCCCGAACCAGTATAAATCTTGTGTCTTTCTGTGTTGCGAGTTCGTTGAGTTCGTCCACGAGATCTTAGCGAGCTAGGGCACGGATTGGTAGGAGGGAAAGACTTCGCGCGCACCCCAGTGTTCGAACCTTAAGGGTTTGCCGGAACCCCACATCCGACAGAAGCCATCCACTGGCCCTGAAGGTTGGATCCGGACGTAATTGAAGGTCCGAAGCGCTTTGCCTGAGCCTTGGGTGTTGGAGCTCGGGGTGGGGGAAGGGAGGGATTGAGCGCGAGAAGAAAAGGACATGCTTTGGCCCCCTTTATAAAGAGGGCGAATATCAAGTGTCCTCCGCGTGGCCGTTTGGAACTTGCCTAAAATCAAGGAGTCATACTAACAAGCACGATTGGGTTACCCACACCCATATTGATGAGAATCCCGTGATAAGGGGACATGATCTCTACTTCGACGAGACGTGCCAATAAAACCGCCTCACAACACGTGTAGTGGTTCGTTGAGAAAAATGGTTCGAATAATGACCGGGGCCATGGCGTGATGTCACGTTATGAAAAGTTGTCAGTAGATTAGATTTGTGGAAATATTATACTCTCTACGGTGGCATGTGGAATTTGTTTTGCAGAGCCGGACACTATCCTTGTGTTTGAAATCTTCTATGGAGTATTCGGAGGAGGAACCCGCCTTGCAATGCCGAAGACAATCTGCGCGCCGGACTCATCGTCATTGAAGCCTGGTTCAGGGGCTACTGAGGGAGTCCTGGATTAGGGGGTCCTCGGACAGCCGGACTATATCCCTTGGCCGGACTGTTGGACTATGAAGATACAAGATTGAATACTTCGTCCTGTGTCCGGGTGGGACTCTCCTCTGTGTGGAAGGCAAGCTTGGCAATTCGGATATGTAGATCTCCTCCCTTGTAACCGACTCTGTGTAACCCTAGCCCCTCCGGTGTCTATATAAACCGGAGGGTTTTAGTCTGTAGGACAACAACAATCATACCATAGGCTAGCTTCTAGGGTTTAGCCTCTCTGATCTTGTGGTAGATCAACTCTTGTAATGCTCATATCATCAAGATCAATCAAGCAGGAAGTAGGGTATTACCTCCATCAAGGGGGGCCGAACCTGGGTAAACATTGTGTCCCCTGCCTCCTCTTACCATCCGCCTTAGACGCACAGTTCAGGACCCCCCTACCCGAGATCCACCGGTTTTGACACCGACAATAGTCACTATTGTAAAGAATTTCGTCTATCACGGGGTTTTCACGATTCATACCATAAAAATCAAAGATTTCCCTAGCTTCCTGAATTATGTAGTCAAACTCATTCATAAGAACAAGAGTGGCCAACTTTTTAGCTCTAGGATTCTTTATAACGGGGATCTCAAAAAACAATCTTTGCAAGGTAGTATGGGTATGAATAAATTTACTTTCAAGTTTTAGAACTAGTGCTGAAATAGCGTCTGCATAAGATCTAGTAGTTTTAAGTATAGGAGCATCATCAATACTAAGCCTCCCAACACAATTGAAAAATTCTTGGATACATTCTTTTCCCATAATGTTCCCTTGATCCAAGATAAAAGTTTAGCATCCAGATTGCCTGTATGTCCAATCTTAGGAGTCAGGCCATCATCTGTTGGTGCCATACCGGAATCACTCATGATTGCAAGAAAATGATAGATCTGACGAGAAAACGGCGAACGAAAAAGAGAGGCGTATAAAACGGAATTTTTTTGTGAAGTGGGGGAGAGGAAAATGAGAGGCAAATGGCGAATAATGTAAATTGCAAGGATATGAGATTTGTGATTAGGAACCTGGTTATGTTGAAGATCCTCCCTGGCAACGGCGCCAGAAATTCTCCTTGATGGCAGCTGGAACTACGTCGGTATTTCCTTGGAGAGGGAGGGATGATGTAGCACAGCAACGGTAGAGTATTTCCCTCAGTTATGAAACCAAGGTATCAAACCAGTAGGAGAACCAAGCAACACAACGTAAACGACACCTGCACACAAATAACAACACCTCGCAACCCGACGTGTTAAAGGGGTTGTCAATCCCTTTCGGGTAACGGCACCAGAAATTGGTGCGTGACGGTAAAAATATTGTAATAGATTGGATAAATAGATCGCAAATAAAATAAAGTGCAGCAAAGTATTTTTGGTTTAATAGATCTGAAAATAAAAGCAAGGAAAAAGTAGATCACAAAGGCAAATATATGAGAAATAAGACCCGGGGCCGTAGGTTTCATTAGTGGCTTCTCTCAAGAAAAATAGCAAATGGTGGGTGAACAAATTACTGTTGGGCAATTGATAGAACTTCAAATAGTTATGACGATATCCAGGCAATGATCATTACATAGGCATCACATCCAATATTAGTAGACCGACTCCTGCCTGCATCTACTACTATTACTCCACACATCGACCGCTATCCAGCATGCATCTAGTGTATTAAGTTCATGAAAAAATGGAGTAATGCAATAAGAACGATGACATGATGTAGACAAGATCCATTTATCTATATGGCGGTAGATATAGATCTCGTCTTTTTATCCTTAGTAGCAACGATACATACGTGTCGGTTCCCTTTCTGTCACTGGGATCAAGCAGCATAAGATCAAACCCACTACCGGGCACCTCTTCCCATTGCAAGATAAATAGATCGAGTTGGCCAGACAAAACCCAAATATCAGGGAAGAAATACGAGGCTATAAGAGATCACGCAAAAAAAGATCAAAGAAACTCAAATACTTTCATGGATATAAAAACATAGATCTGATCATAAACTCAAAGTTCATCGATCCCAACAAACACATCGCAAAAGAGTTACATCATATGGATCTCCAAGAGACCATTGTATTGAGGATCAAGAGAGAGAGAGATGAAGCCATCTAGTTACTAACTACGGACCCGAAGGTGTACAAAGAACTACTCATGCATCATCGGAGAGGCACCAATGGAAGTGGTGAACCCCTCCGTGCTGGTGTTTAGATTAGATCTGGTGATTCTAGACTCTGCGGCGGCTGGATGAATATTTTGTCAACTCCCCTAGGGTTTTGGGAATATTTGGGTATTTATAGAGCAAAGAGGCGGTCTGGGGGGGACCCGAGGTGGGCACAACCTACCGGGGTGCGGCAGGGCCTCCTGGCGTGCCCTGGTGGGTTGTGCCCCCCTTGAGGCACTCCCTAGGTGCAACCAGGGCCCATCTGCTTCCTTTTGGCCCATAAAAAGTCATCCTAAAGTTTCGTGCCATTTGGACTCCATTTGATATTGATTTCATGCGATGTAAAAAACACGGAAAAAACAGGAACTCGCACTGGGCACTATGTCAATAGGTTAGTACCAAAAAATGCTATAAAATGATTATAAAACATCCAAGATTGATAATAAAACAACATGGAACAATCAAAAATTATAGATACGTTGGAGACGTATCAGCGGTGCCTACGAAGCTGGAAAGATGACTCGGGCCAAGCATCCCTCGAAGACAATCATGACGATGACACGCCCCTTCGAGCTGCTTCACATGGACTTATTCGGCCCTACTCACTACTCTACCCTTACTACCACTGCTTGCCTCTATGGTTTCGTCATTGTTGATGATTACTCAAGATATACTTGGGTGCACATAATTCTCCACAATACTGAAGTGCAGGTTGTCCTCAGATGATTCGCCAATCGCACCATGACCAACTATGGAATTAAGATCAAGCATATCAGAAGTGACAACAACACTGAATTCAAGAACACCGGCCTCGACACTTATCTTGATACATTGGGCATCACACATGAGTTCTCGACTCCATACACACCTCAGCAGAATGGCATCGTGGAGCATAAGAACAGAACCCTCATTGAGATGGCACAGACGATGCTTGATGAGTACAAGACTCCAAGGAATTTTTGGCCTGAAGCTATTGACACTGCATGCCATGTCATCAACCGTGTTTATCTTCACAAGTTCCTAAAGGAGACATCATATGAGCTTATGATTGGTAAGAAGCCAAACGTCATCTATTTCAGAGTATTTGGTGCTAGGTGCTGGATCAAGGATCCACATCACACTTCAAAATTTGGACCGAAAGCACATGAAGGTTTTATGCTTGGCTACGGGAAGGATTCACACTCCTACAAAGTCTTCAACCTCTTTCACTAGAAAGTGGTTGAAACTATGGATGTGCGGTTCGATGAGACTAATGGCTCGCAAAGAGAGCACCTACCAAATGTGCTAGATGAAGCTACACCAAGTGAGTCTATCAAACTTATGGTACTGGAGAAATCATACCTTCAGAGGCACAGGCTGAAGAGGAAATCATCATTTCTGCACCTAATCGGCCTGAAGACACTTCTCAGCCTGAAGCCAGTGCTGAGGATGAAGACAATGATCAGCTAGGGCAAAATCTTTGTCCAGTTCATCCTCGTGTTGAAAATGAAGTACATATTGAGAAGATAATTGATAGCATCAATGCACCTGGTCCACTCACTCGTTCAAGAGCAACACAACTAGCAAATTTCTATGGGCACTTTGCATTTGTCTCAATATCTGAACCGAAGAAAGTTGACGAAGCCTTCATGGAACCTGAATGGATTCAAGCTATGCAAGAAGAGCTTCAACAGTTTGAGCTGAACAATGTATGGGAGCTTGTAAAGCGTCCAGATCCTTGCAAGCACAACATCATATGTGTTGGGGAACGTAGTAATTTCAAAAAATTTCCTACGCACACGCAAGATCATGGTGATGCATAGCAACGAGAGGGGAGAGTGTCGTCCACATACCTTCGTAGACCGTAAGCGGAAGCATTATGACAACAC
Source organism: Triticum monococcum (assembly GCA_034509565.1). Taxonomy (NCBI): domain Eukaryota; kingdom Viridiplantae; phylum Streptophyta; class Magnoliopsida; order Poales; family Poaceae; genus Triticum; species Triticum monococcum. The sequence goes on from CM067845.1 coordinate 148,700,743, forward strand.
GGTTGATGTAGTCATACGTCTTCACGATCGACCGATCCTAGTACCGAACATTTGACACCTCCGCGATCTGCACACGTTCACCTCGATGACGTCCCATGAACTCATGATCCAGTAGAGCTTCGAGGGAGAGTTCCGTCAGCACGACGGCGTGATGACGGTGTTGATGAAGCTACCGACGCAGGGCTTCGCCTAAGAACCGCTATGATATGACCGAGGTGGATTATGGTGGAGGGGGGCACCGCACACGGCTAAAAGATCAATGGTCAACTTGTGTGTCCATGGGGTTCCCCTTCCCCCGGTATATAAAGGAGCAAGGGGGGAGGCCGGACGGCCCTAGCAGGGCGCGCCAAGAGGAGGAGTCCTCCTCCTAGTGGGAGTAGGACTCCCCTTTCCTAGTCCCACTAGGAGGGGGAAGGAAGGAGTGGGAGAGGGCAAAGGCAAGGGGGGCGCCGCCCCCCTTCCTTGTCCTATTCGGACTCATGGGGAGGGGGCGCGTGGCCTGCCCTAGCCGGCCCCTCTCTCTCTCCACTAGGGCCCATCAAGGCCCATTAGCCCCCAGGGGGTTCCGGTAACCCCTCTGGCACTCCGGTTTTCTCCGAGATCACTCAAAACCCTTCCGGTGTCCGAATATAGACGTCCAATATATTAGTCTTTATGTCCCGACCATTTCGAGACTCCTCATCATGTCCGAGATCACATCCGGGACTCCGAACTACCTTAGGTACATCAAAACACATAAAGTCATAATATCGATCGTCACCGAACATTAAGCGTGCGGACCCTACGGGTTCGAGAGCTATGTATACATGAACGAGGCTCATCTCCGATCAATAACCAATAGCGGAACCTGGATGCTCATATTGGTTCCTACATATTCTACGAAGATCTTTATCGGTCAGACCGCATAACAACATACGTTGTTCCCTTTGTCATCGGTATGTTACTTGCCCGAGATTCGATGGTTGGTATCTCAATACCTAGTTCAATCTTGGTACTAGAAAGTCTCTTTACTCGTTCCGTAATACATCATCCCACAACTAACTCATTAGTTGCAATGCTTGCAAGGCTTATAGTGATGTGCATTACCGAGAGGGCCAAGCGATACCTCTCCGACAATCAGAGTGACAAATCCTAATCTCGATCTATGCCAACTAAACAAGTACCATCGGAGACACCTATAGAGCACCTTTATAATCACCCAGTTACGTTGTGATGTTTGGTAGCACACAAAGTGTTCCTCCGGTATTTAGGAGTTGCATAATCTCATAGTCATAGGAACATGTATAAGTCATGAAAAAGCAATAGCAATATACTAAACGATCAAAAGCTAAGCTAACGGAATGGGTCAAGTCAATCACATCATTCTCTAATGATGTGATCCCGTTAATCAAATGACAACTCATGTCTATGGTTAGGAAACATAACCATCTTTGATTCAACGAGCTAGTCAAGTAGAGGCATACTAGTGACACTTTGTTTGTCTATGTATTCACACATGTACTAAGTTTCCGGTTAATACAATTCTGGCATGAATAATAAACATTTATCATGATATAAGGAAAAATAAATAACAACTTTATTATTGCCTCTAGGGCATATTTCCTTCAGTCTCCCACTTGCACTATAGTCAATAATGTAGATTACACACTAATGATTCTAACACCCATGGAGTCTTGGTGCTGATCATGTTTTGCTCGTGAGAGAGGTTTAGTCAACGGGTCTGCAACATTTAGATGCGTATGTATCTTGCAAATCTCTATGTCTCCCTCCTTGACTTGAACGCGGATGGGATTGAAGCGTCTCTTGATGTGCTTGGTTCTCTTGTGAAATATGGATTCCTTTGCCAAGGCAATTGCACCAGTATTGTCACAAAAGATTTTCATTGGACCCGATGCACTAGGTATGACACCTAGATCGGATATGAACTCCTTCATCCAGACTCCTTCATCTGCTGCTTCCGAAGCAGCTATGTACTCCGCTTCGCATGTAGATCCCGCCACGATGCTTTTCTTAGAACTGCACCAACTGAAAGCTCCACCGTTCAATATAAACACGTATCCGGTTTGTGACTTAGAGTCATCCGGATCAGTGTCAAAGCTTGCATCGACGTAACCATTTACGACGAGCTCTTTGTCACCTCCATAAACGAGAAACATATCCTTAGTCCTTTTCAGGTATTTCAGGATGTTCTTGACCGATGTCCAGTGATCCACTCCTGGATTACTTTGGTACCTCCCTGCTAAACTAATAGCAAGGAACACATCAGGTCTGGTACACAGCATTGCATACATGATAGAGCCTATGGCTGAAGCATAGGGAACACCTTTCATTTTCTCTCTATCTTCTGTAGTGGTCTGGCATTGAGTCTGACTCAACTTCACACCTTGTAACACAGGAAAGAACCCTTTCATTGCTTGATCCATTTTGAACTTCTTCAAAACTTTATCAAGGTATGTGCTTTGTGAAAGTCCAATTAAGCGTCTTGATCTATCTCTATAGATCTTGATGCCCAATATATAAGCAGCTTCATCGAGGTCTTTCATTGAAAAACTCTTATTCAAATATCCTTTTATGCTATCCAGAAATTCTATATCATTTCCAATCAACAATATGTCATCCACATATAATATTAGAAATGCTATAGAGCTCCCACTCACTTTCTTGTAAATACATGCTTCTCCAAAAGTCTGTATAAAACCATATGCATTGATCACACTATCAAAACGTTTATTCCAACTCTGAGATGCTTGCACCAGTCCATAGATGGATCACTGGAGCTTACACACTTTGTTAGGATCCTTTGGATCGATAAAACCTTCAGGTTGCATCATATACAACTCCTCTTCCAGAAATCCATTCAGGAATGCAGTCTTTACATCAATTTGCCAAATTTCTTAACCATAAAATGCGGCAATTGCTAACATGATTCGGACGGACTTAAGCATCGCTACAGGTGAGAAAGTCTCATTGTAGTCAACTCCTTGAACTTGTCGAAAACCTTTCGCAACAAGTCGAGCTTTGTAGACAGTAACATTACCGTCAACGTCAGTCTTCTTCTTGAAGATCCATTTATTCTCGATGGCTTGCCGATCATCGGGCAAGTCAACCAAAGTCCACACTTTGTTCTCATACATGGATCCCATCTCATATTTCATGGCCTCAAGCCATTTTCCGGAATCTGGGCTTATCATCCCTTCCTCATAGTTCGTAGGTTCGTCATGGTCAAGTAACATGACCTCCAGAACAAGATTACTGTACCACTCTGGTGCGGATCTTACTATGGTTGACCTACGAGGTTCGGTAGTAACTTGATCTGAAGTTACATGATCATCATCATTAGCTTCCTCACTAATTGGTGTAGGAGTCACAGGAACAGATTTCTGTGATGAACTACTTTCCAATAAGGGAGTAGGTACAGTTACCTCATCAAGTTCTACTTTCCTCCCACTCACTTCTTTCAAGATAAACTCCTTCTCTAGAAAGGATCCATTCTTAGCAACGAATGTGTTGCCTTCGGATCTGTGATAGAAGGTGTACCCAATAGTCTCCTTTGGGTATCCTATGAAGACACATTTCTCCGATTTGGGTTCGAGCTTATCAGGTTGAAGCTTTTTCACATAAGCATTGCAGCCCCAAACTTAAGAAACGACAATTTTGGTTTCTTGCCAAACCACAGTTCATAAGGCGTCGTCTCAAAGGATTTAGATGGTGCCCTATTTAACGTGAATGCAGCCATCTCTAAAGCATAACCCCAAAACAATAGCGGTAAATCAGTAAGAGACATCATAGATCGCACCAAATCTAGTAAAGTACGATTATGACGTTCGGACACACCATTACGCTGTGGTGTTCCGGGTGGCGTGAGTTGCGACACTATTCCGCATTGTTTCAAATAAAGACCAAACTCGTAACTCACATATTCTCCTACACGATCACATCATAGAAACTTTATTTTCTTGTTACGATGATTTTCCACTTCACTCTGAAATTCTTTGAACTTTTCAAATGTTTCAGACTTGTGTTTTATCAAGTAGATATACCCATATCTGCTTAAATCATCTATGAAGATGAGAAAATAACGATACCCGCCGCGAGCCTCTATATTCATCGGACCACATACATCAGTATGTATGATTTCCAACAAATCTATTGCTCGCTCCATTATTCCGGAGAACGGCGTTTTAGTCATCTTGCACATGAGGCATGGTTCGCAAGTACCAAGTGATTCATAATCAAGTGATTCCAAAAGTCCATCAAAATGGAGTTTCTTCATGCGTTTTACACCAATATGACCTAAACGGCAGTGCCACAAATAAGTTGCACTATCATTGTCAACTCTGCATCTTTTGGCTTCAATATTATGAATATGTGTATCACTACTATCGAGATTCATCAAAAATAGACCACTCTTCAAGGGTGCATGACTATAAAAGATATTACTCATATAAATAGAACAACCATTATTCTTAGATTTAAATGAATAACCATCTCGCATCAAACAAGATCCAGATATAATGTTCATGCTCAACGCTGGCACCAAATAACAATTATTCAGGTCTAAAACTAATCCCGAAGGTAGATGTAGAGGTAGTGTGTTGACCGCGATCACATCGACTTTGAAACCATTTCCCACGCGCATCGTCACCTCGTCCTTAGCCAATCTTCGCTTAATCCGTAGTCCCTGTTTCGAGTTGCAGATATTAGCAACAAAACCAGTATCAAATACCCATGCGTTACTGCGAGCATTAGTAAGGTACACATCAATAACATGCATATGACATATACCTTTGTTCACCTTGCCATCCTTCTTATCCGCCAAATACTTGGGGCAGTTCAGCTTCCAGTGGCCAGTCCCTTTGCAGTAGAAGCACTCAGTCTCAGGCTTAGGTCCAAACTTGGGCTTCTTCACTTGAGCAGCAACTTGCTTGTCGTTCTTGTTGAAGTTCCCCTTCTTCCCTATACCCTTTTTCCTGAAACTGGTGGTTTTATTGACCATCAACACTTGATGCTCCTTCTTGATTTCTACCTCTGCAGCCTTTAGCATCGCGAAGAGCTCGGGAATAGTCTTATCCATCCCTTGCACATTATAGTTCATCACGAAGCTCTTGTAGCTTGGTGGCAATGATTGAAGAATTCTGTCAATGACACTATCATCCGGAAGATTAACTCCCAGTTGAATCAAGTCATTATTATACCCAGACATTTTGAGTATATGTTCACTGACAGAACTATTCTCCTCCATCTTGCAGCTGTAGAACTTATTGGAGACTTCATATCTCTCAATCCGGTCATTTGCTTAAAATATTAACTTCAACTCCTGGAACATCTCATATGCTCCATGACGTTCAAAACATCGTTGAAGTCCCGGTTCTAAGCCGTAAAGCATGGCACACTGAACTATCGAGTAGTCATCAGCTTTTCTCTGCCAGACGTTCATAACATCTGGCATTGCTCCTGCAGCGGGTTTGGCACCTAGTGGTGCTTCTAGGACGTAATTCTTCTGTGCAGCAATGAGGATAATCCTCAAGTTACGGACCTAGTCCGTGTAATTGCTACCATCATCTTTCAACTTTGCTTTCTCAAGGAACGCATTAAAATTCAATAGAACAACAACACAGACCATCTATCTACAACAATATAGACATGCAAAATACTATCAGGTACTAAGTTCATGATAAATTAAAGTTCAATTAATCAAATTACTTAAGAACTCTCACTTAGACAGACATCCCTCTAATCATCTAAGTGATCACGTGATCCATATCAACTAAACCATGTCTGATCATCACGTGAGATGGAGTAGTTTTCAATATTGAACATCACTATGTTGATCATATCTACTATATGATTCATAATCGACCTTTCGGTCTCAGTGTTCCGAGGCCATATCTGCATATGCTAGGCTCGTCAAGTTTAACCTGAGTATTCTGCATGTGCAAAACTGGCTTGCACCCATTGTATGTGAACGTAGAGCTTATCACGCCCGATCATCACGTGGTGTCTCGGCACAACGAACTTTCGCTATGGTGCATACTCAGGGAGAACACTTATACCTTGAAATTTAGTGAGTGATCATCTTATAATGATACCGTCGATCTAAGCAAAATAATATGCATAAAATATAAACACCACATGCAATCAACATAAGTGATATGATATGGCCATCATCATCTTGTGCCTTTGATCTCCATCTCCAAAGCACCGTCATGATCACCATCGTCACCGACGTGACACCTTGATCTCCATCGTAGCATCATTGTCGTCTCGCCAACTATTGCTTCTACGACTATCGCTACCGCTTAGTGATAAAGTAAAGCAATTACATGGCAATTGCATTTCATACAATAAAGCGACAACTATATGGCTCCTGCCATTTGCCGATAACTGTGTTACAAAACATGATCATCTCATACAATAAAACATTAGCATCATGTCTTGACCATATCACATCACAACATGCCCTGCAAAACAAGTTAGACATCCTCTACTTTGTTGTTGCAAGTTTTACATGGCTGCTACGGGCTGAGCAAGAACCGTTCTTATCTATGCATCAAAAACCACAAAACGGTATAGTGATTGCTTTTTGATCTTCAGAAAGAACCCTGTTCATTGAATCCGATTCAACTAAAGCTGGAGAAACAGACACCCACTAGCCACCTGTGTGCGAAGCACGTCAGTAGAACCAGTCTCATGTAAGCGTACGCGTAATGTCGGTCTGGGCCGCTTCATCCAACAATGCTGTTGAATCAAGAATCAACTAGTGACGGCAAGCAATATGTATATACCCACACCCACAAATCCTTTGTGTTCTACTCGTGCATATAACATCTACGCATAAACCTGGCTCGGATGCCACTGTTGCGGAACGTAGTAATTTCAAAAAATTTCCTACGCACACGCAAGATCATGGTGATGCATAGCAACGAGAGGGGAGAGTGTCGTCCACGCACCCTCGTAGACCGTAAGCGGAAGCGTTATGACAATGCGGTTGATGTAGTCGTATGTCTGCACGATCGACCGATCCTAGTACCGAACGTATGACACCTCCGTGATCTGCATACGTTCAGCTCGGTAACGTCCCACAAACTCACGATCCAGTAGACCTTCGAGGGAGAGTTCCGTTAGCATGACGACGTGATGACGGTGTTGATGAAGCTACCGACGCAGGGCTTGGCCTAAGCACCGCTATGATATGACCGAGGTGGATTATGGTGGAGGGGGGCACCGCACACGGCTAAAAGATCTATGATCAACTTGTGTGTCCATGGGGTGCCCCCTGCTCCCCTATGTAAAGGAGCAAGGGGGGAGGCCGGCCGGCCCTAGCAGGGCGCGCCAAGAGGAGGAGTCCTCCTCCTAGTGGGAGTAGGACTCCGCTTTCCTAGTCCCACTAGGAGAGGGAAGGAAGGAGTGGGAGAGGGCAAAGGCAAGAGGGGCGCCGCCTCCCCTTCCTTGTCCTATTCGAACTCAAGGGGAGGGGGCGCGTGGCCTGCCCTGGCCGGCCCCTCTCTCTCTCCACTAGGGCCCATCAAGGCTCATTTGCCCCCGGGGGGTTCCGGTAACCCCTACGGCACTCTGGTTTTCTCCGAGATTACCCGAAACCCTTCATGTGTCTAAATATAGCCGTCCAATAGCGGAACATGGATGCTCATATTGGTTCCTACATATTCTACAAAGATCTTTATCGATCAAACCGCATAACAACATACATTGTTCCCTTTGTCATCGGTATGTTACTTACCCGAGATTCGATCGTCGGTATCTCAATACCTAGTTCAATCTCGTTACCGGCAAGTCTCTTTTCTCGTTCCGTAATACATCATCCCGCAACTAAATCATTAGTTGCATTGCTTGCAAGGCTTATTGTGATGTGCATTACCGAGAGGGCCCAGAGATACCTCTCCGACAATCGGAGTGACAAATCCTAATCTCGATCTATGCTAACTCAACAAGTACCATCGGAGACACCTGTAGAGCGCCGTTATAATCACCCAGTTATGTTGTGACATTTGGTAGCACACAAAGTCTTCCTCCGGTATTCGGGAGTTGCATAATCTCATAGTCATAGGAGCATGTATAAGTCATGAAGAAAGCAATAGCAATATACTAAACGATCAAAAGCTAAGCTAACAGAATGGGTCAAGTCAATCACATCATTCTTTAATGATGTGATCCCTTTAATCAAATGACAACTCATGTCTATGGTTAGGAAACTTAACCATCTTTGATTCAAGGAGCTAGTCAAGTAGAGGCATACTAGTGACACTTTGTTTGTCTATGTATTCACACATGTACTAAGTTTCCGGTTAATACAATTCTAGCATGAGTAATAAACATTTATCATGATATAAGGAAATATAAATAACAACTTTATTATTGCCTCTAGGGCATATTTCCTTCAATCTATACCAAATGGATCTATCACAACAAACAAGATGAGCACGGTCAAGTTGTCAGAAACAAGGCTCATCTCGTTGCTCAAGGATACACACAAGTTGAAGGGATTGACTTCGATGAAATATTTGCTCCCGTGGCTAGGCTTGAAGCCATTCCAATACTGCTAGCCTATGCCAACCACAACAACATTCTTCTGTACCAAATGGACGTAAAGAGTGCCTTTCTCAATGGCAAAATTGAAGAAGAAGTGTATGTTGCACAACCACCTGGTTTTGAAGACCCAAAGCGTCCTGACATGGTATACAAGCTCAACAAGGCATTGTATGGCCTCAAACAAGCACCTCGTGTTGGGGAACGCAATAATTTCAAAAAAATTCCTACGCACACACAAGATCATGGTGATGCATAGCAACGAGAGGGGAGAGGGTTGTCTACGTACCCTCGTAGACCGTAAGTGGAAGCGTTATGACAACGCGGTTGATGTATTCGTATGTCTTCACGATCGACCGATCCTAGTACCGAAAGTATGACACCTCCTCGATCTGCACACGTTCAGCTCGGTGACGTCCCACGAACTCACGATCCAGCATAGTGTCGAGGGCGAGCTTTGTCAGCACGACGGCGTGATGACGGTGTTGATGATGCTACCTGTAAGTGCATCTAGTGCCCCTTAGTGATTTTGGTGTATTGAAGACTTATAGGTTATGGGACTAATGCATTTGTGAGTGTACACATGTCTATAAATCTATGAGGAGTTTGATATTTACAAAGAAAGTCGACCCCTAAAAATGAAGTTCTTCAATTGAAGACTTTGGATTTTTGAAGACTTTCTGAAGACTTTGAAAGTGAATAAATTGGTGTGACCGTGAAGACTTGGTATTCATTCAAGGAACATGAAGCGTGAAGACTTTTGTTTTCATAGTTTCTTTTTTCTCTTTCTTGAGTCATATGAAACACTGTACTATTAAAGGGGGTCGAGGAAATACTAAGGAAAAGTTTCCAAGTGATGCTCAACTCAAAATTCTACACCTACCAATCCCTTCGAGTGAAGCCATTCGAAATCTCATACAGTTCAATCAATTTCTTCAGTGACAGAGACGAAGTTCTTCTGGTCTTTGAGGAATTTTTTTGACTGAGGAGTTAGGAATTCGCCAGTTGCCTACAAGTGAGGAACATGATAGCCCTGAGGAATTTCATAGTCAAATTTCCAACCGTTGTTGTGCTACGCGCCAGCTGTCCCAAAATATCTACCCACCTAACGGTCATACCATTGAAGGGCATTTATGTCTTATCATGTTGGGCTGCTCCCTAGGCTATAAATAGCCGCCCCCTACAACCACTAGCTGGTTGGCTGCTCCGAAAGAAACTGACACTTGTCATTTGAGAGCATCCCATCCTCCGAGGACTTTGAGCGAAAATCATCAAGTGAGGAAAACCCAAACACCTACAAACCCAAAGTGATTGAGTATCACTGAAGAGATTGATCCTGCGTGGATCCGACGCTTGTTACCTTTGGAGACTATGCATCTTCCAGACGGTTAGGCATCATGGTCTAGAGCATCCAAGAGGAAATTATGGAGCGCCGAGTGACCGAGTTTGTGAAGGTTTGGAAGTCACCTGAAGACTTACCATGAGTGATTGGGCGAGGTCTGTGTGACCTTAGCTCAAGGGGAATACGGTGAGGACTAAGTGTCCTGAACTGTGTGTTCAGGACTGGGTGTCCGGGACTATGTGTCCTCAGGTTTGGATACCTAGCCGCCCTAACCAGACATACAACTGTCACATCAGTTGGAACTGGTCTACCAAATCATTGTCTTCACCGAGCTAACTGTTTCTATCTCCTCAACTCTTCCATTTCCTCATTACTGTGTTGTGTGCTTGTTCATATCTGTTCAAAGACTTTGACTAAAGACTTTCTCAATTTCCTCAGCTCAATTTCTTCAGTCTGTTTGTCTTCATCCTGTGTTTACGCTTTCTTTACTCTGTGCTTGTTTTCATTTCATCATGATGACCATGCTTATGTTCTGTTATGTTTGCATCTGAGTACTTATTCCGCTGCAAGTAGTTCTTCTCTTCGGAATTTCCTTGCCCTGAAATTCCTTAGTGAAGAATTCATAAAAATCACCTATTCACCCCCTCTAGTCGACTTAAAGCACTTTCAATTGGAATCAGAGCAAGATACTCCCTTGTTCTGTGTGATTTTGGTTTAACCGCCTGGAGTTTTAGTTATGTCGACCACAGGTATGATCAAGGTTTCTACTGGGTGTCCTACCTTCGATGGGACGGACTACCCCTACTGGAAGAATAAGATGCACATGCATCTTGAGGCAATTGACAACGATCTCTGGTATGTTGTGGAAAATGGCGTTCCCTCTGTCACTCCTACCATCAATGTTGCTGATGTGAAGAGATTCAAGCAACTCGACTCTTAAGCGAAGAACATCATATGTGGCCATCTAAGCAAAGGGCAGTATGGCAGAGTGAGTGCTTTGGAGGCAACAAAGCTTATCTGGGACTGGTTGTCCAAGGTCAATGAAGGAGTCTCAACACAGCGTGACTCTCGAGTTGACGTTCTTCGCAATCTCTTAAACCGCTTCAAAAGACTTGACAATGAAAATGTTCAGCAAACCTTCGATCACCTCACTGACATCTCAAATGAGCTTCAAGCACTTGGTGCCACTGACACCACCGACCATGAGGTGGTGAAGAAATTACTGTGATCGCTTGATTCCTCATTTGATACTCTAGCATTGATGATACAAGAACATGGATACTATAAGTCACTTGATCCCGCTGATATCCTCGAGAGGCTAAACACTCATGAGTTCCAGCTTGCTGAGAAGAGAGATCTCTATGGACCAAGCTATGGCAGATCACGAGCTCTGAAGGCCAAGGCGGTGTTTGAATCTGAAGGTGAAGCTTCTGGTAGCAGCCTTGGTGATCCTGAAGAACTGAGCCAGGAGCTAGCAATGCTCGTGAGGAAATTCCAGAAGTTCTCAAGACGTGGTCGTTTTGGAAAATCCTCAAGAAGTGATGACTTAAGATCAGATTCCTCATCCCGTGATTACAAGAAGAGACTCTGTCACAAATGCAAGAAACCCGATCGCTACATTCAAGATTGTCGTCAGTGGGAAAAGGAATCAAAGAAGAAGAAGTACAAGGACTACAGTTCTGATGATTCAAATAAGAAGAAGAAATCTTCAAAGTCCTCTTCATCAAAACCTTCAAGATCTTCATCGCACAAGAAGAGAAGCTCCAAGAAGGCTCGGGCATTCATTGGGAAGGAAATGTACGCTGAGGCTAAATCTGAGGAAAATGAGGAAGAGGAGGAATCTGAGGAGTCAGACTCTGGTGTGGCAAGCCTAGTCCTCGCTACCACGTTCGTCAGCAAGTCCATCTTCAACTCTGAGGAAAAGGACATCCCCAACACCACTGGTGACGGCGATGATGACTACGCTCCCACCTGTTTCTTCATGGCAAAAGGTGCAAAGGTACTCAAATATCCCTCCTCTGAATCAAGTGAGGATGAATCTGATGAAATCTCAAGCCTAGTTATTCTAAACTTGCTAAGATTTTTGTGAAACAACAAAAGGCTCTTGAAAAGGTTTAAAATATGCTAGACAAAAGCGATGATGTGTTGGGTGATAAAATGGATCGCACTAAAACTTTGACTGAAAATCCCCAAAGACTTTAGACTAAGTTTGACAACCTTCAAAGTCATCATAACACTCTCTTATCTGATCATGAGAAACTCTCTTATGATTTTCTTCAAAGAAAGCTAGATCTTGAATAGTTAAGAGTGAGTTATGAAGATCTTCAGAAGGAGCGTGATTCATTACTTGCTCAACAAACCAGCACTACTCGGGAAGAATTTATTCCTCCATGTTTGAAATGCATTGAACGTGAATATGCTAATTCTTCACTTGAATGTTCAAATGCTTCTAATGTTACAAACTCGTCAACTGTCTCTGCTATCACTAATTCCTCATCTGAGGGTGCTGCTAGTATCACTGACCATGCAGGGCTGAAGGAATTATATGTGACAGGCATTTACAAAAGCCTCAAAGGGCATAAGGCTCTTTGTGATGTGCTTAAGAAGCAGATCCTCTACAGGAACCCTAGGAAAGAGGGTCTTGCCTTTTAGAGGAAACTCAATGCTGACGGGACCTACTAGACACCTGAGTAGTATCCCAAAACCTCATGGGTTGCTGCCAAGGGACCTTTAGTGGATCCATCTACTTTATCTGGCTTCACATGTGAATCTTCATATTCTTCTGATGAGTCATTTGACTCTAACTATAAGCTATTCAAAAATTAGAATGGTGACATATTTGCTAGATATGTTGGCACTAACTGCAGGAACAGTTCTCCTATGAAGAAAATCTGGGTTCCCAAAAGGTTCCTTGAAAATCTTCAGGTGAATGTCATCATGACACCACCTGTGAAGAATAGGAACCCCCGATCAAATTCTTCATATGGACCAAATTCTTCATATGGATCCAAGTCCTCATACGGACCAAATTCCTCAAAAGGATCAAAGTCCTCATATGAACATCATCATACTAACACCTCTGTTTCGCAGGGAAGATCTAAGGATTATGGATGTGTGCATTATTCTTCAAATAATTATATTCATAAATCCTCGAAGAATTTCTCTGCTTACTCTTATGCTTACCCTAACCTCTCTTATGTGAAACGAAGTGGATTGACATCTATGCCACCTTTCTCTTATGGAGCTCGCAGAATGATGAACTCTTTGCCATCCCTTCAGATGTGGGTGGTGAAGAAAAAGAACTAATCTCTTATGCAGGGTCAGGTCTCCAGACGAACTTAAATGTCTGAAGAATTTGCTGGAGACCTGAATATGCTTGAAAGGACGCAAGCTAATCATGAAGAAATGAATATTCATTTCTCATGTCCTCATACTGCTTTATCTGTCCTATTGCTTGATGAAATTGATCTAATGAAATTGATACCATATTTTTCACTGATGAAGTATATGAGTCCGTAAGTTGCACTAATTCATCTGCAGGATGATCAACCCAAAGCCACTGAGTGGGTCCTCGATAGTGGATGTACAAATCACATGACTGGTGACATGAGCTTATTGATGGACTCTGCCTTATCTCCATCACATCTGAAGCATATCACCTACGCTGACAAATGCAAAAGCAAGGTATTGGGTCTAGGTAGGTTGCAATCTCAAAGGATCGACACATGGACAAAGTCATGCTTGTAGAGTCCTTAGGGTTCAACCTCATGTCTGTCTCAATGCTTTGTGATCTTGATATGGTTATTGTCTTTGGAAAGTATCGTTGTGGTGTGATCATGGAAGCTGACAATTCCAAAGTCTTCGAAGGCTTTAGGAGAGGAGATTTGTATATTGTTGATTTCTCTACAGGACCACAACCTGCTACATGTCTACTTGCAAAAGCTTCAGAAGGCTGGCTATGGCAATGCCGAATTGGTCATGCTGGGATGAGGAACTTACACACGCTCGCGAAGAAAAAGCATGTCATTGGCATCGAGGGTGTCAAATTCCTCAAGGACCATTTGTGTGGAGCTTGTGAAGCCGGAAAGATGACCAAGGCCAAGCATCCCTCAAAAACACAATATTTTTTTGAGGATCCGGTGAGGATGATAGTAGGGACCTAGCAACGTGCGTAGTAATTTTTTTCGGGACAAAGAAGGGCATCAACTGGGTTGTGCGGGAGCTGTGGCCCGTCTAGCCTAGGCTTTTATTTCATATGTTCACCACATGACCAGCCGAGTTTGTTTTTTTCCTTTCTGAAAATGGCTAGCCTAGATTTTTTTTGCAGAATAACCAATGTAGGCCTACTTGCTTTTCTACGCCCTGTTGGGCCGGAAATCTTTCAAGACGAGGAGGGATGCATTCGGGCTTGCCCAGAAAATGGGCTATAAGTAATAAGAAATGGGCTATAAGTAATAAATGGGCTGTAAAATGAAAAAATACAGCAAGCAGGCAATTAGTTCCAAAATACTTTTTTCTTTGGGATTTTGATATTTCAAATTTCATTGTTTTTGTGCAGGTAAAATTTCATTGGATTTAAATTAAGGTATGTTTAGTTTCTAAATTAATTTGAATCTGGCTAGAAATTTTAGGCTGTATGCAGTTTGGGACAGATTTACAGGCTGACTTGTGGGTCTAGTTGGTTGACGTGTACGAAAGGCTTCGTCAACTTAGTCCACAAACGATTTTAGCAGCAGTGACCATTGGATGTTAATCCAATTGCCGTGCTATTTCTTCAATATTTGATCTTCTGGCTCTAGCCGCCCAAACCAGCGCTGGTGGGACTGCCTGCTCCCGCCTTCCGTGGCCGGCTGTGCTGGCACACATGCCACACCGCCCCACCCTAATCCATCGCTGGCCAGGCCATTCCTATACTCACCCACACTCCTGTTATTTTCCGGCGATGGCAGCCGAACGAGTAAACCCTCGTACTCCCCACTGCATAGGCAACCACTACCGAGTTTCCCCCGGCTCCGTGTCGTTCCCTTCCTAGGCCTCGCCGTCATCCACCACCCTGGTGCTCTCAGCGCGGCGTAGTCAACATGGTCAACGAACGACATCCATCGGAAGTGGGCTGTATGTGGAGAGGCTAACAGCTGGGTCCATGGCCACACACAAAAAATGTGTTGGGGTTGTGGTGCGACATATGTGAAAGGATGGCTAATCATGGAGAGGGTCAAGAGTACGTCGCCGGGCTCTAGAAGCGGGAGTGAGCAAGATCGCATGCGCCTACGGATCTTACCCAGGTTCGGGGCTCTCCTAGGAGATAACACCCCTAGTCCTGCTCTGCGGGGTCTCCACATGATCACTATCTCAACAATGGTAGCTACAAGATTGCTCCCTGAGCTGTTTGACTAGAGGAGGAAGATGAGCAAGGCTAGCCCTTTGTCGGCATCCTGGGAACGGCGGTCCCTAGACTTGCCTGCCTGCGGCCCACGGCGTGGCTGAGCCAGCAGGCTGTACGTCCCATCTTCACCAGCAAAGCATCCAAGACCCTCGCGAGGGTCCAAGCCTCGCGAGGCGGGCGACACAAGGCCTCCTCTGGAGTAGCCTAGCCAGGCAGGCTCGCGAGGAGCGGAGATATCAAGGCAGGGCAAACCTCACGAGGCCCTCGTGACGTGAGCCATGATGCATGACACCAGGTGGGCGCCAGCGCGCGCAGCGTCCTTGTTTCCTCTTTGGTGCTAAGGACGCCAGCACAGGCAAAGAGCACCGAGGGGTCAGGTAAAGGTTGCCATATTGGTGCAATGAGACCAAGGCCAAGGGGACGGCAATACGGAGGTCATCGTGGAGCCCAAGACGGCGTCACCACAGAGCTTTTTGCAGACGAAGACCACTTTTGTCAGGATAGCTTGTACTAGCTGCCCCCCTTCAAATCGGCCTGCCATTGTTGGCTCCCTCCCCGCTCGGTATTTGGGAAGAGGACCAGGGCCTATATAAGTAGAGCTAGCCACCATAGTAGAGGGGATCGGATCTGGGAGACAGGCCTTAGCTCGATCCAACCCGATCGAGAGCCTACTCACAAGAACACCTCAACCTCCAGAGGCTGTTCTTCCCTTGTACTGTTCATCATCAGCCCTAGAGGCAATCCACCACCACCACACTGGAGTAGGGTATTACACCACAATGGTGGCCCGAACCAGAATAAACCTCGTGTCTTTCTGTGTTGCGAGTTCGTCGAGTTCGTATGCGAGATCTTAGTGAGCTAGGGCGTAGATTGTAAGGAAGGAAAGACTTCACACGCACCCCAGTGTTCGAACCTTAAGGGTTTGCCAAAACCCCACATCCGACATTTGGCGCACCAACTAGGAGTGCACCGGGGCTCTCCACCAACCAGCGTCCCGATGTTAGACCGGCTATACTGCCGCTAAAGTTATCCGTTGGGGCATCAAACGATCTCTGAATGCGATGAAACTTGACAGGCACTCTATCTACACAATAATAAGACCACACGTCAACTCTCATCCCATTCCGAGAACATTTTCCGGCCACTTATAAAATACTATTTCGGACATGCCGCGGGCGCGTGCGAGTGTGTCTGGACTCAGAACGGACAACGGAAGGAACGGGGAGAACCCGGACGGATGCAAGTTTCAAAAACATGATGATGCAATGCACATGATGACAAGATGAAATGCAACATGCAAGCAAATGACATGGCAACGCCGGCGAATAAATGGAGGACACCAGGCGCATCGGTCTTGGGGTGTTACAACACTCCATCACTACGAGAGGATCTCGTCCCGAGATCTAGAAAGGCACCGGAGAGAAAACAGAAGAGAAAGAGAAGAGGTAAAGCTAAGTTGCTTCTTTGACAAACGAGTGAAACCAAAGAACCTTGAAAAGGTTAAACCATTTCTAGAAAAGAATACGACGGAGATGAACGAAGTTGAAAACACTCCGTTTGAAAACAGGAACAAGGGAGAACAACTTT
This sequence comes from Triticum monococcum, assembly GCA_034509565.1. Classification (NCBI taxonomy): domain Eukaryota; kingdom Viridiplantae; phylum Streptophyta; class Magnoliopsida; order Poales; family Poaceae; genus Triticum; species Triticum monococcum. The sequence goes on from CM067845.1 coordinate 148,717,602, forward strand.
GGGCAGCACTCCGGTTGAGAAGGGATGCAAGGCTTGATAAGATGAAAAGAACTGAGCAGAGGGAACAACTCTCCGGTTAAATGGATAAACTGAGAAAAGAACACGATCCTGACAAAACAAGAAGATGGGTTGAAGAGAGCAACATCACCGTGCCTCCGGAACAAAAGTAAGAATGGAATGGAATGAACGAAGGGAAACAATATCTTGAGAGAGCACGCTTACAACAAATGCTAGAACGGAGTTGTTGGAAAACCAACAACGAAAAGAATAAGCTTGATATGGTCTTATGGAATACATCTCAAATTATGAGGTGACAACCTGCCACTCACGGGAAAAGAATTGGATTGATATGAACAAATTGACGAGAAAGTATATCGCTCCGGAAAGGATAAATGAAGAAATTGGATCATTTATAAGCACCATAGATAGCAACAATCCTTAGGGAAAGCTTTAGGTGAAATATAACCCAAGGTAACTCCAATGACGAGATTGATGGATTTAAAATACCTCATTCATGACAACATGTGAATCATGAAACATGAATTCAAATTATCAAGAATGACATAATACCACCTCCAATGATACGGAAGAAAGAATTGCACTCCGGATTGCAAGATGAAGAATGCTCGAGCTCCTCTGAAAAGAATCTTGATGAACACCTCGAGAAAGAAATTAAATCCTTGATGAACCATCAAGTAGAACCTTGATGAAGAACTCCGGTAACAAAAGGATAACGAAAAGAAAGAGAAGTTGAAAACACTAGGTGAAACCTTGCAATGATTTAGATGGATCTCCGTGGCGATATAATTGAAAGAGGTTGGAACTCCGGGAAGAAAAGATAAGATGAACAATTGAGATCAAGAATTTTGATGAACCTCCGGAATAGGGAATTAAACATTTGGATGAAACAAGAATAAGAATTACATTATGCTTAACCTTCACCAATTAAATTGATGACAAGAAACAGATTTCGCATACTACTTATTCCAGTTGCAACGGATTGAAGAGAGATATAGCATGAACTTGGGAAGGTCTTCAACGATCCACCGGTAGAATTTGAAAAGCAGGAATGCATAGATATGATACACGAAGGAAGAAAAACTCTTGAACGAACCACCGTTAGAATTGAAAAAGAATGATTAAAACATGAAGAAACACCGGGAAGAATTAGCAATTAAACAAAGATGCTTGTGAGGATTTAGATCCATGAGAACGAAGAGATTACGAGCTGATTAAAGAATATTAAATATTGCACCGGTGAGATTTGAGGAACGAGAGCTGAAAGCTGGGAATGAATAAATTTGAAAAGATGGCCCTTCGGAGGAAAGAAATGGAAACAACTCATGAAATGCTCCGGATGGTTGAAAAGAATATCTCCCAATCGAAACCAATTATGAGAGGATGGCCTCAAACTAGAATCATGAATCTTGAAGAGGATGGAGCAAGATTGAGAGAAAATCTTCTTCTTCGGTCTTGAAATGCAGGGAATGACGATGAGAAAAACTACCAAGAATTATTGAGGTACTCCGGAATAATCAAACGCGAGGAGATTGAGCCAACGATGAAAAGAATTCGACAGATCTTGGAGAAAACATAAGACTTATGATAATTCATTCTTACGTCAAACTTGGAAAAGAATTTGAGAATAAATCCGGGAGAATTAGAAGAGTCAGGTAAGATCCTGAAAAAAAACCTGTGGGTTAGGGCCCACTCAAAAGAAAACACCGTTGAATGATTTAAAAGAGAGAAAGCACCGGTTGAATTAAATGACTTGAAAGAGATAACATCCTCGAAAGAGTTTGAATGAAAGCAGAGTGGAAACACGAATCTTCTAGATATTATGAGCACTTCGGAACAATTAATAGTGAGAGGTGAACGATTAAGAATTTGCACCGGCATGAGAAAACATTGAAAACGAGGAAAGGGACATGATCAACACCAAAAGCTTGAATTGAATCCACCGAAGAAGAAAAGAATGGAGAATATTGAACTAGTAGAGCATCTTCATGAGAACCACCGGGTAAGAATATTGACGGAAAGGAATGGAGAGACTTCATAACCAATAAGATGGATACTTGATTGAGAAATCTGAGTCCTTGAAGAAAAGGGGTGGGTGGGTGGGAGAAACAAAGTCAACTTGGAACGGATGGAGACAACACCATTGAGAAGAACTAGTAATAAATCTTGCGAATGTTGAAGTGATCAGATCCACCTGAAGAGAAACACACCGGTTGAAAAGGATTGACAGCGCGATCTCGATGATCAAGAAGGATTGGTATTCACATCGAAGTATGAGAACACAACTTTGGGAAGGTATGGAATCAACATTTGACATTGAAGCAACTCGAATACCACAACTGAAAACAAAACAAAGGATTGGCTTGCAAAATAAACCGGGACAAACATATGATAGAGATTTCGTCCGAAGTTTTCGTGGTGGGGCCTACACGGGCTCGATCGTACAGCACCATCATGTACAAGGCAGTGCACATGACATACGAAGCGTCCCCGAGTCGGCATAGCCAAGGACTCTTTAAGACACAACGAGACCACTGTAAAACCAACCGTGAATAGGCGGACCACTAGACGTCGAACCCCAATTTCATACCATACATCTGTCGAAAAGATATCCTAAGAGCTACTTGAATTCCCACTTATAAACTCCCGAAACTTTCCGGTTATGCAATCAGGTGTTGGGGATACAGGGGAAGCATAATATCTCACCCAAAACTAGCAAATCCTACATCCAGCTGTATCGATCCTTCAACACATAACCAAGAAACCTTCGGAAATCATCTACCTTAACCTTCGAAAAGCATCCATTATACAAGTTATGGCAATACTCCCGAACTCCCGCCCCAGTACTGGGTGGCGTCGAGGTTATCTCACCAACAACTGCATAAAAGAGATTTTCGATGTCGGCGAACTAAACTCAGGTATTCCAGAACTGCAACGATAAAATTGTGACGACAACACCTCGGAGCTCAACTCCCCGGGACACTGCCACAACCCCTAAATGACAGGAGGCACCAAGAACAATGTTCTCGTCACAAATCGATCAGAACGATTCCAAGATACCCGCGTGATCCTAAATTTTTTTAGTGAAATTTGAGAAGAGAAGAGTCAAAACTCTACGTCAGGATGCCTTACCAGAGCGATGAAGGGACTGGGGAGTAAAAAGAATTCCTAAGCTCTCCGATATATAATTCCTAAATGACTCAAAACATTTTTTTCTAGACTCAACTCGTCAGCTAATTCGATCAAGCAGTGGGGGCTCCTAAGGTCGGGGAAGGCTCTGATTACCAACTTGTAACGCCCTCGATGCGGCTATATCTCCCACGTGTCGAAGCACGACTTAGAGGCATAACTGCATTGAAAGCAATGTCGCAAGCGAGGTAATCTTCACACAACCCATGTAATATATAAGGGAAAGAGATACATAGTTGGCTTACAATCGCCACTTCACACAAGTACATGAATAAAGCATTACATCATCCAAATACAATCAAGGTCCGACTACGGAACCAAAAATAAAAGAAGAACCCCAAAAGCGACACGGTCCCCGATCGACCCCAACTGGGCTCCACTAATGATCAACTAGAACGAAACAACACAAAGGGCAAGATCTTCATCGAGCTCCTCCTGAGCTTGGTTGCATCATCTGCATGGACTCATCGACACCTGCAAGCTGGTTTTGGAAGTATCTGTGAGCCACGAGGACTCAGCAATCTCGCACCCTCGCGATCAAGACTATTTAAGCTTATGGGTAAGGTAAAGGTATAAGGTGGAGCTGCAGCAAGCGACTAGCATATATGGTGGCTAACATACGCAAATGAGAGCGAGAAGAGAAGGCAAAGCACGGTCGATAAAACTAAGATCAAGAAGTGATCCTAGAACAACCTACGCCAAACATAACTCCAACACCGTGTTCACTTCCCGGACTCCGCCGGAAAGATACCATCATGGTTACACACGCGGTTGATATATTTTAATTAAGGTCAACTTCAGGTTTTCTACAACCGGACGTTAACAAATTCCCATCTGCCCATAACCGCGGGCACGGCTTTCGAAAGTTCAAATCCCTGCAGGGGAGTCCCAACTTAGCCCATGACAAGCTCTCACGGTCAACGAAGGATATACCTTCTCCCGAGACATTCTGATCAGACTCGGCATACCGGTTCTACAAGACACTTCGACAAGTTAAAACAAATCCAGCAGCACCGCCCGAATGTGCCGACAAATCCCGATAGGAGCTGCACATATCTCGTTCTCAGGGCACACTCAGATTATCCAAGGTACGAGTTGGCCAGCCCAGAGTTGCCCCTGGTGGCCACCGGCAGCTAACAGGTTGGACCAACACTCAGAGGAGCACTGGCCCGGGGGGTTAAAATAATGATGACCCTTGAGTCTGCAGAACCCAAGGGAAAGAAAAGGCTAGGTGGCGAATGGTAAAACCAATGTTGGGCATTTTTGGAAGAGTTTTATTCAAGGCGAACTGTCAAGGGGTTCCCATTATAGCCCAACCGCGTAAGGAACGCGAAATCCGAGAACATAACACCGATATGACGGAAACTAGGGCGGCAAGAGTGGAACAAAACACCAGGCATAAGGCTGAGCCTTCCACCCTTTACCAAGTATATCGATGCATTAATTAAATAAGAGATATTGTGATATCCCAACAAGTAAACATGTTCCAACAAGGAACAACATCTCCATGTTCCAACAAGGAACAAACTTCAATCTTCACCTGCAACTAACAATGCTATAAGAAGGGCTGAGCAAAGCGGTAACATAGCCAAACAATGGTTTGCTAGGACAAGGTGGGTTAGAGGCTTGGTTGAACAATATGGGAGGCATGGTAAGCAAGTGGTAGGTATCATAGCATAGGCATAGCAAAAGAGCGAGCAACTAGCAAGCAAAGATAGAAGTGATTTCAAGGGTATGGCCATCTTGCCTGAGATCCCGCAAGGAAGAAGAACGAGTCCATGAAGAAGACAAACGGACGTAGTCAAACGGGTCCTCACAAACGCGACGTTATCGGAACCAACCCGAAGAAGCAACACCGGAAAGAAGCAAACAACATAGTAAACAACCATCACATAATCATGGCATGATGCACAACCAAGTATGATGCATGTCCGGTTTAAATATGCATGGCATGGCAAAAGAGCACAAACAACACTACAAGTTAAGTGGAGCTCAATATGGAACGGGTTGCATATTGACGGAACACCACATCAATTATTTAGTTCTCTCTCGTTTATGTACCCAACAAGATTAAATGTTGTTAGCATGGCAAGAGGTGAAACATGATGAAACTATCTAATCTAGGCAAGTTTAAATGAGGCCGGAACAACAAAACAACAAGTCCGGAAACTCCTCATATGCATATATTAGGTTTGGTACTGTTCTGCCCTAAACATAATTTTAGAGTTAATAAACATGCAAAACAAGTACACCATGTTAAACTAGGCATTTTTCTACCCCATTTACATATAAGGTTTATTAAAATCCGAGTTACGGTTATTTAGTTATGAATTAAATCACTTTAGCAAGTTATTAGGCAAAATATAGACAAACATCATTTTAAACATTTTAAACATCCATGAAAGTGACATATTATGAAGCTAGATGAAAAACTAAGCATTTTACATATATAAGTTATTTGCAAAAGATGCATGGTTTGTGAGATATTAAATGTATGGACATGAGGGTCTTTTCTGCAAATCTGCAAAACACTGGATAAAAGATAAATCACTCCTCGGAAAAAAAATGAGTCGGGCCGAAACTGGCCCGAACTGGGCTGCACAGGAGCTAACAGGGGGTGGGCTTCCTCACATTGGGGTTCAGGGAGCCGGGCCTTGGCGCTAGTGGGCTGAGGCGGGTGAAGGCGAGCGGTGGCCCAGTACGCACTAGAACAAAATAGGCATGTAGGGACGTTTTTGGGGAGCTCCTAACCGGCGCTCTCAGCGCCGTTTCTGGTACTGGCGCCCGAAGGAGTTGGCGAGTGGGCCGGCCCAGCGAAATACAATCACAGGTGTAGCGAGAAAAAAGCGAAAAAAAACAACCGCAAAATTTGTTCTCGTCCAGGGTCGAACTCCCACCATGAGAACAAAGAACAAGTGATCTCTCCATCTCATATACTTTGCCCTACTGACCAAATACTCGGCGAACTTATACAAGTACATTTGTAGTCGCGTAATTTATTGCACACATAAACAGTTACTGTAGCACTTTGATTTTTATTTTTTTCAAAACATTTTGGAATAAGTCCATGAATTACAGAAAAGTTCATTTGTTTGAAAAAAAATCAATTTCGAAAAAGAGTTCACGATTTTGAGATAAATGTCTATCAATTTTTAGAAATAGTTCACAAATCATGAGGAAAAAGTTCACAGATTTGAAAAAGGTTCATCAAAATTTAAAAAAAGTTCATCAAAGTTCAAAAAAGGTTCATCAATTTTGAAAACAATTTCATTAAAATTCAAAAAGGTTCATCGATTTTGGAAAAAGTTCATCAAAACTCGAAAAAGGTTCATCGATTTTGAAAAAAGTTCATCAAAGTTCAAAAAGGGTTCATCAATTTTGAAAACAATTTCATCAAAATTCAAAAAGGTTCATCGATTTTGGAAAAAGTTCATCAATTCGAAAAAGGTTCATCGGTTTTGAAAAAAGTTCATCGATTTTAAAAAAAGCTCATCAAAATTCAAAAAAGGTTGACCGTTTTTGAAAAACTTCATCAATTTTGAAAAATAGGTCACGATTTTGCAAAAAGTTCATCGGTTTTGGAAAAAAGTTTACAATAAGGTGAAAAAATGTCATCGAATTTGAAAATAAATTCATTAAAATTGAAAAAAAGTCATCAAATCTGAAATAGTTCATCCACATTGAAAAAAGTTCATTGAAATTCGAAAAAGTTCATCAAATTGCAAAAATTGCTCATCGAATTTGAATAAAAGTTCATCAAAATTTTAAAAAAAGTTCATGGATTTTGAACAAAGTTGATCGATTTGAAGAAAATGTTCATGTATTTGCAAACCAATTCATCGTGCCAAGACGAAGAGAAAAAAGAAAACGAAAATTTTTAAAAAGGAAAAAGAAAGAAGAACGAATACTAGACGAAAAAACTAAAGCATAATCATATCCTACCCTGTGGTCGCGTGGTTGAACTAGCTGTTCTTCACGCGGGAGGTATGTGGTTCGAATCCTGTAGCGCCCTTTTTTGCGGATTAAGATACAAAATTAGAACATGTAATGGGCCGGCCCAGTGCGCCGCGGGGGGTGTGCGCCCAATCACCAATGCCTAGTGACGATTTCTAAGGCACAAAGCACATCGTCCCTTGATTCCCATAGAAAAAAAGATTTCGGTGGCTCAAAATATCTTGCTCCACCACCACCACCACCACCACCCTAATCCCCCATCGTGTGAGATGGCCCAAGAAAGCCCCACTCCGACCACCTCGACCTGCAGCTCCGGCACACGATGCACTCCGGCTGAAAGGAAAGATGACGGGTGGCGGAGTGGGCAACGGAACTGGACATCGCCACCTCCTCCTACTGAGATCGTAGCGAGATACGACCCGACAGGAAGGTACAAGAGGAACAAGATCGACGAGGAGGACGAAAGGTATTGATCAGTTAAGCGCTCGTTTATTTGTATGTCCGCTGTCCTTGTCGTTCAGACTTTGATTCAGATCCACCTTTCTGTATGTTGTTGTTTATTTGTTCGCCCACTGCAACAATGTTATCAGAGACTTAATTAGTTTATATAATCATCAGGGGGAAAATGTATGCCCCGGTGACGACACCCACCCGGCCCTCCATTTGCTCGCACGGCATCCTCTGTCTCTAAGAACCCGACCTCTTGCGACCAAAAAAATCCAACAAGCGTCCTCCGCCATGTGAAGCTCGTTTCCATCAGGTAAGCTGACCTCGTGCTTGACACTCTCGACCAGCAGCCAGGCAACAAGTTCATTTATATGTGAGTCGATCTACTTTTTTGTTTTAGTTTTTCTATCAATTCATTCCAAGTAAAAAATTGGAGCCGCTCCCTTGATGCGTACTTAATTGTGGAGGAGAATCTTGACATTGTACCTTAGATTATCCTATTAAGATAGGACAACACTGCTTTGCCGTTTTTTTTTTCTAAACTCTCGTTTGTTTACTGATTAAACATTTAGACTACCACTTCAATTTAGACTACTACTACTTAAATTTACACATAGCTTTTTTCATCGTTTGTTCCCAAATTATTGGCACTCACGTATATGCAGGTGCTTGATAAAAAGCCTCTGATAATATCCTGATTGAATAAGATGGTCAGTGTTCTTAACACATTTTTCTTTTTCATGCAGTTAATAATATTTTTGTATCAACTGTCAAATCACCTTCATCCCCCTCTCCTCCCATAACTAAAATTAAGAGCTTTGCGCTCATGTTCTAACATTTCTTAGATTAACATGGCTACTACTCTAAACAGAGAGATCAACTCATACATGCAGTTTCTCACCTACAGAAACTTTTCTCATGTTGTCTGATAAAGAGCACCATGGATGGATATATTATCATGTTTGGTAAGATTTAATCATATCTGATAATGTAAAACATCTGGGTCACATGTGTTGCACTATGTCTAGAGCAGCTAAATGGTATCATTCTCGCTTATACATAGGTAGATATTGTGTTAGACTGAAGATTATTGATATGAACTACCATGAGAATTCAGTATTTTTATGGTAACATGTCCCCTTAATAAGTAGAGCTAGTATTAAGGCTTAGAGCTTATTAGTGTCAACAACCATTGGAATTAAATCCCTGTATGTTAAACTGCTGTTATTTCTTTACGTATGTATGCTTCATATGGTAAATACTTAGTTAATTTTTATTTTTCTAGGAAATACACTTCAAGCATTCTCACCTTGGCCAATCTATCGATGACATAATGATTTTTCTTCTTTTTACAGTATGTATCTATACTTGATATGGGCACATCAAATCTACATGGCTAGATTTAACTTCTGCAGTGCATGTTTACTCGATGTGGTATATGTAATACCATTCTTCTCTATTCTTATGGTTGTATGTTCAGCAAACGAAAACTTACTGATAAAAGTTCAAATAAATTTATTTATATCTCATTGGGCTTTCTTCACAGAAAAACTTGTACGTGCGGAATTTGAAGGCAGTTGCCATAAGGATAAGCTGGAGAAGCAGAGAAAACAAGGAGCCATTGTTCCATTATCAACATGTAGAAACTAAAAATCATATAGATAGTTTCACTAGTTTGTGACATGTAATTGTTCATAGGTGATGTGGACAATTGAGTTTGTAAACTACTACTACTCTCGAGTAATACAATGTTATTATCTCGTGCCATGCCATACAAGTTTTGAATATTTTATGATATGTAAAAGAGAGTCCAATTATTTCATATGAGCAAGTAATTCTATTAAGTGCAATTGATTAAAAACATTTTATACAATAGGAAGAGGATATATGCAGTTCCATCTAGCATGAATTTATCAAAGCGTCCCTAGGGGTATAAAGATGCTGTCAAAATGTCTCGTATCCATGTTGACACGCTTTGTTAGGACGACTCCATGTTGACACACTATGCAAGGACGCTCTTAAAACGTCTCATTTCCATGTAGACACGCTTCCTCCGCGTCTCAATGGTCTTTGAGACGGCGCGTGAGAAGATGGTCGTAGGACGCTTTAATGAGCGACTCTAAAATCTGCTAGAGATGATTTAGTGCGCCTTTAACACCTACATTTGGCGCCTCTACATGGCATTTTTGTTGTAGTGACGCTGGCGACACGGTCAACGCGGGCGCTCCTTCTCGTCGCTGCTTGAACGGAAACAGAGAAGCAGGCGCTGGAACAGGAGTGCGGCAGCGAGGAAGAGACGACGGAGGGGCGCGGCGAGGGTCTTCCGCGGGCGAGGGCGCGCAAGAACTGGCCGGATCCGAGGCTCGGTGGCGGTGGAGCTCCGTTCTGAGGGCAGTCCGCGGCAGATCGGCGTGGCTCGCCATCTCCGACAGAGCACAACAACGGCAGCAGCAGAGGAGCAGGCGGGGCGCCGGCAGGCACGGGAAGCGGCGGGTCGACGTGGTTCGCCGGGAAGACGGCAGCGGGCGGCGGGCTTGACGGTGATTGGCGAGACGATCAGCCATGGCGTCGGGCGACGAGGGACTGCAGCTGGAGGTCAAACGGGGCGGTGCACGAAGTCAACCAAGGAGGCTGTCCCTGAAGGCGCTGCGAAGAATTCAGAGAAAGAGATCAGCGTGAGAGAGAGAGAGAAACAAAAGCAAGAGGGAAAGGGAGCAGGGCTCTCGGGGCACTCATCTGCTGGTGGTGGTCGTCGGCGGAGGGGGCTCCGGTGGCCGGGCAGCGCGACGGGGGAACGAGGTGAGGAGGAGGCACTCGGGATAGGAGCTGGCTGCGGGAGGAGCGGGAGAAGAGGAGCTCCTACGATTGGCCGGGTGGATCGAGGGGAGGAGGCACTGCGAGGAGATCGATGGAGGTAGGTGGCGGCGCTGGGTTGGCTCAGGAAGGAGTGAGGGGATCTCGAGGAAGAAAACTAGGTGCGTGGCGGCGGAAGGATTTGGAGGATGGGACAGCTCCCCTAGATTTTAGGGTTTGGTCTAGATTTATATAGTGAGTGGGTTAGATTAGGGGCTAAATCGTCCCTCCGATCGCAATCGGACGATCGCGAATAAAATAGCTAGGGGGTTCAAATAAGAAAACAGAGACGTTTTGTAGACGTTTGGGGATGAACCAAATCCAATGGTGACGACTGTCCGGGTCGGGTCCGGGACAGATTTCGGACGCGCGCGGGAGGAGGTCCGCGGTCTGACGAGAGAGGTTATGTAGGGCCTGGCGGTGAGAGGTAGTGCAGAAGGCAAAGGTCTGAGAAGAGAGAAAAGGAGAGGCCCGACGACTGTTTCCGGAGACCGAAAACGTCCGACGTTAGACCGGCTATACTGCCGCTAAAGTTATCCGTTGGGGCATCAAACGATCTCTGAATGCGATGAAACTTGACAGGCGGTCTATCTACACTATAATAAGACCACACGTCAACTCTCATCCCATTCCGAGAACATTTTCCGGCCACTTATAAAATACTATTTCGGACATGCCGCGGGCACGTGCGAGTGTGTCTGGACTCAGAACGGACAACGGAAGGAACGGGGAGAACCCGGACGGATGCAAGTTTCAAAAACATGATGATGCAATGCACATGATGACAAGATGAAATGCAACATGCAAGCAAATGACATGGCAACGCCGGCGAATAAATGGAGGACACCAGGCGCATCGGTCTTGGGGTGTTACAACACTCCACCACTACGAGAGGATCTCGTCCCGAGATCTAGAAAGGCACCGGAGAGAAAACAGAAGAGAAAGAGAAGAGGTAAAGCTATGTTGCTTCTTTGACAAACGAGTGAAACCAAAGAACCTTGAAAAGGTTAAACCATTTCTAGAAAAGAATACGACGGAGATGAACGAAGTTGAAAACACTCCGTTTGAAAACAGGAACAAGGGAGAACAACTTTGGGCAGCACTCCGGTTGAGAAGGGATGCAAGGCTTGATAAGATGAAAAGAACTGAGCAGAGGGAACAACTCTCCGGTTAAATGGATAAACTGAGAAAAGAACACGATCCTGACAAAACAAGAAGATGGGTTGAAGAGAGCAACATCACCGTGCCTCCGGAACAAAAGTAAGAATGGAATGGAATGAACGAAGGGAAACAATATCTTGAGAGAGCACGCTTACAACAAATGCTAGAACGGAGTTGTTGGAAAACCAACAACGAAAAGAATAAGCTTGATATGGTCTTATGGAATACATCTCAAATTATGAGGTGACAACCTGCCACTCACGGGAAAAGAATTGGATTGATATGAACAAATTGACGAGAAAGTATATCGCTCCGGAAAGGATAAATGAAGAAATTGGATCATTTATAAGCACCATAGATAGCAACAATCCTTAGGGAAAGCTTTAGGTGAAATATAACCCAAGGTAACTCCAATGACGAGATTGATGGATTTAAAATACCTCATTCATGACAACATGTGAATCATGAAACATGAATTCAAATTATCAAGAATGACATAATACCACCTCCAATGATACGGAAGAAAGAATTGCACTCCGGATTGCAAGATGAAGAATGCTCGAGCTCCTCTGAAAAGAATCTTGATGAACACCTCGAGAAAGAAATTAAATCCTTGATGAACCATCAAGTAGAACCTTGATGAAGAACTCCGGTAACAAAAGGATAACGAAAAGAAAGAGAAGTTGAAAACACTAGGTGAAACCTTGCAATGATTTAGATGGATCTCCGTGGCGATATAATTGAAAGAGGTTGGAACTCCGGGAAGAAAAGATAAGATGAACAATTGAGATCAAGAATTTTGATGAACCTCCGGAATAGGGAATTAAACATTTGGATGAAACAAGAATAAGAATTACATTATGCTTAACCTTCACCAATTAAATTGATGACAAGAAACAGATTTCGCATACTACTTATTCCAGTTGCAACGGATTGAAGAGAGATATAGCATGAACTTGGGAAGGTCTTCAACGATCCACCGGTAGAATTTGAAAAGCACGAATGCATAGATATGATACACGAAGGAAGAAAAACTCTTGAACGAACCACCGTTAGAATTGAAAAAGAATGATTAAAACATGAAGAAACACCGGGAAGAATTAGCAATTAAACAAAGATGCTTGTGAGGATTTAGATCCATGAGAACGAAGAGATTACGAGCTGATTAAAGAATATTAAATATTGCACCGGTGAGATTTGGGGAACGAGAGCTGAAAGCTGGGAATGAATAAATTTGAAAAGATGGCCCTTCGGAGGAAAGAAATGGAAACAACTCATGAAATGCTCCGGATGGTTGAAAAGAATATCTCCCAATCGAAACCAATTATGAGAGGATGGCCTCAAACTAGAATCATGAATCTTGAAGAGGATGGAGCAAGATTGAGAGAAAATCTTCTTCTTCGGTCTTGAAATGCAGGGAATGACGATGAGAAAAACTACCAAGAATTATTGAGGTACTCCGGAATAATCAAACGCGAGGAGATTGAGCCAACGATGAAAAGAATTCGACAGACCTTGGAGAAAACATAAGACTTATGATAATTCATTCTTACGTCAAACTTGGAAAAGAATTTGAGAATAAATCCGGGAGAATTAGAAGAGTCAGGTAAGATCCTGAAAAAAACCCTGTGGGTTAGGGCCCACTCAAAAGAAAACACCGTTGAATGATTTAAAAGAGAGAAAGCACCGGTTGAATTAAATGACTTGAAAGAGATAACATCCTCGAAAGAGTTTGAATGAAAGCAGAGTGGAAACACGAATCTTCTAGATATTATGAGCACTTCGGAACAATTAATAGTGAGAGGTGAACGATTAAGAATTTGCACCGGCATGAGAAAACATTGAAAACGAGGAAAGGGACATGATCAACACCAAAAGCTTGAATTGAATCCACCGAAGAAGAAAAGAATGGAGAATATTGAACTAGTAGAGCATCTTCATGAGAACCACCGGGTAAGAATATTGACGGAAAGGAATGGAGAGACTTCATAACCAATAAGATGGATACTTGATTGAGAAATCTGAGTCCTTGAAGAAAAGGGGTGGGTGGGTGGGAGAAACAAAGTCAACTTGGAACGGATGGAGACAACACCATTGAGAAGAACTAGTAATAAATCTTGCGAATGTTGAAGTGATCAGATCCACCTGAAGAGAAACACACCGGTTGAAAAGGATTGACAGCGCGATCTCGATGATCAAGAAGGATTGGTATTCACATCGAAGTATGAGAACACAACTTCGGGAAGGTATGGAATCAACATTTGACATTGAAGCAACTCGAATACCACAACTGAAAACAAAACAAAGGATTGGCTTGCAAAATAAACCGGGACAAACATATGATAGAGATTTCGTCCGAAGTTTTCGTGGTGGGGCCTACACGGGCTCGATCGTACAACACCATCATGTACAAGGCAGTGCACATGACATACGAAGCGTCCCCGAGTCGGCATAGCCAAGGACTCTTTAAGACACAACGAGACCACTGTAAAACCAACCGTGAATAGGCGGACCACTAGACGTCGAACCCCAATTTCATACCATACATCTGTCGAAAAGATATCCTAAGAGCTACTTGAATTCCCACTTATAAACTCCCGAAACTTTCCGGTTATGCAATCAGGTGTTGGGGATACAGGGGAAGCATAATATCTCACCCAAAACTAGCAAATCCTACATCCAGCTGTATCGATCCTTCAACACATAACCAAGAAACCTTCGGAAATCATCTACCTTAACCTTCGAAAAGCATCCATTATACAAGTTATGGCAATACTCCCGAACTCCCGCCCCAGTACTGGGTGGCGTCGAGGTTATCTCACCAACAACTGCATAAAAGAGATTTTCGATGTCGGCGAACTAAACTCAGGTATTCCAGAACTGCAACGATAAAATTGTGACGACAACACCTCGGAGCTCAACTCTCCGGGACACTGCCACAACCCCTAAATGACAGGAGGCACCAAGAACAATGTTCTCGTCACAAATCGATCAGAACGATTCCAAGATACCCGCGTGATCCTAAATTTTTTTAGTGAAATTTGAGAAGAGAAGAGTCAAAACTCTACGTCAGGATGCCTTACCAGAGCGATGAAGGGACTGGGGAGTAAAAAGAATTCCTAAGCTCTCCGATATATAATTCCTAAATGACTCAAAACATTTTTTTCTAGACTCAACTCGTCAGCTAATTCGATCAAGCAGTGGGGGCTCCTAAGGTCGGGGAAGGCTCTGATTACCAACTTGTAACGCCCTCGATGCGGCTATATCTCCCACGTGTCGAAGCACGACTTAGAGGCATAACTGCATTGAAAGCAATGTCGCAAGCGAGGTAATCTTCACACAACCCATGTAATATATAAGGGAAAGAGATACATAGTTGGCTTACAATCGCCACTTCACACAAGTACATGAATAAAGCATTACATCATCCAAATACAATCAAGGTCCGACTACGGAACCAAAAATAAAAGAAGAACCCCAAAAGCGACACGGTCCCCGATCGACCCCAACTGGGCTCCACTAATGATCAACTAGAACGAAACAACACAAAGGGCAAGATCTTCATCGAGCTCCTCCTGAGCTTGGTTGCATCATCTGCATGGACTCATCGGCACCTGCAAGCTGGTTTTGGAAGTATCTGTGAGCCACGAGGACTCAGCAATCTCGCACCCTCGCGATCAAGACTATTTAAGCTTATGGGTAAGGTAAAGGTATAAGGTGGAGCTGCAGCAAGCGACTAGCATATATGGTGGCTAACATACGCAAATGAGAGCGAGAAGAGAAGGCAAAGCACGGTCGATAAAACTAAGATCAAGAAGTGATCCTAGAACAACCTACGCCAAACATAACTCCAACACCGTGTTCACTTCCCGGACTCCGCCGGAAAGATACCATCACGGTTACACACGCGGTTGATATATTTTAATTAAGGTCAACTTCAGGTTTTCTACAACCGGACGTTAACAAATTCCCATCTGCCCATAACCGCGGGCACGGCTTTCGAAAGTTCAAATCCCTGCAGGGGAGTCCCAACTTAGCCCATGACAAGCTCTCACGGTCAACGAAGGATATACCTTCTCCCGAGACATTCTGATCAGACTCGGCATACCGGTTCTACAAGACACTTCGACAAGTTAAAACAAATCCAGCAGCACCGCCCGAATGTGCCGACAAATCCCGATAGGAGCTGCACATATCTCGTTCTCAGGGCACACTCAGATTATCCAAGGTACGAGTTGGCCAGCCCAGAGTTGCCCCTGGTGGCCACCGGCAGCTAACAGGTTGGACCAACACTCAGAGGAGCACTGGCCCGGGGGGGTTAAAATAATGATGACCCTTGAGTCTGCAGAACCCAAGGGAAAGAAAAGGCTAGGTGGCGAATGGTAAAACCAATGTTGGGCATTTTTGGAAGAGTTTTATTCAAGGCGAACTGTCAAGGGGTTCCCATTATAGCCCAACCGCGTAAGGAACGCGAAATCCGAGAACATAACACCGATATGACGGAAACTAGGGCGGCAAGAGTGGAACAAAACACCAGGCATAAGGCTGAGCCTTCCACCCTTTACCAAGTATATCGATGCATTAATTAAATAAGAGATATTGTGATATCCCAACAAGTAAACATGTTCCAACAAGGAACAACATCTCCATGTTCCAACAAGGAACAAACTTCAATCTTCACCTGCAACTAACAATGCTATAAGAAGGGCTGAGCAAAGCGGTAACATAGCCAAACAATGGTTTGCTAGGACAAGGTGGGTTAGAGGCTTGGTTGAACAATATGGGAGGCATGGTAAGCAAGTGGTAGGTATCATAGCATAGGCATAGCAAAAGAGCGAGCAACTAGCAAGCAAAGATAGAAGTGATTTCAAGGGTATGGCCATCTTGCCTGAGATCCCGCAAGGAAGAAGAACGAGTCCATGAAGAAGACAAACGGACGTAGTCAAACGGGTCCTCACAAACGCGACGTTATCGGAACCAACCCGAAGAAGCAACACTGGAAAGAAGCAAACAACATAGTAAACAACCATCACATAATCATGGCATGATGCACAACCAAGTATGATGCATGTCCGGTTTAAATATGCATGGCATGGCAAAAGAGCACAAACAACACTACAAGTTAAGTGGAGCTCAATATGCAACGGGTTGCATATTGACGGAACACCACATCAATTATTTAGTTCTCTCTCGTTTATGTACCCAACAAGATTAAATGTTGTTAGCATGGCAAGAGGTGAAACATGATGAAACTATCTAATCTAGGCAAGTTTAAATGAGGCCGGAACAACAAAACAACAAGTCCGGAAACTCCTCATATGCATATATTAGGTTTGGTACTGTTCTGCCCTAAACATAATTTTAGAGTTAATAAACATGCAAAACAAGTACACCATGTTAAACTAGGCATTTTTCTACCCCATTTACATATAAGGTTTATTAAAATCCGAGTTACGGTTATTTAGTTATGAATTAAATCACTTTAGCAAGTTATTAGGCAAAATATAGACAAACATCATTTTAAACATTTTAAACATCCATGAAAGTGACATATTATGAAGCTAGATGAAAAACTAAGCATTTTACATATATAAGTTATTTGCAAAAGATGCATGGTTTGTGAGATATTAAATGTATGGACATGAGGGTCTTTTCTGCAAATCTGCAAAACACTGGATAAAAGATAAATCACTCCTCGGAAAAAAAATGAGTCGGGCCGAAACTGGCCCGAACTGGGCTGCACAGGAGCTAACAGGGGGTGGGCTTCCTCACATTGGGGTTCAGGGAGCCGGGCCTTGGCGCTAGTGGGCTGAGGCGGGTGAAGGCGAGCGGTGGCCCAGTACGCACTAGAACAAAATAGGCATGTAGGGACGTTTTTGGGGAGCTCCTAACCGGCGCTCTCAGCGCCGTTTCTGGTACTGGCGCCCGAAGGAGTTGGCGAGTGGGCCGGCCCAGCGAAATACAATCACAGGTGTAGCGAGAAAAAAGCGAAAAAAAAACAACCGCAAAATTTGTTCTCGTCCAGGGTCGAACTCCCACCATGAGAACAAAGAACAAGTGATCTCTCCATCTCATATACTTTGCCCTACTGACCAAATACTCGGCGAACTTATACAAGTACATTTGTAGTCGCGTAATTTATTGCACACATAAACAGTTACTGTAGCACTTTGATTTTTATTTTTTTCAAAACATTTTGGAATAAGTCCATGAATTACAGAAAAGTTCATTTGTTTGAAAAAAAATCAATTTCGAAAAAGAGTTCACGATTTTGAGATAAATGTCTATCAATTTTTAGAAATAGTTCACAAATCATGAGGAAAAAGTTCACAGATTTGAAAAAGGTTCATCAAAATTTAAAAAAAGTGCATCAAAGTTCAAAAAAGGTTCATCAATTTTGAAAACAATTTCATTAAAATTCAAAAAGGTTCATCGATTTTGGAAAAAGTTCATCAAAACTCGAAAAAGGTTCATCGATTTTGAAAAAAGTTCATCAAAGTTCAAAAAGGGTTCATCAATTTTGAAAACAATTTCATCAAAATTCAAAAAGGTTCATCGATTTTGGAAAAAGTTCATCAATTCGAAAAAGGTTCATCGGTTTTGAAAAAAGTTCATCGATTTTAAAAAAAGCTCATCAAAATTCAAAAAAGGTTGACCGTTTTTGAAAAACTTCATCAATTTTGAAAAATAGGTCACGATTTTGCAAAAAGTTCATCGGTTTTGGAAAAAAGTTTACAATAAGGTGAAAAAATGTCATCGAATTTGAAAATAAATTCATTAAAATTGAAAAAAAGTCATCAAATCTGAAATAGTTCATCCACATTGAAAAAAGTTCATTGAAATTCGAAAAAGTTCATCAAATTGCAAAAATTGCTCATCGAATTTGAATAAAAGTTCATCAAAATTTTAAAAAAAGTTCATGGATTTTGAACAAAGTTGATCGATTTGAAGAAAATGTTCATGTATTTGCAAACCAATTCATCGTGCCAAGACGAAGAGAAAAAAGAAAACGAAAATTTTTAAAAAGGAAAAAGAAAGAAGAACGAATACTAGACGAAAAAACTAAAGCATAATCATATCCTACCCTGTGGTCGCGTGGTTGAACTAGCTGTTCTTCACGCGGGAGGTATGTGGTTCGAATCCTGTAGCGCCCTTTTTTGCGGATTAAGATACAAAATTAGAACATGTAATGGGCCGGCCCAGTGCGCCGCGGGGGGTGTGCGCCCAATCACCAATGCCTAGTGACGATTTCTAAGGCACAAAGCACATCGTCCCTTGATTCCCATAGAAAAAAAGATTTCGGTGGCTCAAAATATCTTGCTCCACCACCACCACCACCACCACCCTAATCCCCCATCGTGTGAGATGGCCCAAGAAAGCCCCACTCCGACCACCTCGACCTGCAGCTCCGGCACACGATGCACTCCGGCTGAAAGGAAAGATGACGGGTGGCGGAGTGGGCAACGGAACTGGACATCGCCACCTCCTCCTACTGAGATCGTAGCGAGATACGACCCGACAGGAAGGTACAAGAGGAACAAGATCGACGAGGAGGACGAAAGGTATTGATCAGTTAAGCGCTCGTTTATTTGTATGTCCGCTGTCCTTGTCGTTCAGACTTTGATTCAGATCCACCTTTCTGTATGTTGTTGTTTATTTGTTCGCCCACTGCAACAATGTTATCAGAGACTTAATTAGTTTATATAATCATCAGGGGGAAAATGTATGCCCCGGTGACGACACCCACCCGGCCCTCCATTTGCTCGCACGGCATCCTCTGTCTCTAAGAACCCGACCTCTTGCGACCAAAAAAATCCAACAAGCGTCCTCCGCCATGTGAAGCTCGTTTCCATCAGGTAAGCTGACCTCGTGCTTGACACTCTCGACCAGCAGCCAGGCAACAAGTTCATTTATATGTGAGTCGATCTACTTTTTTGTTTTAGTTTTTCTATCAATTCATTCCAAGTAAAAAATTGGAGCCGCTCCCTTGATGCGTACTTAATTGTGGAGGAGAATCTTGACATTGTACCTTAGATTATCCTATTAAGATAGGACAACACTGCTTTGCCGTTTTTTTTTTCTAAACTCTCGTTTGTTTACTGATTAAACATTTAGACTACCACTTCAATTTAGACTACTACTACTTAAATTTACACATAGCTTTTTTCATCGTTTGTTCCCAAATTATTGGCACTCACGTATATGCAGGTGCTTGATAAAAAGCCTCTGATAATATCCTGATTGAATAAGATGGTCAGTGTTCTTAACACATTTTTCTTTTTCATGCAGTTAATAATATTTTTGTATCAACTGTCAAATCACCTTCATCCCCCTCTCCTCCCATAACTAAAATTAAGAGCTTTGCGCTCATGTTCTAACATTTCTTAGATTAACATGGCTACTACTCTAAACAGAGAGATCAACTCATACATGCAGTTTCTCACCTACAGAAACTTTTCTCATGTTGTCTGATAAAGAGCACCATGGATGGATATATTATCATGTTTGGTAAGATTTAATCATATCTGATAATGTAAAACATCTGGGTCACATGTGTTGCACTATGTCTAGAGCAGCTAAATGGTATCATTCTCGCTTATACATAGGTAGATATTGTGTTAGACTGAAGATTATTGATATGAACTACCATGAGAATTCAGTATTTTTATGGTAACATGTCCCCTTAATAAGTAGAGCTAGTATTAAGGCTTAGAGCTTATTAGTGTCAACAACCATTGGAATTAAATCCCTGTATGTTAAACTGCTGTTATTTCTTTACGTATGTATGCTTCATATGGTAAATACTTAGTTAATTTTTATTTTTCTAGGAAATACACTTCAAGCATTCTCACCTTGGCCAATCTATCGATGACATAATGATTTTTCTTCTTTTTACAGTATGTATCTATACTTGATATGGGCACATCAAATCTACATGGCTAGATTTAACTTCTGCAGTGCATGTTTACTCGATGTGGTATATGTAATACCATTCTTCTCTATTCTTATGGTTGTATGTTCAGCAAACGAAAACTTACTGATAAAAGTTCAAATAAATTTATTTATATCTCATTGGGCTTTCTTCACAGAAAAACTTGTACGTGCGGAATTTGAAGGCAGTTGCCATAAGGATAAGCTGGAGAAGCAGAGAAAACAAGGAGCCATTGTTCCATTATCAACATGTAGAAACTAAAAATCATATAGATAGTTTCACTAGTTTGTGACATGTAATTGTTCATAGGTGATGTGGACAATTGAGTTTGTAAACTACTACTACTCTCGAGTAATACAATGTTATTATCTCGTGCCATGCCATACAAGTTTTGAATATTTTATGATATGTAAAAGAGAGTCCAATTATTTCATATGAGCAAGTAATTCTATTAAGTGCAATTGATTAAAAACATTTTATACAATAGGAAGAGGATATATGCAGTTGCATCTAGCATGAATTTATCAAAGCGTCCCTAGGGGTATAAAGATGCTGTCAAAATGTCTCGTATCCATGTTGACACGCTTTGTTAGGACGACTCCATGTTGACACACTATGCAAGGACGCTCTTAAAACGTCTCATTTCCATGTAGACACGCTTCCTCCGCGTCTCAATGGTCTTTGAGACGGCGCGTGAGAAGATGGTCGTAGGACGCTTTAATGAGCGACTCTAAAATCTGCTAGAGATGATTTAGTGCGCCTTTAACACCTACATTTGGCGCCTCTACATGGCATTTTTGTTGTAGTGACGCTGGCGACACGGTCAACGCGGGCGCTCCTTCTCGTCGCTGCTTGAACGGAAACAGAGAAGCAGGCGCTGGAACAGGAGTGCGGCAGCGAGGAAGAGACGACGGAGGGGCGCGGCGAGGGTCTTCCGCGGGCGAGGGCGCGCAAGAACTGGCCGGATCCGAGGCTCGGTGGCGGTGGAGCTCCGTTCTGAGGGCAGTCCGCGGCAGATCGGCGTGGCTCGCCATCTCCGACAGAGCACAACAACGGCAGCAGCAGAGGAGCAGGCGGGGCGCCGGCAGGCACGGGAAGCGGCGGGTCGACGTGGTTCGCCGGGAAGACGGCAGCGGGCGGCGGGCTTGACGGTGATTGGCGAGACGATCAGCCATGGCGTCGGGCGACGAGGGACTGCAGCTGGAGGTCAAACGGGGCGGTGCACGAAGTCAACCAAGGAGGCTGTCCCTGAAGGCGCTGCGAAGAATTCAGAGAAAGAGATCAGCGTGAGAGAGAGAGAGAAACAAAAGCAAGAGGGAAAGGGAGCAGGGCTCTCGGGGCACTCATCTGCTGGTGGTGGTCGTCGGCGGAGGGGGCTCCGGTGGCCGGGCAGCGCGACGGGGGAACGAGGTGAGGAGGAGGCACTCGGGATAGGAGCTGGCTGCGGGAGGAGCGGGAGAAGAGGAGCTCCTACGATTGGCCGGGTGGATCGAGGGGAGGAGGCACTGCGAGGAGATCGATGGAGGTAGGTGGCGGCGCTGGGTTGGCTCAGGAAGGAGTGAGGGGATCTCGAGGAAGAAAACTAGGTGCGTGGCGGCGGAAGGATTTGGAGGATGGGACAGCTCCCCTAGATTTTAGGGTTTGGTCTAGATTTATATAGTGAGTGGGTTAGATTAGGGGCTAAATCGTCCCTCCGATCGCAATCGGACGATCGCGAATAAAATAGCTAGGGGGTTCAAATAAGAAAACAGAGACGTTTTGTAGACGTTTGGGGATGAACCAAATCCAATGGTGACGACTGTCCGGGTCGGGTCCGGGACAGATTTCGGACGCGCGCGGGAGGAGGTCCGCGGTCTGACGAGAGAGGTTATGTAGGGCCTGGCGGTGAGAGGTAGTGCAGAAGGCAAAGGTCTGAGAAGAGAGAAAAGGAGAGGCCCGACGACTGTTTCCGGAGACCGAAAACGTCCGACGTTAGACCGGCTATACTGCCGCTAAAGTTATCCGTTGGGGCATCAAACGATCTCTGAATGCGATGAAACTTGACAGGCGGTCTATCTACACTATAATAAGACCACACGTCAACTCTCATCCCATTCCGAGAACATTTTCCGGCCACTTATAAAATACTATTTCGGACATGCCGCGGGCACGTGCGAGTGTGTCTGGACTCAGAACGGACAACGGAAGGAACGGGGAGAACCCGGACGGATGCAAGTTTCAAAAACATGATGATGCAATGCACATGATGACAAGATGAAATGCAACATGCAAGCAAATGACATGGCAACGCCGGCGAATAAATGGAGGACACCAGGCGCATCGGTCTTGGGGTGTTACAACACTCCACCACTACGAGAGGATCTCGTCCCGAGATCTAGAAAGGCACCGGAGAGAAAACAGAAGAGAAAGAGAAGAGGTAAAGCTATGTTGCTTCTTTGACAAACGAGTGAAACCAAAGAACCTTGAAAAGGTTAAACCATTTCTAGAAAAGAATACGACGGAGATGAACGAAGTTGAAAACACTCCATTTGAAAACAGGAACAAGGGAGAACAACTTTGGGCAGCACTCCGGTTGAGAAGGGATGCAAGGCTTGATAAGATGAAAAGAACTGAGCAGAGGGAACAACTCTCCGGTTAAATGGATAAACTGAGAAAAGAACACGATCCTGACAAAACAAGAAGATGGGTTGAAGAGAGCAACATCACCGTGCCTCCGGAACAAAAGTAAGAATGGAATGGAATGAACGAAGGGAAACAATATCTTGAGAGAGCACGCTTACAACAAATGCTAGAACGGAGTTGTTGGAAAACCAACAACGAAAAGAATAAGCTTGATATGGTCTTATGGAATACATCTCAAATTATGAGGTGACAACCTGCCACTCACGGGAAAAGAATTGGATTGATATGAACAAATTGACGAGAAAGTATATCGCTCCGGAAAGGATAAATGAAGAAATTGGATCATTTATAAGCACCATAGATAGCAACAATCCTTAGGGAAAGCTTTAGGTGAAATATAACCCAAGGTAACTCCAATGACGAGATTGATGGATTTAAAATACCTCATTCATGACAACATGTGAATCATGAAACATGAATTCAAATTATCAAGAATGACATAATACCACCTCCAATGATACGGAAGAAAGAATTGCACTCCGGATTGCAAGATGAAGAATGCTCGAGCTCCTCTGAAAAGAATCTTGATGAACACCTCGAGAAAGAAATTAAATCCTTGATGAACCATCAAGTAGAACCTTGATGAAGAACTCCGGTAACAAAAGGATAACGAAAAGAAAGAGAAGTTGAAAACACTAGGTGAAACCTTGCAATGATTTAGATGGATCTCCGTGGCGATATAATTGAAAGAGGTTGGAACTCCGGGAAGAAAAGATAAGATGAACAATTGAGATCAAGAATTTTGATGAACCTCCGGAATAGGGAATTAAACATTTGGATGAAACAAGAATAAGAATTACATTATGCTTAACCTTCACCAATTAAATTGATGACAAGAAACAGATTTCGCATACTACTTATTCCAGTTGCAACGGATTGAAGAGAGATATAGCATGAACTTGGGAAGGTCTTCAACGATCCACCGGTAGAATTTGAAAAGCACGAATGCATAGATATGATACACGAAGGAAGAAAAACTCTTGAACGAACCACCGTTAGAATTGAAAAAGAATGATTAAAACATGAAGAAACACCGGGAAGAATTAGCAATTAAACAAAGATGCTTGTGAGGATTTAGATCCATGAGAACGAAGAGATTACGAGCTGATTAAAGAATATTAAATATTGCACCGGTGAGATTTGGGGAACGAGAGCTGAAAGCTGGGAATGAATAAATTTGAAAAGATGGCCCTTCGGAGGAAAGAAATGGAAACAACTCATGAAATGCTCCGGATGGTTGAAAAGAATATCTCCCAATCGAAACCAATTATGAGAGGATGGCCTCAAACTAGAATCATGAATCTTGAAGAGGATGGAGCAAGATTGAGAGAAAATCTTCTTCTTCGGTCTTGAAATGCAGGGAATGACGATGAGAAAAACTACCAAGAATTATTGAGGTACTCCGGAATAATCAAACGCGAGGAGATTGAGCCAACGATGAAAAGAATTCGACAGACCTTGGAGAAAACATAAGACTTATGATAATTCATTCTTACGTCAAACTTGGAAAAGAATTTGAGAATAAATCCGGGAGAATTAGAAGAGTCAGGTAAGATCCTGAAAAAAACCCTGTGGGTTAGGGCCCACTCAAAAGAAAACACCGTTGAATGATTTAAAAGAGAGAAAGCACCGGTTGAATTAAATGACTTGAAAGAGATAACATCCTCGAAAGAGTTTGAATGAAAGCAGAGTGGAAACACGAATCTTCTAGATATTATGAGCACTTCGGAACAATTAATAGTGAGAGGTGAACGATTAAGAATTTGCACCGGCATGAGAAAACATTGAAAACGAGGAAAGGGACATGATCAACACCAAAAGCTTGAATTGAATCCACCGAAGAAGAAAAGAATGGAGAATATTGAACTAGTAGAGCATCTTCATGAGAACCACCGGGTAAGAATATTGACGGAAAGGAATGGAGAGACTTCATAACCAATAAGATGGATACTTGATTGAGAAATCTGAGTCCTTGAAGAAAAGGGGTGGGTGGGTGGGAGAAACAAAGTCAACTTGGAACGGATGGAGACAACACCATTGAGAAGAACTAGTAATAAATCTTGCGAATGTTGAAGTGATCAGATCCACCTGAAGAGAAACACACCGGTTGAAAAGGATTGACAGCGCGATCTCGATGATCAAGAAGGATTGGTATTCACATCGAAGTATGAGAACACAACTTCGGGAAGGTATGGAATCAACATTTGACATTGAAGCAACTCGAATACCACAACTGAAAACAAAACAAAGGATTGGCTTGCAAAATAAACCGGGACAAACATATGATAGAGATTTCGTCCGAAGTTTTCGTGGTGGGGCCTACACGGGCTCGATCGTACAGCACCATCATGTACAAGGCAGTGCACATGACATACGAAGCGTCCCCGAGTCGGCATAGCCAAGGACTCTTTAAGACACAACGAGACCACTGTAAAACCAACCGTGAATAGGCGGACCACTAGACGTCGAACCCCAATTTCATACCATACATCTGTCGAAAAGATATCCTAAGAGCTACTTGAATTCCCACTTATAAACTCCCGAAACTTTCCGGTTATGCAATCAGGTGTTGGGGATACAGGGGAAGCATAATATCTCACCCAAAACTAGCAAATCCTACATCCAGCTGTATCGATCCTTCAACACATAACCAAGAAACCTTCGGAAATCATCTACCTTAACCTTCGAAAAGCATCCATTATACAAGTTATGGCAATACTCCCGAACTCCCGCCCCAGTACTGGGTGGCGTCGAGGTTATCTCACCAACAACTGCATAAAAGAGATTTTCGATGTCGGCGAACTAAACTCAGGTATTCCAGAACTGCAACGATAAAATTGTGACGACAACACCTCGGAGCTCAACTCTCCGGGACACTGCCACAACCCCTAAATGACAGGAGGCACCAAGAACAATGTTCTCGTCACAAATCGATCAGAACGATTCCAAGATACCCGCGTGATCCTAAATTTTTTTAGTGAAATTTGAGAAGAGAAGAGTCAAAACTCTACGTCAGGATGCCTTACCAGAGCGATGAAGGGACTGGGGAGTAAAAAGAATTCCTAAGCTCTCCGATATATAATTCCTAAATGACTCAAAACATTTTTTTCTAGACTCAACTCGTCAGCTAATTCGATCAAGCAGTGGGGGCTCCTAAGGTCGGGGAAGGCTCTGATTACCAACTTGTAACGCCCTCGATGCGGCTATATCTCCCACGTGTCGAAGCACGACTTAGAGGCATAACTGCATTGAAAGCAATGTCGCAAGCGAGGTAATCTTCACACAACCCATGTAATATATAAGGGAAAGAGATACATAGTTGGCTTACAATCGCCACTTCACACAAGTACATGAATAAAGCATTACATCATCCAAATACAATCAAGGTCCGACTACGGAACCAAAAATAAAAGAAGAACCCCAAAAGCGACACGGTCCCCGATCGACCCCAACTGGGCTCCACTAATGATCAACTAGAACGAAACAACACAAAGGGCAAGATCTTCATCGAGCTCCTCCTGAGCTTGGTTGCATCATCTGCATGGACTCATCGGCACCTGCAAGCTGGTTTTGGAAGTATCTGTGAGCCACGAGGACTCAGCAATCTCGCACCCTCGCGATCAAGACTATTTAAGCTTATGGGTAAGGTAAAGGTATAAGGTGGAGCTGCAGCAAGCGACTAGCATATATGGTGGCTAACATACGCAAATGAGAGCGAGAAGAGAAGGCAAAGCACGGTCGATAAAACTAAGATCAAGAAGTGATCCTAGAACAACCTACGCCAAACATAACTCCAACACCGTGTTCACTTCCCGGACTCCGCCGGAAAGATACCATCACGGTTACACACGCGGTTGATATATTTTAATTAAGGTCAACTTCAGGTTTTCTACAACCGGACGTTAACAAATTCCCATCTGCCCATAACCGCGGGCACGGCTTTCGAAAGTTCAAATCCCTGCAGGGGAGTCCCAACTTAGCCCATGACAAGCTCTCACGGTCAACGAAGGATATACCTTCTCCCGAGACATTCTGATCAGACTCGGCATACCGGTTCTACAAGACACTTCGACAAGTTAAAACAAATCCAGCAGCACCGCCCGAATGTGCCGACAAATCCCGATAGGAGCTGCACATATCTCGTTCTCAGGGCACACTCAGATTATCCAAGGTACGAGTTGGCCAGCCCAGAGTTGCCCCTGGTGGCCACCGGCAGCTAACAGGTTGGACCAACACTCAGAGGAGCACTGGCCCGGGGGGGTTAAAATAATGATGACCCTTGAGTCTGCAGAACCCAAGGGAAAGAAAAGGCTAGGTGGCGAATGGTAAAACCAATGTTGGGCATTTTTGGAAGAGTTTTATTCAAGGCGAACTGTCAAGGGGTTCCCATTATAGCCCAACCGCGTAAGGAACGCGAAATCCGAGAACATAACACCGATATGACGGAAACTAGGGCGGCAAGAGTGGAACAAAACACCAGGCATAAGGCTGAGCCTTCCACCCTTTACCAAGTATATCGATGCATTAATTAAATAAGAGATATTGTGATATCCCAACAAGTAAACATGTTCCAACAAGGAACAACATCTCCATGTTCCAACAAGGAACAAACTTCAATCTTCACCTGCAACTAACAATGCTATAAGAAGGGCTGAGCAAAGCGGTAACATAGCCAAACAATGGTTTGCTAGGACAAGGTGGGTTAGAGGCTTGGTTGAACAATATGGGAGGCATGGTAAGCAAGTGGTAGGTATCATAGCATAGGCATAGCAAAAGAGCGAGCAACTAGCAAGCAAAGATAGAAGTGATTTCAAGGGTATGGCCATCTTGCCTGAGATCCCGCAAGGAAGAAGAACGAGTCCATGAAGAAGACAAACGGACGTAGTCAAACGGGTCCTCACAAACGCGACGTTATCGGAACCAACCCGAAGAAGCAACACTGGAAAGAAGCAAACAACATAGTAAACAACCATCACATAATCATGGCATGATGCACAACCAAGTATGATGCATGTCCGGTTTAAATATGCATGGCATGGCAAAAGAGCACAAACAACACTACAAGTTAAGTGGAGCTCAATATGCAACGGGTTGCATATTGACGGAACACCACATCAATTATTTAGTTCTCTCTCGTTTATGTACCCAACAAGATTAAATGTTGTTAGCATGGCAAGAGGTGAAACATGATGAAACTATCTAATCTAGGCAAGTTTAAATGAGGCCGGAACAACAAAACAACAAGTCCGGAAACTCCTCATATGCATATATTAGGTTTGGTACTGTTCTGCCCTAAACATAATTTTAGAGTTAATAAACATGCAAAACAAGTACACCATGTTAAACTAGGCATTTTTCTACCCCATTTACATATAAGGTTTATTAAAATCCGAGTTACGGTTATTTAGTTATGAATTAAATCACTTTAGCAAGTTATTAGGCAAAATATAGACAAACATCATTTTAAACATTTTAAACATCCATGAAAGTGACATATTATGAAGCTAGATGAAAAACTAAGCATTTTACATATATAAGTTATTTGCAAAAGATGCATGGTTTGTGAGATATTAAATGTATGGACATGAGGGTCTTTTCTGCAAATCTGCAAAACACTGGATAAAAGATAAATCACTCCTCGGAAAAAAAATGAGTCGGGCCGAAACTGGCCCGAACTGGGCTGCACAGGAGCTAACAGGGGGGTGGGCTTCCTCACATTGGGGTTCAGGGAGCCGGGCCCCTTGGCGCTAGTGGGCTGAGGCGGGGTGAAGGCGAGCGGTGGCCCAGTACGCACTAGAACAAAATAGGCATGTAGGGACGTTTTTGGGGAGCTCCTAACCGGCGCTCTCAGCGCCGTTTTCTGGTACTGGCGCCCGAAGGAGTTGGCGAGTGGGCCGGCCCAGCGAAATACAATCACAGGTGTAGCGAGAAAAAAGCGAAAAAAAAAACAACCGCAAAAATTTGTTCTCGTCCAGGGTCGAACTCCCCACCATGAGAACAAAGAACAAGTGATCTCTCTCCATCTCATATACTTTGCCCTACTGACCAAATACTCGGCGAAACTTATACAAGTACATTTGGTAGTCGCGTAATTTATTGCACACATAAACAGTTACTCTGAGATAGCGCG